>OY293829.1:42766543-44082762 GCA_958507055.1 Crioceris asparagi
GAATGACGTACTTGAGATATTAGTTAGTTTTGAGAGAGGTCTTTGATCCAAGGAGTGGAAAAATAACATATCTGTCCCTATTGTCTTTGTGACGGGTGATTTGTGGAAGAACCTGGGCGATTGTCAATGGATGGACTACTGTACAGCAATTTACGTAACAGTTTATTTGGGTAAGAATTATTTACTAATATTTGATATAATTTGTCTATGTTTTCCTTTACTAAAGTTGGATGACATATTTGTTTAATCCTATTTTTCATTCCTAGAACTAAATTAACCTTCATTCTTTCATCACGGTAAGATAGATAATTCAAATAGCGACCGCTATTAGTAGGTTTCTGATACCAATCAAGTATGATGGTTTGATTCGGCTTACGAATACTTCTGGTATCTAAAAAGGGAACCGAATTATTATGCTCTTTTTCGATTGTAAATTTGAGGTTGACATCATAAGTATTGAAGATTTCTAGGACTATATCGTCTGAATTAGCCGGAATAGAACAAATTATATCATCAACGTACCTTTTGTTGATGGGAAATTGAAATGGTAATTTTGGCAAACAATCATCCAGTAGATCATCCATTACAAAGGCCGAGATTATGGGTGAAATGGTAGAACCCATTGGTGTACCAAAAACTTGTAAGTAATTCTCTCCTTGGAACGTAAACACTGTACTATCAAATATGAATTTTAGTGCTAGAAGAAAGGAATCTATATCTAGATTGCAATAGGAGTGGATCTCATTCTAATATAAAAGATAAAATACCTACCAAGAAAAGACGGAATGTTGTATATGTTATTCCTTGTCATGATTGTGATCTAGTGTATATAGGTGAAACACAGAGGCTACTAAAAAACAGAATCACTTCTCACAAAAGTTATTACAGAAATGGTCAAACCAATAAATGTACCTTAGCGAGACATGCCCATGCGAAACGACATACTCCTAATTTTGAAGGTGTGTACATTCTAACCAATGAGTCCAATTCAATCAAACGAAAAATACACGAGATGATTGAAATTACGAAAGATCCTAGGGCCATGAATACATGTACCGATGTACGTAGACTCAGCTCAGTTTACTCCTATTTGATTTCAAAATTTTGCGCCAACAACGTAAACAATCGTACATAGGTTAGGATAGTTTTGAAGCTTGCATACATTTTGATATGAATACACTTTAATGTTTTGAGTTGTGTGTCATCTATGGTATCAATCGTTATATGCCAAATGTACCACTTCTATGTTCTGTATAATCTTGATCTCCCACCCTGTTTTCGAATAATTTAAAAAACCTGTTTGAATATTTTTCCTGTACATTCCTTTATTTTCTTTCAACCTCTTTCAGAAAATTAGTCGTTCTAGAAATGTGATAGTATAAAGAATCATGTAACTGTATCTCCACCTTTTAAATATTTGTGAACTACTTACTGTTTTTAATGTGTAATTTTAATTGTGTAGTGTAGTTTTTAATACCACTATGAGGAATTTTCCAACCTTGTACAGTCTGTGTTGTTTCAAATTTTAATCCTCACTTGCAAAGTAAGTTCATGTTCAGTTTGCGAAATCACTTCAAACTAATATTTGTTCATTTTTATTGTTATAGCCTTGATAATGGAAATAAATAGTTCCGAAAGCTTGGACAGCAAAAAGAGTTTACTTATTTAAGCCCCATATAACTTCGGCAGAATTCCCATTTTCATTTAACACTTTGTTATCTAACACGTACTGCCGTACTTCCATCTACTATATACTATATATATATATATATATATATGTTATATAAAATTATATTTGGGAATCTTATTAAAATAATATACTATTATTATATTTACAACAAAGTAATACAAAGTAAATTATCTAAATTATAATCTTATTCAATTCAACTCTCACGCTTCATTTCCAAGAAATATAGAAGATAAGGATGTTCACGCGCCATGGCCGCAGACCAGCCGTCAGCAAGATTCAACAAAGACCATAAGACCATTGCTACCATATTCTCCCCAACTGGCCTTCAAAAAAGATCATACTAAGCTTTTCCTATAGAATGTTCTAGAAGTTTCGATTTAAAGTTTTCTATTATTATTATATTATTTTGACGTCATTATCATTCTTGCTGAGTAGATATTTTTATTGTATAAATACTAGCGCTTCACCATTAGTTAGGCTTTTTGATTTACTCTTTAGAGAGTCTCATTTTTGAGTTTAGATTCATTAAAGTCATTAGTTTAGTTTCATTCTATATTTTATATTTCACAAGTTTATATTTGGAAGTGTATAATTATTATTATATGGGTTTGAAAGTTACTGAATATTTTTTTAAAAGTGAAAATCAAGTTTAACGGTTTAACATATATATATATATATAGAGCTGGACAATTCCAGGTATTCGCCCTATAGAAGATAGCCGTGTCGTCAGCAAAACTTATGATGTTATCATTGCTTTCCAATGAGAATAACCCGTTCATATATATATATATATATATATATATATATATATATATATATATATATATATATATATATATATATATATATATATATATATTGAGGAGGGTAGGGCCAAGGACAGTCCTTTGCGGAACTCCATAGTCAGCGAGTATCTCATTGCTAAGAGTATCCTCAATCTCACAATTTGATATCTGTTGGTAAGATAGCTTTCAAAAAACCTCAAATCATTATTGCGTATTCCAATATCTTCTAGACAGTTTAGGAGCAGTTTGTGACTAACTGTATCGAAGGATTTCGATAACTCGATGAATAAACATAAATAAGGTTTGCTGTCATTGACTTTCGTTTATTTTGGTAGTTAGGGCAATTACAGCATCCTTTTTTGACGTTCTTTGTCTGAACCCATACTGTTGTTGATAAAATTTTGAACTTATTCAAATAATAGACTAGGCGTTGTTATATAAGTTTTTCTAAAATTTTCGATGTATATGTAATAAGCGAAAGTCTATAATTATTTATATTATTCACATTGCCTTTTTTGAAAATAGGAGTGACGATAGAACTTTTGAAGGGCGTTGGTTAAGCTCCATTCTCTATACAGTTTTTAAATAAATAGATCAGAGGTTGTGCGATGTATAGACTAATTAGTTTCAAGGTTTCTGCTTTTATATTGTCTATTTCGGCTGCTTTACCGTTTTTCAGATCAAAGATAGCTCTGCGTACTTCATATATCGTGATGGGTGCAAATACAAAAGAATTTGGTGTAGTCTCTCACAATTTCTTATTTTTAAGCAGTTTTACTAAGCCCGTTATTAAATTCATTGGCGAAAGCAATTTTTTCCACTAGTAATTCTCTTGTAACTATTCGTATGTTGTTTTCAATGTTGCTCTTTAGATTTTTTGTTTTACTTATTTGCTGAACTATACCCCATAGTCTTTTCGAACTGTTTTTATTCCCGTCAATTTGTTAGCTTTATTTGTAAATGATGTTAATTTGTTCCTGTACTTTTTGAATTCTTGTTTTAAAATGAAATTATGTGGATTCTTCTGAACTTCTTTATACATTTTTTTGTTTATAGAGTTTAGCAAAGCATTCGTTAACCACGGTTTAATTTTGTTGAATTTTCTGAGAAAAGATTTTTTCTTTGTGGATATATTTACATTTTCTGTTACTATTCCAATGAACGCGCTTGCTGCAATCTGTGGATCACCCTCATTATATACTGGATCCCAACAGATATCTTGAAATGTTTGAATGATTTTTTTTGTGTCGATGAAGTTTATGAATCTGATGTTATCTGTTTTAATTATTTCCTTTCCATTGAGAATAATTTGTAGTATTGTGGTATAGTGATTGTTGATTTCAGTACTAGGGGAATAGTGTTTTTGGAGTTGTCCATATGCGTTTTGAGGACTATGTGATCTAGACATGTGCTACAATCGCCCTCTGCTCTTGTTGGTTTATTTATGGTAGAAATAAAGCCAAATTCATTGAGTATGTTCTGATATTCAGTTCTCATTTGGTTTCAATAAATCAATATTTATGTCCCTTAGAAATAAGTAGTAATTACACTCTTGATTTATGTAGGTACCAAATGTAAGTATGAAATGCTGCTCCTGTTTTTTGCTCAACTTGTCGTTCTGTGTATGCAAGTGTATTTATCATGCTTTAGTTATAGTGTAAATTTTAAACAAAAAATTACACCTTCTGTAATTGAAATTATTATATCTATCTAAAATTATTGGAATATTATTTCTCTACCCTATGAGTTTTTCTGTAATTCTATTAATAATAAATAATTTCAGAGATTATTTTCCTTTAGTGACTAGCTGTTACTCCCGGTTTCGTCCGCGCTACCTGTGAAAATCCTGGCAAAATCGACTTAGCCTAACCTAGCCGATATTAAAACATTTTTTAAAAAATAAAGTAGCCTTAATTATTCGTTGTAAAATTAGCTACCTGCTGGTGAAAATCCCGTCGGAGATTACCCGGAATAAACAGACAGGCAAGTGCTATAAGAAAATATTTTTTTGTTATGAGTGAGACATACTTCCATATTCAATTAACTAAAACCTGTTTTTTGATATTACGAACAGACAATTCGATTTTATTTATTAGTACAGATAATGATGGGATTTCAATAATTGTATATCGGTGTTCACATCAACAATAGATTATTAATTGTTCATTTCAGAAAGACCTTGGTGGGGACTGAAACAACCTAGGTACTTAGTGAGTATTTGTTTTGAATGAATTGAACAATAAATGATTTACTGCAGAAAAAATAATTTTCTGGAATTTGGAATATTATCTATCGCTTTTCATCGAAATCCTTGATCCGTGATTTTACCTATAGTCCTTGTATAAACTGTTTGACCTATACGCAGGTATATACAGTCCAAGTCCAAGATAAGGATGACGATGACCCTAAAACCTTACCAGCACCAATAGAACTAATATTATTCTGTACTTTTAAGTGCACTAACTGATAAAGTCGGTCCAATTTTTTGTTAAAAATATTTATAATATAATATGAATCCCAGAGTTTGGGTGAGAATGACAGTTCGAATGCTAACTTAATACGATAGAAAGTAAGTACAGAATAGATTTCATGGTGTAATCAACTGAAATACTTCTCTAACCAGTTGGCGTTATTCTCCTTTAACCAATCAATTAATAGTATTTATAGTAGATTTGCCAGTCTAATTAACAAAATGTTTAAAAAGATGGCCATTATTGTCTAAGCCTAGGTTACATCGTCTGTGAAATCCAAATCATCTGGTGAAAAACACTGGAATACTTCTATAGCTAGTTGGCGTTTCTCCCTGAGTTCGAAAGATACGCTGATTCTGGGAAAAAATAATAAATTATCGCCAACAAACCAAATTCGTATGCTAACCAAAAAAACAAAAATTTAATTTTTAGTAAAAGCACAATGTAAAAATAATTTGTCGCAGAGGATAGTCATAATTTTCTCTTAAATGGAATTAAATTAGATGCAATTATTGGCAAAAACAGAAAGAAGTAATGAAGACAGCAAGATTACATATACAACTGCGGGCGAGTAGTGCAAAAGAAAAGAGGTGCGCGCCGCGCACGACCACGTTGCCCGCCAATTACCGAAAACCGGTCGCGCCGCCTCTAAAAATCAAGTTGGCCGATCGAGAAATGTGTGCGGCGGCGAGTCGCGAGTTCAGTAGTCTCTTGGCCTACTGCGCGACGTACGACGCTCAAAGAACGGCACCTGCTGAATTTGAAGGTTTACGCGAGAGACCAGAGCCCACGAAGACGGCGACCAGGCAATCGGGGGTGGTTCATGTCGGTGGTTGAAGTGAGAAGTGAAGTAGCGGTAGTGCGTGACAGCGGCGGCCAGCATGCGCCACCACCAGCTGGTGCTTGTTGTGCTCGAGGTATTTGTTGTGACATTTATTTTTTCTAATAAAACAACAACAGCCACCACATTCACCGAAACCATTACAACTTGTCTGGGTTTTGAGGAGGATAAATGCAAGTGCACCAAAGATCTGCACCACTTTGTATGCCGTACAGCTGGTTTTACTGAGATACCGGAACATCTTCCAGTGACTCTTAATAAACTGTAAGTTTTGTAGCTCGCTACTTGCTTACCGGCTAATTTTTTTTTCTACATTCAAGTTGGAGATTTCCAGATTTTTTTTGCTATTGTTAATTTTATTTTTCAATTCCAGTTGATGAAAGTAACACTTAGGTATTCATTATAAGAACTACTTATAACTTTTTCTACAATATATATTAAATATTAAAGAATAATATTGCTATTATAAACATTATAATATAGGAACAGCTTGCCTTAAGCTGTGATATAGGTACTCGTCAATTTTGGATCATGAAATTATAACTGCAGCAGAAAAATATAAATCCTTCACTGAATCCCTTTTGGGTGATTGTTGAACTCCCATTTCTTTTAAAAAGTAGTAAGTAGTGGCTTGTAATATATCATTCTCAAAGGTCAGTTTGTATAAAATCTTCAATGCTTTTAAATTTACCTAATTTATTCTAGCAAATTTCGTCACTCAAATGATTTAATGTTTGTAAAGAGAATTGAAATAATTTTCAGAAGCTCTTACTTTTAAGAATTGCAATATATAAGATAACTACTGTTAGTCGAAGAGAGTTCAATGTAGGAATGATTTTTTTCGGTGTAGGATATCATTTTATGATATAAAAATCAATTCCATTGGCTTGTGCCACACTGTATACGGATAATATGTATCTCTCCTTTTGTAGAGCAACTTCAAGTGGATTTCTTTATAAATATTTCTGAATAAAAATGTAGAGGAGCAAATGATGAAATCTCAAATTTGCGATTAGAATAATTATTTGTCCTATCTGGGCAGCGGTCGCCATCATTGATTAAAATATTTATAAAATTGATCAGCATTTCCGTTATGTTTTTTGCACGAGGCCTTTTTAAAATGCAGGGTTCGTGTTTTTCTTAACAAATTTAGTTTATATCGTACCAATGAATGAAGCTGAAACCCGAAAGCACACATCAGTGGAAGTGATATCCAGAAAAATCTTCGATTAATTTTGTATGATTTTGAGAATCAATCAACACAATTTTGGTTGAATGTTCATTCACGATTGAATATATTTTACTTAAGACTAAGACTCTTACATTTTTATAAGCATCGATGTAAAAACCTTAAAAAGATTAATTAAATTTAGATGTCAACATTTCCCAAGCTTAGTTTTGTCATTCATTTGGAATGCCTGTGGATAATTGTTTTGATGTTTTCCAATAAGCTGTTATGATATTTAGAACTCAATTTTAAAAATGATATTAAACATCCTGTTGAAGTATTTATAATCCCACAAGGGATTATGTTATTGAATAATATATAGGTTGTTCTTTTCATAAATGCTCAGGAATCCTATTAATTATTAGATAACTAGGTATCTAATTAGCATATAGAAAAAAAAATACTATCTACAGGTAGCTCCTTCTTTTCAGTAGGAGAAACAATATTAATTTTTTATTAACCTAGAAGAACTTATTTTTCAATAAGAAATAAACTTTTCTCAGATTCAATCATGCCCTATACCTACTTATAGTGAATGAAATTACATGAATCAATGAAAATATGTTAATATATTTTCAAATATAATCTTGTTGGTAATGAGATGAAAACTAATAATTATACCACTTGCAATTATCTGTATGATCTAACATTTGTAGCAGTTGCTCAATAAAAATCGGTTTCAAGTGACTGTCTCTTACGTATTTCCAAGAGAACATCACAATATACCTTCAAGACAACACTGGCCTTGATAGTGGACTACTTTCAGAATAATTCGATGTTAATCGAACACACAATACTTTTTCAGAATAAGCTTTTATATTGCCTGATTTATTTAGTGAACTCTTATATTATATATCCATGTTTTTTATATTATTTCTTTTCTTGAAACGTTATGATATATTGATGATATAATGATGAGCGACTTCATAAATGGAAAAGCTCGAGGAAAGGAGTAAATTAAGTTGAAGATGAAGATGAAGACATCAACATGTCCAATTTATAACCTCAGAGAGATCTAACCAACTTTTTGGGGAAATAATTATTATGCAACAAATAATAATTCCCAAGTGGATATTATTATTATATATTCAGACAATTGTGAGAAAAAATAATGAGTAATCAATAAGAGTACATCCTCGTTGGAACTATTGATTGAAAGTCCTTTTTGTCCTCCCCCTAATTTTGATATGCAACTATTCACAATTTATAGTCAATCTATACTATCACATTCCGATGCTGGTTGTCCCACACTTCAGATCCAATCATATCTAAGCTATATTTCACAGTTACAATCACCGGGCTCACTAACACTCTCTTTCATCCAGAGATATTGTGGCATCAAGTTCTGTCCTTCGATGAGCCTCTTAATGACAAGCCGTAGCCCTGTCCCATTGTGAGTTCTCCGGTAGAATACTATGTCTATCTTATCTATAGTAAGTAGTAGTAACGGAATTATACTTAAAAAAGAATAGTTGAAGTTGAAGTATTCAAGATAGAAATCTGAAATATGTGCAATGCTGAAAAAAATACTTTAGAAGTTTCACAATATTTGAAGCCGAGAAATTGGTATAGATATCAAATAAATTATGTCCATAGAGTTAGCAGACCAAGGTCATCAGATCACATATTTCATAAAATCATATTTAAAGGTTAATTAGATGCTAATTAAGGGCGCAAACCGCGATTTAAATGATTTTCAACTTATTCTGGAAATTAAAGATCTGCTAACTCTAGATAGTTAGCACCTCATAGCCGAAAATTGTAGTATACTCATCGAAATCAATGTAAAACCTAATTATCAATTGAAGGCTCAATAAATGCTTCACGGAAAACTGCAAAATATTTTGAAAAAAATATTTTTTTTTTCGGACAAACTTTGAACTCAGCAGATTAATAGTATATAGATCTCGATATATATAGTATATATAGTATACCTCGTAGTATACAAATAAGGATCGTTGTTAAACCTAATTGGTAATTCAAGGCTTATTGAATGCTCTGAAAAGAAGTCAAACATATTTAGAAGAGAAAAATGTTTGGATAAAGTTTGACTATAGCAGATCATGGCTGAAAATCGTAGCAAACAGAGCGGGACCGTTGTAGAAACTTATTAATAATTAAAGGCTTAATAAATGCTTGAAGAAACAGCACACATCAATCGAAACGCCTACTTATTTTTTTTTATGTAGGATCTACTAACATTAGATGAAGTTAGCAGATCATGGTCGGAAATCATAGTATAAAGATCGGCATCGTTGTTTAACCTAATAATTGATTAAAGGCTCATTGCATGCTCTAAGCAAAAGTACGAAACATTTCAAAATATATTTTTTTTTAAATTTTTTTTGCAAACTTCGAACTCGAAAAGTCCAGTATATTTAAAAAATATATATTTTTTTCGGACATAGCTTGAACTCAGCATATCAAGGCCGGAAATCATAGTATATTCTGATGTTTTTTAATTACCGGTAAACAAAAGTAACCAGCATATGAAAATATCTTTATTTGTACAGTTTAATTTCAACAATCATAATGCTTAATGCATTTAACTTCAATAGCTAAAAATATTCTCCAGGTAAGTAGTATTTGGTTTTTTCGTACGGAGGTCGCTTCGATTACTATATGTGGCTCGATTAAAACTTTTCGTCCGGAAGGCATTGTAATTGTAAGTATGTAAAAAACACTGAATTAAAAAACGTGTTAGGATGCTATACCACCTACCTTTACTGTAGATAGTGACTCATATTTTCAACACAGACCTTTGCGGGTCTGAGGGGAAAGGAAATCGACGATCCATAGGTAAAAATAATTTATGTATATAATAATGCTTTTCCGATGAGTATTCTACAATTTTCGGCTATGATCTGCTAACATTAGATAAAGTCAGCAGATCTTTAATTTCTGGAATAAGTTGAATAGCATTTAAATCGCGGATTGCGCACATAATTAGCATCTAATTAGCCTTTAATTATGATGTTATGAAACCTGTGTTCTGCTGACCTTGCTCTGCTAACTTTATGGACATAAATAAATTTCACCACTAATTTGTGAGTAAGTAGGTACCTATAACTTATTAATAAGAAGTTTACTGTTTTTAATTTCTGGTTCAGGGGAATATTGGGATGAAGGACATTGTAGATTTTGCAAATATGGGAGGATATTTCTGAATCAGTTTTCAAATGAAAATATCTGGTGTGTTTCCCAACACTTTCATGTTAATTCTAATCGACTCATTTACTAATAATTTTGGAAATTAGTATTAGAAATGAATAATAAGATTATCAAAATTATTTATTTAGATCACTACTTATATTCAAGAATTGATACAACTATGATACAACGCACGTGATGATTCTGCCTCAGTCTACGTAACGAACCAACACATGGGACTTCCTGATATAAACATTTTAAAAAAACAGATTAATTTTTTATAGCTAATAAGTAGATTAGAAAAAATATATATAAAATAACTTTTCTTTTTTGTATTCTTGTACTGATTAGTTCGGAATAGATGTGTTTCTTGAAAAAATCCAATTCAGCATTAAAACATTATTCACACGTTTTAATTGAGATAATAGTTTTTACGCTATTACACATACCTTAAGCAAAAATTAGAGAATTACCCTAATACGCATCCTTTGATCCTAGGAAAATTATTATTCATATTCATTTTTATCGTAGAACTAATCGTCTGCCGGAATATAAATAATCATATAGAAAATATAAAATTTTACATGCATATAACTTTATTTTCTTCTGCATGTGTTTGTATATACGCCTTGGGAGGATGGTCGAACCTCTCAAATCAAAACCAAAAGTAAAAAATTGTATGCAGCGGAAAGTAAATTTCTCGGTTATTAATTTTTACTATCTTTTCTTAGGAAAAAATGATTTTGACTAATCATGTAGGGAGGATCATATCTATAACTCTATGAATATGAAATTTAATCAATGGTTGTTTTTTGACAGTTTCTTAAAGGTCATATATGATGTTTTTAAACGGTTCTATTATCTTGCCTTGATTCTTATTTATTTATTTGGGTCAAATTTATTAATTGATATTTGACCCCCTTCCTTTTGACAGATTATCTGAAATTTAGTAATCACCTTTAGTTCTGATGACAATAATATTTTATACATTCTGTATCATTGTTAATCCAAGATGGTCGCCGCTACAAAATGGCGGATTATATTGTTGCACAGCCCCTTCAATATGGGTATCAAATGAAAGAGCTTGACTAGTAGACTCTAGCTCACTATGTGATTACTGAAATTGTATGGCCTTAGTTTCGTCGAACCTAAATGTACCAAACAAATGTACCGTCAGTTCGGGTCGACTTTGGAAGAGACGGCGTATACCTTATTCATCCTAAAGCCATTCAGTTTCCACCAAAGTTCAAGTTTGGAATAGCTGAAAGAAGGATGTTGCCCTTATTTTTGTAATGTGCTTCCACTGCCACAAAATGCAAGGCAGCACTTTGGACCACCAAGTTGAGTATTTAGGCAGAATTCTTTGAGGGAAGACACATACGTGGCTCTGAGTCGAGTAAAGTACCGCCGTAAAGTTGGCACCCCAAAACTTAGCACCGAGAGTTCTGGGATAATTGAGCATAGTTATACAGTTCTAGAAGGGGTGCAGCAAGAGTTCTGGGGTGGAAATATATTTTTTTAAAAAAAAGGGAGTGCTTTGAGCCCCACTCCTTTTTGATTGTGCAATAGTTCTCCAGTGTTTTTCATAATATAGTTCTGGAGTTCCTGGTGATTATTTAAAATAGTTCTGTTTTTTTCAAGATTTAAATAATCCTGTTTTGTTCTGTTTTTTTTTTAAGGTTTGCAAACTTTGCACCGGGCTCCTTTTAGATAATACAAAAAAGATCAAGTGTTTTTCCAGTTCTACTAGAATATTTCTACACTGCCTGATGAATATTTAGAATATATCTAGTGTGCAAGTATTAATTGTAAAATATAGTACAATATTTGAGACCGGTCCCATGACAAATTATTGCAGTTAAATTGACAAGTTTTTGCTTTCTTCCCCAAATAATTGAAGCTAAAACTGCGAATGCTAGTCTCGCAGAAACCTGTCAATTTAATTACAATAATTTGTTAAATAAACTATATTTTAGAATGAATACTTGCACACTAGATATATTTTAAATATTCATTGGGCAGTGTAGAAATATCCCGGTAAAAATGGAAAAAAACTTGGTATATTTTGTACTATCTAAAAGGAGCCCGCTGCAAAGTTTGCACACCTTAAAAAACAAAACAAAACACGATTATTTCAATCTAAAAAAAAATAGTTCCAAAACGGAACGGTTCAAAGTTAGAACCCCTTTTTTTAAATTAAAAACATTTCCACCCCAGAACTATTGCCGCATTCCTTCTAGAACTGTAGAGCTATACTCAATTATCTCAGAACTCATGTTAAAAGTGAGGGTGCTAAGTTCTGGGGCGCCAACTTTACGGCGGTGAGTAAAGTCTTTGGAAGGATTATGTACTGAGTAGTTCGATTGCAAGAAATTGTCAGGAAACAAACCTTGTAATAGTGAGGCACTAAATGAACTAAATAGAATGAGAAATATTATATTATAAAATTATCTAAGAACTTGAAAATAAACTTAATATTTTTTTAAGTCAAGTTAAGTTAAACGGTTCTATTAGAAATTAATATTGACAGTAATGATGCAGTTAATGCACTATAAAAGCTAAAAAATAATTTGGTAGGTCTTAGGTACCAGCTATCACACTACTCTACTCAACAATGTAGGGCATTGGTCAGACAAAAAAATAAAATCGATGGGCGTATTTAGCGTAACCTGAGAATATAAAATATGTAAATAGCATTTATAATGTTATAGCGGTTGACTTGATAGAAATTTCACGTGCCCAACGATTTAATTTTTTTGTCTGACCAATGCACTAGATTGATGAAGAGAGTAGTGTGATGACTGGTACCTAAGACCTACCAAATTATTTTTTAGCTTTTATTGCATCAACTGAATCATTACTACAATTATTTTTTTCTAATAAAACCGTTTAACTTGAATTTTATTAAGTAACTTTATCAATAATTTCATTATTCACTCATTTCATTGTTTACCATAACCCTATAAATAAGAAAATATATTTGTACTCTGAAGTAACAAGCAAATAATGATCTATAATTTATATCGAAATGTAAAATTGCGAACGATCGCAATATGTACATTTCTTTATGAAATTAATGTAATAACGGAATCAGCTGGCAGAGATGGAGATGCGGATAAAATCAAATAACCAAGAATTGCATTTGAATACTTTATCATAATATGGTGTTATGTAATTAAATGTTTAATTGTGCACTTTTAGTTGAACTACACAGCAGTCAAAATTCCGAAACTGTTAAAATAAAAAGGTGAGATCATTTATCATATAGGAGAAATACCCAATTAAAATGAATTATTATTTACACACTTCTCAGATGCCAGAAGAGCATTTTTTGGTTAAAATTAAATCTAGACAATTTGTCGATATGGGGGTCAGACTCGACTCGAGCATGTAAAGTTATTCTTAGGTCTAAACGTTGCGGATAATTTTCAACACATATTAAAATGTAAGAATAAGACAACGTTTGCTTTGGGAAAACAGCTTTGTGTTGACAACTATCATAGGCACATAAAGTGAAATATGTTATTAAAATGAAGAGTGTTTCAATAATATATATCTAACTGAAATATATGATTGATAACATCGTTGTAATATGTATATATGTTATTTTCTCTTTTTCTTTCACTTCTTCTTAAAATGATATTTCAAGCAGAATGCGAATTCAAAATCTCTGGAAGAAGAAGTCACTTGATTTATCATTCGACCTTTTAGTATTATCGACCAATAAAAATGAAATATACAAAAACAAGACGAAAACAAGGGGCGTATCAGATTGCGCTTGTATTATAGTTCCTATAGGATATACGATATACACTTGCCGGCGGGGGGCCCATATAACTTATAAATTGTTAGAAAAAAAGTGTTTCTCATAAGATAGGTTGGATGAGGTAAGGGGAACTTTATATAACTTTAGGGACAAAGACATGGATTGCTGTAAAAGATATAATAGGATTGCCTCTATTGTACTGCTTAAGAAAAGTAGCTATCAAGTAAATAACATTTAATTATGTTTTTGCTCTTTACGACGCTCGTTTTTAAAACAGAGACAAAAATTACAAGAATACTAGGGTAAATATTTGAAAGTACTGAAAAAGGGATGAGCATCAAGTTAGCTAAACACCTGTCACGAATCGACTCGAGAGTAGGTGGATAATTTGCCGCTAATTAGTCGTGAATTAGTTGTGAAAATACCGATTTTGTCGTTTTCTGTTTTTTTGTTTTTTTCGGGTGCTTTGCTAACTTGATATAAAGTTAGCAAAGCACGCCTCGAATAATGACTTTAGAGCGTTCGTAGAATAATGGTAATAGAATAAGAATTTGCCGCTAATTAGTCGTAAATGAGTTGTGAAGAAATTAATTTTCTAAATATTTTTTTTTTGTTTTTTTTTAGGTGCTTTGCTAACTTGATATAAAGTTAGCAAAGCACGCCTCGAAAAATGACTTTAGAGCGTTCGTAGAATAATGGTAATAGAATAAGAATTTGCCGCTAATTAGTCGCCAATTAGTTGTGAAGAAATCAATTCTCTAAATTTTTTTTTGTTTTTTCAGTGCTTTGCTAACTTGATATAAAGTTAGTAAAACACGCCTCGAATAATAACTTTAGAGCGTTCGTAGAATAATGGTAATAGAATAAGAATTTGCCGCTAATTCGTCGTAAATTAGTTGTGAAGAAATTAATTTTCTAAATATTTTTTTTTGTTTTTTTTTAGGTGCTTTGCTAACTTGATATAAAGTTAGCAAAGTACGCCTCGAAAAATGACTTTAGAGCGTTCGTAGAATAATGGTAATAGAATAAGAATTTGCCGCTAATTAGTCGCCAATTAGTTGTGAAGAAATCAATTCTCTATTTTTTTTTTGTTTTTTCAGTGCTTTGCTAACTTGATATAAAGTTAGCAAAGCACGCCTTGAATAATGACTTTAGAGCGTTCGTAGAATAATGGTAATAGAAAAAGAAGAATTTGCCACTAATTAGTCGTAAATTAGTTGTGAAGAAATTAATTTTCTAAATATTTTTTTTTGTCTTTTTTTTAGGTGCTTTGCTAACATGATATAAAGTTAGCAAAGCACGCCTCGAATAATGACTTTAGAGTGTTCGTAGAATAATGGTAATAGAATAAGAATTTGCCGCTAATTAGTCGTAAATTAGTTGTGAAGAAATTAATTTTCTAAATATTTTTTTTTGTTTTTTTTTTAGGTGCTTTGCTAACTTTATATAATGTTAGCAAAGCACGCCTCGAAAAATGACTTTAGAGCGTTCGCAGAATAATGGTAATAGAATAAGAATTTGCCGCTAATTAGTCGTATATTAGTTGTGAAGAAATTAATTTTCTAAATATTTTTTTTTGTTTTTTTTAGGTGCTTTGCTAACTTGATATAAAGTTAGCAAAGCACGCCTACAAAAAATGACTTTAGAGCGTTCATAGAAGAATGGTATTGGGATAAGTTTTTGCCGCTAATTAGTCGCTAATTAGTTGTACAGAAATCAATTCGAGCTCGAGATTTTATTTCTTTCCGTGATTTCAAAATGTCCTGCAAAGTGAATTAGAAATGCCAATTCATAGAATCTGAGAATTTTGTACGTTTTGAAAAATATTTTTGCTTTTTATTTTATGAATACATTAAGTGCTATGTTTATTTTATAAACTACTATCTATAAATATCTGAATTATCATTACCTTTAAATGATTCTGTTTGGTAATTATACGGTTTTTGGTAAAAGAGAATTCGTCTCAGCATTAAAGATATATTTCTCTCAGTATATCAGTTTCTGAATTTTTCAACCAATTTAACAAATTTCCTTAAAATACTAAAATACTAGAACAAGTACTAAAATCGAGAAAAATACATCAAGCAATTATGTACTTGGAGGAATTTCTTCCTGGATTTGTTGAACTGGGGCTATTATAATAATCACTTCCTATCACAATTCTTATTTCAAAATTCTCAATTTGATATAATGGCAGAGCTATATGAGGTTACTAAAAAGGATAATTTCTTCAATATTTATTCAAAATTCAACTTTGTGGTTGCAACACTGCAAGATTGACTTCAATTTTTTGCTGACAAAGTTTGCCTTCATTTTTTTAGGTTGCAATATTTTGGTTACTACTCTAAAAGAATAATCATGCGAGAGGCGCCCACCTTCTGTCGAAAATAGTACTTTAATTCAGGCTATTTTGAATCACAAAATCGATATCATTTGTGATGATAAACACAATGATATTGCCTTAGAATCTGATCCCGTGTGGAGCAAAATATCTGAAGAGCTTCTCAGTAAAGTGAAATCAAGGTCCCTATATTCTACGTTGTGAATAGTCGGTTCCGCTTGAAAAACTTGTTATTTGGCACGAATGAAAAAATAATAATTTTGAAACTTAATTTCTTCACAACTAATTGGCGACTAATTAGCGGCAAATTCTTATTCTATTACCATTATTCTACGAACGCTCTAAAGTCATTTTTCGAGGCGTGCTTTGCTAACTTTATATCAAGTTAGCAAAGCACCTAAAAAAAACAAAAAAAATATTTAGAAAATTAATTTCTTCACAACTAATTTACGACTAATTAGCGGCAAATTCTTATTCTATTACCATTATTCTACGAACGCTCTAAAGTCATTATTCGAGGCGTGCTTTGCTAACTTTATATCAAGTTAGCAAAGCACCTAAAAAAACAAAACAAAATATTTAGAAAATTAATTTCTTCACAACTAATTTACGACTAATTAGCGGCAAATTCTTATTCTATTACCATTATTCTACGAACGCTCTAAAGTCATTATTCGAGGCGTGCTTTGCGAACTTTATATCAAGTTAGCAAAGCACCTAAAAAAAAACAAAAAAAATATTTAGAAAATTAATTTCTTCACAACTAATTTACGACGAATTAGCGGCCAATTCTTATTCTATTACCATTATTCTACGAACGCTCTAAAGTCATTTTTCGAGGCGTGCTTTGCTAACTTTATATCAAGTTAGCAAAGCACCTAAAAAAAACAAAAAAAAAATATTTAGAAAATTAATTTCTTCACAACTAATTTACGACTAATTAGCGGCAAATTCTTTTTCTATTACCATTATTCTACGAACGCTCTAAAGTCATTTTTCGAGGCGTGCATTGCTAACTTTATATCAAGTTAGCAAAGCACCTAAAAAAAAACAAAAAAAATATTTAGAAAATTAATTTCTTCACAACTAATTTACGACTAATTAGCGGCAAAAACTTATCCCATTCCCATTTTTCTACGAACGCTGTAAAGTCATTTTTTGGAGGCGTGCATTGCTAACTTTATATCAAGTTAGCAAAGCACCCAAAAAAAACGAAAAAACAGAAAACGACAAAATCGGTATTTTCACAACTAATTCACGACTAATTAGCGGCAAATTATCCACCTACTCTCGAGTCGATTCGTGACAGGTGTTTAGCTAACTTGATGCTCATGAAAAAGGGGTTATTGGAATCTAGGCAAATCTCTTTTATTTGCTTGTTGAAAAAACAATGAATTGATTAGGTCATTTAGGTAGACGGCGAGGAGGTGTTGGACGATGTACATGTATCCCAAAATTTGAACAATATATTGAATCAATTTAATGATATTTTAATAGTAATAATTAAGTGGCGATACAAAAAATAATTAGTTTTTAACTTTCATTAATTTAGTATTATAAATATAGAGGTTTCAAAATAATACGTATAAGTATGAAGCGCTTTTTAGTATTTATGTCTTTCTCTCTAGGCGTGTCATTTGTCGTCAATAGCGGGTGCGGGTAAGATTTTGAAAACAATCCAAATAATCCCCAATCCTCAAGAATCATATTTTATAATATCTGCGAGTTTAGATTTGGTGTATACTTTTGATAGTACAGTATAGATAGTTAGAACTTATACGCTTTTCACGCCGGTGTGCATATACCTACCCTCTTACTGTGGCAAGAAAAGGTAAATAAGATAATAATTAATCTCTCTTATTCATCTACATTTCTTCTCATCGTTCTATTGTTACTGCAATATATCAAGAGATATATCGAGTAGGTATGTTCTGGAATCTGAAATCATCAAAAATCACATATCTAATAATCGAATATCAACTTACGATCCGATATTTTGTATAGAGCAAATTTGATAAAAAATATCTAGATATCCAACCAAATTTTTTAGAACATCTCTCATCGTAGCTAACTCAGTACATTTTGTATGAATTATCTATTTACTTACAGCGTCAACAGTGTTCTTCAATTCTCAAATTGTTTTCGTACGTAATCTTGTTTCTCTAATAAATTAATACTGATACCTACAGATGTAGCTAAATGGAATAACTTATCTTAATTTTTATCAGTGTACCTATTATGGTGTAAATAAATCCTCTTCAGTTCTTATGTTAAAAAAATAATCTCTTATTTGGTTTGGCCTTTCAGACAAATGTCAATATAAAACTTCTCCGAATTCCATCAAAATGAGACTGCAAAATGAATTGATATATCTAACTATAGTAAAGGCTTACAGCCGTACCTACTCATAAAAAAATCGTCAATCTTCATAATTAATCTGTTAGTTACTATTATAACGATATGTGAAAGTTTTAGCACAACATGAGAAACTTTTACCTATGCACCTCTTTGAAGTTGGCATGGCAAATTTGGCAGGCAAACAAACAAAGTATTGAATAATTATCCGTTAATTAGACGCAAATTAACCGTGAAAGCAAAAGATTAACCGCAAGCAAAGGAACCCGAAAATTGGTTTGCATGCTAGCTTCAAGAGAAGTTGGCATGCAAAAACCATGAAATCGGTTAGGATCGTCCCAGCCAATACAACCAAGGCTCATAATTTGCCTCTAATTAACCGCTGACGATACAGCCATATACTTAAGGCCAATGATTTTTTTTTTCAAAACATAGCATGTTTTTCAAAACTTCGCATGTTCTTCATACGTACGATAAAAAGAACGTTCTAAAATCTAACGGGATCGTTTTGGCTACCTGTAAATGGGCTGAAATGTTACTCCAACTATCGCAAAAATTAACCGTGAAAGAAAAAAATTAACCGCAAGCATAGAAACCCGGAAATTGGTTTGCATGCTGCTAGATTCATGTGAAGTTGGCATGTAAAAACCGTGAAATCGGATAGGATCGTCCCAGCTAATTCCATTTAGCCTCATAATTTTCCTCTAATTAACCGCTAACAATACAGCCTCATACTTAAGGCCAATGCATATTGTTTTTCAAAACATCCATGTTTTTCATACGTACGATAATACAAACGTTCTGTAATCTAACGGGGTCGTTCTGACTACCTGTACATGGGCCGAAATGTTACTCCCACTATCGCACTAATTAACCGTGAAAAAGAAAAAATAACCGCAAACATAGAAATCCGAAAATTAGTTTGCATGCTAGCTTCAAGTGAAGTTGGCATGTAAAAACCGTGAAAGCGGTTAGGATCGTCCCAGCCGATTCCACCCAGGCTAATTTGCCGCTAATTAACCGCTGACGATACAGCCACATATATAAGGCCAATGAAATTTTTCGACGATCCTAACCGATTTCACGGTTTTTACATACCAACTTCACTTGAAGCTAGCATGCAAACCAATTTTCGGGTTTCTATGCTTGCGGTTAATTTTTTTCTTTCACGGTTAATTAGTACGATAGTTGGAGTAACATTTCGGACCATCTACAGGTAGCCAAAACAATCCCGTTAGATTTTAGAACGTTCGTTTTATCGTACCTATGAAAAACATGCGATGTTTTGAAAATAATGCGATGTTTTGAAAAAAAAATCATTGGCCTTAAGTATGTAGCTGTATCGCCAGCGGTTAATCAGTGGCAAATTATGAGCCTTCGTGGAATTGGCTGGGACGATCCTAAACGATTTTACGGTTTTTGCATGCCAACTTCACTTGAAGCTAGCATGCAAACCAATTTTCGGGTTTCTTTGCTTGCGGTTAATTTTTTGTTTTCACGGTCAATTTGCGGCTAATTAACGGTTAATTATTCAATACTTTTTTTGTTTGCCTGCCAAATTTGTCATGCCAACTTCAAAGATGTTACCTATGCTGTGGTTTTACTTTCAAACGGAACTAGTACCTACCATGTAAATTTAGATTTAGATTTAAGAGGGGGTTACATTGCACTGCGACCATAAAGTCTATTGTACCTACCATGTAAGTGAATACGGCTTGTAGTTATTCATCTGCGTAACATACTGAGGATGAATCATTTTTGATTGCTTGATAAAAGCACATCTACAATATTTTAAAAATGATATATTATATAATAGACATTCTTCTAAAAATTAACTTAAGTTTTGTTGGCGTTATTATTCGGTTAAGGTCTTGAGCCACATAATCATAATAAGATATTGCTTGTTTCTAAGCTATAGGCAGGCAATTTTTATGCCAACTTTTGAAATGTAATATCCTGTGAGAAAAAGCGCTGCCCCTTCAAAAACTCCAAACTGAACAATGCATTTCTATAAATTAAAAAAATAATATTACATACAAGGAAACATATCCGAACTGTGGAAATAAGAGGGTGACTGGGAATCGATTCGCTATAAAATATAGATCGGCATTGCTCGACACAATTTCAAATTATAGATAGCCATTGAAACTTTGGTTGTTACTAGTTGGGAATAATACAAGTTCAGAAAACGCCGTCCACCAATAAATAAAAATCTTTGTTACAACATAAAGTTGAATTGCCAGACGTGTTTTTGTGTTCTATGGTTTTCAACCGAGAAGTTTTGAGATTGAAGTTTCTTTGTTCGGAATTGATAAGATACTCTTGTTTTATAGATAGACTCTAGTTAGGTAGGTTGATATAATTTTTATTTAAAAGGACTCAAAAATTGACAGGAAAAATCTTGTTAATAAAAAACTTGAATGAATTACAGCATATCTATTCAGACATGAGCTCTTCAATCAGATAAGAAAATCATAAACAATAAAGAATTCTCAAATAGAATGCTCCAAAATTTCGCTTAGAAAAATTAGAATTATATCTCTTTGTTTCAAATTCTCTGAAATAGATAACTTTTCGTAAAAACTATTTAAAGACTTTATAAGATGCATTGTGAAATTTCCGACAAATATTTAGTTTATTGGTAGGTATGGGTACTAATGAAGTAAATCTTCTAGGTACCTACACTAATACTGCTTCATTGTAACACAATTTCAAAATTACTGGTAAAAATAGAATAAGTATTTGGTGCGTATTCATTGTCTAAGAAACATACATATGTATATGTATGTCTACATATTGTAAAGAGCTATTTATCTATATATCTGTAGGTAAATAGGTAAAGACAAAACAGCTCAGTACCTCTTTCTCCTCTGGTGGTAAACCGACTGTTTTGATTAGCTATTTCAAATCAACGAATAAATGTGTCTCGTTTTCATCTTCATGTAGTTACTATCAGGTTTTCGATAAAAAATCGGAGTTCTTTCATAACAATAACAAATATATATAACTAATAGAAATATTTCTATGTTGGTAATGTTTTAGTAAACAGTTTCGAAGATACCAGAGATAATATTCGAAGATCAGTCTAGATCTGAATCTACGACTGAGCTTAAAATTCATAAAAAGATAGATTTATTATAGGTAAACCTTAATGAAAATCCAATGCACGGAAATATCTACAGAGAGCCCGACTCGTACTTAGTAATTTACGCCTTACATCATAAACATACATAGTAAGAATATGTATATCTTCTTTAAAATATCATGAGGTTAATTATGATTCTTGAGTTAAAAAAAGAATTACAATGAAGATGAAAATTATTATTTCCTTACAATCAACCAGTACAGACTTTATCAGACTAGGTATGAAAAATACAAAAATATTTATTCTTTTGGTTTCCTAGACATTTTCTCTTGAAATTCTGTATGTTATGACCTTTGGGAAAACCTCTTTTTTCAATATTATCTGGATCAAATATAATATAAGTAAATAGGTACCCACATTAAATATATTAGACATTGTAAGTCTTAAGATACCCAAATACTGCGGAACGAGGTTGTGGTCGTGGTGTTGGATGTTGAGAATGACAAATGGCCGGTGTGTGCGTTGACTATATTTTCGGTACTTTTCTGTTTCTTTTTTTGGCATCCTCTAACGCTCACCGACGACGGCTTGTGTATGTGTGTGTATATGTATTTATCCAAAGAATAAAGAATGAAACAACACACGCCTGCTGAATGGAATTGAAAGTAGCTTGCCAAATATTACGCTTACCAAAAACGTTTTACCTATACCCACAACGACCACGTTCATTTCCAACTAAGTATATCATATCGAGCGCAGTCCAACACTCCAATTCGTGTTTGTATTCGTTAGATAAAATCTCAGATCATTGCTTTTAGTCCAGTCGTTTAGACGGTTTTCCACTACGGATATTTCGGATAAGAGCGATTGACATGAAATTTGGACAGCAGGTTCGTAATAACAAAATAACTCGAAGATCAAAAATATTTTATTATATCTAGTACCTATGTGCGCTTTCTCTCTGCGATTAAATGACACCCCTTATCGGGGTGGAAATTATGATATTAAAAACAGACTCAAATATGGACAGGGGATTTAAGCTAGTTCCCTTTAAAGATATTTTGATAATTAAATATATCTTTAGGTTTCCATTATTGATAACGTTGATTTCTCATTAGAAAATCCAGTTTTTTTAACTCGAAAATAATCTATTTCATAACAGAAATAGTCATGAATAAACGAGTCAATAAATACCTAATGAAAAAACGAGATTTTTTTCCACATTCAGTACATGAATGGAAAAAAGAAACGGAAAAACATTCCATGTAAAAATAATTTTATAGTTTCTGAAGAACTTTAAAAATTAAGACAAAAAAATTTAATTGTCCAACATCTTTTTCAAACAATTTCTTCAATACCTGAATGTTGAAACGTTGAAAATTATCCTTCCATCATCTAATCTAGTTAAGTCCAAAGCATATTATATTTTGACCTGAAGAATGCTTATTTCTATATAATAGACTCTTACATTTGAGTGCAAGTACCTACTACCTTCCTTTGGTGAATAACCTAACTAACTACTAACTAATCATGAAAAACAGAGAAATTTTAAATATTTAACTCGCGCGAACAGCCATAAAACAAAACATGCAGAAAAACATTCGAATATAAACCTTCTCCGTTTAGGTCATCGGTCAGAAAAAATACGGGCTGGGCTCCAAGTAAATGAATAACATGGAAAATATATCATAAAAATATTACTGAAACATTTTTTGGTATGGAAAAATAGAAAAATATATATTTGTTAAATAAGATATATGAGGTAATGAGGTGGCTTTTAGGGTTGATGTTTTACAGTAAATTAAATATTAGGCATATAATAATAATTGAAAGGATTTTCAAGCATTAAAAACACACCTATAAAACATTTTTATTTTTTGTTAATTTCGTCATTGAGGTAGTTGAAAAATTGTAACACATCTTTAGAAACTTGAGAATATATATATTTTATTATTCATATTAGGGTTCCTTGAAAGATAACAAAAGAAACACTTACAGAATCGTTTTTTACGCCCGATCTTCCCTTCCATAATTTTCAAAAATAACGAAATAGTGGCTAAAGAATCGGGTGGAATAATTTGATGTTGAAGGTTGCAGGGCAGATATAATAATCTCTCTAATAAATGTAGTTGAAAAGAATTTAAATTCTTAAAATCCATTTTGACACATCTATTATCCTTGCGTAAAAACGATTATTATGTCATTTATGATTAGCACAAACTACAAACAAAATGAAATCACAAAGTACAGAACAAAATATCATAAAGTTTCATAAGAGAAATGTTTATGCAACTAGGTATATGTCAATGCAATAAAGTTGACATCCGGTCGTGAGTTCAAGTCATGTCTATATTAGCTATTTTTTCTATAAAAGAATAATATTATAAAATGAGGAAATCTGTAAATATGAAAATTAATCTATCTATTTACCTCACAAGGGCAGTTTTCTACCCCGTAAAATTCAATTCGAACAACAGAAACATCCTATTGGCACTACAAATAACTCTGTTATTTGGCTAATTTAAAGAAAGCAGCGTAGTCTCTTATGTGTGCATTGTAATTAAAATCATAAATCAGTATAGGATTTAGAAGTTACGTTAAGTGGTAAAACGTCACCCATGAAGGTTCATTCAAATGAACGTCAATGTGACCATGTATTTGACATAGAACAGAATATTAACCTTATATATACTAGATATAAAAACGTAACATAATCACAATTCAAATGACTTAAAAATTAACCATAACCTGTAAAACTTATCTTCATTCATAAGTTTAAACATTAAGTTCATATAGAAGACTACGCTGCTTTTGTTAAATGAGCATATGAAATTGATATACTGGCAAAACACTGTTTGAATGAGTAGAGTTACTGAATTCTCCGTATGGTAATCTCCCACGAGTCCGTGGCCGCCTTGATCAAATAAAAGGGGTATTTGTTTTGCCAATAGTGTAAGACAAGCTTAAGTGCAGATTTTCTAAAAGTCGACGATTTCCAAAAGAAGTAGGAGGTAGATGATAATATATTTTATCATAAACAACTGGACTATTAAAGATTATTGTGATGTTATTGATTTTACCGTTAGATACAAATTGACTGAATAGTTTATCTGGTAATATTTCAAATGAATTTATTAAAGAAATTATTCATGGACAAAATGATCAAATTATGCAATAACATGATGAAAGCTTCAGAAACATGAATAGAAAGAAGTTCGTACTATTACAAAATAATTCCCATCATA
Organism: Crioceris asparagi; assembly: GCA_958507055.1. Classification (NCBI taxonomy): domain Eukaryota; kingdom Metazoa; phylum Arthropoda; class Insecta; order Coleoptera; family Chrysomelidae; genus Crioceris; species Crioceris asparagi. The sequence goes on from OY293829.1 coordinate 42,791,501, forward strand.
ATTCAAATTATTGTTGTTACACTCAAAATTAATTTTAAACACACAGTAATTCTAAAACTTGAGTAGTTTCCTTCTTCCATTTGTATGTTTCAATTATGTCTTAGAAAACAGACATATTTGTTTTTGTTCAGACTATGTGATTTTTTTAACAACATGGCATTGCTTTATGTTTAATATATGACGGTAAGTTTGGGAATATGATATTTAAATTCAAAAGTATTTCAATTTTCTCTTAAAACAGTGAACAGTTTTTAAAAAATCTGGTGTCCACCCACACAACTTTCCTACCGCTCTCAAACGAAGTCCATCAAATATAAAAATCATCTGATCAAGTAGTGTCCACATTCAGCGTGCCAAAACAAACAAAAATATTCATATTCACTTTTGACATAGGAGGAACCGTTTAGCCAGAATGAGATTAAAAAGTTCGAAAATTTTAGAGCATATTTTCACGCGTTATAGTAGGGAATAAAGGGCTTTAAGCAGAATGTTTTATAAATCGTATGAGCTGCTTTCGCGCCACAGTCTTGAGCGAAACACGTTTTTCGGCTATTGCATAGTAACCAGTGCGATTAACATTCACAATCTGAGTGACAGTGCCCTCTCACATGGCTTTGTTCTTAAAATGGTCATCGATTTAGACGTCAGGGGAACTGTTTAGCCAGAAAATTAATGCAAATTTTGAAAATTTAACAGCTCATTTGAGCATAGACTTGTTCCTGCTTTTTCTCGAAGATGCGCGTTATACCAAGGGGTAAAGGGCTTTAAGCAGAATATCATTGGAATCGTCAAAGCCGTTTTCGAGTAACAGTCTTGAGCGAAAGATATTTTGTGTCACCGTCGAGCGGATCGACACCTTACAAAACAAAAAAGAAAACAATCAAATCGGTTCATTAGATCCCGAGATTAGCATACACAAACAGACCAATGGCTAAAAATATATTTTTTGGACTCAGGGTTCCTTGAAAATTTAGCATCTGTTGAGAACCGGACACCGAAAATTTTACAAGATTACTATACTTTTTTAGGCTAATTAGGGTTGCAGTAGGAAAGTGAAAACGAAGTCTTTACTTTTTTGTATCTAACCAAAAACTGATAATATCGAATGAAATTTTGTAACATAGAATTAATCTTTTGAATGCTTGTCCAAGGTAGGTAAGTATTTATTGATTTCTATACCCTAAACCAAAACCCAATAATATCAATTTTATAAAAATTATACCAAAATATAAGAGAGGCATTTGAATCTATTGTGCAAACTTAATCTAGTCTAATTAGAAAACCAACCAAATCATATTTGTTGTCGAGATATTCAAGACGAAAATTAACCACAGAGGTAGGACATATGTGAAGTTAGCATCTCAAGCATCAGCATCTCACACTCTGAGTAGAGTTCTCATAGCATCCGATATAGTTTTATAGTTCCTGATACTTTTTAACAATATTTCTGACAGTTTTAGTACCGAAAATATTTTTTTGTTAAATGTAAAATTGAGAAGCTAACCGTCCGTCGATAGCATCCCAATTTTTGTTTTTAGTGATTTCAAAAAATAAGCTGTAAATCGGTATCCCTTGAATAATACTTTTGGGGTTCCTACTAGTTTATATTGTAATTTTTTCTGAATTAAAGCTTTCACCATTCCAATATGATTGTTGCAGATGAAAACACCACGATAATCGAGCTCTAGCACTAGGAAGAGTTCTCGTCGATGTAGCGATTATAAATGATGAAGAAAGTATCCAATCAAGTACCCGAAAATAGTTCTCAACCCCAACATTTTCAGAAAAAAATCAAATCACTGTTGTTGCTAAGAAATCTTTTCAACTATGAGATGCTGTTGTTCTATGACGAGTTCTCATCGATATGGCGATAAATCATGGAGAAAGTAAGCATTCGAGTATTTCTGAAGAGTTCTAGTTTCTAACATTGAGAAAAAAATTAAATCACTATTGTTGCTATAAAAAAAACAACTATGAGTTGATGTAGTTCCATGATGAGTTCTCGTCGATGTAGCGACTCTTATTGATGGAGAGAGTATCAATTCAAGTACTCGTGAAGAGTTTTCGTCTCTAACATTTTTAGAAAAATAGTGATTTAAATTTCTCCTAAAAAATGTTAGAGACGAGAAGTCTTCACAAATTCTCGAATGCTTACTTTTGCCATCACTTAGAATCACCATAACGATGAGAACTCGTCATAGAACAACAGGCATCTCATATTTGCAAAGTTTTCTTAGCAACTACAGTGATTTGAATTTTTTTTTGAAAATGTTCGGGTACTTGAATTATTACTTTCTTCTTATAATCGCTACATCGACGAGAACTCGTCAGTGCTAGAACTCGATTATCGTGGTGTTCCTTTCTGCAACAATCATGTTGGGATGGTGAAATCTTTAATTCAAAAAAATTTACAATATAAACTGGCAGGAACTCTAGAACTATTCATGGGGTATCGATTTCCAGCTTATTTTTTTTTAAATCACTAAGTTGGGATGCTACACATTAGGTACTGTAAACTTTTATTGTATCATTAATAAATATAAATAATTTTGTAAATATAAGATATAAGTATCATTTTCAGCTCAAACTAAATAAAATTTAATAAAATTTTACTTTTTTACTTGAAACCGACATGGAAATTATTTATACTGGGAGACCTTTCGAATAATGATGTAAGTTATTCCATGATAACTGTGTTTTATCTATAGAAGAAGTTTTACCAAAACAATGTATTCGAGAGCTCAATCTGCTATAAATTAAATCGTTCTACTTCTCCCAAGATATTAAGGCAGACCACTTATCACATCCAAACACCCTCTGTCGGAGACTTTATCTATGATTAATACCATTTATTATTTCCTTCCAAAGCATTTTCTTTTGCAATTTATATCTGGGTTTTATCTTTCCCAACTTGAAGGAAACAGAACGATAAGAAACTAGAAATATTGTTTCCAAGAAGTGCAGGCAAGCTATATCACGTTATATTGCATTGGACAGAACAACACTTAATTTAATTGCTATCATTGTTGTCTTCTAGTAAATGTTAATAAATAACTTAAAACTAACTAAAAAACACCAGTTGTGTAGTAGTCCCAGCGCTGACCGATGGAAATGAAATGAAACGTATCTATGAATGATAAATATAATTTTTAAAATTCTTTATAAACACTATAATATCAGTAACACAATAAGTATACACCCAGATAGAAATAAAGTTAAAATAAGAAGGTGATTTTTTTCTTGTATAAAAAATCTCTTTGAAAGAGAAGACAAGAAGAGAAGAGAGAAAGATTTATTTAGAATTACACACATGAACAAAATAGCCGATTTATGGAAATATGGAAGCTAACAAAATTGATTACGAGAACATAAGAAATTTTGTTGTTATCTTAGTTACTGCAACCAACATTTCGCCAGTTTATTGTTGCCTTCCATATGAAACATGAGCATTTATGTTGCTGTACGGTGTTTTCCCAACTCATATCGAAAAAATACATAAAAAATATTTCTACAAAAAAATTGGACCGACGTTATGAGTTGGTGCACTGAGAAGTATAAAATAATATTAATTCTATTGGTGCTGTTCCTTTTGAAGTTTTGCAGTTGCAGTTAGATTGATAACTTTTGTCTCCAACTGTACAAGTACCAGCACCAATATAATTAATATTATTTTATGCTTTTCATTGCACCAACTAATAACGTCGGTCCAATTTTTTATAAAAAATATTTATTTCACACTTTTGAGTCACGAAAATAGTTGAACGTTCACTAATAGCAATAAAGATATTATTTATCCTATTACCCACGTATATTAGGTAAATTTCTTATAGAAATGTACCTATTGCGACCGTTCACACTTTTGAATTTTGAAAAAATTTCAACGGCATGTTGTTATATGTCTATAAGTTAGTCCAAAAAAACATTTGGTTCAACAGTATATATATATATATATATATATATATATATATATATATATATATATATATATATATATATATATATATATATTCAGGTAGAAAATCTTGGGCTTCTGGTTCGTGGATAACAAAAGTTCTCTATGTTATGTTTATTGAAATGCAAGACGTTTCTTTTGGGGCTCCAAACTTCTTCAGTTGTAATTAATGAGATACTAAAATAAATTCCGATTATGGAGTATGAATACAAATAATAATTTCATAAGACTTACCATGTGACACATGTTTAAGCGGTGTATATCATCTATCAAATAACTGAATTTTTTTTGTATTTTATTATGGCAAAGAAAACTATGTTGTTAGATTTTCATCTTAGTTGTTGGCAACATTTTTTTAAAGGTTTTATAAGAGAAATTCCACGAATTTGTAAGGATGGAAACAAAGGAACCAAAAACGGAAAATAGTATTTGTCACGTTGTTCACAATCAATATGTTGCGATGGTATTTTGTGCCAATCGACAGGGGATATGAGATTGACTTTTGACAAATTACAAATTTGAGGACAGACAATTCATTAATTTTGCAGAGTATTTGTATTGTTTTGTTTCATGGTTGGTGTTTGTAACAATGGAACGAAAATAAGGAGGTAGGCTGGTGTTTTATGTCAGTTTTGCCACAATTTAAAAACAGGAAATAGCAATTGAGAATGGTAGTTCTATTGTAGATGATTTATCGTTGACATTGTCTGTCTGATTTATTTGAATTTTGTTGCTTATTTTTTTAAATTATTAAATTATACAAGGATTTTAGTATTTTTATAGTTTATAAATGGTTCAAGAATTTCTATATCTATATATATATATATATATATATATATATATATATATGGGATATTAGGAAATTTGTTAAGACAATACAGGTCGCAGTTTTGAAGGTATCAAGTTCAAATTTGCTACAAAAATCAATCTCTCAAATATCTCGGTCGAGTTCGTTATTAGGCAATATCGGGTAAGTAGTTTCAAAATGGCGACCAATCAAACTTTTAAAAAAATATCAAAAAGAGCCGTAGTGTAAATATCAACAAAAATAATTTTAAGTTATAGATATAATCAGTAACTACAACTTTCGTTCAACGCAATTTTTCATAAAATAAACAGGTAAAAAAATAAAAATTAATAAAGAAAAACAACAAACATTGATAAAACATGAACACTCAATATAAATTTGATGTAATTGTACATTTTCTGGAGATCTTAATATAGATCCTGATTAAAAAAATGTATAGGGTATATTTATTGAAAAGAAATAGGCGAAAAAAAATTCTGCCTTGAAGTGGAACTCAAACCCTGTCTGCTTTATATTCAACAGCCAAAACAAAAATCTCTAACAGCAAGGCTATGACCCATACGACAATTTTATGTAATAACATGTAGGTATACCAATGAAAAGGTTGTTCAAATTTCAATTCAATGAATTTTGAAAAATTTACCTTTCCGCTGACTACAGGCCATCGGGATTTTTCTTAAGTATTTTACGAGGTATTTTAGATGTTACCATCTTAACACCGATTTAACTCGAAAACCGTAACTCTAAGGATAAAATGTTCTGTATAAATATTGCTACAAATAATTATGTCTTTCATGTAGTACCAACAGATTTTTTGTCTTTCATGTAGTACCAACAGAATTTTTAATTTTCGAATGAAATCGCCCTCTCCACATAGCAAAAATACATATATTTGTGCATTTAACATACCTCTATCTCGAAAACCGTAACTCTTTTGAAAAAATGTTCAATTTAAACGTTTCCGGATATTGTCCTAACTTTAACTATACCAGCTCAGATTTTTGATTTTCGTGAAAATTTGCAACCTCGACCCCCATTGGGGGCGGTTTTCGGAGGGAAGGAGATTTCATATTTGCGTTTTTATGAATATGGGACCATTTCTCAAGCCTCCTCTTTCAAATGAATCAAAAATCATTAAAATCGGAGCTCGGTTACTATATAAAAGGCGCGCACAGAAAAAAGCAGTCGAATTGTATACCTCCTCCGTTGGGGGTTCGTCGGTCAATAATATTTATTTGAAAATCATTAAATGCTTTCAATTTTTCTAACAAAACGGACAGAGGGTGTTTCATTGATTATAATTTCTTCTAAATCATCCATATCTATACATAGGCTGCGCCTCCACATTATGTATTTTAAATCACCTGAAAAAATCTCAGGATGGTTACCGCTATTTTTTCAGTTAACAGCATTTTGAACATAATAAATAACCTTTTACAAAATCTATCTAGGTACTTGTAACTGCGCAACAAATTTCCTGCATATATAGAATTAATTATTACGTATTTTCCACCAAAGTGAAATAAAATCGGTCCTATTTTCTGGGGAAAATATTTTTATATTGTTGATCTACAAAGTATCCTTCCCTATATTCTGCTTCACTTCTTTAATGGAACTGATCTAAATACGAATGTTTTTTGATCATTTGAAATTCATTCAAGTGGACGATAAAACTGTAAAGCGCAGAATAAAATTAAAAGGAAAAATCAATAATAAGCTAAAAAGATAATGAAAAGTATGTCATTCATTCATAATATTGTGCATAATATAAACTGAATATCTGTCGTCTCTAATAACAAAGTTCTTGATGCGACCATAAAATTACTTCAATCACATCGGTTAAATCGTTTGCGTTTATTTGTACATAGTCTCTAATAACTCCGAGAATAATTCATAGAAAATAACGATAGACTACATAATTAATTTAAAGTAGGTAATTATTAATTGTCCGTAACAGTTTAAGATCGCCGTACTAGGAAGATACTAATAGGTACATGCCTATACTATGAAGAAGTAGGTACTGAAAAAACACATGGGTAGATAATTTGTTGATTTTATCTATCTATAGATCAGGTACAATTGGGCATTTAGAAGGTGTAGGAACAGTTTCCTTGCACTTTCGAAGTCATTTCATAATGATCAATATTACAAATTCTCTATACTTTTCTGGATATTTATGAATGATTCACCTTCTAGCACCCAAAAAAAATAGATACTATTTGGTGATGATATCACTATATACATCAGTGCTGATTCGCTGTTTGGATTATTATATGTCATGTAGTTTAATTATACCTTCATCATAATATTTAAATGTTCCCGCCTGTTTCCGGCAGATTATGGCAATTAAAAAAAGTATCTTGACAGAGACGAAAATAAGAGACTTATGACATGTGTCATTAAAGTTTAATTTTGTAAAAGTTTTGTTAATTTTTATATCAATTGCTGGAATAGAAACTTCAAATGTTGTTTATCTACTTTTCAGGTGAGAAACAAGTTAAGGTTTTATTATAATTGTAACTTTGAGTAAAAATAAAAATCTCTACTTTTCAGAGCAACAAATTGGTTTATATTTCAAAACAAAATACACATCTTTATATATATATATATATATATATATATATATATATATAAATCTTCTGTTCGTGTGTACGTGACTAAACTCCTCCTAAACGGCTGAACCAATATTAATGAATTTTTTGTGAATATTCAAGGGGATTCGAGAATGGTTTAGATTCACAATTGGATCTGATAGATGGCGCCGTTGTCTGTGCGTCAAAGGGCTGGGCCGATTGGTATGAAAATTTTTGTGTGTATTTGAGGGAATTCGAGAATGGTTTAGATTCACAATTGGACCTGATAGATGTCGCCATTGTCGGTATGTCAAACGGCTGGATGATTTAAAAACACAATTGAACCCGGTAGGTGGCGCTGCTGTCAGCATACCGCTTAAAGCGACGACGACGTCTGCTGGGACAGCTAGTTATATATATTTACCTTCAAGAGTTGAAAAATGGTTCTGCTAAACAGGCTACTATTGAATACGGAAATAACGACATTATTTCCACAGTGAAAAAGATAGTGTGCCTACTTATAACTACTGTATTCCAATCTTATATTTATGGCATATTATGCGATACTTTTGTGGGGGCACTCTATAGATACTCAAGTTCTTTTAAGTTTTTAGAGTGTTAGAATGATAACTAGATATAGCATTGACTGTCCTAGTACGTCTATAAACTAACATTTATTTATTAAACTAACGTTTTAAAAATTATAGATATACAATGGTGAAATTGGAGCTGGATTAGAAGATCTCGCTTACCCAATTATATTTTTCTATAAAAGAGCAAAGAGTTTTCTCTCAGATATTAGTTCTGTGAATTTTGCTGTGATCGCTTTTGAGGAATGCTGGAAGACAATATCTAGCAGAGCGTCTAAGTATTCACATCCTTGTCGGATGCAAGCATGGTCTTTAGAACGAAACAAATTATTTCAAACAATGGAGTGATCTTGCACCTAATTTAAGAGATAATACTCGAATGGATAGTGTTTATCCTATAGAGATAAGTAAACGACCACAATATCACTGGCTATTTTCAGCTCCATATAGTTGGTTTTATTTCGGAATAACTTACAAAGTTGTTCGCACGATAATGAACGCTGTTATGTGCTATGCATTTGGCAGGGGACAATATTTGATGATAGTACACTGTCTATCAAAAAATGTGACAATGTAAGAGTATCTACCAATTTTAGACTTATGTACCTATCAGACAGGTAAATTTGTCAGTGAAGACCTGTTTATTCAAGAAACTCACGAATAATTGGCAGAAGTATAATATTATATGCCAATTTTCAAAAATACATTTTTGGAATAATTTGCCAACAAAAACGTGTACTTGGCGAAGTGGTCCTGTAGTCTTATCCTTAGAAAATATCCTGCTTTTGAATTCACATTGGTAACTCTCTATTCAAGAAATTAAATCTCACAGAAGAATATGTTCTGTCCACTCACAATACCGCTTTGAAATTCCATCAAATATAAAAATCGTCTTATCAAGTCGTGCAGCAATATAGTTTTTCCAGCGTCCCAAGACAAAAAACAATATTTATTTTTTAATATTGTTTAGCCGAAATATCGATAGTCAGTTAAAAAATTTGATATTTTATTTGAGCATAACTTGTTTTATTCGTTTTTGCGATACAGCCTTGAGCAAACACGTGTTTCGGCTATTGACTCAATTAATTCGAGTAGCATGATCTTTAGTCTAACCGTTCCCGGGACAATTTTGACAGAATGACAGACCGAAAGCCAAATCCATGGCTGAAATATGTTTTTTGAACTAATAGATCTCAGGAACGCAAGCTGTTGAAAACACTTCTTACTAGAATAATAATAAAATGGGAAAAATATTATCATAGTACATACTAATAATTTTGTACAAGCACCAATAGGTATTATTTTGTATTTTTCAGAACATCAACTAAAATAATTCAGTCTTATTTTTTGTAGGAAATATTAGTTTCACATTTTTAGTGTTTGATTAGCTATCAACATTATTGTTAAACGTTCAGTTACGCCCTACCTTTTGGGCATTCGAATACGATGTGTGGGTTTATCACACTTTTCGCTGGAAAATTTAGCTTATTTTTTATCACACAATGCATTTGAGCAGAACGTCTTTAAAATTAAACTAAAAATGACAAATTTGAATATATCTAACAAAAATGATTTTTTCATATTTTAAAGTTGTTATTCTAATTAGACAGAAAAATACTAAATACGAAAGATAAATCTACTTTGAAAAATAGCCTATTTTGACCTACTTATAATCTACATATATATTAAAAATAATAATTCCGACAGCTCGTTCAGCGGATAGGTAACAATCGCAGTTTCTAATTTTTATTATTTTTTCCATCACTTTTTGAGAAAAATGCTTTAAACAAACGTTGCAAATACAGATCATATCTATAACCCAAAAATTTTAATAATGATTTTTATTCAATGGCATCTTTTTGAGATTTTTATTTCAAGTTTTTTTTGCGTGACTTGGCTGGCAAATTGGAGGCAAACAAAAGGTGACTTGAATAAAATTTATTTAACCAATTAAATAAATACATACATACATTTAAGTCGTGTGTAATAAATTGTTCACTTCACAGTTGACCCCCATGAATTAATACGTCGCTGGTCTCAATCGTTCGCTTAGTCCTACTGTCTAGCTTCCAGTGATGAATACTTTAACTCTACACTCCCAAAGCCCCCAAGTACCTAATATATATCTTCAAAGATTCATATTATTATTGTCAGTGAATTAGGTTGTGATTTTTCTGTCATTGAATTAGTTAAGGTACAATTTAGATAATATCTGACAATATGCATATTTGGATCAACATACCTAATCCATCTGCAGCTAGATTCACATGACAATTAGTTGTCATTAATTATTGTTATATCATAATGAGTGTGTTATATAGGTAAATGTGCATAATGACAATAATTGTATTTCATAATCTGTTCTGCCATATTCGGTCATATGTCAGTCATTGCTGCATGTTTTAGATTCAATTCCAAACTGAATCTATTGATTTTAAAAACGAAGAACATTCATCTGAAAAGCCAAATAATAAATTACCTGCTTTAATTATGAGCATCAAGTTAGCTAAGTACCTGTGAAGAATCGACTCGAGAGTAGGTGGATAATTTGCCGTGAATTAGTCGTGAATTATTTGTGAAAACACCGATTTTGTCCTTTTTTGTTTTTTTGTCTTTTTCGGGTGCTTTGCTAACTTGATATAAAGTAAGCGAAGCAAGCCTTCAAAAATGACTTTAAAGCGTTCGCAGAAGAATGGGAATGGGATAAGTTTTTGCCGCTAATTAGGCGCTAATTAGTTGTGAAGAAATTATTTTTCCAAATTATTTTTTTTGTTTATTTTTTTTGGTGCTTTGATAACTTGATATAAAGTTGACAAAGCACACCTCCAAAAAATAGAAGATAGGGAATAGAATAAGAATTTGCCTCTAATTAGTCGCTAATTAGTTGTGAAGGAATTTCTTTCCGCAAAGAAATAGAACAGAGAAACTTCAAAGTTTCGCGTGCATACAAATCAGCGAGTAGCATCAATGCTCGTTATTGCGCTTGCGAGTTTTTCTGTGTGAAAGAAGCATAGCAGTATCAACAAGGACAACGTGTTTAAACTTCTTCATTTATTCTAACAGAATTCGAGTTTTTTTTCTTTCCGTGATTTCAAAATGTCCTACAAAGTGAATTAGAAATGCCAATTCATAGAATCTGAGGATTTTGTACGTCTTAAAAATACTTTTGCTTTGTATTTTATGAATACATTAAGTGCTATATTTATTTTATAAACCACAATAAATATCTCAATTATCATTACCTTTAAACTTTTTGTTTGGTAATAAAACGGTTTTTGGTAAAAGAGGAATCGTCTCAGCATTAAATATATATTTCTCTCAGTATATCAGTGTCTGAATTATTCAACCAATCTTATCTTAACGAATTTCCTTGAAAAAAATACTAAAACAAGTACTAAAATTGAGGAAAATACATCACGGAATTAGGTACTTGGCGGAATTTCCTCCTGGATTTGTTGAACTGGGGCTATTATAATAATTACTTCCTATCACAATTATTATTTCAAAATTCTCAATTTGATATAATGTCACAGCTATATGAGGTTACTATAAAGGATAATTTCTTCAATATTTATTCAAGATTCAACTTTGTGGTTGCAACTCTGCAAGATTTACTTTAATTTTGTGCTGACAAAGTTTGCCTTAATTTTTTTAGGTTGCAATATTTCTGATATAACTCTAAAAGAATAATCATGCCTAGAGGGCGCCCAACTTCTGTCGAAAATAGTACTGTAATTCAGGCTATTTTGAGTCACAAAATCGATATCATTTGTGATGATAAACACAATGATATTGCCTTAGAATCTGATCCCGTGTGGAGCATAATTTCTGAAGAGCTTCTCAGTAACGTCCCTATATTCCTACGTTGTGAATAATCGGTTCCGCTTGAAAAACTTGTTATTTGGCACGAATGAAAAAAAAATTGAAAATTAATTTCTTCACAATTAATTAGTGACAAAAACTTATCACACTTTATATCAAGTTAGCCAAGCACCCAAAAAACCAAGAAAAAGTATAATAAGTAATAAGGGAAATTGATTTCTTCACAACTAATTAGCGGCTAATTAGCGGCTAAACCTTATCCCATTCCCATTTAGTGATTCGCAAAGCAAGACCAAGACCAAGACTTACATGGTCTTGGTATTGGTCTTGGTCTTGCACCCTTGGTATTGGTCTTGGTCTTGCATCAAATCCTTAGTCTTGGTCTTGGGTCTTGGTCTTGCATATACGGTCTTGGTATTGGTCTTGGTCTTGCTTCAAGACTTGCAAGACTTCGCAAGACTCTTGCAAAAATTTTTTTATAAGTGTGAAAAGTTGTAGCGATTCTAAACCGTAATTGCTTAATTTAAATGAAGAAGAACCCTGCATATGTATGGGAAGTATGTAACTCATAATCTTATAAGATTGCCTGTAATTATATTATCATTCGAAATGGATAAATATCGACCGTATAAAAAATTGTCATAGTCCAGAACAAACACGCCTGGTATTGTAATGGTACCAAACCATTGTAGAATAAGTAATGAGAATAAAACTAGGCTTGTAGAATTAAGTTAGGGCAAGTGAGATGCGTAATTAATTGATAAAGTTTATAAATTAATAATCACCATTCACATATGAGAATCGTATCTTACTAGCGCGACTTAGTCTGCTTGTGTTTTCTTGGTATCATCCGTCCCAACTGAGCACTCATTTTACTACATACTTCTACTTTAATTTATACTTCTATTTCATAACTCATGCTCTTGCTCATTCTACAATGGTTTTGTACCATTTTCTTTAATAAAATAGAAAGAATCTCTGAAAGCGATCAAAAGTATTTCTGGTTTATAAAACTAACTTAAATTTTTTTAGAAAGCTTTTTCCAAAAAATGAAAATTAAAAACAGGTAGAGATTTGTTAATACGCGCATTTATAAAGCTAGGTATCTATTTAAAAAGTCAGTCGTAAGAATATCTTAGTTGAGTTATTTAATGAGCATGATCGAAAAAATAGTTTCAAAATAAGGGCAATCTAAAATTTCAAATATCTCCAAAAGTGGCCACTGGATAAATGTCATCAAAAAGATATCATATTTATAGATGATTTTTAACGTCTGCGCGATAGAAAAAATAATAAAAATAAAAAACCGTGTAGTTTACCTTCCCCTGGGTACGAACTATCGGGATTCTTTGAAAACAGCTCGGTAAGGGAAATCCTAGAAGGATTGAAAGTACGGTATAGGTATAGGGTGTTTCAGAATTTTTTGAAATCCGGAAATCCTAGAAGCGTATAATGAACTAGCTTTTCACCCAACAACTTTTAATTCAATATTTTCTAATTTTCTAAAATAAAGATCGATAATAAGGGAGTTCAAAGATTAAATTGATTAGGTTATTTATTAGCGTTTCTTAACTTATCATTGAGCAAAATAATATGTTTCCTATCAATTTGGTGTTTGGTTACGGAACTGCAAGAGTCTTGCAAGTCTCGCAAGTCTTGCAGCAAGACCAAGACCAAGACCAGGTTAGTCTTGGTATTGGTCTTGCATCCCAGTATTGGTCTTGGTCTTGGGTCTTGGTCTTGCATAGACGGTCTTGGTCTCGGTCTTGGTCTTGCAATTTTGCAAGACCAAGACCAAGACTGCAAGACCAAGACCAGTCTCGCAGCATCACTATTCCCATTCTTCTACGAACGCACCAAAGTCATTTTTTGAAGGCGTGCTTTGCTAACTTTATATCAAGTTAGCAAAGCACCCAAAAAAAAAACAAAAAAAATATTTTAGGAAATTTATTTCTTCACAACTAATTAGCTGCAAATTCTTGTTCTATTCCCATTATTCTACGAACGTTCTGAAGTCATTTTTCCAGGCGTGTTTTGCTAACTTTGTATGAAGTTAGCAAGGCACCCAAAAAAAAATAATTTATGAAATTAATTTCTTCACAACTAATTAACGACTAATTAGCGGCAAAAACTGATCCCATTCCCATTCTTCTACGAACGCTTAAAAGTCATTTTTGGAGGCGTGCTCTGCTAACTTTATATCAAGTTAGCAAAGCATCCGAAAAAAACAAAAAAACAAAAAACGACAAAATCGGTATTTTCACAACTAATTCACGACTAATTAGCGGCAAATTATCCACCAACTCTCGAGTCGATTCGTGACAGGTGCTTAGCTAACTTGATGCTCATGCTTTAATTGGAACTGTTAGACAATCAACTGAAAATGATTCAAATACACCAATTCAATTAAAACTCACGTAAGTTAGTAGTAGTAGTTATTTAGACAAGCTTTGCTTACATCTACAGCAATTTATCTCTTTTTAGGTGCATTTATTTATTAATGTGAATTAATAATGATCCAAACGAACTGAAAATTAAAATTGATGAACGATCTTTCTATAGCTGATACATCATCTCTTGGCACAATCTTCAAATTCTCTTGATTCCTAGATTATGCCTTGTTATTTAATACTTTTCAGTGCAACATGTAAGGAAGTCATTCCTGTTTTTTTATTTATATTTATCCCCCATTTGAAGCGTTAAGACGATTCTCTTCAAAGACGAACTTTATAGAGCAGTGTATTACATAAATCTAAAATAAAACTGTCTGAGTACCCACTTACCTGCTTGAATGCGTTTTGGGTATTGAAGAGACATATTGCTTGCTTGTGGTAATTGTATAATCATAAATTGACTCATTGGTATATACCTACGTACTCATTAAATCATGATTATCATGTATTTGACAAGTCATTAGAGCTTTGCGTATTTTATATGATTAGGTCAGCATCTCTACTAAGATATGGACTACTTCTTATTACTTATCTCTGGCGATTTACCATTGAAAGTTATTATTATTTAAACATTTAAATATCAAATATCTTTGTACTCAAATACTTATGAGAATCTTGAATTTAGTTATATAATATTTTTTTATGTATATCCATCAAGAGAAATATTTGCACTATTCTTTTTACTATTGTTCTATATGTAGTATTCTTTAATTAACCGTTTATCGGATTTCTCAAGAATTATATCTTCTATTTGATGATTATTAACTTAGCAGACTATTTGTTGCTCACAAGTTTATTATTGTTATTCTTTATTTGTATTTTGTTGCTGATAATTCAAGCACTAATAAAGACTTATCCAATGAGCAACAAAATTTCTGCTAGAAATTAAAACCGAAAATGGAGGTATTTTGATAGCGACACCAAAAAAAAAAATAATTACAAGTTTATTATTGGTAATATTCTTTGTTTGTATTTTGTTGCTGGTTATTCAAGCATTGATAAAGACTTGTCCAGTGAGCAACAAAATTTCTGCTAGAAATTAAGAGAGATAATGGAGGTATTCTGATAGCGACATCAAAAAAAATCAGTCACAAGTTTATTATTGGTATTATTCTTTTCTTTGTATTTTGTTGCTGGTAATTCAAGCACTAATAAAGACTTATCTAATGAGCAACAAAATTTCTGCCAGAAATTAAAACCGAAAATGGAGGTATTCTCATAGCGACACCAAAAAAAATCAGTCACAAGTTTATTATTGGTAATATTCTTTTTTGTATTTTGTTGCTGGTAATTCAAGCACTAATAAAGACTTATACCATGAGCAACAAATATTCTGCTAGAAATTAAGAGAGATAATGGAGGTATTCTGATAGCGACACCAAAAAAATCAGTCACAAGTTTATTATTGGTATTATTCTTTGTTTGTATTTTGTTGCTGATAATTCAAGCACTAATAAAGACTTATCCAATGAGCAACAAAATTTCTGCTAGAAATTAAAACCGAAAATGGAGGTATTCTGATAGCGACACCAACAAAAATCTGTCACAAGTTTATTATTGGTAATATTCTTTGTTTGGATTTTGTTGCTGGTTATTCAAGCACTAATAACGACTTATCCAATGAGCAACAAAATTTCTGCTAGAAATTAAGAGAGAAAATATAGGAATTCTAATAGCTTCAACAACAATACTTGATTTCAGGTTAATCAGTGGATATCCCAACTATTTACTAAAAAATACAAAATACTTGATATTAATTCTATTGGTGCTGATACTTGTGAAGTTGGTGCCAAAAGTTATCAATCTAACTGCAACTGCACAACTTCAAAAGTAATAGCACCAATAGAATTAATATTATTTTGTATTTTTCATTGCACCAACTAATAACGACGGTGCAATGTTTTTTTTAAATATTTTTATGATACGAAAGTACCAACATCTTCAACTGAAAGAAGACCATGAAGACCATGAAGCAAGTAGTTTTTTCTTATTTTAAAAAAAACTCTTCTAGATTTTGCTTTCAAACTTAGTAGATATTATTGCCACTTAAAAACAAATTTATAGCATGATAAAGACTTTTGTTTTAAATAGTGGCGTTCATGAGACCTTTTTAATTATTTTAAATAATAAAAAAGTTGTACGCCAATGGTTTTTCACAATTTTGTTAACAAGTTTAGATATCCTTATCAATTCTAAACAAGAATGGATTGTTTAGTATTTTCGCTAAAACGAACCGTTTTCGTGAAAAAAATAATTTTTATTTGCATGTGCACCTAATATCTTAGGTTTGCAAATGTGATGTAAATAAAAACGAATTGAAATAGCGCGAATTATCTTAATTTAATTTGCAAACGTCAGAAATTAGGCGCACATGCAAACAAAAATATTTTATTGTCGAGAACGGTTCGTTTTAGCGAAAAGATTAAAGAGACCATTTTTGTTTATAATTGATCAATATATCTAAATTTATCAACAGAATTGCAATAAACCATTGGCGTACAATTTTTTTAATAATTTAAAATAAATATTTGTTTCTCGAGATCTGTTCGTTTTAGCGAAAATACTAAACAAACCATTCTTGTTTAGAATTGATCAGGATATCTAAATTTGTTAACAAAATCGCGATAAACCATTGGTGTACACTTTCTTCATTATTTAAAATAATAAAAACGGTCTCATGAACGCCACTGGTAAAACAAAAACAAGTGTTTATCATGCTATAAATTTGTTTTTATGTGGCAATAATATCTACTAAGTTTGAAAGCAATATCTAGAAGACTTTCTTTAAAAATAAGAAAAAAACGATTTTTTCCTCTACACCCCGTTTCTCCAGAACGATGCGTTTTTGGAGATGAGTTTATATGAACTTTTTTTATTAATTTTATCTGCAGAATGCACTGTTAAAGTTTCTCCATTATAACTCTGACCACCCTGTATATAAACATATGGATAAGGCGGTAAGTGAAATCATACATGAAATTGATACTAAAATCAGTTATGACCCTTGAAACGTAACTAATTATAGAAAAATTTTAAATAGAAAGGACCCTTATAAAAATAATTTAAATCTATAGATCTTACATTTGAATATACGCAGTGTTAGGAAATATTTTGATGGACTGCTGGTATTCCTCGAGATCTACCAACTCAAAAATGTTTTTTTATTCAAACATATTTGCATCAACCGAATGGTTATTAACGAGTTGTACAATTTTATATTTTTTTAGTAATATCTATACATTTTATGAACTTAATAATATTCGAAATATCACAATTTCTCCCAATAATGTTGTTGATATTTGGATCCAAGTTACATGTGTTTCGCTGCACAGAGTATTTTGGACATTCGGTAAAAATATGTTCAACACTCAGTTTTATTTCAAATGTGTCACACAACATTCGTTGAGATTCAGCAGATAGCTGTGAGTCAGATTGGTGTGGCCTAGGCGTACTCGATTGATGAGCACTTGATGTTTACGGTCATTGGTTTCTCAGGCCAGGATTTGACATCATCATATTTTATTTTCCGTAATTTTGAGCTGGACACTTGCCACTGATTTTGCCATTTTTGGATTATCGATGCTTTAGCCTTCGATTTAATATCTGTAGATACTACTCCCAACACCGTTTCGGCTTCAGCAGATTTAATTGCACCACGAGCGCATTCGTCGGCTTTTTCATTGCCGGAATTCCGATATGTGATGGTATCCAAATGAAAAAAACTTTTTTTTCCATTGCTGGATCACTTGGAGTTCACTTTCAATTTTTTGTGCAATTGGATTTCTGGGGTATAGACACTTCAGTTTGCATATGGCGCTAAGTGAATCGCTTAAAATAACAAATTTGTGTTCACCTCTCCTATTGATATAGACTAATGCACGGTAAATGGCATAAAGTTCTGCATTGAATATACTGGTCGTTGAGGGTAGCTCATAGAAGAAGAATTCGGAAGTTGTAACGATTGTAGCTCCTACTCCTTCATTGGTTTTTGAAGCGTCAGTGTAGATTTCTGAGTAATTAGAGTAGTCAGAGATGATTTGATTGAGTTCATTTTTGATGGATTGGCTATTGGTGTTAACTTTGTCGAAATGTGACAGACTCGTGTTACAGTCCGGCGAGTTGATGGTCCAAGGGAAAGGAGGGTTAAATGTAGTAGGAAATGTTTTGGGTAGGGATAAATCGAGGTTAGACAAATGATTGCGGATTCTTTCGTAGAAAGGTTTATACGTTCTCGTCCAATTTGTGAAGAGATTCTGATATTTATCACAGAATGTGTTACTGTGAGTGGGATTTGTTGGTGTTGCACTTACTGTTGCTGCATAGGTCAAATTGAGGTAGGTAAGCCTGTTATGAAGAGATGGCTCTCCAGATGCACAGTAGATACTTTCGACTGGAGTTGTACAGAAGGCACCTAATGATATTCGTAAGGCTTTGTTTTGGATTGAGTCGAGTAATTTGAGTGTTTTCTTGTTTGCTGAATCGTATGCAATACACCCAAAGTCCATTTTAGATCTAATGTGTGTTCTATAAACGTGCAGTAGTCTTTGACAGTCAGATCCCCACTCCTTAGGTGCTAGTGTTTTCAACAAATTGAGTCTTCTATTACACATTTCGGCTAGGTTTTTAATGTGTGCATTCCAGTTTAATTTATCATCAAATATCATACCCAAGAACTTTATAGTTTTAACATATTTGAGATTTTGTCCATATAGGTAGAGGGGTGGTATATTGTTCATTTCTTTTTTTCTGTTGAAAAAACGAATTTGCTTTCTTTGGACCATTGCTCTAGGTTCGAGAGTGCTTCCTGTGACAGCGATATTAAAGTGTCCATATTTTTATTTTTGCAGAAGAGTACCAGATCATTCGCGTACAGACGTGCTTTCATTGGTAGTTTATTTTCTTTCATAATGTCGTTTATGGCAATAAGGAACAGAGTTGGACTGATGACAGAGCCTTGTGGAGTACCATTCTCAAGTGTGTAAAGACTTGAGAACGTTTCATTTGTTCTGACGCGAAAAGATCTTGTTTTCAGGAAGTTCTGGATGAATGCAAAGAAGTGGCCATGAATTTTCCATAAGTTTAGTATATTCATAATACGGTATCTCCATGCAGTATCGAATGCCCTTTTTATATCAAAGAAGATAGCCAAGCATTTTTGTTTTACTGCTAGGGCTTCATGGATATCGCTTTCTAAATCCTGAATATTATCATTGACGGATCTGTGTTGTCTAAAGCCGCTTTGCTCGGGAACCAGTAGCTTGCGATGTTCAAGGGTCCAGAGCAGTCTTCTGTTGATGATCTTTTCTAAGATTTTACACATAACACATGTGAGCGAAATTGGTCTATCGGAGTTAGTTTTAGGTTTATGTGCTTTAAGAATTGGGACAATTATTGCCTCTGACCATGCTTATGGGAATTTGTGTTCTATCCATATTAAGTTGTATATGTGCAGAAGGAGCTGGTGTGCATTAGCTGGGAGATTTTTGATGAAAATTAATGGGATCTCATCGGGGCCGTGACTTGTATTTTGGAAGCTTGAGAGGCCGTCTTCGTATTCTTCTTTACTTATAGGCATATTCAACGGATCCTCGTGGTCAATGATGGTGGGGATTTCGATTGCTTCTTCTTGACGTTTTTTTGATAGGAATGATTCATCACAGTTGGACGAACATGAATTTTGCTTATACATTTCCGCCAAAGCTTCAGCAATTTCTTGTTTATCTGTCACAATTCTATTATCCACTTCCAGGTTATTGATTTCATGGTTCGTATAGGCTCCCAAAATACTCCTCACTTTTTTCCATACTTCGGTCATGGGTGCTGAACTGTTGATACTCGAAATATAGTGACTCCATGAGGTACGCTTAGCATTCTTGATTGTGACTCTTGATATTGCCCTTAATCTTTTGAATTCAATTATGTTTTCTGGGGTTTTGTAGCATTTGCATTTATTGAAAACTTTTTTACTATCCTGTATAGCTTGTTTGCATTCATTACTCCACCAACGAACCGGATTATATTTAGATTTAAAAGAAGTTTTTCGGAAAGCAGTTCCAGCTGCATGCAAGATAACTCTAGTGAAATTGGCTAAAGTTTCGTCGATATTGTCAATGACTGCACATGTTGATATGTCTTCTTCTATGGTAGCTGCAAAGAATTTCCAGTCGGTTGATTTGATATTCTATTTTGGAATTCGATGATTTCATTGTTCTCTTCTGAGGATGTTCGATATCACTATAGGATTATGGTCACTATTTTAGCTAAACGCCAGAGCTTCCCAGGTTAGAAAAGGTGTGAGATTTAGATCACACATCGTGAGATCCATAATAGAGGATTCTCCTGTGTGCGCATTAAATCTGGTTTTGCCTACATTGTTTAGTAGAGAAAAATTGAAGTGGTTTATTAGTTTTTCGATGGTCCGACCTCTGCAGTTGGTGAGAAGAGAATTCCATATGACATTATGGCCATTGAAATCTCCGACAATGATACGTGGTTGTGGAATCTGTTCTATCAAATTCAGTAAATCCGAGATATCAATTATTTCATTTGTTGGAAGATATATATTGCAGATAGAGATCTTATTTCCTTCTAATGTAACAGCAATAGCTTCGAGGTTAGTATCTATGTCGATAAGTTTTGCCGGAAAATTTTCGTCAACGAATACAGCTACACCACCACTTGCACGCCCCTGCACTATTCTGTATTCTTTAAGTGGCTTCCTGAGACGAGTCACTTTCGATATCGGTGACTAATCCTCCATTTTTTTCTCCTCCCAGATGTGTCAACAGTTTTCTCTTTAGTTTGGTGCACTTAGATTTGATGTTCCTTTCACTGAAGTGTGGATATATTTCCGTAAGTATATAAACCAGAGCGTAGATATCATTGGTGTAATTTTTAGCTACACTGACCTGGTCAGTGGATCCCCAGGCATTGTCGAAAAGGTCCTTGATTTGATTGTAATTTAAAACGAATGAGGGAGAGTGTGTATTTATGAAATTTTCCATGGGTTTGAATAAATCATCTATTTGTTTGTTGATTTTTTGGCTCAAGAGATTTCCGGAGGTTTTATGAATGGATCATCTATAGTCTCTTGTTTATCCGTTTCGGTGCCTTCGTCAGGTGGTGTTAATATATCTTCTACGGGACGTTTACCACTTAATGTGTTTAGTGGCGCCAGGCTTTGCGTATCAGATGGTTGCTGATTTTCAGGAGAGGCTTGTGGTGTCGAAGTTATTCTTGCTTCACTTGAAGGTGTTTTACATTGTGAGGCAATATGTCCAGTTATCAGACAATTGAAACAGGTGAGTCCATCTTGGGAGAGGAAAATTCGATAGGATGTATCTATCTCAAAAGTTACTAAGATTGATTCCGGAACTGTTACTTCAGGAGTACTGATATACACATGTCTTCTAAAACTCAAGATGTGGCTATATTCGGAGACGGATGCGCTAATTCGCAGAAAGTTTCCTGGAGAAATCGGAGAAATACCTTTTTTTGTAATTCTTGTTCGAGCAGTTCATGAGGGATGGTTGGGCATACATTGGATAAAACAAGTCGCTGAGTTGGAGTTACCAGTCGTCTATCCCGTAGGGCTTCACCATTTATTTCGATGATTCCGTTTTGATTCATAAATGTATCGATTGTTTCTTTGCTCGATAGGTACATACAGATTCTGTTGTTCGATAATCTCGATGCAAATTGTATGTTTTTAGGATTTACTATAGATCCCACTTTAGGTAGTAAGGTAGTCTTGGAGTCAGATGTCGTCTATAGCGTTGAAAATTATCGCTTGTTTTTTGGTGGGAAATTGTTGTTGGGTAAGTGCAGCAGAATAGCTTTTGTTAGTTGCGGTTTCATTCTGGGATCCTCTGCAGTCAGAAGTACCAGGTATTGGTATTGACGAATTCATTTTAAATTTAAGTGGAAAGCAGTTGAAATTTGAAATGCGTCCCTGGCTTCGCAGGTGCACGAAACATACCAGTGAGGTTTCGCAGGATCAACATTTGTTTGGATATCGAAGTGGAATGTTTTATCTATGGAATTAGTCAAACTATACTTAACATTTAATATTGTGTATAGATCACTTATGATCTACGATAGAACCAATTGCTTACTTTCAAAACTTTAAATCAACTAGTATATTTCAGAAACAAAACGAGAACTGATATCAGACACGGTGGAACCTTGCCAGTCAGAACCGGACTCCTGTTGATATTTTGATTCATAGCAAATGCTGGAATGTCGATTCAATAGCTAACTTTAATATTCCACTTTACTACTACTATCTATAATGAAAGCAAAATAAATCAAAATGATGGATTACTAATATATATGTAAGACATACTATTAATTATTAAGTAAATCACAAAAAAATAAGCAATTCTTTAGCAACGATAGTTGTAAGTAAGTTAAATCCAATTGTAAACTTATTTATAACAGATCTTGAAGCACATTTGTAGAACATTGATAATGGTACCAACATTACCATTATTGTTGGGGACATGAATACCTATAGATATACTAAAAAAAAGTGAAATCGCGAATAACTACATACTGACTCTCTCATCCTTCCCATTTCAATCTTATATCAACGCCTACACCCGAGTTACAGAAAAGAGTGCCTCTTGCTTGGATCACATATTTATCCGTAACAATCTAAATAGCAACAAAATTGTCATATATACATCTTTAATAGATTCCGAAACTGGAATTTAGTCATGGAATCTATGAATTTAGAAACTGCCTGTAACCTATTTGTCCAAACACTCAAAGACACCATAAAGGCTAGCACGCAAATATTTCAAATCGAAACAAAACATAGAAAAATTAAGCCGTGGTTAACTATCGGTATAATAAACTCAATCAAACATCGTGATAAAATTAAAAAAAGCTAAGCAACAGAACATTCACAAGCTTAATATGGAGTACAAAATATACAGAAATATCTTGAACAAAATTATAGCTGCGACCAAAAACAATTATTACAGAGAAAAAGTTCATGATAACAGAAATAATTTGAAGTGTCTTCATAAAACAATAAACAATGCCACTAATGAAAAAGAAAATAATGATAACAAATTTGAGATATATGATGATACAAATCTTCCATTCAAAAATTATAGAGAAATGGCGAATTATTGCATCAATATAGGACATAACATGTCCACTAAAATACCAGAGCCCCCATCAGACTTTTCCGTTTCTTACCCTGACATAAGAAAATCCATTTTTCTCAAACCAGCTGATGATAACGAAATTATCCGTCATATAAAATCGTTAAAAAATAATAATGCTCCAGATGAAGATAAAATCAGTGCACAATTTCTAAAGAACCACCATGAGTTTTTGATAAAACCAGTCACGTATATCATTAATCTCACATTTGACACTGGAATAGTACTTGAGAGAGGACTTGAGGAATGCTCGGAGTCCCAATGTTTTCATTAAAAAATGCAAGTATTTCATTTATAAGAACTACCACACTCTACTAGCTTATATTTAAACATCTAACATCTACAATAACAATATAATATCCCTATCATCAAATCTAAAAGATAACTTTTGAATAGTTAACTCTCTCAGAAAAACTTATTGCACACACAGGTACTTATATTGTACCTAGGTGCAAACAAATAATGTTTAGCAAAGTACATCTAGCTTAGGTTTAAGAAATAATGTATTAAATTATAATATTGAATAAATTTATTTATTTATTTATTTATTTATTTTCGCCACCTGATGTCTTAAACTTTTCTTATTTTATGAGAGAAGGTATAATGTAGAGCTTTGTTTATTTGTTTCATCTGGGAATATTTTTTTTTTATAGTGATAAATTCACTGATAAAGACATTATCGATAAGGATATATAACTTCATCTGGCGATTTTGATTTGCGCAATAGCTACTCTATACATTTAGTAACTTTGTCTTTTTTTTGCAGTTGAAGACCACTCAAAGAAATGAAAAACTCGACCAAGGAATCTGTCAAAAAAATTATAATATTGAATAAAACTTTTTTGTGTTGGATTGAACCTCTATGTTGGTATTGAATAGGTATTCTCTTTCTGAGCTTTTTGAATTTGAACTTAAACTTATTCTGCATGACATCAATATTTATCTCAATCCAAGACTTTAATTAAACATCATAAAATCTCAATCTAATGTAAACAGAAAAAATCAACATGCTCAACTACTAAGTAATCCGATAAAATAAAATTTTACGTTAGATGACTAGTGTAAATCGCAGGATTTTAAAAACAGAGTATGGTTTCCACTTTACACCAGCAACTGATTTGATAGCTTTAACTGCACAAAAAGCAATGTTGAATAGAACCTGAACTTTAAATTTGTATTTTGAAATCAAACAGAAAATTCAAATGGAAATGTATTTAGCGGAACAAATGTATTTAGATCAAACATAAACGTATGCAGTATTTACAGTGTCTGTGGTGAATTTTTGTCCTAATTATCTAGACAACGAATAATTCGTTTTTTATAAAAACTAGAACTGATTCCATTCAATGATTCTCAAAAAATACAATAATATCTGTTCTGCTTCTAATAGTGTTTTCAAAACTTTTTTGTAGTCTGCATGTCTATCTGTAGCCGACAGTCGATACCATCTCAGGAACGGATGGTCCGATTTTGTTTTGTAGGGTACAAATATTACACACCTATTTCACAAGATAGGCACCAGTTCCCACAGTTACTGAGAAATTGCTGAAAAACGTGTTTTGCTCAAAACTGTAGCGCGAAAACGGGTTTCCATATTTTCTACGTGTTTGCTAATATTCTGACTAAATGGTTCTTTCAGGGAAAAATGTGATATGATCATCGTTGTTTGTCTTGGTACGCTGAGATAAATGAATGGTCGCAAGAGTCAATTTGACGTTTTTATTTTCAGTACAATTTCATCTAATTTGATGTCTAGATCTACAAGAGAATTCAAAGTGGGTACCTCGTAGGTCACACCCTCGCAGTTGGTTCTGGTACAGCGTAGTGCTGCTTTTTGAAAATCTTACGGGACTGTTTTGACCGGTGGGTGTCGTACTATATAATGTTCAAATTAAAACAGTTATTTCTCTCTTACCTTACCTTACCTTGCACCTTTGTAAACAATGAAAAATTAATTATTATTACTTTAACAAGAAAGAAATATAATACCAGAACTCCAGCCAACACGTCATTCGCAACTGCTCTGATGAGAAATTTAATTTGAAATCTCCCAAATTTATGATGGGGGTGGATAAAGTTATTTTGTCGAGATCTGCCACACCTTTAGTTTTAATTATTATTCAAGGCAAACATCTCTGAGTTTCTGAGATATCCGTTACACAGAAACTCTATAAAGTGGGTATCCATCAATTTGTAGTCGAAAGCCTGTTCCAAAATTAGCCTGCCGTCACTGACACGAGACTCACCCGGATTACTCTTCGAATTTTAATAGAACAGAGATAAATGTTGAAGCTGGAAGCAAGTTTTGGAAATTAATATTGTCCAGGCACTTGCTACAATTTATCTGCAAGATCACATCTTCTATTTCTAATTATCAATTAATATTGTACTATTTTAGAGCAGAACATTAATATTTGTAAACATAATAAATTTGAAGATTATATTATACACTGACTAAATTGGTGATGGATGAAATAGAAAAACGGTTGAATCGGAACAGTTTTCAATAAACCTATTTGATAGCCCAGTGCTATTTAAAAAATAATTCCAACTACATGGCGAAATTAATATTTAGAAATAAGCAAAATTATGCATTTTTTGTAAAAGCCACAACAGCAACTTTTTGCGAGAAATACGTTTGTGTATTTAAACTTTTAATTTCAATGTTTTAGTTGTGTAGTTGTTTTTGGTTCCGTTGGCACCATATTACTAAGCCCCCGCTGTCCGTCCGTCTGTTTGCGAGCTATAGTATCTCCGTACTAGCTAGGTAGACAGCTGAACATTTCATAGAATGTGTCATTCTACTGCCGCAATTAAATCCATTAATAAAATAGAAAATAGAATAAATTAAAAATAAAGTTTCCCTATACAAAAACCGTGATTTTTTCGACATTTTTGTTCGATCTTTACAATCGCTATATCTCTTGAACCTTGACAGGTAGAAACATTATATTTTAAGAAAGTGAATAATTCTATAGCTGCTATAATAACAGATAATGTAAATAAAATAGTATAAACTATTGTCTTTCTCGATCTTAATAATCTTGAAACGTAATGGGTAGACAGTAGACAGTTCATGTACGACGGTACAAAACCTTTCTTTTGAGAGTCCAACGCGTTTTTTATACAGACGCCATAATAGATTTTAACGGATTTTGAGAAAACTATTCTAAAAGCTTTTCAATGTATACCAATTATAAGTAGAAAATTTGGTAAAAAAATAACTCCCTGTGAAAAAAATAATAAATATATATAAATCGGTTTAAATTTGGCAACATGAATTGATCAAACAATAAATGAATGAAGAATTTATTAAATATAATAATAAATAAAGCTACTACGAAGTTGGTCTTAGATCAATGAAAATGATTTCGAAAACTTTATGTTTTTGTTCCTATACTACTGGCACAGGTTCACGATTTGATTAAAATCGAATGATAATTCGTTCCTACAAAGATTACTTTACCAAAACATTAATTCAAAAATAGTTTGAAGTTATGTATATAATTTTCTCCAATGCCGTCGTTTGAGGAATAAGTTTAATAGGAATGCCTTCATGTTTCATTGTCTTATTTCATTTTCCTAAATTAATACCCAAATCATATTATCTTTTTCTATTCAATCATCAGACTTTTCAAATGGAAACACCTAAGAAGCTCAGTATTTTTAGTAAACTTTCCTACTTATATTTCTCCATAGCACATTTCTCTGTCGAGTTCACAATTCTCGCCCAGATAAGGTCTTCCTCAACCTCCTTCAGCCATTTTGTTGTGGGTCTTCTTCTCCTTCCTTGATTATGTTGTAGCTTTTTCCCCATCTCTCCATACATGTCCTAATCAATTTACTCTTTGTACTTTGATTTTCTTTACAATATCTTCTCATTTTAGTTCTAGTACTTAGTATTTCATGGTTCATTCGTTGTCAGTATTCGTTTTCATCTGTCTTAACCGGCCGCAGTATAGTTCTCACGTTAAATTTTTCTACTACTCTTACTTACCTTCTTATGATTTCTTTTACTTCTTCTAGAGTCGGTTCTTCGGTTGTATCGTATGCCGCTTCAATTACTGTTTCTTCTTCTTCATTTCCTTGTAGTGGAGGTTCACATTGTAATTCATTAAAATACCTAATCTATCCATCTTAGCTTATATTGGTTCTCTTCTTCTGTAACATTTCCTTCTTTATCATTTATTCGCCATGACTCATTTTTGCATTTTTTATTGCACTCATAAAATTTCTTATAAAATGCTTTGTTACTCTTATTTGTTCTTTCTTTTTCTATTTCTTTTATATTATTATCTATCCAGTCTCGTTTTTTTACTCTAGTCAGCATACATTCCCACCTTAATTTCTCATATGCTTATCTGTCTTTTGTGCTATTGATTGCTTAATTGCATTTTTTCTATATGCTGTTGGAAGTCTTTATCAAACCACTTCTTTTCTTTTTTGTTATGACTTTTACCAATATGTTCTGGAGATCGACCTCAGCACACCAAGGCCGGAAATCATAGTATACAGATCGGGATCGTTGTAGAACCTAATTGGTAATTAAAAGCTCATTAAATGCACTGAAAAAAGTCAAAAACATTTTGAAAAAATCAAGAACTATTTTTTTTTTTCATTTTTTTCTTCGGACAAGTTTCGAACTCAGCAGACCAAGGCAGGAAATCATAATAGGTATACAGATCGGGATAGTTGTAAAAATAAATTATATTAAACGAGCAATGCTTGTGTATATATATATATTCAAATTTTATCTCGGAATCTGGTCTACCGATCTCGATGAAAATTCGTATGTATGGGTTCTAGAGTATATTGAATCGATTGGTTGTAGTCACATTCACATGAAAAATCGTTTTCAGCAATTAATATTCTCATTGGGGGGAGAAATAGTCCTATGGTAAAGCTTCCGGGTAAAATCTAGAGTTCCTGGGATCGAATCCCGATCACCTCTGGGTTTTTTTCCAACAAAACCCATTTTTTAAATAAAAGATGTTAATATGAATTTCAAAAATTTCCAATTAAAATTTTCAATGAAAATTTGTACATACCTAATATATTGCGACCCTTAAGGTACATTAGCTAATGCAAGGAAAGGTTAGCAGATTTTGGTAAGAATTAGCGAAAAGGGGTTTTCGGAGTCCAGAAATCGATTGACGATTCTTTTATATTTAATCGGTGTGACCCTCGAGGTTCACACTAGCTATTTCAAGAATGGCTCCGCAGATAAAAGTTTCAGTACCTATGTATAGTGTTTGGGGGTTGATACAGCTGACTTTTGGTATATTTATCATTCATATTACACATTCATATTTTAACTTACCAATATGTGAATAATAAAAGCAGTATTTACCGATCGCAATACATTTTAACCAGAGATATGCACATTTTTTAATAAGTTTACATATCCTTAGTTACTCTTATAGCCCTACTCTAAATTTTGTGTTACCCAACACCCGAGCAAAGCTTGGTCGCCCAGATAGTAAGTAATTAAAGGCTCATTAAATGCTTTAAAAAAATTATTCGAATAAAGTTTGACTAAAGCAGATCATGTCTGAAAATCGTAGCAAACAGAGCGGGACCATTGTAAGAACTTAATTAATTAATAATTAAAGGATCAATAAATGCTCAAAGGAAAAAGCACACATCAATCGCCCACTCATTTTTTTTTGAAAATTTGGGATCTGCTAACTTTAGATGAAGTTAGCAGACCAAGGCCGGAAATCATAGAATGCAAATCGGGATCGTTGTAAAACCTAATTGATAATTAAAGACTCAATAAATTCACTGAGAAAAGTCAAAAACATTTTGAAAACAAAAATCAAACATTATTTTTTTTTCATTTTTTTTTCGGACAAAGTTCGAACTCAGCAGACCAAGGCTGGAAATCATAGTATGCAGATCGGGATCGTTGTAAAACCTAATTAGTAATTAGAGGCTCATTAAATTCTCTGAAAAAAGTAAAAAAAATTGAACATATCAAAAATTATTTTTCTCTCAATTTTTTTCGGATAAAGTTCGAACTCAGCAGACCAAGGCTTGGAGCATTTAATGACCCTTTAATTAATTATTAGGTTTAACAACGATGCCGATCTGTATACTACGATTTCCGACAATGATCTGCTAACTTTATCTAAAGTTAGCAGATCCCAAATGTTCAAAAAAAATAAGTAGGCGTTTCGATTGATTTGTGCTTTTTCTTTCAGCATTTATTGAGCCATTAATCATTAATAAGTTTTTACAACGGTCCCACTTTGTTTGCTACGATTTTCAGACATGATCTGCTTTAGTCAAACTTTATCCGAATAATTTTTTTTTTCAAAATAAATTTGACTTTTCTCAGAGCATTTAATGAGACTTACCAATAAGGTTTTACAACGATTCCGATATGTTTACTATGATTTCCGGTTTTGATCTGCTGAGTTCAAAGTGTGTCCAAAAAATTTGGTTGCCTGTAAAGTCGGTATACGGGCGAAAGTTTTACGTGACAACGACTTTGAGTGGTAAAATAATTTTAATGTGAATATTCATTCGTATAGTAGGAAGAAGGATGAAATAATAGTAACAATTTAAAACATTTATTTATACAAAGAATTATATTTAAAACATTAATTTATACAAAGAATCTCGCACTGAATTTCATATTAACAAAATTTTATTTTTACCTTTACACATACATACGTATTTATATACAAATATACATACAATAACTTGCAATACATTTGCGTACAATGAAACAGCGTTTACTACAACTTAACTTGTTCCTATCTGAGTGATTTTGTTGAGGATAGGGCGATGATAGGAGAAATATGAAATGAAAGGAAGTGTTTCTGCTGTAATGTGCCTAGAAAATGTCAAGTCAATGATTGTTCCTTTTAACGTAGTAGACTTAGACATATCTGATACGCAATCAAGATTAAACGTATCTTTAATGAATTTGAGAAACTTGTCATCAGACTTCACGTTTTGGTTGAAGTCACCGCATAGAAGAATCGGCATATTAGGATCAACTTGCAGGAACGGTGGCACGTACTGGCTGTTATGCACGTATGGAAGAAGTGCCTGGTGTAGCAACATTCCGATGTCATGTACACTTGATCCTGGATGAATATAACCAGCACCGAGCACAAATTTGAAGGTAGTATCAGCGGTAAAGCAAGTAACTTCAGCCAAGCACAAGTCACCGCAGGTTTTGATAACTCGAGCAGTGTCTGTGACCGCAACATCGATCACTTTTCCTGTTGATATTGATGATAACCTACGATAGATCGCTACTCCACCTGCTGCGTTGTTGTCTGAGTTTGTTCGATTATTCTTCCTTGATATGCACTCATAATTCTTGATTGGATGTGGTTCACAAGTGTCGCGCATCCACGTTTCGGTCAGTACTAAATAGTCAGATCTTGGAATCACTGTATCTGTTTCAATGTCTGTGGCATGAGCACTCAAACTTTGACAATTGATGTTCGTCACGATAGTTTGTCCAGCACTGGTAGCATCGTCACAGAATTTGACTGCCTTTTTTATTTCAAATTTTTGCATAAACATTGTTATTTCAATTTTTTACATAGCAAGTCGCGCTCATTTTTTCAAGTTAAACAAATTATTATTGGTTGAGAAACGATTTATACTACTTTTTTGATTGAAAACTACCACAACATTGTGATTACTACAACATAACCTATTCACTTATGTCTTAGTCATTTATTTCATCATGTTATATTATCAGTCTGAAATTATTTACCTTTGCTGTTTGAATTGTTGCGATGGACGAAACTACCTTCACATTATCACTACACAATCGTTTTACAATTAACTGGCAACGTGTAAACTTGTATGCAGGCGCCTAAGCGAAATAGAAGCGCAAGACATGAACCGGTGTGTATGCCTATCTCTCTCACTCTCTCTCTCTCGCTCTGTCTCTCTCGCTCTGTCTCTCTCGCTCTTAGGCGGGCTAACTGTGCTCGAGTGGAAGGGACGCGTGCCTTTCACTTTTTATGTCTGTCTCTCTCGCTCTTAGGCGGGCTAACCATGCCCGAGTGGAAGGGACGCGTGCCTCTCACTCGCTCTCATTGTGAGCGCATAACGTGAGCGGAGCGTAACGCAGTTTCTTGAAGTGTCACCCGGCAAACCAATTTATAAGACGTTGTCACGTCAAAAAATAAGAAAACATTAAATCTTCTGTTTTTTTCCGTTAAGCATTTATATGGGGCCTTAATTAATAATTAGGTTCTGAAACACTTCTGACCTGTCTATTATGATTTTTGGCCATGATCTGCTGAGTTCAAAGTTTGCCGGAAAAAAATAAAAAAAATTGAAAAATCTAAATGTTTTACACTTTTTCTTATAGCATTTAATGAGCCTTTAATTTTTAATTAGGTTTTTCAATGATTCTGATTAGTATACTACGATTTTCGGCTATGATCTGCTAATTTTGTCTAAAGTTTGCAGATCTTCAATTTCCGGAAAAAAAGTTTAAAAGCATTTAAATTGCGGTTTGCGTACTTAATTAGCATCTAATAATCCTTTAATTATGATGTTATGAAACCTGTGATCTGCTGACCTTGCTCTGTTAACTTTATGGACATGGCTACTCCGTACTGCCCCTGTTTTTGTCTTCCGAGTATCGAATGTTGAAGTCATCACGATCTTTCCATCGGATTTCTTGAATTGTTTTACAACATCTATCTTGTATCGTTCAAGTTCATTACAAATTTCGTATCAACAATTCGAAACGTTTAAGCTAAATGCTACGTGTACAAACATACATTCTTCGTTAGAATTCGCTCTCACAGTGTAAAAAACACTAGAATATACGAGCACAGGTTTTTCAAAATATTATAGAAATTATTATTATTATTATCATTGAGATTAAGTATCTAAAACTCTTATTGTTTCTGAAAACAACCTCTACTGAATAATTATTTATACTAATATTGAAATTTTAGACATAATTATGTTGGACTGTTATCTTCTCACGTCCAAAGCGCTGAACAAATTGTAGATAAAGATTGGTATGAAGATACGTGTAGAATGTCTTTCACTCAAATAATATATATAATTTGTTAACAGTCATCGATCCATGGAATATCATGAGCTCATGGCCTGATGACAAATTTCTGACTGTCATCGGTCTATGAACTGAACAATCCATTAACTGGTAAGAGTCATTGGACTGTTCACATTCTATAAACTGATGACGGATCATAAAACGCTCCTAGTCCATGAAGACCGTATTCACCGTACTATTAATAGGGTAGGCTTAATCTTGAAGTCCTAAATATCTAGATTAAAAAATACTCCATAAACAACAGACAACAATAAATAAATGTGTATCAAACATGTCATCAGTGTTCTAAAATGCAGGTGAGCCTAATGAAATGGAAGTGTTTTTATTTCGTAACTTTCACAAGAAACAATGATTAATCGGAGAGAGAAGATAGAACATTATTATATATTATTCAAATCGAACATGTCAGAAATAGTTTCTTTAAATATATTTATATCTGGTGTGTGAAATGGGAACAGCTCGTATCGCCATTGTCTAATGAATATTTATTATGCTCGTGTATTTGACCTAATAGATATTCCGTGTAAAATTTACATTGAAAATGCAGCTGATTACTGATACTTAATGCAGTTTGGCTTTGGTTTGAAATAATTGATTATCTACAATTTTATTTCCATTGTAATTTTAAGGGAATTTTAGCACGAAATTGCTGAGCAAGTTAGAGGTCGTATTTCCAATTGAATTACAATCAATCCTGATCAAAAGTCTATAATTAATTTGAAATCTAAACCAGCAGTATGGACCTTCGAGGACCATACTAATAACTTACCCCAGATCGGAACCATACATTTGATGAGAACAATCAATTTTGTCCTGAGCAATTCAATTTTGAACTTTATTTTTGAAAGTTTTGACATTGACCGACAAGATTGGATTTCGTAAACTATCAACAAAACATTATACTCACCGTCGTATTAATATTGCATAGCAGTTTTTTTCACCTTTGATCATATAAGCAACATCATGTGTATTTTAAATGCGCCTTGAAACTTCGCAATTGAATCTTCTTTCTCATAGGCTACCCCTACTTACAATCCGATACATAATTTATAAAACATATCTATATATTTTTAACAAACGGACCAAGCTTTCAAATAAAATAGCTTGAATTATTTTTATTTCAAAATTAGCAAATAATGAAAATATCTACGAAATTTCATGTAGATAATGTGAAATTTATCTTTGGTTTCACGTTTTATTTTTCTACCGATATACCATGAGAAAATATTTTAATCCTGTCCGGTTTTCAGCGGATCTTCACGTTTCAGAGCCTTCTCAGTCAGAAAACCATATTTTCAGTCACTGGTCTGTCTGTCAAGATTATATCGGGAACAGATGGATCTATTTTATTACTTTCCTTATTTTTTTCGTTGGGTATTAAGATCGCTCACCCGAAGAACAAGGTGGGCCCCATGCTTTCAACAGTTACGGTTCAATAGCCGAAAAACGTGCTCAAGACTGTTGCGCGAAAACGGTTCTAACGGTTTTTGATTGAACTGCAAATATTTTTTAATTGTTTATTAATATTAATCAAGTCGTGTGAGTCGATACATAAGATTGTTAATTTCCTACTACTAGTTAATCCAAGTTCGTAGGTAGGTATGTGAAGAAAGTAGGTATTGTAATCGTGTAAAATGTCCAGTTCTTACATTTTAGGGCCCCATGAGTCTCAAAAAACATATTTTCAGCCATTGATCTGCCTGTTTGTTTCGTTGTTTTCGTTGCTTTCTTTTTTGTATTGTAGAGTATCGATACCGCTCGCCTGTAACACAGAATGAATGGGCTATCCGGCCAACACTAGTGGCTAGGCAATAACCAAAAGACTTTACCGCGAGAACGCCCCCAACGATTCCTATGAAACGTTTCTTTTCTTCATACGACTTAACACGCTGAAAAGTAGTTACTCTTAGTGCCGATTTCATAATGAATCCTTAATGGGAGATTAGTTAATTCTCCAATTTGCTTGAGTCATATCTCGATGATGGAAAAAAATAGTGCATTTTTCAATAACTTTTACAACGTTAGTTACCTTCTCTTTCGTTTTTCTAAAGTAACTTTGAATTATATGTCCAACCAAAAAAAATATGAAATTTTTAATCTACGATTAAAATTAATAAGAGATTAAATTCGATTATGAAATCGGCCCTTAGTTTATTTGGGAAAGTTTTCTGTAGCACAATAATACATTATGAATATTTTTAACTTATCTAGATAATATTGAAGCTAGTATTAATTAATTAGATCACATACCTATGTGTGTGGAAGATATTTAAATGGATTAAACAAATTCCATGATAGGATTATTCATATTTGTCATAAAATTTTATTACGAAGCTTAGACAAGAAAACCTCAACAAAATTTATTTATAAAATCATTTCATCTTATACTTATGAGATAGATAACTTTTTACAAAAACTATGACCGAATTTATACATGATGTACTTAAAAATAAAATAATATATACTTTCTAGAATCACAAACTTAGGAATATTGCATAAATCTATTGAGAATCGGTGAAATATCTTCAGATGATCATCAAATAGGGTTCAAGTCTGTTGTTGCTACTGCTAGATGTTATTGAATAGTAGGACTCATGTGAAGTTGGCGCCGTCTTTTTCGAAAAACATTATTTTTATGTGAGTTCTGAGCAGATTTGAAAGAGTACTGGATTTCCTGTATGAAATTTTCATTAGTTCCAGCAAATCGTGGAGGTAAATCAAAAAATAAAAAGTGGGCGCTAACTTCACGCTGCGCCAATTTTTGCGAAAAAAGGAGTTCATATGCTTTTTATTGTTATAATTGCAAGAGTTCTGGAGTTCTCGACCAAATTCAAAAATTGTTCAGTTGAATTAAAAAAGTTACTGATGAGATAATTTTTAAATGAGAGAAAGTTTTAATAAACCTCAGAAACGGTTCTGATGGGAGCTCTGAGTACCGCCCGAAGAGTTCTACAGAAAATTGTTATAGCATTTTAGTGGAAAAACAATATTTCTCAATTGATCGGCAATCATAAGGTGAGCACTTCGAAAAAAAATAATTTTCGGCAGTGAAGTTACCAAATCTTAAAACAGTTCTGATAGGAGTTCTGAGTAGTGCCCGAAGAGTTCTACAGAAAATTGTTATAGCATTTTAGTGGAAATATAATATTTCTCAATTTATCGGCAACCATAAGGTGCTCCCTTCGACAAACAATAATTTTCGACAGTAAAGTAAACAAATCTTAAAAACAGTTCTGCTGGGATTTCTGAGTAGCGCCCGAAGAATTCTACAGAAAATTGTTTTTGCATTTTAGTAAAAAAACAATACTTTTCTATTTTATCGCCAATCATAAGGTGCTCACTTCAAAAAACAATATTTTTTGGCAGTAAAGTAAACAAATCTTTAAAACAGTTCTGATGGCACTTCTGAGTAGCACCCGAAGAATTCTACAAAAAATTGTTATTGCATTTTAGTGAAAAAACAATACTTCTCAATTTATCGGCAATCATAAGGTGCTCACTTCGAAAAACAATAATTTTCGGCTGGGAGAATAAATAATTTTGAGCTACTCCAAAACTGTCATTTTCGATATCTTCACGCATATTTTATATTCCTCAAATTTCGAATAGCTAAGTTGCTGGCGGGAAAATGCACAGAAATGGCCACAAATTAAGTCTCCTCAATTAACTGGCAACAAGGTATCAAATTTAACAGACACTGGCTACTACTACTAGTTATTCTTTGTTATTTTTTGTTTATGTTTGGTTTACGTCCCCTTTGGGAGAAACTTTGTTTAAATTTTTAACCATTATATGAGAAGAATTTATTTTGCTTTCAAGAGAGAACTTATCGGTTGTATTTTATGTACTTATGGTATTTGGTTATTCTTTGTTTGTCTCATTATTTTTTTATCTTTGTTTATGTTTTGTTTATGACCCTTTTGTGAAAAAAATTTAAATTTTATGAGAGGTCTCTATTTTGTTTTTAGGGAAGAATTTATTTTAGAATATTTTGGAAAGGAATTCTTGTTTTATTGTATAAAAATAATGTTAATTCATAGATTTGAAAGTTGTTTCGTTGTTTTGTATAAAAAAACTTTTATGTGAGAAAACCATGTAGGTACTTTCTTCTCAATCCACACACATAATCCTAATTAGTAACATGATAAGCTAACTCTATAGGCGCTACTCAGAAACTTTACTGACGAACATTTTTGATTTTCGATGTAAGCACCTTATGATTGCCGATAAATTGAGAAATATTGTTTTTCTGGAAAACTCTTCGGGTGCTACTCAGAGCTCCCATCATAACTGTTTTTGCGGTTAATTAAAATTTTCTCGCAGTTGAAAATTCTCTCGTTAATAACTCTTTTAATTCAACGGAACTATTTTTAAATTTGGTCGAGAACTCCAGAACTCTTCCAATTATAACGAAAAAAAGCATCAGAACTCACTTTTTCGAAAAAAACGGCGCTGCGTAAAGTTAGCGCCCACTTTTTAACTTTTTCATTTACCTCCACGACTTGCTGGAACTATTGAAAATTTCATACAGGAACTCCAGAACTCTTTCAGATCTACCCAGAACTCACATAAAAATAATGTTTTTCGAAAAAGACGGCGCCAATGAGTAATAGTAGGTACTCGAGAAAATACATGTAGGCATCATTATGAAAGTATGTACGAATAAAGGATTTTACAATTAGCATGCTTAAGCATGTGGGACTTCACCTTCAACATGTTAAAAGTCAAGATCATATTTTGTTGCACCAGCAAATACCTAAATTATAAATATTGATAATAATAAGGCTATTTTGATTAGATGACAATAACGATGTGTTCGGTTTATTTATCATATCTCAATTCATTATCTCATCTTAGCAATTGCCCTGGTCTATGGTAATAACATATTTCAGTCACTTTTATTATTCTGGGATAAAATGAAACCTATAACATAACCAACTGTTATTTCTAATTCCAAGTAGAAAGTTTTTATAATTTTGCTACTTTTTCTCTCAATAAGTTTAAATACAATAATGATATCGACATTTGATTGGTTTCTTTGATTCGCAATTATAATTAGTTATATATTCTAGTGAATCTAATCGAGTTTTCATCAATCTGAAGACTAGTTATTTGTTGAATAGATTAATTGTCCAATTTTAAAATTAGTAATCTATATTCTCAGGAACAGTCTATGTACAAAAACAATGGTGTTGAGTACTAGGTAGCATTTTCAACCAATGCTGGGGCCCATACATAGTTGAACATATCCTTCAACTTGGTCCCAAACCTACAGAAGTCATTTCGTGTAGTTTTGAAGGAATAATATTGATTAAATAGATTAAAGAACTTGGTTTACACACATTTACTTGCTGTATTTCTTTGAGATTCTTACATGTGTGTATGTCTGTTTATCATCGCTTATTTTGATTCTACTACACGAAAATCCTGGCATTAATACAGATCACAGAACCTCCTCGAAAAAATATTATGCATATTAGCTGTAAAAAAACATACATATATTAGCAATTCCGGCCCGAGCTTTAACATTAAGTAGAACTCTAATTTTATTTTTCTATTTTTTTTTTCGTCCGTTTTGCAGAGCGAAGTTGCACTGATTCTATGTATGAATGGGTTTTGAACTTTACTACATCCACTTTGCCCTTCTTCAGGCAACATTTAAATTGTATGCTTTTCAAGATATAGATAGCTAGAAAAATTTGGCAACAGATTCAAAAAT
This sequence comes from Crioceris asparagi, assembly GCA_958507055.1. Lineage (NCBI taxonomy): Eukaryota > Metazoa > Arthropoda > Insecta > Coleoptera > Chrysomelidae > Crioceris > Crioceris asparagi. Next base: position 42,829,658 of record OY293829.1, read on the forward strand.
CCCAGCACCAGTAGAATTATTATTAAATACTTTTTAATATCTTTCAGTGCACCATTTTTAAAGTCGGTCCCAGCTTTAGTGAAAAGAAATGTTTTTCTCATGTTTTGTCATCATCACATAATAAGTGAATATCTACTAAGAAGTTGATAGTCAGTAGACCTCGTGGGTCATACCCATACTGCTGTTGTATTTTTTATATCACACAAAAATATGTCTCCTCTTTATATATTTTACAATTATTGCAGAACAAGTATTCCTAACAAATATGTACCCAACCGCTCTATATTATGGGATCAAGCAGAAGGTTACGTTCTCTTGAACACTTAAAATGATGACACCTGTGTGTATAGAACAGACTCAGAGTTCGAAGACCTCTCTCTATGTCTCCTCGATGTTCAGAACTATCTCCATTCTTAGTCAGAGCAAGGCTTCCAATCAAGCCAATATACCTCTTCTCATTTGAATGACTCCAATAATCACAGCGTGTCGAAGAGCAGAATTCTAAATGCGCTCAATAGCCTTGATGCAGCAGCCTTCTGCCAGGGTCTCGAAACTTTGGTCCTGATGCTTCTGACTATTAATTTGGAAGACCATACGGTACACGGCATCAATAAGCACATGTTGGATTCAATGAATAAAATTTAAGTCTTCATCTAATAAACTTTATTTAAAGTTTACAGAATGGAACTCGGCATTAGGTACGACGACAGGTATACATCATGATACAAGGACAAACAAGATATTATGTTTTGTTGGTGGACCCGTTTTAGAAAACTGCGCGTGCCGTCAATGCGTCCGATAAAACTGGAGAATCGAATATAAATATCGACGTATAATGGCAAACCATCTCTAGGGCACTTTTTTGTTAATACGAAAGATTGCCGAATTTTTTAAATTATATTTTGTATTATCAAACTTGGTAAAAAAATCAGTCGTTGACCGGTTAAGAGAAATTTGGAAAGTTATATGATTTACTGTAGTTTCAGAATGGTAGCTCTGTTAAAGTAGCCCTGACAAGTTAGCAGAAACAATCAAAATCGGCATGGAAATAATTTGTTGCTAATTAGTTGCTAATTAGTGGCTAAAATCCAAATTTTGTTGCTCGAACCAGTTTTGAGAAAATCGAGCTATTGCTATCTTAATGTGTAAGATAGCAGTGAAACCTGAATTTGTTGCTAATTTGTTGCTGGAAGATAGTATAAAGAAAAAATAATAGTAAAAAAATCAAAAAAGAAAAATAAAAAATATTTAAAATGAAAACGCACTTTACAGTATTTGATCCTAATAGGTACTAAGCTAATCCAAAACTCAAAAAAAATCATTAGGATATCCACTGATTAACCTGAAATCAAGTTTTGTTGTTCACCCTATCAAAATACCTTCATTTTCTCTCTTAATTTCCAGCAGAAATTTTGTTGCTCTTTAGATAAGTTTTTATTAGTGCTTGAATAACCAGCAACAAAATACAAACAAGAATATTACCAATAATAAACTTGTAATTGTAACTTTTATCCACCTCAACATCATTTCCAACCTCCACAAAACTTCATTCAAGCTTAAAGTCCAGGACTATCTCTAACGACCACCTATTCAAACCGATTCAAACCGAACATGTTCAACAGAAATTTTCGGCAAATAGAGAAGATTTCGAAACAACTAAAGACGTATTCAATCTAACTGCTAAAACTCCAACCAATAAACCCGAGCCAATGTCAACTAGAACCAGCTAAACACTTCCTAGTGTAAACAAACATGAAAATTCTCGAAACTGTTTCAAATCCTCTGGTCCACTTAATTTTATTTTAGAAAAGCTTTATCAAATTGTTGGGGAAACCGTCGAAAACCCTAAAATAATATGCGAATCCAAAGAATCGAATGAAGCAAGGGTACTAGAAAATCATCTTGAAGGGTAGGATAATTTTATTCCAGAAAATTTAAACTCTAACTATTTCGAATATTCCGATTTTTTTTAACAAATGCCCAGGTAACACTTCCACAATAACATTAACATCCTTTTTGATTTTCATAATATCTTCGATGGTATTATTGGACTGAAAGGGCTACAGAACCTTAAATTTTCAATCGACATAGTAAATAAAACAGTTTAAACGCATCCCAATTATCTTTAGAAAATATAAGATTACAATGTACTCTTTCGAAATCTCTATTTGCCAGTATCCGAATTTGATGTTGATTTGTATATACCCGAAACATTAACAAACCAAAAATTTTCAACCAGATTGATGAAAGTATACAACACACTCGATAATCCTATAAGTAAGTAATTAGCCTTCCCTGATTCCGTTGAAAAGAACTTCGAACTCTACCATTTTGAATAGTTTCTTCCAAATAAAAAACCGTCAAAGAAATTAGATGTCAAAAATGTAATAAGACATTACCATTTGAATTGCAAAGAGAGAAAATGACTTGTAGATCTATGCCGTGAATTCGCCGACATATTCCACAGTGATAATGGTGATAATGACAAATTATTATTCACAACCCATGTCAAACACGAAGTCAAAACTAGTAATGAGATTCCAATAGATACTAAATCGTATCGATATCCTTTTATTCATGAAGAAAAAGTTCAACGATAAATTAACAAAATGCTTGAAGACGGCCATCTTAAGACCAAGTCAAAGATCTTGGAGCAGCTCTATTTGGATTGTCCCAAAGAAGTCGACTATAGGGAAGTCAACGAGAAAACACTCTGATCGATATCCAATTCCTAACATCAATAACACCCTCGACAAATTAGGAAGATGTCAGTATTTTTGGACGTTCGATTAGGCATCCGGTTTCCATCAGATCGAAATGGATCGGAAATCGATCGATAGACCTACTTCATAATAAACAACTTTTAAAATGTTCAGTGAAATGGAAGAGGTTGAGGCGTTTTTTTCTCTGTTAATTTCGCTGACAGCTAGTTTTTTTATATAATAATATATATATAAGAATAAGGACCGAAAAGGAAAGGGGTTTTTTGACAACCTCCTAAAATCAATGATTTTACAAGATCATGAGGGATTTTTCTCATACACTAGGATCACTCCATAGCAGTTTGACATATTGTTGTCATGCGGGGCCAGAGCAAATATACCTCCAATGCAGGGCCAGAGAAAACATACCTCCAATGCGGGGCCAAGACTCAAACAAGGTCCATCAAAGAATCCCTTACCACCGTTCACAGATTGCTAATTACTCCACAGTGTATTCACATACTTTGTTTTCAGCAGACGGTGAATCTATATCTATGATATTGATTATTTTTTCAATTATCTTTCGGAGGGTAAATTGCTCGTGAAAATATCTAACAAGGTTCAGAAGAACAGCATCATCGATTATTAATTTATGGTCTTCAATATCCATTTTGAAATAATACCTATATTTCAACTAAAACCTCTAATAAACAACAAATGCACAAAACGTAACCTAACCACATGAATTTGTTTTGGGTTTTGACAGGAATTATATTAAATTTCGTCATCGGATGGGCTAATCGGCGGTCATCTGCGTATTAGTTGCGCACAATAAGAAAATCTCGTTCAATTAACGTAGAAAGTTAAAAGTTGGTTAACTTCTTATTTGTTATTTATTAATTGATAATTGTTACGTGGCTGCATAAACATAATTGTTATTTGCTATTTGTTATTTTAGACTGCATAAATCCACTTACTGAAAGAAGAACTAGACTTTCTAGACATTACAAATGTTGTATTGTTTTCATTATATATTTCAACTAGCTTTTGTCCGAGGTTTTGTGAGCGTGGAAAACTACATTCAATTCTATGCGAAAGTTTTTGCGTGAGGCGTGTAAAAGCATACAGACAGACAGACAGACGCGGTGAAATGGAACTTATATTTTAAGTTAGACCTCAAGCAATATATCGATGAATACTGCATTCAATTCCATGCAGTCGTTTTTGCGTGATGCGTGTACAAGCATACAGACAGACAGATAGACAAAAATTCATAAAATTGTTGTTTTGGCCTCTGTTGCTCCCATATTAGTTTTTCTTAATCATCAATAATGAACATATATATATATATATATATATATATATATATATATATATATATATATATATATATATATATATATATAACTAAACCAGTTTCCTAGTATATTAGCAATATATAGAATTAACTCCCCAATAAATAAATAAAATATTTCTGAAAACAATATATTTACATATTTCTTATCAATTAACACAGCTAATGCATATTGTTTCCAAATAATTATAATCGAATGAGTATCCATTTGTTTAAAGGTATTTTCAACATCAGTGAAAACCTATCATGAAAGTAGGTATAGACAATTTCAACTGCCATATGTTTGATTTGCTGAAGAGATCTCCGATAATCATGTTCAATACCTACTGTAATGTGGTAATGTTGAAAATCTTGGACTATTGTGTTCTGTAAATAGGTACTTCGACTTGTTTGCACCCGATAAACATGGATTCATTTATTGAATACAAATGAAGAGAATTGACATTCTCCGTAAAGCATGTTCGGCATTCATTCAGAAACAGTGTCGTAACACAATAAATATATTATTACTATTGAACCGCTCTCTGAATCCTTGCGTGAGCTTATTATTCTGTAATGGTTTTCTTGTAATTCATTGTCAATAATCATTATCAAACTGTGTACCTACTACAAATGCTTCTGATGCAAATCAATTCAGTCACAAAATACTTCTCCAATTGGATAATAACTGAATATTTGAATTTGGTTACTTCATTTTCAGGTATTAAGGTCAATTTGAAACAAACATGTATATGCATTACAATACATAGCTATATTCCCGTTATCTTATTCCCCCAAGGTAAACTGATTTCATTTGGTAATAATAAATATTAGTTCCACTCAACTCATCATTCATAAGAATAAAAGTTACTGAAAGATTTGACCCGAATATAAAATTACTTTTAGTACTATAGTATTTAACTATAGACGTTAGAATTGTCGTTTCATCATTTTGGGGTTTTGCAGGATTTTTTTTGCATAAACGGAGTTGCGCCTTGGAAAAATGTTCAAGGGCTTCTAAAAGAATAATTTAATAAAATTTGATAAACTCTTACAGCCGTTTGGTTTTCGCGCTACAGTCTTGAGTAAAACATGTTTTCAAGCTACTGCACACTATTTGCTGAGGAATTTGCCGCTTTTATGCTCTCAGTTAGTTGTGGAAGGAATAATTTTGCCGCTCTTAGTTATACTCTACTAGATAAACTAACTAATAACTTACTTTCGGCAATTTTTATATGTGATAATGGTATTTCTTGTCCAATTAATACTGTGTCAAAACAATTGCCTTTTTTGTGGAAATCCTTTATTAGATATTGATTTTTACGTAATACACGACCATATATACAGAACGATAGTCTAGAATTGCCTTCATACTGGATTCATCAATTCGAGTTCATATTTGCAGCTTCTGTGAACGTTATGCTCAAAAACAAAAAATATACGATATACCTAGAAAAATTGATATTTTCAACTTAACTAGTTAACTCGTGCAACTATTTCGCACAATAACATGGTCACTGAATGGTCCCTGCTCATTATGACCGATTATTATGAATTACCCGTTACAGCCATTATTTCATACCCCTTTATAGCGACAACATCTGTTTCAGTGTCAGTTTCAGAAGCGACATCTAAGATTGGCTGTGCCCCAATTACACTATTTGTTATATTTGCGGGATATATTAGGGAAGGTTTGCACTTGCATCAAAAATGTAAAAAACTCCATCTGTCAGTCTTGTAAGTGATACAAATTGTCAATAGATCCCGTCTTCTACGATATAAATATGGTTTTTATAAAATCTCCTTAAAACTAACGTTAATTTTAAACTATTAAACGCAATTATTTGCGTGATAAATTATACTTTTGCAAAGAATGTAATTAGCCAAATCTAAAAGCTCAATGCTTTCATGTTAAGTTGAATTCTGGCATCAACTTAATTAGCGGCCCTCCACCTTCTTGAATAGTCTGTAACGACTAAGCAACTAAACAAACTTTCCATAAATAAATTGCCATTTTGATTTGCCAATCTCACAATATCTTCTTTCTATTCTATAAAATTTAATACCTCACGTATATTTCAAACGCTTGTAAAAGTTAAGGTCAGATAGAGCCATCTCTGACATTGAGTTGTTAGGGAGGCTTCCATTCAAGCTAACGATATAGGCAAAGATCTACGTATTATAAAATTCGTCACATGCAGTAAGTACAGTTTAAAGCCCGCTGCAGATGGAGGAATATGTTTTGCTGTATGTTTCCTTGACGGGAGCTAGGCATGGTGCTGTGCATGCTTCCGTGTAAGAAAATGATATCGCGTGCACGGTTGGTTGCTTGAACTCGTGCATGATTTGATGATAGAACCGGTGCTATTTTCGGTGACTGTTTCCATGCATCATGCCCTATCGGAGCACTCGGAACTAGTCGACTCGTACTCAAAAGAGGTCTGTGAAGTTGGCGGTGCACTTTTCGTGGATAATAAAACCAATAGTTGCTTAATTTGCGACCAAAATTAATGATTGGGGAATTTGCCGTTAATTAGCCGTAAATTATATGTTAAGTCAGATACTTCGAATTTTTCATTTTTTCCAAGAAAACATAGGTGTATCGCGTGAAGTTAGCGATGTACCCCTGTAAAAACGACGAAATAAAATGCCCAGGGAGAAATTAACAATTGTGTAATTTGCAGTTAATTAGCTGCTCATTATTCGTGAAGTGAGATATTTTGCTTCTCTATTTTTTATTGGAAAAATGAGGTGCACCGCTAAATTCACACGAAGATAGCGGTACACCTCCTAAAAACAATGAAGCGAATGTGGACCAAAATTAATGATTGAGGAATTTGCCTTTAATTAGTCACTCCTTATTCGTGAGGTGAGATATTCTGCTGCTCCCCTTTTTTTGAAAAAACATATTTTTAAAAATTTTAGTTGTAAAAAGTTGTTTTTTTTTCTACTTTACAAGATGGATTTCAAACTCTTGAAAGGTTTTTACTGTTAAATGTTTAAAGTCACATTCTACTTTTGCCTATATTTTGTCATAAATGAAAACCTGAAAACTTTACAATGTATAAAAAAAATCAATTGAAGTCCTGCATTATAGAAAACTTTACGTAACTAAAGAGTTAGCAATTGCCATTTTTACTGTAACCCCAAATAAAAGATAATTTTCATGTAAATTATATTGTATACATATATATTAAAAATCTAACCAACTTGCATAAGTATTCTTGGTAAGACGCGATAGCTTGTACGGGCTGGAAATTTTGATTTTGATAATACATACAAAACTTTATATGACGAATAAATATACAAAATAATAAAAAAAAAATCAAATCTATGGCGAATCATTTCATACTAACCTTAATTTGGAAAGCAGCAAAACAGAAATATAATAATAATAATAATAATTGTTTTTTTTATTCTTCGGTTTTTACAGGGGTACACTGCTAACTTCACGCGAAGTACACCTATGTTTTTTGGAAAAATGAGAAATTCGTAAAGTATCCGCCTTAACGGATAATTAGCGACTTATTAACGGTAAATTCCCCAATCATTAATTTTGATCCACATCATTCGCTTGATTGTGTTTAGGAGGTGCACGCCATCTTCGTGTGAATTTAGCGGTGCACCTCATTTTTTCAATGAACAATAGAGAAGCAAAATATCTCACCTCACGAATAATGAGCGGCTAATTAACTGCAAATTACACAATTGTTAATTTCTCCCTGGGCATTTTATTTCGTCGTTTTTTACAGGGGTACACCGCTAACTTCACGCGAAGTTAGCGATACACCTATGTTTTCTTGGAAAAAATGAAAAATTCGAAGTATCTGACTTAACAGATAATTAACGGCTAATTAACGGCAAATTCCCCAATCATTAATTTTGGTCGACCTCATTCGCTTCTTTGCTTTTTGCCAGGGTGCACGGCTAACTTCACGCGAAGTTGGCGGTGCACGTCTTTTTTTCAAAAAATAATGCAACGGCAAAATATTTGACTTAACGTATAATTAACGGTAAATTAACGGCAAATTAATCAACTATCGGTTTTATTCTACACGAAAAGTGCACCGCCAACTTCACTGACCTACTCAAAAGTTATTTGCACATGATAAAGTGTTATTTTTGAATGTTGCGACATTTTCTCTTTTATAACAATGATTAGAAATAGAGCTTCATTAGAATGTTCAATATTTTGTATCATTTGTCACAGTCATATTTCTCTGTACTGTCATTTTACATACATGATGGCCTGCATCGTGTGAAGCCAACACAAGCAAGGGAGCCATCAACACACCATGCGTGGCAATATTTATCGGACCGTGCAGCAAAACAAGGCAATCATGCAGCAAAACATACTCCGTCTGCAGCGGGCTTTAGATATATTTTCAAAAAAACGCGACATTTACATTTTTTAAAACATTATTTTCAAAGCGAGCGAGAAACGTAGTCTTTAAAATGACGTCTCAATCAACAATTTTCATACAATAGATATTAAGGGAGACATGGCGTACCGAAAAAAAAACCTTTGAGAAATAATACATACAAGCGGTTAATCCATAAATTCAAAATTTCTACTATTATCTTGTTAACACATGACAATTGTTTCGGCACACTGCATCTTTATCAAATATGAGTATAAACGAGTTTATAACAACATAATAGTAGAAAGTTTAAGATTCTGTTTTAATTTAATAGAAGCGTCGTTGGTGCTGAACGTACCGAATACTTCCTCTCGTCGTACCTTATAAACTGTATACAGTAGTTATGCTTATTTAACGTGTGCTGTCAATCATTATTGCTGCCTACTAGAAATAATAATAATTATTACGATTTTAAACGTAATTAATTTAAATTTGTAATTTGGTCAGTCCCAACAAGTTTACAGTAGCATGGTACTTAGTTATTTATAGTAAAATCTGTATGCATTTTGAATTTCACAACTAATTGCCGAAATATGACTGATCTTCGATAAACGTTTTATATTTTATCTGTTTGCAAATAATTTAACCAATCTCTTCCCTTTCGGCAAAGTCATTTTTGCAGAATAATATGTGAAAACTTCTCTATTCTCTTCACAAAAGCCATTCCTTTGTCTTAAGATGTCCATGAAATACATTGGTTTGTAGTTTCAATTTTTTTTTGATGAATTAAAAAAAACTAAAAAAATAACTACATCTCGAATGAGATGAAACTAACATAGTTGAATTTTTTATGGTTTTATCTAAACCACCATTCAAATACTTATAATTATCTGATTGAATAGGTCTCTTTATTATAACGACACCAACTGTCGAGAGGATATCGCACCAAAGTGACATGTTAAATTCTGCCTGAAAATTGCAGTACCTGGTGATCATTTTAACTACCCTAGGAATATAAAAAAACATTTTCACTAAATGCTTAAATCATTGAGTCTATGTGAGGATGTATTCATAGTTCTATCAAATAAGCAAAGATTATGTAGATTATTCACCAGAACACTGAACATTTCGAAATAAGTGATTATTTTAAATAGGGTCGTCATCAATGATGCAGTGGAAAATACCAAATACCTATTACTCATTGTATTGGTAATATTCTTACAAACTCCACATGAATTATAATTTCGTCACCAAATCGATACTTTCAGCCCTGGAGTACGCCTATGTTAGCAGGTCAGATACATATGTGCAATTTTCAGTGAATGGATTTTTATCTCATTTAGACTGAATGGAGAAACAAGATACGGCCGATTATATTATCGCGATAAACGTCACGTTTATCGGTATTGAAAGACTAGGTAAAAGTAATTCTCAAATTGGAAACATCCACATTGACAAGAAAGAATGATATATAGTTATGAGAAGAGATATACAGATGTATTCATTCAAATACACAATTTCAGACAAACTTGAAATACATTGAGATAAAAATATTAAAAGAGTATTTGAAGAAATAATCGTGGATTATTCTGTTGATTAATAGGGCCTACTTGGAATTTAGACATATTTAAAAAGTACCTGAACGAATAGAAATAATATTATTTTGCATTTTTTTTGATGCGAATACTAATAAAATCTGTCTTATTCTTTGCTAAGAAATATTTATTCCACATTTTATTTTTGTGATAAAAATTGTTGAACTTATATTCATTGAATGCAAAATATAGCGGTAACGGTCTTGCACATTCATACAGCTGTAATTTGGAAACTCTTGAATTTTCAAAAAATTACAAATTTAATTATTTCCGGAAGTGATTTTGTGTCCCTCTACCTGGAATTTTTGGCAAAATGACAAAGGATTTTGAAATGAAGAATTGACGGATCCTGAACATAAAAAAATGTGAGTGCTTAAAATACAACATTGAATAATATATACTACAAATTTAGCTTGCCGCCCAAATTAGATAGCAAACTTATTCAGAATGTAGTCGCTGATATCGAAATTGTTTTTGATAAGATAGGAAGACATAAGATTGAGGAACATAACTAGATCAAGAGCAACCAACGTGATTACTAATCACAGTAATTCTTTTCACAGTCACGGTTGTCAATTCAACACATTAGTTGCCAAATCCAAACGTTTTTTTAGTAATCACAGAGATTTATGGGTTTTAAAAGCGGACAAAGGTAATGTCACTGTTATTATGTATAAACAACAATATATCGATCTCTGCAAACAATTACTTGATGACACAAAATACTACAAAAAATTAACAAGGGACCCAACCATCACCTTACAAGGAAAAGCTAATACCATCATTTTCGATTTTTATTAAAAGAATTTTATTGATATTATTACATACGATTCAGTTCCGGCGAGATTTTATGCCTTACCTAAGATCCATAAAGAACCCCTTTCTCTCAGGCCCATTATCTCCACAATTGGCACCCCAAATTCAGAGCTATGTATGTGTATTACGCAAATTTTAACTAACACCTACAATAAAAACAACAATTATTTTATTCAAGATTCCTTTCATTTTGCTAGTTTCATCAACAATTTTCAGTTACCTCCGGTGTATGTCTTAATTGGCCTAGATGTTTCTTCTCTTTTCACTAATATCTCATACGAACGTGCGGAGTCCAATATCAGGAAACATTGGAATGAGATCCAGTCCCATTGCGGTCTGGATATAAGTTCTTTTCTTTCAGCACTAAAATTCATCTTCGATGGTAGAGTGTTTACCTTCCAAGGGGAGAATTACTTACAAGTTTTTGGTACACCAATGGGATCCACCATTTCACCGATATTATCGGCCTTTATGATGGACGATTTATTAGATGATTGCTTGCCCAGATTACCATTTCACCTTCCATTCATAAAAAGGTACGTTGATGATATAATTTGTTCTGTTCCTATTGATTCTTATAATATGGTCTTACAAATATTCAACTCCTATGATGATAATCTCAAGTTCACAATTGAAAGAGAACAAAACAACTCGGTACCCTTCCTCGACACCAGAAGTATCCGCACTCCAAATCAAACAATCATACTTGATTGGTATCAAAAACCCACCAATAGTGGAAGATATTTGAATTATCTTTCCTACCATGATGAAAGAATCAAAATGAACTTAGTTTTAGGAATGAAAAATAGGATCAGACAAATTTGTCATTCATCTCTATTCAACGAAAACATAAACAAACTATATAAAATTCTATTAAACAATTCTTACCCTAAAAATCTGTTACGTAAACTGTTATATAGTAGTCCATCCCTTACCAATCATTCAGGGTCTTCTCCTAATTGTGGGTTACAACAAGAAGGACCTGTGTGTTATTTCTTCATTCCTTGGATAAAGGACCTCACTCCAAAACTATCCAACATCATCAAAGATGTCATTAGTAAATGTAAATTACCCAAAAGAAATGTGGTGTATTCTATTACGTGTCGTGATTGTGATCTTGTATACATCGGTGAAACACAAAGGTTACTAAAGAACAGATAGCAAGAGCAAAGGAAAAAAGACATACTTCCAATTTTGAAGGTGTTTCAAACTTGATTAATGAGTCCAATACATCTAAAAGAAAAATACAAGAAATGATTGAAATTACTAAAGATCCTAAATGTATGAATGCATGTATAGATACGTGGTCTTAGTTCTATTTATTCCTATGTGATTTCAACAACATAAACTATCCTACATAGGTTAGATGTGTATTGAAGCTTACATACATTGTGAAATTATAACAGTATGTTGATTTGAGATCTGTGATGGCAGGACATCAATTGACATGGTTTAGTATACCTTTTATATGTTCTGAGTTAGTTCCAACTCCCACCCATCATTTAAACAGATAATTTTACCTAATAAGGGAATAAATTGTTTGATATTCTTAATAAAAAAATTATTTTCTTCTGTCTTCCTCGCACTGATATTAAGTAACACGCACTATGTAACTCCTCTTTGAATTTTTATATAAATCTTTATAATGTTTATAATTTTAATTGTACATTTGTTTTATAAATAAAAAATTTTCAAAAGCTTGGACAGCATAAAGAGTGTTTTTTTAAGTCCCATTCAATCTTCGGCAGAAATCCCCAATTCAAGTTGATTCACATTATTCTAATATATATATATATATATATATATATATATATGTGCAAATATTGCGTAAATTTTTATATGAAATTTACCTGAAGATAAAGTTGCACGTCAACTTTTTTACCTGATTTCATGTGAAAAATGACATGCATCCATGTATCAATTATATATATAATAAAAAGGTAATAGGGGCATTTCAAGTATGTCTCTTTTTCAATTTTCCTCTGTATCTCTTAAGCCAGTGAAAAAGTTAAGAAACATTTTTATCTCATCATTCAAAATAAGCCTTCAAAACAACAGATGATATGTATATTACATTTGCCATATTACCAAAAGTTAGGAAGTTACTCTTCTTTAATTTTGCCACCACATCTCAGAAGTCCTCTTTCGATTGAAAGAATAATCATCAAAACTGGAGCACGTTTACCATGTAAAAAGTCAACCTAAAAAAGAAAACATACCATAGGATGAAATACTTCATCTTTGTTTCGGAGACAGTCAAAATACTTAAGTTATTTATTTTCTCCTTTGAACCAACTTGAGCTCATTCATTTAACAGATATTCCTTGTTAATTAATATATTAGCATCTAAGCAAAAAGCAAATTCACATTATATAAACGGTCCCGTCCTTCTCACACAAAACAAAATTATTTATGCATTCAATACATATGTTACAAATGTTTTCCTTAACTATAACAATAATCGTTAAGGGATAATCCAGGGGAGTAGGCCAACTTTATAGTCTGAAAAGGTCGCTTGATGTAATGAAAAGCAGATTGTCTTTCATTCTGAATACTCGTTCAGCTGTTAACGTTACTGATGATATATGAAGATAGGGTTATTTTTTCAGGATAAAGCCTGATCATATATAAAAACATTGGATAATTTGAAGATTGATATTTTATAGTTGACTGAATATAACTACATAATATTCTTAAAACTGATACAGCATAATAGATCAGCATCAAGTTAGCTAAGCACCTGTCAAGAATAGACTCGATAGTAGGTGGATAATTTGCCGTTAATTAGTCGTGAATTAGTTGTGAAAACACCGATTTTGTCGTTTTTTTGTTTTTTTGTTTTTTTCAGATGCTTTGCTAACTTGATATAAAGTTAGCAAAGCACGCCTCCGAAAATGACTTTAGAGCCTTCGTAGAAGAATGGGAATGGCATAAGTTTTTGCCGCTAATTAGTCGCTAATTAGTTGTGAAGAAATTAATTTTCCAAATTAATTTTTTTGTTTATTTTTTGGGTGCTTTGCTAACTTGATGTAAATTGATTCCCTGAATTAATTTTATTTTTGTTTTTTTTGGTGCTTTTCTAACTTGATATAAAGTTAGCAAAGCACGCCTCCAAAAAATGACTAAAGCGTTCTTAAAAGAATGGGAATATAATAGGAATTTGCGGCTAATTATTCGCTAATTAGTTGTGAAAAAATAGTTTTCTAAATATTTTTTTTTGTTTTCTTGGGTGCTTTGCTAACTTGATATAAATTTGAAAAAGCACACCTCAAAAAAGTGACTTTAGAGCGTTCATAGAAGAATGGGAATAGAATAAGAATTTGCCTCTAATTAGTCGCTAATTAGTTGTGAAGGAATTTATTTCCGCAAAGAAATAGAACAGAGAAACTTCTAAGTTTCAGCGAGTAACATCAAGGCTCGTTATTGCGCTTGCGAGTTTTTCTGTGTGAGATAAGCATAGTATCAACAAGGAAAACGTGTTTAAACTTCTTCATTTATTTTAAGTTCGAGATTTTATTTCTTTCCGTGATTTCAAAATGTCCTTCAAAGTGAATCGTTTTATATTATTACCTACGGTTTATGTATGTGAATTTCAACTTTCATGGCTACATGTAAAGAAACTGTAAGTATACATAGAAAAGATATGTATGCAAACGCAGAGTTGAAAATATCTATGAAAATTGAGGGATGCATTATAGCTAACATATTTAGAAATGCCAATTCATAGAATCTCAGAATTTTGTACGTTTTAAAAAATAATTTTGCTTTATATTTTATGAATACATTAAGTGCTATGTTTATTTTATAAACTACTATAAATATCTGAATTAACATTACCTTTAAATGATTTCGTTTGGTAATAAAACGGTTTTTGGTAAAAGAGAAATCGTCTCAGCATTAAATATTTATTTCTTTCAGTATATCAGTTTCTGAATTTTTCAACCAATCTTATCTTAACGAATTTCCTTGAAAAAAATACTAAAACAAGTACTAAAATCTAGGAAAATACATCAAGGAATTAGGTACTTGGTGGAATTTCTTCCTGAATTTGTTGAACTGGGGCTATTATAATAATCACTTCCTATCACAATTCTTATTTCAAATTTCTCAATTTGGTATAATGTCAGTGCTATATGAGGTTACTATAAAGGATAATTTCTTCAATATTTATTCAAGATTCAACTTTGTAGTTGCAACTCTTAATTATTTTAGGTTGCAATATTTTTGATACTACTCTAAAAGAATAATCATGCCTAGAGGGCGCCCACCTGCTGTCGAAAATAGTACTGTAATTCAGGCTATTTTGAAACACAAAATCGATATCATTTGTGATGATAAACACAATGATATTGCCCTAGAATCTGATCCCGTGTGGAGCAGAATTTGTGAAGAGCTTCTCAGTAAAGTGAAACCAAGGTCCCTATATTCCTACGTTGTGAATAATTGGTTCCGCTTGAAAAACTTGTTATTTGGCAGGAATATAAAAAATAATTTAGAAAATTAATTTCTTCACAACTAATTAGCGACTAATAGACTCGTAGAATAATGGGAATAGAATTAGAATTTGCCGCTAAATTCTTATTCTATTCCCATTATTCTACGAACGCTGTAAAGTCATTTTTCGAGGCGTGCTTTTCTAACTTTATATCATTTTAGCAAAGCACCCAAAAAAATAAACAAAAAAAAATAATTTGGAAAATTAATTTCTTTACAACTAATTAGCGACTAATTAGCGGCAAAAACTTATACCATTACCATTCTTTTACGAACGCTCTAAATTCATTATTGGAGGCGTGCTTTGCTAACTTTATATCAAGTTAGCAAAGCACGCAAAAAAAACAAAAAAAATATGTTAGGAAATTTATTTCTTCACAACTAATTAGCGACTAATTAGCGGCAAATTCTTGTTCAATTCCCATTATTGTACGAACGCTCTAAATAATTTAATTATTAGGGGGAGCTGTTATATGGGACTTTATGATGACCTAGCAGTTCCCGGGTACCAAGTACATCGCCTGACAATAACCTTCATCAATTCCAAGAACTTTCCGCAGAACTTGCAGTATCCATGGATATCAACTTGCAGCATAGCATGTGTTCTCAGATAACACACCGTGCAAGAATCGCCATGGGAACATGAAGTCATACGTGACTAAAACTGCTAATTGCGCATTAATTTAAGTATAAGTACACGAGCATTGTTGCTCCAATATAGTTAGTAAGAATCTTAGTTGTTAGACAAATCTATGTTAGTTTTCATTTTGAATTTTATAATATTGAATAAATCTTTTTTTTAAGTAAATCTTGTGAAAAGTTATATATATATATATATATCGGTTGTAGTCACATTCACAAGAAAAATCGTTTTCTGCAATTAATATTCTCATTTCAAGAGTTCTATAGATTATATCTCAGATAGCGATATGAACCCATTAATGTCATAGGGAGAAATTGCCGCTAAATTCTTATTCTATTCCCATTATTCTACGAACGCTGTAAAGTCATTTTTCGAGGCGTGCTTTTCTAACTTTATATCATTTTAGCAAAGCACCCAAAAAAATAAACAAAAAAAAATAATTTGGAAAATTAATTTCTTTACAACTAATTAGCGACTAATTAGCGGCAAAAACTTATACCATTACCATTCTTTTACGAACGCTCTAAATTCATTATTGGAGGCGTGCTTTGCTAACTTTATATCAAGTTAGCAAAGCACGCAAAAAAAACAAAAAAAATATGTTAGGAAATTTATTTCTTCACAACTAATTAGCGACTAATTAGCGGCAAATTCTTGTTCAATTCCCATTATTCTACGAACGCTCTAAATACATTTTTCGAGGCGTGCTTTGCTAACTTTGTATCAAGTTAGCAAGGCACCCAAAAAAAACAAAAAAATAATAATTTAGGAAATTCATTTTTTCACAACTAATTAACGACTAATTAGCGGCAAAAACTGATCTCATTCCCATTCTTCTACGAACGCTTTAAAGTCATTTCTGGAGGTGTGCTTTCCTAACTTTATATCAAGTTAGCAAAGCATCCGGAAAAAAACAAAAAAACAAAAAACGACAAAATCGATATTTTCACAACTAATAACGACTAATTAGCGGCAAATAATCCACCTACTCTCGTGTCGATTCGTGACAGGTGCTTAGCTAACTTGATGCTCATGCATAATAGCCTTCTGAAAAGGAGGGTTGAACGTCAAAAAAATATTGTAATTTACTATGGAATAAAATAAAAGTATGTGTTTTCTAAAGCTGTAATTTGGCCCATAATCTGTAAAGGTGTTGCCTCACTTTCAATTCAATTGTTTGATGATTATATTTGTGAGTTGACTGAATATATATTTTAGAAACTGATACAGTATCTTAGCCTTGCTCGAAAGAAAACTGTTGTAATTTGATCCGTAATGATTAAAGGAGTAATTGCTTTCATTCCCTGACAATTTCTGCTAAGAAATGTCCAATATCCTTCGTAATAACCATTTTCTTTGGAACAATGTTTAATTTCAAACTATGATAATCAAAAAGTTATGTTCAGCAGCTGACAAAGTCCTTACGAGATATCGTGTTAGCCTATGTTATTTTATGAATGAATATTAGAACAAATTCAACTTGTTGAGACTCCAAAAGTCTAAAAATCAGATGTTTATATTCAGTTGAACGATCTATTGAATTAAAATTTTCTTCTCTTCCCTTGCTTTGGCGGTCATTTGTTCTTGGTCATTGGAAGTGAAACGATTCTCCTAATATTTCCTTCCTTATTTTTCGGTTCTTAGTTGTTTGATCGTTGATCGTTGTTAGTTATATATAGTTTTCTTACTTGTACAATTTTTTAAGTAACCAAGGTTTCTTTATGTTTCTTCGGTAGAGCCATATCTCAGCTTAGAAATTCTATGTATCGACCTCATAAATTTATCTCGACCACAAGAAACCTCATCTTAGTTCAAGATACACATTTTTGTTGCTTAATAATGATTAAAAAATAGGAACCAATATTACGCAATTTTAGTTTTAATTTCCACTTCATAATCTTGATCTCGGTCGGAGAGAGGTGCAAAGGGAGTACACAATTATTAGTAAATATCTGGGCGACCGAGCTTTGCTCGGGTGTTGGGTAGCACAGAATTTAGAGTAGGGCTATATGAGTTACTAAGGATATTTAAACTTATTAAAAAATGTGCACATTATACATAGGTACTGAAACTTCTGCGGAGCCATTCTTGAAATAGCTAGTGTGGACCTCGAGGGTCATACCGATTAAATATAAAAGAATAGTCAATCGATTTCTCCACTCCGAAAACCCCTTTTCGCTAATTTTTACCAAAATCTGCTAACCCTTCCTTGCATTAGCAATATGCTCCTTAAGGGTCGCAGTATATTAGGTATGTACAAATTTTCATTGAAAATTTTCAATTAAATTATTAGAAATTCATATTAACATCTTTTATTTTAAAAAATGGGTTTTGTTAAAAAAACTCAGACGTAAACGGGATTCGATCCCAGCAACTCTAGGTTATTACCCGGATGCTTTACGATAGGACTATTTCTCCCTATGACATTAATGGGTTCATATCGCTATCTGAGATATAATCTATAGAACTCTTGAAATGAGAATATTAATTGCAGAAAACGATTTTTCTTGTGAATGTGACTACAACCGATATATATATATATATATATATATATATATATATATATATATATATATATATATAACTTTTCACAAGATTTACTTAAAAAAAAGATTTATTCAATATTATAAAATTCAAAATGAAAACTAACATAGATTTGTCTAACAACTAAGATTCTTACTAACTATATTGGAGCAACAATGCTCGTGTACTTATACTTAAATTAATGCGCAATTAGCAGTTTTAGTCACGTATGACTTCATGTTCCCATGGCGATTCTTGCACGGTGTGTTATCTGAGAACACATGCTATGCTGCAAGTTGATATCCATGGATACTGCAAGTTCTGCGGAAAGTTCTTGGAATTGATGAAGGTTATTGTCAGGCGATGTACTTGGTACCCGGGAACTGCTAGGTCATCATAAAGTCCCATATAACAGCTCCCCCTAATAATTAAAAGTTGATGCCATGCAACAACTTTTATTAAATATTAATTTCGTCCATTTCTTCTTCAGTT
Source organism: Crioceris asparagi (assembly GCA_958507055.1). Taxonomy (NCBI): domain Eukaryota; kingdom Metazoa; phylum Arthropoda; class Insecta; order Coleoptera; family Chrysomelidae; genus Crioceris; species Crioceris asparagi. The sequence goes on from OY293829.1 coordinate 42,848,617, forward strand.
TTTTCGATATTTGGTCTTCTTCTCTTTGGGAGAAAGCTTCTAATTCTCGTCAGTGAAATTGAGGGTTGACCCTTTGTCTCTCGATTGCATCTTCTTATTACTTTTACCGTTAGGTAGCCACCTGCGAGTGTGCATATGGCGGCTATTGTGAAGTAGGTCATACAGGATATGTGTCTGGTTACAAAGGGTTGATTGATAAGAGTTTCCAAGTCCTTTAAGTACTGTTGTAGTTTGTGGTTAGCGATATTCAAATCTTCTACGTTTACATCATTTAACTTGAGGGCCTCTAGTTTTGGGCGTTGGTTCTTGTCAGCTATGTGCTTACAGCAATCAAATGGGATAACCACAGGATGAGAATTGTCGGCGACCTCTGTGATTCTTTGATTATTGGCTTGTACCTTGGTGATGCCAATAAATGCATGGCACTCCGATTCAAGTTTAACAATAGAGTTTTGGGACAGGGTAACAGTTTTTGTGTTTGCTTGAGGGCAGTTCACAGTCATTTGTAAGGGTTCTGATATTACAACTAGCCATACATTGTCTTTTAGCTTGTACACGTTATATCCTTGACTATATACTACCGCACTTTCACATGTTTTCAGTACTTCATGACGGTTCTTGAGAAGTTGGGCTTCACATGCTACATTGTCGTCGATTGGGTAGGCAGTAGGCATACAGATTAGAGCACAGTTTCTTATGTGGACCTAGATCTTTACAATTTTTGGGTTCCTTTACAGGAATATACATCAAAGAATCATCATTCCTCGCGATATATTTTTGACTAATTGACAGGATATGATGAAGACCAGTTCTCTTATCCAATATGGGGATAGGGAACAGGTGATAAAGGGTGTAAAGTTGTTGTTCCACTAAAGGTATTCTTAGTACAAATACGATATTATCATCTTGTTGATATGCCTGGAGTTCTATGATTTCTAGGTATTGGGAAATTTTCGATAGTTTGGTAGTGGTAAATTGTTTCTAATAAAATTTTGGGATATTTCCTGAAGGGCTGACATAAGATTTTCAGGGTTTATTATGGAAGAATGAATAATTTTCAGTCGTGCAAAAGTTATGGCATTTAAAACATCGTTCAGATTATCTTCTATAATCAGATAACTCTCTAAAAGTTTTTCGCATATCTCGAAGAATTTAAGTTTAGATTCAACTAATGCTAATTTGTCGTTTAATTGATGGATGCTCCTTTCAATTTTTTTCATGTCATCGTTAAATGTTTTTCTGTCGATAGTCAAATTCCTGATTGATTCGTTAAAGGTCCTTATTAAAGATGTTGATACCGAAATTTGGTTTTTCAAAAGGTTTTCTATGTGAAGTTGATCCTGATTCAATTTATAAATACTTTCTGTGTAGAATTTCCCGTCATCTGCGTCTAAATTGCCTGTTTGTGCTTTAAACAAACTGTCAATGCCGTCTATAGCTCCTCGTTTTGTTCGCTTTGTATTTCTGATTACTTCGCTTAATTTATCTTTTATTGATTTGGATATTTGTCTTAAATGATTGACATGCGTTCTTACGTCTGAATGGAAGAGATTCATATTGTGATAATCTGGTTTTAAAATGTCCTGTATAGTGTCGAGAATTTTGTTGTTGTTTTCGTATGCAGTCAGTAATGATGAAATGTTCTTGTGTACAAGTAAAGTCCATCTGTCATTGGATATGATAATACGGTTCTCATCGTGATAGAACACTCCAAGAGTATTATTTATAGGTTCTATGGAATATTGGCATAGGGCTGTTCTGACCAGGACGAAGTACCTGAAACGAATTTATATTTCAGCACACAATTTCATGTGGTCGAAATTTACTTTACTTTTTTGGTTTGTATTGGTATTAAGAAGGGTTGCTGAATTTTGATGAGTTTTTAGAACTTCAAAGGGTCCGTTGAATTTATTGGATAATTTGTTTTTTAATTGGGATTCTTTTATGAATACTCTATCACCTACTTTAAAATCTTGAGTATTATTCTGGACGTGTTGATCGAAACGAAAATTTGCTTTTTGTTTTTGTCTGTCAGTCCGTTCCCTAGCTACTTTGTAAAAGTGAGACAGTCGGTTGTTCAAGTCTCTAACGTATTTCGTGATTAATTCTTTTTCATTATAAAGTTTCTCTGGGGGTAAATGTACTCGAATCATTTCCAAGAGTGTAGAATGGAACCGTTCCAGAGAACCATTCGACTGAGGGTGTCCTACACTTGAGTAGGTCATTTTGATATCGAATAATTTACATACGTCCTTAAGTAGCGCGTTGTCGAATTCCCTTCCGTAATCGCAGTGGATTCGGACAGGTGTCCCATAGTGTTGAAAGTAGACTAAAAGCGTATTAACTACTGCTTTGGCTGTTTTATTTTCAATAGGGTAGGCTTGACTAAATTTTGTCAATTCGTCCCTAATTGTCAAGGCATAGTTTCTCGAGGGTACTTCCAGAATATCGATATTGATCCTCTCGAATGGGGCTTTTGGCGTTTCTGTTATTACGAGTGGTCTGTCTAAATTCTTTCGACACGCTTTATTTTTCTGGCAAATCTCGCATTGTCTAATGAATTTCTCGACATCCTTTGTTAATCCTTTCCAAGAGTATTTTTCTTTTATGCGTCTAATAGTTTCGTTCACACCTCTATGTAGGTTAGTCTTACCATTATGATATTGGTCTAGTATGGTGGGAATTCGTTCGTCTGTTGGAGTCTGGGTGACGTTTTGGAATACTTTAAATTTTATCTCCTTTCCACTATTTATGAATGAGAGCATTTCTAGAATAGGGAGATCTACATTTGTCTCTACGCAGTATGTTTCGTCAGTTTGTAGTAAGTCTTGACTCAAATACAATGATCCGAATAGATATTCATTAACACTGTCGGGATTGTAAGGCAGCGCAATAAGGAAATATTTTCTATTTTTCACTGATTTGCTGGAAAGTATGTTAATTCTAAGGTTTTCGAAGTCTGCGTCTTCTTCGAAGATGTCCTCTATAATTTTGTTATTAGTTTCAGTGAGGTCATTTTGTCTAAAAATACTTATAATATTCTTGTTCTTCTTGTCCAATAGTTGGTCATTGGAAATTTCGATTTTTGAGTAGTCAATTACGGATTGTGTCTTATATAATTCAACAAATGTACTGAACGCTTCGTACATCTTATTGCGTTGAGCTAACTTCGTCTCCTCGTCCTCGATATTTTCAAGATTCTCGTCATCGGAATCTTCGGTTGTTAAGAGAGTCCTAACGGGGGTCAGTTGCGTTTCGTTTTGGAATTTGGAAAGGTTTTTAAAGTGATTGATTCTAATTCTAGAAAGTGCGTCCGCGTTCTTATTTGTCTTTCCGGGCTTGTATCTTATCTCGTAGTCGTATTCTTCTAATTTGAGCCTCCAGCGGGCTAAACGTCCACCGGCATCCTTGCAACTAAAAAGCCATGTAAGAGGGCGATGGTCAGTTACAAGAATGAACTTCCTACCAAAAAGGTATGGTCGGAAGTGCTTAACGGACCAGACTATGGCGAGCAGTTCGCGCTCTGTAACAGAGTACTTCACTTCTGCCTGGCAAAGGGTTCTTGAAGCATAGGCAATCGGAAGATCTTTTCCTATAGTTCCCTGAGATAATACCGAACCGATCGCAAAATTACTGGCGTCCGTCGTGAGTACGAACGGTTCTTCAAAGTTTGGATAAATGAGGACAGGTGTGGAAGTTAATTTTAGTTTCAAATTTTCGAAAGCTTCTTTACAATCTGAATCAAAATCAAATGTGACATTCTTTTGAAGAAGGCGGGTAAGGGGCTTGGAAATTTTCTATGAACCTACGATAGTATCCAACAAGTCCCAGAAATGATTTAATTTCCTTTTGATTTTTAGGTTCCGGGAAATTTACTATACATTCAACCTTACACGGATTTGGTTTTACGCCGTCCTTTGTTACTAAATGTCCGAGGTATGCTACTTCCTTGCGGAGGAACTCGCATTTATCAGGTTGTATCTTCATGTTCGCGCGTCTCAATCTTTTAAATACTTCCGTCAGTCGGTCAATGTGTTCATGTATGGATGGTGAATAAATGATTATGTCGTCCATGTAGACGAGGCATCTCTCATTCTGGACTCCTAATAAAATATTGTCCATAACTCTTTGGAAGGTCGAAGGAGCATTCTTCAACCCGAAGGGCATACGAACGAATTCGTAGTGGCCATTTTCGACTGAAAATGCTGTCTTCTTTACGTCCTGTTGGTCAATCTCTATCTGATGGAATCCCGACGCGAGATCTAGTGTGGAGAAGTATTGGCATTTGCCAAGATGATCAAGGAGGTCCGATATATTGGGAAGAGGGTATTTGTCGTCAACTGTGATTTCATTAAGTTTCCTATAATCTACGACGACTCTCCACTTCTGCTTTCCCGAAGCGTCCATCTTTTTGGGGACTACCCAGACTGGAGATGAGAAAGGAGAGTTGGATGGTCTTATTATCCCTTGATCTAACATTTTGTTTATTTGGCCTTTTACTTCATCTTTGTGTACGTATGGGTACCTATAGGATTTAGTAAACGTCGGTTTGTCGTTGTCTTAATTGTGTGTTTTATTTCATTAGTAAAGGTCAGTTTGTCGCCTTCTAGGTAAAAGATATCGGAATAGTCGATACAAAGTTTTGTAATAAGTTCCGCTTCTTCTTCGTTCAGGTGTTCTAAGCGTAGCTGGTTTTTAATTTCCGGTATCCTGTTGTTTTGTATAGTATGATCAAATTCGATAAGATTATTAACTGAGATGTGTTGTATGGGCTCTATTGTTAGTTCGGAAAAGTCGATAGTCTTGGGGATTGCATTGGGGTTTAAGACGGTTGTTAAAAATTCGCCGTTCTCGTTCACTTTCAGGAGAGCATGAGGGAGACGTACCTTTCCTATTTCTTTACCTGATAATATCGCTTCCGTGTTGTACAGCGAACATCTAAGTTTGAAAACTTGTTCTGTCCGTGCGTCTATCGTGATAGTATTTGAATTCTTGCGAAATGTCTCGTGGTCCCGTGTTTCTGTGTTGGGAGTTATATCGTCGGTCACTTTGTAAAGGGGTATTGTCTTAAAATTTGTGATCAGTTGCTTATTCTTCAAGTCCACTATACACTGATAATGTTCTAAGAAATCTGATCCAAGTAGACCGTCGAAGTCAATTTCTAGATTGCAAATGTACACTTTATGTGGGTCTTTGTAATTAAAGGGCACTGGATTCATTGATGCTAATTTTTTGATTAGTGATTCCTTGGATAACAACGTTCTCAGGAAATCTTTGGGGGAATTTTTGACAAGCGTTCGGTTTGAATATAGAAAGTCCGGCTTCTGAATCTATTAGAAATTTGAAAGTCCTCGTCGCGTCAGTAATGTAGTAAAGCTTTTTCGATTTAACTGCAAGGAGAGGGCTTATAGAAAGTTTTGTTCGGGGAAGTTCGCGTTCGGATTGTAGTCTTCCAGATTGATTGATTGAATTTGAGCTTGGATTTCGGCTAAGTCCGAGTCTGAGTTCGGAGGATCCACCGGTATAGGCGGGTCTTGGCAAAAATCCTGATTTGAAGGGTCTGTAGCTTCGCTATAATAGTTATTATCTGGGAATTCGGAATATTGCTGCGTTTCCTCATAACATGGGTAAGCAACAGGAGGTTGATTTTCGTATTGTTCAGTTTGATAATGATCATGACCATAATTGAGGTGGTACGTTCTATTATGGTAGTTTGGGTTTGGTTGAACTACGCTCGGTCTCGGGTTTCCTATATTAGGATTGGGACGAATGACTGAAGGTCGGTGATCACTGCCAACATTCTGATTGGGTCTAAAGTTCGGCTGGAATCGTTGTGGTTGCTGAAAGTGTTGCTGTTGTTGCTGTTGTTGGAATGGCGGTCTTATTTGGTTTTGGGAATTTGCTCCGAAATTATTTTGCTTAAATGTCCTCTGTCAGCACTCATTACTGGTGTGTCCAAGGCGTTTGCAATTGAAGCATTGCTTTGGAGGTGGACCGGGATTAGATCTACGCGGAGGTGCTGTCGTGGTTTGATTCGTATTGTGAGTATGGAACTTTTGAGTTTCGAAGTAGTTGTAATTCTCTTCTAACCCTGTTTGTAGCTGTTAGTATGTTTGTCGGGTCACTTGCTCTAACTATTTGTCCTAGTTTAGGCTCAAGTCCCGTCAAAAGGGTGTTAAGAGTCATTGTCTCGACAAGTCGCGTCTGTGCGTTCTTTTCCTCTTGAGTAAAGCTCTGCTTATTGATTGAAGCGTACATTTTCGCTTCGTGAGTCTGTAGCCGTGTGATGAATGTCAATGGAGATTCGTTCGCTAGCTGTTTTAATCGTTGAAGGTCTTGAATCAACGAAGACAAGTCTCTCGAGTCTCCGAAATGATTCTCTTAAGAGAGCTTTCTGATTTCCTACGCACATATTGAAAGCTGTAGTGCATGATAGAATGAATGTATTTAGAAAAATCTGATTGCCGTCAAACTCCGGGACGACCGAAAATATTTCATATATCAAAATTGAAAATAACTGACATTAATAAATAATTAGTCCTTTGACAGAATATTTCAAAATAATTCGTAGCTGCTATTGAAATGAAGATCTTTAACATATAATTTATAAACAAGCAGTCCAAATATTATTATTGATATGTATATCCTGATGTTTTTCTAAATTTGTCAATTTTTAATACCCTCACAGTTTTGGTAAGAATTATTATATTTCTATGTATTTATACTTATAGAATTAATATTATAGCATCCTGATGAAGACATGTATTATGTCGAAACGTTGATGTGAAATATAGAGTTTACAAAATTGGCCAATTTTTGCTGTTTTTCCCGTTATATCTACTAAACTATATATATATATATATATAGGTATAAAATTCCGTTTTCGATGATCTTTCTTTTATTCGAAATAAGATTTAAAGATACCAGTTCTTTGAAGTCGGCACCAGAATTTGCGAAAATTACATTTTTCATGAAATGAAAGTTCTTGGTAGATATTAAATAGTTCTTTCGAATTTCATGAAAAAAATAAAAATATAAAAAATATATAAGCAATCACAAATATTTCATCGGGGTTACCAGTAGATATGAAATAGTTCTAACTATCTGCAAACAATTCTTAAACGTTTATCAAATTTCGTGAGACGGGAATGGAAAATAGCAAAATGAGGGAAACAACCACTTTTGCGAAAAACATTGAAAAAAATAAAAAAATCTCACAATTTCTGTTTGAAGTTCTAGTTAGTATTTTAAGAGTTAATCGAAAATTCTAATAAAAGTTTTCTTTAGATTTAGTACCTAAGTCAAAAAAATATTCTAAAAAAACTTAAAGTCAATTTCTTCTATTATTCAACAAATTGCTAAAAGTACTCTCACAACATTTTCCTGTGGATTTATCAATTCATAAAAATAGAATGAGAATGAACTGGGATGTTCGCTTAAATATTTATTTTTTGTAGAAATGCTTGCTACCCTCATTTTAGTAATTTAAATTTTTGTCACTAAATTGGATAGAGCTATTTAAATTTTGTAGAAAGTACCTACTCGAAAACTATTTAATATTTACTTGGAACTTGAATATTTAATTTTTTCAATTTCGGTTGCCAACTTCACAGGTCTAAAAACGCCTTCTAGATGGAAAAAAGGGAGATTTTTTATAAAATTAAAATCTTTATATAGCACAAAAGAAATGAGTTTCAGAAATCGAGAAGAAGAAATCAATTTCAGAAATCGAAACCTTCGAAGGAAGGTTTTTCTAAAAACAAATATGAATCCTTGTAGGTACGTATTTACTGAAAATTTAATATGACTTTTACTTACAAAAACTAGGACCAAGTTTATCAGATAAAATCAAAATAACATTCATTATTAGGTAGGTATACCTTATCTCACAACTTAACAAAATGACCAATACCTTCATATTTTTTTCTTCATCTAAATCTACATGATTATAATGAGCCCATTTAGAAATTAAACTTAATCCGTTAAAATGGTTTTTTCAAGAATTCCAAATTCAATTTGACCCCTATTAGTGATGTTAAAATTTTCATAATGAATACAATATTTTAATTAATGACTGTGTAACATATCTTGCGAATTTATCTCTTTTTGAATGATATAAGTATATTTTTGAGAATATCAGCCACTCCTGGTTTTAAAAGGAAGCTGTTTGTTATGTATACAGAAATTCATGGCACTGATGACTCAAGTTGATGTAAGATTCCGTTAATGGATTTTGTTAATATGCTTTCTTTCTTAGACAATCAATCGATCATATTTGGATGAGTGTCACGTTCTCATACAAAGCCTTGTTTTAGGATCAACCTTAACGCACGCCAATGTTTCGAAGAAAATTTCCGGCCTTGGCACAAAAAGAGTGTACATTATATATATTGTTAAATTTATAACAAAATAACAAATATTCGTGGTGTAAGTCGAGTGGTGCTGGCAATGAACTCAAGCGCGAACGATGCGATATGTTTCGGTGTACTCTGGTGGATGGACTCTCAGTTCGAGGACTATAACAGAACGCAATTAAACACGACTCATAGCTGCAGGGCAATTTATAAATACATACATATATATACATATACATATATATATATATATATATATATATATATATATATATATATATATATATATATATATGATAAAATATATTTTTGTTGGGGATGCAGTCATATATTCAATAAAATTTTTTGATTAAAGCCGAGCTTTCGAGAATGTTTATTCTCTTCTTCAGGGCAAACTACAAATCGTTACAAAATTATTTCAACAACAACTTAAAGTATTATAAAAATACTTACAATCGTGAATTTAGAATAAATTAACCAAAAACAGGAAAGATTTCATAGCCATCAATTACAAATGTCATTATTTATATTTGTCATGGTAACACAATACTCTTTAATACTCTTTAATGTTCTTTCAAATATTCATAAATATTCAAAATAATATATAAAATCATATTCTCTCACAATACGAAATGAGAATGAAACATTTTGAAAATCATTCACTTTTCCAGAAACAAGCTGATATCTCTCACTAATCAGCATGCATATTTTCGAAAACAGTAAATGTTATGAAAACCTTTCATAAATAGATTATAGATTTAATCTCAAATAAACATATAATGAATTCTAAGAGAATAATTCCCTTTGATCAACTAAATTTATCTCACTAATAAGTTGGTCTAAGCTTTTTTATTGTTTATGGAAACCTAAAATTTTAAAGTTAGTTACTAGAAAATCAGTTAAGACCAGTCCTTCATCCATATATAGGTACATATATCCCTACACATAAATCCATTTATAACCAATATACATATATACACATATATATACACACATATACATACATACATACACATATATACATACACACACACATACATACATACATAAATACATATATAAACATAAAATAAATATTAAGTATAGGTACATATTACATACCTAACTATACATAAATATTTATACATATTAATTTTGAAAAATGATTATAATTATCATTATATAATTTTAGAATATAAGAATAAATGGAACTAAGTCCTTTTATATCTGAGCGTTTATTCATAGTGTTATTATGTTTCTTAATATTCACCATTTCTAAGAAACCACGTTTAAAATAATTTTACTCAGAACATAGTGCAATAGTATTATCAAAATCAATACTATGTTTCTTACTGATAGCATGTTCTGTCAAGGCACAAGATTTTTTAATTCGTCTAAGATCACTTTTATGAGATGTAATCCTTCCCGAAATATTTCTGGAAGTTTGACCAATATATGATAATTCACAGTCTAGGCAATTTACTTTATATACTACTCCAGATTTTTCTGTTATTTTTAAAGGAGTCTTTAATTTAGAAAATAAACTAGATACTGTTTTTACATTCTTTCTCGATATTATAACATTATACCCCTTAAAAATATTAACAAGTTTACTAGTGAGTTCATTGATGTAATGTAAAGATCTATAGGTAGGTAAAATATTATTTGCATTAGAAATATTATTAGGATTTGGTGCGTTATTGGGAACTATTTCATTTATTTCAAGATTAAGTTGAGGATTCATCAAACATTTGTTTATCAATTTTAGAGGAAAATAATTTTCTAGTAGCATTTGTTTTAATTTAGTTAAACTTTCATTTCTATATAAATTATGTGAAAGTTTAATAGCTCTACTTTTTATTGCCATAATTATATTAATTTTCATTTTTTGTGGATGATAGGAGAAAAAATGTATGTTTCTATTACTGCATATTTCTGTATTTCTGTAGCATTTTGTACGTAATATACCTGCATTATCTCTACATACCATCATATCTAAAAAAGGAAGACATTGTTCACTTTCTAGTTCAACTGTAAATTGAAGATGTTCATTATAAATATTAAAAATATTTAATGTTTCATCTACTTTATTTGAGGGTAAAGCTAATATTAGATCATCAACATATCGTTTGATAAATGGAATTGGGAAAGAAATTTTTGTTTTTGAAACTTGTATCAATTCATCTAGGACATAATTTACTAAAATAGGTGATATGGTTGAACTCATTGGAGTGCCAAATATTTGTAACAGTTGTAATGTTTAAGGAAGATTAACGACGGTATTAACAACAACGATGAGAGAAGAAACAGATAAATAAAAAAATATACCTCTTGCACAGGACATCATGTCAAAAATAATTTTTATTAGATATATGAAATTTCAGCTTACAATTATTGGAATTATCGAATGTTTTTTATTGAAAGGTAAAAGTATTTTCTCTCCTCATCTTTCAAAATGCCCGGTATAATGATCTTATTAGAAAAGTATTGATTTCCAATGAATTTAGATATATCTCTATTTGTAGATATGGCATCTATTTTGTACTAATTGACCTACTCATTATATTATTTTTTCTTCTTCATTTAATTCTCTGTTTACACCGATTTCTAAATATTCCTACTCTTCTATTTGTAAGAAAACATCCTCGGAAACATGTAAATCAACAAATTACATTTTCACTAAGCTCGGAAGGGATGTTTAGAACTAACTCGCATTTTCTTAACTATTTTCTTTTTCGGGAATGACAATTGATTGGTAATACTCTTATAATCCGGAAAAATAGTTTTTGCAGGTACCTACTAATAGTTGTTGTCATCGGCCCTACGATGTAAACGCTCCCCACATGTAATAATACATACATTGTTCGTAAGGTCTTCCGTCATTACCATAATTTCTTACTCTATCATACTATTTGAGATAATTAATGAGAATTACATTATATCTATTACAATAATATAATCGCACATTAATCTTAACTTCAATTATTATAAGGGTTATAATAATAATCATTTTTATTCACATTTACAAAATAACTTTGAAAAAATTATTTATACGAATCGAATAGCAAATAAAAGGTACCAATATAAATTTGTTGAACTCATTTTGAAATTCGGTACCCCGGATGTATCCGTACCTCTTGTTGAGAACAGATAAAAATGCCCTCTCTTCTTTTCATTGATTACTTAATCAAATCAATTAGATACGACTTGCTCAAAAAATTATCTATTTAGAATGAAAAATAGCTTTGCTGTCAGGTTTACCAGCCCGCCCCCTAAAATGTTGTAACCTCGACAAAGGTAAAATTAATATTTTCGCCTGTGATATTTTTTTGCCTGCTCTAAGGATCGAGGAGCGAGGAAACTTTACCATCATCTACAATAGAGAAGGCTCTCGAAGAAGAAGTGACACCCTCCTATTGAATATGATTTATTTGAAATCGATGCTCGAAAAACGCGATGCCTGATGTGCCCCCCAACCCTCTACTCTTCTATATAAGCTCGGGAAGCAGAACAAATAGTCGGCATATTTATTCATTGAGATCATGCATTTGAGCGGAAGATGGCAACATATTTCCTGATAAGAGGGATATTGTCGGCAGAAACGGAAGAGGGACGGGTGAGGATGGATGTTTTTTATTATTGTACCTTAAATTGATATTTATGCCCAAACTTCAAAGTTATTATTTGCGAATAAATTATCTTTTAGTATTGATGAATAATTGTAAATAACTACGATAAAAAGTTTATTTGACTTATTTTGTATCAAACGTTAGGCCGTCCGTACATAGGTCGATACTAAATATGGTCGACGCGATTCTAGTTATATGTGACTCCTCCATCCACTCTGCTTCCTATGCTAATGATTGGAGCTCCGGACACGAGTGGTTTTGTCATCGTTCTGATACCTCAATAACTGTTAGGCTTCTCGATTCCAGTCTCACGCAAATGGAAATGATGCAGGTAGATCGAGTGTTTCATGCGTATCATGGAGGTAAATGTAGGTCTCGTCATATATTGACACTAAAATTACACTAATTTTGAGAAAAAATGGATGTTGAACAATATTTCTAAATATAAATAGTTTTATCGAGGTTATGAAAAGTTTTGTGAGATGGTATCTTTTCGTAGACCCTTCAGATATATATGCTATAAATAATAACTAATACATAATATCTGTATACCTCTACATAATGATGAAATTGAAGTGTTTGCCCTGGATTTCATAATAGAATCGTTTTGTTTAGTTCATATGGTTATTCACACGTCAATAAAACCGAAGTGGTGGAACCGATTTTACGCTATTTTTAATAATGTAAAGAACTGTTAAAAATATTTGTTTTAATATGACTCGTGTTCTGAGAAATTAATATTATCAGCGATTTTATCTTTTTTTAATTAGATAGCTTAAATTGTGTTTTATAACGGAAAAGTCGAGGGCGTCTGCTGCCAAAATTAAAGTGTTTCTCTTTGTTTTTCTTTGGTTGAGTTCATGTGGTTATTTACCCTTCATTTTAATAAACCGTTAAACCGATTATCTGCATTGTCTTTTTTTTTGTCCTCGGCTAATACAGAAACATAAGAATGTCCTTCTCATCACTACTCGTCTACTGCATTTAGAATCGTTAAATGTAGGGACGGCCTTAGCCTTGCGCTTACCTCAGCAACATAACATTATTTTGATGCGTTTGAATTGCTCTACGGCTGAGTTTGTCTGATCTTTCGTAATACCAGATGTCAGAAAGGTCGGTAAAACAACGGAATTGGAAAATTTATGTCAATAAGCTGAGCTTTAATTTTCTTGGCAAATTACCACAGTTCCTATATATACAAATACATTACATATAGCCTCAAAAATACCCTCTCGAAGTTTGATCGAGATATAAATATGGCTAATTCACACTAAAGCCAGATTCCTAATACTCTCTCTCACAATTCTCAAGTTGTAATGTTTAGTAGGTACTATAATTTCATCATTTATTTGTAAGAAATAAGAAGATTTAAAAAAATATCAAGAAGTCTATTACAAATTTCGTGCTACGTTTGTCAGAAATGAGTATGAATAACTTCAACCCAGATATTTTCTTCCTTATTATTTCTGAGAATAAAACATTCTAAAATATCTTAGCTACAAAGTCAGGCTAGAGTAACTTGTAGCTGAAACATTGATAAATGTATGAAGATCATATCTGATGCAATGAGAACAATGTGAAGTGGAGATCAGATTGCCTTTATGGTTAAGAAAGGAATTTTCCTATGGGGACCCTATTACACACTATCAACATAAGTCGCTTCAACAGGGCGGAATCTATAATGAATACGAATTTTCTTACATATGGCAGACCAAGCTAAGTATAATTTATTTCAGCAATATTAAGCTGATGATCGCTGCAAAAGAAACAGGTATATTTTCCTCAGTCCGTTACTGCACAAACAAGGAGGAACGACCCGGAAAAATGTCTTCTGGGGATTGATACATTCAACCAATATAGCCTCAACTCATCCGTTGATTTTTTCACCGTCATAATAGATGTTTACTCACGGTTGCGAATCGGACGTCACAGACGACGAGATTGAGTCAACATCAATTCAATAACTCAGGACTACCGACCGTTTGACTTTCACTGTAGACATTTGGGGGGTGATATTTTGTTCTTATGTTCACTACCGTGAACCTAGTCTATATAATAAAGAACATTGGAATTCAAAATCAATATCTCCTTTTGCGGATTCGTATGAAATCATATTTTCTGCATCCCAAGAGATTGACAAACAGATGCCAGCTAGCTTGGACGAATACAATAAAGATATGCAATCGCTTGCAGCCAAAGACAAGTGCCTTGTCCTCTTGCACAGATCTATGTGATAAGTAAATCTCTTTTTTCATTTGAATACATTGCAGGGAGCACCAAGGAACGCGCGTCGTTCTCATTCGTTCTTGTATGAATAAATATATGACAGATTTATGAATATCTTCAGCTAAGATGGGTTTCTATGAATAAAATATTTATTTGTTCGTGTAGCCTATTTGAGTATATTTCCTAAATAATTATAGATATGTTGATTGCTTATTTGCAAAGAAAGGGCGTATTATGTATAGGACACTATGAAAATAACATAGCGACATGAATTGTTGTTTAAAAATTAATTGGCGTAGATAGAATCAAGACAAAACTACCACAATATCACTAATACTTTCTTGGCGAAACAATTTTCGGGTTTGGCGAAACAATTGTTGGGTTTGGCGAAACAATTGTCGGGTTTGACAAATAAAGTTGGTCTCTTCATGAGATTATATGGCTGTTCCAAAATTCAAAACATTAGCCTGGCCAGGGTTAAAATGGCCGTTGAAAATTGACATATATGGACTAAATATAGGAATATGACATTGACTGATGATATAATTTAAGCCTGGCCAGGATTCTCGTGGTGCTGATACTTTTAAAGTTGGTGCCAAAAGTCTTCTATCTAACTACAACAGCACAACTTCTAAATTACCAGAATTAGTATGCATTTGTATTTTTCAGTGCACCAAGAAGTGAAGTCGGTCCAATTAAAAATAATTTTTAAATAATTGAGCATATATATATATATATATATATATATATATATAATATATAGTAGGTGGAAGAACGACAGTGCTTGTTAATCACAACAATTACAGAAATGGATTGGGGATACTGTCGGAGGACTGGGACTTAAAAAAGCATACTCTGTTTGTTCACCGAGCTTTCGAGAAAATTTATTCTCTTCATCAGGGCTAAAATTAATACAAAACGATGTATAAATTCAAAAAAATTGGATAAATATATATTAGACTTACTGTGCAACTTGAGGTTTAAAATATGTTAGTTAAACTACAGTATGGAAAGAGCATCCTCATTACATATAATTACAATATTGGTATTGAAACATCTAATAAAATAGTGAAATAAAAGCGAGAGAAATTAATAATTCACTCTAAGGTAATAAACACATTGATAAAACTAAGAATTGTCATTACAGAATGAGAGGGAATTGAAATATTTCTTTTTTTTTATATCTATGTATAGTAGAGGGAAGAAATATGAAGAAAAAAGTAATTGTTTTGAATTTGCAAATTGTATTTTGCGGGTAAAATGTGACAATTATGACAGTTGATTTTATACCTGTCACCTTTCATTCAAACTATCTTGAGACATCACAGGACGAGAAAATTGTTATAAGACGAACCAAAAACAAAATAAACACAAGGTTGCTTAACCACAAAATTTTCCTTTTAATTTTGAACGCAATATTTTGCAATTAGATATGCGTAAATCGAGCTGAGCCCGCGTAAGTCAGAGCATTTGTTCATTGCTTGGGGTTCCTTGCTAATCTCTATCATTTCGTGTATCAGTCTTTTTTTGTAACAGGACTCGGTTTTTAAGATGCAGGCCCCATCATAGTTAGGAGTGTGCTGTTTTATATTGGAATGTTGGGCTAGGGCACAATATAGTTTTTTATTCTTACAGTCACTTTTGTGTGAGGTGATACGGTTTCCAAGTTGTCGTTTGGTTTCTCCAATATATACAGAATCGCAATCATTGCATGGGATCTTATAGACCACATTTCTCATTTTTCTTGTGGGAATCTTGTCTTTTATGGTAGAGAAATGATAACCAAGTAAGTTTACATTCCTTTTGGCAACCTTCTTGGTAACCACCACTTCCCTTATGATACTGACCAATTTAGGTGTGAGATCCCTTATCCAAGGAATTGTGAAAAAACCCTGATGCTGCTGAGATACGGGATTGTTTAAGATGTTCTGGTTGTTGTCAATGGAAGGATTGCTGTATAGAAGCTTACGTAGAAGTTTGTTGGGGTAAGAGTTATCCAATAGGATGTGGTATAATTTGTCAATGTTCTGATTAATTAGTGATGGATGGCAAATATTTTGTATCCTATTCTTCAAGCCCAAAACCAAATTAATCTTGACTCTTGCATCATGGTAAGAGTGATAATTGAGGTATCTTCCACTGTTGGAAGGTTTCTGATACCAATCTAGGACTATGGTTTGGTTCTCAGTACGTATGCATCTGGTATCCAGAAAGGGTAAGGAATTATTGGATTCTTGTTCAATTGTGAATTTCAAGTTGATGTTATATGAGTTGAAAATTTCAAGAATTATATCAGATGTATCCGTAGGAATTGAGCAAATAATGTCATCAACGTATCTCTTGAGAAAGGGAACTTGAAACGGCAATTTTGGCAAACTGTCATCCAACAAATCATCCATAACAAAAGCAGATATGATGGGTGAGAGTGTGGAACCCATCGGAGTACCGAAAATTTGCAAGTATATTTCTCCTTGGAATGTGAAAATTGTGCTTTCGAAAATAAACTTAAGGACTGAGAGGAAAGAATCCAAATCTAATTGACTGTGTGAGCTAATTTCATTCCAATGTTTCCTAATGCTCGATTCAGCCAGTTCAAAAGAAATGTTGGTAAATAACGAAGAAACATCAAGACTGATCAGCATATAGTCCGGAGGTAATTGAAAATTATTGATAAAAGTTGCAAACTGGAATGAATCTTGAATAAAATAGTTGTTATTTTTGTTATAGGCATTGGTTAGGATTTTGGTTGCAAATTTGCATAAGCCAGAATTGGGGGTGCCGATGGACGCGATGATAGGTCGAAGACACAGAGGCTCCTTGTGGATCTTCGGTAAGGCGTAGAATCTGGCAGGGACGGAATCATATGTGGTGTATTGTTTTTTTGTTATTTTATCTATTAAATTGTTATTGAACAGCACAGCGAGAATCTTATTTGCTTTGCCTTGTAACGTGATAGATGGATCTCTGGTTAGTTTCTTATAGTATTTACCGTCATTTAACAATAAATTAGACAGATCTCTATACTGATGTTGAGATATTAAGACCGTCACGTCACCTTTGTCAGCTCTAACAACTAGTAATTCTGAGTGTTCTTTTAGAAATCTCTTAGTCTTAGAGATTAGTTTGTGATAATGTCCCCCACTATTGTTTGGAGAATTGACATAATTTGTGATAAAATTAGTGGCCCTAGCAGTCATAATGCTTCTAATTTTATTATCTGTTAAGCTGTCAAAAATAAAAAATAAAATTAGAAGCATTATGACTGCTAGGGCCACTAATTTTATCACAAATTATGTCAATTCTCCAAACAATAGTGGGGGACATTATCACAAACTAATCTCTAAGACTAAGAGATTTCTAAAAGAACACTCAGAATTACTAGTTGTTAGAGCTGACAAAGGTGACGTGACGGTCTTAATATCTCAACATCAGTATAGAGATCTGTCTAATTTATTGTTAAATGACGGTAAATACTATAAGAAACTAACCAGAGATCCATCTATCACGTTACAAGGCAAAGCAAATAAGATTCTCGCTGTGCTGTTCAATAACAATTTAATAGATAAAATAACAAAAAAACAATACACCACATATGATTCCGTCCCTGCCAGATTCTACGCCTTACCGAAGATCCACAAGGAGCCTCTGTGTCTTCGACCTATCATCGCGTCCATCGGCACCCCCAATTCTGGCTTATGCAAATTTGCAACCAAAATCCTAACCAATGCCTATAACAAAAATAACAACTATTTTATTCAAGATTCATTCCAGTTTGCAACTTTTATCAATAATTTTCAATTACCTCCGGACTATATGCTGATCAGTCTTGATGTTTCTTCGTTATTTACCAACATTTCTTTTGAACTGGCTGAATCGAGCATTAGGAAACATTGGAATGAAATTAGCTCACACAGTCAATTAGATTTGGATTCTTTCCTCTCAGTCCTTAAGTTTATTTTCGAAAGCACAATTTTCACATTCCAAGGAGAAATATACTTGCAAATTTTCGGTACTCCGATGGGTTCCACACTCTCACCCATCATATCTGCTTTTGTTATGGATGATTTGTTGGATGACAGTTTGCCAAAATTGCCGTTTCAAGTTCCCTTTCTCAAGAGATACGTTGATGACATTATTTGCTCAATTCCTACGGATACATCTGATATAATTCTTGAAATTTTCAACTCATATAACATCAACTTGAAATTCACAATTGAACAAGAATCCAATAATTCCTTACCCTTTCTGGATACCAGATGCATACGTACTGAGAACCAAACCATAGTCCTAGATTGGTATCAGAAACCTTCCAACAGTGGAAGATACCTCAATTATCACTCTTACCATGATGCAAGAGTCAAGATTAATTTGGTTTTGGGCTTGAAGAATAGGATACAAAATATTTGCCATCCATCACTAATTAATCAGAACATTGACAAATTATACCACATCCTATTGGATAACTCTTACCCCAACAAACTTCTACGTAAGCTTCTATACAGCAATCCTTCCATTGACAACAACCAGAACATCTTAAACAATCCCGTATCTCAGCAGCATCAGGGTTTTTTCACAATTCCTTGGATAAGGGATCTCACACCTAAATTGGTCAGTATCATAAGGGAAGTGGTGGTTACCAAGAAGGTTGCCAAAAGGAATGTAAACTTACTTGGTTATCATTTCTCTACCATAAAAGACAAGATTCCCACAAGAAAAATGAGAAATGTGGTCTATAAGATCCCATGCAATGATTGCGATTCTGTATATATTGGAGAAACCAAACGACAACTTGGAAACCGTATCACCTCACACAAAAGTGACTGTAAGAATAAAAAACTATATTGTGCCCTAGCCCAACATTCCAATATAAAACAGCACACTCCTAACTATGATGGGGCCTGCATCTTAAAAAACGAGTCCTGTTACAAAAAAAGACTGATACACGAAATGATAGAGATTAGCAAGGAACCCCAAGCAATGAACAAATGCTCTGACTTACGCGGGCTCAGCTCGATTTACGCATATCTAATTGCAAAATATTGCGTTCAAAATTAAAAGGAAAATTTTGTGGTTAAGCAACCTTGTGTTTATTTTGTTTTTGGTTCGTCTTATAACAATTTTCTCGTCCTGTGATGTCTCAAGATAGTTTGAATGAAAGGTGACAGGTATAAAATCAACTGTCATAATTGTCACATTTTACCCGCAAAATACAATTTGCAAATTCAAAACAATTACTTTTTTCTTCATATTTCTTCCCTCTACTATACATAGATATAAAAAAAAAGAAATATTTCAATTCCCTCTCATTCTGTAATGACAATTCTTAGTTTTATCAATGTGTTTATTACCTTAGAGTGTATTATTAATTTCTCTCGCTTTTATTTCACTATTTTATTAGATGTTTCAATACCAATATTGTAATTATATGTAATGAGGATGCTCTTTCCATACTGTAGTTTAACTAACATATTTTAAACCTCAAGTTGCACAGTAAGTCTAATATATATTTATCCAATTTTTTTGAATTTATACATCGTTTTGTATTAATTTTAGCCCTGATGAAGAGAATAAATTTTCTCGAAAGCTCGGTGAACAAACAGAGTATGCTTTTTTAAGTCCCAGTCCTCCGACAGTATCCCCAATCCATTTCTGTAATTGTTATATATATATATATATATATATATATATATATATATATATATATATATAGTTCTCTTAAATATTCTTTGTGAGGTTATTGTGATTTGTATATCTCTCAAAATTATACCCTCAAAAATACGACTTCCTCCCCATTATTTCCGTCCACTCCGACACGGCAAGTCCTTCATTTTCAAACCACCTCAGATGATAATAAAATAAAATAAAATGAAAAATAAGAGAATAATAATAAAACCAGCATTTAATTATCTACATAGCAAAGGAATCTCACATATTTTAATTTACAATTTTTTTATCCCTTCGAATAAATGTTTTAGGTAAGATAATTTTCCAATTGTCTCATTAATAAAATGTTCCTCAATTTTGTATTTCTTTCAGTTCTTTCAATTGAAAAAGGCCACGCGGATGGCCCCGAAACGTTTTGTTTTATCTTTACCATAAAAGGATTTTTTTATTTCTTTACAATTAATTAATCACTATATATATATATATATATATATATATATATATATATATATATATATATATATATATATATATATATATGTATGTGTGTGTGTGTGTGTAAAATATTATTTTCTAGCTTTCTGTAGGTGCCATCATCTTATGAAGTAGTCTATATCCTTAAAAACCAAGTTAACACCGTATAGATATTTGTGGGTAACTAAGTATATACAAGAAATGTATTTGGTTGAGTTGTTTCTGTTTCCTATAAAAAATTGTTAGTAGTGCAACTGCTGCCAATAGAATAATATGACTCTGTAAACATATTTTTCGTCACGAATGCATGAGAAATGGCTCCATTTGAATTGATCAGAGAGATACAGTAACAGTGGGTATTATTGCCATTGCAATAAATTGTTCAGCACTTTCAGATGTGATGGTGTGCTGGAATGCATGCAATTTAGCAATTACATAAATTTTACAGACTTAGCGCCATCGGAAATCGCTGCCTGAAGTAGATTCTAAGCGTAGGATTAACTTTGCGTGTGTAGCCCACTTTTCTGAGGCTAAGCATTATACAGTTTGTCCCAAATATGAGCTAAATGTATGGGAATGTTTTAGAGTATTTAAATCCCGGTGTAGATTAGATCGGAGAAGTTCAAAATTTAGTCAGTAAATCAGAATCTTTTTCATATCAAATTTAATTTTTTACAACAATGAACTATGCTCACCAACACAAAAAACCGTACCAGTGGAATTGTTATAAATAAAATTACCTTTTCAAAGCTTAGAAATATTTAACATTATTCTTTTCTATTCTTATTGGACTGAAGGCAACTTCCCTGGAGAGGAGGAGAATGCAATGCCACAGCCGGGGATTCGTACGTGCGACCATATAACCTGCTGTCACTCGTCCAAACATTTGGGCACTTACTGCGCTACTTAACTTTAATGACCGGAGGACCGGAGTCGGGCAGTGCTAGTCCGCTGCCACACGCTGCTAATTTTATCATTATAATTATTTAAAGATTAACAAAACAACATGTTTCAAGAAATAGTTAACGTGATATAGTGATAGCCTTTAATCTTTTAGTATCTTTAAACAACGAACACATCCTAAAAATGAGTTGGTTTCAGATCACCCTATAAATTATAAACGATATATGGATGAACAAAATAATTTCGTATTAATAAAACAATATCTGAGCGACCGAGCTTTGCTCGGGTAATACAAAATTTAGAGTGAGTCTATAAGGAAATTTAATTAGAAATGCAAGTAAAGCCAAATCTGAAAATTATTCAAGAAAAAGTTTATGGACCCCGAAGGTGATACCCTCGCGTTTTGTCAGAAAGCTATTTAGATAATGTTCAAAAGTAGAACATTATCTATATACCAAATTTGATCAAAATCGTTGGAGCTGTCTCTGAGATTTTTTTTTATGTATATATTCAAGAATTGCTAGTATTAAAGTATTAAATTAGATATGTACAAATTTTTTTCATTGAAAATTTCAGATTAAATTATCAGAAACTCTTATTAACACCTTTAATTTACAAAAAAAATCTAGGTTGATCAGGATACGAACCGAGGATTAAGCGTGAGCTTAACCAATGAGCTACTCATGTTGCGTAATGTTAGTGGGCTCATATCCACATATCATTTATAATCTGTATGGGAGATAAAATAAGAATTTATTTGCTGAAAACGATTTTTTATGTGAATGTGAATACATCCAATCGATTCAAAATACTCTAAAACCCATACACATGAAATTTCATCGAAATCTGTAGACCAGATTCCGAGAAGATAAAAGATAGATTATCAAACCTGAAAAAAAAGTTTATTTTAAAGTTATCAACAGCTCCGTTTCCATGCGTGTATAACAAAGTGTAGATAAAGTTGTATTTCGTATTGTACTTACTTGTTACTATGAATAAAATGACTGCAAATAATGCTATGGACCTAATAATTTAGGCGGATGGTGAAGAATGAATGATATTCAAGGAACAAATAATATTTCATTTTAATTGGAACTAAAAATTAATAAAAGGTTAATTTATTTATTCAAACTGTTCTGAGGTCGGGTTATATAATGTTTCGTTGACCAAAGATTGAAATTCAACCGAAACTCAACCGTCATTTTCTATATTACCTATGAACGTAAATAAGAAGCAATAATGGACCCAGAACACTTTCCTGAGAGACTCCTAATTTTGTAGCAACTCCGTATTATATATAATTATTGTTCATTTTAGTTTTTTGATACTTGTCGCACAAATAGTTTTGTATCCATCTCCAAATACTACCATTAACACTACAATTTTAGCTTTTCCAACAGAATTGTTTCGAAAGTTCTTTGCATGTCGACAAACGCTATAAGAACTACTTTTTGTTCATTTATTTCACTTCTTCATTTAGCACACAAGTATTGACGCTGTAAAATGGAACCTTATATATACAATTCGACTGTCAGCTTTTTTTTTGGTTCGTGCGTATCTTTCATATAGTAAACGAACTCCGATTTTGATGATTTTGGATTTATTTGAAAGAAGGGGATTGAGAAATGGTCCCATATTCATAAAAACGCAAATCCGAAATCTCCTTCACTCCGAAAACCGCCCCCGAAGGGGTGGTGGTGGCGAATTTTCTCGAAAATCTGAGTTGGTATAGTAAGATAGGACAATATCCGGAAACGTTTAAATTGAACATTTTTTCAAAAGTGTTACGGTTTTCGAGTTAAATCGGTGTTAAAATGGTAACAACTAAAATATTCAAGCGTATTTCCGCAGCGATGTTCTGAGATCTCTATAACAACAACTACAAGTAAGGAATATACGTGGGTAATAGGATAAGTACTATCTTCATTGATATGGTATAGTGAACGTTCAACGATTTTCGGGACTAATGTTACACTCAAAAGTGTGAAATAAATATTGTTTACAAAAAATTGGACCGACGTTATTAGTTGGTGCACTGAAAAGTATAAAATAATATTAATTCTATTGGTGGTGGTACTTGTGAGCTTGGTGCCAAAAGTTATCAATCTACCTGCAACTGCACAACTTCAAAAGTAACAGCACCAATAGAATTAATATTATTTTATACTTTTCAGTGCACCAACTAATAACGTCGGTCCAATTTTTTGTAAAAAATATTTTTAATACAAAGTGTGGTGTAATATAATTGTCACAGCACAAAAATAAGTAAAAGACCATCCATTTTCATCGTTTTCCCAATAAAGGATCAGGATTTGTCTATACTATGAACACTTTTGGAGTGTTCGAGAATGAGGATTGAAAGTTAGCTTTGGAACAGTTTTAATAATGTAATCAACTCATTTATATTATGTTCTCAAAGTATAGCTTTAATATTCAATATCTACTGTGTATTATGGCTCTAAAGTTATTAGTAACTTACTTGCTCTGTTCAGAAAATTTGCGAAACATCTCATAATATGGAGTCACTGTACTGCTTAGTTGAACACTTTTTTGTACTAGAACTGCTTTCTCAGATAAAAATACTTGCTCTTTTAAGGAAATATGATGAACGTCTTATATTGTATATCTTTAGATGTTGATGTACTTTTTATGTATATTGATTCCCCCAGCTTTAAAATATCTCTTATCTCAGGATTTTCTGGTGAAAGCCGCTAGCTAATCGTTATTATTTCAAATTATCTACTGAAACGATTTCCAGTATAATTATGACTAAATCCATAGAACTTGTATATTTTTGATTTAAAACGAAGAATAAAAAAACACTTGTGTTCAAAATGGTCGTTTATTATCATTTACACAGAAATATAAAAACAAAACTGCTGGCAAAGTCATTTCAATTTCATTTATATTGATGATCATCAGTTAATATACTGATTTCTGAAAATTGTATTCTATCAGATATATTACTATTGGTGGAAACTCATGTAAATATACATAAACATAAAAACAATTCTTGTATCTCCGCTTCCATGATACCAGCAACTATATCTGCAAGATGAGCAAAATTTACGTGTACATAATTATTTCGCTTTGTAATTTTAATGAATGATTGTACTCACTTAATATTAATAGATGCTAATATTATAATAAAAAACGACTATTTTTATTCCAAAACACTATAATTGCCCTCAAACACAGATCAAAACACTCACATTAACGTAACCTCCTAAAGATTACATAGAATCAGCTGTTCTTTCAAACAAACATTACATATATACAGTGGCGCCCTCCCACGTGGTGTGGTAATTGGATTCGCCAATATTTACTTTTGTTGACGTATAGTTCCAACTTGCGTCAGTTAATTCTTGAACTAGTTTCTACACTCAGCTCTCTTAATTACTTTAATTTTCTCAACAATTTATCTGCATTTATAAGTAATTCGAATGATTTCGTGATCCGTTATTGCAGGAGAATCTCTTGGAACTTAAATGTAATTTTTGCCCAGACTTGACGTGAAGTGAGTAATATTGAGTAACGAGTAATGTAAACTGGATTGAAAAAAAAAACAAGGATAATAACAGTAATATTAATGCATGTAACAGTTAACGATAAAACTAGATTTTACCATACATTACTGTTTTTTTTTCTGGTTAAACTGTATAATCTTTATAAATCAATGTAGAAACAAGAGGCCTTCAATAATCTGGAACAAACTTTTTAAAAAAAGTTGGCATCCGTGGTCATAATTGAAACTTACGCTACTAAATTAAAAGCGGAGGTTTATGGCTACCAGAACAGACAACTGACAGAATCTTCAATTCACGGTCATAAATTAGGACTGTGCTGCAATCTCACTAAGCTAACCTTAAATTCGGTACATGACTCCTATGTTACGGTAGAATAGTACTTTGTTTTTCATTTTAATACGGTACTATCTAGTACCGTACTAAGATTGAATTATGAATACGGCTGAGTGTGTATCATAGAGTTTAACGTGAATAAAAAATGTATATAGTTTATTAGACTTTTTGTTGAAAAAAATAATACAATGGTGCGAATACCAAACTGAATCACCTGGGATAAGTATTTTAATATGAAAAAGAAACACAAAGTCTTCTCCACAGTTTATTCTTGAAGGTTAATTATTGAGATATATTTCGAGATTATACAATTTCATTTTCAATCAAAAATGTTCAAAGTTCTGTAACAAAATATATTATAAGATATTGAAATGTAAAGTGAAAAAATTATGTAGTTAATGATACAAAATGGTGGATAGTATACTCACATGGAGATGAAGATTTTAAGAAAAAGGAAAAACTATAAAAAGGATCCCAAACCAGTGAAAATTAAAAATTAATACTTAAAATAAAAGCGAAAACAATTAATTATCCCATTATAAAATAATAAAAATAAAGTTAAATTCTCGAACAAAAAACAAAAAAACTAAATTCCAAGTCACATTGTCTGGATGTATATTTTGTTACAGATCTTCGAACATTTTTTGATTGAAAATTTAAGAATAAACTGTGGAGAAGACTTTGTGTTTCTTTTTCATCTTACCACTTCACTCCACATCGAGAATGGACTTCTACAACCAATAAGTATTTTAAAATTTACCTAGTCGTTATCTCGCTGTAAGAAGTTACTAGTTTAATCCAACTCATTGTAATTTCTCACAAATCTTTGGGATCTTTATGATATTCGCCTATAGGTTTTGATCATGAAACTTTTTTAGCATGTCTGTCAGCTAAGTGAAGTTTATCGCTCAACAAAAATTATACACCAGACTGCTATATTGGATTTTTATGCTAAAATGCGGGAGTTGAGGAATTAGTTTTGTTCAGTTTATTTGTTGAAAATATTACGAGATAAGGGATAAGGGACTGATTTATGAGAAGATTTCAGGATATAAAGGAATCCGAGTAAAAGTATGTTCCAACTGATTTATATACTGATGTTTGTTTGTGACAGCATTCCCAGTTTCCTCTACGCTCGATAGAGCAGTCTTTGAGTCATTTTTTATAGGTTTTAAGTATTTATAAGTAACTAAAAAGAAAACGTTTGAAATAAAATTTATATTCCTAAGAATCTAAGAAAATACGCTTAGAAATATAGAAAAATAATATGTTTTCTACGACTGGACTATTTTGATTGTTTAACAGTTTTACACATCTGTTTCTATCTCATTAAGTTGGTTTACTCGCCGGTTCGTAATTTACTCACTTCATTTTAACGGGGTACCCAAAAATATTTCTTCTCTATAAGTTTCTTAGGGTAATTCCAGGCTGTTACTTTATTGGTGTGGTGTGGTTGCTGAACAAAATGTTCCCTAGAGAATTCATAAAAAAATGTGAAGAAATTCTGCCAAAGCGTCTCATGATTTTCCTTGTGGTGGCTATGAAAACTAACATTTCCAAAGCATCTTATCGTGTTACTCAATCAGTGAGATTTTTTGCAGTCAGCTCTTGCTCTGATAGATCGAGAATCCAGATAGGGTATGAAAATTGCTTTTCATTAATCGTATCCCATCTGTCTGACATGTGTACAAAATGAGATATGGAAGCTTTTTAGAATCAACCAAGGTCTTTGATTACGTTCACTAGCAGAATTTGTAACGAGTTCTGGTTAGGATTAGAATTTCGGATCACTTGATATCGCCTAAAACAACGACGACTATATTACGTACGTCAACGTAGTAAATCTATTAACAGACTCATTCCGTATGGGAGAAGTGTCAGACAAGCTGCATTTCTTACTCAAAAACTGGATAGATTTTGAGAAGAACCATGGAAGACTAGAAAGAGGAAATAACGGAAGAGTGCGAGAAAATCCAAAAATCAACAACCTTCGATACGTTTATGCTGCTCGAAATGAAAGTTCATTCAACTTCTGGGACTAGTGGAAAAGCTAAGGACCAATGCTGGCTTGATTATCAATAGAACAAAGCGAAGATTATGATCATAGAGCGAATAAATAACAACCATCCTAAGTCCTAAGTTAAGATGGAATCCTCAACCGCTACACAGGTTTCCTTGAGGCCGCGGAGGACGGCTGAGGCTAACAAAATACAGAACAAAATCTAATTATGTACTTTCTATGTAGATACTACTTCTTCTTTGACAGAGTATTAATACAATCAACAAATTAAATCATCTGGATATTTAAAAAATAAAAACGCAACACTGTCATCCCTTTGGAGTTTGATCCCAGCTTTTTGTCGCTATCTTATCACTGTCTAGAACTCAACAGATTGAATATAGTAATGGCTGAAATTAACAACAAGTATCGGAGTTTCATCCCTCTTCAAATTTTGTTTCAGTAAAATTTCAGATAACATCTGAGTGGATTCAGAGCACGTCTACAGTATTAACGTTTGCAGAATTATGATCAAGAACCAATTTCCTTACATTTCAAAGAAATTTATTATTCAACCATAGTATTGGATACTTTTGAACATCTGTGATAAATTTCATATCTATTCGGCTAGGTAAAAGTTCGTTCGCTTCATAGAATTTTACTGTGAAAAGTGTGTTTTTTTTTCTCGAGTACACTTCTTCTCCATCGTATACTTTCGAATTCAGAGCGTGGATAAGAATTCTGATGGGACAAATTTAGTCAAGGGAGAAGCTGATCGACAATAAAGGGAGCAGGAGCATCTCGAGAGAAATATATAGGATAGTTAGCTTTGGGAGTTAATTTATAACGCCAGGGAAAAAGACAATTTTTAACTCAAAAGAGTTTATATACGTTTGAGATACGGTAAGCTTAAATTCAAACTTATAATATTTAAACAATTTAAAGGAATTTTTATCGTATGGAATGAATACAATAGCAAATCATCTAAAATTGCCAGCATCGGTAGAATTAATAATATTTTTTATTTATCATTACCATCAACTAATAAAGTCGGTCCTAGTTTTTGTGAACAGTTAATTATTTCACATTCCCGAGTGCCGACATAATCACTTAAAACTATCAATAAATATGTAAAGGCATTTACAATCTTTTCGAAAAGTCCCCTTTCCATGAGTCCAAACCTAGGTCCAAACGCTGAAACGTTTTGGTATATGATTCCTTATTCAGTTTTTCCTTATCAAATTAGGTATGGATTTTTTTAAATAAATTCCCTTGCTGCACCTTTCGCAGGATATTTTTGTTGAAATACAGTATTTTTTGATTTCTTCTCAGCAGTCCTCTTTCTATAAAAATAGGCAGTCAGACAGGGACAGAGATGCAGATACAGGTGTCCTGATTTTGCTTCGAGTGTACGAAGCACTAATAAATAGCTCTAAAACTAGGAGCGAATTCATTAGATTAGATAAGGCACTAAAAAGGATAAAATAACCACACATATTGTAAGGATCATAAAGATTTGGAGGTTGGTGCCAAGAAAAGACTATTTGCAAATCTACCTCTGAACTTCAGTTATCTATAAAATGTCTCTTCTATAATAATTCTACACTATTTTTATTCATTCTTAATCCGATATTAAATCACCTGTTCAGCATATTGGCCTTAACTCAAATACAAAATTATTCTTCCCTTTATATTCTGTTACATAGAAGAGAAATATTCAACTTTTTTTATATTAGATAATCAAATCATAAAAATAGGAAAATATGAGAAAAAAATAATAGGTACCCAGCTGATCCAGCGGTATTCGATCCGTAGATCCGGCTATCACGACGGTTAGACGATTACTAGCCTAGGGACGGTTCAAAAGTTGATGATGGATTGTTAACAAAATTAAATACGTAGGCGATTACTTCAGATACACAACTTTTGTGCAAATATTTCAAGTTATATCCAGTTGTTTCCGAAATAGGTTTGAAATATTTTCAACCTTCTCAGAGTCCTTGCACAAAATCCATCAGATATTTTAGGTACACATCTTCTATTACGGAAATTTCAATAAAAAATTCTATCAGTCTGCGGGCTTTTTCAAAGAGAGAATCTTGATCAAACCTTGAAAATTTGATGTGCGACTATCTCTCAGCCGTCCTCTTTCAAAAGAAATGAGAATTATCAAAATCATTGAATGCCAGTCAATATTAGAAAATGAATCTAAATTAATACCTACCTGGTAAATTAAATTAAATTCTTATTGCCACACCCTACGAAATGTAGGTTTTAACTAATTGCATATGGAAGTATAGGTTTCACTAATAGCAAACCAACAATTTTTATACTTTTTGTCTGACTGTCTGTTTGTTCTGGTGAATCTCCATAATGGCTAAACCGATTCCGACATGATTTTCACTAGCAGGTAGCGAAAATTACGAAATTTGTATACACGATAGAAGTCTCATTTATACTCGCATTTATATATCTATCAAATTCAAATTTGCTGAACAATCGATTGTACAAATTTCTCAATCAAAATCGTTAGTAGGTATGATTGGACTAGTAATTTTAAAATAGCGGCCAACCAAATTTCTAACAAAATTACAAATACAACTTTTCCTTGAATTATTTTTCCTTAAAAGTTAAAAAATAATAAAAATTTAAAACCGCGAAATTTACCCAACTCTGGCTAGAAGTCTTCGGAATTTTTTAATTATTTATATGTTATCTTTGTTGTTAGAGACTGACTTCCAAGAATACATATTGTATGATTACATATTCCGATTCGCTGGACGGCTAAGCTGAGCTTACACAACTAACTACAACTTTATTTCATTTCAATTTTTATGTTGTTACTTCCAGAAGCTTCGAAACTGCATCAATAGTACAGCAAAAGTAGTGTATTTGTTGGTTCTCAGCGTGCTCCGAGTTTACAAGAAAGGAGCAATATCCTCCCATTGAAACTTTCAAGGAAGCTATGAACCGGCAGGAAACGGGGTTAATCCCAGCTATATTTTGGTTAAAAATCGAATAGAGAGTGTCGAAAGACTTCTCTACCCATTACTTGGCTTATTAAAATATTTTTCCGAACGTAATTTTGTTACTTCACTAGATGTATAGTCTGGTGTATAGTCCTCATATCAGTTTTTCTCTATTCAACGGCAGCTTCAATATAAAAAAACTTATCCACGTTTATTGTACTTTAGACTACTTTCTAATAGAGGATAGCATTGAATAGTGAGAATTAAATATTCTTATCTATAACTTCTTATCCGAAAGTACATATCACAACTTTTTTCAAAACTGTATTGGTACCTACGTGAATAATGTTTTACTAAAAATAGGACCAGCTTTATTAAATGATGTATTGAAAAATCTCCATCATACCAAGTCCAAACAAATATATTAGAAGTTATCTCTATTTATTTGGAAGTCGGGTGAAAAAGATGACATACAACTTTCTTCACTTACACTTTTTTAATTAAAAATAGTCTTTAAAATCAGAGCATATGTTTTTACAATGAAAAAGGCAAACATTCAATATAATTGCGTATTCTCCTTTCTACGAAGTCAGTTAAACAAACAATAGATATTGAAGATGTTAACTGAATATTGTGGGCATATTCTGTTTATAATATATTAACAGATACTCGTATGAGAGAGAGAGAGAGAGAGAAATGCTTTATTGTCGAAAAAATATAAATTTTGTAGACAAAGCAAAATAAAAATATCAAAATCAAACACTACAAAACAAAACAAAGGCAAAACTAAAAATTAAATTAAAATTAAATAAATTTATATAATATAAAACAAAAATATAAAAATATAAAGATGTAAAAATATAAGATAGTAAGTATCAGAATGAAACCTACAGCTGTATATTAGGTTAGAAAGTAAGTTAACATACAGCTGTAAATTCAGTCAGAAGGTAAACACTAACTAAATCACAAAACAAAAACAAATTTTGTACAAACAATAAACCAGTGCGTGAGCTGAGCAGAAACGTACCTTAGTGAAAGAAGTCGTTAACTGCATAAAAGGCATTATCCTAGGTAGTAGGTATTTAATTGAATCTGGGATAAGCCGTTATAGATTTAATTTTGTGTGACAGATGATTTTACATTACAAAAGACCCTTAGGATATCAAACATCAAATAATATTCAGTAAACCAGTGGGTGTAAGAAGCTTAATATTAAGTATTAACAATTTTTAGCAAAAAATTCGCTTACTGCATAAAAGGCTCTCTCCAGTAAGTATGATTTCAAAACCTTTCGAAATTCAGGAAAAGATCTTATGGATTTGATTTCAAATGGTAGATGATTGTGATCTTCCACGCATTCCGTTTGCAGCGTTTATCGCTTTTGTATGAAGTTACCTAATTTGTCAATCTCATCGCTATCATTTTGCCTTACTATCTAAATCAATTAACGGCTTCTTACCGAGGTAGGTACCATTTATATTCTAATAATTTTTCTAAGCACAGAACAAAATGTATTGCATGTTATTGAAAAAATACATTAATATGCCCACACAGCTTTTTTGGGAGACCGTATCATTTCTGCTGAGGGGCGTTATAGGTATGTTATATATGAAAATTGCAAACTATCATATTCTTAACTGAGCAATAAAAGACGGGAGCTAAGTTGCAATTAGTATGCCGACAAGAACGCCATTCTTCGTGAGAAATCAGCCTCTTTACTCTTTCATATGCTGAACTACCAAAAATGAGTATGGATTGCATCTAGTTTTCAAGCTTCTTTTTTGATCACTATGTATAAATTATTATCAAAATATCATAAGAATACAGATAAAGTAGATTTTCTTCTACAAGAAGATCAATCAAAATTGAATATTTAAGGCTTCCTCACAGGAAAGATTGATAATTATATAACGGTTAGACTTAAGTATAGGACGTTATACATAAAATATTTTCAAAATTATACAAGAAATCTAAAAATGCGGTAATATACAGGGTATTCCATTTAAAATAACAATGTTGGCATCTATTTCCGGTATAAGCGGAAATGCTACTGACATGAAAATATTTTAGAGGCATGTCCCCAATGATTTTATTTTATCAATATATTTTCAGATTGTTGGTAGTTATAGTTTGCCCACAATCGATCGATGTCTTTCCCGGAGAACCTCCCTGTATCTATATAGCAGTTACGTACAAAAGATTGTATTAACTTCCTGAACTTACACTGGTAGCTGTAGTTATATTTTTGACCGAATTCAAATTTTCGGAGTTTCATAAAGTTAATCCCTTCGATAAAGCCCTTCGAATGCTACAATTTTTTTTTTTATTTGATTTTTCTTGAGTACCTACCTGTTGTAATCGAATTTTTGAGATCCGGCATTTAAAAAAATCTGACTCATATATTTTATTTATATTGAAGTGAAGAATTCATTCTCTCACAATATTTACTCTGTTTTACTGAAGTTACGAACCTTCAACCCGCTACCAAGACGCTGACATCGCGGATCAACAACCAGTGTGCATCCGTCAGCATAATAATAACATAAAAACATTTGTACTTAGATTTAAGATGCTTTTTGTCTTATCATCTCGTTGTCATAAGATCATTTATATAATTAAATAAATCTTTTTTAAAAAAGTCTCTTGTGAATCACAAACATATAATTCTGACATATTTTTTCAAGTATCTAATATTACATAGAAAAATATGTTTTTTTGTAATAGATTTATTCAGTAAAAAATAACTTGTTATTGGAATTATTGAGATTTTTGATTGTGTATAATTTTTTTTAGTACCTATTCATCTACTTCTTCTGGATTTATTTATCATGATTACTCAAAATTATGACAGATAATTAAAAAAAACTAGGACCGACTTCATTGATGATCCATGATGCTCTAAAAATAATAAAATAATCATATATGTACCTATAATGTAAGGATCATTAAGATTTTGTGGAAAATAATCTTCAGTAGCTAATATGAGTTCCTATATCATCTCCTGGTATACCAACTTCTACATTTTGTATTGTTATTTTATTATTTTAGTGCATTATTGAATGCAGACAGTCCTAGTATTTTTTATTATTTATAGACTATTGATAATGACGTTTTAACATCGCTCTCTCCTTCTCTAACTTTTGATAATACAAAATAAATGTTTCACCTCCCTGAAACTGGGGTTAAATAGTTGTTTGCGAGATAGGTATATACAAAAGAAAAACAGATATCCTATTATCAGACAGATTGACATATCACTTTATTTGTCAGGTAGAGATCTCATCTGAGGATTGAAAATTCGACTCTAAAATTCAAATCTTTTTAAGGTCGATATCTTTGTTGTCGTTCTTTCAGAACTTGTTAAACAAAGATCTATGCAGAAAGACCCAAACGAGCTCTGAGCGTAGGCTACAGTAAGCGTGGTGAATTGTCGTTAACCCCCTTAATATCGATCGAGTGCCTCGAACCAAAGCCAAATTATGACCATAGTGCATTCATCCCGCGCCAAAATCTCACAGTCACAGCAGAGGTGAATTCAGACGATTCTCCAAACTATTTGGAAATTTCAATGTGGAAATGTTCCTATTTGGCCGACTTTATTAAAGGAAGAAGTATGCAATTCGAATGTTGGTCAACTTTTTTATCTTTGTTCTTGTAAACGTACACCGGATTTGGACCGATAAAAGACGGAAGTGTTCAATTCGACCATATGTTTGCTTTTTATGATTCTTATTTTGCGGGAAAAATAAGTTCTAAGAAAATGTCTCAAGAGAATCAGGAATAATTTTTATTTAATTAAAAGAAATTACATGGTAAGATTAAAGAAAATATCACATCCACTTACTCTAAATTTAAACATTTATAAAAAAATTAAGGTTTTCGGTTCAAAGACTCCGAAAAGTTTAGTTGTCACTAGGTATATCATGAAATCACACGATGAATGTTAAAGAGAAAACTGTGTTAGTGGGTTATTTGTATTCGATCAAAAATTATTATATGAAGACTTTAAATTTGACATTAAACGTAGTCTTCAGTTTTAACCTGTGTTCTCACCAATGAATATGAGCATATGTTTAGTATTCCTATATTGCTAGCGCCTATACGCGTAGTGCGGAGTTATCACGGATCTGCTGTCTCTCTGTGTGAACGGGACAGACTTCTTGGGCTTGGCCTAACGAATGTATCACTGTGTTGTAGTAGTTTCCTTGTAAACTATTAACGAGATTTTCGTACTAGCTAAGCAACATGTAGACGGATGATAAAGATCTCGGTGCGGCGGAACCACTTACAATAACGCCGATTGATCTGTCCTCAAGAGGTGTAACCGAAGTACTATATAGCGTGGACCAATAAGCCAATCCTACGGCTGTATCTCAGGTATTCATTGTACAAATTTGAAAAAAAATCCAAGGCAAAAACGGCCAACAGAAATCTCTGTAAATAATGTTTGAGTCTCTAGCGTTGCCGTTAGGGGGCGTAATCTTTAAGAAAAATGGTTTTTCTCTTTTTCTCTTAAATATGTACAAATTAAGTATTTTTTTAAATAAGTGAACTAGAATAAGTCTTGAATTCTGAACAAGTTTTGTTAGGATACTTTCATCAATTCTTCTGAAATAAAGGACTTTGGTATGTCTTAACAGATTCCAACGGAATTAGCTTCGTACGGAAAAGCATACATCAGCGAATCATATATATAAAGAAAAATTAGATTTAGTTCCAATTGTCATAGATAGGAGGCATCTTCGGATGAACAATCGCTACAGGTTAAATTTTATACAACATAGCGCAAACTCGCTGTCGATATTGTTTGTCTAATTCGAGATATAAGTAAAAATGCATAAACTTGGTCAAGTTGTATTTGTTCACTCGGTATTATAGATTGAATTCACAAAATACACCTATCACTATTTTTGCAATAAGTATTAGATTTTTTTACCATAAAATTATCAACTATATCTACAAAGAAAATGGAAAATGGCAAAACATAAAGAAATATCTATCAAGCTGAGTAAAACAACCATTAACCACAAACTATATGAAATAATAATGGAAGTGATAAACTATTTATTGAGTATATTTATGTATTTCATGTCAAGCTGCCTGTTTATTAGTTGGTGCACTGAAAAATACAAAATAATATTAATTCTATTGGTGCTGGTAGGTGCTTCAATTTAAATCTAGATAACTACATATAATCTCTTCTTTAATTTGGAAGTCTCATATTTTCAATTTTCAAAAAAAATTGCCCCTTCCACATAGTGGAAATACACCTGCCACATATTTCAGACTTTACCTTTGCTGTAACTCGAAAACCGTAACTGCTTTCAAGAAATGTCCAATTTAAACATTTTCGGATATGGTCCCCTATCCAATTTTCAAATTTCGAATTTTCAATTCTTGAAAAATTTGCCTCTTCCACATAGCTGAAACACATATTTCAGACTGTAACGCGGTAGCCTATGATTATTTTTAAGAATGTTCAATGTAAACTTCTCCGGATATGGAATATTTTTTAATTTTGCCGTCTCGGATTTTCCACTTTTGGGACAAATTGCCTCCACCACCCCTTTGGGGGATGTTTTTTGAGGGAAAGGGCATGACTAATATTGATTTTTTATTCAATGGAATCAATTCTCATTACTGCTCTCTCAAATAAAAAAAAGACATCAAAATCTCAGCACGTTTACTACGCAAAAGTCGCGGACATATATAAAAAAAATGCAGACATACAGTCGAATTGTTTACCTCCTCCGTTTGGGAAGTCTTTCAAAAATCCTTCAATTTTCCCAATGAATAGAAGTTCAAATTACTAAGTTCTAACGACCTAGTATGCCATGGAAATATACTTGCCTCTCAAATGCGAATGATCTGTAACTTACCTGAAAAAAAAAGTGTGCAGGACATCCATAAAGTTGACATATCATATTTCTTCATGTTCAATTTAGTATAGAGTGTGAGCAAATACTATATAATCACGTTTATGAAATCATTTAATTTTTCATTCGAAATTCTCAACAAAAACAAGTTTCAATATTTTTCATCGGAAGATGCCCCATACCTACAATTAGAACTTAATGGATTTGTTCTATATTTGGTATATATGATTGTATTATTGGGTGATCTACTCAGCCCCGTGAAGTGGGCACCCCGAATTGAGATAAAAAAAATTACAAGATTAAATTTTGCATTGTTAGTCCATGTTAGTCCAGGAAAAAATCTTTAGTCCACCCTTTGTTCAAAATTTATGGTTAAAACAGAACCTAAAAATCATAAAAATAAAAGTTTGAAGCTGCAGTTCAATTATCCAAGGTTAGTCCACGTTAGTCCAAGCAAAAAAATCTATAGTCCACCCTTTTTTCAAAGGTTATGACTAAATTAAAAATTTACCATTACCTAATACTAAAGTAGGACCATATTCCACACGGGAAGTACTAATTGGGTGATGCATTTCGAGCGTCCATCGTTAGTCCATGTTAGTCCAGGAAAAAATCGATATTCCACCCTTTGTTCAAAATTTATGGCCCGAAACAGAAATTCACTAGATTATACCACAAAACCCAGAAATTAGAAAAATGAAAGCTTACGGCTGCAGTTCAATTGTCCAAGGTTAGTCTACGTTAGTCCAAACAAAAAAATCGTTAGTCCACCCTTTTTTCAAAAGTTTTGACCAAGACAAAAAAGTTGATCTCACTACAGAACCCCAAAATCAGAAAAATACAAGTTTGATTATTCGTTATTCTAGTCTTCGATCGAAAGTTATTAACAAATGAAGAAAGTATTTAGCAAATCGCAACATACCATTCCAGGCGATGATATTAATTAATTAGAAGGTGCAGTTAAATCGTTCAAGGTAACTTCACGTTAGTCCAAGTGATGAATGCATACGTACATCCTTAGTTCAGAAATTATTAACAAATGTGAAAATTTACAATAAATTTCAAAAAACACTCAAGGATGGGAAATATACGAAATAAATGATGTAGTACAACTGTCTTAGGTAAGTTCACGTCAGTTGAAGCTATAATATCCTTAGTCCACCCTTTGTTCGAAAGTTATTAACAAACTGGAAAAAATCTGAGAAATTCCGAAAAAGCACCCCAGAGAAAAAAATATACGATGTAAACTTCGGCCTATTTTATTTCTATTCGTTCACGCGTTTCAGGTCAAGCCTTTTTTGCGAGATTTTTTTTAGCTTTTACAGCAAAAAACTTTTAAACGAGAGTCGAACTTATTTTCTGCTTGGACTAACGTGGACTAACCTTGGCAATTAAACTGCAGCCTCAAACTTTTATTTTTCTGATTTTCGGGTTTTGTGGTATAATCTATTGTTTTTTTTTGGTCATAAATTTTGAACAAAGGGTAATTTTTTTCCTGGACTTACATGGACTAAAGATGGACAATCGAAATGCACCACCCAATTAGTACTTCCCTTGTGGAGTATGGTGCTACTTCAGTATTGATAGTATTTTTTTTTATTTGGTCATAACTTTTAAAAAAAGGGTGGACAAACGATTTTTTTCCTGGACTAACATTGACTAACGATGGAAAATTTGAACGTTGTAATTTTTCAAAACTACTCAATTCGGTTTGCCCACTTCACGGAGCTGATCTACGCTCTTCTGGATGAAACTAATTTTGTTGAAATCGGTCTAGTCAAACCGAAGTTTTAAGTATTTGTATGAAAAAGTCCACGATCTCAAAGTGGAGTGGAATTGTAAATTGGAAAGAAACACAAAATCTTCTCCACATATATTGGTAAAATTAACAAATTACAGGGTTTTTTTTTATTTCAGAATGTATAATTTTATGTTATTTAATATGCAACGGGTTTTTTAAGTTTTATTATAATGTTATCATTATATAATGTTTAATTTGTATTATTAACAGCGTGTGCCACATTCCTCAATGTAAGTAAAAGCAGTCATCTTGTAATTTTTGTTAATTCTTATATTATTTCTTTCTCTATTTAATTATACTAACATTTACTATTTTATTATTACAGAACCTTTGTCAAGATTGAAAATGGGAATATATATTCCCGAAACATGTCTCTCATCCCCTGTAATTTGTTAATTTTGTGTTTCTTTCCAATTTATTTTTAAGTATTTCTTCAGAAACTCTCCCCAACCTTTATTTAGAAAAAAGAGAAGAAGATTTTTCGACAAAAAACTAATTCCTGAGATACAGAAGGACGATCGGCTTATTTATACACCCAGTACATAGATTAAGACAAAGATATTTATGTCTACACCGTCGCATTTCAGTCGTGGCTTAAAACTAACTAGCAATGTAGAAGTATTAAATATATGATTATGAGTGATTTTTCTGCAGTCACTTATTTGTTTAGCAAATCCTAATCATAAA
Source organism: Crioceris asparagi (assembly GCA_958507055.1). Lineage (NCBI taxonomy): Eukaryota > Metazoa > Arthropoda > Insecta > Coleoptera > Chrysomelidae > Crioceris > Crioceris asparagi. Next base: position 42,887,038 of record OY293829.1, read on the forward strand.
ATATAACATATGTGTTGATAATATATCCTGTAATTGCTTAGGCATCTTTTTTCTATCGTAAATAGGAATACTCACTCTTTGAAGCTGTTACCTTATGCGGTGTTCATGACAATGATATTCAATATGCAATTTGGGGGTAAAATTATTGTAGACAGAAACCACCTGCAGAACTTTTAGTTTAGAAGATGAAGAAAAAAAGTTGATTTCTCAATGGAATTCTGGAGTTATAAGAAAATTGATAATTCTAATTAAATATGGAACAGTAGTATATTGTAATACATGTTTATTATCTTTATTAATAGGTTACTGAAAATGATGTATTTACCTCCTAAATCTAAAACCATTTATCACCTCATGCTCAGATTAGAATTACTTAATGTCAAAACACTCTCATTCAATTTTTGATAGGTTCGGAAATTTTATGATAAAAATAAATATACGATCAATATTCTGGGAAACTATTATTAAATATGAGAGTTTTTATATTTGTTCAAGAAAGCAGATTATATATAGAGCATGAAAAGAATTTCTTGAATCAAAAATACCATAATTTCCTGACATTATACACTGTGGGAAAAATTAAGTTGGAACACATTTTAATCTGTTACATCTTTTTTGTTTTCAAGCCGATTTCAATAAAATTTGGACGAATTCGTCAATTATCGAACGGCTGCTGTTATTTCTTATAAGAATGACTTTACAGGGCCGGATTTAGGGCTTACTTTATATTGTAGTGCTATTTTTGTCGTTGCAATATATGCAATATATACTATTGAGAAGACAATAAATATTGAAACTTTTCCATAATATGGTTAGTAGTACCTATATCAGACTGAAAAGATCGATCACTGTAAGAGTAAACGAAACGAACATATGTAAATATTGGTATTACTTTTTTGTCTTTTTCTTTGAGAACCTTCGATAATCTGTCGCCACTGGGTAGATAAAGGAAAATGATATGTGTAAACAAAGCAAAGCTAATGGCTGTGTGTCTGGACAAAATATTTACAAGAAATGAGTTTCAGGTTAAAGATATATCGGTCTCAATACACAATTTTGTTCTGTAATGGGACAAGGAGGAGTTAGCACATTTTATTAAGTTGATTGTTTGGTCTCAGAAAATAACTCTTAGAATTATATATGAAGTATTTGGATGTACCTAGTTATATTTTTGTTGTAATCTTTTCCTTAAAAATAAAATACCAGTTTTCAGTCTTGTAAAATATTTTTTATCAAGCATCTAGTATAAATTAATAATGAAATATAATAAAAGAAAGTTATTTTAAAATTTCGAGATACTAGCAGTACCCCAGCGCGGCTTCGTCCGAAAAAGAATTTTGTTAATGTTTTGTGTGTGTTAATGTTATAATTACGTTAGACAAAATAAAAAGAAAAAAGTTATAAAATTTATTTTACAAAATTCATTGAAAAAAATGTACAAAGTTTATTTTACAACGTTCATTTTACAGAATTTATTTTACAACGTTTATCTTATCGTAAGAAAAAAACTACATTCCAAAATATCTGGAAATTGTAATCGTTTGAATTGAAAAGGTAAATCTGTTGGAATCATTGGTATTCTTGGGGTTAGAGCTGTCTCTTCCGATGCCGGTCCATAGCATTGATTTGAAATCTTGTGCCGTTGCATAGAGTAAGTAGGTGGATGAAGGTTACGTGATAGTATTAATGAAGCTCCCTCTTTTAGTTTTAAAACATGAAAATGAAGCCCTGAAGGATTAAGAGGGTTAACCTAATGAGGCTTGCTGCACCAGTCGGTATAGTAGAGACTTGTACATATCACATTATAAAAAAACATTAAATAAAAAAAACATTTTGGAGAAAAATTATGGTTCAAGTAGTTAATTTTTGGTTTCAACTTAAGTTCATTAAAATAAACAAAATTAGATATAAATAAAAAAAGATAAAATAATAGTCATTATTTGATATAGCATTCACGATTTTTTTCAGCTGTCGATAGACGCCGACGCTCCTTATTACCTACGCCGATGGGAAGTAGTCCCAATCTTTATTTATTTATTTTAGAACAGCTACATAATCATAAAATATAGCCTATATCATCCGCGCAAATATATAAAAAATCATCAAAAAAGAAATTTTTGAAATCGGACTAGTAGTTTTCAAGATTTTTGTGGTCATACGAAAAGACGTTACTCGTATACCTATATATTAGTAGGTATATTGATATGAGACAAAGCTTGAAGCACAGCTTATTGAAGGGTCTTTACCTAAAACTACTGTACAATTGGTTGTAATCAAGAATTTTACATAACGAATTATTGTCGGGCGTGGCCTGTTTTGGAATATAACCAGCGATGTGTCATAGTCTATTTACAACTGATTATTTTTTTGGTATAAACCCTTCGAATATTATCTCAAATATATTGAATTCCGCTATACCTTTTCCTCTATCTTTATAAACACTCTTTGGCTATAAATTGGTGATTGTTATTGGGGATATTTAGTTACCTACTTCATTATACCGCACTCTCTATAGTTTCTTCTGCTAGTAAGTTGTTTCTTAGTATTGAGCAAGGACTTTTTGAAAACTATCAATTATTCAGTAGTACTATGCATTTCTAGTCATCACAAGTCAGATTATCACCTTTCATTTGAACTATTAGCAAAGTTTACAAAATACTATTTTGTAAACTTTGCTATTAGTGCTTTAGACCAGTCTTTTTTATTAAAGCTTTCCTTATACATTATATATTACACATAATATTCATAAAATTTTCCCGTGGCGAAGATTCTAATTTTTCAAATGCCTGCCATCAGCTGTCATAGTTTTTATTCCTATTGTTCTAAAATGAGCTACATTGAGATAAAGAATAACTTCACTTGCAATAATTCAAAACACGTCCAAAATAAAAAAATAGATATTGTAAGATGGATGCTTATCTAAAAAAAACATCATTCCAATGAGAAGGTCTAACGACAAAAAATAAAACAGCGTGTCGTAAAGTGCCATTAGTTTAGGCCTAACGCATTTTTCTGGCAGCTCGATCCATTTGCCTCACAACCACCCAAATGACCTACATCAAATTTATAAGCACTTGGAACCGCCCATATGAAACAGTAAGCCAATCTCCATGTTTGTGGTTTAAATACCAATATGATATTAGCTTTGAGCTTATCACGTCCACCGAATTCATTTATCGATATTTGCTTAGAAAGAAAAAATATTAGAGATTGCTTGTTCTTGAATCAATAGTTTTGCAAGTGTGTCAAGGGATGTGTTAGTAGAACATGAGCATAGGTATATTCTATCTAGAATCCAAAATTTTGTCTTTGACAACATTTGATTGAAAATATATGTTTCAAATTTATCAAGTTGAATACCTAATATCATTAGGTTTATAGAAATGGTAGTGAACATTTAGAAAAACAAATTATGTGGAAAATTGTAGTTAAATTGTTGCTAATTCTCGATTTCGTTACTAAAACCAGCAGAAATGGAGTTTATGCAGTATAAAAAAATCTGTAAATCAAAGATATTTTTAATGAAATTTAGTCAATGACTACTTTTTCTTTAAGCATTTTTTACCTTTTTTTTCGATATTCGAGAGTGCGAACGACTGTCGTAGGTACATTTCCATATGTAATTTACCTAATTAGCACCAAACTGCTATAAATCATAAACCGTTGAATTAAAAAAAAATCTCCAGTTAAATATTGTCACTAATGATTTTTTTTATAATCTTACCAGAAAAAATTACACTATTATCATTTTGGAGGTAATTTTGAGCGATAAATTTTATTTTGCAAAGTTTCTATGGAACCATTTGCCATGAAACAGGTTTTCTATGAATAGTCATCAAAATCGGTGCACGTTCACTATGCAAAACACGCGATACCTCCTTCTTTTAGGAAGTCACAAACGCCATGACTATCTTTTTTGAGTCAAATAAAATGTCTGGTTTTTGTTGCCGGAAAATAAAACAGTCTATATTTGAGGCACTAAAGAAAATCTGGTGCGTCTACTAACACGACTTTCCTACCGCTCTCTATTGAATTCTATCGAGCAAAAAATCGTGTGATCAGGTCGTCTGAAGACTTATTTTTTCAGCGTGCTAAGACAATACTTAATTTTGAGGTAGGAGAAAGGAGAAACTGTTCAACCGGAATATGAATGAAATGTTAGGAAGTTTAATAGTTCATTTGACTCTAAAAATTTTTCCTGCGATTTCTCAGAGATGCGCTTTGAGATAATGGTAAGGGTTTTTAGAAGAATTTTTAAAATTTCTCTGAATCTACTGAGGTCAAAGTTCAAATTTGATATCATACAAAGTTCCTCACCTAACTCTGTATCATAGTGTAAGTAAAACAAGACTGATACTGGGGGGTATGTGAGGCAAATTAGAAAATTGAATGCTCTTTATTTCATATGCATCATGTGACACATGAATGGAGTACTTCAAATTGTTTCAGATTTCTCACACAAATAATATATTTTTTATTTTTTCAAACCAATAGTGTTCAAAACACTCCATTAGAAAATACTTTTCAAAAATAACTTTTTCAACTTTTATCTATAATACAGTAACTTAACGAAAATATATAGTTAGAGAACTAATTCACAAATTCATTATCATCATATATAAACATATTCTTCCCCACGCTAGAAAAGTAATTTTCTCGTTCGAGTCGACACCATACTTTGGGTATCGGGGGTCGCCGATATTGTTCGGTAGATGTTCTAACGTCGACGACAATTTCTTCCGTCGGGTGATACAATCTAATTATTCTACGTAACTTCCATTTATTTCAAAGAGAATGGTCGGTGACTAATATGACAACATCATCAACTTCTATAAGACTTTGATCTTTTGACATTTATTTCTTTTTGTTAGCGTATTTCTATTACTCATCACTCCAATAATTGATCCAGTAACATTTGCGTTTTGTTCCAATCTCTGAGTAGGACGCCTCAACACCTATTGGATCCTGGATCTCTAAATACTTATGTTGGAAATTCTCTATATAGATGCTTAGCTTCGGCGAAGAAGATCTGTAGGGTTTCATCTCTCTTGTAATTTTTCCAATTATCTGTTTCCCAGATCCAATCAGATTTTTCCATTTACCAAAAATGTTAGTACAGGTAATTTTTTATTTATGAGTGATCGATGTTATGGACAGCATTTTTTATTTCTTCTGAAGCTGTTGCCATATTTGTAACATTATCACAATATATTGTTTCTGCTTGTCCTTATTTATCTTCTTCGGCCAAAATATATTATATAATATTTACTCTCACTTTTGGAACGCCACCCTGTACATCTAATAATTTTCAACCGTGACCAAAATCTATTAATGTTAGGTTTACAGCTAACAAATTTTGAATTGATAAAGCATACTTGACTGGTCTACCTTTTCATTTCATCACTACAATTTTTTTAAGATTTTAAATCAATGCTTAATTTGCCAGTTTTGTAGATTTTGTCGCAAAGATGTCAGACTATCAAAATATTCTTTTGAAATCAATTTCTGCCTCATCGGCTGGGTTCAAGTGAGTTGGTATCTTCCTCTAATCCATAACTTTCATTCATCCCTAAATCTCTTCAACTCTGTGTGCAACAAATTGCTTCAATTTTCTGATCCAAAACCTAAGACATCTGGATTCTGGTCAAAGTTTAATTGTTAAAGAGTAATTGAAAATCAAGACTATATTTTGAGCTAGTCTGCTTGCTATCACTGCTGACTTTAACTCCAGTTTTGGTATGGTCAAAGGTTTCGAAACTCGAGTCTTTGATGCTACCGAAGGAATAGCGCCCTTTACATATTCTTTTATAAAAATTCTGAGATTGGTATTATTAAACTATAGAAGTGAGAAGCCTTCGTCTATATGCTTAAATGTAAATAAATCCCTTGAACTTCCAGATATCCAGATATTTGTCCACATAGATGTGTTTTTGTTATTGCGTCTCTGATATTTGGTTCAGATGCATGCTTTCTATCATTTATATTCTTCACTTATTGGTCACAAACTAGAAAACATTTTGACTCTAAAGTCATAACAACTATTTGTTCCTTCCGACTGCGGACATGGTGAAGCATCTCCACAAAATCGAAAATTGCTACAAAGTATCCTAGAAGATCAAAACCAATGAAATACTATGTGATTCCAAAGCAGTACCAAAATCTAATCTAATCTTTTTCTTATCTGGATTTTCTAAATCTAAATTACTGATAGAAATATTTTTAAAATTTTCATTTTTGCCTCATTCTGTCATCTTGATATTTTGTAGTGGTAGTTAATGATTTTTAATGATTCTGAATCCTATCGTCGTGATTTTGTTGCCCTCTAGATCGGAATAGTTTCAAGTTGAATTCGAGGGATTTTACTTGAATTGATATTTCATAATTGGTACACTGTAACGTGGCGTCGGCTGTAAACACAATGATTTTTTGGATCCAGAGAGCTCCAATTGATTCGCAAGTATTTCGTCGATCGGTGTTACGGTGGATGCCTCCTTCCATAATGCAACTACTGCCAGTTGCTTCCTTGGTCTGCACTGATTTATTGGAATAACTCTCAATTGGACTGTCTCATATTATTTATGACATAATTTTTTCGTTTGAGCGTTTCAGAAAAGGTATATAAGTTTCTGATTTTGTGAATCATCCGATCGATTATGTTCTGGTCTACCAAGTGTTTTTAATATCTGCATAACTAAACATTCATCTCAACATTGTCCAGCGTTAACATCATACCAGTAGACAGCATCTTTATCATAATTTCTTCTTTGATAAAGTCACATGATTTTCAAATGTTTTTATATTATCTATGGCCTATATTGAGGATTTCCATCAAAGTAATTAAAATCTTTTCCCATAGCATGCCGTAACAAAGAATTTTAATTCTTATCTTGGCTTCGAAATGATACATTTTTTTGCTTTCCTGATTATTTCGCAATAAAGGTTTGATATATATTTTTAATTTATATCCATCCATTAGCTTTGGGAATTTCACTTTTTCAAATTCTTCCATTACTCCATTAACCCATTCTTCGAAATGATTCCTTCATAATTTTATCTTGATTCACGTGTGAAAATAGGTTGAATTTTTCTGATTTAAGTATTTTATAGCTCATGCACTCCCAACTCTGCATTTTGAAGTTCTTGCTTTAAATTCAACAATTTCAGACTATGTTCTTTTTGTTTGTACTGAAGTTGTCCGTGTTCCGTTTTCAGTCCTTGTCTCTTTCTTTCGATTTGCAGAAGTAAAGGTTTCTACTCTGCACTAAGATCCTTGAGAGCTTGATCTTCTTGTGTACTCCGAATGCTTTGAATGGAATTGGGTAAAATGTCTCGTGGTATTTCTCTTACCACCGAAATTGCTGGCCTAATATAAACTGCAAGAAGACTACCATCAACGCCTGCCCGTTGTGGCATTTCATTTCCATCCTTCACCATATATTGCAACATGCTCATTTGTCACTCCGATTTTCTTGTAGTAATTTGAAGCCAGCTTTGGAGGCTTCCTTAAAGAAGATCTTAAATATTTAGAAAATTAATTAAAGCTTTTAATTCGATCAAACCAAGGACACCTTTAAATATACCGTCTTTCTGCAACAAATTATAAATTCTGGTTTTGGCGGAAAAATCGGTCTTCTACCACCTTTTGAGGACTTAAATCTAATGTCATTTTTATAATCGCCAGTCGTTTTATAAATATTAAAGAATGTTTCTGATTCACAAAGCAACCGGGTGAAGTATATTTCTAATTAACTAGTTACCATCGATGATAACAAAGAAAAGGAAACCAAAAAAGTGCTTTAATGCAAATCTTTACTTTGAAGTTGTGGCACTCGCTGCATGATATTATTAGTATTATCTAATAATCTAGTCTCTTCTCACATACTTTCTTGATAATAACTAATATCGTTCACTTTTCATTCAGGATATTGGTTCACACCCCTAATTTGCATAATCTAGGTATACCATTACTAAAATCGAGGTGTTTCACCCTTTTGCGGATAAGACGCTCTCCGCATTTTTCATCAAGCATCGATTCAAAAGTTAGATGTATATATATATATATATATATATATATATTACTACGCTAATTGAAACAATAATTTTTCTCTCCCCCAAACTCACGTGACTACCATTAACAGAAATATATTGTGTGAAAGTATGATTTATAGTATGAGCTTCCTTTGATGAATTTTCTGGGTAAAATAAATAACTTTTAACAAAATCCAGGACCGACATTATTAGACGATGGAGTGAAACGTACAAAATAAGATTTCTTCTCTTGTTGGAACAATTACAAACATAGGAATATTGCGTGAATCGAATCAAATGTAATTACAGAGAACATACTGTATTGTATTTTCTGTATAATAAGTTTTTGAAAACAATTATTGGACTTTTTTGGCCGCATGAGAGTGATTTGTCAAGGTCGCATCACGCTACCTTTTCTGAATTGATGCGGTGCAAGAGAGATAAAGTATTTGAAAGGGGTGAGATGGAATGAAAGGAGAGTACCTAATATAGAATGTATGCGTAGCGTTGCCAGACAAGATGTTCACTGTCTATTCTCTGGCCTACTTCCTATTCTTCAGTTGTTTCGTTTGTCGCAACATTGATAAAAACTCTGACGTTTAATGTTATCAAATTTCTGAATTGAAAATATAATGCAGTTGCTTATGTTATAAGGGTTAAGATACTACACTCCTACTATCCTTAGCATTCTAATTTTGAAAACTGTTATAAAGTATTGTATCTGTAGGCCATCAATATGTGAACATCGAATCTCAAAAATATTTTAATAAATATTACAAGCGCAGTGTAGCCGACTTGTACTTCTTTGATATATTGCACGTGAAAGTCGTTTGTAGGTATTGCTCACCCTTGCCGGGAATGATTGTACTGTTATTTCAATAATTGAATACCGGACATCCTCGCTGGAAATCTGTTTACTGTACAGTACTGGTCGACGAGCTCATTTAAACCCCTCTTTCTAACTCATTATTAAATACATTTTGTCAAGGTGTTGCTGCTCTGTGTAAGGGTGACGACAAAACGCAGTTGATTCTCGGTAATAACTTAAACACGAATTTTGCATTGAGTGAGTCCTTGCCATTACTTATCTTTCTTGGTGAAAAATTCAATTTAGAAATGAATAATCATTCAAATAACGCCATCACTAAATTAAGAGCAACCTTCACGCTATCTTTCCAAAAAAGCTGATCCATTTAAAATCAAAAACATATGTTTCATAATCTAGCCGCTTCACCTAAATATGAAGCAAATGAAGATAATTTACAAATCGAAGATGCTGTATTAAATCTGTATTCCGTACCTTTTTCTCTCTTCTATATACCTGCCAGACTATATATTCGCAAATAAGTATCTAACAAAATGTTATTTGCTGAAATATTTTTTTACGAATAATTGATTTGTGATACTTTAACGACTACCTCTCAATAGCTGTCAACGTCGACCCCAGCGTTTTGAACTCTCTCGATAAGGAATAGTACTAATTACCAAATAAGCGGATTTATTCCTTCCGAAAGATCATCCCATCAGTAACATAATTGCTTAAATTATCAATGCAAAAAAGTAGTTTATAGACAAATTTTGAACTTTCAAGGTCACGTTATGATTTTCTGAGCTTTTTAAAAAGTTTTTATTACTTTCGGTTCTTGTATCAATGGACTCCGCAGCGATTTCTCAGGCACCATACGATCTAGAGACTTGAAATTTCGAATTCGTACTTAGATCGCTGACATCTCGCAGCCTGTTAAGATCCAAGTGTGATCCAATATTGGTAATTATAATTATCTCATTCAATCTCATTCATCCAAGATCATTATTTTGTCAACATGGAACGACAATGGGATCCGTCACTGGAATTACGCACGAGCATGGACCGTATATATACGTCTCGTTCTCTGGTATATAGGTACTTTCTGGAAGATCGTCTATGGTTATGTCGCAATTGTCAGACGTCAGACGTTATTGTTAATTTAAAGTTTAATTTTGTGTTGTGGTAGACAAACAGTAATTTGTTATGGAATTGCTGTTGCTGGCAAACACATATACATAAGTATAGTTAAAATCGAGAAAAGGATAGCAATAGTAGGTACTCATCGGTACGGTTTAAATCTTAAATGCCCAATAAAAACTACTTTTAATTTTTTTTCAAAAATTTCACTTGTTTTTATTTCAAATAACCGCATCAACCCTTTGGGTCATTAGCGGTGAAGTTTATAAATAACATTCATAGCTTCTTAATTAAATCTAATGTATATAAAAACTGAATTATTTTGTTGCTATTACTATAGTCTAACATTTCTTTCAAGTTACAAGATATGTTAAATTTGTCTCTGTGATTTTGGTATAACGGACATTGCACTATAATATGTTTCACAGTTAGTTTCACTTCACAAAATTCACAAGTTGGTTAATTTTGTCCAGATATCAAGTGTTCATGTGTGAGTTTGGTGTGTCCTAAGCGAAGTCGGGTCAATATCAAGTGTTGTCTTCTTTTTGTTAATTGATTTTGCCACGGTCCTACTTTTGGTTCGATTTCTTGTAATTTCGATTGTGAGGCCTGCCAGTGAGTTTTTCAAACGTTTTTCATCGTGTTTTTAATGTAGGATTGAAATTAATATTGTAGATGATAAATATCGAAAATGATTAGTAATCATTTGAAAATGTTTTCAATTTATAAAAAGTTGTAATATTTATATTATCAATATATGTAGAACCGAATAGACGGATTTAAAGATTATTTTTTACAGTTTTCCGGTTTCGATTACAGTTTTGCCGGGGTGCTGAAATTGTACCTATTTATAAATAACAGATAAATAAGTGAAGACAAAAAATTAATGTACATGATAGTAAAATCATTTAATATTTACAAAAACATGCAGACAACTTCGCTTTAATTCAAAAGTGGTACATTTTTTAATCAATGCAAAAAGTTAGTTTAGGTACCGTTGGTCAATTTTATGTATGTTATGTGTTTTGGGTTACAACTCGCGAAGATTAACATATTTCTAACTTTGATCCATCTTGGGTAAAAGCAAATGGAGAAGCAATAGTTGAATATAATAGAGAAAAAAATATCGCTCATATCTGTCTTTGTTTCACTGTCATAAAAATAGAATAGAATCATTGACGATAGATGATTTCATTACAATCAACATGAAATGCTAATTAAACTCTGCAATATTTTTTCCATGATCAGTCAATGAGAAGTATATTAATAAAATTGCCGACTGATCATGTTTAGTGAGAATATTCTTTCAAGTCTATGTACTTTCATCGCTTCGTCGGTAAGCGGTATGTTACGGAAGATCGATAGCATCGAAGCATATTGCTATTGACCAATGATACCTGCCAAGGACTAGATAATATCCCGAAATATCTAGTGAGTTCGCGCTATTGGTGGTACAGGAATCGTATATATATATATATATATATATATATATATATATATATATATATATATATATATATATATATATATATATATATGTAAGCTTGTATATTACCAAGCTTGGCTATATCATTCGTTGACTAGTGAGTGGGAGTCAGTATGTAACAAGACTCCGAACTGTTATTACTGTATGAAAATTACGTAGAGGTTAGCTATTGGCAATTGTATTGATTCAGGTTAGTTTTAAGTTTATTTGTTCACTGTAACATTTTTGTTCGATGCTAATTTGCACTTATTATATTTCAGTTGTTTACTACATCATACTTGTTTCATTCTAACCCTACTTCTCCAGTTAAGTCCCTGCAATAGTGACTTACAAATCAATACAATGGGGATCAAAGCAAAATTTTACTTTGTCTCTGAGGCTGGTACAGAGATGAAAAACACTGTTGTTAAAGTGAAAAGAATTCAGCTGCTTGGCCAAAAGGAAAGTTTTTTGTTTCCAACAGATAAGCAGACTAGTGCCCAACATACTCTACTTTTTGAAAATCCAATTGTCAAAAAGGTTGTTAAAAGTTTAAGACTTCGCAATAAATTTCGCAATATTACGCTGACATTATATGAAGATCTTCAAAGAATTTATGTTGATGAAGAAGGTAATGTTGTGTTTCACGACGAATATTTGGAAGAGAATAATACAATGCTGGAGCCAGATGTAAACAGAGAGCCAACAACAACACATGAAAGAAAAACAAGCTCGCTGATGAAGGATATGGTGATTGAAAAGTTCAACGGTGAGAGTACAAATACAGGTGTTTGGATGAATTTATTTGTGCAGGAGTGTGACAGAGTGGGCATTGCCAAAAATAAATACGGGGAAGTATTAAAATCATTTTTAGAGAAGCCTGCATTAGATTGGTATAGTATATTTGTAAAGCAGAACTCTTTACTCAATTGGGAGGCATGGAATAATGCATTTATTGATACTTTCTCTGCACAGTCCTGGACAGATATAGCATACGCCTACAACTTTAAGTTTTATAATGGCTCGCTATTAGAATATGCATTAAAGAAAAGAAGATTATTATTAGAAGCGGATGATAGCTTAACCACAAACACACAAATTAACATGATAGTTATTAGTTTACCAAATTTCATTCAAAATAAGTTAGATAGACAATCCATTGTAAAAATAGAAAATCTGATGTCAAGACTAAAACAATTTGGTAAGATTAACGATTCGAAAAATGAGAATGTAAACAAGCGAAATACAATTGAAAAGAAACCATGTAATATATGTGATAGGTTAGGTTTCAAAAATAGATTTCATTTAGAAAATGTATGCCGTAATAAAGATAGGCAAATTAAAAATTTTAAAAATGAAAATATCAAAGTTACAAATAATAATGAAATACAGGAGGTAGTAGCTAGCTTTGAGGAGGCAAAAAACGAATAGTCCTCCCACTTATTAAAATTAAGATTCTTGCAAATGGTGATCCAGCATTTGGTTTATATGACTCTGGATCCAATGTCTCTTTAGTAAATAGTACGTTTTTGAATAATAAAAGTAATATCAAACAAATAATAAGTGGGAGAGATACTATTAAGGGTGTAGCTGGAACGGCGATAACAAAGGGGACAGCAACAATACGTATTAAAATTTGTAATTTAGAAAAAGATTTTCAGTTTTTTATTGTTAATGAAGGTATTGATTGTGAATTCCTACTGGGATTAGACGCAATAAAAAAATTTAGGCTCTGTCAAGACGAACATTTGATTATATCACAAAAACAAGAACCAAGAAATTTTAATAGACAAACTAACATTAATGAAATAAATTCTAATACAATGGAGAATATTATACAAAAAAAAGAGGAAATTTTTGCCAAATCAAAATTTGATATAGGAATAGTAAAAGATTATGAAGCAAATGTGAAGCTGACAGAAAAAAAAATATTTCAAAGAAACCTTATAGATGCTCTTTTGAAGATAAAGTAGAAAGTGAGAAACAAGTGGAAGAGTTGCTCAATGCTGGTTTAATAGAGGAGTCAAGCAGTCCTTATGCAGCTCCTGTAACCATGGTTTTCAAGAAAGAAGAAGGTAAGAGATCACGTATGTGCATTGATTTTAAAGAGCTCAACAAAATTGTAGTGCCAGAGAGTCAGCCTTTTCCAACGATAGACGATATCACTGTTCGCGCCAGAAACTGTAAATGTTTTTCAAAATTGGATGTTAACTCAGCGTTTTGGTCGATTCCGGTGCGCGCAAAAGATAGACATAAGTTGGGTTTTGTGACTCATCATGGACACTGGCAATGGAAATGTTTACCTTTTGGTTTGAAAACTGCTTCCGCTATTTTTCAAAGAGTTCTAGCAGCTGTAATAAGGAAAAATAAATTGGATGCTTTTGTAGTAAACTATATAGATGATATACTGGTGTTTTCTAAGACTTACGACGATCATGTATGTCATGTAGAGCGAGCACTGCAAGTTTTACATGACCAAGGTTTTAAATTGAATAAAAACAAATGTCAGTTTGCTCAAAGAAAAATAACATACTTGGGACATGAAATTGGAAACAATATGATTAAGCCAATAAATGATAATTTAGTGGCTATTAAGAAATTCCCTATTCCCAAAACAAAGAAACAAGTTAGACAGTTTCTAGGCAAGGTAAATTTTTATTTGGAGTTCATACCAAATCATGTAGTTTTACTAGATCCTTTGAGAAATTTGTTAAGGAATAATGTACACTTCGATTGGTCTGAAGAGTGTAGGAATAGTTTCAACTCAACTAAAGAATATTTATGTACTGTTCCAGCCTTGGCAATTTTTGATCCAGAGGCTCCAATATTTATTTTCACTGATGCAAGTATGAAAGGAGTTGGAGCAATATTAAAACAGCCACAGAAAGATAACATTTTGAAAACAGTGTTCTTCTTTTCTAGAAAGTTGACAGACGCTCAGAAAAGGAAGAAAGCTATTTTTATAGAATGCCTTGCCATTAAAGAAGCCATATTGTATTGGCAATTCTACTTGATTGGAAAAAAGTTCATTGTATTCTCGGACCATCGGCCATTAGAAAATTTCAATATAAAAAAAAGTAACGATATGGAACTTGTACAGATTTTGAATTATATTTCACATTTTGACTTTGAAATTGTATATAATCCAGGCAAAGACAACATTGAAGCAGATTGTTTGCCCAGAAACCCGGTTTTGGAACCACGTATGGATACAGACAATACAGACAAGGATTCTGTGATTAGAACTTCAAACTTATTGAAACTGAATAATATCAAAGAAAATCAGAAATTGTTAAAAGCCGATGATAAATGCATTATTAAAGGTAACATAATATATAAAATTATAAATAATAGAAAAAAAATATGGGTCACTGAAGAATTTGGTAAGTCTCTTATTAATGACGTACATGTTGATCAGGGGCATATAGGCACACAACAGTTAATTTTAACTTTTGGACAAAAATTTTATTTTAAAAACATGTATAAGCACATAAGATTGACTTGTAGATCTTGCGAAACTTGTATAAAAAATAAATCAAGAATAGGCTGTTTTAAAGCACCGTTGTCTCAACTAGGGCCAGCAAAGGATCCTTTCGAAATAGTGTCTATAGATACAATAGGAGGTTTCAAAGGTAACAAAAGCACAAAAAAATATTTACACTTGGCGGTGGATCATTTTACAAGATTTGCGTACATAATAACTTCAAAGACTCAAGTTGCAAAGGATTTTATAAACTTAATCAAGAAAGTTGAAAAAGATGGAAGCATTAAACTAGTTTTATCAGACCAGTATCCTGGTATAAATTCAGCACAGTTTAAGCAATATTTAAATAAACAGAAGATAGCATTGGTTTTTACAGCGGTGGATTGCTCGTTTTCTAACGGATTAAACGAAAGGACCAACCAGACTTTGGTAAACAGAATAAGATGCAAAATGTATGACAACGGAAATAAATCATGGCCCCAGGTAGCAGAGGAATGTCTGAAGGATTATAACAACACAATTCACAGTTCGACCGGATTTACACCTAATTATTTGCTGACAGGACTAAACTATTCATTTTTACCGGATGAAATAAACGACAATAACGTGACAAATTTGGTCAGAAATAGAGAAATAGCTTTTTGAAAATCAAAAGAGATTCTCAATCAAAATAAGGAATATTATGATAAGAAGGTAAAACAGATAAATTATAAGGTAGGAGATTTAGTTTATGTACAGAGCGTTAACAAACTGAATAGAGGTAAAACAGATCCAATTAGAATAGGTCCTTTTAAATTAAAAGAGAAAATTTCTGATGTAATGTTTTTGTTAGATAGTAGATTTAGAAAAAATGAGACCAATATTTTTCATGCTAGTAAGCTTGTTCCTTATTCCGATGGCATGTGCCCTCGGTCTTAGGAAGGGGGATGTAAGCTTGTATGTTACCAAGCTTGGCTATATCATTCGTTGACTAGTGAGTGGGAGTCAGTATGTAACAAGACTCCGAACTGTTAGCACTGTTATTACTGTATGAAAATTACGTAGAGGTTAGCTATTGGCAATTGTATTGATTCAGGTTAGTTTTAAGTTTATTTGTTCACTGTAACATTTTTGTTCGATGCTAATTTGCACTTATTATATTTCAGTTGTTTACTACATCATACTTGTTTCATTCTAACCCTACTTCTCCAGTTAAGTCCCTGCAATAGTGACTTACATATATATATATATATATATATATATATATATATATATATATATATATATATATATCTATATAAATAGTATAAATAAATAAATGTGAAAAATAAATAATTCCGTCATTTCTATATGTTCGTTAAAATATCAAATTTCAGCCATTGGGTATTTAGCAATAAATAGTGGAAATACGATATCACTGACAATTAGGGCGCCTTAATTGGAATATCTTTGCTATGAGGAGTATGTTTTTTTAAAAAAATACAAGTTCAGTTGAAATAGTTATCAGAGCTATTTTTAGGTAAATTTCTTATAGAAATGTACCTATTGCAACCGTTCACACTTTTGAATTTCGAAAAAATTTCAACGGCATGTTGTTATATGTCTATAAGTTAGTCAAAAAAACATTTGGTTCAAAAGTTTATATATATATATGTATATATATATATATATATATATATATATATATATATATATATATATATATATATATATATATATATATATATATATATATATTGTTAACACGATAAAGGTCACAGTTTTGGAGGTATCAAGTTCAAATCTGCTACAAAAATAAATATCTCGGCCGAGTTCGTTATTGGGCAATATCGGGTAAGTATTTTCAAAATGGCGACCGTTCAAACATTTAAAAAAATTATCAAAATAGAGCCGTAGTGTAAATATCATCAAAAATAATTTTAGGTTATAGATATAATCAGTACCTACAACTTTTATTCAAAGCAATTTTTCATAAAATGCACAGATAAAAAAATAAAAATTAATAAAGAAAAATAAGAAATATTGATAAAACATGAACACTCAATATAAATTTGATGTAATTGTACATTTTCTGGAGATCTTAATATAGACCCTGAATAAAAAAATATATAGAATATTTATTGAAAAGAAATAGGCGAAAAAAATAATTCTGCCTTGAAGTGGAACGCGAACCCTGTCTGCTTTATATTTTACAGCCAAAACAAAAACCTCTAACCGCAAGGCTATGGCACATACGACAGTTTTATTTAATAACATGTAGGTATACCAAAGAAAAGGTTGTTCAAATTTCAATTCAATGAATTTTGAAAAATTTACCTTTCCGCTGACTATAGGCCATCCGGATATTTTTATCCTTCGCTTTGCCAGCATATCCTCTGTTTTTGAGTGTGCCAGCTGTTCATGTTTCCTTATAGAGAAGTTGACCCTTATTATGACTTGGCTGAGCTTGGTTTGTCAGCTGTGGACTCCTAGCAGTGTTAATTGTCGTGACATCATCTGCGTATTTTAGAAGGAACATGTGATGACGCATGTCCAAAGGAGGCTATACGAGACGTTCTGGTCCCAGTATACGACGGCTTCTCAGATAGTCTAGCGGTATCACAAGGATGTAATCCAACACTCCAACGACCTGCTGTAAAGGCTTAAGGAAATTGTCCCGTATAATCGACTTGAATGCGTTTTTGACGTCAGGGTCACAAACAGAACCACGGGACGGGTCTGATGACGAGTAGCCTCAGACCTTTTGAAAGCGCTGACTACTTCCGTGATTGCACAGAGTGTTGAGTGACAAGACCCCAGCAACCTAAATCGCGGACTGCAACCTTGATTTCAAATACCACTATTTAATTATTAAACACTTTGGCTGCTAGACAAGCGTTATTAATGTTTAGCAAAAGCGGTGGATGAATTTTCTGCGAATCTAGGATGCATCTTTCTCATCCAGCTACACAATAGTCTCTACTATAGGTGCAAATGGGGAATTCTGGATTCCCCCAGTTCTATCGACTTCCGTCTCAGTGGTCAATTTAACGAAATCAAAAATATCTATCATCAGCTTCGGCATCATGTGATATGTATGTATGTATTACTCCATAATAAATTAGATCCCGGTTCAATCATACTAAGGTTTAAAGATTTTTCACAAAGTTTACTGCGGCCAACTCGAGGAAAAGCTCGAGTAATGTACAGCCTCTCAAATAGTGCCGTTTGGATCCTACGGTAACTGTATGTCCTGTATATTTGTCCAATGACGTGTTTCGCAAATATAAGCGAGGGGTCACAACACCTTGTACTCGACTTTGGATTATGCAAAAGGAGAAGAAGTTGAGTGCCGATAGGATTTTTTGCCGTTGTTTTGCTTTTGTGTAAGCAGACACATATCACTTTTAGATTGCCAAAAATCGACAAAGGATTTGCTGCATTTCTTGAATGGTTCAACTACAGAATTGCTGTGGCGTCCTTGCTAGCAGCCTCGCCCGTAATTAGACATTCCATACTGAGCTTTGGCCCTTTCTGAAGCTTCTCAAGCTACTGTATGTTGCCATAGCTTACTCTGCGCTGCAACCTAGGATAGCGAACACCTTTAAATCTACTGCCTGAGCTTATTTCTGTTTTTTGGCAAGGGTTCGTTCCCTAGCTGGCTTTGGTTCACCCTGAATGTTTGATTTCTTTGGATCATCAATAACTGGAAAGCATTGGCGTATCCACCACCCAAGGAGATAACTGATGAGGAACCAGCAACCCATCACTAATTTCAAAAGTACCCACCAATAGAACTTCTTACATCATTTCGGTATTATATATAATAAAAATATATTTTGTTAAAACGAGTGGTAGTCGTAGCAGTCCTGAATAACAATTACAGTAGGACTCAAAATCAACTCGCTGGATAAAATTTAAACAGTAGGTACCGGTTGCGACATCTATTGCTGAATAACTAATCGACAAGATCACAAAACAATATGGCACAGGTAAGTTTGGGTTTACACCATGAATTATCAACTAAGCACTCGACATGGATAATTTAGGGATGAAATTACAAAATCGATAAGTACGCGGGCGAAGTCACGGATATCTTCTAGTTACAACTGGTCGCCACTTTATTTCACATTTTTGAGTTTCAGTTGAAAATACACAATATTTTTTTTTCTTCAAACCTCTCCCTTCAAAGGGCTCTGTAATCTTTGATGTTTTTGAAAAAATATTCCACAGAACTTTCCCGGAAATTATATCTTTAACTTTGTTGTCAAAAATATTTTTCTTTCAAAAAAAAGTCTTCTAAACCTATAGACCATACTGTAAACCTATGGCCTTATAGAACATGCTCTAAACCACCTTTGGAGGGATTTTTGGGGAGAAAACATCAAATTTAATTTTTTTTGTTACGGGTCAATTTCTTACTAATGCTCTCTTCTTTAATTTAGCTGTCTCTAATTTTCGACTCTCGAAGAAAAATTAAGGGTTTTTTTATAGAGAAAAGCAATGTTGAATCTCGTTTTCACTTCATAAAAGGAGGAAGTATACAATTCTATTTCTATTGTATGTTTGCTTTCTTATATTTTTTATTTATTTTACATATAATCATAAAAAGCAAACATACAGCAGAATTGTGTACCTTCGAAATTTCTGCGAAGTTGGATTTGAAATAATGAATTGCTTCATTATACCTACACAAAAATGGGGTTAGGTATACTTCTTCAGGTGCTGTCTCTGTTCTGAAGGTTGATAATCATCCAGGCTATGCTTAGTTTCATTTCAGTCGTGCGTCACTACAATTATTGTAATTTAAGAACTATGATTATAGTGTATTCTACAATTTTTTGCAATACGGAACGCTTATAAATAAATGGCTGCAGGTTTTTTCTATGTTATATAATTAATACATTTCAAGTAATAAATATAACGCAAAGTTGTTGTGAGAATTTTACTAATATTGTAATATTTTTTACAGAAAACTCGACTAATTCTCGAAAATACTAAGGAAGAGCTGTAAATTTATTTTCTTTCATTTATTACGGTTCTTGCAGTTTTCTACAGTTATTAGCTATATCAAGTTCCTATATTGGTTTATCTCCCACAGATGCGGAAATTAACGGGGCACCTTGTAGCTCGTGTAACACGTTCTAGATCTAATATAAGGAGACGTGAGATAAAGATTGATTTACGATCCTACAGGAGCATATAAGGGTGATACAAGGATGAGAAAATAGATATTAACTGAAGAATTCACTATAGGGGTTACCAAATAACCACACTCACAAAGGTGTTGATTGTTAATATTAAGCCAGGATAGCTATATACAAAGTGACTCGAAATACATTATCTTTCGAGAAGTCACAATTTTGAAGTTCTTCATTATTTCTATAATGTGTATATTTCCTAAATATAAAAGCTATGAAAATAGTTGACGATTTTCTCAACAAAATGAAATTAACTTGTACCGATCCCACAGAATTACACCAAAGGCTTGGATTCGGGTGTATCAATATTAATTTTAGTATTATTATAACTGGAGGATCTTGGGGTAAAAATATGAAAATTTAACACAAATTACATAAAGAAAACATGGCTCATTGTTTAGTTACAGGGTATTTTATTTGAATATTCGAAAACGATTTGTGTACCTACTTGAAAACTACTATTGGTATTCCTTTAACAAAAGCTAACATCAAAGTAAAATATAACCGTAAGCTACAAACAAGAGGCAGATCTCAATGATGAATCAATAAAAATTGATACCTATACCATCTATGTTTACGTGACTTAAACGTTGTCAAAGTCTATGTTGTTGTTTGAATTGCCTACTAACAAACTCCTCATCAGAAACCTTTTTCGATAGTGAATCTTTTTTGTAGATTCCTTAGCATGTGTTTTCCGGATCGACATTGCACTCACAGTGTCCATTTTTAGCGTTACAGTTCTTACCTGGCAAAATTCTGAAATAACATCTACGTATTGGGCCTCTGCCGTAGACAACGCGACACACGTTTACTTTTTGGAAAACCAACTACCTAATTACATTTCCAGCACACAAAACAACTGAGCCGCTCGTACTTTTTCTGTCGGATTTGTGTCCAGCTCAATCAGCATCCAAATAAGCAATTAAGTCTTCTTTGCCTCTTGTATATATCAGTACAATGTCGATTGTGTTCTTTAAGTACCTCAGAATTCTGTTGCCTGCAGTTCACAATGCATAGGTTGGCCAATTAATTTGAAATAATCAAACATCAATGATCTGATCTGTGTTTCCAACTTGAAATCATTCCAAATTGTTCCAGAACTTTCTGGATGAACTTCTTTTGAGTGATGTTCATGTTGTCACCGTTTCTATTTATCTCCATTTCTATGTATTTTTTAATTCCACCCAAATCTTTAGCGTTGTTTTTACCTTAAGTTATCCACAACATTGAACTTTGTCCTTATCTTCTGTTAACATTAAATCGTCAACATTTATGGTACAAAAGACCTTAAGGTTGAGGAGTCCCATAAAGGGAAATGTCCCTAATAACCTTCTAAATCGTCAACATAAACAATGACCCATACATTTTCTTTAAATATAAAGTCATATTGGGATTTGTTAATTTCTAAATCTCACATTAGTTAATTAGATTTAGTATTCCAACAATTGGGATTCTATTTGAACCCACATAAAGCCGATTCAGTTTCAAAACTTTGGATTTTTCTTCATTTAATCCATCTGGTAGGTACTTTTATATATTATGCTTCCGATTCAAGTTTTCTATTTAAGAAAGCTGCTGGAATGTTAAGTTAACGTACATTCCAATTTTGTTGTAGAGCATATACCAGAAATGGTCCAATAGTTGACAATCTAGCAACTGCCGCATACATAGGTGATCTGGAAGCTCTTTGCTACTAAGCGAGCCTTCCTCGTACCATCTTCCTTGGTTTGTAATACCCATTTTGTTTCGATCACAGATTTATTTACTGGTAGAATACTGACTGTCCATATTTCTTAGATTCTTCAACTCATTGTTAACGAGTCTGCCATTCTACACTGTTTAAAGCTTCAGATAATGTTTGGGGATCTTCCTGTGATTTGAATGGAGCAGAGTATATTTCAAAGTCTTGAAAATGCTTGATTTTGGGCTTCTCTTCCACTTCTTGTTATAATAGGTCGCATATCTTCTGAGTCCTCAATGTAATCATATATATCTTCGAGATTACTATTATCCCAGTAGTTTTCACTTTGAAGATAATCTATTGACCATATAACACTTTTGTCATCTTTTATTTCGACCTTCCTCTCTCTGACAATATTCTTCATTGTATTTACATAGAAAAATACCACATTCCTGCTGAAAAATATTTTCCTAATCTTTGGATCGATTAATCTATAGGCTTTGATATTTTCTCCATAGTCTATAAATAGTAACGTCTTAGATTTTGGATCCCATTTCTTCCTAAATTGATCTGGCACCTGTGCCATAGCTTCACAACCAAATATTCCACTTCATAAGGAGTTTTTCCATGTACAGGTATTCTTGGGAATCTATATATAATGTTCACTACAGTGTTAATTGCTTCACCCCAATATTATTTTGGTAAACATGCATTAAACAACATAGAACGAGCTTTTTCCCAAATAGTCCTGTTCGCTCTCTCACTGACCCCGTTTTTGCTGTGGAGTGTATCTAACAGATGTCTAAGGTATGATACCAGAGTCATTAAGAACTTTGTTAAATTTGCTATTCACATATTCTGTCTGTACCATTATCGGTTCTCAGTATTTTTATTCTGAAATCGGTTTGATTTTCAACAAGATGTTTAAATTCATGAAAAACTTCAACAACTTCAACTTTTAAAGTAAAAATGTACTTGCAGCCGCTTATGGATGCTACTTCCATTGGCCCACAGAAATCGTTATGAACCAGCTGTAAAGTCCTATTTGACTTTCTCATGCTGGAGTGAAATGACTTTCTTTTCTTCTTTCCTTCGACACAGGAAACACAAGGTTCAGATGTACCTACCTAGTATTTATTTTATCCAAACCAATAGACGTAGTTACCAGACAACAACATTATTCCTCTTCTGTTCATGTGACCGAATTGTCTGAGCGACAAATCACCTGAGTCTTCATGTAGACATGAATAATCTGATGGACGTCTAATATTCTCGTGTTCTTTGGTATTCAATTTGTATACCTATACCACTAAAGAACAATGGCCATATTCTGGTGTAGGCGTTTGCATATGTTAAGGAATTTGTTAGGTAGTGCAGGTTGATATAAATTCATAAGAAAGCTCACAAACAATCGAATTGTATACTCTATCTTAATTTAATAAAAATATATGATTAAAATGAGTTATTTATATCCGTGTTTCTATTATTATCTAAGTGTAATAGATACGTATAAATAATGTCCATTTGTTCTATATCAGTTCGGGCATTAATATAATTTGTTCTTTGGTTTATATGTACCATCTCTAAAAATTTTCGTTTGTGTAAATTATTTTCACTATCAAGAATTTCAACTCCTTCATAGTTAACATTGTGATCGTTAGTAACTGCATGATTTGCAAGTGTACAAGAAAGCACAGATCTTCTTATGTCACTTCTGTGTGATGTTATACGATCTATTAAATGTTAAATGCTTGTTTCACCGCATGCAATCCATGCATGGAATACTATATACTATACCTGACATCAACATTTTGTCTGTTTTATCTTTTAGTTTTGAAAAAAATATTTTTAAGCCTGATTGTATTTTTATAAGCTATTTTAATATTTTTAAAAGGTGCTAATATCTGTTTGATTTTAGGGGGTATTATATTAATATTAGGTAGAGAGAAGTATTTGATATTGTTTGGTTGTGTTGTTTCAATTCTTGGTTCTCTTAAAGTAGTTTGAGGACTACTAAATAATTTCTTGATCAATGGAATCGGATAATCACATTGAATAAATAAGTATTTTAATTTATCAAGATCTTGTTCTCGCATAGAAGCATGACTAATTTTATATATTCTGTTCTTCATTGTCAGTACCAGGTCATGCTTCTTAAAACTCACCCTGTATATGACCACACTCAATTTAATTATATCACACGGAAAATGTTGATAAAAAATATTCAATGTATATATGATATAATGATGTAGGAACAGAATAACAGCGTTGCCAAATCTAGACGACTCAGGTTTGATTGTACAAACATAGATTTACATACATACATTTGTATATGTGTCTGGCTACCACAGAGCCATGGTAGGCTTTTTGCTAAACTAAAAGTTAGATATTTCATACAAACCTGAGCCATATTTAGGAGGGAATAATTGGCGCGTAAAAATTTGGCGGTTATTCTATTAGGTGACAGGAGCGAACGTTTCGTATTGGATACGACTGGGTACCACTGGAAAATAGCGCCAATAGTTTTTTGTTTGATACGAGTCTTCTATATATATACAAGATTTAAATTTTCAGTTATCGCAGTCTGTTGGCACAAAGAAAACTCTTTATCTTTTATTCAAGCTTTAAAAACATTTACTGTTTCTTCATCAGGAAATCTACAATATTTATAATATAATACAATTTGTAACAAATTTTAATAAAAGATTACTTACAAGATTTGAGGATGCATAAACTATTGTTGTACAGATTCATATAATAAAATAACTTAAAACTTCTTTTAAAATATTTACATTATCAATGTATAAAATGTATGTCTTATTAAATTAAGACATTCAATTTGTCAAATTGTTATTTTGTTTTGATGTATTATAATTGATATACGGAGTATATTTAATTTAATAATAAATATATGATTATAATGAGTTATTTATATCCATGTTTATATTATTATCTAAGTGTAATAGATACGTATAAATAATGTTGATTTGTTCTATATCAGTTCGGGCATTAATATAATTTGTTCTTTGGTTTATATGTACCATCTCTAAAAATTTTCGTTTGTGTAAATTATTTTCAATATCAAGAATTTCAACTCCTTCATAGTTAACATTGTGATCGTTAGTAACTGCATGATTTGCAAGTGTACAAGAAAGCACAGATCTTCTTATGTCACTTCTGTGTGATGTTATACGATCTATTAAATGTTAAATGCTTGTTTCACCGCATGCAATCCATGCATGGAATACTATATACTATACCTGGCATCAACATTTTGTCTGTTTTATCTTTTAGTTTTGAAAAAATATTTTTAAGTCTGATTGTATTTTTATAAGCTATTTTAATATTTTTAAAAGGTGCTAATATCTGTTTGATTTTAGGGGGTATTATATTAATATTAGGTAGAGAGAAGTATTTGATATTGTTTGGTTGTGTTGTTTCAATTCTTGGTTCTCTTAAAGTAGTTTGAGGACTACTAAATAATAATTTCTTGATCAATGGAATCGGATAATCACATTGAATAAATAAGTATTTTAATTTATCAAGATCTTGTTCTCGCATAGAAGCCTGACCTGGTACTGACAATGAAGAACAGAATATATAAAATTAGTCAATTCTTGATATTGAAAATAATTTACACAAACGAAATTTTTTAGAGATGGTACATATAAACCAAAGAACAAATTATATTAATGCCCGAACTCATATAGAACAAATAAACATTATGTATACGTATCTATTACACTTAGATAATAATAGAAAAACCGATATAAAAAACTCATTATAATCATATATTTATTATTAAATTAAATATACTCCGTATATCAATTATAATACATCAAAACAAAATAACAATTTGACAAATTGAATGTCTTAATTTAATAAGACATACATTTTATACATTGATAATGTGAATATTTTAAAAGAAGTTTTAAGTTATTTTATTATATGAATCTGTAAAACAATAGTTTATGCAACCTCAAATCTTGTAAGTAATCTTTTATTATAATTTGTTACAAATTGTATTATATTATAAATATTGTAGATTTCCTGACGAAGAAACAATAAATGTTTCGAAAGCTTGAATAAAAGATAAAGAGTTTTCTTTGTGCCAACAGACTGCAATACCTGAAAATTTAAATCTTGTATATATATATATTTATATATATACACAAGTTTATTATTTACTGAACAGTATTAAAATTTGCAGAAGGTATATTGGGGATGCAGCAATCATAAAGAACACTCTATAAAGTTGTCCTAAGCTTTCGGAAATTTATTTTCCATCTTCAGAGGATCTACGAAGGTGCATTTTATGTATTAAGATTTTTTCTTTTTTTATATATACATGCAGTATCAAAGGTTTTACTTACACTTTGTTGAGATTTTTTTTTTTTGGTTGAGTTGTTAATATATAAATAAAAAGATATAAGATCACAGGTAATGTACATTACAATTTAGACAAAAAACAAGTTATTACTAAGCACGTGTCTCCTACGAACTAAGTCTAATGATCATTAATTTCTTAATATAAATAAATAAAATCTAAAAAATGAGTTTTGGTATATGTCGTGGTAGTTTGTTGAGTTTAATGTAGGCAACACCTATATCGTATTTTTGAATTGTTATTACCTTGGACCCTATTGATGATTCCTTCTGCTCAAATTTTGATCAGTAGCGAGTAAATGGTAGTAGATCTCAGTCAAATGACTAATGTCCGTTCTTTTATTCATACTATGTGGCTCTTGTGATATAAGAGCCATTTCTATAAATAATCTTTTTTTAAGGTTGCGCTCGTTGTGCAGAATGTTGATATTATCATAATTCATTTCGTGCTTCAATAGATTTACATGTTGTGCAAGGGCACATCTTTTGGGATGTAGCCTTGAATCACTTCTGTGTGCCGTTATGCGACTCTCAATGGTTCTCGAAGTTTGTCCAATATATATCTTCTCACATGACCTACAAGGTATTGCATACACTACATTAGAACGGTTTTTGATGTCTACTCTTCCTTTCAATCGTGTAAAAATTGTTCTTATGTTCATAACCGTTCTGTTCGCTATGTTTATGTCACTTATCGGATGTAATAATCTCGTTACTCTTGGAGTAATGTTCCTAAAGTAAGGCAAGGAAGCAAAAGTGCTAGATTGGCCAACTGTACTGGTATCATTTTGAGGGTTTTCTAATTCCTGTCTTCTCTCTCTAAGATTTGATGTATTGTTGGTAGTCGATGGCGTGCTATATAGAATCTTTTTTAGAAGTGTTGTTGGGTAAGAATTATCTTTGAAGAGGTTGTAAAGATCTTTTAAGTTTTTGTGATGGAATGTTGGATCTGATATATTTAATATTCGGTTTTTCATTTGTTTTATCAAGTTTGTCTTCATTGAGTGTTTATGGTATGAGTGGTAGTTCAAGAACCTTCCTGAGCTACAGGGTTTCCTGTACCAATCTATAATTATGGTGTTTGAGGATGTTCTGATAAACTTCATATCTAGAAAAGGTACCGAGTTAGATTCATCCTCAGTTTCGATAGTAAATTGGATATAAGGGTCGTAACTGTTGAATATCTCTAAGATCTCATCTGTGCTTCCTCTAGGTAATGCGATGATAATGTCGTCTACGAACTTTTTTATGAATTGTAAATCAAAGGGTAATACAGATACGACTATGTCTAGTATGTCGTCCATAACGTATGTAGCTAGAATGGCTGACAAACTTGCTCCCATTGGTGTACCAAATACTTGTCTGTATATCTTATTGTTGAAGGTGAAGTATGTGTTTTCAAATAAGAATTCGATAATTTTCAGGAACGTGTCTTTGTTTATGTTGCAGTAGTTTGAGATTCTATACCAGTTTTTTTCGATTGTTCTAACCGCCGCGTCTAAATAGATGTTGCTAAATAGGGATACCACGTCTAAGCTGGCTAGAACATATCCTTGTTTCAATGATTTCTTGTTGAAAGTGTTAAAGATTTGAAATGAATCATTGACATGGTAATCATTATCTTGATCATATGCCTTGGTTAAGATCTCCGCTATATAAGTTCCTAAATTTTGTGTTGGGGCACCTATTGATGCTACGATTGGTCGCATACTTAAATTTGGTTTGTGGACTTTCGGCAACGCGTAGAATTGAGGCGATATACCGTTGTAACTCATCAATTTCCGTCTTGTAGTAGTATCTATTTGCGATGAGTTCTTAAGCTCCGTGATTAAGTTGTTACATTTTCTTTGTATTGAATGCGTCGGGTCTCTAGGTAGTTCGACATAAGCACTATTATTGTTTATTAGGTCTCCGCATAGTTGTTCATATTGTTGTTTATTCATTATTACTGTTATATTCCCTTTGTCTGACGACGTAAGGACAATGTTTGGATTATCCTTAAGAAATTTCCTTGATATATTTAGCAATTTGCGGAATAATGTTGTTTTTTTGTTCGAATTGTTTAATTCATTTGTTACTATGTTTGTTGCTTGCGCTATGATGCTGTTCCTAGTCACTCTATTGGTAATAGTTGCTGTAATACTGTCTATATCCGCCAACAGGCTCCTTATTGGGATATCCTTGCCTAGTATCGGTTCTATACTGAACTTAGGACCTAACGATAGAAACTGCATAATATTTTCAGGAACTTCTATTCCGCTGATATTCTTTATCCAATTAGATTTAGTTTTAAAGACGCTTTTTAATTCAATCTCTTTTAGATAGTCGATTTTCTTTATATTTTTAAATTTAATCTTATGAAATAACTTATTAAATTTCTTTTGCTGTTTCGCAGCGAAATTTTGCCAGGTAAACTCATTAGTGTGCTTGATGATCTCATTTCTCAAAATAGGTAAGGTTTGTTCTAATCTGTTGATGATCTTATGACAATTTGAAATCTCTAGGTTAATTAGTTTGTTTCTGAGTCTATAGTTGTAGTTAGTAATATTACTTGCTTGTATGTCCTGTCGTTGTAGTAAGTTTTCGATTGGTTGGAGGGTGGCTGCGATGTGTTGTGGTTGCAGTCCTGTGTGTTTACAGTGTAGTAAAAAACATCTCCTATTGTACTCTGAAGATGGAAAATAAATTTCCGAAAGCTTAGGACAACTTTATAGAGTGTTCTTTATGATTGCTGCATCCCCAATATACCTTCTGCAAATTTTAATACTGTTCAGCAAATAATAAACTTGTGTAAATCATCGACATGGGGTTTTACAACATCATTACAACTACATATGGTGACACCGCAACAAGAAAATTAAAGCTATATGAGAAAACCAAAACCAAATTAGCCAAAGAGTACAATAGGAGATGTTTTTTACTACACTGTAAACACACAGGACTGCAACCACAACACATCGCAGCCACCCTCCAACCAATCGAAAACTTACTACAACGACAGGACATACAAGCAAGTAATATTACTAACTACAACTATAGACTCAGAAACAAACTAATTAACCTAGAGATTTCAAATTGTCATAAGATCATCAACAGATTAGAACAAACCTTACCTATTTTGAGAAATGAGATCATCAAGCACACTAATGAGTTTACCTGGCAAAATTTCGCTGCGAAACAGCAAAAGAAATTTAATAAGTTATTTCATAAGATTAAATTTAAAAATATAAAGAAAATCGACTATCTAAAAGAGATTGAATTAAAAAGCGTCTTTAAAACTAAATCTAATTGGATAAAGAATATCAGCGGAATAGAAGTTCCTGAAAATATTATGCAGTTTCTATCGTTAGGTCCTAAGTTCAGTATAGAACCGATACTAGGCAAGGATATCCCAATAAGGAGCCTGTTGGCGGATATAGACAGTATTACAGCAACTATTACCAATAGAGTGACTAGGAACAGCATCATAGCGCAAGCAACAAACATAGTAACAAATGAATTAAACAATTCCAACAAAAAAACAACATTATTCCGCAAATTGCTAAATATATCAAGGAAATTTCTTAAGGATAATCCAAACATTGTCCTTACGTCGTCAGACAAAGGGAATATAACAGTAATAATGAATAAACAACAATATGAACAACTATGCGGAGACCTAATAAACAATAATAGTGCTTATGTCGAACTACCTAGAGACCCGACGCATTCAATACAAAGAAAATGTAACAACTTAATCACGGAGCTTAAGAACTCATCGCAAATAGATACTACTACAAGACGGAAATTGATGAGTTACAACGGTATATCGCCTCAATTCTACGCGTTGCCGAAAGTCCACAAACCAAATTTAAGTATGCGACCAATCGTAGCATCAATAGGTGCCCCAACACAAAATTTAGGATCTTATATAGCGGAGATCTTAACCAAGGCATATGATCAAGACAATGATTACCATGTCAATGATTCATTTCAAATCTTTAACACTTTCAACAAGAAATCATTGAAACATGGATATGTTCTAGCCAGCTTAGACGTGGTATCCCTATTTAGCAACATCTATTTAGACGCGGCGGTTAGAACAATCGAAAAAAACTGGTATAGAATCTCAAACTACTGCAACATAAACAAAGACACGTTCCTGAAAATTATCGAATTCTTATTTGAAAACACATACTTCACCTTCAACAATAAGATATACAGACAAGTATTTGGTACACCAATGGGAGCAAGTTTGTCAGCCATTCTAGCTACATACGTTATGGACGACATACTAGACATAGTCGTATCTGTATTACCCTTTGATTTACAATTCATAAAAAAGTTCGTAGACGACATTATCATCGCATTACCTAGAGGAAGCACAGATGAGATCTTAGAGATATTCAACAGTTACGACCCTTATATCCAATTTACTATCGAAACTGAGGATGAATCTAACTCGGTACCTTTTCTAGATATGAAGTTTATCAGAACATCCTCAAACACCATAATTATAGATTGGTACAGGAAACCCTCTAGCTCAGGAAGGTTCTTGAACTACCACTCATACCATAAACACTCAATGAAGACAAACTTGATAAAACAAATGAAAAACCGAATATTAAATATATCAGATCCAACATTCCATCACAAAAACTTAAAAGATCTTTACAACCTCTTCAGAGATAATTCTTACCCAACAACACTTCTAAAAAAGATTCTATATAGCACGCCATCGACTACCAACAATACATCAAATCTCAGAGAGAGAAGACAGGAATTAGAAAACCCTCAAAATGATACCAGTACAGTTGGCCAATCTAGCACTTTTGCTTCCTTGCCTTACTTTAGGAACATTACTCCAAGAGTAACGAGATTATTACATCCGATAAGTGACATAAACATACAACATAAGAACAATTTTTACACGATTGAAAGGAAGAGTAGACATCAAAAACCGTTCTAATGTAGTGTATGCAATACCTTGTAGGTCATGTGAGAAGATATATATTGGACAAACTTCGAGAACCATTGAGAGTCGCATAACGGCACACAGAAGTGATTCAAGGCTACATCCCAAAAGATGTGCCCTTGCACAACATGTAAATCTATTGAAGCACGAAATGAATTATGATAATATCAACATTCTGCACAACGAGCGCAACCTTAAAAAAAGATTATTTATAGAAATGGCTCTTATATCACAAGAGCCACATAGTATGAATAAAAGAACGGACATTAGTCATTTGACTGAGATCTACTACCATTTACTCGCTACTGATCAAAATTTGAGCAGAAGGAATCATCAATAGGGTCCAAGGTAATAACAATTCAAAAATACGATATAGGTGTTGCCTACATTAAACTCAACAAACTACCACGACATATACCAAAACTCATTTTTTAGATTTTATTTATTTATATTAAGAAATTAATGATCATTAGACTTAGTTCGTAGGAGACACGTGCTTAGTAATAACTTGTTTTTCGTCTAAATTGTAATGTACATTACCTGTGATCTTATATCTTTTTATTTATATATTAACAACTCAACCAAAAAAAAAATAATCTCAACAAAGTGTAAGTAAAACCTTTGATACTGCATGTATATATAAAAAAAGAAAAAATCTTAATACATAAAATGCACCTTCGTAGATCCTCTGAAGATGGAAAATAAATTTCCGAAAGCTTAGGACAACTTTATAGAGTGTTCTTTATGATTGCTGCATCCCCAATATACCTTCTGCAAATTATATATATATATATATGATAAAATAGATTTTTGTTGGGGATGCAGTCATTTAATAAATAAAATTCTTTGGATTATGCCAAGCTTTCGAGAATGTTTATTCTCTTCGTCGGGGCAAAATTCGGGAATTTACATAAAATTAACCACAAACAGGAAAGATTTCATAGTCAGCAATCAGAAAAATCTGACTATGAAATCTTTCCTGTTTGTGGTTAATTTTATATAAATTCACGAATTTTGCCCCGACGAAGAGAATAAACATTCTCGAAAGCTTGGCATAATACAAAGAATTTTATTTATTAAATGACTGCATCCCCAACAAAAATCTATTTTATCAAATAATAAACCAGTCAAGAATTCAGAATCAAACTATATATATATATATATATATATATATATATATATATATATATATATATATATATATATATGTATATATGTATATATCAGATAAGAAGTAACGCTGCACTACGTGATTAACAGTTTAGTAGATATATTTATTTATTTATATATATATATATATATATATATATATATATATATATATATATATATATGTATATATATATAGAGAGATTTCTATCGAACCTGAGCCACTGATAGCAAATCGTACATGCAGTCCTGAGCCAGAGCAACAAACCTGAGCCGTATATGTGGCTCAGGATTGTTTTTGTCTTTTAGAAGACTCGTATCAAACAAAAAACTATTGGCGCTATTTTCCAGTGGTACCTAGTCGTATCCAATACGAAACGTTCGCTCCTGTCACCTGATAGATTAACCGACAAATTTTTACGCTCCATTAATTCCCTCCTAAATATGGCTCAGGTTTGTATGAAATATCTAACTTTTAGTTTAGCAAAAAGCCTACCGTGGCTCTGTGGTAGCCAGACACATATACAAATGTATGTATGTAAATCTATGTTTGTACAATCAAACCTGAGTCGTCTAGATTTGGCAACGCTGTTATTCTGTTCCTACATCATTATATCATATATATATTGAATATTTTTTATCAACATTTTCCGTGTGATATAATTAAATTGAGTATGTTCATATACAGGGTGAGTTTTAAGTGTGTCCACGTTCGATTCGTAATTTGAAATTAATTAGAAATGCAAAGAATGTTCTTTAACAAGGTTATACATCAATATTATTATTATTATTTATTTAGTATTGCAATAATGACTCATTTTCACATTATTGAGTAGATTATGTACAGCGTATGTAAAAACTCAACTGACATATTTTCTCAATATTTTTAAAGGGAATACCCTGTATCTTATATCATAAATATTTCTCAAAATGTTGTTCTAACCTTTAGTTTGTTTAAATGAAAATAAGATATTATATTGGGGAAAAGATCATAGCAAACTATTAAAAATCATTCAGAAATCAGTTCTAACTACCTTATGTTCATTTTCAGTATCAGTTATTTTAGGTATAGGTATTATCCAAGAAAAATGTAACTAAAATGTGTTTCATTTAAAGATATTGAGAAAATATTGCTTTTGAGTTTTGACATTCCCTTACACAATTGATTGGTTTCTTAATATACTGGTTAATTTTGTTAAAGTGCCCGTAAGAAGGTATTTACTTATAAATTGAGACAAAAATATGAGAGCATGCTTATATTAATTTCCTTCTTCTTAAAATTAAAATACGCATGCCTCTGACGGTTTGAGTTTGGTTTGAAATCCTGCTGGAACACCCTTTAAATAACCTCTACATTCAGTCCCGAAAAGTAAAGTAAAGTACTAGCGATTAAAAAAATTTCCTAAATATTATTGATAGTGCAATGTGAAGTTGAATATACACACTAAACAGTGAGTACATTTTCTATCTAGATCTAAAATAGAATCAATCAATTTTCAAAATAATTACCAACTATAGTAGACTGTCAACAACCTTATCTCGCGTATCTGAGATTCGCCAGGGGCGGATTCAGAGCACGCATGAAATAAATTAATTCTGGCCAAAAATATGGAACAATCCACCTGTCTAACTCCAACTGAAATGGAAGTCACGGATGTTGCGAATCATGACATCAACAACACCTCAAATTCAAAATCATACTCATCTGCTCTCACACAAACATCAAACCAACTGCCAAGCAAAGATCAAGCCATTGTTTTCACCTCCCTAGAAGGACTCAAAATCCAAGATTACCTACTGAAACTTGGGCCCATTGTTAACCCTAAAAATATAACCTTCTGCTCACGCATATCAAATAATCGGATTTGTGTATACCTAACCAAGAAGGAACTAGTAGATACATTTTAGGATAACCACGGTGCAATTACAATCAATGGCACAATAATCCCAGCACGTCGATTAATCACCCCATCAGAAAGACTTCTCCTTTCAAATGTGAGTCCTACTATTCCACATAAAATCCTCACAGATACTCTCCACAATATAGGATTAAAACTTATGTCTCCTATGTCATCTCTAAAGATAGGGGCCACTGATCTGGCATACAGTCACATCCTCAGTTTCAGAAGGCAAATATATATTTCTCCACCCGAAAATATACAAATACCACAACATATTGACTTGGACTACGATGAAACATCATACAGAATATTCATTTCAAGAGAAAATCACAACTGTTTCAAATGCAACCAAGCCGGTCATAATGCATCACAATGCGCAAAGCCCATGACTACCCAATCTTCCTTCCCCATCTCTGAATCTCCACCCACGCATTATTCACAAACTTCACATCAACACTCTAATCCTTCAACACAACAATCTCAACTCATCCCACAAGCACCATAACAAACATCTGAGAGTAATCTCAACTAAAACATCACACATGCAATTACTCATACTTCACATTCATCACAAGTTATCTCACAAGAAATAATCGATCGCGCCAACAAACCACAAACATCCATCCACGAGGAAGAACTCCCTGCTGATGACATCCATCTAGATCCTTCTCAAACTACCCCAACAGATACTATGTCCCACAAACGGAACGTCTCAGATATACTAACACCCACACCAGAGGACAACAACAAAACCTTTGCTATACCAACAAGTAACCAGAAAAAAAGTACAAATCTGAGAAAAACCAACTGGATCACAGCTATAGATTCCCTAATAACATTAAAGAATTTATAGATAAACATTCTCCACAATATCCTCTCAAGAGTCAACAGCTCGAAAATTTTATAGAAAATTCCTTTGGATCTAAAAACTTATTAGCTCTTGTCAAGGATTACACCAATAAACCCCTAAAAATTAATTCAATGATTGAAGAAATTCGTCCCCAACTATCAGAAAAAAAAATCAAAGTTAGATGTACCAAGCTGAAAACAAGACTACTAAAACAAATTGCTACAGGAACCATTGATACCGAAAGTGACTCTTCCACTTACTAAACTACAGTATTTCTCTCTAAAATTAAATAAATGTACAGAACAATCATACAATGGAATCTCAACGGATTCCGAACACGACTACCAATGACTCAAATTCTCATCAGTCAACATTCTCCAGATGCCATTTGTATACAGGAAACAAATTTCAAGGGTTCCAACTATCTAAACCTGAAATCGTACAACATATATTACAAAAACCGAGCAGACAGAAACCACGCTTCGGGAGGAGTCGCCATCTACCTGAAGTCTCATCTAATTTCAAGACAAATCCCTCTCAAGACAACCTTAGAAGCCGTTGCAGTAGAAATTGGTAACACAAAAAAAAATCATCTTTGTAATATATATATTCCTCCAAACTATGACTAGATGAAAGCGATCTTCAAAACTTAATTAATCAGATTCCTTCACCTAGAATGATCTTAGGAGATTTCAATAGACACAATATTATTTGGGGATCACAAAAAACTACACCTAATTGACGAAAAATTGCAGCTATAATCAACAGTGCCAATCTTGCACTTTTGAATAATGGTTCCAACACACATTTCAGTCTAGCCTCAGGAAGTTCGTCAGTCATTGATCTCTCCCTTTGCAGTCCTTCTATCTTAATTGACCATACATGGGCAGTTACTAAAGATCTATATGGAAGCGACCATTTCCCAATTATAATAACCAACAATAGATGCACCAAAACTCCTTTCTTACCTGAACCAAAATGGAAACTGGACACAGCCAACTGGGACCTCTTTCAAGAACTTATTAAAACAAAAATATTGACTATATCCATGAACGACACCATTGATAACATCTTGTCACAATTCAACGAAATCTTAATACACTCAGCCACACAGGCTATAGGTAAAACAAAATATATCGACAAGGATAAGATAGTACCATGGTGGAATCCTGATTGCGATCGAGCAATAAAACAGAGTAAAAAAGCCCTAAATACTTTCAAGCGCAACAGCACCACAGACAATCTGATTGATTTAAAGAAAAAAAGAGCGATTGCTAAACAAGTAACTGCCAAAGCTAAGAAGGATTCTTGGTATAAATATGTACAAAGTATTAACACAAATACTCCAGTCAGCAAAGTTTGGAGGAAAATCAAGAGAATTACTGGTACAAACACCCATCACGGCATTCAAGAACTAGAAGTACAGGGAATGTCAATTACCAACCCATCTGACATCGCGGAAGAATTGGCTAAAAGCTTCAGCAGAATATCAGCAAATCACAATTATGACCCGAAATTCTTATCATATAAAGAAAAAGAAGAAAATAATCCATTACAAATAATTCCAAATAATGATCCCATCAATACAACAATCTCTAAAACCGAGCTACTTGAAGCCCTTGCTACATTAAAAGATACATCCGCTGGACCCGATGACATACCTGCCTCTTTTCTTAAACATCTGCCAGAAGAACCTCTCGACTTTTTACTTGAATTTTTCAACAAAATTTGGAAACAACATGCATTTCCAGAACTATGGAGATCAGCTAATATAATTCCAATATTAAAACCGAATAAACCACCCAACGAAGCTGATTCTTATCGACCGATAGCTCTCACATGTGCTTTGTGCAAACTTCTTGAGAAAATCATCAACAAGCGTCTCATATGGAACTTAGAGAAGAACAACCAATTGCACAAGGAACAGACGGGTTTCCAACCCTTAAAATCCACAACAGATAATCTCGTTGACTTTGAAACCAACATAAATGAAGCCTTTGCAAATAAACAGAAATGTATGGCAATTTATTTTGACTTATATAAGGCGTTCGACATGGCATGGCACCACAAAATATACAGAACCTTGGAGTCCTGGGGATACCAAGGCAACATCTTGGCCTTCATAAGAAATTTTCTTTCAGATAGAAATTTTCAAGTAAAAACCAATGGCACTCTATCAACCGTTCATCATCTACAAAACGGTACCCCACAAGGTTCTGTGATAAGTCCCACTTTGTTTCTCATAGGAATCAACGACATCCTCAAAACTCTACAAAAACCAGTTCAAGCTAGACTGTTTGCTGATGACCTCATTATTTTCATAAAAGGAAGAAATCTTCAAAGCAGGGCCAGTTTGTTGCAACAAGAATTAACAAACCTCGATTCCTGGTCAACCCGAAGCGGACTTAAGTTCTCCCCAGAAAAAAACAACTGTATTGTTTTTTACTAAACGGCCAATGCAACTCCAAAACTTACCAATTCTGAAGCTCAACAATCATATTTTAAGCTACAAAACTGAAATAAAATACTTAGGACTGATATTCGATCAATCTCTCACCTGGAAATCCCATATTCGATACTTATCTGTAACATGCCAAAAGATGCTAAACCTTATTAGATGCCTTTCAAACAAACAATGGGGTACAAATGGCAAAACACTACTGACATTATACAGAGTTTTGATCCGTTCAAAGTTAGATTACGGCTGCATATCCTATTCATCAGCTTCCACCATTACTCTCAAAGCGTTGGATACAAGTCAGAACAACGCACTCCGCATTATTTCTGGTGCTTATAGAACAACTCCCATTGATAGCCTACTCTGCGAACTCGGAGAGCTACCACTGAACTTGAGGGGACAAGAATTGAGCCTATCATATGTAGCAAAGCGACACGAACAGAACACTCATCAAATCAGGTACTTTCCAATCAGCCAGCACGCAAAAACACATCTTCCGTTCTCCACCATGGCTAATTTCCCCACCACCCATAAACACCCAATTACTCTCAGTAAACAAAAAAGAATCAAATACCCAGCTGATCCAACCTAACCTAACCTATCAAACCCTAATATCCCAATATCCTTCACATCTACAAATCTTCACCGACGCATCCAAGACAAATAGTGGTGTGGCTTGCGCATTTGTGACAGATAACGTGACAAAAGAATACAAACTACCCGAAACTGCTTCCATCCTCACTGGAGAACTGTATGCAATCTACAATGCTCTATGTTACATAAAAACAACATCTGGAAGAAACTTTCTAATCATCACTGACTCTGTAAACTCACTATACTCAATATCAAAAGTGTATACCCATCATCCATTAGGAAAATTGATCAAAGAAGAACTAAACCTACTCAGCAAAAACCAATTAGTCACTTTTATATGGGTTCCCTCTCACACTGGAATAAGAGGAAACGAACTAGCTGACAAGCACGCGAGAAAATGAGAACATTCGCAGTGGACTTGAAACCTTACTTCCGTTCTAAAATAACTAATATATGGCCTAAATACTGGCAAACCAAAATCTCAAAACTGAAAGAGATCAAACCAGTTTTTC
The DNA here is from genome assembly GCA_958507055.1 of Crioceris asparagi. NCBI lineage: Eukaryota > Metazoa > Arthropoda > Insecta > Coleoptera > Chrysomelidae > Crioceris > Crioceris asparagi. Next base: position 42,925,604 of record OY293829.1, read on the forward strand.
AACCATGGACCATCCCACCAACCAATCATTTTTATCAAACAGTCATCACTAGACTCCGACTAGGACACACTCGCCTCACACACGAACACCTACTCAAAAAGGAATCTCAGCCGGAATGTTTCGCATGTGAAGTGCCATTAACCATAAAGCACATATTAGTGGAGTGTCCTCGATTCGAAAAAGAAAGACTAAATAATGGAATTCCCAGTGACTTTGGCGAAATTTTCAGTTCCTGTACTACAGACAATGTAATAACATTTCTCCGGGAATCAAATATCCTGTTTAAAATATAACAAATTGTTACTAATACAAAATGTTTTACCGCTAATAGCCGTTTGGCTGATGCGAATATGTTTAATAAAAAAAAATAAAAAAATATGAGAATTTGATCTTGGCTATAATCAACGGTGCCCAATCCAGTGGAAATATCTACAAGATGGTGGAACTTCCGGTTACACCGGAAATTCTACTAAATTTGTTTTTTCAACCCCTGTTTTTATTAGATATTTGAATTCCGCACATTTGACTAAGTATGAAAGCCCCAGTTGTTATAACTTAACTGTTATATTTTTGACCTATATCAATTTTACTGCAAAAAGTTCTCATAACAGATCTGTATTTAAGAATTCATATCCCTCTTATTGTCAACCGGAAAAGCAAAAAGTAGTTTTTCATCGGTAGCCTGATGGTTTCCTTCAGTATGCCCATCATTCAGAAAATTGTCTTGTTTATCACTCCAAAAATATATTAAAGACTTCAATGACAAAAGTTAAAAATCTCATTTTTTCATCATAGCACCTACCTATTTTTCTATCGTCATTGAGTAGAAAATTGAATTTTAGGGGAATGTTTATTACACGCTTTTATGTTTTTTCAAGTAATATGAAAGATATTTGAGATTTTTAAAATTTTTCTATCGCGAATGTCTTTTTTACGAATGACTAAGTGACCTTGGATGTAAAATAATCGCTGTTACTTATACCATGTTTTAGCTGTCATATTCATAGTTTTGAAAGTTGAAGTAAACGTCTGTTACAAAAATCCAAATGAATCAGTTTCCAAAAGGTGTTATTTTTGATCTGTTTACTATTTACGGAAGTTGTTACAGAATACTGGAAAGAACCTGTCGTGAATTTATTGCCAAATATTTTGAGTTAGGTACTTCCAATGAATAGGAATACATTTTTATTTTTAAGCCAAGGTTCATTCTTTCTGGAACAAAAATCCACAGTAGGATTAAAATAATCACCCAAGATGAACAAAAGAATAAAGTGAATGTTTTGATATTTAGTATCGAGTTTAGCAGTTAGGACACGTTCATTACCTTACTTACAAATCGTTTATTCATGAAACGTAAGAACTCCAAAAATAAATTACAAAAACAAAACTATGAGATATGATCTATGTGTCTACCGTTTTGGTTTCAGCATTCAACAAAACGTTCCTGAACGGCATCATTTGAAGCTGATCTTATTTCATCTTCTATATTAAATCCTAAAGAGATATAGGTTCTGTTTTATATAGCTCCTCCTTGACTCTCCTCCACAAGTAGAAATCAAGTGGTGTCAAATCCGGCGAACGTGGCGGCGAAAGTCGCCGACCTCTATTTCCCACAACCTATCGTTAAACAAATACTGACTCATTTGAGTAACCGACTTGCGATAGAAAATTGTAAAAAGTCTCAAATATCGTATTTATTATTAAAAAAAACATAAGAGAACGTAATTCCCTTAAAAATCAATTTTCTACCTAATGACGATTGCAAAATAGGTATGTGTTATTAAGAAAAGTTGAGTTTTTTCACTTTTGTCATTGACGTATTGACAATAAAAGAGATATGAATTTTTAAATAGACATCTGTCATAAGAACTTTTTGCAGTAAAATTGACTTCCGTCAAAAACTATGACAGATAACTTAAAACAACTGGGGCTTGTCATACATAAATAAATGGGCGGAATTCAAATATCTAATAAAAACAGGGGTTTCCATTTGAAAAAAAACAAATCTAGTACCATTTCCTGTGTAACCGGAAGTTCCACCATCTTGTAGATATTTCCACTAGATTGGGCAACGTTGATTTTAGCCAGGGCCAGGATCAAATTTTCATATTTCTATCTCGATTTATAAGTGAAAATCTTCTAATGGGCACGTTGAAAAATCACCAAGTATGTAAGGGACAATTTTGTGAATAATTAATCATAGTTATTATATATTTCATACAACAGGCAATAATTTTATAGATGGTGCCAAAGTTTTGTATAAACATGCTAGTAAGAGTGGTATTGAAAATCCAAAATTCATAAGCGCTACTAGATTACGCAAACATTTGGCAACTGTAACTCAGTTTCTTCAGTTTTCAGAGAGTGGCTTAGAACAACTATCTAGATTCATGGGGCTCTTCAGACACATTGTAATCTTTATAGACTCTCCGATATTTCCTACCAGACAGCAAAAATATCGAAATTGTTGCTTTTTGCATCTCAAGGAGGATTAGAAAAATATAAGGGCTTAGATTTAGAATTTTTTAAAACATTGAATTCAAAGTAACTGTCTTTTATTTTGTTCCTTGATTTGTGTGTTCTTTGTTAATTTTGTCTATGGGTTGCATGTCTGACGTCTAATGGCAACCAAAATCATGCGATTGAGAGTTCGAGATTCTCTTTTAATTGCATTCAAACACTTCGGTAAAGACAAAAATATTACTCGTCAACAGGTTGAATCAGGAGACTACATCAACAACTGCATTGAAAGTAATCTAACTTACAACTGGGGAAACCATAACAGTGTTTCTAACAATGAGTGCCAACGAAATAGGTTGGACTAATCTACAGCAACTTATATACAAATTTGTGCTATCTATTTTAACAAATTGATCAATAATTGATAAATATCTTGGAATCAAAGAAGAATAGTCCATTTGGACAGTATCGTGTCATTCATTATTTTAAACGCATAGAATTCCAACATCGAGGGATTCCTCATGCACATATTTTCTTGTGGCTCGAGAATGATCCTCAAGATCCACTTGGTTTGGATACACAGGCTGCCATAGCATTGATCAATCAGGTAATCTCAGTGTCATCAGCAGAAGCATCAGTAAATATCAAACTACAAACTCATAAACATACTTTTACTTGCTACAAGAAAATAACTGCCAACAGGCAACAGAAATGCAGATTCGAAGCTCCTTTTATACCACGTAGATTAACACCAATGCCAAAAGATGATGCATACTTTACCAAATATTTGCAACATTATAAGAAAGGAGAACAATGATTACCCTGACATGGCAACATTTTATCAAGAAATCAGATAAATTCAAATGAGGAATATCAGGATATAATCCGGGAAGGGATCATGCGTCCAAGAGTCTTCATCAAACGAGAATGGACTGAAAAATGGCACAATGCGTTCAACCTATTTGTATTCAGTCTTCTACAATTCAAGACATACATTCAGTTTATCAATGATAAATACTCTTGTGCAGCTTACGTGGTAGAATTTGTGAATAAAACACACAGAGGCATAAGTAACCTACAACGCCAAATCTTTAAAATCATGGATTAGCATCCAGAATTCAACATTGTAGAAATTACAAAGAAAATGAGCATCGACATGCTCAATACAGTAGAAATGACGAGTCAAGAAGCTGCGTGGTATTTGCTACGTGAGCCCATGTCAAAGAGTTCATTTATCATTGTTTATACTCCAATGGTTTGTCCTATTGAACGACAAAGAATTAGGAGAACTCGGAAAGAATTTTATGAAATGAATTGCGAAGATTAATCAACGGACATCTGGAAGGAGAATTGGTTCGACAAATATGAGAAGAGACTAAAAGAAATGGATGAGATGACACTGGTAAACTTCGTTGCTAATTACACTCATAATGCATAAGCAGGGCAATTACATACAATGAAAAGAGCCGTGCATAATTCGATATCGAAATTACGATATAGCTGCGGAATTAAATGAATATAAGAAGGAGATGGTGACATTTGCCGTTTAGAAATGAAGAAGAAGAAATTCTCGCCTATATGAAATTCATTCAACGTTATGATGACAATGAACAATTGATTTTAGAACGACGCAAATATTTTGAATCGAATTTGGATCTCGAAAAGTCGATTCAAATTGTGAGAGATTTATGCCGTGAAGAAGCACTTCATGATAATGCCGAGTTGCAAGATAACAGATATCCAGAACCGAATCCATTCCAGGAATTTTACCAAGCCAATGCAGCAATGAATGATGATATCCGGTTGGCAACATTGAATAGGCTTGGTGCAGTAGCAAAGAAACGAGAGAATTTGATGGACAATGCAAGATTTTACCAATCAATGTGAATGGCGAATGGAAAACAAAGGAGCCTCTTATTACATGTTATTTCAAATATTCTTTCTGCAGAACCTCCTCCATTACAAATTTTCTTCACTGGATCAGCTGAATGCGGTAAAACTTTTGTTATAAAATTCTTCATGGAGATCTATAATCGTTATACAAATACTGTTGGTTATTGTAATGCATTCATAACATGTGCATCAACCGAAAAGGCTGCTGTAGCATTTGATGGAACGACAGTGCATACGGCATTGAAAATCAGTTTGTAGAAATTACTACCGTTACCTACAGAGGTTGCACAACAATATCAAGCACTGTTCAAGTACGTGAAAGTACTAATCATGGATGGAATCAGTATGATTGGGTCTGAATTATTGTCACAAATCGACTCGAGACTAAAACAGATCACTGGTAATTTTGAAACTTGTTTTGGCGGCTTGGATGTGATTCTGATTGGTGATCTTCGTCAGATACCACCAATTCGAGCTACGCCAATGTATAAACAAATCAAGCAGCTTATGACAGGTCCAACTTTGTGGCGTGGACTCAAATTTTATTAACTTGATGAAGTAATGCGGCTAGCTAATCGAATATTCTCATCAATATTAACAAAAATTGGCAATAGCTTAGCTTTGGATTGCACTTGATTGAATTACGATTTTACTCAAAAGAAGATGCTGATCGACTCTGTCTATTTCTCAAAAATGTATCTGTTGATGAATACAACCGTTCAATTTTGAATCGCGCAGAAAACCAGACCGTTTTAATCGCCACAGACAGCTTTGTGGGTTGCCATAATGCCAAGCAGGAAGCATTCGTGCGTCAAAAGCTGCATAAAATGTCTGATTGACACTGGTGGATTACCGTATTAAATAATATTGGTTCCCAATGAGCCATACATGTTAACTACCAACATCGATGTGGCCGATGAGTTAGCTAATGGCGCCGTGGTTTACCTGTGTGATATTGATACAAATGAGGATGGAATAGTAACTCGTCTGTGGTTGGATATTCCAAAATCACCAAGAATCGGCGAAAAATTGAGGAAAAAAGTTGCTGCTTATGTACAACAAAATAACATCAGTAAAACATCTGTACCAATAGCACGAAGAACTTCAACAGTTACAATGAATAACAATAAAACGATGTTTGCTAGACGACCCCATTTCCCAATAGTCTCTGCTTGTGCTATTACTATTCATAAAGCTCAAGGTGGTACGTTTGTTATGATTGTTTATGAATATGATAAGACACATTCACAGCAGTTACTATACGTTGCACTTTCTCGAGTAACAAGTATCGAGGGACTTTACATAGTAACATAAAATAATGATTCCAACTTTTTACCATGGAAAAAGAAGAGACCGCTTACAAAATGAATTTCGTAGACTTTCACTCAATCGTTTGGTAACAGTTGAAGAATATATGAAGAACTGCATCAGTAATTGAAGAGGATTATCACTATTGTCTTTGAATTGTCAAAGTTTATCAGCCCATGTTGTGGATTTCACGGAAGCAGTAACTCAATGGGCAAACATCCTACTTCTTTCTGAAACCTGGCTTAAGAATGAAGACTCACTTGATATTCCAATTTTGATTGTGTTTGCCATTTCAAACGATCTAATATCAGAACCCGTGGAGTTGCAATTTACCAGAATTCTAACGATGCGACTTACATGATTACTCCTCAAATTGATTTAACGGTAAAACAAACTACTTCACTCTCAGTAAATGCTGCAGAAGTTGGTGAAATGTGTGTTACTCATTGCACTATGGAACATGGGCAAACGGTCCTCTTAGCAATAATCTACATATCACCAGGGAGTTCTGTCGCAGCTGTTATCACCTGCATCCATAAAGTTTAGGTGCCGTACATACCAAAGGTTGCTGCAATCATTGGATCCAATGATGATAAGATACCGATTATTCTAACTGGAGATTTCAATATTAATATTGCTTCTGAATTTTTAAAACAGACACTTAACTTGACAATGAATACTGATGCTAAAGAAGGGACAAGATATGGAACCTCGATCGATGCAGTATTTGCACGTTTTCTCAATCGACTACAACAAGAGTTTTTATACCTGATTTTTCTTACCATAAACCCGTTGTATCCTTCTTAGAAATTGATGATACAGGAAATTGAATAAAAATATTATTTTCATGTAATAAATTTGAAATTAGGATTACTATTAACATAACCTTCGCCTTTAGTTCACAACTTTAACGTGAAAACCACATTTTACCTAAGAACAAACTGAGCAGCAACTGTTTAATTCGATTTGTATTCCACAACAACCTTAATTGACAATTATTGTCATTCAATGAATCCCATAAACTATTATCCTGACTTCCAACCTAAGAAATTTCACTTCTGACGCGTGCTAATTTCACGCACCCCTTTTTTTATTTCACACCTTTGAGTGTAACATTAGTCATGAAAATCGTTGAACACCAAAGAAGATAATACTTATCCTACTACCCACGTATATTCTTTGCTTGTATTCGTTATTATTCATAGATATCAAAACAGCGCGGCGGAAATACGCATATTTGAGAATTTACACTGCTGTAACTCGAAAACCGTAACTCTGTGAAAAAAGATTTTCAATTTTCGAAAGAAATTGCCCCTTCCACATAGCGAAAATACACATATATCAAATTTCAACATTGCTGAAACTTGACAACCGTAGCTCTTTTGGAAAAAAAATCAGTTAAAACGTTTCCGGATATTTTTTATCCTTAATTATTCCGTCTCGGATTTTCGATTTTCTCAAGCCTCCTCTTTCAAATGAATCAAAAATCATTATAATCGATGTTCATTTACATATACAGCGCACGCACAAACCAAAAAAGCACACAGTCAAATTATATAACTCATCCGTTAGGGTTCGTTTTTTGACCGACGAACCCCGAACGGAGGAGGTATACAATTCGACTGTCTGCTTTATTTTTTTTTTTGGTTCGTGCGCGCCTTTTATATAGTAAACGTGCTACGATTTTGATGATTTTGGGTTCATTTGAAAGAAGGGGATTGAGAAATGGTCCCATATTCATAAAAACGCAAATCCGAAATCTCCTTCCCTCCGAAAACCGCCCCCGAAGGGGTGTTGGGGGCGAATTTTCTCGAAAATCGAAAATCTGAGTTGGTATAATTAAAGATAGGATAATATCCGGAAACGTTTAAATTGAACATTTTTTCAAAAGTGCTACGGTTTTCGAGATAGACGCATGTTAAATATGTATTTTTGCTATGTGGAGAGGACAATTTCTTTCGAAAATTGAAAATTTTTCGATACTACATGAAAGATATAATTATTTGTAGCAACATTTATAATGAAAATTTTTTCCTTAGAGTTACGGTTTTCGAGTTAAATCGGTGTTAAAATGGTAACAACTAAAATATTCAAGCGTATTTCCGCAGCGATGTTCTGAGATCAATGCAAACTGTAGTTTGCAGAGGTGAGAGCGGTATCTCTCACTTCAGCGTACAGAAGCATTATTTACAGAAAAATGTTGGATTATCAAGGTCACGAAATGGTTTTTCCCGATTAATTTAAATATATGGCTTGAAATTAACGAGATATTGTATTTAATACAATCGTTCAATGATATGTAATCATTTGAAAATATTTTCAACTCGTAAAAGGCTGTAATAATTATATTATCAATATATGTAAAACCAAATAGACGGATTTCACAATTTATTATTTTCAAGACTCTACGGTGTTGCCGGTGCTAAAATTTTACCTGTTCTTAAATACCTAACTGATATAGATATCGGATAAATACCTAAGTGAAACTGACAAATTAATTATGATCATGATTGTAAAATCATTTATTATTTAAAAGCATGCATACTACTTCGCTCTTATTCGAAAGTGGTACATTATTAAGGCACTAATAATATTTGTCAAACGTATACTACTACTACTATACTAAATGTCAACAATGAGGTAGATGTAGCAGAAGCAGAGAACAGAGACGTATATAGAACTGCAATCCTAATCCTTAATGTTAATTCATCTATTTACTAAGAGATGGCAGAGCGATCAGGAATTAGACGTTTTCGTTATTCTATTTATTAGTCTATGATTTTCGTACGCTGTGGGTTAATAATTAATTAATTATTATTTGATACCTAGTTATATTTTTTCTAACATTGCCTACTCGTGCATACATTTTTTTGGTTTTAGCTTTTGGTTCAGATCACACGATATAGCTTTTTTTATAATTAGACGCGGCCCGCTGTTGATAAATATCTAGGTACATTTCAAGTTATGGAATACAAGGTGGGAGATTAGGAGTGCGTAGGTATTCGGACGATTACGGGGTTATTGTAAATATTAGGAGAAAATTTCTATAACTAACCCAATCGTATTTTAAGCATTCTACAACATAAAAATATTTTCAATTATACCGGGTGTTTCTAAATAGTTGGAACTCTACACAACTTTGTTTTTTCTTATGGAATGTTTATAACTTTAATTTATTTTTCAGATCAAAATGGAAAAACAATGTCAGTTTATTAATATGACTTTATGTTTATAGCTAATATTTTATGAGATATTAATTAAAGGATGAGAGAGTCAGTATGTAGTTATTCGCGAATTCACATTTTTTTTAGTATATCTATATTCATGTCCCCAACAATAATGGTAATTTTACTACCATTATCAATGTTGTGTAAATATGCCTCAAGAACTGTAACATTACATTTAATTTCTTGGCAAGCGCTGAAAAGAAAGATGCAGCATATATATATACGGGTGTCCCACTAAGGTCAGCGAGGTAGGATAATAGGGAAACCGTAAACCCTACGACTTCGGGAAAAAAATTCATAAGTAAATCGGCTAAAAGAAATTCAGCTAAAATATTTTCAAGTTTCTAAAAGGGCCGCTAGGTGGCGTAATTACCGTGGTATAAATTAAAATCAAAATTTTCTCAAAAAATCGAAATACCAACGTATTGTTTTGGTACCGGAAATGAAAAGTTCATTACATTCTGCGTAATTTTGGTCCTCACACTTTTTCCGTATTTTTGTATGGGTGGGGAAGTACTTTATTAAACCGCTGTAATCTCCTAGACGCGTTAACCAAATCTAATAAGTTTAGTCATGTTTGAAAGATAACTTGACGCTTATTTTAAAAATAATATCGGATGTGTTCGCAAGTTCACAACTTTACTCCTAGAGGGCACTGATAAACCAATATTCAGTTTTCATATTTTTTTGTAAAAAAATTAAACGACACGGTACATTTAATAATCATTGATATTAAGAGCCACATAATTAGCTACATTTTGGTGAAAACCGCGACTCGATCTCTTTACTCGTTTTTGAGTTAATGTAAAATTGATATTTTTTTAAGATATAAGTTACTTATTGCTTATTCAGTTAGGTTAGGTTAGGTTACCACTGAGTAAAAAAAACTATTTCTTTAGGCACTTTAATCATAATATCCCTAAAAATGTTGATAGCGGCGCAATTTTACTTTGCCGATAGACCATTGGATTATTTTTATTCGTTCTTAAGTTAGCGTGAAATTAATTTTTGATGAAAAATAATTGGGGACATAGAACCAAATCGTTTTTTGATCGACGAAAAAACGAAAAAAAAAACATAATTATCTATTTAAGCAATATTAGTGGATTAATAACAACGTAAAGTAAAACATAAAAATAATTATTTGAGTGAATTAATAATTTTAATAATACGGATATGGACACAAAACTACCGTCAGCTTCGGCTGTTGGGGATAACATTGAAAACGTTGGACAATTAAGTAAAAAGAGTGTTTGTAAATGTGTACTGTATGTGCTTCTCTTACTTAAGATTCCACCGCACGCCACTGCTCATAACAACAAGTAATGATAACAACTATGTGCTGGTTTCGGATTGGCTATTTTCTATCAAAAGCAGAAAAACGTTTTTATTTATTTTCTTTCTAATCAGTCTATCAGTATTTTTGTTTCGTTTGAGATTACATATTACAATAATTCAAAAACGAGTTAAGATATCGCGTCGCTAAACTGTGGCTATTTATATGGCTTTTAATACCAGTAAGAGAAAAATGTATCGTGCTATTTAATTTTTTACAAAAAACGATGAAAAGTGAATATTGGTTATTCAGTGCCCTCTAGGAGTAAATGAGTGAATTTGCGTACACATCCGACATTATTTTTGAAATAAGCGTTGAATTATCTTTCAGACAAGACTAAAGTCGTTAAATTTGGATAACGCGTCTAGGAGATTACAGCGGTTTAAGAAAGTACTGTCTCCCAGCTCCCCCCACCCTTATAATCAAAAATACGGAAAAGTATGCAGACCAAAATTACGCAAAATTCCATGGACTTTTCATTTCCGGTACTAGAACAATACGTTAATGCATCGATTTTTTGAGAAAAAGTTAAATTTAATTTATACCATGGTAATTACGCAACCTAGCGGCCATTTTAGAAATGTGAAAATATCTTAGCTGAATTTCTCTTAGCCGATTTACTTATGATTTTTTTTTCCGAAGTCGTAGGGTTCACGGTTTTCCTATTATCCTACCTCGCTGACCTTAGTGGGACACCCGGTATATATATAGGGTGGCTCATGGTCGATGGTTAGTAGGTCATCGAGATAATGTTTATGGATTCTGAATAGAGAAATTTGTCCTGCGTTATACAGGGTCGTTCAAAATGTGTGATTTTACTGCTAGATACAAAAATGTTTAAAAATGCGTTTTTTAAATGGAACACCCTGTATATTATAAAATATCCTGAAAGATACCTAAATTTCCTTTGATTTGATGTATCATGTTCCTATACCTAAGTAGCTTTCAAAAAAATCAAATGATATTTCTCATATTCTTCTATTAAAATTGTTTATTCTTCATGGAAAATGTGTGGAAACTATCGCAACGATACTCTTCCAATGACAGATTGTCCACGAAGTCGTTCACAACTGACCTTAGAATTTCCAAATATTTCTCAGAATTAGACGGTTCATCGTAAATAAGAAAACTTATTCGGTGATCCTTTTTAAGGCAAAATACGTTGAAACTAAACTTCTCCTGAAACCCCATTTCCTTGACAATATTTGGATTTTGATCAGCCCAGAAATGCCCGTTCCTTCTATAAAAATTCCTTCTCTGGAAAATTTTGATTCGTCTGTCTAAATATTTTTTTAAGAATTCATGATCTTCTTGGATGCGAAATAGGATTGTTTTGAAAAAGTGAACCCTACTGTGTGATCTTCTGGTTTTAGAGCTAGAACTTTAGTAAACTTGTACGGGCGCATTATGGATGGATAATCAACTGCATTGAAGTGAAATAAGGAGGGCTACAACTATATCTACAAATAAACGGACATCGAAATGTTTGGAAGCCAATAGTCGGCATTTTAAAAACTAATTATGAACCTTTTCTAAATTTTTACAGATAACTAATGAAATTATTTTGTGATCGTACAAACTTCCTCTTGTTCATTGGATGTAAATCAATGTACGTTTAATTATCTGCACGTTGTTGCGATAGTTTCCACACATTTTCCATGAAGAATAAACAATTTCATTAGAACTTCGTTTGAATTGTTATTTCATTCATTTCAAATCACTTACGTTGAGAAATAATCAAAGGTATTATTAATAATGCACTAATTGTCATATTTTCATTATGTCATGTACTATGATGACATTTAATAGCAACCTAGATAAATATGAGAAATATAATTTGATTTTTTTAGACAATTGCTCTTATCTCGGAATTCTGGCTACTATAGGAACATGATACATCAAATCGAAGGAAATTTAGGTATCTTTCAGGATTTTCCATAATATACAGAATGTTCTATTTAAGAAAACGCATTTTTAAACATTTTTGTATCTAGCAGTATAATCACACATTTTGAACGACCCTGTATAACGCTGAACAAATTCCTATGAATTGAAATGACGCAGAAATAAACATTTAATTCGAGTTATGTTTTGGATAAAAAATATGGAACATAATATCTCGAGAACCGTTAAAGATAGGTGTAAGTAAGTGTGGCAAAAATATTAAGAAAGTGAGGACAAATGCGAAACGCAGTAATATATAGGGTGTTCTATTTGAAAAAACAAAGATGCTGCTACTTTTTGGTATAAGCGACAACTCTGCATCGATGAAAATATTTTAGATCGATAGATTAGGAGCAAATACTTGAACAACAAAATTTTCAGAACGATCCTATGTCCCGTTATCCGTAAACGTCTAAGGTACCATCGACCGTGAGCCACCTTGTATATACATATATATTTGTATTTACAATCAATATGATTATTGAAAATTAAAGTTAGTCCGTGACAGTTAAGCGACTTCCAAAAAAAATCCGTATCCCCAAAAAACATTCCCAATGTAGGAATTTTGGAGGTGAGAGCTATATTCTGCAAAACTCGACAAAAAAAATTTCAAATCTTTCGCATACGCTCAGTAAGAGCTCCACACCCATACAACTTTTTATGTTTCTTTGTATACGAATTTTGCTTTAATGGTACATTTTCATCAAGTGATTCTATCGCTTCTCACCGCCTCCAATATTCCTTCTATGACGTTGAAACATAAGTTGTTCATATTTTTTTTTAACTCATAATAAGTTTTATACATACTCCACGCCTTTATAAGTCTCCTTAATACGGTGTTAGCAATTATTTTCATTAGGTTTAAATATACAGGATGTTTCATAATATATGCGCAGGACTTGAGGATGTGATAGCTCGTCCAAAAAAATGAAAAAAGATATTAACTTATCCTCTAGAATATCGTTGCGTGTTTTTCTCCCCATTTCCTACGCCAATGGAAAAATTACAGTTTTGAGATGCCCATTTGAACCGCCAATGTTTTCTACAAAAAAAACTATTGGTCGTGAGCTCTGAATTCGACCGTTTTCGTGAAAAATCAATTTAATAATTAGAGGTCACGACCAACAGTACCTTTTTGGAGTAGAAAACATTGGCGGTTCAAATGGGCATCTCAAAACCGTACTTTTTCCATTAGCGTAGAAATTGAGGAGAAAAACACCAACTACTCCTTCAAAATCTTCACCATTTATGACAAAAATGTTGTTCTGACTCAAAACTTATACGATAAACGGTTCAGGAGATAGTCACAAAAAACGATTTTTTTTTATTTCAACGCCCTGTAGGTATCTCGAAAATGACGCATTTTAATCTGTAAGTTAATATAAACATATTTTTGGATGAACTATCACATCCTCAAGTCCTGTGAGTATATTTGCAACACCCTGTATATGAAGAAAGAGATCGTATTGCACTTTTATATTTTTGAAGTGTGTAAAAATATTGTAGATCACAAACAAAGTTGATTTTTTCTCCCAATAGAACTCTTTAGAACTTGACCATATAGTTAAATATACACATGAAGTTCGTAAAAACGAATGCGATATTAATTCTGTTTTATTTCATCTTCTTTTCCAAGACGGAATATAGTGCATTCATCTCAAGTATGTATGCAAGGTAGTGACAATTTTATCATTTAAAGTGAGCAGGTGACTGGAAATGCTAGTCCATATTTAGTGGAACAATGGGTTATGAATATAATACGTCAAGTTGTAATTTCATGGAAGGAATCTTGGGGGCGGTGAGAAGCGATAGAATCACTTGATGAAAATGTACCATTAAAGCAAAATTCGTATACAAAGAAACATGCGTATGCGAAAGATTTGAAATTTTTTTTGTCGAGTTTTGCAGAATATAGCTCTCACCTCCAAAATTCCTACATTGGGAATGTTTTTTGGGGATCTCTATAATAACAACTACAAGCAAGGAATATACGTGGGTAATAGGATAATTACTATCTTCATTGATATGGTATAGTGAACATTCAACGATTTCCGGGACTAATGTTACACTCAAAAGTGTGAAATAAATATTTTTCACAAAAAATTGGACCGACGTTATTAGTTGGTGCACTGAAAAGTATAAAATAATATTAATTCTGTTGGTGGTGGTACTTGTGAAGTTGGTGCCAAAAGTTATCAATCTACCTGCAACTGCACAACTTCAAAAGTACCACCACCAACAGAATTAATATTATTTTATACTTTTCAGTGCACCAACTAATAACGTCGGTCCAATTTTTTGTAAAAAATATTTATTGACTATAGTAAAGAAAAAAAGAGGAAACTTTAAAAGAATTTAAGCCTTCGGATAAAAATAAATGAGTTATCCGTGAGTAGGTAAATAAAGACGTATTTTTTATTAAAATAAATTATCTATGACGATCGTTGTTAATTTGAAGCTCAAACAAAAGAATAAGTAATAAAAAAACAACTGATTATTTAAATTTTTTATTTTGTCTTTCTTTCGACATGAAATTTCCCATTTTTTCTAAAAAAGGTTATCCCGCTTTGGTCGAAAAAAAATCTGGCAACGCTGGTATTGGTTCTTTGTCTGACATACACCTGACCAAGAGCAAGCATTAGTCAAAAAATCCAAACTACGGTGATAAACTAGCTCATAGGTCCGAATACTTTACTCATGGAGCTATTGAGGTGCTTTCGTCACGACAGTCATTGCAAAAACATTTTTAAAGCGTTTTTGTTGACCTTCAAATTGTTTATGAGCATTTTCAGTAAGTAATGCTTAAAATATTTTCAAAAGAGGGATCTTTTTAATGTCAGTGTACATAGATATTATGCCTAAAGAGAATTTACTGATCTTAAATGTTTAATTTTATAAATGCACGTAGAGTAGATTGACAGGTATATGAGTAAATAAATATATTCAAATATTACTATGCTCAAGTCCATTACAGCATAATAACCCTAATAAATATGGTTATTACTTTCTTTTATCACCTCTGATTATTTATTTGATGAATCAGTAACAACTAGAGGTAGCTATATAAGAGATATTTATATTTTACTTATCAAGCGAAGAGTTTTTTCCTTTGGCGAAAGCCTAAATAATCATTGAATTTCACGACTATTACTCGTATTATCCTGACAATTTAATTTTTAAAGTAGGTACATATTTTCTCATTTATTAATGATGACGGAACAGTTATAACTTCTTTTTGTCGAATTAGACGAAGAAATTCATCGATTTACTTTAGGTGCGTATTACTAATAACGCATCAGCAAACGCTCGTCGGCTGAACCGTATCGTATTTCAACGTTTGGTCTTATGGCTTATTCCCATTGGCTTGTTTCATTGAAAATTATTGAAACAAGAGTTGCAAATAAAACTGGGAACCGAATCATGTGTTTATGTCACTGTTGGCGGAAAGCGAGTAACAACAACAAAAATAGAAGCTCACGCCAGCTGATCCACAACTAAACAAAATGAATAAAATTAACAATACTGACGAAAGGGGGTGCTTGAAGGTCATAAATGCAGGAAGCTGACGACCGAGTGTTGATGCAATGTGAACAGAGAACAATATAAAGGAAAACAAGAAAGGACGGACGGGTTGTCTGGATCGCAAGTGTTGTCTGGATAGTTGACGAACAAAAAGTATTTCTATTGACGTGGAAAGTTTCCTCCAAACAGTTACATGTAATGGAAGATGATGCACTCTCTAACAGCTCTATTGTTGGTTGTAGTGTAATTTAGAAGGAGGAATGCATCAAGATAAGATAAATATTAATATTGTTGAACTGAGTGATATGGGATATAATAATGGGACAGTGAAACTATGCAGCGCTATTTCATATGCAACATGACAGGTGGATCGTGAAATGTAAAATTTACTATAGTTTGAATACCTTGTCTATCTCTCTTTTTTGTTTGTAAATTAGTTGAAATAAAATTTTAATTTATTTTCGAAAGTTATTTAGCCCCTTAGCAAATATGTCAGTATTGTCAGTGTCAGTGTTTTGGGGTTAGATATTAAAATTTATACTATAAAACTATTTAGGACATGCGTAAAATGGCAGATGACGTCAGGAATCGTGACGAAACCCCATTCGATGGGTATTCAAACTATACTATACATCATTAATATTGAAAAAAGGTAAAAAGATTGAATAACGCTATATATTTAGCAATTCATAGCCTTTTAAGGTAGCATATCATTAAATCCAACAATCTACCAATTCGATCAACCTTCCGGGTTTTTTTTGACGTTTAAAGAATGTGCCTTGAAAATTTGAGATCACCTTGTAGTCCTAAATTTTGCAAACATGACATTTACAAATGGTCTATTATAGTGTCTTTTTATATCTTGATACAGAAATGGTAGTTTTCAAAAACAGAAAAACAGATATTAGAAGATATGTTTTCGAATGATATGAGAACCGATCCCGCATTTTGAATTCAAATTCAGTTCAATTTGGAAAATATGAGGTTAATGTAAGACCATTTGCTAATCAACGTTTACAGAAATATGGTGCTTGATTCAAGATAAGATTTACTGAATTCTAATATAAAGATTATATAAATTTATAACTTCATATCATGTAGGGAATATTGTCACGTATTAAAAATCATTGTTTATGTAGCATATCTTCCGAATATGCATTTGACTGCTGAGCTATAAACGATATAATTCAGGATAATGTATTTTTGTCAAATGTTGTAGGATTATTACATAGCCATACCATAATTACTTTAGCTAGAGTGACCGTTTTTCCAAGTGTTGTGGGGATAAATTGAATGAGGAAACTAATGCTTAGAGTAAACAATATTGAACATGTTTTTAAACCGAATTACAGAGTATAAAGAAAATGAAAATATAAATATATAAAAAGTGACAGCAGATGATAGAATTAAAGGAAACCACAGACTACTTTCCATAGACTGCTTTCTTAGCGTTACGGGAGGTAGTTAGTTATTGACTGAGACAACTGCTAGGTAATAGCAATGTCAAAAACTACGACATTATGCGCTTTGTGGAAGGCTACATCCGTTTTATATAGCATGCTATCGGGGTGTTGGACATAAGGTTCTTTCTTAACAGACCAGCCGGCCAGCTTTAGAACATTAACTAACGAACCAGGGTTAACTGTAAATACCATGTCGTTGGAACGTTCGAGGAGATTAACGGCTTCAGGATTTCAAGCCCTCTATTCTTAGCCCTCGCATATAGCCCGCTGTTGGAACCGATCTCTTGATTACGCAGTTTATTTTTGGATTCTGGAGCCCATATATAAATTTGGGGATATGTCCCTTACCAAGTATGCTGTATGATACATAATAAAGTGGGTCTTAGCAGACCTAAAAATAGGATGGGAATCGTCAAACAGCATCCAACCTGATGTCATCTGCTCCTGCGGCTGAATTTGCCAAGTTATTTTGGGACTTAGTGATGTCCTTTTTAGTAAATGGATGGTCCGCGCATCCATTGGTGTTGGTTAAATTAAATGGATAATCTCGTCATCATTCGGAGAAGCAGAGCCCAGCAAACTCCGAATAGATCAATCACTAACCACTGCCCCAGTATCAGACTTATCATTTTGCCAGACAGTGATTATCTTTTATGTGAAACACGCACTATTTAAGAAGAACAGCTCAGTCCTTTTGTAAAAGGCGGCTCTATGATTGTAGTCTGGCTCCGTGCTGGCCATACTTACACACACTTCTCTGGTATTTCTTGTGAGAGTTACCGACCTGTTGGGATTTAGCCGACTTAACTGGTTGTGGTATTCCTGGCACTACTGTTAAGTTGTTTGTATTGATACTATGATACTTAATATTAAAATTTAACCAAATGCTTCAGGTAAAAGAAAAAAATTTAACGGTGAATATATTAGTAAATTCATTTCCTAGCTGCACTTGTCTAGGTTTGCGTGATGTCAGTGAAGTAGACATTTCTAGTCAATTAAAAAAAGTATAGTAGTAGTAGTATTGTATTCCACCCCAGCTCACAAAAGAGTATGGTTGAGTCATGAGAATGTAAAGAGAGAGCATTCTATGCTTTTCTTACATCAGAGTTATTGTTTTCATTATTGAAGGGACTTGACTCCTATTTTGTCAGAGATTATACTCTTTTGTTCTTATTGCAACATTCAGATATCGAGTATTATCTTAGCTCAAATGGTATACATCGATGTTAAAACGTCTTAATATTAGTTGATGGGAAACATTTGCTAAGCATTCAATAGTCAGTTTTTACAGAGCACTTTTACTAAAACATGATAAAAACACTTTTCAGTGACTGGAATAAAATTAGTGAGAATTTAGCAAGCGAGAGAGAAGCGTCAAAATGCTGCTTTTATTTTATAACCCTATTGATGATCAAGCCTCGAAATCCATGATAAAATACCCTCCTGGGGCATAAACATTCTAGACGTTCCAGAAACTGGTAGGCCTATAAGAATTTACTGAACTATTTGTATACAACCCTTGTGAGGGGTAATGTAGGTATAAGTTTATTTATCCAACAAATAATGGTTGGTTTCAAATATCCATCGATTTGAATTCCGTTGTTTCTTGATTATGGCGGGAATAATAAGTAATTGCGAATCTTTCATTCGCTGATTTCAGTTAGATGTATAAAAACAATTGAAATTTTTTAGACAATATACTATCGAAAATCAATCAAAGTAGGTACCTTACTTTATTTCATGAAAAAGAAAATATCTACGTTATGTTGAATTAATGAGTTTTTTCTTGATTTTTTTAAAACTTTCTACGTTAGTATTTGTAATAACTTTGAAGAAATAATGCCAACTCTATTATATGAACGATGCACTAAACTCCAAAATATTAATTTTGGGATATAGGTTGGCGTCGGAATAATAATAGTTGTTTGAAAAATAAATTTCTGAACGTCCTGTAAAAAGTGCTCAATATTCCCAGTCTCAACTATAATTTTTCATTTTAATAAAATTGTGTTTAAAGTATGTAATTGTTCGGAACCAAACAAGGTTTAGTTCCGCACTAGTGCGGAGAGTAAATTACCTACCTCATGTGGGATCTGACATCTGACTCATTACTGTTCTTTCAAATTATGTTCAAACCGTAATATTCAAAAACTAATGTAACCTACAGACGGAATTTACTAATTCAAATTAAAAACACTCTCTTAGTTATTATATTAGTAGCTGAATACCCCAAGATTCTTTTTCCTCTACTACCACAACACGATCGATTATTGAACATAGACTGTTTTCTACAAAATAACTACCATCTTGACCCCAACATTTCAGGAACTGCTAAGACAAACCGCCGTATTCATTAACAAATTTTAGTTCGATATTAGTTCATATTGATACTAAAATTATCATGTTTTGATATTATCGTTAGCAGAGTAACTAACAAACAAGCTGAAAAGTAAGGAACTAAGATTTGATAATAAATGGGACTGTAAGACTTAAAAAAACAGGAATGCCTAAGCGAAAATCCTAAATAGGGGATCTTCTTTACGCGAACCCAATGCGCACTTGACCCCTTCTTCATTGGCACTAAAGTATTTTTTAATATTTTAAAATATTTCTGAACTAAAGAGTAACCTAGTGAAAATAAGCTCTTTGTTTGTCGTTGATGAAAACAAACATAATTTGAAACAAGAATGCATTTAGTTCAAGAATTATGTCAGCGCAGATTAGCAGAATGGAGAGAGACCAATAATAATAGAGCTTCCAACATCTCTTACACTTCGTGTGCAATGAAATCCTTGTAATTATGTAAACGACTACCAAATTGCCACCGTATTTTTTCGAAGAGACTGCATCTCATGCATATTCATGCACTCAAATCAAATCTGACCCCGTTCCCACCTTAAAGTTCCCCTCCATCATCTTTAATTGCTCTAAAATGGGGCTCAAATCGATCTTGTAACAAATTGGTCACAGAATGATAGGGCAAAAAGCCATATTACAATATACAATGATAATTATTATGTTGGGAAAATGGGTACCATATTTTTCGACACGTCCTGCGGCAACATCAATTTTATGGATTCACTGTTGGGAAGAGAGCTGCTATTTTAAATGCTTTAAATAATAATGGCAACTCTGCGTCTGCGATATGTAAATTTGACCATCTTGCTGCTGAATTCAAATTTAAATTACAGTCATCTTCTGTTGTGTTAAGTGTTCATTTGCATCGGCCACCCTAAAGTATAGGTAAGAAATGAGACTAGCTATTAATAAGTAATTTTTGAGATGGAATTTTGATCGCCAAATATTGTAGCAATACTTGAAGAGAGTACTCATAAGTCTAACGATCCGTCTATCGATACTATTACATTTTTGAAGCAAAGCTTCTCGGGATGATGATTAAATAGAATATACATATTTTTGATTGGTTTATTACTCATCCAAATCGCTGAAGCTTTTCTAATATACAATGATTCCAAAATATATTGCAATCTCCTTGTACTCTATCTAATCTTGCAAGATGAAGTTTTCGGAAAAACTGATCCCTCAACTTCCGTATGGAAGTTATTGTGGGCAAGGAGAGAGTGGATTTTTATAAGTTTGAGACCATCTCTTGCCCTCCTCTTTTAAATGAAGATCATCAAAATCGGATTACGAATTAGACAAATAATCGAACAGTAGGTATACACACTGCTTATAAAAAGTTTCTGGATAGAAAGTTAGAAATAGAATAACTATGCAACGTTTTCCCCAGTGTTATGCTGTATAGATTAGGTACATACAACAAACAAAACAACCAGTCAACTTAATCTAGAAATGAAACCCCAAAGGAAAATAATGGATAATATTATTCATCTAAACCAGGATCAAAATAGTGATGGATTCAACGAGGTAATAAGACGAAAGGAAACATCCTATCCCAATAATAAAGCTATGGGTATTAATGAGAACTGGGATTTTGGAATGAATAAAAAAGTAAGGCTATATCTAAATAAGATAAAAAGAAAATAAATTGAAAATTTCAAACAAAACAGAAATTATAGCATTCAGACTGCTCACTTTAAATTCAATCATGTTATGTATACAAACACTGCAGCACTTGGACTGGTCAAACTTGATCGAAGAAAAAAATGTTGACTTAGCTTTGAATTATTTCTTAAACGTACTTACAAATATAATTGACGAACATTTTCCAATATAAGAAAAACAGTTCACTGTAGAAACAAGTCATAAAAATGGTACAATTCTGAGTTCAAAACAATAAGAAACAACATATTATACTTTATGATGCAACTAGCAAATAAGTACGGTCTTAATCTTAGAAAAAATATCGCAAAAACTAGGACACAGTACAAAGAAAAAGTTTATGATCAAAAAAGAAAATATTATTAAAATAAGATCATTTGCTCAGACAACAATCCAAAAGCAATATGGAAAGTAATAAAAGAACCCACCCAAAAACTGAATATTAATAATAATAATATTGCGGCCTATGATTTCAATAAATTTTTCGTAGAGATATCTTCAACACTTAATAAAATGGAACTTAACATGCTCCCTACTACAATTCCAGAAAGAATGGTCACTAGATATATAAGCTGCAAAGATAGTTTGTTCCTATCGTCTGTTCATGAAGAAGAAATTTCGAAACTTATAAATAAGCTTAAGAATGGCAATTCTCATGATATGTTTGATCTTGAGTAACAAAGTCATAAAACCACTAGATAAAGCATTAATTACGCGTGTTATATTGCATCTTATCATTTACGTTATGTTAAGAAGATGTATTAGCATTCCGACAATTATGATATCATCCTGCAAGCTGTACCTCAAAAGTGTAGAATTGCATATTTTTATAATGTTACCATATTAGTTAGTACCTTAGCTTAAGTCAGTCTATATGAAACTTTGATTCAATAAACTTCTTGTAAATTAGAATTAAAATATTCTTTTTAAAAATCGGTCCGTCGGATTGAAAATTATAAGTCGCGTCTCACAATATACATAAATAAATGTTTTCACTTGTACCTATCATTTCTAAATTACTTGAGCTGACCTATGCATGTAGACTAGTAGATTTTTGAATAAAAACAAATTGCTGAATGATACTCAGTTCGGATTTAGAAAAAAATCTATCCACTTTTAATGGATTCATAACGGACATAGTAGTAGATTTTGAGAAGGGGCAAATGGTGACGGTGGCATTCCGCGATCTATCAAAAGCGTTTGACTGTGTATGTCAGGAGACTCTTCTTGTAAAAATACAACATTATGGAATAAGGGGAGTTTCCTATATGTTTCCTAAATCATATTTGGACTGCAGGAGACAATTGGTTGATTTTAATGGTGCTAGGTCTTCAAGCCAACCAATTCAAACTGGTGTGCTTCAAGGCTCCATCACCAATTTTGTGTCTTTTGTATGTGACCGATTTTTCTCACAGTCAACAACACACACAAGTAGTGCAATACTTGATTGACACTACACTCTACGTAGTTCAAAAGGACCCAGAATTATCCGAATATCAAACTCATTGACATTCGATTCCTAATAAATATTTTTTACAAAAAATTGGACTGACGTTATCAGTTGGTGCACTGAAAAGTATAAAATAATATCAATTCTATTGGTGCTGGTACTTTTGAAGTTGTGCAGTTGCAGTTAGATAGATAACTTTTGGCACCAACTTCACAAGTACCAGCACCAATAGAATTAATATTATTCTGTACTTTTTAGTGCACCAGCTGAATGTCGGCACAATTTTTTGTGAAAAATATTTATTTCACACTTTTGTGTGTAACATTAGTCACGAAAATCGTTGAACGTTCACCAATACCAACGAAGATAGTATTTATCCTATTACCCACGTATATTCTTTGCTTGGTGTTGTTATTATTGATATCTCAAAACATCGCTGCGGAAATACGCTTGAGTATTTTAGATGTTACTATTTTATCACCGATTTAACTCGAAAACCGTAAGTCTAAGGAAAAAATGTTCATTATAAATGTTATTACAAATAATTATGTCTTTCATGTAGTGCCCACAGATTTTTAATTTACGAAAGAAATCGCCTTCTCCACATAGCAAAAATACATATATTTGAGAATTTAACATGCCTCTATCTCGAAAACCGTAACTCTTTTGAAAAAAGTTCACTTTTAATGTTTCCGGATATTATCCTATCTCTAATTATACCAACCACCTCAAATTTTCCCCCTTCGGAGGCGGTTTTCGAAGGAACAGAGATGCGTTTGATGAATATGGGACCATTTCCTCTCCTCAAGACTCCTCTTTCAAATGAATCAAAAATCATCAAAATCGGAACTGGTTTACTATATAAAACTCGCGCATGAACCAAAAATAAAAAATAAAACAGACAGTCGAATTGTATATCTCCTCTATAAGCTATAAGAACAATAGTGGACATCCAACAAAGTAAATCTTGTCAGTATTTCAAAACTCTCACAATTGAATATGCATTATATATTCATAAATGTGTATGTACATTATAGCTTTACACATGAACAAATCCATATTTATCAAACCAGGAATAAGAAAAAAATAGTCATACCAAAACACAGAATAGCTCACACAAAAAAAACTTTTGTTGTTGCAGCTATAAAATATTACAATCACCTACCACATGAAATAAAAGAACTTTCATTAAATTTAAGAACAAAACAAAGAAATTATTGAAATCAGTTTCTCCATATACTAAAAATGTAATTTTAATGTGAATCTCTTGTAAATCTTTTGAAATTTAATTACATAAATTGTTTTATTTTCTCTGTAATCACATGTTACTCTCATTCAACTGAATTTGTATGTTATATCTATATTATTAACTGTATTTTTATTACGTTTCTCTTGACGATGCAAAAACGATGTACTAGTTTTCGTTGGTTTCTTTTAAACTCAGACATGTGTACAAGTTGTCCTGCAAATAAAGCATTTATTATTATTATTATTATTATTATTATTTTCGTAAGGGGAATACATTTACGCACAGTGTGTGGGGCTCGCAAAATAAAATGAATACCCACTAAACCCCCTACGGGCCGCGGTGAATCCAGGCCGGGACCCTTTCTGACAACTTCGTGCCTGGCTGCATGTACTTTGCCCTGACAGCGTCAATCTGTTTTTATTGATCCATTAAGCACCCCTCCTCTCGCTTAATGCGGAGGACCGTATGGACGTATGAAGCAATCTCACTTCAAGCTTCATCACTTCTTAGCATGATCTCCACAATATTATCAGCAGGGACAACGCCAACTTTTCGAATAAGCCGGGTCCGACACAGTGCGATGTGCGTAGGCGCTGCTCTCCGTTGGATTGAAAGGATGCATTTGCTGTATTTATTTACCTTCATGGCTCCTGCCCATACTTCTGCTCCGTACAAAAGAAGGAGTTTACAGTAGACATGAGAAGTCTTATTTTGCTGGTTCTAGGGCCAATGACGTTTCCCATTAACCTACTGAGCGACATCAGTATTTTCGCAGCTTTTTCATACACCGCTTGGATGTGTCCCCAGTATCGGAGGCGACAATCAAGCACCACGCCTAGATACTTCACCGCAGCCTTTGTTTGGATCTCCAAGTTATCCACAGTCATGGAGATCGTTGTGGGTATCCTCCGACTAGTAGGCATAATAATCTCTGTCTTAGAGATTGCAAGCTCCAGTCCACGACTTTCCATCCATGAGCTGACCCTAATCATAACTTGTTTTAAGCGTAGCTCGGCCAGCTCTGGGGTCCAGCAGAAATGACTGCTGCTACATCATCGGCGTAACCCACCAAGAACACATCATGTGGCATTTCAGACCGTAAGAGACTTTCGTACAAGATATTCCAGAGGTCAGGGCCGAGAACAGAACCCTGCGCCACACCGGCGGTGACCACTTTCATTTTTCTCCCTTCTTCTGTCTCGTATGTCAAACGGCGGTTCTTTAGATAGTCGTCAAGAACGGCCAAGATATAGTCGGGAACCCTAAACTTCTGCCGCAGCGAATCTAAGATGTCTATCCACCGGGCAGAGTTAAATGCATTTTTCACGTCGGGCGTGACCATGAAAACTATTGGACGAGCCTGATGGCAGGCTTCGTTAGCACGCTGGGCAGCCGCTGTCACCTGCCTGATAACTGTTAGAGTTGAATGTCCCTTACGAAATCCGTGTTGACGGTGGGACAAATTTCCAGCGATTTTGATAGAGCTCTGGGCTTCAGCATTCTTTCAAAGAGTTTTCCCGTCGCGTCTAATAAGCAGAGAGGTCTGTATGATGACGGGGAGTCAGGATTTCCCTTACCTTTGCTTATGAGCGCCAATCTGGCTACGTTCCAGCATGAGGGGAAGATTCCAGGCACTAGGCACGCATTAAGCATGCGCAGTAAGAGAAGTGGCCGATTTTCCACCACTAGCTTCAATACCTCCACAGGGATGCCATCTGGACCTGGAGCTTTGTTGTTTTTCATGCCGGCTACTGCCGTCACGAGCTCCTGTTCAGTGAACTTGGGAACGTCTGGGACCGGCATCACAACTATCTCATCTATCCTCGATGGGTGAGTTGGGAAGAGCGTTTCAACAATTTCTGAGACAGCCCCAGCTGGCATGTCTATGCTTGTAGTTTTAAAGCCATTAAGCTAATTTATAGCCTTTTCCCCACGGGTCGCAATCCACATCTTCGCAGAGTTCCCTCCAGCATCTCTCTTTGCTTCGACGTATTGCAGTGGTGAGTGCCTTCTTTGCTGCTTTATGTTCTGCCGACCTATCAGCAGCCTCAGGATGGTTTCGGGCAGGTTGAGCTCTCCTTCTATTCATTAAGGCATTTTTTCTGAGCTCTGTGATTTCATTTGTCCACCAATAAGATTGGGAACAGCCTCTGTGGGATCTTTTTCTGGGCATTGACGCGTCGCAAGACTGCCGAATTCGCTCCATGGTTGAGTCTACGAGAGCTTCTACCTCTGCCCTGCTCGTAAGCTCTAAGAGCGTAATCACATCAGTTTCGTGATGGCGGGATAACTTCTCCATGAACTTCTCCCGATCCGATACGCGTTCGTTGGATTGGACCATTTAAAACGAGTTGAAAAGAGATAAACTCCTGTTCGCTGGCTGTGTATAAGTCCATTATCTTCCAGTTAATGTCGGGTATAGACTCGCCAAAGCCTGCTCTTAGGTAGGTGGGTATTGAGCCTTTGTTTGCTACCTCTAGATCAAGCCTGGAAGCCATATCCAAGATATGTCTGCCCCTTGCATTTGTGACTGGCATGCCCCATTCAACAGCTCTTGCGTTGAAGTCTCCCGCTACTACTACACAGCCAGGGATATTCTGGAGAGTATCTTCAAGTGCCTCCAGTTTCTGCCTGTATTCCTGAGCAGAATAATTAGGCGACAGATATACGCTGCATATCTGTAGGTATCCAGACTGCTGCAATGCCAAGCGTGTCAAAGTACCAAGATGGGTTGGTTCTAGTCCGATAAGGCTCACTAACGATCACTACCTGTGCTGCAGTCTCATGTGCAAGCTGCTCGGTAATAGAGTTTGCAGCTCGGCTTGTAAATTTCCCTGTAAGAACTGTATCATAGCTTCCAATGCTTTTCTAAATGGCTCACATTGCCTAGAGCCTATGGCATGATCTGAAGGTGTTCCAGAAATATCAATACATAAAATACAGGTTGGTGCTTAAGTGCACGTGGCTGCTAGATGTTCAACATTACCGCATTTCCAACATTTCCTGCTTCTGTCTGGCCCTGAACAGTTTCTTCTTACATGTCCGTATCCTAGACAACGAAAACACCGCTCCACCTCCACGCGCTGTCTAATCCTGCAGTTCATCCATCCAATTTTTATTTTTCCTTTCTGTAGGATCTTTCATCCAATTGAACAACGGCTTTCCTTTGTTCACGACTGTTAGGCGCAAAAAGGGTGACTTTAAGCTTCTCGCATAGTTCAGGGTTCTCCTTGCGGATTGCGTTTTTAACATCATTTTCGGTTATAAGGATATCGAGATGAAGGATCTCAAGTCTCAGCTTGGGGACGATTGTGCGGATTACACCGTTATCTCCAACCGACTGCTTAATTGCTTCTTGGAGCTTCGCTCTGTTTTCACACTTAGCGAGCTCTAAGAGTACCCCTCCAGTGACAGTCTTCCGTATCTGACGTATTTTGGTGCCAGATTCTTCGAGCTGAACATCCTTTCTCTTGGCCCCAAGGACGTCAACGTAGGTTCTGTCAGCACTAGGGTTAATCAGGACTAGCTGCTTCTCAGGCCTTGACTGGGACTTTATGTTTGCCTGGTTGGACAACTTTACATTCTGAGGTGCATGCGCCTATCTTTTTGCCTTCATCTCTCTCCTTTTCTGAGATTTAGACTGCATCATCTGAAATTCGTTTCCCAACATCAACAGATACTTGACAATCTACCCTCACATTCTTTAGCCGCTTTTCTTCCCTCGAGTCAGTGGGAGAGCTACTTGCCGGTCGTTTCGCATCGGCAGAGGCGACTGCCCCTTGCGTCATGGGCGATGAGGGTACCTGGGGTATTATTTGAAATATACCCTCACTGCGACATGGGGCATTTCCTTCCCAAGCCCTGCGCGTGGAGTCGATGACGTCCAATGAAGACTCTAAGACCGATAAACCATTTTTCAGGTTCATTGAGACATTCTTCTGCCTGAAAGTGAACGCACGCATGGCATTGAGAGTCTCTCTCATCTTTTTCAACTCTGCGTCCACTATCTGCCTTGCTGAGTCAACATTTAGTTTATCGGTCGCATGATTAGGCTGATTACTCGAAGTCTGCACATCTTCTGCATGTTTGCTTAAGAACTGTGTGGTGTTTGTTGAGGTCTGCCTGGCAGCACTGTCTTTGTGCTTGAAGAGCGCATGAACTTAGCGCTTCTTGCGAATGGGTTCATTTTCTATCTCCCTTCTTCGCTTCCTGAGCTTAGCGTCCTCGATCTTAATGGTTTCTACCGTCCCTGTTATCTTCGCTTGTAAGAGTATCTGCAGTGGATGCCAAGTGGTCCATCTGCAAAGCATTGCGGTCAAAGAATGACGATGACCCGGGGCCCGCTTGCACACCCCCGACGGCCACCGGTACTGGGGATCCGACCCCCTGCACCGTAGTTTCTACTCCCAACTCGGCTTCCATATTTGGTTTTTGATCGGGGTTTCCTCCCCTAGTGGATATTTACCTGCTGTTAGCCGTGACGACACTGACTTGTGGAGCCACGTTACCAGACCTCCCCACGTGGAGGACACAGGAGGAATCCACAACCTCGCGGTCTATTTATTATTATTATTATTATTATTATTATTAAAAGAATGTGTGAAATAAAGGAATTTCCAGCAGGTTTTGAAGAAACCACTCGCAGAAATTAATGCGGAACGGGAAGTGTCTAGGGAGTAATGCCTGGACTCTTTGAATGTGATAGGGGCATATCAAATTTCCGATGAGAATTTGTCAAACAAGTACATGTGAAACATTAAATTATACAGCGATGTTGCTCGTGCTAGTTCAGAATTCTACTCAATTCCTGCTTCAAGTTCTTACTATTTGATGACCTCCTTTAGCACTGTGGTCTACCTTAAAATTTTGGTCTTGTGAAAAGGTCTATGAATCCTAGAAAATGTTTTCGGATCGGGTAGTACGCGATTTGGATAACGCTCTTAGTATATCCGCCTTGCTTCATATGCATTTCCGTCTACAAGCCTATAAGTAAAATGCATGTCAGCTAATTCACTGTTTGTATAATTTACAATTTTTCATCAGATTTTACAACTTACTCTAATAATAATAATTTAGTAATGTAAAACTTCATAGTTTTTATGAAAAGAAACGTCAAAAATTATGATGCTTTTTATTTAATTTTCTTTAAGTGGGCATTTAATGTGCTTACCGTTTTTTTTTATCCCAACATATGAATGTAGAAGTATTTCCACAGATGAAGAACTAAAGAAAAAAAAATTTTTGCTTTTTATTATTTACGCGAAAACGGTACATTGTACGAGAGTCTATGGAACAAATTTTCTTCAAAATAAATGAGGAAATCAGAAATAATTTTGGTTTTTAGAAAAGTTCAAGTCCTGTACGGACGTCACGTATAAAATTTAAAAAAAATCTTACGTCCGAAAATGCTCCTTAATGATTAAAATCACACAAGGATTCACAACCTTAAGCAGCGGCAAATTTATTTTTTAACACCCTGTATTTTCAGCATTTCTACGATCATTGTTTTCTATTACATTCCGTTTGATTTTTCTTCTATACCTAAAAAAACATCAAAATCTGAAAAAGTCTATTAAGTAAAATGCGCAAAAAGCCATAGGTACATATAAAGAAGAGCAAACTTGAAGTCGAACTTCATACCTGCGTTCGTCGATGTTGCTCAAAAATACATCTGTGTACCCGACGGAAGTCTCGACAAACCATAAGAAGCAGCCCGCTGTCCAGTACCTACCACCAAAAGATCGTATTGTAGTTTCATCAAAGAACACATAATTCCATCATTTCAGCTTTCAGAAATTTTATATGTTCAAACTGGTGCTCTCCTTTTAGAATGCAAATTGCCGAAAAGTAATCCTCTTTGAAGTTGTTTTATAAGATAATAACTGTTTTTTTAGCGCCTGTTTACACTCCAGAAATTCTAGAAAATTTGAACGTTAATTTCTATTGATTAGTACACGTTCAATAACTTAGGACGCCGTCTTGAAATCGTTGCATCTTAAATTTAATAATGGCTTTGAATCATCCTTAACAATTCTACAGTAAAGATCAAATGTAGGTACCTAAAGCTAAACCAATTCGGTTGAAAATCTTTTTTATCTTTTTTATATGTATGTATATAGTTTTTTTATATTGTTTTTGAAAAACATAAAAAAGTAAAACTTGTGTCTTCTAATTTACAAATTACATTTACAAATTACAACACTTTTTCACGTTTAATTCAGTTATGTGTGTGTAATTTATCAATTTAATTTTCATATTACGTCCCATATCTTTGATATGCCTAATAGCCGCCATATTGGATTCACATTTTTATTATCTTTCATTTTATATTAGCATACCCTGAACCTGAACAGTTTCTAAAATATCTCATAAGATGTAGGCATTTTGTCCTTTACCCCTACATATGTCAAAAATCATCCCTTGAATTTAAAACCAAATTGAAACTTTTCAAGTCATATATATAAGGCCAGTTTTGACGTATGCGGTTCCTGTGTTCCTCGACATCAGATACAACTTTCAATAAATTAGCATACGCCGAATGGCGCGTGCTAAGAACAATAAAAGGTGCCCGACAATGGGAGATATCACGCGAGGCATTTCGAGATTACCGCGATAGACAATACTTAGAAATACAGAAAGATTTTACAATCTGACTGTATTGAACTCACAACTGACGAAAGACATAGGAACACAGACATTCTATAATGCACCTTATTTAATAAAATACAAGCTGATTCATCACAGAGTAATGAGATGATGAGAGAAATTCAATTCAAATTATTAGTCATGTAAATTACATTTCCATACGCCCCTACCAATACCAACTAAGGTAAAAAGGAATGACTGAAAATAATTCCTTTATTCAAAATTCAAAATTGAGAGACACAATTGAGATCGCGAAAGTGAATCAAACTTTAATCTTTATGGCATATCACAAACATATGACACCAATGCCAAATTAACAATTTATGACTGTAATTAGTGATGCGCAAAGCAAGACCAAGACCAAGACCGATATGGTCTTGGTATTGGTCTTGGTCTTGCACCCTTGGTATTGGTCTTGGTCTTGCTGCAAGCCTTGCAAGAGTTCGCAAGACTCTTGCAAAAATTTTGATCTTTTTATAAATGTGAAAAGTTGTTGCGATTCTAAACCGTAATTGCTTAATTTAAATGAAGAACCCTGCATATGTATGGGAAGTATATAATTCATAATCTTATAAGATTAACTATAATTATATTATCATTCGAAATGGATAAATATCGACCGTATAAAAAATTGTCATTGTCCAGAACAAACACGCCTGGTATTGTAATGGTACCAAACCATTCTAGAATAAGTAATGAAAATAAAACTAGGTACGTAGAATTAAGTCAGGGCAAGTGAGATGCGTAATTAATTAATAAAGTTTATAAATTAATAATCACCATTCACATATGAGAATCGTATCTTACTAGCGCGACGAAGGTGAGTTTATTCAGTAAGTAAAATAAAATAAGAAACAAATTAATATTGAAATAAGAATAATCTCAAAAAAGATTGGTTTATACAGATGACGAAAATAAAATAAGAAATAAGAATGAACCAATCAAATCACAGCTTTTTTGACAAAAACTCTTGTGTTGTATGATAGTTAAGTGTTCTCTGGTGGTTGATCATGCACGTTATCAGTTTCCAAATAAAATAAGAAATAAAGATGAAAGTTGGCCATCTTTAGTTCTTATTCTTATTTCTTAATTTAGCCTATTTCGTGTATAAACGCTCCCATGGAAATGAGCATGTTCAACTTTCTTATTTTATCTTAATTTGTTTCCTTTTTATTTTATTTACTGTATAAACTCACCTTTAGTCTGCTTGTGTTTTCTTGGTATCATCCGTCCCAACTGAGCACTCATTTTACTACATACTTCTACTTTATACTTCTATTTCATAACTCATTCTCTTGGTCATTCTACAATGGTTTTGTACCATTTTCTTTAATGAAATAGAAAGAATCTCTGAAAGCGATCAAAAGTATTTCTGGTTTATAAAACTAACTTAAATTTTTGTAGAAATCTTTTTCCCAAAAATGAAAATTAAAAACAGGTAGAGATTTGTTAATACGCGCATTTATAAAACTAGGTATCTATTTAAAAAGTCAGTCGTGTGAATATCTCAGTTGAGTTAGTTAATGAGCATGATCGAAAAAATAGTTTCAAAATAAGGGCAATCTAAAATTTCAAATATCTCCAAAATTGGCCACTGGATAAATGTCATCAAAAAGATATCAGATTTATAGATGATTTTTAACGTTTGCTTAAAACATTCTGCGCTATAGAAAAAATAATAAAAATAAAAAACCGTGTAGTTTACCTTCCCCTGGCTACGAACTGTCGGGATTCTTTGAAAACAGCTCGGTAAGGGAAATCCTAGAAGGACTGAAATTACGGTATAAGTATAGGGTGTTTCAGATTTTTTTGAAATCCTGAAATCCTAGAAGCGTAAAATGAACTCGCTTTTCACCCAACAACTTATATTTTTAGAATCTGTAAAATAAAGATCGATAATAAGGGAGTTCAAAGATTAAATTGATTAGGTTATTTATTAGCGTTTCTTAACTTATCATTGAGCAAAATAATATGTTTCCTACCAATTTGGTGTTTGGTTACGGAACTGCAAGAGTCTTGCAAGTCTCGCAAGTCTTGCAGCAAGACCAAGACCAGGTTATCCTTGGTATTGGTCTTGCATCCCAGTATTGATCTTGGCCTTGGGTCTTGGTCTTGCATAGACGGTCTTGGTCTCGATCTTGGTCTTGCAATTTTGCAAGACCAAGACCAAGACTGCACGACCAAGACCAGTCTCGCAGCATCACTAACTGTAATAGATTTTTAATTATTATTAATTAATAGCCTCTCTCTCTCAAGCTGTAGGCAGCTTAGGTCTTTGACACTGAATATTATCAAGGATGTGGTTAACAATAAAGTCCTGAAAATTAGTGTTCTGGCTCAAGTTCAAACACCCTGTACCTACCCTGAGAAAATTTTTGATTTTTGATAGGCCAATAACAATAGTTATATTTTCTCAAAAAACTGCAACATTGAAAAATATTCATAATAATTACGGTCCCCTCTTTTTAAAGCACATAATTAACCGAGATAAAATTAAATTTAGAAAGGAAGCTAAAAAATACTAACCAAAAATGCATTTTGCAGTATAGCCGAATTTATGGTTCTATTTTTCCAACTTATAGCTCTAAGATTTTTTGTTGTATTTACTTATCCATAGGTACATATACATCTTTTATATTTTTGTATGTAGGTTAAGATATCGTGTGTACACATTGTAAAAATATATCACATAATAAATGTACAGGGTGTTAGTTAAACATGCGGCAAAAATTCAACGGGTTATTCCTTGGCCTATTCTATATATAATATAATATATAATATTTTGTCTTATGATGATTTTAAAAAAATCTCTTTGTTTCGAAGATACAGGGCGAATAGAATTTCCGACAATAATCAAATTTTATTATCAAAAATTACATGTAAAGTTGCTTAATCTACAATAAATGTTCGAATTAACTTCCTCCAGCCTGGATAGAACCTTTCAATCTTCTCGTCATTGACAGCTGAACTCTCAAATATACCAAGGTCGTTTGTAATTGAGTTACACCCATCAATTATCCGATTTTGCAGGTCGTCCAAATTCTCCACTGGAGTAGCGTTAACAAATGACTTCAGATATCCCCATACGTAATAATTCAGAGGGCTTAACTCTAATATTCCTAGACTAGGCCAAGGAATAACCCCTTGAATTTTTGCCACATGTTTACCTAACACCCTGTATATTCTATTCAAGTGTTCAAACTTCAATTTAATGAGTTACAATCAAATTTCGTAATTATAAATTTATTACGATTTTTAATACTGTACCATGTAATCAAAATATAAACATTGCATTTCAGAGCATATTTCAAAGCAATCGTTTTATTTTATTTATGCAAGACGTCATTTTCTTCTCTCTTTAAATCTCTTGTTATTGACATTGAGCCCATCAAACAGTCAGATTTGGTTTTTACTCTAATGGCACATTACTATAGAGGTAGGCACATAAGTTTGTATGACTTTCCCCATTTAGAAAAAAAAGTGAAAGACCTACAAGAGAAAAAAGTTTCATAGTATGCAAATACAAAATAATGGACGTTCTCTTTAAAATTTGCCAATTTCTTTCATGTAAAAGTTGCTGTGATTTATGAAAATTTTGAATTTCGGTTTCATTTTAAATGTTAAAATTGCCTAAAATAACAAACAATAATAGGTATGAATGTTGCCCACAGTACCTAATCCATGACAATAGAGTTAAATATAATGTGGATTATGAAAGATAATTGTAACATTTGATTGACTATCGTGCGCCATTCTGTAAGCATTAGGAAACGTTTACGAATGATTTTATCGAACAAGCGCTGTAGAAGTTTGATTGAGTAGTTTGTTTTTTATAAGAACGGTACTCTTGTTGAGAGTTGATTTTCTTATATTTGTTGAATTTTTTGGTATTATAAGAATTCGCCTTAATTTTAGATATTTTTTTTTTCATTTTAAATAGAATTGCTGAGAAATGGATCCAAATCAAAGACATATGTAAAATCTAACATTTCCTTCCTCCCAAAAAGAGAGTACAGGGGGATTTTTTCCGAAAATCAAAATCAACAAATGCACTCACTACCAACGCTAGAACTGGTAAAAACTTGTCCCTTTCCAACACGCAATGAGGTAGCGTGGTAAGGTACGCCTCAGAAACCGTCTGATCTGGAAGAATGGTATGTCTCTTAGAGGCATATCGGTGGTTCTGAGTCCACCTTAAGCTGTAGGTCCCCATTTCAGTTGCAATACTGACAACACAGTGACGAGGAGGCCCTTTCAGGGGTGGACGCAAAAAAAGGATTACACTACTTAGTTTAATTAATGAATGCAAGTACAACCAACAATTTTAACATAGCAAGTGCTTATACTGGCGACCATCCTTCTCTAAACGCAAACGTAGATACCCTCTGTTCTCTATCTTAGACCAACAGCAACATTTGACAACATTGTAGAGCTTATATGTTGCGGAAAACTTTTCTTATGCACCCTTTCATAATATGCTTTGTTGTTGGAGGTGTCTTATGAATAAATCTAAAAATTCCAAGAATGCGAATGATCAACATGTCATAGGTGACTTGATTAATATTACATTGGTTAACATCAGTCTGCCTTATGCATATTTGCATTTTGCATAGAAACATGAGGAATTAGCTATGGGAAAAATGGTACTTTTTGATGGACAAATAAATTGTATACCTGCTGCTGACATAAAATATAGGATCTTCCAATCTAGATTTATTCTGTCGTACCTACTATTTAGGCATCTTGTAAAAGTAAGTGTAATGTTTGTGCGAGAAAACTTAATCCGTCAGAAGACTCCCGTGAGAGTTTGGTTTATAAAGGAAAACTACTAACATGTTGAGAGTTTAATTCAAGAAGTTACAAAATTTTCATGAGATATTTCAAAAAACCATGAGGTTCAACTACGCTTAACCTTTATGAATCTCATCTTTATTTTGATCGTAGACAAGAAAATGAAATAAGATATAGGGCTTTCCTTAAAAAATACAATTTTAATACATTTCATTTTTTAACGACACCATGTACATTTTTCTTTTCTTCTTCTTTTAATCCAAAACCAAAGATAATGGAAATCATATCTTTGCCAAAACTAATAGTTCAGTTAGAATGTGACCAATTACGTGAATAAACCCTATAAATTTTAGGGGTTACGGATACTTTACTGAGTTTGTTGCATATTTTAAATGTGTTTTTCAAATTGAGATTTCATAAAAAAAACTTTGATACTATATCATCCTCTTTGATCACCCAGTATAAACCTACTTATTATTTTGCAGAAAAAAATATATCAACAAATATAAATCAGTGGTTCAAGAGATTATCTTAAATCTTTTTTTATATATTCGCACCATACTGTATGTGTATGTTCCAATGAAGTTGCCTATTTTAAGCAGGGTGAACGAACTCTTTCTGCATCGATTACCGTCTTTAATCCGGGAAGGTCAAAACCAACGCTCCATGAGGCACTCTCTTCGTTGGCCAAACCCTTAGGCAGAGAACGGGATGATAAATGGTAGCAGGATCCGGCGAAAGATCCTTATACCTTCCGACAGATATGTTGTGGGGGGACATGTATTAGTAGAGAACGAGCAAGGATAAAAATAATATGGAATCCCGGAGAATAAGGAGAATGTGGTAGGCGAAAATGTCAAGATGAAAAATGATTGTCGCCGGATAATCACTTGGTGATCATTACTACTACTTTGTAGCTTTATCCGACATTCTGAAAATTCATTGTTGTGAAATTAATAGTGTAGTTTTTTGCTAAACATCTTTGAATTTAATAAGGTAGTGTGGTGATACAGACGCAACCATTTTCCATTGAAGATATATATAATAATTATTATATTTAAATAATTTTATTCAGTTTTTTTTAGTTGTTACTCTCCTACCCAAGTAGCCTAATAAGGAAAATATTATAATTGTGCAAAATTTTCGGTATCCAGTTTTTAATAGATGTTTACGTTTCAGAGTTCCCTGGTTTCAAAAAACGTATTTTCAGCCATTAGTCTGTCCGTTTGTAAGTCTGTCAGTATTTGCAAAGATGTACCGACTTCGTTTTTGTTTTATAAGGTATGGTTATGGCTCACCGATGAAACAGATTGGCACACTCCTCGCACAGGTTGCTGGGCAATAGGTGCAAAACGTGATTCGCTCTAGATTGTAGAGCAAAAACGGCTCTAACAATTTGGATGAAATTTACCTAAAGTAGTAAAATTTTCTAAATATTTTTTTCATATAATATATAACGGCTAAATAGTTCCTCCTACGTCAAAATTGAATATGACAATTTTTGTTTGTCTTGGCAAGTGGTGGCTATTTCTTCGATTAAATCAGTGCCTGTGAGTGGTGGTTTTGCGGACTTCTCAAGTTTCTTTAGGATAAGCTTGTATCCTAAACCCTACGGACCCTACTTCGGCCCAGAGAGACGCCCAGTGTGCTAGTTTAGCTTCCTTATCATGTCTAACAGGAAGTCTCTGTTGTAATGGTCTTCTTCCTAGATTGCTCCAAGGCAAGCTAGTGCTTCTTCTAGCAATTTTGGTCTGGCCAGCTTCAACGCCTTCTGCAGCTCGCTCTCTCTATCCATTTACAAATGTGTCCACCGTAATTTCATCAAGGAAGCTATCGGCAGCTATAGGATATGCTATCGTATCGTAATTATGCTTTGTATACTTGCTGAAGATGATCTCCATACCGATTCTCCAATTTAGAAAGCAAGACTTGGTAGTTTGCCTGGCCAGCCGGAATAGAAGTTAGGATGTCTACTGCATCACCTCGTAAAACAGCAGTTAAGGAAATACTGGTAAGCCATTGCCACTGCTTTAAATTGCTTTCGATAGGTTGACCAGGAGCACTTTCCATCAAAGTTTGGCAGCTTAACTCTCATACTACCTGCGGCTAAGTCCCCTATATCTTCACCTTTGAGTGTCTGGCTCGCATTTTCGTTTTTTCTACACTGCAGTTACTATTTTTAACTGTCATTTCCAATGTCTTGATTTTTTGTTGCAGTAGCTCCATGTTCTTCTCTGTCATGACAAATTTTTCGTCAACTGTTCTTAAAATTGCTTCAAACCTCTCATCACTTTCAGGATCTTCTCCATTTTCAATCAAAGTTTCCCTTACCCGTTTCTGGAGTGTCGCTTTATTACCGGAACCATCACAATCCCGCTCCACCAACTGTACTTTGAGTTGTTTCACGGTTACAATAATTTAATTTTTAATTGTCTTTTTTAACAAATTCAATTATACAGTTTTTAAAGTCTTCAACACGAATACGAACAGAATTCTTCACACTTACACGAGAACGAGCAAAAGTCTTCACATTTACCCAAAAACGAACAAAAAGTCTTCACACTAACACGAAAAAAAAACAAAAGAGTCTTCAACTTAAACTTAAATCTAACAAAAAGTCTCGAAGACACTCAAATCTGCACGAACTTGCAGTCTCTTAAAGCTGTCCAATTTTACAGTCACCTAACCCCATTTTCTCGATGCTTCGAGATGTTTCCCGTCTCCTACTGCTGTATGTTATTCTTTCGGGAATTATCCGGGTCCGCATATTCTCGGTGCTTCTGGAGTTTCAGGGTGTTCTTCCCGATATTCTGGAGTTCGTGTGTGTGTGTGTGTGTGTGTGGGTTTATTTTATTATTCGGGTGTTTTCACGTTACAATATGTTAACCTAGTATATACATATGTTTTTGATGTTAACAATGCCTCATTCAGAAAATCCATTAGGTCAGTAACGTTCTGTCTCACAGAAATATAAACTCAAGAACTTATTAATATGACCATAGCATTTTTTTAGTATTACATGAACTGGCTTCTTCCACATTTTACAGTATTTTATATCTTTATTTACTTCACTGTATCAGATACGTATATACTACAATTTTGAAACAATAATTGAAAATACTTGATTGCCAAGCTCTTGGCAAGTAACGCTTAATGTGTAGCCGGCTTAAGATGACCGATGATGTCAGCGCAGGAAAAGTGTAGGCGGAAGAGGACGGAGATAGACTCCCTATCTCTTGGCTAAGCTGCGTTGGCGTGAGGCAAAAACTTTACAGCTTGAACAAGAATAATCTGTTAACAATATAAAAATAAAATAACGGCTAAATCCATTATATCTCAAATTAGAGGATGTTTTGAAGAAATCTTCAGAAACGCCCATTTTTATTTTCCATCGCTTATTCGAAATAATTATTAAAAAAACTTGACAAACGTAGACTGCTTTAAAAAAAAAGTTACTACTCACTAATCGAAAGCTACTGAATAGTGCGACCAGAAATCTAAGAAAGTTGTCAATCACCAAACACTTGAGTTATCAGCAGGCAGTCTACGCAGTGATGTACCTGTCCTAGCCATTACATTTTGATACATAGGTAGGTATAATGGGTTAAGATAATTGAGATATATAACACAAAAATATTTATAAACATCACGATAATGAATGCGATTAAATCGGGACCTGGGAATGTTTTAAGGACACATACTTTTATTGCTTATCTATATTTCGAAAAATAGGTAATAATGAGGATCGTCGGCCAAGATGGATTTACGACCTTCTTAGATTTCTGGTTTTACTATAATCTATTTTTGTCAGTAAAATATTATTGGACCATCAAGATTATCGAGTGTGGAAATTAATTGCTTTATAAGGATTGACACTTGATGAAAATGATCTTTGATAATTAGTTGTCACATCTGTTACAGGTCATTAGTACAAATTCAGTTCTTTTCAATTTTACTTTTGTCTAAAGAAAATTCAATGTCGTCCTGCTAGCGCCAAGTTTTTCTCAAAAACGACACATGGTACAAATTACTTAGTACAAAATAAGTACTAGATAATGTAACAGATCTGAATCGATTCTGCCAAATGCGAGTGGGCCTTACGAGAAGAGGATTCCATTTTTCGCATAGGTTTGTCAGTGATCCTTGAGTGAAGCTCGATATTCTGTATTGATTCAAAGTTTAATATCTCAATAAATCACACATTCCTGTTAACTGATATAATTGAAGAATGTTTTCTATAACTTTTT
Source organism: Crioceris asparagi (assembly GCA_958507055.1). NCBI lineage: Eukaryota > Metazoa > Arthropoda > Insecta > Coleoptera > Chrysomelidae > Crioceris > Crioceris asparagi. Next base: position 42,965,162 of record OY293829.1, read on the forward strand.
TTTGCCACACAAAATCAACCACCGGAATCAGAATCAGAATAATTAGTACCAAATTTAAACTGACAGAAAGGTAAACGGATAACAAAGTGATCTTAAAAGGGCTATGATTTTTATCCGATATATCGAACAGTAAAAATGAGAAATTCAGAAACACTTAGATACCTACGTACCTCAATATACACGAAAACTCAATTGAAAAAAACACTAGATCTATGAGAAAATCTCCTGACACGAAATACAATTAATCATTATCAAAGATCAAGCTTCAATTTCCCTATATATAATAGCTTTCTATCACCATTTATTTATCATTATAACATTATGATGATTAAAAAAACATTGATTTACTGAAACAACTCTATTCCACATAATTGCTGTGAGATAGTGTTGTGCCAGAAAATAGTATAGTGAACAACTTTTCTAAAGGAGAGGCAGTAAATTTGCACCCAGTAACCGACTCCAACTTTCTGGTGTTTCAGAAGATTTAATGTAGACTAGTTTCTATTCAAAAATATATTATGCCGTCCATGATGAAAAAGACCACTAACGATCTGAAAACATCTGTGAGCTTATAAATCATTCCTGTCAAATGGTCTCAGCAATAAGAATTAATGGGAAAATTGTGAAATTTCCATATTATGAATTAAGAGTAACGGATAAATTTTCTAAAATATAACAAACTAATTAAGTAGAAGGTAATTGAAATGTTGATGTGGAATTTAAATCCGTATCAAATTTATTTCTTCCTGTCTCTTTTTAGGTAAATTTCTTATACAAATGTACAAATTGCGATCTATCACACTTTTGAATTTCGTAAAGAATTCAACGGCAGGTTGTTATATGTCCAAAAGTTTATATAAATATACAGTGCGTTCATAAAGTATGGAAATGTTTCAATAACTTCTAAAATATTAACACATAGAGAAAAACCTCTGATAGGTCGATTTTTGATTTTGATTTTCTACTGTTTTATGCAAGCAGCATCATTTTATTCCCTCCAACTTACAAATTATGACGTCATTATTAATTTTTTTAAATGGGAAGGCCATAATTTTATATTATAACGGCAAACCGGCAATTTTATGAGCTCAAAAATACCAAATACATGGGTAATAACATAAAAATATATGAAATGTAGGGTGCTAAAAAATTTATATATTTCCAATTGCTGCTTTAAATTTTCAATAATAACAATAATATTAATATGCAGTGGTAACTAAGAACTTATTGATTGTTGCTAACGACTCCGAATAAAAGGCATACTTGTTTTTATGCATAATTTGTATAAAATTGAAAGCAGCAAATAAAAATATATTAATTTTTAGCACCCTGTATTTAATATTTTTTTTGTGTTATTAACCATGTATTTGGTATTTTTGAACACAGAAAATTGCCAGTTTTCCGTTTATAATAAAAAATTATGGCATTCCCATTTGAAAAAATTAATGATGACGTCATAATAAAATGATGCTGTTTGCATATAAAATAAGAAAATCAAAATCAAAAATCCACCTGTCAAAGCTTTTTCTTTATAGAATAGAATAGAATAGCTTTATTAAACTGTATCACAGCCAAGTCATAAAAATATTAATATACACTTAGAATAACAAATAATTTACAATTCAGTACAACATTCATTCCAATGCACCTGATAAAAGTCTACCAAACTGTAAGGTGGATTTTGAATCAGAAAAGCCTTCAATGTCTGCTTCAGCTGTCTGATACTTAGTCTGCGCCACTGTGTGGGTAATTTATTAAAGAGTTTCAATCCCTAATCTTTCCTCATACCAGTATTGAGTCTAGAAAAAGGGACTGTCAGATTATTTCTTGTGCGAATATCATAACTATGGCAGTTTTCGCTCTTATTATAATTTGATAGGTTTCTGGAGACGTCAATTATCAATCTAATTATAAGTTCAGCGGCGAAAGTTGGTATTTTAGTCCTCATGAACAACGGTTTGCAGTGAGAAGTCGCACCCATTCCTTCCAGTGCTCTAACTGCTTCTTTTTGAGCCAACAAAACCTCTTTAAGATGACAGGAAGTGCCCCACACCTCTAGACCATACGTCATTTTGGAGTGGAACAGAGCATAATAGACCTGTATAGCTGCTCTGTAACCCACTATTTGCTTCACACGTCTTATTGCAAATATTACATGATGTAGTTTAGATCTAAGTTTCAAGCAGTGATTTCTCCAAGTTAAACGATTATCAATAGTTAAGCCCAGAAAAACTGCATTATCATAGTTTGAGGTTCTGTGAGTTGAGAATAAAATGGTTTTGGATTTATCTTCATTTAGGGACCAATTATTAGAGGTAAACCAGGCGACAGCATCTTGTTTAATCAATTGCTGCTTAGACTGTATCCTGTCAATATCTGAATCTCTTAATGCCAAGGTAGTGTCATCCGCATATAGGACTGTCTGGCAATCTAGGCTTGATGGTAAGTCATTAATATATATGATGAACAAAAGTGGGCCAAGTATTGATCCTTGTGGCACTCCTTGTTTCATCAAGGATACGCCACTTGATTGTTCACCATAATGGACCATCTGTAGGACTCAAACAAAGCCAGCACCACCCCTCTAACACCAAAGTGATGTATCTTTCCCAGAAAAATCTTATGGGCCATATAATCGAAGGCCTTGGACAGATCACAAAACTCTGTGGAGGTGAGAAGACGTTGTTCAAATCGATCAGTTATGTAATCCACCAGAGATTTCATAGCATCAATCGTTGATCTACCCTGACGAAATCCAAATTGAGTTCCAACGAGGTAGTTGTTCGCCTTCATAAAAGATAACAACTGATCTGCCATGGCCATTTCAAGAATTTTTTAGAAAGTGGGAAGGATAGATATTAGCCGATAGTTATTTGCTTGTCTTGGGTCACCCTTTTTCAATATAGGAATGATCTTTGCCATTTTCATTTTCTCAGGAAAAACGCCTTCCCGCAGACAACAGTTGATAATATCAGTAAGTGGCATTGATATGCAATTTGCTGTGGACCTTTCTAATTTAGAACTTATTTCATAAATATCTTGAGTTGCTTTAGGTGCCAGTCTCCTGATGTATCCAAGAGTCTCCGCCTCATTCACTGGTCTGAAAAATGGCGAGCGAGAGTTTACTATTTTAATCTGGGATATATAGTTCTTAGGAGATATTGTATTTGGTGTAGTCGACCCAATGTTAAAATGAAATTATTCAAAGTTTGTGCAGATATCAGCCTCTCATTTGGTTTATTCTTGATCCGTCCTTTCGCAGAATTGATAATATGCCATGTGGTTTTTTGTTTGTTTGGCGCTACCATTATTTCATGCTCATACTTAAGTTGCTTTTCTTTTTGGGCTCTAATCAGGTACTGCTCTTTGTAAGTTTTGAAGATGTCTAGTGTTTCCTCATTTCGGGTCAGGACATATAACTCTCTGACAAAGTTTAGGTTATCTTCCATCTGCATCAATTCCTTTGAGGGTTTATATTTGTGATCAGTGTGTCTACGCAGAGTTACTGGAATAGTCTTGTTGAAATGTAGACAGAAAGTATTTAAAAATGTATTAAACTTCCCGTTTGCATCATTATTCTGAAGTACTTGTTCCCAGTTTTCTTCAGATAGACTATTGTTGAAATCTTTCACACATTCAGGTGACAGTCTTCGAGCATTTCTGATAGATTCATTATATGTTAGTTGTTGATCAGTTTCAATAATATGAGCTAGGTGATCAGAAATTTGACTATTGTAGGTATAGGCTTTAAACTCTGTTATGTTGGTAAAAATGTTGTCAATGCAAGTTTGTGTTCCATTATAATGTTCTCTTGTATAAGTATAGATAGTTCTATTTGGGCATAGCTAGAGAAAAGGACTAGAATTTCCATTTAACTGGTATTGTTTCCATTAAAATTAATGTTGAAGTCACCAGCGACAACTATACTATTTTTTGTATTATATGCCGAGAAAATGTATTCCAGAACTGTCTGCCAAAATCCTACAGTTCCCAAGGATGATCCTGTCCTATAATATGCTATAACAACTAGATTTTGCCTGGGTAAAAATATTGCACCAATCTCGTCAGCCATTTCCTGAGACATTGCATTAACCTCATCTATTTGCTCAGATTCCAGTCCATCTCTCAAGTAAACACAAACTCCTCCATGCTGATGCTCAATACGGTTATAGCACACTGCCAGAAATATCCTCTCAAATTGTAAAGGCACTTATTATGAACATGTAACCAGTGCTCGCTAATGCACAGAACAGATAAATCTAGTGGACTAATAATATTTTCTATTCCTTCCAACTTGTTTGAGATACCCTGTATATTAATATGCATGATTTTGAAAACCGGCCCACAGCCTGCATTAACCTCTGTTGTTTCTATGGGTGAGGTGGATTCTCTGCAATTTGCAGAAAATTCCGTCCCATTCTAAAATTGAGTCTGGCGAATGCAACGCCACTTGGCCAGAATTTGGTGTCATATATAACATCTTTATGCTTACAATCCACACCCACAAGGAAGCATTGATTGTCCCTTGAGTTTTTTTTGATTTCCAGTGATTTCACGAAAACTCTCGATATATCGGTGCCAAGTTTTCCATATATGTATTGTTTGATAGTGTCTGGTAAAACACTATCTCTGATACGTGAAATAAACAGCCATAGTTTCTTCTCTTCTGGCACTTTATTCCTACTCAAGAAGTGAGGATTGCTGCCATCATTTATTGCTTCACCTATAAGTGGTTTTTCCTTATATTTTCTTCGAGATACTAAAGTAAATTCATCTTTTTTTTGGCTCTTCCGTGTCTTCCAGAGATTGACCTTTTAAGGCATTTGATACAATTTCTTTTGTTATCACATTCTTATTTTGTTGTGTTGTCGATTTTTTGGAGGTTATGCGTGGCAGCTGTCGTCGCTGTCGCGTAGTTCTGTGTGTTTCGTAGTAGGTCATTTGCTCTCCTATTCTTTGGGTTTTCTGTGACATTAGTGATTTCTTTCCTACTTTCTGTTTGCTTCTTCTGTGATGTCTGTCGTTGTTTAGACGAAGACGAAGCAACTTAGCCTTGAACTTGAATACTGTTTATGTTTACATCTTTTTTGTCGTCATGGCATATAGAATCGGTTGTTTTTTGTACTGACCTTTCAATTTCAATTGACCTCAAATTTTCTTTCAACAATATTACATTTTCCTGGAGGATCTGATTTTTGTCTTGCACTTCCTTCAGGAGATCTTTTAAGTATGAAACTTCAATACTCATAATTTTGAGTTGTATTTCCGAATCCACCATTTTCAATTGTTACATGCCTGCATGTGCCTGACTTGGACTCGGCAGCCCTCAACAAGCAAGAAGGATGATATATGATAATATTTTAGTAGTTATTGAACCGTTTCCATACTTTATGAACGCACTGTATATTTATTATTTATATGGGATATTACGAAATTTGTTAATACGACAGAAGTCGCAGTTTTGGAGGTATCAAGTTCAATTTTTTTTTAACCAATCACTCGAATATCTCGGCCGAGTTCGTTATTGCGCATTATCGGGTAAGTAGTTTAAAAATGGCGACCGTTAAAACATTTTAAAAAATTATCAAAAAAGGCCATGTGTAAATATCATTAAGAAGTATTTTGGGTTATAGATACAATCAGTACCTACAACTTTTGTTCGAAGCCATTTTCAATAAAAGGCACAGAAAAAAATAAAAATTAATAAAAAAGAAAAATAATAAATATTGGTAAAACATGAAAACACTATAAATTTGATGTAATTGTAAATTTTCTGGATATCTTAATAAAGACCGATTTAAAAATATATATTTAGAATATATTTATTGATAAGAAATAGGCTAAAAAAATCAACCTTGAAGCGGAACGCGAGCCCTATCTGCTTTATATTCAACAGCCAGAACAACAACCTTTCACCACAAGGCTATGACACATACGGTTAAAAATGAGCAATTCGCATGTAATGACATATAGGTATATCAATGAAAAGGTTGTTCCAATTTCAATTCAACGAATTTTTACGTTTCCGCTGGCTACAGACCGTCGGGATTTTTTATTTTCTTTCGTTTTTATAGTATATTGTAAAACTTTCTTACAAAAACTAGGACCGACTTCATTAGCTGGTGCACTGAAAATACAAAATAATATCAATTCTGTTAGGTCTGGTATATTTCAAGTAGTGTAGAATTAATAATATTTTGTATTTTTTGACCGACGACCGAAACGTAGGAGGTATAAAATAAATAATGGATGTTCACACTTTATAAATAGTAAACATATGTAGCAACAATTAGACATTTTTCAAAAATGTACGGTTTCCGAGTTACTGCCGTGAGAAAGTCTGGACTAGGAGTATTTCCGCGATGTTTTGAAATCTCTGGGTAAGTATAAGCAACGTATTTTCTACTCTGGTAAACGTTGAATGATTTTGATGGCTAATATTACACTTAAGTATGAAATAAATATCTTTTACAAATACTGCACACAAATTATCAGTAGCCATAGAATTAATATTATTTTCAATGCATCAACGAATAAAGTCGTTCCAATTTTTTGTGAAAAATATTTTTAGTGCACCAACTAATAAAGTGGGTCCTAGTTTTTGTGAAAAAGTTTTATTTCTCATTTTTGAATGTATCAAAAATGACAGAACGTTCATTTGTATTCAGAGATTTCATAACAGCGGTAGGTACCTAACACAAAGATTTCAGACTTTCCCATTGTTGTAACTCTGAATATTTTTTTGGAAAATGTCCAGTTTAAAGGTTATCGGGGGCTTCTCTGAATCTGCCTTAGAGAACAGCTGTTGGGGGGTAAAATTGTATTTCAAATTCTCTTTCAAATGAAAAAAAAAATAGGTTTACGTTAATGCATCACCGTGTACATTTTTGCATCTTCAGATAGCCAGTTTCTCGAAAAATTATATGATATGAGGTTTGGTTGGTGTACGAATATTAGGTGAAATATTTTCTTTTCCTTTCTCAACCTCCGACGCAAACAGGGGGGTGTTATAAGTTTTTAAGCCCCGACCATGGAGTAAGGAAATCTAGAGACGGAACCTTAAGCCCATTTATATGTAGATGCGCGGTGTGTGCCTCTCAGAGGGGAACTAAAATGCTAACCACTGATTGGCTGTGGCCATAGGCATATTTAATTCAAGAAAAATTGGAATGGAACAAGAATAATGAGTCTGTTTATAAATGTGAATAGCTCGTCTGATTAATAAAAAATGGAATGTGTTGAAATAAAATATGTACTTGTAAAAAATCATTTCCATTCCACATTTTCACTTTATTAAACGTTTTTTCAGTTCACTACTTACGAATCGATTTAATTAAAAGCTCCCAGTACGAAGATACGAAAATTTGGTGAGATGTAAAATCAACCGTTGTTTTCTAATCGAAAAAGAAGTGTTCTCGTAGATAGACAACTGACATTGCAGCATAGTTGCATTGGCGGTTTGCAGCCACATTTCGCATTATATATAAACTTTTTGTCATTGAAATACATCGCATCTTGCCCAAGCCTTCCGAACTTGTCAGTCTGAGAATTGGTGGTGACTGAAAATTTTCAATAATTGAGTATTATTTAAAAAAACGTGTAAATTTAACAAGAAATGCTATGACAAATTTCGTAGACTCGGGTACGAAAATTCGAAGGGTAGTAAAATTGAGGTTTAACAAAAGCCTATCGTATACATTATACTATAGATAAATGTGAAACTCTGTCAACCGCATTTATTAACGTTACCATAGTAACTAATAAACAAACTAAACTAGTGTAAAACTTACGAATTTGTGAATATGGCTCTGTATGTTTGGATAAACACGTTTTCGTAACATTAATTCACGTATCCGTCCAAAAACAATGTAATTTAGGTACATACATTATTCAATCTGCTATACAAATATCAATAATCAATTTGTGGAGCTTTGGTTACATTTTTATTTATATGTATTGATATTTATATTTATATACAGTGAAGTGAATAAATTAATAAAATATTATAAGATATGGAAGAGACCAGTGCAAGTGACGATGAAAAAAATCAGAAATTTACTGACATACCTAATAGATTTGTCTCTATGAGTGCTTTTATTTTTGAAGTAAAACTTCTATACGCGCGCTGGACTGAGGAGTAAACTAATGAGAGCGTTACGAAAAAGTGCGACCGGCCGAGGCGAACGGCGAAGTTGAGAAGGAGTTATACATTGGTAAAGATAGAAAGAGAGTGTTGCGTGTAGTAAAACCTCAAACCACTACTACAGGGTGATCCGCGGAATCATTTCCTCGATAACTTTGATGACATTGTGAGATTATTTGAGGATTCTGGTGGTTCTTTTGATGGGGATGGAGTCGTGACAGGGTTGGTGGTGGGTTTCGTACCTGGCACTCCTCTATATGTTTCAATAAGATGCGGTTTTTGTGAAAGTGATAGGGGGGATGTTTGTGAGTGAATATTATGGTTGTGTTTAAGTGCGAGTTTGACTCACTGGATGTGAGTTCCATACCTAAGCTCCCTGAGAGCGCTGGGGAGACCTGATATTGGGCCTTTCGTTATGTGTGAGGGTGGGGTCGATTATCATGGAATGTAAGTGAACTCGGGGCTCACTAATTTTGTCCTCTAACGGTTATGTAATGGGAACTTAGTTATGGTTGTGGGGTGAGGTCGATGTAATGATGGTATGTAAGTGCACTTGGAATTCACTAATTTTGGGATCCATAGTCATACCCGTCCAAGCCCCTGGTGGTTTCGGCAACTTTTGTTATGGGTATGGATAGAGTCGATTTTATAATGGTATTGGGCAAAACGAACAAAAGGAAGTTAAACGAGTAGGGTTAACTTTTGACAATTCGTCAAAAATTGTAGAAAAAATCGGATTAAAAGCTTCCGGTCGTGTTGCGACTAATATTTATAAACATGCCGTCCCAATCACAGAACACTACCTCCAACTTCCAATAGAACGCAGAAAATCAACCGTGTCCATTAATAATGAAAAAATAATAATAAACGAAATCATTTTCCTTTTGTACCAAGATTTGCTTTGACAATCCATAAATCTCATGGCGGAACATTCAGTGAAATAGTTTATTTTTTATATTTTTTAGTTTAAAAATTCAGGTCACCTTGTTTGTCCGCGATGAACTCCTAAACTACTGAACTGATTTTAATAAAATTTTGTACGCTGTGTGCAGTTTGGTCCAGCTTGAGAGATAGATAATTTATATCTCAATTTATAGTCACAATATTTTTTCAATGCAAATTATTTGTTTAGTATCTGATAAAGAATTATAGTTATATATATAGTTTCATAAGATTCTAACAGATGGCGGTGTAAGGTAATTCATCGTCTGGATTGAGTAAGTATCCAATAGATGGCGCTATGTGTACAAACGATTCTTTAATGCAACAGTTTATTTATTTTCATAGCAGAGCGAGAAACCTGTTGCTGAGGCTAAGGTATTAGATAAATTTATATGAGTATAGAATTTATAAATTAAATTCATAATCCACATGGATAGTTGAAGCGACAAGCGCTACAAAATATATACGTGAACTAAGTCACGGGCATCGTCTAGTACTCATATATAATATACGTATGTAGCTAAAGAAGTTTTACTTCAAGTGTGTGGTCCACAAGCACACTCTCTTTTTTTATTGATGAACTTATTGTTCAAGATGATATCAATAGTGAAGGAAATCAATCCTTGTAAATATGTATATATATATATATATATATATATATATATATATATATATATATCGGCCATCCGGTAGATAAATGGATAACATATACTACCAACGATGAAAAGAACTACTCGGTGATCTAATACCTTAACGCGCATTGAAGTTTATCATCGCTGGTAATCTGGGACGTGTCCGAAGAGTCAGAAACAATGCTATACTTCGTGAAAAGACCACATGCATAACCAGTGCGACACCGTGTGACAGAGCAACCTTTTACGAAGAATACCTAGGATAAAATAACTTTCAATTTAAACGTTTCACCTGTTTGGAACCATCATCAACATTTTTTTCATAAAGACGCCATATAGAAAGATGACTATTAGCTTTTCAATGTTCGACAACAATCGGTAGAAAAACTTAGCTGCTTATAAAAAAAATAAAAAATATAATTTTAGTATAGATTTGGCAAAGTTGGTTCGTAAAACATAAATGTAAAGGAAATTGGATTTACATTAAAAGGATCAATAATGTTTATCTTAAGAATCTTCTATAGATCATCTATTGGCACCAACTTCAAACGCTTTATGATTTTTACATTTTGACTTATTATAGATAAAAAAAATCAATATCCTTTAGCTATGCAAAACGTACCAACAAACATGAAAGCCTTTTAAGTCTGACATACACCACTAATTATTGTTCTACGAGCACAAAGCAGTTTGACCGATACGAAGAATTGATGGCTACTGACTTCTTTGCAACAGCCCTTTCTGAACAAAGCCAGATGTAATGTCAGTTTTTGGACGATAACTGAACCACTTACATATTAATGGACATGGTAATGTTCACGCTATAGAGAGAGAGTGAGCATGAATAATAAATATCAAGTTTGGATATTACGGTTTTGTGAGTTTGGTCACAATTGACAAGATAGACAGTTCTATGAAAAAGCTCCTGAAATTACTTGTATGAAATTAGCACCTCAAAATTTAATAATAATAATAAATATACTTTATTGTCCAAAGATGAAAATCTTGTTGACAAAGTTTCAAATACTTACATGTATATAAAAAATATATCAAATATTTGACAAAACAGACAGAAGTACATGTTTATAAAATAAAATAAATAAATAAAATAATCAATACAAATGATCCCGAGTCAGATCATCATCAGAAACTTCTGCTAAAATATAATAGGGCCTCTTAAACAGTAGATTTTTTATATTTTTTCTAGAAATCTCTAGATCTAATTTAGAGTCTTTGATTTCGGTTGTCAAATGATAATACATCTTGAGACCATTAAAAATAAATGAGTCTTTGATCAAAGAGGACGATGGTTTAGGTAGTTTCAAGTTATTTCTGGAAATTTGTCGTGTAGTCTATTGAGATGAAACGATTTCGAACTTCAGGATATGTTTCCTTACAAGACAAACAGTTTCCAGAATAAAGAGAGCTACTAAGGATTTTGTAATATTGAATGATAGCAGGTTTGAATCACACCAAGACTTGACAATTTTTATATCTCGAGATATTTTTTCGTTCAGATCTTTAACAGTCTTACTCCTCCAAAGAATGGTAGTGTCAGTCCACCAAAAATGTTAAGATTAGAAAGATCATTAACGTTTAATAAAAACAAAATTGGACCTAGAACTGATCCTTGGGGCACTCCCGAATCTATCCTAGCGGTCCTCGAAATTACATTAGTCTTTACTATTTGACTACGCCCTGTGAGGCAAGACTCAAACCAATTCAAAGTTACTCCTCTACACCCATAACGGTGAAGCTTCCGTAGAAGAATTCCGTGATCCATGCAGTCGAAGGCCTTCGTAAGGTCACAGAACACTGCCGCGGCGAAATCACCGGTATTGATATTAGAGTAGAGCTCATGCAGAAAGGAAAAAAATGCATCTTGTGTATTGTTTCTATTTTGAAATCCAAATTGAGTTGAATGAATGATGTTGTGGGTGGTAATCAATTCACTGAGTCTTTGTTTCAAGAATTTTTCAATGATTTTTGCTAGGGTGGTATGAGGGATATTGGTCTGAAATTTGAGGGATTATCTAGGTCCCTGCCTTTATGTAATGGAATTACTATGGTCATTTTTAGAAAAGACGGAAATGTACCCTCGCGAAGAGACAGATTTATAAGTGTGATTAAAGTATAAAGGGCAACTCTTGGAAGGTTTTTGAAAATGTTTATTGAGATGGCGTCGTAGCCAGCAGCTTTTTTATTTTTTATTTCTTTCTGTATATCCCACAATTCGTCAATATTCGTATCGTGTAATATCAAATGATTATCATTTCCATAGTCTGCGAGATGTATTAACGGATCATAAGGTACTATGGTGTTTTCCTTAAGCTTTTTGGCTATTGAACAGTAGAAATCATTAATTTCTTTTGAACTTAATGGTATTTCTGAATCGATTATTTTCTTAGGTTTATCCCTCAAATCGTTTATAATGGACCATGTTTCCCTCATTTTGTTATTCGATTTACCTATTCTGTTCTTGAAGTGATTTTCTTTTGCAAGTTTAAGTACTGCTCTATAGATTCTGTGGTATTTGTTAAAATAATCATGAAAATAAGGGTTGTTTTCCGTATATAATGTAAGGATCGTATATTCTTCGAGGACTTTTTAATTCCCTGTGTTATCCATGGTTTATTTCCTTTTATTTTGATTTTCTGAATAGGAAACGACCTATTGAAAACTTCGACGAGGTGATTGTAAAAAGCAAGGAAGGGATCACTAAGAAGCATAATACTCTGCCAATCGAGTTCAAGACAATTTGATAAAACTTTTCATAGTTTATACTACTATAAAGTCTGCCATATTTATATTTTTTTCTCTTAAAATCCATTAAGAGGCATTGTAAATTCTATGGCACTGTAATCAGAAAGTCCGGATGAGATTTCTGAGCAAGAAACTTTATCCGCATCAAAATTGCTACAGAGTAATCAATACAGGTTGCTGAATATTTACTGACTCGAGTGCTTGAATCAACGTGCATAATTAAATTGAAGGAGTTAATTATACTCAGTAGATTTTGTGTATCGTTAGAGTCAACATGCATAAAGTCAATATTAAAATCACCTCCCAGTAGAATATTTGATTTTATAGGTCATTAAGTATGAACTCCATATTCTCTAAAAATAAATTCACATCTGAAGAGGGAGATCTATACAAGCACAAATCAAATAGATTAATTTTTTTGACATAACATACTGAACATTCAAAACTTTTCTCAACTAATAAGTGATCATATTTTGTTATTTTCTCAGGATTATGTTCCTTGAAAAAAACTTCTTCAATTAGTATCATTGCCCCACCATACCCAGCACTTCTATAGTATTTAGAACAAATCCTATAATTTTCTAAATGGTTTGGTTCATCCTCCACAAGCCAGTGTTCCGTCAATAAAACAATTTTTGGTTTTTGCCTGTCATCAAGAAGCCCTAAAACTTCATCTTTTTTTACATCTTATTGATTGGATGTTTAGCAGAAATAATGAAATAGACCGATTGCTAATATAGTTTGTTACCTTTGAGACGATGGTGTTGTCAGGCTCTCTAATAAATAATTTTTACAAAAAATTGGACCGACTTTATCAGTTGTTGCACTGATATACACAATAATATTAATCCTATTGGTGCTGGTAATTTTGAAGTTGTGCGTTGTAGTTTGTAGTTGTAGGCACCAACTCCAAAAGAACCAGCACCAATAGAATTAATATTATTGTGTATTTTTCAGTGCAACAACTGATAAAGTCGGTCCAATTTTTTGTAAGAAATATTTATTTCACATTTTTGAGTGTAGAATTAGTCATGAATATTGTTGAACGTTCAATAATACCCAAAAAGTTATAGGTAGGTTTAGCTTGTACTAGCGAAAATACGCCTATCACATATTTCAGACTTTACCATTGCGAAACTCGGAAACCGTAATGGAATTTTCGTTAATTATTTCGTATCGGATTTTCAATTTTTATGAAAAATTGCCCCCTCCACCCCCTTTGGGGACAGTTTTTGGAGGAAAGAAGATTTTGGATTTGATTTTCCTCAATATGGGACCATTTCTCAACTCTCCTCTTTCAAATGAAACAAAAATCGTCTAAATCGGAGTACGTTTACTATGCGAAACGCGCGAACAGCCATAAAAAAAATAAAAAAAGTAAACTTACGACCGAATTGCATACCTTCTCCTTTTTTTGAAGTCGGTCAAAAAAGGTGATTCATTGGAGTTTACACCGTCACTGAGATTTACCTTGATTGTCCTAAGCACAATCTGCCCTTTGGTAAATGAGAGAGAAGACACTATCTTGTCGAGAATTCGAAATTTGATTTCGTTTATTGCCTATTAAAAACCTAACGGACGTGCAGATGTTGCGTTTTTTGAAATCGATTATTTCTTAATTTTATTGATAATAATCTGTTCTATGGGCTCGTTCCGTTCAGACACTATTATTAGGTTCGTATACTTTCCTACTGGTAAAATTTGATTCAGAGCTAGATATAAGTTCTTATTGTTACTGATGTTGTAAGTGTTACACATAATGATCACAAAATCTTCTGAACCATAATTAATTGTGTCATGAAATATGTTGCTTGTCAGATACAACAATTCTGTGTGTGGCTTTACAATTTCCTCGGTCTGATAGTTCGCACCAAGCATCTTTTTCTGTAAAACAGAGGAAAAATTGACTGCTTATCTGTCACCAAACACCAGTATTTTATTTTTATTGCTCCTAACCGGCTCCTCACACCGGGTACTTTCTATTGCGATATAAGTAATATCTTCACATCGACCGTCATTTTCCAAAATATTTGACTTATCAATTTCCATTGTTATTAATTCAGCTTCTGAGTTTGTCAGCATGACTCTCTTTGAGAGACTTGTCGGCCAATATTTCCATTCGACACAATAGTTTCACTGTATCAATGTCAGCGTTGCAAGCTGGTGTAGACAATTCAGATTTTGGGAGGGTGATATTTATAGTTTTATCTTTTTCCTCTCCTCCATCATCTGTTGATGTGGTTGTTTGGGTTCCTTCTGAAGTAGTTTCAACTGAGGTAGTTTGAAGAGTTGTGTTTAGGGGCTAATTTCTTATAGAGTTAATAACTTCTTGTAGTTTGCGTATTTCAGATTTCGCTTCACTAATGATTTTTTCTTGCTTGCAAATCATTTCATTCATCTCACTTTAATTTCTCAGAGCTTCCTGCAATAGTAGATTTTTTTCGGCATTTTGTTTTTTTATAAATCTGTCCTTGGCTTGTGTTTCATCTGCTTAATCTTCTATAGTCTGTTCTAGTAAACTGATATCTTCAGATTTCTTTGGATTCTCACAGTTGATTATATGGTCTTTAATGAATTTAGATTTGTCTTTATTTTTCATCACACATGCTTTATGAAATATTTTCAGACAGTTTTCGCAAATAAAATATAAAGGTATTGGTCTTTTTTTACAACAGCCAAAATTCGTCATATTGATTAATTAAGTATTTTGTGCTCGTCACTTTTTGAGTGTAAATTGATATAAATTTTTCCTTTTCTGTTTTTCAGTTTGTTATTCTCACATTAGTCCCACAAGTTTAAAACAAAATAAAACACAAATTTCACTTATTTGTTTAAAAACAATAAAATAATTTTGCAACAGCTGCGGACAGCACGTCTACATCTCACGGAGGCTGAACATAGAGTTCCAACGTTCCGTTTCATTTCAAAGATACATATTATAATAAAACTGTTAGTGGATTTTTGGTGTTTGTTGGATTACTACGTGAAAAATACTCATATGTTTTTGACCGACGAACCCAAACGGAGGAGGTATACAATTTATATAGTAAACGTACTCCGATTTTGATGATTTCTGATGCATTTGAAAGAGGATGGAGAAATGGTCCCATATTCGTAAAAACTCAAATTCAAAATCTCCTTCCCACCAAAAAACGCCCCGGAAGGGGGCTGGAGGAAGCAATTTTTCTGGAAAAATTAAAATCTGAAACGACAGAATCAAAGATAGGAAAATATCAGGAAACATTTATATTGAACATTTTTTAAAAAGAGTTACGGTTTTCGAATTACAGTAACAACGATGTTAAATTTTCAAATACGTGTATTTTTGCTATGTGAGGGGCCAATTTCTTTCGAAAATTGAAAATCTGTGGCAACCAAATTCAAGACCAGATTATTTTGCAATACATATATTGAACATTTTTTCCTTAGAGGTTTTCGAGTTACAGCGGTGGCAAAGTCTAAAATATGCGTATTTCTGAATAATAACAAGTACAAGCAAAGAATATTCATGGGTAATGGATTTCTGAAAGTTCAACGATTTTCGAGACTAATGTCACATTCAAAAGTTTGAAGTAAATATTATTTACAATAATGAAAAATACAAAATAATATTAGTTGGTGCCAAAAGTTTTCAATCTTACTTCAATCTTAATCATTTTCATTTTTAATAAATATTTTATGAGGGAGAAATGCTTTATTGTCGAAAAAATATAAATTTTGTAGACAAAGCAAAATAAAAATATCAAAATCAAACAATACAAAAACAAAACAAAGTCAAAACAAAAAATTAAATTAAAATTAAATAAATTTATATAATATAAAACAAAAATATAAAAATATAAAGATGTAAAAAATAAGATATTAAGTATAAGAATGTAACCTACAGCTGTATAATCGGTTAGAAAGTAAGTTAATATACAGCTGTAAATCACAAAACAAAAACAAATTTTGTACAAACAATAAACCAGTGCGTGAGCTGAGCAGAAACGTGCCTTATTGAAAAAAGGCGTTAACTGCATAAAAGGCATTATCCTAGGTAGTAGGTATTTAATTGAAAGTTTGGCAAAATCTGGAAAAGCCGTTATAGATTTAATTTCGTGTGACAGATGATTTTACATTACAAAAGACCCTTAGGTTATCAAACATCAAATAATATTCACTAAACCATCGGGTGTAAGAAGCTTAATATTGAGTATTAACAATTTTTAACAAAAAAGTCGCTTACTGCATAAAAGGCTTTCTCCAGTAAGTATGATTTCAAAACTTTTCGAAATTCAGGAAAAGATCTTATGGACTTGATTTCAATTGGTAGATGATTGTGCATTTTTTTGCATTGTACAGTATAGAGCTTTTAACCAACTCGGAGCGAGGGGTTGGCAGATAAAGATCATGCTTCGTGTTTCTAAGCGGATAGTTGTGAGATGGCCTCTCTGGAATAGAAGATACGTGCTTGCAGATTAAGGATACAGATTCAAATATGAATAGGGACAGAAGTGTTATTATTTTAAATTTTTTAAAGTAATCCTGGCAGTGAGTCCTACTGCTAAATCTCAGTGACTCAGTTACTATATAATGATGGTTGATCAGGTTTGAATATACATTATTAAAGAGGGAAAACATGGCATCATTTGTGCATTTGTTACTTAAAAATCAAAATTGATGGGTAGAGAGTATATTATATTTAAAGAGAAAAGATAGAAGCTTTTTTTTAACCAATCTTTCGTTGATCTTTTATAATGTGGGAAGGAGTGCAATTGGGCGATAGGTCGAAGCTTGATCTTTATCTCCTCCTTTATGCAAAGGAACAATTATTGCCGTCTTAAGACAGTTTGGAAAAACTCCGTTTTGGAATGATTTGTTAATTAAAGTAATAAAATGATTCAATGTGCATTCCGGTAGGTTCGAGCACATTTTCAGAGTAAGCCCATCAGCCCCAGATGAGGATTTGTTTTTACTGTCATTGATTGTACTGTTAAGCTCTGCTAATACTACTGGCGTAAAGAAGATACTGTGTAAATTCATATTAGCCTTAGGGAGAAATGAGAGGGGGTCATCGGAAGGAGTTATGGTGTTCTTTAATTTTTTGCTACATCTACAAAGTAATTATTTAGGTTCTCGGGTGAAATAGAGATTGTGTTAGATGAAGAGGTCTTATTTCTTAAGTCATTCACAATAGACCACATTTATTTAGCAACATTACCGGAATTGGCCAGCCTCCTATTATAATAAATGTCCTTGGAAGCTTTTATAGTTTTATGATGAATTTTCTGTAACGTTTTACTTAATCATGGTAGAAGACGCTGTCCGATGATTTTTTTAGGTAAGCCTTTAGTAGACCAGGGTTTATGTTTGATTTCTAGAGGCCTAAGAGGAAAGGATTTGAATGCCAAGTTAGATAAAGTTTTTATAAATCTAGGAAATTCGATACTGACATCGTCAGAGAGGACAAACCAGTCTGTTGTTAGACATAGGTGCTTGAAATTACGAAATTTTTTATCAGAAAAAATACGGCATAATTTGCGCGAAGCATTTTTGCACTTAGATTTAGCCAAAAATTTTGTTAGTATTGCTTCATGATCCGAGAAACCTGAATTAAGGACAGTACAGTCAACGAATTTTGGATCGAAAGATGATACGACATAGTCTATAGTACTAGAACTAGTTTTAGTTATTCTGGTTGGTGAGTCAGCATGCATGATTATGCCAAAAGAGTCGAAAATGGACTGAAGAGATTCTTGAGCAGCACACACATTGGAAAAGTCAATATTAAGGTCTCCACATAAAATTAACTTGCTTTTTAAAGGCAGGGATTCAAGCAAGCTCAGTAATTTTTGACTGAATATATGCAAGTCAGCGTCAGGTGTTCTGTAAATACAAACAATATAAACATCATAAGCATTCTGTTAGACAATGGAAAATTCAAATACTTTTTCAAACAATAGATTATCGAATTTAGTTACAGCCGAAAAGTCGCTATTTGTAGACATTATCATAGTACCTCCATGAGATAAATTACTTCTATTAAATCTAGTAACTGTAGCGTAATTTTTGATAAACACAGGCTCATCAACATTTAACCAATGCTCAGTTATGGCAATAATTTCTGGAAAATTAAGTTCTTCTAATGAGAGAAATAATTCATCTGTTTTGTGTCTTAAGGACTGAATATTAATAAGAAAAACACTAAGCTTGCCATCGTCCAATTTTACAGAGGATGCTTGATCCTCTGTTCGCATCAATTTAGTTGAAAATATTTTGATTCCTTTTTGGAGAGCCAGTAGAAAAATATTTGCCCTGACTCTCCCTAATTTTCTGAAGCTGTTGAAGTTTCTCGGATGAAAAGAAAGACCTGAAGGCAGCAAGACCAGCTTCCACTTCGGCTGAGCCAATACCATATGCATTGTGGTAGCGATAATACAACTTACGCAAGGTGTCCACGTCACTAGGAAGTCCCTCTGAAGCTAGAGTTAATTTGATGCTGGTGGTGGTGTGCCCTTCAAAACATACACTGGATGGTTGGTCATGGAGATAGGCTGGAAATAGCCGAAGAGCTTTTAATAAGGAAGAATCCCTCAGTCTAGCCAACAAATAACGACCATCGGCCGTATCAGAATTACGGGACAGCCGCACTATAGGTGGAGTCATCGGGTCAATATTTAGCAAATTATCTTTCCTTGTATTTTTTTCCATGACAAAGTCTACATTTTCCTGCGCAAGAGACTTACAGGCAGCTAAAGGCTCCCTTTCAGATCCAATCTTAACAGATTTGATCTCCCTAGCTTTTACAGGTGTTAAGTCAGGCCGTGGTGTTGGGCTACGGCTGTCTACAGAGGTTGGAATAAAATGACAGCCTGTGGTCGAAAAACTTGACGCTGGTGGTGAAATCTTTAAGGGTGTAAAAGATGATTTTGCGATTTCAGTGCCTAGCGGCCACATCCTTGGGTCTTTTAGCTGCTTTAGGTGACTTTTATTCTGCACACCAACTTTGAAATGGGAGTGCGAACTGTCCTTATTCTTCAGCATTGGAAAGCATCGGATAAAGTCAGTAGTTCCAAGTTTTTCCTTCGCATAGTGTTCAAGAAGGGTAGCTGTATATGTAGATGTGATTTTGGACACTACCACATAATGCCATTCTTCTTTAATGGAGGATTTGGGAGGTCTGGGAGTAATGCCTTGGAGAAGTAAAAACCTCTGTGTTTTGGTTATCCGTATGGTTGGTTTGAGTCGAAACGTAATTTTTCACTATTGGCGGGTTACTTATAGTAATTGGCTTATCATTGGCAGCCAACTTTTCAACCGTGTGTGCCATTTGGTTTATATTTTTCTTCATATCGGCCATTTCCTTCAATAACTCATCCTTTGCTGAGTCCTGAATCTGAACTTTAATAGATTCGTTTTGATTGTCCATAAAAATAGATGACAGATTAAAAATATCCTGTTTCATTTCCCTGATAGAATGGAACAGAGATTCTGGTGTAATTTCCGCCAATCTGGTGTGTTGACTGTGAATCTCATCTGTCTTTTTGTATAACGTTTTCCATTTAGAATCATGATTATTTAAAATGTCGTACATTTCAGAAAATATTGGAAACAGGTCATTATTTTTCTTTAAGCAGGTTCCTAGAGCTTCAACATTTTCTATAGAAATCTGCGATTTATGTACCTGTGATATTTTGTCGTGAAGATATTTTAAGGTAGGAGAGTCACAAACATTACAAAAAAATCTAATGTTATGGAACTTTTGGTGGTAGAGCACTTTTGTTGTTTACTTATCCAGCCCAATACAGGTCATACAAAAAATCCGGCGACACTCTCCACTGCAGCGAAGTTTGTATTTGTCCTTTTCCGAGACGATTGTTTGGCAGGAATCACACTTAAATTCAGACATTTTAATGTTAAAGTTCAATTTTTGAATATAAAAATAAAAGTCAATGACACAGGAAAAGTTTGCACGCACACGGTAGGTCAAGTTAAATACGGGTTCAATGTTAACGCACACCAGGTCAAAATTTTTACAGTAAGTTGAAACTGGTCCCCGTTATAGCTTTACAGTTTAGGATAAGCTTTATCCTGGACTATTGTAGGACTCGAAATCAACTGCCGAATTAAACTGAAAGAATAGTAAGGGTTGCGACATATGTTGCTGAATAATTAATCCACAAGCTGGTAAAACAATAGGGAGCAGCTAAGTCTGGGTTCACGCCATTAATTATTAAATAAGTTCATTCATACTTTACATAGATAATAATTGAGGCTATGAGCATCTTTTAGTTTTTAATAAGAAATTTGGTAGATTCAAAGCTCGAATTTAAATTTAAAATATGGGGGCTAAATTCATATCGAACGAATAGTTCTGAGCGGCTTAACACGATGAATGCGGTAACAAATAAATATTGTTTACAAAAAAATGGAACGACTTTATTAGTTGTTGCACTGAAAAATACAAAATAATATTAATTCTATTGGTGCTGGTTCTATTGGAGTTGGTGCCTATAACAACGGCACAACTTCAAAATTACTAACACCAATAGCATAATACTATTTTGTATTTTAGTGCGACAACTAATAAAGTCAGTCCAATTTTTTGTAATAAATATTTATTTCACATTTTTGAGTGTAACATTATTCTTGAAAACTTTTAAACGTTTTTGTAATAAATATTTATTTCACATTTTTGAGTGTAACATTATTCTTGAAAAATTTAAAACGTATACCCAAAATGATAGTCGCTTAGCTTGTACCTACTTGTTATTTATTATTCAGAGATCTCAAAACATCGCGGCGTAAATATAGGTACCTACCTTCATATTTCAACTCAATTTGATTTTACTACATATAATCTGTTCTTCAATTTGGCCGTCTCATATTTTCAATTTTCTAAAAAAATGTTCTTCCACATAGCGGAGATACGCATATCACATATTTCATTCAGACTTTACCATTGCGAAACTCGGAAACCGTAACTCTTTTGAAAAAATGTTCAATTTAAACGTTTCCGGATATGGTATCTTTTCTAATATTCAAATCTCGAATTTTCGATTCTCGGAAAAATTTGACCCTTCCACATATCTGAAACACATATTTCAGATTGTAACGCGGAAACCTATGATTATTTTTAAAAATGTCCAATTTAAATGTTTCCGGATATGGAATTTTCATTCATTCTGCCGTCTCGGATTTTCAATTTTCGAGAAAAATTGCCCCCGCCATCCCCATTTGTGACGGTTTTTGGTTTTCAAAATATGGGACCATTTCTCAATTCTCCTCTTTCAAATAAAACAAAAATCGTCTAAATCTGAGTACGTTTACTATGAAAAACGCGCGAACAGCCATAACGAAAAAAAATAATAAAAAAAAGCAAACACACAACCCAATTGCATACCTTCTCCTTTCTTTGAAGTCGGTCAAAAATAACGGAGTCACAATGTGTGACAATCAAAATCAAAAAATCTAAATCAAAATCAATTTATTCATCACAAAAAAATACGTAGTCATCAAGTAAGATAAAATATGGATGCATTGTTATCGGACTTATCAGAAATGGTGTTGAAATATACAATTAAAATGATTATACCAAAACTAAAATAAATATAATATAAGAAAATTGAGGAAATCTTCTATACTATAAAATACTACTTGGTCCGTCAGATTTTTTTTTTTCAGTTTTCTGCGGAGGGCATATCACAGAAGTATTGTTTATTACAGATACACTTGAATTTATTATATAGTTTAAGTGCTCATTTATAATGGACGTAAGG
The DNA here is from genome assembly GCA_958507055.1 of Crioceris asparagi. Classification (NCBI taxonomy): domain Eukaryota; kingdom Metazoa; phylum Arthropoda; class Insecta; order Coleoptera; family Chrysomelidae; genus Crioceris; species Crioceris asparagi. Next base: position 42,987,400 of record OY293829.1, read on the forward strand.
CGTAAGATATACGTAATGGATAAAGTTGAACACTGGAAAATAAGTGGGATCGTTCACAATAACCGAACGTAACACTTATGTGTTATGGTAGACCGTAAGATCTTACGGTCGAACGTTAGGTGGACATAAAGTTGGACAATGTTCAACTTTACGTGCGGCTTATGGAAAATTTAGGAAAATTTTTAGGGGATTTGGATTTTTTCGCATTCTTGTATATTTAAAGAATCATTCATCAAACGTCGGTATTCACTTTTCTTTTCTTGATCCCTGTTTACTGGACGTACACTCCATCGCCTAGATTTTTTTACACAATATCTTCTTTGAACTCTACACATTGCTAATAATTCCATGGCGTTAAAGTTAATGTACCTACACCGGAGAAAACCCCCAGATAAACAATAGCCGTCAAATCATTTCACCCATGCGTAGCAACTAAGTTTTTACGTTCATTATAAATAGAAAAATGTTACGTCTATCTTATGCGTTATGTAGCCCTATGTCTTACGTCCATTATAAATAGGCACTAACTCCTATGTAGTTAGGCGAGTTCTGGAAAATTTTTAGGCGTGAATAACTTTGGTGAATATTTTCTTTTGCCATGTATGATGCGGGTGCCTGTTTTCATTTTCTTTGATATAGGTAATGATGACATATATATAAACTGGGTAATGTTTGTGATATTTTAAATAGGTCTTTACGTGTTGACAATGGATGGACATTGAATATTACTCTTAGAATTTTCTCCTGTGCTTTGAAAGCCTTATCAGCATGTGGAGAGGAGCCCCAGAATACTAGTCCATATTGCAATATTGACTGAACAAGCCCAAAATATAGTAGTTTCAATACATCAAGGGAAACATAAGAATATATATGATGGTTATTTGCAAATATACCGCGATTTTAATAGAGTTTCCTATTTTATATGCGTAGAAATTAATTAGGAACATTATTTATTTTGAAGCCTACTGAAACAAGAAATACACATCTCGTGCCTGACAGGACAATCTTTGCAATAGATGGTTGCTAGAAATTATACATCGTAACTCTTTATAAAATCCCTGACAAATTCTTCGCTTTTTCTTCCAGGACCAGCTTTCATGAAAGTATGTATAGTTCTCTTAATAGAAAGGGACCTACTCTGGAATTTCTAGTATCGGATAATATTCCTTAATCGATATTTTATTGCTTGATATTTTATTAGAAATGATCCCAGTATTAATTAGGCAGGCTCCAATTAAAATCTCAAAGATAGCTTTCGTATACCATTGGATTTGCGTAATACTGAATGGTAACATGACATTTAGTCACTAAAATTGACCCCATCTTTGATTTATTGTTTTCTAGTATGCCCCGATATTTAGGAATATCCTCACCTTTACGAGATTTGTTGCCTGTTCTTTTCAAACTACTGCTATGAGTACTATCTGTTGGCTTTTGGTGTATCCATTTAATTATATTTATGCAATTATTTTTTCACCGCTTTCTTCCCATTTTATTTTCTTTGTATTTTTTTAGGTCATAAGCCTTTAGGATTTGACCGTGAAGTACAAGAATAAACGAATTCCTGGTAAAAATATATATTTTTTAGCCAGGGAAATACTTCAATAGAAATTATCGGTATAGAGATAATCGATTAATTTTAAAAGTTGCAAAACTATTGTTTCAGAACGAGCGTGATCCTCAGTTCTCTATTTTTTTCCAGAATACATAATTATCTTATTGGTGCAAAGTTTATAAAATTTGATTCTATATTTATGTAAGTTGTTTAGGGTATACTCGTCATTCAGTAAAAGTCGTCTAGGGATCAAAATAATTAGAAAATTCGATAATTCTAATACCTGATATTTTAAGGACTTTTCGTATGACCACGAAAATCTCGAAAACTACTTATCCGATTTCAATTTTTTTTATTAAATTTTCTATATCTGCGCGGTTGGCATAGGCAATATTTTATGTTCTTATAGCTTTTCTATACTAATATACAGTGTGTCCACATTTCGATGCTCACCAATGGCATATCGGTTATTATAAGAGATAGAGCAATGGTTAAATGGGAAATGTTTTTCTGAATTAAATGCTCGCAACGAATATCATTTCATATCCACTCTAACGTTTTTCATTTTTGAAATATTTTGAAAAAAACTAATTTTTGCCGATTTCAGTTTTGCGTCATAACTCGTTAAGGCATAATGTTACAATTTTTAAACTTTGTCGTTGTTAAGCACTATTTGCGTTAATTCCTATGCTGTAAACATAACCAAAAAAATCTTCATCTTGTTTTTAAGTTTCTAGCGCCATCTTTTGTTTTTCTTAAGGCAGCCATATTGGGTTTTTGGTCTCTTAGATTGGTTATAAAAAGAGCTTTTCAAAAATATACAACTTGCCTTATTAAAGTTCATTTTTTAAGGAGATAAGAACGAAAAATGCCGATTCAAACAATAGCAGCCATATTCATGAACAAAGTTAGTGGCTACTAAGACCCTACTAGCCTATCTAACACGATTTCTGGTAGAGTCTTAGTAGACACTAATTTGTTTATGAATACGGCTGTAATTTTTTTACAATTATGTACCTACACGAAATTAACAAGATTTTATTCGCTTGTCTGTGGTTTTGGTTTTCCTTTGTTTGTGGTGTGCTTGAACACAAAATGAGTAGGATATGGGAACAAAAGAAAATTTTCACATTCTGTCATTCTGAATACCTATCACTTTTGACAATTATAAGTAGAATTGTTCCGAGAGTTTCAACTAGTTTTAGTAAGATTTGAAGTGGTGATAATGGCCAACTAATTTTCAAATCGAAGTGTACTTCAAAACCAACAGAAACTCCGAAAATGCTTGCACGATATACGCACAACGTTTTCCAGAAAGACCCCAAACTTGTGCGGTGCGGTTGGCGAGCAGAATTATCATAAATCTTTTGAATTTTGGAGTCTTTGAACAAAAACGTGAACATTATCAAGCAAACAATGTCATTCGTGAGAATAACATTTTACAAAATATTTAGAACAACCCAAGTTTGTCGGTTCGTCGAGTTGCCCATGAAACAAAAACTGCGAAATCCACTGTTCATAAAATTTTGAAGAAAAATAAATACTACCCTTACAAGTCAACTGTTGTACAAGACTTGTGCGTAAATGACTAAAATATAATATTTCAATTTAGAAGGTATGGTATCTCCAGAAATGTGAAAATGATGGTGATTTTCCAAGGAAAATACTTTGGACGGATGAAACACATTTTACCAATTGTGGGCTATTGAATAGGCACAACTACCACCATTGGTCGAACGAAGATCCACATTTGGGTCATACAAAAAAATTTCAGGACTATTATCATTATCATTTTCTTATCTTCGTGTCTTTTCATTTCAGATAATCACTTTATAGGTCCTTTCATCTTCGACTACAATTTAAATGGTGATATATTTAGATTTATTGACAAACGAAATTATGCCCAACCTGAGACAAATTTTCGAACCAGAAACAGTCTGGTTTCAACATGACGGCTGTCCTGCCCATAACAGTTGTAACGTGTGAAATTTTCGGTGAAAGAGTAATATAAAACAGTGGACAATGGCCTGCCAGCTCTCTTTGGGATGCGACCAGAATTGAAGTAATTAATTTCACAGAAACACACTGCGCAGAGTGTGGAATGTTGTTGGAACAAGATGCCAAAAGTGTGTGGAAAAAATTGGTCGCCAGATTGAACAGTTAATTTGAGTGAATTTTATTTTTCGTTCTTATGTCCTAAACTTTAGTAAGGCATGTTGTATATTTCTTGAAAGCTCTTCTTATAAATAATCTAAAAAATCAAAAATCCAATATGGCCACCATAAGAAAAACAAAACATGGCGCTAGTAACTTGAAAACAAATGAAGATTTTTTGGTTATGTTCACACCATAAGAATTAACGCAAAAAAGTGTCTTAACAAAGACAAAGTTTAAAAATTGTAACATTATGCCTTAACGAGTTATTAAACAAAACTGAAATCGGCAAAAATGAGTTTTTTCAAAATATCTCAAAAACGAAAAACGTTAGAATGGATATGAAATGATATTCGTTGCGAGAATTTAATTCTAAAAAACATTGCCCATTTAACCGTTGCTCTAGCTCTTATAATAACCGATGTGCCAATGGTGAGCATCGAAATGTGGACACATTGTATATACGAGTAAGGATTTTTTGTATGACCACAAAAATCTCGAAAACTACTTATCTGATTTCAATAAAAAAAATCCCGGAAAGGTAAATTTCTCAAAATTCATTGATTTGAAATTTGAACAACCTTTTCATTGATATTCATACATGTCATTACATTTAAGTTGCCGTATGTATCATAGTCTTGTGGTTAGAGGTTTTTGTTTTGGCTGTTGAATATAAAGCAGACAGGGTTCGCGTTCCACTTCAAGGCAGATTTTTTTTTTCGTCTATTTCTTATCAAAAAATATACTATATTATATATATATAAACTTTTGAACCAGATCTTTTTTTGGACTAACTTATAGACATATAACAACATGCCGTTGAAATTTTTTCGAGATTCAAAAGTGTGAACGATCGCAATAGGTACATTTCTATAAGAAATTTACCTAAAAAATTGAATTTTCTACATCTGCCCGGGTGACCTAGGCTATATTTTATGTTCTTATAGCTTATCTAAAATAAATAGATAAATAAAGATTGGGACTACTTCTCAGCAGCGTAGGTAATGCCTAGCCATTGCCTAGCGACAGCGTCTATCGACAGCTGATAAAAATCCTGATTGCTATAGCAAATAATGACTGTTATTTTAATGTACTGAAGCTGAAACTAAAAATTAACTAATTGAACCATAATTTTTGCTCTCAAATGTTTTTTGTTGAATGTTTTTTTATAATGTAATATGTACGAGTCTTTACTATACCGACTGCTGCAGCACGCCTCATAGTATTAGGTTAATACCATGATTTAAAAAGATACCATGGTTAATACATTGTGTAAACTATGAAAAAGAGTTGAATTTCCAATACAAAATATTGAAAATTCAATACAAAAATACTGAATTGCCAATATTTTGAGAGAGAGAATTGAGAAGTCCCATCTTCTCGAACCTCTACATCCTACAATCAACCTGCATGCCAAATTTAAGCTTTTTACCTCAAGCGGTTTGACCAGGATCGTGATTAATTAATGATCCGATTTTTTACACACCCTGTACAAATTTTCTATTAATCTTAAATTAAGTAACAAAATAAAATAAAATACATGTGTTCAAGCGTTTTTCATAGAAACTAAGTTATGGTTTTTGAAATAAAATGTATTGTTTAATTTAAGGGGCGGTTTAATCCCCCCGGGCTTTGAGTTTTGATAAATCCCTTCTTATCGAACCTCTACACCTTACAATCAACCAAAATTAAGCTTTTTTCATCAATGGACTTAGCAGGATCGTGATTAATCAGTGAGTGAGTGGTCAGTCACCTAACTCTTTTATAATTAGTATACAAGTATAGATTAAAGAAAATGGTGGTATTTTCAAAATAAAACACGAACTCTAGTCAGAACTATGAAACTTAAATGTTGAGGTTCTAACTTCACACACATGTTGAAGTTTGCAGCAAGCGAATGCCTGCCTGCATGAAATTACCGACTTCTTAAGAAAATGTATTTTTTATAGCATTCGAAGGTATGAGCTTTATGAAACCCAGAATATTTAAATATGGGACCATCCTCTCTCAAATGAAGAAACAATAATCAAAATCAGTTCAAGTTTATTATGTGAACCGAGGTTGCATACAGTCTACCTCCTCTTGTAGAATCGGTCAAAAATACATGAGTTCCGTAATATCACCACTGCGTCATTGTACTTCTACGCTAACGAGCAATTAAAAGAAACTTCAATGCGACAAACTACTTTTAAAATTCAATCACCGTTTCTATTACTTATTGAATCACCAACATATATAAGTAGAAATGTTGATTATTCGCTGCTTCTAGATTTTTTCCACATTCAGTTTCTTTGGTCATCAATTCCTGAAAAGTCTTAACTCATCAGGAGCCATAAATTATTAGGGAGAGTCAGAACAGAGGTTTTTATTAGAAATAATGGACTCCCATTCTAGTCGCTGTCAGGTTATTTTCATGTAAGTATTGTCGACTATTTCGAATGAATTGATTTTTTCTCTATATTTTAGTTGAGCTCGTTGAAAATGACTCGTTCACAAACAACAAATTTGAATTAATGCTCTCAGGTACCTACCGTTCGTGTTGTTTTTATTATTTAGTTTCGTAAAGTCAACACGCAATACAGTGCTTATATTAGATGAACATTCTCTAATTACCCTGTGTGACTAAGCTACAACAATCAAATTAGTTTATGGAATAACCACTGATAAGTTGACTGATGTAATTAAGACAAATTTCGACAGCTCGTAGCCAGCGGAAAGGTAAATTTGTAGGTTTGTAATTTTTATAATTTTTTTTTAGGGAAAAATGTTTCTAGTAGAAGTTGTAGCTACAGATCATATCTACCTATAACGTAACATTATTTTCGATGACATTTTAACAATGGCTGCTTTTTGAAAAAAACTTGATATCTTTATAAATGCGACCCCTATCGTGCTTACAAATTTTGTAATATATATAATTGTTTGATTTTGCATTATTTTTATTATCTACGGAAGAACTTTCGAAAAAAAAATGTGAACTTTATTGACCTATTATTTTTTTTTTTCGAAATCTCCATATAAAATGTATCTAAAACTTCTATGCAATCCTGCAAGTGCGAAAAAAAAATTCACTCAATTCCGTTACTCACCTACTAAATGGTCCAACACACGTGATTCTGCTCTTCCCTGTTAATATGAAATCTAAAATGAACTCGAATGCAGCGCCACCTATGGAGTCACTGAATTTGTTGTAAATATCAATCATATTTAGGTAGAATTGAAGCAAATACCTTATCCAGCAATACTTAAATTGGGCATTTAAAAAAAAAAGATTACGGTTTCTGAGTTATATCAATGGTAAAGTCTGGAATATGTGTGTTTCCGCTATGCGAAGGTGGCATTTATTTTTTCGAAAATCGAAAATTTGAGACGGCCAATTCAAAGAAGATATCATATCCAACAACATTTATATTGAATATTTAAATCAAAATACGTTTTCCAAGTTGTAATGTCTGAAATATGTGTATTTCCGCCGCAATGTTTTGAGATCTCTGAATGAATAATAACAAGTACAAGTAAATAATATATGTATATAGATAGGTAACAGTACTATCTTCTTTGGTATAAGTAAACGTTCAATGATTTTCACGACTAGAGAAACACTCAAAATGTGAAATATTCTTTTTTTACAAAAACTTGTATTGACTTAGTTGGTGCACTGAAAACTACAAAATAATATTAATTCATATCAGTGCTGATACTTTTCAAGTTTTCCAAAAAATCTTCTATCTACCTATAACTGCACAACTCCAAAAGTATCAGCACCAGTGGAATTAATATTATTTTGTATTTTTCAGTGCACCAACTAATAAAGTCGGTCCTAGTTTTGGTAAAAATGTTTTATTTATTTCCTGAACAGCATTTACCGTTCATATCATTTTTTATATGTACGTGCAACAATACAGGAGCCACTATATATCTATTTCTGATTAATATGTAGGTATTTTATTTTCAGTATATAATTTTTTAAAATGTGTTAGATAACAGATAACTAATTTCATCTTGCGTCTATAGTCTTTGGTTGAATACTATTATACTGGGGGAACTAGAAGATTTTTATATTATAACCATAAACATCTGAACACCTAGACCAAGCATTTCATTCATAACATGTATCCAAAGGTGGTCTGCTATTGTTAGAGAATTGTTTTGGTATTTTCCATGTGTATGAGAGAGACAAAATTTTCCTATAGGAAATTTTGGCAACAGTGTACCTCTGCAGAAGCGTATAAATGCGTAAAGCGTAGTAGCAGCACTCAAATTATGAATGGAACAACGAACAACAAAATTCCGACCAGCGACGATAGCTGACGAATTCAATACGGACGCCTAAATTATATTCTCCTGTGTTGCCGCACTTAACTCAATCGAGAGAGAGCTAGTGCAATACTGCAATAGCAGACAACTGCCAGTCATCATAGGCTGTGATGCCAATGCGCACAATGTTATTTGGGGAAGCACGAACAACAACCCTAGAGGTGAGTGCTTACTTGAATATCTCTTAGCTACTAATCTAGAAACCCTTAATGTGGGAACAACCCCCACTTTTGTCACGAGAGCAAGAGAAGAGGTCCTGGACGTAACAATTGCCAGCTTTACTGCCAGGAATAACGTATTTGATTGGAGAGTGATGGAGGAACCCTCTCTCTCCGATCATAGGATTATAGAGTTTAGGATTGCGGGGGAAGTAACCTCACTGTCTCCAACTCGTAACCCTAGAAATACAGATTGGTCTAAATATAAGACCCTTCTGAAGCAAAACTTGGAACAGATCGAAAGTAATGGGGTCAAACACCCACACTGCGATCTGGATCAAGAGGTCGAACTGGTCAGTGTGGCGATAACGGAGGCATTCCAATCAAGTTGCCCACTCTCAAAAGCTCGACCAAGCAAGGAAGCACCTTGGTGGAACAAAAACCTGTCAAACCTCAGATTAGAGGTCCGTCGGCTCTTCAACAGGGCCAAAAGAGACCATAATTGGCAGGGCTACACCGAGAAGCTCACACAATACAATAAGGAGATCAGGAAGGCCAAGAGGCTTCACTTTCAAGCTTTTTGTGAAAAGATCACTTCGACTCCTACTGCAGCCAGATTGCAAAAAGTCATGGCAAAAGGGGCAATCAGCCCCTTAATGTCGCTCAAGAAGCCAGACGGGACATACACTGAGGGAGAAGAGGAGCGATCTGCTCTACTTCTCAAAACACACTTCCCTGGAAGTGAACCCCTCAGTAGTACTGACGTAGCAATCCAAACCAAGAATCCTCGCAAGGAAGATTGGAGTATTGCTAAGAAGATATTTACAAGACAAAGGTTGGAATGGGCAGTCAACACCTTTCAACCTTATAAATCGCCGGGAGTAGATGGCATATTCCCAATACTCCTACAGAAAGGAATGGAGGAGATCCTTCCCCATCTCCTGAAGATTACAAGAAGCTGCCTAGCACGGGGCTTTATACCTAGCATATGGCAAAGAGCCAAAGTAATCTTCATACCGAAAATAGGGAAGAAAAATGGGACTGATCCACGATCTTTCCGACCTATCTGTTTAACATCGTTTTTACTGAAAACGATGGAGAAAGTAGTGGATAACTACATAAGAACAGAGATTCTGAAGGACAAACCACTTCATAAATGTCAGCATGCATACAGGGCGGGGCGTTCAACAGAAACCGCGCTGTATCAGCTAACCGAGGTCATTCAGAGCTCTCTGAACAATAAAGAAATCGCAATGTGTGCCTTCCTGGACATATCTGGGGCTTTTGACAACACCACACATGTGTCAATCAGGGAGGCACTCACACGGCGAGGAGTGAACAAGACCATTATCAAATGGATGTATGAGATGTTGAAGACGAGAATAGCTGAGGCCCAAGTAGGTGATCACACCACCTCTGTTAAAGCTACTCGTGGAACACCTCAAGGAGGAGTAATATCTCCCCTCCTATGGAGCTTAGTAGTAGACGAGTTACTCCACAAACTCACGGAGCTTGGCTTCACATGTATAGGCTATGCCGACGACATAGTCCTAATAGTCCGAGGAAAATTCGCGAACACCCTATGCGAATTATTGCAGGAGGGCCTCAGAACTATTGAGCAATGGTGCTTGTCAGTGGGGCTTAGCATAAACCCATCCAAGACCACAATTATTCCATTTACTAGGAAAAGGAAACTTCCAGCTATGAAACCTCTCACTTTAAGTGGAGACATAATAAGCTGGAAGGCTGAAGTCAAATATCTGGGATTAACACTAGATAGCAAGCTTCTGTGGAACAAACATATTGAGGCTACTGCTAGCAAAGCAATAAAGGCCTTAATGGCGTGCAGAAATCTGAGTGGTAAGACTTGGGGATGTAACCCAAAAATACTGCGATGGATGTACGTCATGATTGTAAGACCGATAATATCATATGGGTCAATAGCCTGGCATGGCAAGGCAAGTCAGAGCAATACGAGGAAAACCCTCGATAGAATACAAAGACTAGCCTGTGTCTGTATCACTGGAGCCATGAGAACTTGCCCGACCAGAGCACTAGAGATCATCACAGATCTCACACCTCTCCATCTAGTGATAGACAGATTGGCCCATGAGGCCATTCTAAGACTATCTAGGGAAGGTTCAGAAATGGTGGGAATTCGGAATCAGAGGGCTTGGTCCTCTTTGTCCAAACACATCCCATCAGCAAACCTTCCCAGTGATGTAATGACAAAGAAAATTAGCATCGAGAGAACTTTCACCACGGTGCTAAGTAGCAGAGAAAATTGGGACAGGGGGCTCACAACCCAAGCTCTCAAAAAGAATACCATCAAATGGTACACTGATGGTTCTAAGACCACGACGGGGACAGGCGCTGGAGTGTTTGGGAATCGCACCAAATGCTCATTTGCGCTAGGCCGCTGCCCAAGCGTCTTTCAAGCAGAATTGCTTGCAATTGAGAGATGCGTGGAGGTGAACCTTGAAAGAAACTATCAGAAATGTGACATTGCAATACATTCTGATAGTCAAGCTGCAATTAAAGCACTGAACTCTCATACCATTGACTCTAAAATGGTATGGGAGTGCCGAAGGAAGCTCAATGAGCTAGGCAAGAACAACAGGGTCTACTTAGTCTGGGTTCCCGGCCACTCGGGAATCAAAGGCAACGAGGAGGCCAACACACTTGCCAGGAAAGGAGCACAAACTCCATTTACTGGCCCAGAACCCTTCTGTGGCACAGATAAAAGCACCTACAAGATGGAGTTTCTGGAGAAGGAAAAAACCGTAAGAGAAACACTCTTGCGGGATACCCCTGGATTGGATCATTCCAAAAAGTTTCTAAAAAACTTTGATACTGCAAGATCCAAAAGGTATTTGGATCTCAGCAAGAACAAGCTACACCTACTCACTGGATTTCTTACAGGACACTGTTGCCTCAAGAAGCATCTAATGAGATTAGGTCTAGCAGAGGATGACGAGTGCAGATTCTGCAGGGAAGAGGAGGAAACTCCGGATCACCTGGTGACGGAATGCCTCGCCATTGCTAGCCAACGCAAACAGTGCCTTGGACTAGCAACCTGCAGTAGTGAGGAAGTATCCTCCTTGAAGCCAACCCAGATACTGGAGTTCATTAGAACTCTGGAACTGGAAGGCGAGTTGTAGACCGCGTATAGGCGAGTGCAACTCAGGTGGGGGGCACAATAGACCTTATGGTCGCAGTGCAGTGTAACCCCCTCTTAAATCTAAATCTAACTCAATCGATCGATATCGATTGATGATCCTCTTATTTCACAAAAGAAAAAAATTATTTTGTGTTGTAAAATATAAATTTGGTACATAATTTAATCTGCAGGTGTTTCTGAATAATCAGTAATAACTATTTCAACGACCACCTCTTAATAACGTATGAATGTCTTTGATTATTACTCTATAAATCAGAAGATGCAATGAAACATAAGAAGTTTGGCAAATATGGTAATCATATCAGTCGGAAACCAACCATTATGGACGAGAAGAATAATGGTCTTGAGATGTTGGATCGCTCTGAAAGAGACAATGCGTGGTCTAGGTGTTCATATGTCTATGATTATAACCCTATATTTCGTAACGAAATTTTCTCAAAATACCAATTTTTGTTAAGAAGCATTCCCCTCCCGTGTTGTTATTCGTACAGCTATGGCATGCTATTTTGCTATTCAATAGCAAAGAATTCCATCGAATATAAATCTCGTCTGATCCGGTCTTGTGACCATTCATTACTCTCAAGAGTCTAAGATAAACAACAATGGTCATATTCAATTTGGACGTAGAAGGAACCGTTTAGTCAAAACATGAGTAAATAGTTATAAACATGTTAGTTCATTTGTGCATTACTTTTTCCTGCTTTTTTCGCAAAGATAAGCTTTATAGCAGGTGGTAAAGGAATTGAAGTATCATGTTTTCGACAAAATTCATCTAAATCGCCATTTTCACTCCACAATCTTGAGCTAAATACGTTTTTCATCTATTGCAACCAGTGCGCGTAGAATTCCCAATCTGCGTAATTGGCGAAGCTTATCGAAACTCTACACTAAACAAAAAAAACAACAAAATCGGTCATTTCTATTCCCGAAATAATATTGTCACCGACAGACATAAAGATAGGCAGACCAATGATTGAAAATATATTTTTTTGGGCTTTGGGACCTCTGAAGTGTGAAAATCTGTCAAAAACCGGACACTGAAAATTGTATACGATTGATAATGATAGACAGGCGATTTTAAGGTACACTATTTTAAATATGTTATAATAAAATGGTTCATTATTCTCTTGACTATTTGAAGGAGAAAAAGAGCTCTTTAAATAAAGAAAAGATAGCTTTCTTTAAATAGAGAAAAAAAATGAACTTACCCGAACATTACCGTTCTGTTTGACGCGCAGTCTATTAGTTACTATATCTATGTTTTAAATTTGCCCAACCTAGCAGGAAACCCGCTGTCACGTCAAAACATTCATATTTTACACCCACCCTATATAATGCTGATTTATCTAACGAAAGTTCATAAGCTCAATTTACGTCCAAGTCAACCCAGCCGACGAAACTCCGTTCTTTCTGTCCATTGCACAAAGTGATTAAGTTTCTCAGTGGAACGTTAACGTTTTGCTAACTTCACGACCACAAGCGAATAAAAAGCTATTAATCTTGGAGTAATCAAGACTGTTACCAAGAGGACAGCGATGAAAAGATATTCATTGGCTAAATATAATTTGTTGATTAGGAATAGGTCAGGTCCTTTATTAGTTTCACAGGTTGATTTCTCTCAGATTTCTCAGATAGCTGAAAACAGAAATATTTTATAGTTGTCAACATTTACAGTATTTTATAATCTCGTTTGTGAGGATGATGAAGTTTACTGAGGTAGATATGGGTAGAACATGGTGTTGTTACATGTTTTATAGATTTGCCTGTCGAGACGACAGTTTTGTTGTATTTTTATCGATTTTCTGATATTCCTGAGAGTATTGTGATATTCCAAAAAAATGTCGAAATAAAAAATTGTGCATGTCAGCTCAAACGCGCGACTTTAGTTTACCTTTAAATGCAATTTTCATTGATTATCATCGAATATGCAATAGGCTAATGGGGTAAATAAACGCATCTTTTATTATACTAAAAGGATGTAGGTATACACTTTTATTGGAATTTATTTATATTGATTCGATAAAATATTATTATATATATTAAAAGTAAATCGTGATAAAAATATATTAGTTATATTACATAAATACATTGTTAATATTAAATACTGTGACAATGCATTTGTGGTAACTAGAACACGGTACGAAAACATCGCATAAATCTAGTCGTCCCCATTGTTCTACCAGAAAAAATCTAAATAATTAAGCTGTGACTTCATAACTCCTTTATTTTTATCAAAGTCAATATTGAAGTCGCCGCCAAGTATGAGTTCATTAAAAAGATTTTTCATCAATTTTGAACCCAATTTCAAAGCTCCACAAATTGATTGTTGATATTTGTATAGCAGACTAAATACTGATATCTCAGCATAGTATAAAATAAAGTCGCTATCAGGGTCCTGTCTGTCCTCATTTTTGTTTCTATGGCTTCGTCTTATAAACCCCGCAAAAGATTTTGGTTTTCAGTTACATTTATTGTGATGTGTGTGCTTTCTATGCACGAGTAGAGAGTAGAGAGGCATCCAAAAGAAACATTGAATTGGCGAACCATGAACAGGCAGTTTTTTTATCCTTCAAATCGTGGAAATACTATTGGATGTAAAACGTGTGACGTCATCATAGATGGAAACCTATTAATAATCAGTATTTCATTTCTTAGGATAAATTTGGAATGAAGTTGAATGAATTCACCGATATATTACTAGAGGTCTAACTTAAAATATAGGCTCTATTTAACCGCGTCTGTCTTTCTGTATGTTTGTACACGCATCATGCAAAAATTGCTACATGGAATTGAATGCAATTTTTACCGATGTATTGCTGAAGGTCTAACTTAAAATATAGATGCCATTTTACCGCGTCTGTTTGTATGTTTGTACACGCATCGCGCAAGAAGTTGGGGGCAAAAGCGACTTTATCAACGAATATCGTAAATTAGGTAATCTAGTAATTATTGTAATAGTAAACTTTCATAAATTATAAATACCACCTTTAATTGATAAGGGTTTGAAGAAAAACTATAACAAAATAGTTGTTATCGCAGTTGTAAAGTTTTTAGCATACCGAGCAACATAGAAGGATTGTTTAAGTTCTTTAACTGTACTTTTTAGACTTCACTGGGTGTTTACAAAGAAATCATGTTACAATTTTCTATTGTTTTGGAAATATAGAACATAGGGGTCCGTCAAGCTATACCCCCGATAAAACGAATATGAATTTTTTTTAATGCAAAATTATGTGCAAATTATGTGCAAATTACGGCCACAAAAAAAAATTTTGTGCACAAGTCCTTGACCATTTTTTCGTTATTCGAAAAAAGGGGGTGCAGCTTGACGTCAAGCTGCACCCCCGCACCAATTTCTATTGCCGAAATTTGAAAATCGATTACACCATAATTATGTGCAAATTATGTGCTCTCCAATGACCTAAAGAACAACTATGCTACTCTAAGCATACACCTTCTTTTTTTATTTATTAAAGGGGGTGTGGCTTGACGTCAAGCTACACCCCCGCACCTATTCCTGTTGCCAAAATTGAAAAATCGATCACACTATAATTATGTGCAAATTACGGCCAAAGAAAGGAAATTTTGTACTCCATCCCTTAACTTTTTTATTGTGTAAACGAAATTAAAAATTATTTATTGCAAAATTATGTTCAAGTTATGTGCGAATTACGACCACAAAAAAATAATTTTGTGCACAATTCCTTGACCATTTTTTCGTAATTTGAGAAGAGGGGGTGCACCCCCGCACTAATTTCTATTGCCGAAATTTGAAAATCGATTACACCATAATTATGTGCAAATTATGTGCTCTCCAATGACCTACAGAACAACTATGCTACTCTAAGCATACACCGTCTTTTTTTCTATTTATTAAAGGGGGTGTGGCTTGACGTCAAGCTACACCCCCGAACCTATTCCTGTTGCCAAAATTTAAAAATCGATCACACTATACTTATGTGCAAATTATGTGCAAATTACGGCCAAAGAAAGGAAATTTTGTGCTCCATCCCTTAACTTTATTTTTCAAATTACAAAGTGGTGTGTAAACGAAATTAAAAATTATTTATTGCAAAATTATGTTCAAGTTATGTGCGAATTACGGCCACAAAAAAATAATTTTGTGCACAATTCCTTGACCATTTTTTCGTAATTTGAGAAGAGGGGGTGCACCCCCGCACTAATTTCTATTGCCGAAATTTGAAAATCGATTACACCATAATTATGTGCAAATTATGTGCTCTCCAATGACCTACAGAACAACTATGCTACTCTAAGCATACACCTTCTTTTTTTTTATTTATTAAAGGGGGTGTGGCTTGACGTCAAGCTACACCCCCGCACCTATTCCTGTTGCCAAAATTTAAAAATCGATCACACTATACTTATGTGCAAATTATGTGCAAATTACGGCCACAGAAAGGAAATTTTGTGCTCCATCCCTTAACTTTATTTTTCAAATTACAAAGTGGTGTGTAAACGAAATTAAAAATTATTTATTGCAAAATTATGTTCAAGTTATGTGCGAATTACGGCCACAAAAAAATAATTTTGTGCACAATTCCTTGACCATTTTTTCGTAATTTGAGAAGAGGGGTGCACCCCCGCACTAGTTTCTATTGCCGAAATTTGAAAATCGATTACACCATAATTATGTGCAAATTATGTGCTCTCCAATGACCTACAGAACAACTATGCTACTCTAAGCATAAACGTTCTGCTCTATTATAAGTACTTTCCTGTTAGGATAAAACCGGAAGCCTCATAGCTTTTTGAAATCGCAAGAGCTCACAATCATGTACACAACTGTATTGCCAAGAGTTATCAGCTGATCGTGATAGAAATTTTAATACATTGAGTTTTTGATAGTATGTTCCTTGGTGATCTATTTTTTCAACCTTTACAGGGCCTTTTTTCACAATTGATGTTTATACACCTGGATATGCATTGAAGTGGATCAAGGTGAAGAACATCTCGAAAGAAATAACTGTAATAACGGGCTATAATCCTGACAAAGCTGGTAGTGCTATCAATTATAAGTTAGAAGGCTTCGTAAACTACAAACCACCATCAATGGAAACAAGAAGATCTTCGGAGGAAGGAAATTCGCTCTTGGCGTTGAGCGCCAAAATATACCATTACACGGCGGTGCTTTCCAATGACACTGACAAATGGACAGAGGTTGATGACCTCACTGCAACCGAATCTTTGTTGAAAAAGAAATCAGTCATTCCTCATTTGTTAATATATTCCCAAAAATGTTAATAAATATTTCTGGCAGCGTTGTCCTACAGTTTTAACAAGTTAGTGATATTATGGAAAAAGAATGAATTGATGAATGAAAGAAACCATACTATCGACAATGAAACATGTGTTTGCATCTTAATTTTCCCTGCCATATAATAAAGATCTTGTCTAAGACAGGAAGCTTACGGAAACAGCCCCTTGCTTAGAGTAGCATAGTTGTTCTGTAGGTCATTGGAGAGCACATAATTTGCACATAATTATGGTGTAATCGATTTTCAAATTTCGGCAATAGAAATTGGTGCGGGGGTGCACCCCCTCTTCTCAAATTACGAAAAAATGGTCAAGGAATTGTGCACCAAATTATTTTTTTGTGGCCGTAATTCGCACATAACTTGAACATAATTTTGCAATAAATAATTTTGAATTTCGTTTACACACCACTTTGTAATTTGAAAAAAAAGTTAAGGGATGGAGCACAAAATTTCCTTTCTTTGGCCGTAATTTGCACATAATTTGCACATAATTATAGTGCGATCGATTTTTAAATTTTGGCAACAGGAATAGGTGCGGAGGTGTAGCTTGTCGTCAAGCCACACCCCCTATAATAATTAAAAAAAAGACGGTGTATGCTTAGAGTAGCATAGTTGTTCTGTAGATCATTGGAGAGCACATAATTTGCACATAATTATGGTGTAATCGATTTTCAATTTCGCTTGACGTCAAGCTGCACCCCCTTTTTTCAAATAACGAAAAAATGGTCAAGGAATTGTGTACAATTTTTTTTTTGTGGCCTTAATTTGCACATAATTTGCACATAATTTTGCATTAAAAAAAATTCATATTCGTTTTATCGCGGGTGTAGCGTGACGGACCCAGAACATAGTCTAACATAATGATATGTTTCTGCAGTAGGCAATATTACTACACTAATAAAACTAAATTTCTTGAACAACACTAATATGGTGCGCCTTCCTGAGAGTACTATATTGCGTTTCAGATTGAGAATGCAGTATGGCGACCAACCGTCAGGCCCTGTTTTTGGCAAATTTCCCTGCTTGGGTTTAAGTTGAATCTTTATCTCAATAGTTGTAGGTTCTATAGTTAATAACAATAAGCAATGAATTTCGAAATTACATAAGAAAATATTACAGATAAATTTAAAGAACGACAAAACTGTGTACCGTTTTCCCGTTTAACATTAATTGGCCATGTAGTGCCAAACTACCAAACTACCTTCTCAGTGTGAAACGAATGTATAGTAAAATTGATTATATCTATTATATGCTAACTTAAATGACTAAAAGATAGCTAATTCATAGTTTTTTTTTTCAGTGACCTCACAAGCAACAATATAACTGCCATTAACGAAACTTCATTGGCCAGATATATCTATCTGGAAGAACTGTAAGTAATAGATTCTTATATACCTTCAAATGTCAACGTAAAGAATGGAACACCCTCGATATCTCTGAAAATCATTTTATTTAAAAAGGGCTCAGTCTAGTTTTTAATCAAATTTTCGATTATTGTCCGGTTCAGATTGATTTATACCGATGCATATCATGGGGTTAGAAAATACAATTGATTATTTCAAGTAACAGCCTATCATACTGTCAGCTGAGTAATTGTAACGTTGCATTACAAAAAAATAGTATACTAGCCAAAGACATGTAAATTTGGATATCTTTGATACTAGCCAAGAAATTTAGAAAAGTAAAGTCTTGACTAAACTAATTTATCTTTTAAGTACGAGCGAGCGCAGCCAGCCAGTAACTCAATCTATAGGCTGTGTTCAGAGAGTCACTATCTAACGCTATCATCTGTTCATGAGCTCAATTGTAAGTACTACATATGCTATCGTGACGTTGTGTATCATGTCATAACTAGAGCACTATATAGATGAGTATTATCGCCGGTCGCCATTGTGTGTCGTTACTTTCACCAACTGTCACGTCAGTGGTATAGGTTATACACGTAAAGATACGAAAGGAAGTGCTCAACCTATACCACTGAAGTGACAGTCAGGACTCACAATGGCGAGTGGCGATAATACTCATCTATACAACGCTCTATGGATTATGGATGGTGTTTGAGTTTGCAAGCTCCATGAACAGGATAATGCGTTACAACTGACATCGACGTTATACTGACACTGACATAACAAACCGATAATCGTGTATGATTCTGCCAAAGTTTTGTGAAACCTAGAAGAATAAGTCTTTATGATATAAATTAAATAAATAATTTAAAAGACAAATTTTTGCGTGATGAGGAAACTTACGTGCAATTCAAGATACACAAGGGCCTTTATCGTATACCGGTATGCCTGCTTTTGATTTGTTCCATTTCTCTCAAAATCTTATTTGTTTATGCAATCTTCAACATTACCTAAAAACTAATGTTTCATAAATTTCGTAAAAAATAATGAAATTTATGACAAATATCATTTATTTACCTAAACCAAAATTTAATAAAATTGTAATATTCTACGTGGTAATTTTTATTTATAACAATGAAATTAGAGTGTAAATTCTGTGCAAAAACTAACAAAATGCTCACCACATCCATGGTATGGCAAATAGATATGCTAGTCAATACTAAAGTTAAAGCGGAAAAGTGGATTCAATTTGTACTTATTCAAGCTTTGGTGAGAATGCGAATAAAGTATAAGAGCCATCCTCACTATTATGTACTTCAACCCAGATTTATTTAACACACAATTGGCCATGAACGGCATCGGTAGTGTTTGCATTGATAGCGCTGATAGCGACTCCCTTAACTCAGCCTTCTGTGTATTTAAATGAAATGAAAATTTGATTACGTCATCAGCTAGGGACTTTTTAATTACTTTTTTTATTGACCCATCAACATCATTTGACATTGAGAATGTATACAGAGATTCTATCGAAATCTATCAGTTTGAATTGTAGAGTTTTACGCATTCGTACTTTATTATGACGTTACTTGACAATACCATCCCAATCAAAATAGAAGTTTGTTTATTTTGAAAGTCGAATTTGACAACTGATTATCATAACCTATTTAACATGTAATCAGCCGATTACACAGTCGTAATCACAGGTCTGGAATCGAAGGTCGAATTGCATAGGTAGCAAGTGGGTATCTCAGCGTCTTGTTCAAATGTAAAAGTTAACGATAGCACTGCGAATTTGAGTAAGGCGATGTTACTTCGAACATAAAATACCTTAATCTTATTGAAAAGTTATGAGTTTATGAGCGCCGAATACAATATAGACCTATCGAGATGGAAATATGTTATCGTGTACAGTTTGAACCATCATACAACTTTGCATTATCCTTTAAATTGGTATTTTTATGTTTTAAGCCACATCCCCCTTCAAACAGGAACCACGCGGCAGAAATTGGAAGCTGAAAAGACTGGACGCTAACAGAACCACTTTTATCACGCTCGTCTCAAGATCTTTCTGTATGACCGTGGCCGATTATAATCAATTTTACAATCTCACCACGCTAGATACTTCAGGCGTACCAACTTATCTGTTTTACAAGTGGTAACTTAAATTATAAATATATGAGAACTAAAACTACTTTTCCTCACGAGGTTTGTTTATACTATTCTTTTTTCATATTTTATGTTAGTTATTATAAGCGATAAATCATGGATCTAAAATCATTACCAAATAAAATTAAAAAAAAAAATCATAGTAGGTAACTGTATAGGATTTTCTTAACCTGACGCGGGGTTATTTACATAACAACAGCAACAACAGTTTCGTTTCAATTTCAAGTTACATAATTATAAAAATGATTATAGAGAGACTCTTTGATCACATATTTATCACATAGTACTAGAACTTTTGTTTTTTAATTTGAGCTTCGCTCTTATAGTGGGGGCATAACGTAACCCATCTTCATTGTCCTTTTTCCATGAAAGTGTTGTTTTTAGGTTTAGCACGACATTTATCTGTTCTATAGTTAATTTGTCATAAACTAGCATTTGCCCATTACTTCGCCCGCGGAAAATCCGATAGATACCATATGTAATGTTCCTCCTTCCTAAATTTTAGCTTATATCTAAATATGTATATAAAATTTTAACAAAGACGGAATAAAACTTAGCAGACAAAGAATAAATAGTATACAAATATAATAGATTCCAATAAAAAGAATAGGGAAAATAATATAAATGTTTACTACCAGTTATCCCGACGAGATCTACATATATAATCGCGGAATTTGTTCTAGGATTCCTAAAGCAGGGTTTTCCATTAAAAAAACATAAGTATGGCTTATAACTCAAAAATAGTAAATATGTAACAAAATTATCTACTCCACTGCATTCTACGGGAAAAATCTATAAGAATGTTGATTTACCCCTTCGATAAGTTGAAGGATAAGGGAAATACGAGGGGGTCACGAAATTGCATCATTTTCAAAAATGCTCTGTATCTTAAAAACTAAGAGGGCTATGAAAATTTTGTTAACGGCATCTTCAGTTTTACGAAAAAGTAGCACACTGTCGCGAAAACCGCAACTTTCTATCTATAAGAATAACGGAGATATTCCGCAGAAGTACCCAAATTGGGACACCCTGTACAATACAATACAATAATGTAACTTTGATAGTTTATCATGTACTTACAGTTATTATTTGTTTTAGGCTGTATTTGTTCTAATTTCTCATTTGCTATAGTTGTTTCATGTATAGTTTATTAATTAGTTCAAGAATTAGTAGATTGTTTCTCGAATCTTCCAGATACTATATGTGAGGTGCACTTTGTCACAGAATTGTCAGTGTGACAATACAAATGTCTAGATAATCATCATCGCTCAAGATTCAGATATATAAAGCCGTGTCGATCACGGGTCACAGTCAGTTTATTGTATCAGTCAATTTCAATAACAAAATTCGATAGAAGTTGAAACGCGATAGTCAAATTGACAAGTTGTGACAATTGTAATATTAAAGAAGGTAGTGTCTGAAAATAAACAATTGGAAGCAATCTGCGAATTTTGAAGAATTACGCAAGTTAACTCACCCTCACAACGTTTAGCACAGGTTCAAACGTTACACTTGGTGTCAGAAGTAGGATCCCTCGCATTTTGCTGAGAATATATGGTAAAAACTGATCAAAATATTATGGAAATGACAACTATTGCAGATGTGATGAAGTTCCTCGAAAAACTGGAAAGAAAAAGACAAGAGAAAGAGGAATGGGCAAGAAAGAGAGAACAAGTAAAAGAAGAATGGGCAGAATTTGAACAGAACGTAAGGAAAAACATACAAGAATTATCCAGATGTCAAAGAAGCACCAGCGTTGCCAACTATGGTTGTAGGAGAAACATTTCACATTGCGGCGATCCACCCGGATACGTGGGAGGTAGGAGTTACGGCCGCAGTAGAATCAGACGCAGATGTTGCAATACTGAAGATAGTGAAATGTACTGTCGTCAATCGCCGTCTTTTCGCCACATATCCAGATTTTCTGCTCACTATTCAAGATTACGAGGTGGTGATGATCTATAACAAGGGATCGTGGCAGCTTGGGTAGAAGTGGGTAACCTGTTGGAGAACGTTAACCCGGAAAAAGAGGCGGTCAAACTCCGGTGAAAAAATTTGATGATCGAGAATCAGAAGGATCACTGCGTTATCAGTTTTTATTGGGAGGCAAGTGTGAGGATTGTGACAAGCGGATGCAAAGAGCTCCCCCAGCATAGACTGAAGAATGCATTGGGATGACGTTTGATCGGGACGATCAAAGCTAAGAAGGGGCAGTGAGAGTTTGTCATGTACTTGCGGTTGTTATTCGTTTTAGTATCTATTTGTTCTAATACCTTATTTGCTACAGTTGTTTCATGTATAGTTCATTGATTAGTTCTAGAATTCCAGAAACTATATGTGAAGTACACTTTGTCACAGTATTGTCAGTTTGTTAAACTTCTAGAATATTATTACAAGCGTCTAGATAATCATAGAACATCCTCAAGATTCAGATATATAAAGCAGTGTCGATCACGGGTCACGGTCAGTCTTTTAATGTCAGTCAGTCGATGAAAGTCTATGAAATTAGTTCAACCGGTGAAGTCTGTAGCAGTTTAGATTGTCTAAGTGACAAGTAGTAACATTTGTACTACTATGTAAGGTGTGTTGAAAATAAACCTATTTGGAAGCAATCTGCGAGCTGTGGAACTTACACCACAACGTTTAGCACAGGGTTAAACGTTACCACAATTTAATGTATCTTCAAGGATTAGCCAGCGAAAGCCAATATATCGCCCGAAAAGAATTTTTTTGACGATTATCTAATATGTAATAGATATTTCTACAAAAAATTGGACCGACCTTATAAGGTGATGCAGTGAAAAATACAAAATAATATTAATTCTGTTGGTACTGGTAATTTTGAGGTTGTGCAGTTCTACTTAAATTGAAAACTTTTGGCATCAACTTCAAAAGTACCAGAACCAATAGAATTAATATTTTGTTGTATTTTTCAGTGCACCAACTAAAAATATAAGTCCAATATTTATTCCACACTTTTGCTTTTGATTATTATATTAGCCATCAAAATCATTCAACGTTCACCAAAGAAGATAGAACGTTACTAATACTTATTCAGATATTTAAAACAACGCGGAAATACACATATTTCAGACTTGACCACTGCTGTAACTCGGAACCGTACGGTTTTTTGAGAAATGTCCAGTTTAAATGTTGGTACATATAACTCTTCTTTAATTTGGTCATTCTATTTTTTCAATTACCGCAAAAAAATGCCCCTATCACAAAGCGGAGACACTTATATTTCGGATTTTACCACTGCTGTAACTCGGAAACCTAGGATTTTTCTGAAAAATGTCCGAACGGAACGTTGTTGTATATGGTGTCTTTTTTAATTCTGTCGTCTCAAATTTTCAACTATCGAAAAATTGAACATACAAGAAGTTAGACGACGACTTTACCACCTAGAATTTTTACTTTAATATGAAGCATAGTACTACACTGAAACAAAGTTTGACAGAAAATTGTTTATTTAAATATTAGAACCATTTCATTAACAGTTAGTAGAATATAAAATGGATGCCTCAAAGAGCTTCTGCCTAAAAAGTTATACTTTCTAAAAAAAATATACCTACTCACATTAGCTCTTCAGGTCATTTAAGTACATTTTAAATACCCGACTCGTTTGCTTACAACTTGCAAGTGCTATTGGTTACAACTGATTAAAATCAACTCCCAATTTTTCCGTTTCAGGATTATGTCACTATATTCCTTGGTTCTCTCTGCTGTTCTATATTCCTGGCAGTTATTCAATTTGAATTATTATAAAACATTGTGGATCGTGCGATTAACTCTTTCTCAATTGTCGATGACAAGCGAATTAAGCGGTTACGCGCTTGTATATTTTTTTTCTTGGATTTTGTAGGAAGAAAGCTCGAAGATTAAAGACACTCTGGAGCTGCTTTAAAAATGTCTTCAGAACATTCTTTTAATTATTTTCAAAAGCAAAAATCATGTTTATTATCAATATCTACCTAAGTGTGGATTCATGCTGCATCATGTAAGAATTATCGAGTAAAAAGTATCAAATAACAATTATCAGTTAACAAGTATAAAAATGTAGCATTCATGCACTCAAATTAAGAAGTAAAAAGTAAGCATGCGCACAAGTCTGACATCCGCGGTATTCATTTTTCAAAATAACCTCTGTCCCCGCTGAATAACTGAAAAGAAGTGTTTAGAATTCCAAATTTTCAATAAAAATGGAAGATACCGAATCATTTTTCAAGGTACCCAAAGAAATACACAAATATTTCAAAAAGTGAGGTTATTTACATCATCGGCTGTCCAATCCGCGTTCACCTCGTTAAATTAAAGTAAGAAAGTTAAAAGTTGGCCAACTTCTACTTCTTATTCGTTAATTGATAATTGTTACTTGGCTGCATGAACACTCCCATTGAAAAATAAGAAGTTCAACTTTTACTTGCTATTTGTAATTGTTAATTGTTACTTGTTACTCGTTAATTTGGGCTGCATGAATCCACACTAATCAATTCAAATTCACTTCAACTCACAGAAATTAAACTTGGTGACCGTTGTTATGTAAATAAACAAAGCCAGTTTACTATGATACAGTTCGGAAATTGTATGCATTAAATTCCAAGAGATTTGAAAGTGTTAAAGGGACAATGATAATGCCAGAAATTTGCTAGTTTAATAATTGACATGCAACCATATAATAAGGTCAATGAGCCGAATACTCAGGACAACACTAAAACGTCACAATCATTTCTCAGAATTTAATGCCTACTTTTTCTGAACGCGTCAATCCTAAGCAGTTTCCTTCTATCTATGATCTTGTACTCATGATTACTTACACACAATGCAAAGAAATAAGTAGTTTTACAATACTCATATACTATTATCTCTATTAAGTTACTCGCTCGGTCAAAATCTATGTTCAGTCAAACATATATTTTCTAAACTTTCTCTACAATGTACTTACTACAAATTATTATACTTACAAACATTTAAAAATAAATAAATAAAACTTTTTTTTTCAGAATCCTCTCTGATAACAAGCTCGAGTTCATCCATCCGAATTCCTTCTTGCGGAATACCCATCTGAAGCGTCTGTGAGTATATATGAGCATAAAGAACTATTTAAATCATGAAATATTTGTATAACCTTACTATAAATAGACTTTTTTGCAGACATCTTCAAGGTTGCGCTCTAAAAGAGATCCCGTCAGCGGCTCTAAAATTCCTAACAAAGCTGCAAACTCTGTAAGTACCTACGTGCATCCGAGCAAGAAATTTCCCATTATTTAATTTTTCCATCAAGTAACAAGTAAAGGCGATGATTCCTTGAATGAGATTCTCATATAATAGTTTATTGAGAATTTTATAAGGTTATTGTTGATGTGGGAATAATTGAAAAAGATGTAAAATTATTATCATATTTTCATAATATTTATATAGTTAGCTAGAATCATAGCCATTTTATGATTACATTGTATAGGGTGGCCAAATAAGCGTGCAAGGTAAAAATCTCGGAAACTACTTATTGTAAAGGCTTACGGTGGACCTATCGTATTAACAAACAAAATTAAAAGCTAAGATAAACTTGAGTAGTTTTTGTAAAGCACTTTCAAATGTTTTTGTCAATAAAAAACTCTTAACTTCAATGCGGCTGAACGGTTTTTACCAAACTTACTGTCGTTGAAGAACTAGACTCAGACACTCAAATCTACCTTATTTATTGTGATTGTAATTCGCTATTTCGCCGCCACATGTTATATTTGATATTAGAACAGAAATTGCTAAGTTTCTTGAGAAAATTAAATATACGTATTAATATTAGTTTTTTATCAAATGAAACATAAAAATGATACCCAAACAAGCTTGTGAATACCCCACCTTCATATCTTGCACCTGACTTATATTTGAACCTAGATTCATTGAGAAAATTCAGGGAGTTTTGTTGAGTTTTTATTATTTTTTTCTATAAATAAATATAAATAAAAATTTAGAATGCTTCTTTTAAAACTCTCCTTGGATTCCTCGAAATTTATAGATTAAGAAAAAAGATAATAGTAATATTTAGGGCTACAGTTTTTTAATCAAAATTGGCTTTGTCCTCTTCTAGTCCCTGTTCTAAGGAGCTACCCTAATGAAAATTTTAAATGCTGAGCTTTATAGGGTGATAGCATATTTGAAAGTTCAAGTCATTTATTTTCTTTTGGCATTTGTTTTTTTAAAGAGGACTTCTCGTATTCAAGAAAAATATATAAGTTCTAACTCTGTGCGTTTTGCACAACATAGCTATTCCTCGTACTAGTTAGCCTCGCCGACGTTAATAAAATTTTCTCGTAATGAACGCGATAGCTAGGCTTGTGAAGTAATGCTGACCACTTAGCGGTAGCTAGTTTAATTTTTGAGTCATACGCACCCATTAACAAACAACATAGAACAGATATTTTTATCTCAAAAAAATCAAACGTCAAAAAAAACTGAGTAGGTATATTTTAAATACGCTATCAGTTGATTCCTCCTGCAATTTAAGATTCTTAAGAACCTAATTCCGTAGAGCAGGGGGAAGTAAAGAGCGAAGCAAACTTTGATCAGAAAGCAGTACCTACCCCTCGATATTATCTTTTCCGTATTTTAGCATTTTTATTTAAGTCTTTAAATTTCTAGAAATGCGAGAAAAATGTTAAAAACTCCGTATATTATCAATATGCACCTAAGCATTTTCATTGAAAGTTACCATTCAATTTTAACGATTCAATCGGTTTATATTTGTTCTTTTTCATTTAAAAGATGATGGCTGAAAAATAGTCGCATTTTAAAAAATGTATGGATTGATCAAGCTTATACCTTCGAGTGCAAGTTTTTTTTAGGTAAATTTCTTATAGAAATATACCTATTGCGATCGTTCACACTTTTGAATTTCGAAAAAATTTCAATGGCATGTTGTTATATGTCTATAAGTTAGTCCAAAAAAACATTTGGTTCAAAAGTTTATATATATATATATATATATATATACATATATGGGATATTACGAAATTTGTTAACACGATAGAGGTCGCAGTTTTGAAGGTATCAAGTTCAAATTTGCTACAAAAATCAATCTCTCAAATATCTCGGTCGAGTTCGTTATTGGGCAATATCGGGTAAGTAGTTTCAAAATGGCGACCTTTCAAACATTTAAAAAAATTATCAAAAAAGAGCCGTAGTGTAAATATTATTAAAAATAATTTTAGGTTATAGATATAATCAGTACCTACAACTTTTGTTTAAAGAAATTTTTCATAAAATACACAGAAAAAAAATAAAAATTAATAAAGAAGAATAACAAATATTGATAAAACATGAACACTCAATATAAATTTGATGTAATTGTACATTTTCTGGAGATCTTAATATAGACCCTGATTAAAAAAAATATAGCATATTTATTGAAAAGAAATAGGCGAAAAAAAAAAATCTGCCTTGAAGTGGACTCGAACCCTGTCTGCTTTATATTCAACAGCCAAAACAAAAACCTCTAACCGCAAGGCTATGACACATACGACAAATTTTTGTAATAACATGTAGGTATACCAATGAAAAGGTTGTTAAAATTTCAATTCAATGAATTTTGAAAAATTTACCTTTCCGCTGACTACAGGCCATCGGGATTTTTTTAATTTACACTCTCTTGTTTCTATATCTTCTTGTACTCAGAAATATCTTGATAACGGTTTTGTATTGCTTTCGCATCAATACATTTATTTATGAATTAATGTCCCTTCTTTATAGAGTCCTGTCTAACCCTCCGTTTAAGCCCAAAAATGTTTTGCCAAATTTAAATGCTGCCGTAGCCGGTCGAGTGATTTGGCTGTAACCTAACAATGAAGCAGGATCAATGATCGAATTCCCGTTGAGGGTAACTACTTTTACGTAACTTTTATACAGAAATTTACCGATTGCAATCGTTCGCACTTTCAAAACAACTGCATTGTGTTATAAGTCAATAAAAAAGTCCAGAATGTTTTTTTAAGTTATATATGTCATCATCATTTTCAGCCTTATCCATACGATTTTTCACGTAGTGGCCTCGCATACATATTTATATATTATTTTCTCATTTGAGCCCACTGTTGTCTTGTGTTGGCTATTCGGGACCATGTTGTTCCACATAATTTCTTAGTATCGTGATTTCACCTCAAGTTAGGTTTTCTGTTTGGTCTCTTCTTGCTTCTTGGGTACCATTGTGTTATTTTTGAGGTCCATCTGTTATCTCTCCTTCTCGCCAATTGTCCTTCCTGCTCATTACCATTTCAAAGAATGTATACTGTAACCTGGGTTTTCTGTCTTATCCACTCGATTCTCTAAAGTATGCTAAGCTTCATAGATATTTGCATTATCTGGAGTTTTCTAATGATATCTGATTCCAGGGGGCAGGTTTCGCATCCGTATGTTAAGCTGCTAGTACGCATTGCCAGTACTAAAATCTCCACTTATAACGGTGATGTGAGTGGGAACTTCCTCTAAAGTAGTCTGAATATCATTGTAGAAGTCGTTAATTTCATAGTCAGAATGAGCACTGGTTGGCGCATAAAATTGAATTAACTTCAGACTGTAACGCTAATTTAGTTTTAGTATCAGGTAGGCAACACTTGTTGACACACTCTTTATAACTGAAACCATGTCTATATATTTCTTGTTGATGATGAAACCGATTCCACCCATAGACTCATTTTGATCACCAATATGGTAAAAAGCATGCCTGGATTTAAGAGTATACCAGCTTTCGCCTCTTTGTCTTGTTTCATTCAGACCTTTGATATCTCAATCTATTCTCTCCAGATTCTCTTCCAATTCTAGTAATTTGCTGTCTGAGGACAATGTTCGGTCCAGAGACATGTCTCTGGTTCGGACTTCATAAGTTGCGATTCTCAGATGCAGCTATTTCGAATGGCGGCGATTTTTATTTTTCTTATTTTCTATTGGGTTTTTTCGAGAAGATTGTGTTAGTACTGGACATGGGATGATGTACGTGTTGCACAAATATCTCCCTGCTCTCACTTCTTTCTCTAAATGCAAAGTTATCTAAATCTGTTCTTAATTATTTCATTTTCCCACTTTGGCATTGTAGCCGCCTATTAGATACTTGAAATGACTATTGTTACCATCCAATGCTTGTGTATTTTCGCTGTGAAATTCTTCCAGTTCTTCATGTGAGTAACTTATTGTTGGGGCTTAGACCTATACGATTTGTATAGTGTATATCGCGGATATTCATAGAGTTATACTGGCTACCCGATCGGAATATACTTGATACATCCTGTCTTTCCATGTCTTTTTGATTAGGAATCCTACGCCACATATTCTACCGTTTGGTGTACTTCGTTTGTAGAGGATGTTGCTGGATTCAAGGTCCAATAGCTCTTCTTCCTTCCTTCTTACCTCGCTGAGACCTATTATGTCCCATTTAATGTTTTCTGCCTCTTTTTGCAGCTTTTTCTGGATTGTTTTGAAAGTGTTTGGCAGCTATAGCTGGCTACGAATAAAGTTGTTGTCTTTTGTGGGTAGAGGTTGAGACCTCGCGTATTTCTAGCACCCTCTGCCCTCTTGGTTGGATCCAAAGGACTACCCTCCCCAGAACCATTTGGGCGTACAGAGAATGAGGGCCATTGTTTTTGGCCAGTGTTTATGCTTGCGGTCGTGAGGCTTGCCTTACCAAGCTGGCTACGAGTCATCGGGATTTTTTTCTATGGAAATCAATTTTTCTGTTTCCTTCTATGTTCTGGAGTATCCAATAATTTGCAGAAATAATAAAAATATTTAGCTAGTGACTTTGTTAATGAAACGCTTCAAAATTTTCAGCTGCAAAATATCTTAGAAAAATATAGTATTTTTATCTAGAAAAGTTAACTTCCACTAAATTTTTGTCGTGATGGCATGAATTTTCCACACCCTAAGTAATAACCTTTCATTAACCAATATTCTTGCTTGGAGAAAAATATCAAGATTATTTAGGGCATTATTTTACTATTCTGCTAAGATAGAATACTATTGTCAATAGACTATTATTTTTTTGAAATTTCATCATCATTTCTGTTCTAGTATCGAACATTTTCCTCTAGTGGCAACATACCAAATTACAATAAAAACCAGTCAGGTGAATTTGGTTGACTTAGAAAAGAACGCCAAGTTTCACAAAATTCGCTTAGCCGCATTGAAGTGACAGATGGTTATTTACAAAATCTACTGAACTCCCCCTTTACCTTATTTTCAGAGATTCGAATTTGTCTTAGCACACAAAGGCATACATTTTTTTGATAACTTGATGGGATAAAATTTCGAGAAACACTAATGTTTTAAATTCAAGACGCCGATTACCACCTCTTGAGGCCATCTTGGAAACCTAAAAAGATTTTCCAGTATTTTTTCTTGGCAACCTTGAATAGTTTCCAAGACACAGTATTTTACACGCTTATGTGGCCACCTTGGATGTATTAATATATTTCATATTTTAAGAAACGTAGGTACCAAGAGATCAAAAAAAATCTTAAAGTGCTGTGCAATTTGATACCAAGTCCTTGCTAATTTACACAAAATTAAATAACAATAAAATATCCATTCTCATTTTGTAGAGCACATATATATATTGAGGAAACTGTATAATTCTAAGAATGACGGCAAATCATAGAGAAGAATTGGCCAAATTGTGAACAAACTGAAGTTTTTCAACTTTTGGAAACAAATCCAAGTAGTTGAGGATGCAATTAGGATATCTGGCTTTGAAGCCCACATCGGAAGATATGACCCTGAATAAGATGACTTTTTGGTAATGATCACGTGATTTCCAGTAATTTCAAAACTTTATATTTTATATAGCGGACAAAATTGACGTTTTTGAAAGTTGGTAGGTATGTCCATGATATTAATATTCACTCGCACAAAGTCATCCATATATCATATCTATAGCAGGCTCCTGGACTAAATGAAATTAGCTCTGTCCCAAATCAAAAATTAGAAATACCTTTGCCGAAATACTGATATTTGTCTGCTGCAATCTATCAAATCTAATCGACCAGCATTGTTACAGATATGCACCAATATTATTTTGTTATTCACAAACTACATGTCTGAGTGGTTGGAAACAGTCAGCTATTGGGCTTGGAACATACCCATGATATCAATTTCCACAGCACTTTGAGCAAGATTTGATCCTATTTAGGATCGTTCAAGATCAATTAATCAGAATAATCAAAATTTCACTTATATTACCATTGCATAAGAACACTAATATTATCTAAATATAAATTTTTCGGAAGCTTTTTAATATTTTTTTCTATTATTTCATACAGGAGGCAAACAATCTGTTTTTGATTGTGACTAAAATTCATATCAAGGTACATGATGTGGACATTTGTAACTAATAAATGTGTTTCTTTAATTTCAGCTATTCCTTTGTAAGAATTGTGATAATTATATATACAGCCGTATTCATAATCAAAATAGAACAATGTTTTGAATTTTTTTACGTTTTATCTTAAATTCTTTTAAAAATGTTATTAGCTGAGGCGGTTTTTGTAGTAATTTGCAATAAAATCAAAATATCTCAAAAAATAAACAGCTGTATTCATAACAAATTTAAGTTTGATACTAGTTAGTTGCTACGGTAGTAAGTTCATACGTGACAGTTAAGCTAGTACCGAACTAGATGTGTTTATGAATGTGAATGAATTTCTAGATAAGAACTTCGCTCGGGTGAAATATAATTCATAATATACAATCTTTTACAAAATATAGGTAGATATTTTTATAGTTATCGGTTTTCAAGTAATATTAAGCAAGGCATAGCTTCGTATAGAATAGTTCATTGTGTTTAGAATTATAATACATTAAAACTGAAAAGTTTTTACATAAATATTATTTATTTAAAATCAAGTTTCAAAACAAACTAACATAAATGTACAAAATAAAGAGCTTTCAAGGTATATTATCTGTAAACCTCTCTGTTTTAAGCACTCAGTTTTGGAGTATTGACACTGAATGTCAAAGTCTACTTTGACATTGACTGAGCTGTTGAAACCATGAATTTAACAAAATACTCGACAATCCGAATTTTGCGGATATATGTTATATAATGAACTGAATTGCAGTTCGGGTTCTTCTCAGCATGGTCAAAATAACAAGAAAATACAACTTTCTGGTTAAAGAATTTTATTTTACCCAAAATAAAATCTCTTTGATACGACACTGGCTATTTTATTTGGTAGCGAATTAATCGATTCCACGTGCGGTCTGGTCTGGTTGCAGATGTCGCCTTCTTCTTTCTCGATGATTCAGCTGGGAAGAATTTGACTCCGGCTCTCACTGCTGATTGTTCTACGAGGTCTCTAGGAGAAATGAACTGCTTGTCGCATGAGATTTGCAGTTTATATAGGAAACTAGATTGATCTGGACAGATCCTTGGCATTCCATGCTCATTCTAAGTGAAATTCCTTCTCTTGCTTTTTGTTGTTTTCATAAAAAGAGAAACTTTCGTTTTTTCTAATTAACTATTCAATCTTATTGAATAGAACCCTTAATTTTCAGTACACTGCCTCCTCCTTAAGTTTCGTTCGTCCTGAATGAAATCCTGACTCATCCATGATCCGGTGTAGCAACTTCTTCTTCACCGTTGGTTCCTCAATATGGAGCGAGTCAATCTAGATGTACCACTTTCATCTTTCCCCGTAGTGTTCGTTGGATGCGATAAACGACATCGTTGAGTCGCGCCTGTATGGTGTAAGGACCTTCCCAATCGGATTGCAGTTTGGAAGAACGGCCAATCGTTCTTTTTGGATTGAATAGCCAAACCCGATCTTTCACCTGATAACCTTCGAAATTGGCGCGTCGATCGTATCGTGTTTTCATGCGGTCGCTGGCCATACGGATATGTTTTCTGGCTTGTCCATGAACTTCTCGCAGTCTTTCTTGCAGCCGACTGGTGAACTCATCCGTGGCTTCCGTTGATAGAAAAGGCTTTCGAAAGAGCAAATCACAGGGTAACCTTAACTCTCTCACGAACATCATGCAAGCTGGGGTCTCTTTAATAACATCGTGCACGGCGGCACGATATGCCATTAGGGCCAAAGGTATATATCGGTCCCAGTCACGTTGGTTGTCAGCCGTGAACTTCTTCAAAAAGCTGACGAGAGTATGGTTGAACTTCTCGACCATGCCATCGGACTGCGAATGCAAGGGTGTTGTTCGGGTATTTCTTATGCCAAGTATCTCGCAGACCCCTTGGAATAAGCGGCTCTCAAAATTCCGTCCTTGGTCTGAATTTAATTCCATGGGAATACTAAAACGGCATAAGGTGTCCATCAGAGCTTGTGTCACCGTGGCAGCCTCTTGATTGGGTAGAGCGTATGCCTCCGGCCATTTAGTAAAATAACCCATTATCACCAATATGTACCAGTTTCCTCATCAGTCGTAGGAAACGGCCTTGGTATGTCGATGGCTATCCTCTCCAACGGTGCGCCTACAGTGTATTGCTGAAGTCTCCCTCGGGTGCGCCTATGCGGTCCGCGATCGCTGGCACAACCATCGCATCGTCGGTACCATTCTTCCACGTCTGCTCGACATCGTACCCAATAAAACCGAGCTCACGTTTTCTCCAATGTCTTGTTAATACCAAAATGTCCTCCAGCTAGCCCATCGTGAGTTTCTTGAAGTACACGAGCCACCCTGACTCTGGGAATTACTATTAGCGAGGTGGTTGTTTCCCCGTCTGAATGCTCCCATTGGTATCGCAGCACACCGTCT
The DNA here is from genome assembly GCA_958507055.1 of Crioceris asparagi. Classification (NCBI taxonomy): domain Eukaryota; kingdom Metazoa; phylum Arthropoda; class Insecta; order Coleoptera; family Chrysomelidae; genus Crioceris; species Crioceris asparagi. The sequence continues at coordinate 43,021,308 of OY293829.1, forward strand.
TCCAGTTTCAGGCTATCCCAAAGACCCCAATATGCCTTGGTGATAGAACCAAATTCAGCTACTCCATGCCAGTCTGGGCGTTGAATTGACTGCGTTTTCCATCTTATTATTGGCGCCTTGTCTGGATCAGCCTGTTGATCATGATTGATAGCCTTGTTGGACCTTTCATCATCCACCGGTACTAGCGTCACCGGTCTCGCAAGAACGTCTTCCAGTGTTTTTACCCCCTTGCAATGCTTACAAGCAGACGTGCAGGGTCTCCTAGATAGTGCGTCAGCATTCCCGTGGGTCTTACCACCGCGATGCTCATTCGAGAAGTTGTATTCTTGCAACTGCTCCAGCCATCGGGCTACCTGTCCTTCCGGTTCTCGAAATCTCATCAACCAGCGCAGTGATGCGTGATATGTACAAATAGTGAATTCCTGGCCATACAGGTATTTGTGGAAATGCCTAAGAGTTTTGACAACAGCAAGCAATTTTCGTCTTGTGGTGCAGTAATTGCGCTCTGCCTTCCTCAACACACGACTGAAGTAGGCCACGACCCTCTGCTGACCCTCTTCTTCCTGCGACAGAATACCTCCAATACTGACATTGCTGGCATCTGTATCCACATAAAATCGGCGAACTAGTTGTGGGTAGGTCAGTATGGGTGTCGTACACAAGGATTCCTTCAACTTCTGAAGAGCCTCTTCGCAATCTGGCTTCCATTCGAATGGTTGGTCTTTTTCTGTCAGCCGATGTAATGGCTTAGCCAGGTTGCTGAAATCCTTGATGAATCGGCGGTAATAGGCACATAACCCTTGGACGAGGCCATTCTTGAACCGCTGCTAGCTTAGCTGGGTCTAGTCGGACTCCTTGTGGTGATACTACATGACGGAGGTATCGTACTTCCTTCCGGAAGAGTTCGCATTTATCAGGGTTTAACTTCAACTTGGCTTCTCTCAAACGTTGAAGTACTCCTTCCAGATTACTCAGGTATTGGCCAAATGTCTCACTCATGACTATCACATCATCCAAATAAACCAGACAGGTCTGCCAATACAATTCTTTTATCCATCAATCGCTCAAAGTAGCAGGAGCGTTACACAACCCAATCGGCATAAAATTGAATTGCCAGAGTCCGTAAGGCGTGATGAAGGCAGTCTTCTCTTTATCTTGTTCTTGGATGCCAACTTGCGAGTAATCACTGCGAAGATCCAAGGTAGAGAACCATTCAGTACCTGCCAGTGTGTCGATGGTGTTGTCGATCTGAGGCAGAGGATAAGAATCCTTTCTTGTAACGTCGTTGAGGCGGCGATAGTCGACGCAGAATCTGGTGGAGCCGTCTTTCTTTCGCACTAAAACTATCGGCGACGCCCAGTTGCTGGTGGATGATTCTATAACGTTCCGCTCCTGCATATGAGCCAGCAGTTGCTGAACCTCTTCCTGTTTGACGCGCGGCAGCCGTCGGGCTGCCTATCGATTGCTGCAACAGATTAGTAAGATCCAGATCATCGTCATGCAAGGAGAAAACGTCCTGATACTTTCGTTGTAGTGCCTCAGCTTGTCGTTGCTCACCACCGGACAGGATTCTGGCGTCGGATATCAACTTCTTTAAAGTTAAGGGTAATCTACTCTTATTTTTGCTTCGTTCTTTGTCCAAGTGCATCACTTGTTTTACTGGATGGCACGTACCTAATTTCGTCCCAGATTTCAGGATCACCTCCTGGTCGCTCATGTTCATAATTTTGACTGGAATTCGACAATCTTGTACTAAGTTCAAGGTGCGTCCCACCAGTAGCTGTGGATTATGTTGTTGGGGTTCTACTACGCCCACAAACTGTCAACCAGTATCACCCATCGTCTAGGAGCATCTCTTCACTCTTGGTCTTCAACCTTCGCCTTTTTGGATCTATCAGATGGCAAATGTTGCTAGAAAATCCACTCCTATGATAGCGTCGTCCCTGATGTTAGCTATCAAGATCACAGTTTGATACTCTCTAGACCCAATCGAACTCTGACCTCATGTTGGCAAGCGTTCCCCGGAGGCCGTTTGTATCACACAGGCCTTGTCCAATGGTTACCAACCTCCTTCGATGTTATCGGGTCGGACGATGCTTCGTACTTCTCCAGTGTCTATCAAGAAGGAGCAACTGGTACCCTCAATTTATCCATCAACCGTCAAGCTTTGTCCTTGGGTCCCGACTTTCCTAACGATGACGGCAGCTGATTGATTCTTTTTCAGTCGCTTGCTCTCGTTTAGACTGCACTAGCCTTTCCGACGTCCAAACCTTCGGCACCTACGACATCTCGACAAACGTGTTCCATCGGTTGTAGGTTTAATTGATGAGGATGAGGGATTGAAGGTCAGTCGTCTCCCCTCCGGACTAGCCTTTCTTAGTTTTCCAAATGCATCGGAGCAGGTGAAGGCCTGCGTCGCCTAGGGCAACGGGCCATCAGATGTCCCTGTTTACCGCATCTCCAGCATCTTGGCACTGATAAGCCTTCCTCCTTCATGTCGCCAACAGCCGCTGCCAACTCTTGTTATGATTAATTGGAGCGTTGACTTTGATGTTTCAATTGGGCGTTGAAGATGGCAGCCTGATGTCTCTTTCCAAATCGCAGTTCCATGGCCTAGATCAACTGCTGGGAACTCCATGATTGGCCATCGGGAAACGATCTCAGAACCTCCATAGCGCGTCTGCGGATTGCCAATAGCAGTGCCGTTGCCTTCTCCGTTGGGCTCCAATGATTCGCGTTCGGGGCTTGGATTTTACTCTCAGCTCTTGTAGAATGTCCTGAGCAGGTGCGGTTTTCTAAGAAGTTGAGCCGCTTGACAACATTTTCGGTACTGTCTTCATATTGCCTCTGCATGCTCTCCACCTTGATCTGCAGTTGCTCCGTTTTTGCCTTGGCCTCTTCAGCTTTTGTCACGGCGGCGTTCATCCTACCGTTAACCTCTTCTATTTTGAAGGACAGGGCTTCCATACTGTTGTCCCAAAGATCGTCCTACTCGTTCAACTGATCAAAATGGTGATCGACCTGTTCCCGCATCTCTCCCAGATGTTTGGCTTGTTCCTCTTTCAACCGTTCTTCCATACCCTGCAGGATACGCTCCTCCAGTCTCAGTTTTTACTCAGCTTGTGTTTTGGCCTGTTCAGAAATTTTAATTTCGATGTTGCTGGACTGCTCTTCTAACTTGGCTTCGATATTGCTAGACTGCGCGGCTTGTTGTTTCGTTTGCTCTGCTAAGTTGGCTTCGATGTTGCTGGACTGCGTGGCTTGTTGATTCGCTTGCTCTGCTAACTTGGCTTTGATTTTGCTGGACTGCGCGGCTTGTTGTTTGGCTTGCTCTGCTAACTTGCCTTCGAGGTTGCTGTACTGCTCGGCTTGTTGTTTAGCTTGATCTGCTTGTTGTTTCGTCAGTTCGGCTAGGACTGCCAAAATAGAATCCATGTCGGCCTTCCTTGTTGATACGAACATCTTCTGTTCTTGTTATTTGCCTAGATTCCCACTTCTGACACCAACTGAACTGAATTGCAGTTCGGGAACCTCTCAGCTTGGTTAAAATAACAAGAAAATACAACTTTCTGGCTTAAGAATTTTATTTTACCCAAAATAAAATTGTTTTGGTGCGACACTGGCTATATTATTTGGTAGCGAATTAATCGATGCCACGTGCGGTCTGGTCTGGTTGCAGATGTCGTATTCTTTTTTCTCGATGATTCAGCTGGGAAGAATTTGATTTCGACTCTCACTGCTGATTGTTCTACGAGGTCTCCAGGATAAATGAAATAATTGTCGTATGAGATTTGCAGTTTATATAGGAAACTAGATTGATCCATCCTTATTCCACTTATTTGAAGTGCATTTAACTATTCCTCACACTCCGTAACACATGGGTTTCATCTGGACAGATCCTTGGCATTCCATACTCATTCCAAGTAAAATTGCTTCTCTTGCTTTTTGTTGTTGTTATAAATAGAGGAATTTTCGTTTTTCCTAATTAACTATTCAATCTTATCGAATAGAACCCTTAATTTTCAGTACAGTATTATATCGAAATTATCATTTTTTATGTTTTATTATTCAAGTCACTTTCAATCTCAATGCTAAGATATGAGGGCATTTTCATAAAAACTCTAATAGGCCACAGACGGTGAAAAGCCCTGTATATCAAATTAAATTATTTCATTTATTTTATTACCTTCTGTGTTTTTATCAGGTTGACTACCTTCTAAGATCTGGCTGATCTGGTTGGAATTTTTTTTAGGTAAATTTCTTATAGAAATGTACCTATAGCACTCGTTAACACTTTCAAATTTCGATAAAAATATGTACCTACAACTTTTGTTTGAAGCGTTTTTTTCAAATACAGGGAATCGTGAAATTTACCTCTCCGCTACGAGCCGTCGGATTTTTTAGTAATAGCATACTACATGTACATAGGTACATTTTACATTTGTTTTAAGTCTACCCAGAGTATTAAATCACAGGATTTTAGATTAACTGTTAATTTGTAAGTTGGTAAGAAATTATTAGCCAATCATAAGCAAGTTGAAATTCAATTTAAAATTGAAAAGATTGCTCTAACATTAATTACTATGAATACGGCTGATATTGTTCTAACAAACAACAAAAGCTTATATATGTATCATTCATCTGATTGTATATAAAAGCATGATTTTGTTTACAGGCTGATCACTTTAGTCTTTAGTCAAATACGACCTACGTTTGTTTCATAGTTGAAAAGTACTCCTGTGACCCGTATGTTGATGTCAAGTACAACCCCAAGCTAAAACTTACCTTTCCGTCACTTGGCACACTATGACACACTTTTCACATACTTACTTCTGTCATCTATTTAAATAATCTTCTGAAACAATCTCAAAATCAATTGTTTAGTTTATGGATGATTTTACGTAGCGTACATAAATTATGGGAAAACTTCTTCATTTCTCAATTTTAAGACCTTTTGAAAAATAACGTTACCGATTTATTTTTCGAATCAAATTTAAATATTTTTATGTTTTGAATTGGTGACAGGTAAAAAGTTATTTTTAACGAGGAAAAGAATACCGCTTGCTAAGTGTTATGAGATGTAAGGAATTTATCTTGAGATTTTATTTATCAACTCTCATACCTTATCAAGGAGTTGTAAGAAGAATACAAAGTTCCAAATTTATAGAAATTTTGAACAGCACATGTAGATCTCCATAAACGTCTAATAGTCATCGAGTTTGAAACACTCTTTATTTAAATATATAGGATTGACCCCAACTTATTTTTCTATATAAAAACGACCTGGAAGATAATTTTATTGAATGTGGGTAAAATAGTTTTCTTAGCTTTAAATTTAATTTGAAAACATGAAAATTTTGCTTGTTAATACAAATTTTAATTGACCTTCGACGTGGTTGTTGACCTGCAAATCTCAAACCCAAATAAGGTCAAATAATTAAACAATTACAATTTAGTCAAAATTTATTTTAAGAGCAAAGAATGACAATAATAGTAATTATGTTATTTATTGATAATAATAACACACTAAATATTGATCAGCCTGTAAAAGAATCCCCATTCATTTTTATAAGTGTGTGAATCGCATTCTCATCATTTTCTTGATCATCCCACTATAAAAAAATAGCCAGGTGGGCGGGAACTCGCTGGATACAATCACTCCCGACGCCTTTGCTGGCGTCGTTTCGTCATTGCGCAGTCTTCGTCTCGACGCCAATAGATTGCGTCAAGTGCCTGAAGAGGCTCTGCGCAAGCTGGTGCATCTCGAGCTGCTGTGAGTAGTAGTACCTTCTCTGACGCAGCCATGCAACATATAAAAGCTTAGGTGATACTTAGTAGCTTGGTAGTCACAAAAGTACCCGACTTAACAAGTAGAATAGAAGAAAACGAGAGAAACATATCGTTATCCCTCAAGCTCTCCCTGTCTAAATCGCACATACTGTGTGACATAATTATGAAATAAAGTTTATCTCAAAAACAAGAGGTCCAGTAGAATATATACCCAGTAATTTTGAACATAATATCAATTATTCTGTTAGAAAAAAAAACACTCCATGAATCAAGAATAGTTCTTACACTTTTGAATGGGCCATTACTCCTGGTACTTTTCTGATGATGTTATGCGTCTATCTCTTTTTCCACAACAATGTTGTAGTCTTTACAGTAGTCTTCAATGGACTCACCCTCACTGCTATTATAAGTTTCGTGATGTACAGCTTCATATTCATTTATTCAGATTTTCCATTATATATAAACTCCTTACGGTCTTGATACGCAAATTTTCTAAAATATTCTGTATATTCGTCATCTGAGTTTGTAAGACCGAATATTCTGTTGGAATCCATATTTATATATATTATCGGTTTTAAAACGTATTTCGCCGTTGTCCGATGCCCAGCCTCCATGATTCTGTATCATCCCATTGACCTTCTCTCAAGTCTCTTGAACTCATTTCCAGGAATCCATATTTGCACTAATAAAAACGTTCGCACTGATGTCAGATGTTACCGTCACGGTATCTGAACGTAAACTGTAAAAACTACGTCAGCTCTTAGAAGAAACGTAAGATAGGTGCATTGCGTCAGATACGGATAATGACAAAGCTAATCAGAAAACAAAAACATCATCATACATTTTTTTAAAAATTATGCACGTACCACTGTTTTTCATCTGTCTATAATATTCTGGATGATGCACTTTCTGTGGAGTGGAGTGGAGTCATACAATGCCATTTTGTGGATTTTCTCTGCTTTGTCTGGCCCGGTCACTTTAGTCGATGACTGTAAGTTAAAGAAGAAACGGGTCAAATTCTAGCGCAGATTTGATGTTGGTTCGAATAAGACCTTTCCTATGAAACAATGTATGACAGACCAAAGAACATTTTTGCCCATGTTAAGAATCCACTGAGACTGTTTACTATCGACAGCTAGGAAAAAACATTAAACAAAAATTACCTCTAGAAAATCTGTACTTTGGATTAGTATACTTCAAGTCGGGTACTTCTAGTACTATCCTCCTACTATTGAGTTGTCATCAACTGTTACAAACTCATCATACTCTAAAAACTTAACTTTTTAATGTACATGATTATTATTATTATGTATTATTATTATTTCTTTCCGCAATTGATGAGAACTCATTACATATGTAAACTGAAAATTGCATGAAAGCATCTATCATTTATTGCAAACTCGTCTGGTGTTGGCACATTATCTTTAATATATATATATATATATATATATATATATATATATATATATATATATATATATATATATATATATATATATTTTTTGTTCATAGTTTAATACTATATTAGTTTTTATAAGACAAAATTTACAGGGTATCCCAGTGGTGTGAGGAGGTAGGATTACTCCAAAACGAAAAAAAACATATCGACGTGCGGTTTCCAGGAGATAATAGTGCTTATTTGGATAAATATTTTGAAACTATTTTCATTTATACAGGGTGCGCATCACATAAACGTTTTTTTTAAATAGAACAACCCATATTTGATACCTTTAAAATGGTATAGCATAATATTCTCTGTTATGGGCAGTTCCGAATGGGAATTTTTATATAGAGGGTCGTGGTGGTATTACTGAGTAAGATATGGGTAAATTTTTCACAAAAAAATGTGTCCATGTCCTGTACTTTAATAACGATGCATCAATCTGTCATGGAGCTTAGGCAGATATACAAGGTGATTGAGTTTGCAAAATAATAAATAACTCATTTCTTTCAAATGGCACGCCCTGTATTTAAATATACTATTGAATGCACTGATTAATGAGCTTTCCGAAAATTTGCAATGTGTTTAAGGAAAATTCAACCACGCGAGTTAATTGTTAATTAACTCATCATATATGGTAAAGGAATTTGACTGTTGTCATTAAAAGGCATGGAATTCAAAAGTAGACAAACAAGGAGGGGGTAAATCATAAAAAGTTCTCGATTGTTTTAAAAATTCGAGAAGTTATTGAATTCAAAGGAGCAGCTACTTTATCGAAGGCTTTCTTAGAAATTTTGGAACTGCATACTTGGAGAAGCAATACTTCGTGCTTCCTTATTCTTAAATATACTATTTTACCTCATTTTATTCTATTTATATTTTCTTTTTTCAATCAAAATAAACAATAAGCATAGTTTGATTGATTAAACTTATAGATGAACTACTGAAAAAATACACTATAAATATTTATTCTTCAACCTTCCAGAAGCGATGTATGAAGAAGATATTCTCACTGAATTGTCAGTTTGACAAGCGTCTAGAATCTTGAACATTCTCGACGGATATCATGTCAAGATTCAGATATATAAAGCCGCGTCTATCAGTCACAGTGATCAGTTTACAAAAGTCTATGAAAACGATCAATCTGAGTCATAAGTCGATAGTAGTTTTGAAACGTGATTGTCAAAGCAACAAGTGGTGACAAGAAGTACTACTACGGAAGGTGGTGTACAGGGTGTTGGAAATAAACGTTCAAAAGCAATCTGCAGTCATTAATGTTTTCTTAAACATATTGCACATTTTTCGAAATCTTATTAATCAGTGCATTCAATGGTATATTGTGTACAGGGCGTTCCAAAGAATAAGTTATTCATGATTTCGCAAACTTAGTCCCCCTCTACATATGCTTTAACCCCTTTAACTGTTTGATGCTTTGTTATTAAAGTACAAGACATAAAAAAATATCGAAGAGATTATTCCAATATCTTAGTACTAAATAACACCACCACGACCATCCAAATACATACCTTGTTTTCGTATAAAAGTGCTCATAACTTCTGAACGGCTCACAACAAACCTTATATTATGTTATATTATTTTGAAGAGAATTGGAAGGGCTTAAAATCTGTGGTATCAAATATGGGGTGTTCTAATTTTAAAAAAAGTATTTTGATGCGCCACTCTTTAGATGCGCTACCTTGTGTAGACGAAAATAATTTTAAAATTATCTATCCTCTCCCGAGAACTGAAAGTCTATATCTTTTTCGTTTCGGAGTAATCCTACATCCTCACACCTTTGTGACACCCAGTGTCAAATAAAAAGCTCTATATTTTTGAATTTTTGATATTATTTCCAAAAGAATTCAGTAGTTTTTTTCAGTTTCGGGCTACATTAATAATTTCGGAGCAATATTTAAATCTAGATACATCAAATCAATCCTGACGATTTAGTCAAGTATATTCATAGGTTTTCTAACGCATTGCTCCAATAATCAGCATTTTCATTCTGGAATGTTCCAACAGTGCTTATTCGTTTAGTTAAACATGCACCATACTGAAATTAGTTTATTATAATTTATTGTCGAGCCAATTTCAGAAGTAACTGTGTCGTTCGATTTGTTTTGAAACCTTATTTTTGCATATAGCATATAACATTTGGAATATTGGAAGAATACTATACATATACATACATAGTGTTTAATTTTAGATTTTGAATTTGCTTGTCAGAACTGATAGGAAACATGTCACAAAAATGTATATGTGGTCTTATACATTATTTGACACTCAGTATTTCTGATAAATATAAGTCAAACATTATTTTAGCTTTTAAAATAGTTGAAAGGGAGATGGTTTATGATTTGATTGTATGTTTGCTTTATTTCGATGCGAAATTATTGTTGTTTATGGCAATTTTCTCAGTAATATGTATTTCTGTGATAAAATCTGCATGTAATATCATTATGCTTGTTGATACAAGAATACTCCTGATACTAACCCGCTTCCCTGAATGTTTAATTAATTTCCTTCAATTGGATATTATTTTTTATTTATTTATTCTTATAAAACTAAACCCTAGGTTGTGTAGATGGCAGTCCCGATACAGCCCGTAATGCTTGAGGTACATGTTAATTTATTCTAGACAAAGCTCCCATTATAATAAAACGATTTTTTAATAAAATATATCAATTTTACAGAAATATTGGAAGTAATCAAATTTCGACATTACAAATTGGAGCCTTCCCGCACTTGGACAATCTAGTGGTGCTGTAAGTATCATTTATCTCTTTTGACTGAACATAGCTTTTTTATAATATTAAATTTTTGACTCCGAATGGTATAAATTATTTCTGAGATGAAAATAATTTGAATTAAGCAAACTGCACTTAGTATAAAGTTTATTATTTTGGGTTATAATTTTAGAATCGTTTTTTTATTATACATTTGTAACAGCTCAAGGGATTTTGGTGAAGCAGTTTTATTGGCTGCCTTTCAGCAGCTAATAGAAAATACGAAAATTATTTTCCTTCCCCTTTTCTCTGAAGAGGTGTTACGCAAATTAGTACTGAACGTAGGTTAGGTTAGGTTAGGTTAGGTTAGGTTAGGTTAGGTTTACTTAATGCGTAAAATTTAATCATAATCTCAGCAATATATGTTTCGATATTTTTCAAACAGTGTTATATTATATTTTAGTCCATCCTTTTTTGCGAAAGCAGGAAATGATTCACTCAAGAGGTGATCAAAATTCCAAATCGTGACCCATTTCTATAACTGAGTATTTTTTAATAACCTAAAACAAATGATTAAAATCCATATTCTACAGAAAAAACATAAAAGTTATCGCATATTCAGGAATATCTTTTTTATAGTGAATAAGCTGATAGATAAAATTTTCATAATTAAATTCCTATTTGTTCATTGTCATAGAAATTGGAAATATATGGAATTAATAGAAAGTTAAAGTTCTACGCCCAGGAACAGACATTTTTCATAATTTTTGCATGAGCTGTAGAAAGCGATTTTGAAATTATTACCTCACAATTTATTGCCCAAAATAACTAAGTAACTTTGTAGTGAGGTAAGTTTGCTTGAATCAACTTATTTTGCCTTGGTTGATATTAATTATTGACTATTAAAAAAAACAAGAGAATATTCATTACAACAGATTTAAAGAGAGCTGCGACGTATCAGTGTGGGCGGAAGCAACTTTACAAAACAGACATTCCCAGTCATAGGCGTGCTTCAGCGTTCAGATACCTTCCGTAGCTACTACATGGGTCACTTTTCACATTGAGCTCTAGGCTCCCGTCTTTTTTCAGAAGGTTGGCCTTCCTCTCTTTATTCAAATTAATAATTTACCTCCAGGATTATCTCTTTTTCTCGATTTCTTTGAGGAGAATTATTTTCCAGATCGTTGCTGTTACTCGTTTCCACGCACTTTGGGGATTCTACTCCAAAACCTTTTATTGAAATTTGTTCGTTACAAACATATTTACTCTTAGCCTAATATGGCATGATATACATACTTGCAGTGATTTCAAAATTCGTTATACAAAATAATATGTATAGTTATACTATTCTTTCGCTTGGCAGATATACCTAAATACAAATGGACATTTTCTGAAATATCCATATATTTTTTGTAGAAGTGTATTTATTTTATGTTCCATAACGAACCCAATTGCAAAGTGAAGTCAACGAGTCAGGACTATCAGATTGTTTTATTAGTGAATGACAACTCTAATCAAATGCAAATTTAAATATTGTGAATAGTGTATGCAAAGTGATGTAATTATTTTGAGGGATACATCTAAATGTCAGTTCAACAAACTTTAATACTTTTTCATGATGGATTAATGCATTTACAACGCAGGTTTTGAAATGCAAAACATTTTGAATCTGTATTCACTTTTATGAAAGGACTGCATTCTCTTCATTTTTTCATATGGGTAAAGTAATATATTACCGGCGTTAATTCGAAACATTACAATGCATTGTATCATAAAATAGGTAGCTAGCTGTCATTGTTTTTTTGAACTGTTACTAGCATTAAATTTTAAATTCATATGTAATGTAAAGAATTAGGTAAACAACAAAATTCCCAAAAATATATGCAATTAATATATCTTTGACAAAAAACCTCAATAACGTTTAAATTTAAAAAAAGATAAATTACGGTCGAATTTCGACCGCTGGGCAAGCATTAGTTATATTAAATAACCATTCAGTGTTCGCCGGGCTATTTTTCCAGGTAGTAGTTGTTGTCAAAATTATTAGCTTATGTCTGCTAATTTGATTAACCATAACACCGTAAACGGGAATGGCACCTAATAACGACTGTTCACAACTACTTACCATATTTCAATTCCGTAACGCATCCAGAAACATTCTATTATACCAAGAAAACACCGTCACCTAATCAATTCAACTAGCGATTCAGTATTTTCTCATGAAGACATTCTGATCCTGCTCATTTATCAGTTCAACCTTATTTTGTCCCACTTGATGTATGGTTTGAAGTTGTCTTCTTAATACTCCTCCGCTTTGAGATAGATTCACATCAAATGAATTGGTATAGCTGCCTTGAAGGAAATATCTTATTCAATAAATTTATATGCCGGATGCGCTAAAAAGTTTTTGTGAAACGGTATGAATTCCAGGGATTAAGTTTTACCTTTTAAACAAACTTACACTTAATCCTATAAGTGCTATGGAATATTCAATTAAATGTATTTCAGTTTTTCTATTTATTCAACTAAGACATTCGATACAGTTAAACATGACTTGTTATTAGGTAAACAAATTAGATAATTACGGTATCCGATGGATTGCATTAAACCTAATAAAAGATTACGTGCACAATCGATCTCAGCAAGCAATACAGGTATAACGCAGGGAACCGTTTTGGAACCAATATTATTCCTGGCCTAAATCAAGAATATATCTTACCTAGAAAAAAATCGTAAGAAGTTATCCTTAAACGTTGATAAAACCAAAAATACCTTTAACTTTTTCTCAGACAAGCTAAGATCATCCTAATCTAGACCTCAAAATGCATGACCCATTTATAAGAATAAAATTTCATGTGACAGTGTCAAGTAGGTAGAACAGAGAGTATGCAATATTTGAGTATAGGTAATAGACGAACAGCTTTTAAAATGGAATTAACATTTTGATTATATTGCAAAACGACTAAGGCTATTGATGACATAGATTCTTTGTTTTAAGGGATATTCTATGAATGAATAATTTATTTATAAAACATCCATTCAGCCGTTACAAATAGTGCAAAATTATATATTCAAAATAATGTTTTAAAAAGTTTTTATTCCAAAAGTGTCTTATATAAAGAAAATAACATATCTCTTATCACTGTCTGACGAGAATACCATGACCGAATAGAATTCGAACAATTACATTCTAAGAATACAAGACCAGTATCAAATTTCGAAAGCAATTATTTCAGCAAAACTACCTATTACTAAGAACTGCTATTTATAAAACGGCCCAAAATTATTTATATTACTACCTAAAATATGAATTATGCGTTTTTGAAAATTTAAAACGTTATACCTATGCAATTTTGATGATTTTTTGTGCGTCAACCTGGGACAAAGGAAATATAGGGACGGAATTTAAACGAGCTAGTTGATACCTCTTCAGGGGAAATGAACAAGATAATAACTTGCCTATTTTCTATCCAGCTCTTTATTGATATAACGCGGTCTGTGCAATTTATTTATAGCCATAGTCATAGCTACACTCCATAGTCATAGCCAATCAAAACTAGACCAAGTATCTAATTGTGCATTACAATCAGCAACTATATTTCCATAGTCCGTAACGCTTACAAAGATCAATATACAAACCCATATCGAACATATAGAAATATATATATATATATATATATATATATATATATATATATATATATGTTTAATTCAAGATTATCCTGTACCAGTCATATTATGATATTTCTGAATATGAATTCAATTGATACATAATCATTTACCAGTAACGGTAACGGATACATAATCATCTTGATTATGTATCAATTGAATTCATATTCAGAAATATCATATATATATATATATATATATATATATATATATATATATATATTTCATAAAATAGATTTTTGTTGGGGATGCAGTCATTTAATAAATAAAATTCTTTGGATTATGCCAAGCTTTCGAGAATGTTTATTCTCTTCGTCGGGGCAAACTAAAAATCGTTAAAAAATTTCTTAACCACATAATAGATTATTAATTAAAGTACTTACATTCGTGAATTTACATAAAATTAACCACAAACAGGAAAGATTTCATAGTCATCAATCAGAAATGACATTAGTTATTTATAAATGTTAAGTTTTCTTAGAAAAGATCATATAGGAGTTATCTTTGGGTTTGTAGCTCTTTTTTAACAAGTCACACATTAAACTTGAAGGCAGATATAAGTTTAGTAAAAAGAAAAAGTTATTATTCAATTATTAAAAAAAAATATTTACAACAGACTTAGAAACACATAATATAAATAAATATATAACTAATATTAAGAGTTTTGAGATCTCTAGATCAACTGATTGGTGAGAGAAATTTTGTTGATTCAAAAGGATTTTCATTTCATGTTTAACCTATAGTGAGATATAATACGATGATTTTTTTTCCTTCCTTGTGTTTCGCCATTTGCTTTTTTGATATCACTATTTAAAATATATTAAATAACATGGACAATGTTTAAAATATTCTTACATGTTGATTTGTGAGAGAAATCAGCTTATCATATGTTATTATTATTATTAGCTTCATTGAATGAATGGATGCTTTTCAGGATATTTCATATTGTGTATCTATCGTATTGTGAGAGAATACGATGAAGATGATATATGTTAATATTTCTCTATTAGATATATCTGCTATTTTAATAAATTTCTCAGGTTAATTTGTGAGAGAGATTGACTTGTTTTTTTTTGTTTTTTTTTTATGTAATTGACGCTTTCCATTATTTCATTTTAAAGTTATGTATGTCGTATTGTGAGAGAATATGATTATATATAATTAACAAATAATCTGAAAATCTGAATGCCTAACAAAATAGTAAATAATGTTATTGACATAATAAACTTGAATTTATACTGCAATACCTACGAATTCAGATAGTCTACTCTGTGTACGGGTATATATTTATTTATATTATGTGTTTCTAAGTCTGTTATAAATATTTTTTTTAATAATTGAATAATAACTTTTTCTTTTTACTAAACTTATATCTGCCTCAATATATTCAAGTTTAATGTGTGACTTGTTAAAAAGGAGCTACAAAAACAAAGATAACTTCTATATGATCTTTTCTAAGAAAACTTGAATCTAGACCCTTTCAACTCTAGATATGCCGTTACCATGACATTTATAAATAACTAATGACATTTCTGATTGATGACTATGAAATCTTTCCTGTTTGTGGTTAATTTTATGTAAATTCACGAATGTAAGTACTTTAATTAATAATCTATTATGTGGTTAAGAAAATTTGTAACGATTTTTAGTTTGCCCCTACGAAGAGAATAAACATTCTCGAAAGCTTGGCATAATCCAAAGAATTTTATTTATTAAATGACTGCATCCCCAACAAAAATCTATTTTATCAAATAATAAACCAGTCAAGAATTCAGAATCAAACAATATATTTATATATATATATATATATAGATAGAAATTCTATTTATTTAATTTAGAAAGACTTTGAGAAAATGTATTAGAGCCAATCAACGAGTAGGAATATACCTACGTATTTAAAATAACTTACCATTCGTAATCTTCGACTCCATGGATCAAGCCATTCTGCATGTTTACAGGCTCAGTTTCAAAATGAAAACGAAGGGATAATCTTATATTTTTTTGAATAGAGAAGTTTAATTGCATGCGAGACATTAATTGCTCTAATAAATACAAAGAATCTATCTTTTTAAAATGAGTACTGTAACATTTTTGCTATAACGAAAGAAATTACCTAGGTGATTAAAATTAAAAAACATGATTTTCAGTTCAAAGTAGAAAAAGTTTGCCATTAAACTAGAAATTATAATTATTGTAATATATATATATATATTATAAATGTTCAAATAATCTACTTTGTGATGCCTGACAATAGTCAAATCTGTGATACAGAGATATTCTCATAAGTAGCAGTAACTTGGTAGTTATAAACGCTAATTATCTGACGCTATTTCGTCACTGAAACACACCAATGTAGCAAACAAACAGACATTTCCTCTTCAAAATCACACAAATTCAATATCTCCCTCAATTGTTCACGTATGAATTGAGGGTGATATAGTGTTTTATCTACCGTAACAAATCCAAGCCGCTCAGCTTTAAAGTCAGTGACAGCCACACATACGGTTCTGTGAATAAATACACCAATAAAGTAACCAATAATCGTGAGGGAAATGACCGTGGTCGGACTACAAGTATTATGTGCCATATAAGTTATTTGTTATTGTTGTTGTTGCTTAAGCCTACCTTTATTACCTTTCGTATTCTTCATGTTTCCAGTCACCGAACTGGAGGTTTTATAGACCAAAAGCCAGCAATGTATTTCGAGTTTTGCCGTTTCTAGAAATTTGGAAAACTTTTAAGCCTGTTAAATAACAAAAGTACATTCGCTAGTAACAATAAGTGATATAAATGGATGGGTCTGAGAAATATCCTTCAAAATTATTATTTACATCATTCCTTATTGAATTTGTTTCATAGACACATTTGCCCCTCACTTCACTCTATATTTCTAAGTAAATAACAGTGGTAAAATGTGAATCACACATTAAAAATGTGTTTGACTCCTCACTCACAATTGTAAATAGGTACTCAGTCCTTTAATGTTTGAAGACAAGTTATATTATTATAACCCACGCCCCCATGTTTCCGTTATAATGTTGTAGATGAAAGTATTCTTTCAATTCATGAGGGGACTATCGAGTTATACCTCGAGTACCTGTGTTAAGCCGTTACCAAAATGGGAGACCCTTTTGCGACCCTCGAATTGTACCACCACCCTCTAATGCGATTTCTGATAAAAGTCTACGGCTAATGATGGGCACAGAAGGGAATGATAGAAAAGTATGAAGTAAAGCAAGCAATCCATAATGCTAATATAATATATATATATATATATATATATATATATATATATATATATATATATATATAAAATTTGTATGTATCTACTTATATCTAATATTAAGGATTTTGTATTTTTTGAATAAATTTCCGTTAAAGTCTTATGTATTACATTATTGGAAAAACCACGTATAATGTAGATATATTTATTATTACCATTATAATCCGTTCATCCCCCTTGCGAATATTGGTGGTACAACTCAAGTGTAGATTTTATCTAACTGCCGCTTCGTGGTACAACTCGTGGCCCCCGATTCATGAAAAGCATAACCAAGGTAATTGATTTATTTTATTATTGATGTACCCATACACCTATCAATATAGGTACATTAACACAGGGTGTTTAAAAAAACGTTCCACAAATTTCTAGGGTAAAAAGAAATAAAAAAAATAACGTCAATTATTGAACATGTGTCTGAAAATGCCTCATTCAGACCATTCGGCTCTGTAAAAGGGGCCCAAAAAATAGTTTTTTTTTATTATCACTGAAACGGCTTAAGATACTTGAATAAAATTTAGACCACAAATACTTTTGATATAGTCACAAAAGTTACTGCTAACAAACTTTTTTTTTAACAATTTGCCATAAACAGGTACTCTTTTTTAAAGTTGAAAAATTACTGATTTTGGAGTTATTTGAGGTTTTAGCAAGTAATGCTGACCGAATTAATAAATTATTTAACATAATTTTCAAACGCGAAAACGAACAATGATTGTTTTAGAAACAAATAGCACAAAACAAACATAAAATAATTGAAAAAGTAGGTACGGATTTTTACATTAAATGTTCACAATGTCTACCATTTCTAATGAATACATAATCGTAAACGTTTATCTAGGGAAAACATAATCCTTTGGAGTGGCCCTGGTTATTGAATCAACATTATTTTTAATTCTCGTTTGAAGTTCATAAAGGGAATTGATATCGCTCGAAAATACTTTTTCTTTAACTAAACTCCTCACATCAAAATGCAAGAGATTTAGGTCAAGGGACCTTCGTGGCCATTGGATAAGGGCATCGGCATCCTGACCAATCCAACGATTTGGAAAATGTTGTTTGAGCTATCTTCCAACTTGTCTACTGAAATGACGAGGAGGACCATCATTGCATAAAAAATATTTTTTTTCAATATCAAGAGGCAAATCGTCTAGTAAAAAATAAACGATTAATATCTAATTAATCTGCACGGAAGTGACTGTTATGACTATTAAACATACCTTTTCTAGAAAAAGATGATTCATGGATAAAAAGAATATTTTGTAAAAAATCAGGGTTCTGTCTCAATCTTGCTTGTAATAATTCGAAAAAGTCAATTCTCAAAAAAAGTTCTCCAGGCAATAATTCTTGTACTTGCCTGTAGTAAAGCGGTTGTAATAATTGTTCTTTCAATACACGATGTACTCTAGAAACACTTCCGTTACTTACCTTTACCACATTTCTTACACTTATTATAGGATTCGCAACAACTAGATTGAAAATATTTATACATTTGTTTGAGGATTCCTTTCACTTCGTGGTCTTCCAGAATTTACCTTTTTGGTTTGGAGGTTTAAGTATCACGGCATCGCCACTCTTACTTCAAAAATGTTTTTGTATCCTGAACACTTCTTCTTGGAAATTTTTCCGCTTATCTTCTTTTCTTGCTTTAGCATTTCCATCACATTCCCCTAACGTTAACAACACGCTTTTTAAAAGCGTTATTACTTGTTAAACTAACCAAGACTATCAACAACAATGTGTCAAACGAATCTGTCAAACAAAAATTATCGCGAGTCTGTAGTCTAAGCCTACTTAATTCAAGTAAGTCATTATTTTAGGAAAACATGTTAAAATCTCTTTTCTGACAAAAAAATGACCTACCTTTTTTAAAGCAAATTGTTGAAAAAATATGATTTTTGCCCAAAAAAATAAAAATAACCTCATGAAAAAGTTTGGGTTCAAAATTAGCGAGGCTCCTTTAAAAAATATTAAAAGTTTGTTTGCAGGAACTTTATGATCCAATCAAAGGTATTTGTGGTGTAAATTTTATTTTGATGTCTTAAACCGTTTCAGAGATAATAAAAAAAAATATTTTTTGGGGCCCTTTTTATAGAGCCCTATATATTCTGAAGGAGGCATTTTCGGACACATGTGCATTTACTAAACTAACATTATTAGGTAAATTTCTTATAGAAATATACCTATTGCGATCGTTCACACTTTTGAATTTCGAAAAAATTTCAACGGCATGTTGTTATATGTCTATAAGTTAGTCCAAAAAAACATTTGGTTCAAAAGTTTATATATATATATATATATATATATATATATATATATATATATATATATATATATATATGGGATATTACGAAATATATCAAGTTCAAATTTGCTACAAAAATCAATCTCTCAAATATCTCGGTCGAGTTCGTTATTGGGCAATATCGGGTAAGTAGTTTCAAAATGGCGACCATTCAAACATTTAAAAAAATTATCAAAAAAGAGCAGTAGTGTAAATATTATTAAAAATAATTTTAGGTTATAGATATAATCAGTACCTACAACTTTTGTTCAAAGCAATTTTTCATAAAATACACAGGTAAAAAAATAAAAATTAATAAAGAAAAATAACAAATATTGATAAAACATGAACACTCAATATAAATTTGATGTAATTGTACATTTTCTGGAGATCTTAGTATAGACCCTGATTAAAAAAATATATAGTTTATTTATTGAAAAGAAATAGACGAAAAAAAAATCTGCCTTGAAGTGGACTCGAACCCTGTCTGCTTTATATTCAACAGCCAAAACAAAAACCTCTAACCGCAAGGCTATGACAATTTTATTTAATAACATGTAGGTATACCAATGAAAAGGTTGTTAAAATTTCAATTCAATGAATTTTGAAAAATTTATCTTTCTGCTGACTACAGGCCATCGGGATTTTTTTTAATGTTGTATCTACCCTCAAAATTAGCGGAACGTTTTTGAAACACCCTGTATATTATGTATAATATTTTTATCCCAATTTAAGTCCAGTCCAAAATGACACTCAAAAATTCACATTTTAAATAAAAGTAATTAAATTTAAGTTTGAGCACTATTGAGGTTCTGCTGTCAAAGAGTAATTATTCCTCTATAACTATTGAATATAGATATTCTGTATAAAATATGAGGTGGCAAAAAATCGATCACGGGTCAGCTGCCCGGAAGGCAAGTACCTTACCACTTTCACTACCAGAGCATTAATTTTCATGGTCATAAGCATCAATAAATATAAACCGCTAGTCAATCTAATTAACTTTAATTAATTCAATGTATTTGGAAAAAATATTAATAATCAGCTTAGTGTTGTCCATCTCCATATAAGCTTCAGGTATGCCAAATCTCATATATCTCTTTTAATTTATTATTCGTGGGGTCCAAGAATATATATATATATATATATATATATAATTAAAGAAATTTATTAGTTCATTAATGAATGAGATATAAAATATATAAATAGGATGAAGCTCTACACCTTTATGCTTCTATTCAGTCGGATACAACCACCCACTAGAAGCGGATCACGTGATTTCAAGCTTGTTAGCTTTCATCAGCGCCACATAAGTGGAAGCTGTATCCAACTATACAAAAGCAACTGGAAGTAGTCAAAAACTTTGAGACATTATCTACCAGTGGGACACAATTCGCGCCACCTAGGTATTGAGAGCAAAATTACGTTTAACGTAAGTATGTATAATAATTAAAGAAATTTATTAGTTCATTAATGAATGAGATATAAAATATATAAATAGGATGAAGCTCTACACCTTTATGCTTTTATTCAGTCGGATACAACCACCCACTAGAAGCGGATCACGTGATTTCAAGCTTGTTAGCTTTCATCAGCGCCACATAAGTGGTTGTATCCGACTGAATAAAAGCATAAAGGTGTAGAGCTTCATCCTATTTATATATATATATAAGAAGACCGGACACCAGAGAAAGGAAAAACTGAGCAAAAGAAACTCAAACAAGAAATGCCCAGAAAAACCCCAAGTAAGCTAATCAAAATAAATTATCATATTGTAAAATTTTAGCAACCTCTATCAAACACGAACACTTTTTGTAAGCCAGTTCTTTCCTACTGTTCTCTATCCGTAATTAATGTATAAAATATAATTATTAATCATGGATCCATATATTGATAATTTCAAATTGACAAAAATTTAAACTGAGACAGTACAAAATGCATTCGAGTATAACTCGATAAAAAAACAACGTATAAAAAACCTTCGAATATTCCAAACAAGAATCCGTAGCCTCTTCAAAAATTTAAATGAACTTAAAGTGACCCTATGTGAATATGAGAATGACTTTGATGTCATAGTCCTTAGCGAAACATGGAAAATTTCGAACTTTTTCTCATTAGACTTAGCAGGTTATGATATGATATATAACAGAGGCATAGTGAACCAAAATGATGGAGTATTGATATACATTGAAAATAATTTGGAGTATTCTTATGAAGTCATCTATTTCAGTGAAATAAAGGTCATTGAATTAATGTTAAATATAATAATTATAATATTGTTCTAACTGCAATATATAGGCCACCTTCTACGTGTCCACTGAAGTTTAATTGTAATCTTGTAAATTACCTAGAAATAACAGAAAACAATAAATCCGATTTCAAAATAATAATAGGAGACATAAACATCAACATTCTGGATACCAGTGACATAACCGAGGAATACCTCAATATTCTGTGTGAATGGGGCTATATTCCGACTATAAACAATTATACTAGGATCGTAGGCAAATCACGGTCTTGTCCACATACTTGTGAAGACGAAATTTCCTCATGATTGGCTCAAATCATTTTTAGTTAAATCTTGTATCAGCGACCACTTTCCCGTAATCCTGCAAATCAAATGTTTTGCTGAAAGGGAAAATATAAATTTTACGTCAACAAAACAAAGCTAAGGGATGAATTGAAAAATGAAACATGGAATAAAATATACTTAGAGGAAAACGTTGATGTAATGACAAATAATTTCATCCAGGCTCTAAAACAAAAAAGTGATCAGGCCACCAGTAAAATTAAAATTAAAAGAAAAAACATCAAACGGAAAGAATGGATTACGGAAGGGCTGGTTAAGTCAATTAACATAAAAATGACCTATATAGAAAATTGCAAGCTGAGCCTCATAATGAAATCATTAGGCTAAAATTCAAGATATACAGAAACAATCTGAATCAATAAATACAAACATCAAAGATTAAATTTTTCGAAAGAAAAATTAATCAAAACATTAATAATCCAAATGGTCTATGGAAAAGTCTGAAAATCATCAATGGTAAACAAACCTATAATGAATTGAAATCTATCTCAACAGAAGACGGTGTTCATCTAACAGACAAAAAGAATATCGCGGAACATTTTGCTGAGTACTATGCTACAGTCGGAAAAAAATTCGCAGAAGAAATTATCCCGGATTCATCAAAGAAGGCCCAACCAACTCGAATATCTAACTCAATATTCATAAATAAAAATTATCCAATCGATTAAAACTGGAAAAGCTCCCGGACTTGATAACATAAAGTCTGAGACGGAACATTCAGATCTCATTTCAGTTCCTCTAACCTATATAATAAATAAGCTGATCGACATTGGCACATTTCCAAGTATTTTAAAAAACGCATCAATCAAACCTATATATAAAGTAGGAAACAAGAAACATGTAATAAAATATAGGCCAATTTCTTTAATAAGCAGCGTTGCAAAAGTATTTGAAAGGTTTCTGAAGACAAGATTCGATAGCTTCTTTACGAAATATAACATTATGTCTGACAAACAGTTCGGATTCAAGGAGACAAAATCTACTGAAGATGCAATGTTGGACCTGATTGGAAAAATATATAACTCAGTGGACAAAAGTAAACCATGTCTATGCATCTTTGTCGACTTGGCCAAAGCATTCGAGACAGTCAGCCATCGAGAACTTCTTCAAACACTCGAAACTGTTGGTTTCCGGGGAAAGTCACTAAAACTAATGGAAAGCTACCTTAGTGATAGAAAGCAAATAGTCAATATTGATGGCATTATAAGTTCAGAAAGAGTTCTGGAATACGGCGTACCACAAGGTACTGTTTTGGGGCCTATTCTATTCAATTTATATATAAATGAATTATTTGAAACAACACAATGCAGTGTCATCAGTTTTGATGATACTGCGATTTTCTATGAAGACTCTTCCTGGCAAACCCTAAAAAATTAAGTTGAAGAAGACTTCACAAACGTCATGAACTTCTTTCAAAACCGCCTACTCAATATTAATTTTCAAAAAACCTTTTTTCTACCTTTTACGAGTTACAGTGATACCCTTCCTACATACAATCAACTGGAATTTAATAAAGGCCTCATAAAAATCCCTTCAGTCTCTCACATTAAATATTTAGGAATTATAATAGACTGTCACCTAAGATGGAACTGCCAATCAGATCATATATCAAAAAAAATAAAGAGCATGGCCTTCAAGTTCAAAATCTACAAAGAAATAGTTGATGAGAAATATATGACAATTTTATATAACACGCTAATTCAGACACACATAACATACGGGGCGCCATCGCAGACGTCTATTTAAAACCATTAAAGACATCCCAAAAATGGATTTTGAAAATCATACACAGTAAAAACTATAGATACCCAACTACAAGGTTATTTACAGAAGCAAAAGCTCTAGATGCCCGACAACTATACTTATATATATCTCTAGTTCTCCACCATCATAAAAACAAACACAAACACGAGCGCGTACAAGATAGACATGAAACACGCTTTAAAGATAAAACAACATCTATTCCGAGAGTACATACACAAAAATGCCAAAGATCACTCTGTTACCTCTGCCCCGTTTTATATGCTAATATACCTGATGATTTACGAAGAATTAATTCGCTCGACTTGTTAAAAGAAGACTTAAACACTGGCTATATACGTACCCAAGAGAAGGTATAATACATCGTGCAATTGATAGGAGAAACTTGAAATGAAATACATATAGTCAATATAACTTTCCTATATGTGTGTTTTCAGACATAAGTGGTTAAATTTAAACAATTATGTGTTTTGTATGTGTACATGCGTATTTATATGCTAATTATTTTTTTTGGTACTATTTCTAATTTTTATTTGTAATCTTATGTATAATAATTTAAAATAATGTAAATGCTTACGCCCATGCTCAAGGGAAACCTTTTTTTTGGGAAGCCTGTATTTATTAACCTTATTAATACTAGAAGAAAAAATTGTAATTTTTTAGATATGGTAATAAATTGATTGATTGATTGATTGATATATATATATAGATCATAATATTTGGATGTTCTCTTAAGAATTTTTTAGTTTCAAGAAATAAATTGTAGATGTATTTGTTATAATTCGGATTTCCTAAATAATAATTTGTTATTAGATGAGTTGAGTGTTCTTTGTTAATATGATTTGTCTGTTTATTAATGATGTAATCAGTATCAGCTAGTAACCTCTGTGTTGGAAGAACATGTTTTGGAAATTCTAAACTAAATTTAGGTCCCAAAGATAGAATTTGTTTCACATTCGATGGTATTATTGTGTTGCTAACATTTTTACATCATGAATCATGTGTTATAATCTTTTTTTCTTGTTCTTCAATTAGTTTATTAAATTTACTAAGGTTATTACGTTTTATGATATTAAATTTTCTGTTATAAGTAATATTATGTCTTCGTTTGAATTCACGTAAAATATGATTAGGAAGAGAGCCCTCAAGGAACTGCCACTTACTAGATAACTTTTTTCTAACTCGGTGATTCTTTCAACAGTACATCTGATTTCAAATTTTACAAAAATGTTAATCACCTGTAAATTTTTCTTTATGGCTCTTGTTATAGAGGTTGTATTAAAAATGGTGTTGAATAGTCCTTTGATGTTGTTTGTGATGTGGGGAGGTTGTAGTCCATATTATATGTTAAAGATCTTCATTTCAATAGCAGCTACGAAATAATTTTGAAATATTCTGTCAAAGGACTAATTATTTATTTACGTCAGTTATTTTCAATTGGAAGTTTCATTTGTTTAAATTATACCAATACTGGGAGATTCTATAAATATAATATGTTTGCAGGTGTATATTTAAGTGATATGGATATTCTCTGTTATGTTATACAAAATATTTTTTAAATACAGTTTATCTCCTATCTAATATGAATCAAATGGACGGATGATTGTTGTTAATTTTTAAATTTATTAAATAAGAATATTTCAAAATTATTTCGCAGCTGCTATTAACATATAATTTATAAAAAAGCGGTCCAAGTATTACTATTGATATGTATATCCTGATGTTTTTCTAAATTTGTCAATTTTTAATACCCTCACAGTTTTAGTTAGAATTATTATATTTCTATGTATTTATACTTATAGAATTAATATTATAGCATCCTGATGAAGACATGTATTATGTCGAAACGTTGATCTGGAATATATAGTTTACGAAATTGGCCAATTTTTGCTGTTTTCCCGTTATATCTACTAAACTGTTAATCACGTAGTGCAGCGTTACTTCTTATCTGATATATATATATATATATATATATATATATATATATATATATATAAATGAATCGCTGAATGTGTTGCTAAGCGCAAATCTCGAGAGCAGCTAAACCGATTTTGCTAATTCTTTTTTTGTTGTGTTCATTATTATCAGAAGAAGGTTCTTATGAACGAAAAAATTAAGAAAGTTGAGCGGAACTTTAGAAAATTTAAGAACATTTATGAAAACTTAAAGACAATATTATTTTTACATACAGTACATACAGTTGTTTGACAACTGTCAGTTGTTTGAAATAATTGTCAGCAGTTGACAGAACGCGCGCTGCAAATATCATTTAACATAGATAGATCGGTTGATAAACAATAGTTTCATTTCAATTTATTATACAGTGAGTTTTTGAGAAGTGCTAATTCATCACGGTAAGTTAAAATCAATCACACCTAATATTGAATGAATGAAGCCCCTGAATTGTGTTGCGGGAGAGGTAAAGTCAAATTGACGCCATTGGTACTCCCACCAGAGCCGCAGCTCATTGGTTTACGGAAATGGGACAGATTCTACACATTTTTAACTCATATACAGGAATACAATAATTGTTTTCAAATGAAGTCATTTGGCGCAACAAAAGTTATTCAAAACAATTTTATGCTAACTTTCAGGGTAACTATATTGCAAAACAATAAACTTTTACCACCAAGGGCCTGAATACGTTGGTAATCATCATCAATCATATTATCAATTAAAGCAGCGTACAGTAGGTTTGTAGCTAGGTGAATAACCAAAAGCAGCCAGTCTAAAGTTGATGGTCTTTAAAGTCACATGGTGGTACAATTTTTGCAAATTTATTTCATGGCGATTCAGCAAAACATGTCGATCAGCGTTATGCACACAATAAATCGTTGACCAGACCAAGTGTGGAGCAACTTCAAATGTTTTTCTATCAGACAAAGAATTGGTTGTATTATTCAAGACTGCATTAAACCGCATGCCATCCGATTACCACAAAATTGTCAGCAAAGCCGATAAGACGCCTGCAGGACAACACGCAAAACGCTAAAATACGGCAACAATTGATGAAGTTGTGGTGGGTGAAAATTTAGAATACCAAGATATTGTTTTTGCTTTTGTTAAGGCAGGATAACATCTGTCGGGTCAGCTAGTATATATATTTTTGAGCATAGTGGATTTATTTTTCATGAATATCTTGGGTTAAGGGCTCTTTCAGTGATTGGAAGGATTGAAATAAACGCACATTTATTTCATGTCAGAATGTTTACAGAACAAAACGTTTCGACCCGCTTTGGGGCCTTTATCAATTGTATAAAAAATTAAAAACTAAAATAATATGAATCCAAGACATAAAGTACAATAATAAATATATTGTCCAGACTTGATCTGTTTTTCCGGAATCCCGATTGCTCTTCGCTCAAATCATGCATGTGTTGTTCTATTTTTTCCTTCACGATAGTGGTAAAAAGTCTTGCGATCGAAGGGATAACACTAATTCCTCTATAATTATTAGTTGATTTTTTTGTTTCCTTTTTTATATATGGAAGATATGTATGACGAGTTCCATTCGCTTGGGATTTCTGCTCCTCTTTCAATTTTATTGAATAGTATTTTCAGGAAGGATACGACTCTCTTTCCTCCATACTTCAATAATTCCATTTTTATATTTCCTGGCCCAGGTTCTTTGTTATTTTTCGCCATTTTTAGGGCTTCGTCTATTTCTTCTTCTGCTATTTCGGTTTCACCAAATACTATTATGTTTTCGTCTTGCAGCAGCATCGAGTAGTGTTCTTTCCATTCTCTGAGTGTGATTATTTGTGCAATATTTGTATGTTTATTGCTGGTTCCAAGATTTTTTATTTTCTTCCATACTTCTGTTGATTTCACACATCCTTTCCCAATATTCGTAGTACTACCCTCTCTCTCTAGTACTACCCGTTGTTCTACTTGCTGCCTGAGGGTAACATAATCTTCTTGCGTTCCCGGTGTTTTGTCATTTAGCGATTTCTGAAAAGCCGTTTTTTTTTTTTTAATCATCTCTTCTAACTCGTCACTATATTTCTCTATATATCCATTTTTATGTTTTTCAATATCGAGTGCTTCTTTTGCAGCTGTTATTTTGTTTGTTTCAGATGTTGATACATTTCTGTGGGGGACCATTCTTCTCTGACTTCTAGTATATTCTGTAACATATTCTGGTATAGTGTTCGTATACTAAATTGTTATAGCAATTCTACTTTATACCTTGTATTGTTAAGTTCTTCTAATTTCTCGTCTTTTTGAGTATTGTCTTTTTGGTATTTTCCTGTATATATGAACTTACCTAATACTAAGCTATGATTACTTGCAGATTCTGCCGACCTGTATACTCTTACATCTTGTGTTATAGTTTTGCTAGCCATTCTCACTATGATCAGGTCAATGATCGATCTTTGGTTCCTGCTTAGTTCTTCCCAAGTATATCTGTGTATATTCTTGTGTTGGAATTTGGTATTGGTTATTAACATTTCATGTTCTCGACATATATCTAATAACCTACTTCCATTGTCATTTTTGTTTTCATCTTCTCCGAATCGTCCTACGTCCTTCGTCTTCTTTTCCTACATGATTGTTGACATCTCCAATTAATATAATATCTTCTTTATCCTTTACGGTATCAAGTACATCGCTTAGCGTGGCAAAAATGATCTTTCTGTGCCTGGGTTGCATTATCGTTCATTGCATATATTCCAACTATTGTTGTTGGTTGTCCCAATATTCTCATCATAATTTTTAATGCCTCTCGTTTATCTGTTGGTAGTCCTATATACATTTTTTTCCATTTATTTTTTATAAGTATTGAAACTCATTTTGCTGCTCTTTCATGTTTGGGGCGCCACTCCATATGTGCGTATATCTTCCGAGTGTTTCTTCTCCTTGGCCCTTTTTCTTTGTTTCACTTAAAACTATGATGTCTATATCCACTCTTTCAATTTCTGCTATTCGTTGGATATTCAAAGTATCAATTCTCATAGTCCTTTTTCTTCGCCTAAGTCTTAAATATTTGTGATTTTCCAAATTCCAAGGCTGTGTAGGGTTGTTTTTTGTATAATAATTTTTCCGAATGTTAATTTTATACCGTACGATTTTTTTCTCCCTTTTCCATCAACACCAATATCAAAGATGTCCTGGAATTTGGCTATAAGCATCTTCAATCTTGCTCGCTTTTCGCTTTCAATCGCTTTGATGATGTAGCCATTCATTGCGAAAGCTCATCAGATAACTGAGCAGGTGCTTTGGCAGTAGCATATGAGCTCCTTACTATTGAAGAAACCGAAGAACACCGTCCTAGTTGTGTCCCTTCTTTGAGCTTTACAGGAAAGCTATTCACGTTCATCACTCTTATTGGAATCACATCATCAACCCGAACCAGACATTTATCGATCGCAACTCCATGGCCGATTTGCTGGTCATCCATCTGTGGTTCAAACATCATAATGTTTCCCTGATTCTGATCCTTTTTTCTGGTATCACAACCTCTTCGGGTAGTACTACTCTGACGGCTTCTTCTTGTTTTCTAGTTACCTGACCCTCCGGATTTTTAAATCATAGTAGCCACTGAAGGTACGCATGGTAGGTCCTTAATAATATTCTACCATATAAATATTTGTAGAAATGCTCCACGGATTTCAAAATAGTCAACAATTATCTTCTGGTGATGCAGTAGTTTCTCCCCGACTGCGATAAAGTCTTACAACAATAGCCCATAGCCATCTACTGGTCATTCTGTATCTGTGATAAAACAGAACCGATCCCCACGTCGCTTGGATCTGTGTCCATGATGAATTTTTCCGTTGGCAGGGGATAGCTGAGTATTGGAGCTGTTTGCAGAGCATCTTTCAATTTTTCGAAGGCTTGCTGGTATTCGTTACCCCACTAGAACTTGCAACCGTCCTCCGTAAGCCTAGTTAGCGGCTTGGCGATATTTACAAATCCTGATACGTACCTGCGATAGTAAGTACACAGGCCGAGGAAGCTTCTTACTTCGTGATTAGACTTGGGTGAAGGCCATTCTTTCACAGCTTGATCTTCTGAGGATCGACTGCTATTCTTTCTTTGGACACCACTTGGCCTAAGTACCGAACCTCCTTTTGGAACAATTGGCATTTCTTGGGGCTCTACTTGAGACCTGACTGACGTAGGCGCTGGAATACTTGTTCCATGTGCTTAAGGTAGTCTTAGAATGTCTTTCCTACAACGATGATGTCATTTCGGTAGACCACACAGGTTTCCCAAGACAGCCCTTTCAATCCAAACGGCATAACTGTAAACTGCCACATGCCGGAGCCGACGGTGAATGCAGTTTTCTCTCGGTCCTCGGGATCCATCTCGACCTGCCAATAGTCATTCTCCAAGTCAAGCGTAGAGAATATCTTGGATACGGCCAAAGTGTCCAGTGTGTCATCAATCCTTGGCAATGGGTAACTGTCCTTTTTGGTAACGTTTTTGAGTTGCCGATAATCCACACAAAATCGTGTCCAGCCATCCTTCTTCTTAACCAGTACCATGGGTGATAACCATGGGCTCATCGATGGTTCGATTACTCCTTCTTATTCCATTTCATTTATAATTTTGTCGGCTTCTTCCAGGCTTAGCCAATAGTAGCTTTCTCACTGGTTGTCGAATAGGGCATTCTTCACCTGTATTAATTTTATGCCGTGCGATATTTGTTCTCCCTTTTCCATCAACACCAATATCAAAGATGTCCTGGAATTTGGCTATAAGCATCTTCAATCTTGCTCGCTGTTCGCTTTCAATCCCATTGATGATGTAGCCATTCATTGCGAAAGCTCATCAGATAACTGAGCAGGGGTTTTGGCGGTAACATATGAGCTCCTTACTATTAAAAAAACCGAAGAACACCGTCCTAGTTGTGTCCCTTCCTTGAGCTGTACAAGAAAGCTATTCCCATTCATCACTCTTAGTGGAATCACATCATCAGCCCGAACCAGACATTTATCGATCGCAACTCCACGGCCAATTTGCTGGTGATCCATCTGTGGTTCAAACATCATAATGCTTCCCTGAGTCTGATCCTTTTTTCTGGTATCACAACCTCTTCGGCTAGTATTACTCTGACAGCTTCTTTTTGTCTGCGGTTAAGAACAACCTCCTCATCAATGACTTAAATAACGCCACGCTTCAATTCCATTTAGAATCTATTCGAGTCCATGATGTATATTCCAACTATCACCTCGTCCTCTTTGCCTGCTACCAATGCTGGGTCTCTAATATGCATGTTATCATTTTTTTTACTTATTTCAATTTCACCATGGATTTTCGCACAATGACCAGTAGCAGTACGCAACCCCCACCTAGATGGTTTCACATTACTGTTCCCTGTGACCGAATCAGGTCTAACAATGGTTTTCGTCGGTCCCGTATTTAGAAGCAGCAACTTTTGTTTATCATTTACGAAACCGTTTACAAACTGTTCACCTGATGCTTCATGGATGCCACTCGAGCATTCTTTGATCCCAATTATCAATTAACGAGTCATTTCAACACATAGGTAAATCTTCCACAAAGTGAATCTACAAGAAACACAATAAAATGAAGAGAATGAAAAAGAGAATGTAGTGCAACATAATGTAAAACCACAGAATTATTTTTCAGTTTTATTTTATTTATATTTTTTTGAGAAGCTGACTTTTTGTAAAGCTAGTTAATATTAGTGAACAGTAGTGTATATAAATTGTAGTACGTGTGTGTGAATTGATAATTTTAGTTATATTCAATAAATAGACTTTATTAAGCAGTGTGTATGTGAAGTTCTATCCACAAAAAAACGAAGAGCATTACAATATATTTTCAAATATTGAAAGTTTTGTCCTACACTTCACCTATTTTAGAATCTAATTATATCTTCAGAGTACTCGATAAACCATAGTTTTCTTTTATATATTTCTGAAGTTTGTGCTACTTTATGTAAGAAGTTGCGGAAAACTACCGTAAATTTTTACATCAAGTTGTGAAATGACGTCTCGAAAAGGTTCTATTAGAAAGCCTATGATAGACGGATAATAATTTACAAGTGTCTGGTGGCTTACATAACATAAACGACAATGTGGTCTCAAATTGAAAAAGTATATTCCAAAAAGTATTATATACAATAAGCATAAACTGATCTGGCTAAGCTACTATTGAAGCGACAAAAATTGTCTAATAATTCATAAGTGATCTTAACGACATGTGCAGATTCTTATATATTTACCTGTAATCGACTCGTAAAGTAGAATTTACTACATGCAGTATTTACGCCATCGCTGTAACCCAAAATTAGTAATTTTCTTGACATCCGATGTCGACGTCATTCACTTCAAACGTTCTATTCGTTATTAGTCCAAAGTGATTAAAACTATTGATGTTTTACCTCTTATCAAAAATATGGTGATTTGGAATGAAATATTACGCTGTGGATTGCAAGAATACTGAGAATAAGATTCATGTTGTGATAGAAATAGATAGAGAATTCTTGTCTGAAGTCATACCAAAAATTGGTATTTTAAATGAATTCATTGTAAAATAAAACAGGAGAAAATGATGTTGTTCACAATTTATTTAATAAATAAATAATTTAATGTTGTGTTACATGATTCTTTAATAAAGGCCAGATCTTGATGTGTTGGGAGGATTTAAAAATACTTCAATACTACAACTATTTATACTCACTTGTACCTCAACATAGATTAGGTACAATAATGACTTGGTAGTTAACATACTAATAAATTATAATGTATCTGTATGTATGTATCAAATGTTAGAGCTTATTTATATGGATATTTTGTCACGTTAGGATACGAAATCTTATATATATATATAATCTTAGCTTAATAAGTTCAAAATATTGCTGCCTTTTGTACATATTATTGAGTATTTAAATACAAATAAGATATTAGAAATCTTATCAGAGGGAAAACACAAACCATTATTTATTCCTATAAGGTATCTATTTACATATTGTTCAGAGAATACTTATTTGTAAATCATTAATGAAACTTGAGAAAATCATAGTCGTTACCTTAAGGTAAGGTGAGAGAAGCATTACACCTTCCCCGCTTATAAAGAGAGAATTCCTGTATACAAATTTTCGACATAAAAATTACAAAAGTATTTAAACATATTTTTAATTATGAATACAAAATAATTCTACTCGATATTTTTCTTTAACATAAGTAATCTATTTCGCTTCGTTTGATGTTTGTTTTAGGTTCTGTTGATATAGTATGAGGATCTATAGATAATCGCTCTGACAATTCAATATTAACCGGAAATTATTCTAATATGTGGACAATTTTATTCTTGTAATAGTTAAAAGTAATACCGTTACGGCATTTATACAATATTTTCATAATCTTTATAATAAGTATATACCAAGTATTTCAATGAAGTCAGTAAAACAATTGCCTTATTATAATAGTCAGCATCATTTTCATCAAGGGTAGGTACCAAGAAGAATTCTAAATATGAAGCCTATTTGATTGATGATACCTCTTTTTTCATGTTTTTTCACATAGAGAAATATTGTGTGAACAAATTTCTTCAGTTTTCTTATAAGTTCTTTCAGTAACGTCAATTTTGTCGTCGAACGAATAGAGACACTAACTTCCGGAAGGATTCATAGATATTTGCATTTGCTATGTGATAGTAGTCTATATGCCAGGTAGTTGTTGAATTTCACTTACATTCACTGGTACTGCCACTGAAACATTATTCTGAAACAAAAGTACGCACCTTTACTTTTTGTTTTTAATACAAATAATGGAGCTGATGAGGGAGTTGATATCTACAATCTTATAAAAAACGGAATAATTCACTACTAATTTCTTTGATCAATTTGCTTTAATTACAGTATTTTCGAGATAAACGAGATTATTTAAGTACCTACTTTATAACCTACTCGTTTACTCTTTATATCATAGATTTCTTTGTTTGCTTAAGGTATTTGGTTTTTACAAAATTTTCTCGCGCTGTTTTCAATTTTAGCTCAAGGGTATATTTAGGACATAATGATCAAACGTATATTTAAATTCTGAAAGCTCGCATAATTGTGATGGACGAGTATGTTTATGTCCAATGATTAGTTCATATGGAGAAAATTTAGTAGATGATGGCTGAAAAGGCATGATATCTCTCTGAAGCACCGTTAGTTTGAGTCCATAAGCAGTCGACTTTATATTTTTCATTGAATAGCTTGGAAACATCCTGAAATAATTTTAAGGTGAAGTCCAAACCTTGATCTGTCAGCAAGGAATCTGGTATGCCATAATTGCATATAAATCTGTGGACAAAAATGTTTGCTACATTCATAGATTCATGATTGGCGATTGCATAGGCTTGTGTGAACTTGGTCAGATCATCTTGCAGGGTTAGGATGAATCGATTACCTGAAATGCTTATAGGAAGAGGTTTTTCAGATGTGGTGGTAATTTGCATTGGTTCTCGAATTTTCTAACCTAACCTAACTTAACCTAACTTGATTTTTTGAGATGAATCGCAGTTTTTGATAGAAGCTTTTATTTCTGTTTATACGCTTTATAGAAACTGGAATGACGAGATGTAGGTTTCGCATAATTTTCTTCAAGAATAATGGGAATAGATTCAGAGTCTGGTGTTAGTAAAACGTTATGACAGATATTGATCAAAATGTTACTGTTTCGGAAGATAATCTTAGCTTCTTATACCTATCTTAATTGGTCATAACCAATTCCAAATCGGAATATGCTGAATGGTTTTAGGTTCCTAAACAATCAAACATCGTTTCGTAATTAGCCTTATCCCAGTAATGTTTTCTATGAATAATATAGAAAATTGAATATTTGTTCTCAGGAAATTGTTTAATATATTCTACCTTGACACTAGATTTAAGAATCTTTTGCTTAAGCTTATATATTTATCATTTATATTTTTTACAGTTTTGTCAACAAATTCCATATCTGCAGATATAAACATAAATATTTTGTACAAAAATTAGGCCGACTTTTTAGTTGGCGCACTAAAAATACAAAAAAATATGAATTCTATTGATACTGGTAATTTTGAAGTTGTAGTTAAATTGAAAACTTTTTACACCATCTTCAAAAGTACCAGAACCCAGAGCCAATAGAATTATTATTATTATTTTGTATTTTTCAGTACACCAACTAATAAAGCCGGTGCAATTTTTGTAAGAAATATTAATTTCATACTTTTCAGTTTAATATTAGTCGTCAAAATCATTCATCGTTCACGTTGCTTCTACTTATTCAGAGACTTCAAAACATCGCGGAAACCGTAATTTTTTTTTGAAAAATAATTTAAATTTTGCTACATATAATCTCTTCTTTAATTTGGCTTTGTTACATTTGCAATTTAAGAACAAAAAATCCCCACCACATAGCGGAGACACACATATTTTTATATTTTTACCACTGCCCGGAAGCGAATTTACATATCCTGTATCGATTCAGTCACGACGGTGACAGAAATCGAGTAGTGTTTGTTTGCAGAATATTATTTACATAAGCTATTCTATCAGAGTGCAAAAATGTACCATATTAGTGTAGAATTTGTATGACAAATTTAAGGTTCAATAGTGAGTAAATGTCCAGATTGTTTTAGTCATTTAGGTAAGTATGTCGTATTTAAGATGGAGATTTCCCTTGCCCTAAAATATTCAACAATGTAAAAATTATTTATATATCTATTATTTATTTTACAATGTTTATATTTAATGGCAGGGGACATTTATAACTTGTAAGACGTAAGAGATGTGTCTGCCCCTTTATAAAAGTTAGTAATTATACTGCCTGGAAAAGAAAAACCTATAATTTTTTGAAATTCTTAAACATTTTTTAGTTAATGTTTCTTTGCACTGAATTCGTTTCTTTCTGATGTTGTGAGGTTTCTTTTTTTATTTTTTTTGAGTTTAGATGGTCTTCCAGATTGTATGCGATTATTACCTTCAAGTCTTTTCTTCGAGCTACAGTCGACAAAATAAATTGCGTGATCACGACGAACTTTGACAATAACTGCCTGAAATGGGTTAGATTTTCTAATAATATACAACTTGCAAATTCTATACCAATATGGTAAATTTTTGCACTGAAATAGATTAGAATTTGTAACTATTTTTTGCAAACAAATACTACTCGATTTCAGTCACAGTCGTTACTGAATTTGTATAAGAAATGTAAATTCGTTGCCCGGAAACCTATGATTTTTTTGAAAAATGTCCAATTTAAACTTTGCCAGATATGGTCTCTTCTTTATTTCTGTTGTCTCAAATTTTCTATTTTTGAAAAAAAGTCCCCCTCCACCCAATAGGGAGATTTTGAGGGGAAGGACATGTTGATTTTTTTTCAATTGGACCAATTCTCAATATTCCTCTATCAAATGAAAAAATAATCTTGAAGAACGCAGCTCCTTTACTATTTATAAAACACGAACATCCATAAAAACTATGCCAACAGTGGAATTGTGTCGATACCTCCTCCGTTTGGTTCTTCCGCCATAAACATAGTTATTATTAGTACTGATAACTCTCTTCAATTTCTTCGACCCTATCATATGTTATTAATGATTGTTGAAATGATCGGAGAAATTCGGAATAACTCGTCATTGGTGCAGTGCTATTGACTAAATTTAGAGATATTTCTTCAGATTTAATTCGACTGAGTGGGTCAGCTACTTGGTTAGTTTTTCCCGGTCGATATTCATTACTGTACTCATACTCTACTAATAAAAGTCCCCATTGTACTAAACGACTGCTCCGACCTTTTGCATTAAAAAACCACGTGAGGTTCTATATAGATTTCCAATTTACGACCATAGTATTTTAAACATGTCGTACAAAATGCGGTCAATGGGAGATGCGTTCAGTGGGATATCAGAACACTACTGAAGACCAGATTTCGATTATTTATTGTAAATTATCTAGTAGGTATATTCAACTTTAACCTGTGCATCGTCAATTGATATTGTGGGAATATACCTAAGCATGAATTATTTTGCCCCTGACAAAATGATCACTACAAACTCTAGATTTTTTAACTGGGTATACGATTTGTTGTAATAAAGCCACAATTTTTGAAATATATATAATACATCTGCAGATAAATATCCTATCCACGTTAGATTTTGTATCTAGAATCCCAGGACCATGGTAGAAATTTAAGACCTAATTTATATTCTCAGCATTCTTGCAACCCACTCACAACATTTCCTTCGGGATTTCTGGATTACTTACCATATTTTTCGATAAAAAGTAAAACCACGATAGATAAGTTCACTTTGCATTAATGACGTGAATTTGAATTTGAAGTGAATGAAATGGACACCGAATTTCAAGCAAATGTCAAAATGACTTTAAAAGATTTTTGTGTTACAACGGTGGCACAATTAGTTGCACATCGTACTTTACTAGCCTACAGTTTCAACCCAGAATCGAAGAACAAAAAAGAATATCTTTGTCAAAGTATCTTTTTGTAATTCCAGTCTATATTTATTACAACAAGAAACATAAAAGGACATGATTGAAAAAACAGATAATACAGGATAAACTGAACTAAATTTCAATATGAAAATAGAGATCATACACTCTCCCCTACAGTATTTGCTTCTGCTTCAGTCAAATACTAATCGTCTTATTCATAAAAATATATTGGAGGTTTTTAAATTTGTTATAACCACGAACAAGGAAATACAGGGACGGAGAATAAGCAAATGGAGCGATATCTCCTCGGAGGAAAGACGCAGGTTACTCAAACGTCTTCTGTCTGAAAGGTAGCCAATAATAAATATTAAAAAAAAAAAATTGGACCGACTTTATTATTTGGTGCAAATATAAGTGTAACATTTATCATCGAAATCATTCAACGTTCACAAAGGAAGATAATAAGTTACTTATACTTATTCAAAACATCGCGGAAATACACATATTTCAGACTTTACCACTGCTATAACTCGAAAACCGTATTTTTTTCTTGAAAGATATCCAATTTAAATGTTGCTATATATACCTAATCCTTAATTTGGCCGTCAAATATTTTCAATTTTCGAAAAAAATACCCGCACTACATAGCAGAAACACTCATATTTCAGACATTACCATTGCTGTATTTCGGAAACCTATAATTTTTTGGAAAATGTCCAATTCAAACTTTGCCGGATATGGTCTATTCTTTAATTTTGTTGTCTGAAATTCTTTATTTTCGAAAAAATGGCCCCTCCACCCCTTTTGGAAATTGTTCCTGGGGTGGGGGAGGACATAATGAATGTCGATTTTTCCTTAGCCCGTGGTTATAACGCAACACTCGAAAAACTGTTATAGCAATATTATAACTTGTAGAAGGTTCGATCCGACTATAAATCCATTATTAACCTCTAATAGGCTAACATAGCCTACTTCAGCTGATTTGTGATTTACGGGTCATCGGGATAAGTCACATTTTTTTATATGAATTCTAAAAATTGGAAGCTACTAAAACGTAGATATTGGAGTAAAATGTCAGTTTTCATTAATGCTCTCAAATCAGTAACAAATATTTGCAGAGATTATATTTGTTTGTTGGAGGATTTACCAAAATTAGGGTAATAATATCATTTTAGCTATGATATTGAGAGTTTATGAATAGAGAAAGTTATAATACCGTAAGAATCAGATACACTGTGACGAATTCAACTACTGTTATTTTCCCATCTTTCGCAGAATCTACTTCTGAAACACTGCTTTGAGGCCATAATTTTCTAGAACTTTTCGCATCATAGAGTGAAGCGATGGCTCCATCTGTGATATTTGCTTGTCTATGGTGCCGTTTTCATCTCCTTACTACAAAAGGTAGATACTAGCTTCAAATCTGTTGATGTATAACAGAAAAAGATTGGTCCCAACATAGATCCCTGAGGGACTCCCATACATACCGATACTATTTCTGATGTCACAAGTGATATTGAATTCCTATAAGTTCTTTAATTCGTATTGAAACAGAATCATACTTTCTCAAATTGAATATGAAACGACAGCATGAGCTTTCAATTTTTGAATCCTTTTTTTGAAGCTACATCGAGGAATGGATAGTAAACTAAATCACAATAACCAACAATACTCTTAACAAGTGATTCACTCAAGGATTTTTTGGGACTGGACTGCTTTAGTATGTGCCGGCTTCTGAACAATTCTATTTACATGCTCCCGGAATTTTAGATTCTCATCGAGTATAACACCAAGTGATTTGATGCTGTTGACTAATTCAATATCTATCCCTTGGACACTGATGTGTATAGTTTCTTTGAGTTGGTTCCTCATTCTAACATTACAAAAATGATCCCACAGCATTTTACAGGATTAAGTTTTAGATTATGCTTTTCCGAGAACTATTTTAGATAGGTCACGATTGATATAATCAGATGCTTTTTGCACATCGGCTGGGTCAAAATGGTGCATCAGGTTTGTGTCATCTGCGTAAGAAGAAATATTGCATGAGGTGATATAAGTCTGAAACATACACGAGTTTGAGACCACGTACGGATAGCCTGGAATGCCGAAGAACTTTTGCCTGTGCCACATTTTTTTATAAAGTTCTGAATGACTCCATCAACGTTTTTTGTCATATTGGTCTTGAGCTTGTTGTTAATCTCCCTGCTAATTTAACAAGATGTTCTTCTTCGAGAAAACAATCAAAACTTTATACAGTAAGGGGTATATAAAAATAAGTGGAATTATTTTTTTTCATGATGACAACTATGTACTATTTATATTTAAACTATTTACAGGCTTATTTGAACCGAACGTTATTTATTTCTCAATCATACTCCGGTCTCCACCGTATTGCAGGTCTTGACGGACTCCACCATAATGCCGGGCTCCACCGAACCGCCGTACTCAATCAATTACTGCACCGGATTGACTCACTAACTCCACTATACTGACTGGCCCGACTGCCCCGGACTGACTGAGCTTTTCAGCAAATCCTCTATCCTCTCCAATATGTAGGCAAGCCCCTCTATCTCGAATCTTCCATCGACATCTTCCAACGATACGAACATTTTACCACTAGCGCGAACTTACTCGAGAGCTCGGGATATCTTGACCTTGGCATGTATCGGTGACCAACAGCAGTATGCCTTACACTCATACCATCCGGACCCCACTAACTTCCGTACTCGCCAAGATGCTCCGCCCTCTGACGAATCACACACGCCTACCTCCATGATGGCGTCGACTCGGTATAATACTTTTCTTGTTCAGTTCCTCTCATTTTCTAAAACTTCATATATTGATATTTCTTCAGTATTTCATTTTCTTCTAGATTTCTGTAATTTCCGGTTCTCCTTTTTTCATCGGTTTAAATCTGTAATGAATCGATATATCCAAGCTGTCAATTTCATAATTTATAGTCATTTTTAAAAATTTCCGGGATGTTTGTCACTCTTTTCATAAAATTCATAGAATTTGATGTCAGTTTATACCGAAACAGAGTCATTCCGAATTTCCATCTCTTCATTGTTTCTTACCGAATATGTTTT
The DNA here is from genome assembly GCA_958507055.1 of Crioceris asparagi. Classification (NCBI taxonomy): domain Eukaryota; kingdom Metazoa; phylum Arthropoda; class Insecta; order Coleoptera; family Chrysomelidae; genus Crioceris; species Crioceris asparagi. The sequence continues at coordinate 43,061,337 of OY293829.1, forward strand.
GTTCATCAGTTGACCAAAATCAATATGTTCCTGTACAATTTTTTTAACAAAAAACTATCTGCTTCTGATAGAGAAGTCGCCACGTTTTTTTTGAACGAACATATCGCCCTTCTACAACATTTGTAAATTTTTAAATTTCTCCAAGACGTTGTGATACACATATTTTCAAACAACGAGCTTCTAAATGAATCCAATAAAGAACAGTTTTAGAATCCGTCCAATTAAATATATAATTTTATTAGATTCGATCTGATTTGTGCTCTCAACAACGCTGCTTGCAGTTCAATTATCGCTAAGGACAAAGTTTTCATTGGTGCTTCTCTCGTTTCTCAAACTGATTTCCATCTTTTCTCTTCCACCTAAGGGCGCCACAAAAAAAATTGTGAAAAATCTAAGAGGATCGAAGACCGACGATTTTGTTGGTATCCTCCTTCTTTCTAGAAGATCTATGTCTATTTTATGAAACTTGGTTTTCAAGCAGAATATATATACAGTACCTAGATCCTCTTTGCTATGTTTGAGTATGATGTCTTTTATATTCTTTTTTGCTCGCTTTACGCTATCGTCTCGTGCGAGTTAATCATCCGTATAATGTGACTTTCGACTTTGCCCGCCTATGGTATTCATGCTGGAAATCGTTGCGTTTTGTTTATGAGCTTTCTGAACTAATCACGGAAAACTAGATGACCAGAAACTACCAAATTTGATCTTCGATTCGTATTTCTCGATGCATTTCACGGTACAAAACTCTCTCAGCCACCCATCTTCCTTGCCTTACCTTGCCAAATAATTTGTAAAGGTCAGTACAGATCAGTAAGAAGTCGTTCAGTAAAACTCAATTGGACTTTGAAGAAGCGTCAAATACCATAAGTAGTTTGTTTGGCTTGTTTGAGCTGACAAATCCAAAGTTGTCCAAATTACCTATCATATCCCACACAGAATGGTCTTTTCAGATCATTATCCTTACTATTTAGTCCAAAGAAGAGAAGTTTCTCTACATACGGGTCCCGAGAAAGGTATCAGATGATTCCAATTTATACTGCTCATTAACCATATCGTGTAAAATTACCGTGAACATCCCACCCCAATAAATATTACTTAGAACATAACCGAGCTAGTATCCAGAAGTCGATTTTCGGTTGCACAATAATAGATTGAATTTTTTTTATCGATATTTGGATAATCTGAACAGATTTCTCCAGTTTGTCTTGTTATTGAAAGACTCGTGATGGTTCCCACATTTTGCAAATAAAAGGTAGAATCTATTCTTGTCTGAGGTGAAATTGTGAAAGTCGCAATTCTTGAATCGTCCTTTTTTTTATTGTTTGTCCACTGAATATACAGAGATGTTCGATGACCTTGAAAATTCAGATGATTCGCTAAAACTTTGTCTATTAATGGAGATGCGTCATCCAAAAGAGCATGCGTGATTTTTTTTGTCAATAATTTGAAATGATAACAGATTAAATTTTCAATAAAACTTACTTGATAAAATATGAAAATTTCCTGCCATCTTCAAAATTTGAATCTGTTTTCCTGTTTTTATTACCAAAATAATTGTATGTGATTATGATAAATCCTTGAGTTGAAGTTGGAAGTTTTGTGAGACGGTCAAGTAATAATAATATTATATGTTCAGGACGACCGAATTCGATAACCTTATATATATTTTGTGAAATAATCAATCAAATAATGCTTGAGTGATTTTTTGGGATTACCTTTAAAGCATTTTTGCACTCTGGTCTGAGTTTCTTCTAGCGATTATCCACAAAAAGCTATAGTATTTTTAAACTGGTTTTAATCCCAAATAGAAGAACGAAAAGTCGTACCTGTTTTCCAAATCATTTCTTTCCAGTGAAGTGAAGTAAGAAACAAATATATGGTAAACTGAACTAAATACCAATATGAAAATCGACATCAATCAAGAATGGATTAATTCGAGTAGGTTACCTAATTGGAGGAAATTTCGAAAAGATTAGAATTATTAAAAATTATTAAATGAGAAAATATGTACCTACTAGGTATAACATTCACTGCTTCATTTTAGGTACCTAAGCTGCAAAAATATTATAAAATAAATCCTTCACTTAATAAGCACGATATATATATATATATATATATATATATATATATATATATATATATATATATATATATATATATCTTTTATATAGCTCTATTTCTTCTATATGCATTAATTCTGCATTCTTTACACGTTCTTGCTGCAACTGATCATCACAGAAGTATATTTCTTTCCTTAAAGACATCAGTTACTATTTTACTTTTTTTAACTAGGAGAATATAAAACAAGTGCAAGTATATCTCATCTGCTTAAATAACTCATCAACAAACTCACTTCGACTGATCTTTCCCTTTCATCTTATCGTGTACAATATTTTCAAAGATTAGTAGATACCTATATATTATAAATTAATAATAATTTCCAGGTTGATGAAGAGGAATCAAATAGTCGAAATAGAGGAAGACGTCTTCATGAATTTGACATCACTAAAAGTTCTGTGAGTATACTTTTTGAAGTTAAGTTCTCATTTCATAAAAAAATTATAGTGTTGGGCAAGTGTTTCAAATATCTCTGCATTCTCTAGGAATATAAATTTTGCAGGTACATATATATGATGACTGTGAATGTCCGATATAAGCGAATGTTACGGTGCAACGGTGTATGACAACAATGACCAGCTACGATGGTAAGTCCGAAATTATTTCATCAATCCTTCTGAATCGGACTTGACCAGTGGATGTTAACATACACTGAGACGATGCTGTAAATCTGAAATACCGTGATGTACATATGCCAGTGTTTGTCTGAAAAGCGACATAAAAAAAAACTAATATATACATTATTAATATCATACAAATGACACAGTTATTATAAATTAAAAGTAACTGGCGTAATGATATAAGGAAAAAAGATAGGATGAAGAAGTTCAAGTATATTTCGTATTTAAAAAAACATATATAAAGGTACAAAAAATCAATGATAACGGAAATAGATTTATTGATATATGCAACTTTAGATTTACATGACTTCCAAGAGTCCCAAAAGGCACAGGATACCACGGCAATCAACACCTTTTGCAATCCAAAATTATCTTTTTACGATATTAGAATAATCATACAAATCATCAACAGGACACAGGAAAAGATAAAACAGTTAACACACTAAAATATAACTAATAAGTTTAATGCATAACAGCGTAAGATATCTTTGCCAGAAAAGATTTTATGTAAAACTAGAAGATCTAGAACAGTCTTTTAACATAAAATATAATAAAATCATTAAAAGTATTCAAAGAACTGCAGAGGAAGTATTAGCAATAAAAAGAAAACAGAAAATGGAAGTTATGATGAACTGATGAACTTGAAAAACCTGTAGAAGAAAAAAGCACTATATTGTAAATAGCTAAATTCGAAATCTGAAGTAAACACTCGCACTTATACTGACAAAAAACGAAGTATGGAGAACAGTGAAAAAAAGAATCAAATGTGGTATGAAAATTGTAAGGAAATAAATACATACATATATAGGCGGAAGAAGAAATACGGAAATTTATAAAAACCCCAACAACTTAAAATCAAGAGTCAGCCCCTTTAGTAATAATACATCACAAAGAATGCTGTAATGATTATTCAGTGTCTGAACAATGAAAAAAGTCATATATTTCTTCTATATATAAAAGGGCTCAAGCAAGGATTTCAATAATTACTGGGGAATTTCGGTCACAGCATTATGAGTAGGATATATGGAAGGATACTGAGAAACCTAATTGAAGAGGAATACACCAGTTATGAAGAAGAACAGAATGTCTTTATATTGAAGCAAAATATTGAGATGAGATAGGCAATGAATCAGGAAATACTTATAACATTCATCGACCTCCAAAAGTCCTATGAAACTGTGCCAATACTAAATTTATGATAAATTTTGCACAAATCCAGAATTAACGTAACGCTGATAAAAGATATACAAAATCTTTACAGCAAAGCAGAATCACAGATAAAAACCATCAGCGGTCTCTCAGAGGAATTTCCTGTTACTAAAGGGTTCCGACAATGATGCTGCATGCAGAAAAAATGTCACGGAATGGAGATAGAAGGAGGAAGAAGGAAGATAGGAAGTGAAACATAGCGACTCACAGAAAAAAACAAAAGGAAATTGTAGGCAACATAACTGGATCCGATTAGAAGGGTAATGAGAATTTCATGGAAATATAAGTTCAGACGATGACATTAAATGACAGATGGGAATAGAAGGTATGATAAATGCTATAGAACAAAAACAGTTAATATGGTACGGCTACGTTCAAAGAATGCAAAACGAAAGGATTCTAAAATATGTTTTCAATGGATAACTCTAGGTAGACGAAAAAGAAAAAGGCCGAAGATAACATTATAAATGAAAGGAATGAGATGATCGATGAGCGAAAAAATCTTACGGGAGATAAATGGACCAATCAGACAAGGTGGAAATGGAGCATCAGATAACGTCTTAAAATGTTCTAAACCCGAATATAGATATATATATAATAATAATCGTATTTGTAATTAAAAATCAAATCAAATAGTTGTGTATGTGTTAGGAAGCATAGAAGCTTTCCTTCCCTCAGGCTTCCTGAGACACCTTCAATTTTTCTTCATAGAAAACTAGTAGTTATTAGATATTAATTAGATTATTATAATAAATTACAAATCCATACGATAACAAAGACAATTAATACAGATAACATGTCGTTAATAGAAATAAAAGAATAATCGCGAGATTGCCAGTCACTAAAGAATCCGCTGCTCATGATTAGTGGATATCTACGTGGATAATAAAATTACTCACACATTAATACTTTATTAGATGTTCATGAATTATTTTATTAGCTGCACAAATTTTTCAACTAGGCGATCCAAATCAGATGCAGAGGTGGAATATTCAAAGTAGATTACAATATTCTGATGTATTAACTTATCTTTTATAACAAATCTATTGAAAAATTTGAATACTGCTTGTAAATACTAACATAAAATATGTATTTTGGTGCTAAGAGATGTATTGCTTTGAAAGCATCGTTTATTTGAATTTAAAAACTCTGCTAATAAAAAGTGGACGTTGAATACAGCTATTGGTGTTTCATAAATTTAGTAACTTTCCTCTTGTACCTAGGTATTCCTTTTTCAATCTTAATACTTGAATCTAAATATGGGCTTTCAAAATAGAAAAAAAGATTATCTTCTTCACTATTAGAAAATGCACTATGCCTAATTAAAAAGTGGTTTCATATCAGTTTTCGCATCGTTTGAGATAGACGACTACTTTTAAATAGACAATAATAATACAAATTAGGCCAATAAGACAATACTTTTGACAAACAATACTTACAATATGCCTTACACTTAAATTTACTATTTATCTATTTTATTTTGCAACATAAACATTTGAGAAAATAACCGATTCCTATGAAATAATTGCAATTAAAATCCGTGCAATCCTAACTCTTGTAGCTCACATTGGAAAAAGAGTAAGATAAATTTCATCATGCAAATAGGGTCTGGACATCCTTGACTGGACTGTTCACTTTAGAGCGCGTCTGAAGAATAAAAGGAAAGGGATCCTTCTTATATCCTGCATCTTTTGCAAATAAACCGGACACTACTTGCCCATCCCAGATCGTGGCAACGTCAAAAACTGATCTCTTATGACAGTCTATATGGAAAACAAGTTGGACAAATAAATAGCTGTTCTCCCAAAATTGATATTGGAGATAGCTTTTTTGAGCACTCTATCTATTTTATAAGTGTTTACTTTTCATCACGGTAAATAATATATCACTAAGAATTTTGCTTATATAATTGATTTATTTCTAGTTCTACTTGACACAATATTTCAAACTTTTTTGTGAGTAGTGTCAGCTGACTTTCCTTGAAAAGTGATATAAAGAAAGCCACACCCATGAAACATTCCAAAAAAATATAATAATTTTTGATCTAGCACGTTCAACAAGCATTATTGTTTTGGCAGGAACTCTAAGTGAAGGAAAATTTCAACAAAATTTCCTTATAAATTTTCAAAGATATCTTATATCGTTCTATGAAATATTAATATGGTTGCTGAGAATTAGAAAAAATATCAGAATTGGCACTGAAACCTAACAATAAATATATTTATTTTTTATACACTAGAATCAAAAGAATATGGTACTAATGAAGACAAATAAGGGAAACTGATATTATGTAGTTTAGTTAGTAACTATTTTAAAAATAATGTGATAAATGGAAATGTCCTAATATTAGAAAAATTAAATACTTACTCTCTTTTCAGGGAACTTGATGATAATTTCTTGACTCAAATTCCTATTGCTGTCACAAAGCTGCCTGATCTCCAGGAACTGTAAGTATATGACTATAAATAATTCTGATGTTGATTTCCCGGAAATAATTTACACAATCTTCTTCATATTATCTGAATTTAGCTCAATATCCGGAAATCGGATTAGATACATTGAAGGTGGTATCCTGCAGAAGACTCCAACTCTAGCGCTTTTGGAACTAAAAGGGAATCCCCTAGTTGGTGTTGATTCACATGCTTTCTCATTTCTACCGAAACTAAGGAAACTGTGAGTATATTAAATATGTTGAGTGATTTATGCCACTAGTTATCCTCTGATTTTTTCCATCGTCCAATCGTATAACTTGTCTACGACAGATAAAATTTAAATATCCTCATAATATTATCGTTTTAATCAACAGCTGAACCCTAAACTCCTTAAAATATTTTAAGTGTAATGGTTTTATTTTTTATTTCAAAGTATAAATGTTGCTCTGTCACGGTTTTCCTAAAATTTTTGTTTAAATATTTGCAGACATTCGATTCAGTTTCTCCAATGAAATTAATGATATCAAAAATTATTTCCAGTCAGCACCTTTATTTTTGAAAAAATAAAATACCAGCCCAAAAACCACACCATTTAACCTTTTCTCGATAAGAAAGTGTCTCAAAGAATAAGAAGAATTTCAAAATGGGCCTCGACGCTTAAGACTATTTTCTGATAAAGATCGTAATGTTCAAGCCTTTCAATAATGCCCACTTAACAAATGTAGGACATGACAACAAGTGATCGTTTAGTTTAATTCTTGAGTCAACTAGTAAACTGCATCTTGTAAGCTATTGAAAGCAGAACTTTCTTTTATGCAGATTCATTTTTTTTAGTCAACTTACTACGAACGTTAGGAATATCTGTCGTTTTTGTGTTCTCAGCATCACAGACACATACCGTACCAAGCTTTTTTGCTGATCGAGCAAGGTTATAAAAATGTTGTCTGTTAACTTCTACTGACTCGGACAGTTGTTTTTCTATAAATTTCGCTGTGCTCGACTTGGCGGAGGCACTGCCGTACCCCCAGATATGACAGGAAGTCTCACTGCCTATGCTTCTCCACATAGATAATACTTAAATGATATCATTGCAGTTGCATATCACAGACGTGACGTCTACATCTATCGATAGTAATTTGTTGTGCATGTTTCATCTCATTCTTAGGGTTCCGTACACATCTGGTGAAAACGGGACCCGATTACTAATACTCCGCTGTCCATCCAACTGTCTGTTAGCGGGCTGTATCTTATGAACCGTAATAAGTATACAGTTGAAATTTTCACTGATTGTGTATTTCTATTTACAGTATGACAAAAAATACACAATCCGTCCGTTCTTTCTTCTTTTTACAATAGTACGGAACCCTTATTGTGAGAGATCGAATCGCAATTGGCAGCAATTTTCTTGCTTTGTCTTCGTCTCGCATATTCATAGAGTACTGTAATTCGGAAACCGTTGAAGTTTCTGAAAAATATTCAATTTAAAGGTTTTCGGAAATGGCCTCATTTTCAATTTTAGAAAAAACTACCTCCTCCATCCTTTTTGTGGGAAGTTTTGGGGTGAAATAGGTACAATACTTCTCAGCGGTTCTTTTTTAAAAGAAAGGGAATCATCAACATCGGAGCAGGCGCGAACAAAGGTATATACAAAAAAGCATACCATCGAATTGTAACCTACCTCCTCGGGAATTCGGCCTTTTTATCTAAATATTTGTCAAAAAACGATTGGTAATGAATTAACTGATGATTCAAGAGTTCGAAATATTGTTAATTACTAGACTGAGACACCTAAATTATTTCGTTTCTTAGAGACATTTTGACTACAATACTTGATGACGTTGCGTCAGTGTAATAATTATAAACTCTTTATTAAATTAAAATAAAATTAATTTTTGAAAAGGTAAAATAAGAAGTTGTTTGAATAATTTATAATTAATAGAAGATAGAATTTTTATTGCAACGGCCGATATTAAAGCAGCGTATGAGCACAGCGCTGACCACAAATAGCCTAAATGAAAACTAATAATAATACAGATGAAGTTTCAGGAGTTGATAGATTTTTTTGTTTATAAATTTCCTCCTCTTTAAAGATCGTTCTTTGAAATTTCTTATAAGGCAATAGTTCTTAAGTCATTTGCAAAAACCATTCTTTGGAACGTTTAATTGTTTAGGTATTACTTTTACAATTACTATGTGCATTACGCAGGTTTGAGACATTGGAATATTTTCCTTGATATCACTACAAATCCAGTTAACACGATTTTGAACTTGTGAACTAGTCTACTCCAGCTGTTTACCGGATTATAGGAATCTCATACACGAGATTTATGAGTTACACTCCCCTTTTATGCTCTGCTAGCCTCTCTGTCGCCCTCATCAGACCAAATGTTCATATGCGTCATCAGAAGCACAGTAAACAAAGACATAAATCAAGAAACACCAATAATAATTACGACTGATTTATACATAATATATATGATTCTCCATATTATGATTTCAATAGGATCCTATCTGATGCGAGGGAATTGTCCACTTTTCCAAACTTGAATGGAACAAGTGCTTTAGAAGTTCTGCGATTAGATAGAGCCAGTATAAGTTCAGTTCCCACTACACTTTGTACGAGTTGTCCTAGGTTAAGAAGTTTGTAAGTAATTGTTCAGCTTCGGAATTCAATAACATTTACATATTCTTTCTCCTGGTTTTCAGGGATTTAAAATCTAACAAATTGAAAGCCGTTCCAAATTTAAGCAACTGTCGCGAAATGAGAGTACTGTAAGTTTACTACTATTGTATTTTAAACTTATATATACTACAAAAATGCGCATTTTCCAGAGATCTTAGCAGTAATCAAATTAAATCGATAGAAGATCGACCATTTGAAGAGATGTATCAAATGCACGACCTACTTTTAGCCCACAATCAGATACAGTATGTTCCACAGAATGCTTTCCACAATCTTTCCAAATTACAAGTATTGTAAGTTGTAACACTTTGCTGATGAGCAAATAGTAAATTTATTATCTCATCCTTGTTACAGAGATTTGGAGGATAACCACATATCCTTTATACATCCAGATGCTTTTTTACCCATTTCCAAGATAGAAGATTTGTAAGTAATGATAATGGTATTATTGAATACAAATCATGATATTAAATTATAAGGATTCTGTTTTTCTTACTTGATATAAATAATCCTAAAAGGTGACCCAGATTATAGAAAATACTTGTATAATAAGAGTAAATAATAAAATAATATTCTCGATGACCAGATCGATTTGTTTCCAAAAAACATATACCTAAAATAAAATTAAATATGTATTTTAAAAGGATTCAATACGTATCAAATTTTATCCAATGATCGCTCCTATTATACAGGATAAGTTTTTAGTGTGTTCATGGTCGATAACTCCGTTATTACAGGAATAAATAAAACATGTTTTCCAAAAAAAATGAAGGTACTCTCAATTTTCATATTTTGAAATTAATTAGGAATGTACAGGGTGCCCTACAAAATGGTGACAGATCATTCTTATATTTTTTTATATTTGATATAAAATTTGGAATCTACTCTTCTTCGCGATTGCATTAATATACATTTATACTGGGTTATATTGAGGGCTTCAAAAGATATGATCGATTTTGTCAGAAAGTGGTAATGATTTTGTTAAGTTTATGAGTTTTATAACAAAATATAATTAGTAGCGCCATCTATGATCGTCCTATGTACAACTTTATTACCTGTGATGTGAATAAAGTCAGTCAGTTGTTGCCAAGCCAAACTGCGTATCATTTATAGGTTATGGGCTTTTAATAATTTTTGGTGAAAATATAGTGAAAAATGTCGTCAAATATTATTGCAAGCATTGATAAGCTTAGAGGCAGAGAAAATTATGAAGATTGGGCGTTTGCGGTGGAGAACTACCTCATATTGGAAGGGCTGCAACAGTGCATCAATACTGGCGGAGATGCAAACGACGCGAAAGCAAAGACCAAGATAGTTTTAACTATAGATCCCAGTTTATTCGTGCATATTAAGAGTGAATCAACTGCAATGGGGCTATGGCAGAAGCTGAACAAGCTGTTTGATAATAATGGCTACACGCGGCGCATCGGATTGCTTCGGAACCTCATATCTATTCGTCGAGAAAACTGTGAAACAATGTCTCAATATGTGACTTCGCTGCTAGAAACAAGTCAGCGATTAAATAACACAGTTTTTAAAATCAGTGACGAGTGGATTGGCTCTTTATTGCTAGCCGGATTGCCTGAAAAGTTTGAACCGATGATCATGGCGGTCGAACATTCAGGGATTGAGTTGACGGCCGACGCCATTAAATCGAAATTACTCGATATGGACGACGGAAGTGAGGTTGGTACAAGTTCTACACAGAATGCTTTTTCGTCGAAAGGTTGTCAGTACAGAAATAAAAACCAAACGCACGCGCATAGACAAACGTCATCACAAAATGTAAAATCAAATGTCAGATGTTTCAAATGCAAACAGTACGGTCATTTTATGAACAAGTGTAAAAATACTCCAAAAGGAAACGAATCTAATGCATTCAGTGCTGTATTTCTCAGCGGGAACTTCAATCAAACGGATTGGTATGTTGATAGCGGTGCCAGCTGTCATCGAACAAAGACTGGTTGTTGAACACAACAAATCAACACCAAGTGCAAGAGATTATCATCGCTGATAAAACCAGAATATCTGTTGAAGGCTGTGGAGATGTTCAAATATCTACAGTTGTTGGAGATACCGAACACGAGAACACAGTCATGGGTGTATTATATGTACCAAATTTAGCTACGAACTTGTTATCTGTCAGCAAGTTAATTAGCAACGGAAACAAAGTGACATTTGATGAGAAGCACTGTTATAATTATAACCAAAAGAGTGAGCTAGTGGCTACTGCAGATTTGGTTGGAGGAGTGTATAAGTTGAGAATCAAGCAAGTGCATTGTTTGTTGACTTCACTTCACTTCACTTGAACAGCAAAGATCTTAATGTGATGAAAGATGGTGCTGTTAAAGGAATGTCATTCTTGGACAAGGCTCAGGTCAGTAAAACAAACTGCGTAGTGTGCTGCAAGGGAAAGCAGGCCAGGTTACCATTCAATCATGTTGGTAACAGAGACAAGAAACATCTTGAGATCGTACACGCAGATGTTTGTGGACCTAAGGAAGCTAGATCTATTGGAGGAAAGAAATATTTCCTATTATTTGTAGATAACTTTATTCGGATGGCTTTTGTGTATTTCTTGAAGATAAAAGATGAAGTATTCTCACAGTTTAAGGCTATTATGATAATTTTATCATTTAAGTAATATATCTACAAGAAGTTGAAATCACTGCAATCTTTTGAACCCCTCAGATAACCCTATATAAGTTTGTATTAATGTAATCGCGAAGAAGATTTAGATTTCGAATTTTATATAAAATATAGGGTGTTACATTTAAAAAACTTAAGAATAATCTGTCACGATGTTGTACGACATCCTGTACATTTCTAATTAATTTAAAAATATGGAAATTGAGAGTGCCTACATTTTTGTGCAAAATTTATTTCATTTATTCCTGTAGCTAGTGTAGTAGAAGGTGTAAAATATTTTTGTAACTGTTCTCAAACTTAACCTTAAATCTTATCTTGACACTTGACATTAGTATTTAGTGATTTTCAGATTTTAATTGTGAAAAGCTCTTAAAAGTGAAAAGTGATTGATAAGAATCGTAAAGATTGTGCCATACATATAGAGTGTGTATTGTGTGTTTTTGATATATATTGTGTCTGTATTATCCATCTTGAAAATGGCGCATTTAGCTAGTAACTTTTCTTTTTCAATGTCACTGTCTACTCTCACAACTTTCGGCGCTCTCTTTGGAAAATGGTACTCTGGTACACCAGCGCCCTCCTAATTTAATGCTTTTTCGGGGCCATTTTTAACACAGGGATGGTGCTCCTCCCCTCTACACTCCATATAACGGAGTTATCGACCGCGGAAAAATCAAAAACCCACCCTGTATAATATATTTATTCACGACGATATAATAATGTATATATTATACTTTTGTGGTTTTAGCATTATAATACCATATATTATTCTCTTAGGGAATAATGAAGAGGGATTAATAGCCATTATTCTATCTTGCACGCTAATCAAAAATTCTGAAAATATATAATACTTTGTGTATTTGTATTGAGGTAGATGAAAATAAAGAATCTTTTAGTTGTACACCTCCAGAAATTATATATTAGTTGTAAATAAAATCATCTCTCAGAGATGATACTCCCTTGCCGCTAACGCGGCTAGTAGCTAAATATTCCTTAAGAATAAAAGCTATCATTATTGACTCGTGGTATAATCTACTATTATTTTTGTCGTGAAAGCTCAAGGTAGCTCAATAGTTACTTACTAGGTCTTCCGTGACACTATTACGTCAAGTTAAAAGTTATCAATTTAGAGAATATTTGCATTTAAAGTCAATCATTAGTTTAAGTTATCAATAAACTGTAATTATCTTAGGTCTATATGAGCTATGTATGTTTTGTATCAAGCGCTAGCTTTACAGTAACTTTAAAGAATATTATTAGGTTAATTTCATACAGATTGCACCAATTCACGTTTTCGAATTTTGAAAAAAAATTAACGGCTTGGTGTTATAAGGAAGTTCAAAATGTTATACTGCTCAATCAGATTGATTACTAAACATAACATCAATCTCCCAGACATATATCATGATTTCGAGTTTGTTGCCACTCATCAGTGTGTCACAATTTGGAACTCATCAATCTTCAGTATACATCTGTCGGTGGAGACGAGTATGAGCGATAGATTAAGCATGTATAATATAATATATATGGTTGGTTATATGTGGTTGTAATTATAAATTTAGCGTTCATCATTATGTCTACGCGAAACAATCGTGAGTCCAGCAAACGTCACCTGGGTAACACAGCACAATTTCATAATTTTGTCAAGGATCAATCGTCACTTACTGATGCAAAACTAATTATTTTCGAAACAAAAATATCAAATATGTTTACAAATGGCATTTTCTCATGTTAGTTTCAACTGAATATTCAAAAAATTACACTTTTGGAAACATTAATTAAGTATTAGCGATTCGAAACCCGAGTTTTGACGTCATAATAAAATTTAATAATTTATTCCATAGAAATTTGGGTAATAATATATTCCCTCATCTTCCATCTGCTGGTTTAGAACGTTTGCTTCATCTTAAGACATTCAATAATCCCAATTTAAGAGAATTTCCGCCACCGTCCGACTTTCCAAGAATACAAACACTAGTATTAGCATACGCTTACCATTGCTGTGCTTTTTTACCACTGATACCTTCAAGTCCACCGCCAGCTACAGCCAAGGATATCATTGTATTTCCCGATATAGAGGATATTGATTTGAATATGTGGAACAGCTCTGTGGACTTGTGGCCATCTCAACGTAAGTTGACTGTACTTTTCCACAACGTTCGATTGCATTTGCGATTTGTGTTGACTTACAGAGAACCTCACACAAAAATTTGGAAAAACATTCAGCGAAATATGGGAAAGCATACGGTCAGATTTTACGTATCCAGGAAACTTTCCCTCGTACATTGAAGAGTACGCTGCTATTGAAGACCCCTCTACGTTTCGCTTTCCAGGCGATAATACAGGCATGAATAATTACCCATTAAAATACAATTGATGCGACGAGAGTTTGCTGATCTATATATTAATTCGTGAAGAGAATCCTTTGGACCCCTTTTTAAGCATATTGCTGACGAATATGTGATTAGGCATAGTTAAAGTTTATATAAAGAAAGAGGCAGAAACATAAAATTAATATATGTGTTACAAATACATTAAATTAAATAAAGTAAATTTTTGTCGACAGCTTTTTATAGTTATTGATAGGTATAAATGAGTGTCAAGTCAAATGCTCTGATAGTGTAGTGGACCTACTAGAAGCCTTCCAGAAAGAGATAGGATCTGAATCGGGACTGTGTCATATAGTATTCTATTAATCGACAAGATTCCATTAATATTACCATTGAATCTTGTCGATTAATCTATATGACACACAGTCCCGCATCTGGTTTCCGCTTCAAATTCAGTATACGATGTACACTCTTATATATATTTTTTTGTATAGTTGCCCGATTTGAAAAGCTTAGGTACATGATTCAAGTTTGATTCTTGGCCATCACATTTTATTCAGTTCTTATTTGAAATTGATAAACAAAATACAAATAATTATATCAAATAATTATATAGGTATACAGAGGAACAATGTTCAAACTTAAATTTAATGAGTTACAATCGTACTTCGACCCCTGGACAATCACTAGTAAGTCATAAAAAATGAACTTAAGATAAAACATATGCTTTTAATTTAAAAACATTATCTCCTAGACGTTACAAAAAAAATACCGATGCCTTTAAGCAAGGATATATATTCTGTAATAATCAGATGCAGGCATAATGCACCTAAACTAGCTGCATAAAATATATTTATATAGTTTTTTCGAGTAAAGTGTTTATTTTATAGAATTTCTCTGGTAGAAATTAACTAACAAACATTTTCCAGGCCTTTTGAATTTTATTGTAAGATATTCTAGCATTTACTTATGAGAAGTGATTCTCACCTCTGTGACAATTCGTCTATTTGAAAGACGTAATTCATCGACTTCAGGTTCATGACACTGATGACGTATCGGCAAACTCTCATAGCCTCAACTGTATCTTTTGAGTAGGTATATCTAAAGCTGCATGCACATGACGCCACTCCAACTCGCTCCCACCCGCGCCATCAGGCATGCGAAGTTCAATGCAGAAATATTCAAGCATCTGTTTTCAAAGCCATTGTAAAAGATCTAGAGATTGAGTGATAAGAACACGTGTGTATATTTTCATAACGAGTCGGTAACTGGAAGAAATTAGGTAGGTAGATAGTAGGTGAATCACATATACACCCAGAGGTCTATCTAGCATAATCGTTAAGTAGTGATAATAACTATGAATTTGATTTAATAAAATTGTTTATTTCAAGTTACTCTGCAGGTCTACCATCTTAGTAAGGATATGCAATATGTTGCATATGTGTATTGTAATTTGTAGTAGGTACAACTTCGTCTATTTTCAATAACTTTACTGTTTCTATCAGAATCAGTTCAGTTTTGTCCCAGTTGGCCTCCAAACCCAAGGATCGACTTTCATTTTCCACGAGTTCAAGTAATGTGACCATTTCTTCTTCGTTTATTGCCACTAGAATGGTATCATCAGCGAATCATAGGTTATTTATTTTCTTACCATTGATTGAAGCTCCTCATTTGAACTCATCCAGTGCTCGTCTCATTATATATTCACCATACGCATTGAATAATCTGGGTAATAAAATGCAACTTTGACGGATTCATTTGTGTACTTTGAAGGGATATAGAACGTTTTCATCCCTTATGAGGGATAAGTGCCGTTGGTACTGGCATTTTTCTCAGTACACACCAGAGATTTTCCCATTAGAAACATTCAAAGGCTTTCTTATACTCTATAAAGCACAGAAGCATGAGAATATTAAATTCCCGTGACTTTTCTAATAGCTGCCTACGTTGAATATCTGATCCCTGGTCCCTCATACTTTGACAAAGCCTGCCTACTCCTGAGAGATTTGGGGTTCTAGAATAATTTTGTTTTGCTGGTAATATATGTTTTTCAGATGTAGCTTGAATTTCATAACTAACAATTGGTGGTCTGATCCGCACTCAGCTCCAGGATATGTTTTGCAATATGATAATAAATATAATAATAAATTATAGAGGACCTCCAGCCTGATTTGATCATAATATAGTCGATTTGATTTTTGTACCAGTTCCTCGTGATTTCCAGGTATATAATCGTCTAGAATGGTGTTTGGAAAAATGTGCTGGCTACAAAGTTCTTCCTGGCAATATTAGAGCATACGTTCTCCTATATCATTTCTCGAGCCACGTCCTAAGAATCCAATTAAATTAGCTAATTCTATTTTTATTACGTTGGTTTTCTCCTATTTTAGCATTCATTTCCCCTAGAAATATCAAGATTTCGTTTTTAGGTAGATCATTTATTGCATTATTCAGTTTTTCATAGAATGTTTCTAAAATTTCTTCAGATGATTCTGTAGTTAGTGCGTAAGTCTGGACAATGTTGACGTTAAATGGGTGAAATTGAATCTTCACGGTTACAATTCGATCAATGATTGCGATATATCCCAGAACAGCATTGTTCTGTGGATCTTGGCATCGTCACAGCTACCCCGCTATGATTTTCGGTTTCATTGATGGAGAAATATATTGTGTTGCCTGAAAATGTAGTAGACTGTCCAGCTCCTTTCCATTTGCCCTCCCGGAGATCCAATTGGGGAGCTATTTAGTGCTCCGGAAAATTTCACATTGAACAAAACCATGGCGTACCCTTGGGGGTGTTGATGAAGGTGGTTTCCAGTTGCCTTACTTCATGGTGGGGATGGGTAAGGATATGATATAGGTTAGGAGTAGGGTTAGGAAATGATGCCCCCAAAAAGGTGTTGGGGAAACATCAAGTGCATCACGTGGGCAGGGTTGCCAAGCACTGAAGTATTTCTGTCCTCTCTGGTATTAAGAAGGGTACCTATCCGCTACCCATTAATTAATACTTACATTAAAATATTTCTATAAAAATATTTTTTGACTTGAATTCTTCTTCTTCTTCAGTCGGTGGAAGGGACAATTGTTTGGAATACGTTTCAATTTCCTTCGCCTTAAAATCAATGTTAGTTATTATATTATATGGTTATGGGTCTGAAAAAACTCTGAAATGACATGGGCAGTTATTTTGGAAGGATTTCTTCATTGAAGATATTTCCTGTTTGTGCTGATCCGGCGCGTAGACTAGAAAAAATTAGAGAAGTAGAAGTCAAGCTTTCTGTAACTTTAAATAAACTTGTTATTGGCATTAACTTACCCTTGACTGTATATTTCTTTATTTCTGAAAATTTATTTTTCAAAATGTTCGGACCATCAACGTTTTATAGAATAATCAGAACCTTCAGATTTCGCTATACTATCAGACTCTTGCCGTTTGTATACAAATACCCATCCTTTCATTCAATAAGTAGGGCATAAAAAACAAGATCTACATAATCTAAATCAAATTTGATTTGAAATTTATATATATATATATATATATATATATATATATATATATATATATATATATATATATATATATATATATATAGTATATGGGATATTACAAAATTTGTAAACACGATAGAGGTCGCATTTATAAAGGTATCAAGGTAATGGATTGGTTGATTTCGTTAACGGGCGTGATGTGACAAGTAGTTTCAAAATAGCCGATCAATTCCACTTGTCTAACTTTCATCAAAAATATACCTAAGTTGCAGATATAGTATTTACCTACAACTTTTGTTTGAAGCATTTTTCTTTAAATGTGACAGAAAAAATAATAAATATAAAAAGTGTGAAATTAACATAGGTATATCCGGTGGTTACGAGCAGTCGGAATTTTTTACAATGGCTTTGAGGATAGAGGGTCGAATGCTGTTGCACTGAAATTCCCATACTTGCTCGCTTGGGTCGGTGTATTGCCATCTGCACGCAGCTTAACGTGCATATTTTTTCCCAGCAGGTTCTCCAGGTAAAATCCAATGCCTCCCTTTGCCCGGACCCTTTTTACCATGTCAAGATCTGTTCGATTGGTGGACACTTAGATGTGGTGTTTGGATTGTATTTTTGTGTGCTATGCTAGGAAACGGAACAGTGGTGTTCGTACTGGTATTTTCCAGAAATAAAATGGATGTGCCAAGATTTCTAGTTTGTAATCTAGCTGCTGCTGACTTTTTTATGGGAATTTATTTGGGTAATTATTTTTTCATTGTTTCTCATTTCTATCGCTTTAGCGAAATGTTGAATTTTAATGCACGTTAAAAAATAACATTGGTGCCTTGCATATGAAACGCTATATCTTGCATCTCTTAATTTGAAGGCTTTTCATAATTTAATATATTGACTGGTATTCTGTATTACGAATGTAGGTGTTTAATATTGACTTTCAATGTCTGTTGTTAAATTTGACAAGTTGAGATACACTTTTGAGGATCTTTACAATTACTGAATTGGAAGAATCATCTTGCTAACATTGTCACCGGCGGAACAAGAAAATTATGAACAACTTGTCAGATGTTTGGAAATGAGTTATGGCCAATGACCAGGCTCATCTTGAATACGTCTTTCATTCTCAATTGGAGAGTCGCTGCGCAGCTGTCGAACGAATCTTTACAACGGTTCGAATCAGATATAGCTCGCCTTGCTCGTATTTCATATCCAACGGTGCCATAGAATATTATGTAAAGATTGGCAGTCCAAGCATTTTTGGATGGGCTTCGTGATGGCGAAACGAGACAAGCCCTAATACTTGCACGTCCGGATCGCTTGGTGGATGCAGCGGCGAGGCCACGAAGAAGAGCTATAAGATCCAAGCTCGCGTAGAGAAGATATAAGAGAGAATCCCAGGAGCCATACGAAGAAACAATATGGCGAGTAGTGAACTAATCTTTATCAACGAAGAAAGATACTCGATGTTGGAATTGTGGTCGCTGTAAGAAAAAGAAGAACATGAAACGGCAATCTGAGGCGGAAAAACTAAATCGGGTCAATAATTTCGTAAATGACAAATCCCATGGCAATGCCGATGAACTTTTAAGGAGACCATGTCCTGGGAACTGTGCCCTCTGTAACCGAGCTGAAGAGAAGGACGCCGCTTCTAGGAGAACTGCCGTTATAGATAACCGCTGGCAACCGGATAAACTTCAAAAAGATCAGAAGGAAAATCCCATCCTAAAGATATTAATTGAATGGAAAAAGGAAGATCACCGACCGACTTCGCAAGAGGTTTCTCGCTATTCACCTGCTGCTATGTTGTATTGGGCCCAATGAAATTCTCTTCTTTTAGAGAACGGTATTTTGGAACGAGTACTCAAGAACCGGGATGGTACTGAGGACATAAAGCTGTTGGTAGTACCAAAGTGCAGGAGGGCTGAAATTTTGGAAGACTAAGACCTTGGAGAAACTGAGCAATTTTATTGGGTCAACTGTAAGGAAGAAGTGCACAACTGGTGCAGGAAATGAGGTATCTGCGCAGTTAGCAATGAACCACAAAGACTACCAAAAGCGTATATGCGCTAGTAAAATGTTGGAATTCAATTGGAAAAAATCGCAATAGATGTAGCAAGACCCTTTCCTGAGAGTGAAGCTGGGAACAAATACATCGTGGTGGTAATGAATTAATTCAGTAAGGGTAGAATCATAAGCATTGCCAAACCAGGAAGTCACAATTGTAGCTGATGCTTTGGCCAAGGATTGAATATTCCGCTTCGGGGTGCCGCTTGAGCTACACTCTGACCAAGGGAGATACTTTGAGTCTGCCCTATTCCAGAACCTTTGGAACACCCTGGGGATACGAATGACAACTGTGTTGCATCTTCAGTTAGACGACATATTTGAGCGAATGGATAGGACTGTAAACCGATATCTCTCAAAAGTTGTCTCTGAAACCCAAAGAGACTGGGATAGCTGGATTCTTCGATTCCTTTTTGTATTTCGCTCTGCCGTCCACGACACTACTGAACAGACTCCAGATATTATTGTCTTTGGGCGAGATTTGCGACATACCTGCGATCTCAAGTTCGGGTGTAAACCTGGGAATGATGTCGCTGGTGAAGATTACGTTTCTAAACTAACTAAATGGACGAAGCCCATGAGAAGATCCGACACAACTTCCAGAACGCAAGTGATATTCTCAGGCCTGCTTTGGAGTGGCCAATTTCAAAATGTTGTCAGCCAATAGTTTCTCCCTGAGACACATCAGCGTTTCCCAGACAGTCCTATAGGATTGTTTTTGGTACGACGACTCCTTGGATTGCAGATAGAAGATTCGCCTCGGGCCTTTTGCAACCCTAATACTTGTCCGACCTGATCATTCTGCCTTTGAAGCTCTTCTACATGACCTAACAAAACATTGAAAGCTTTGGCGATTCCTCGGGACCTTTGCAGATCTCTAGCAACACAGTGTGCCAGTGATAGTCCACAGGCACCTCGCGATGCTCCTCTTGAGTCACGCCAAACCTAGCTCTAGCTGTGTCAAATAGGCAGCCATAATTACATTGAAGTACATGAAGGTAGCCTTCTTGATCCTGTAAACTACATCGTTGATCTTCATGATTACTTCATAGTGTCCTTCCCAAGAGGTCTGCCATTTCGGTGATAATTCTCGACGTTTATGAGGATTATATAGCCAGACAGGTTCATATATCGAATCATAAACACCCACGTCAATTCAATTCAATTCAATTTTTCAATATCTTTATTGCTTCTAATGATTACATATTATATAGCAAGAGCATAGAGCTTCGGTTTATAAAATATTAATAGTATTACGTAATATAAAGAAAGAGAGAAAAATAAGAGAAATATTCACTCCTCAGTGAAATAAGTTAAAAAAGAACATTCTATTTACAACATTACATTCAACATATTATTCGTTCAGAACAAACTAACGGAGAGAATGAAGTACATTCCAGTTTTTTAGCTTCATTAGGGGCAACATTCTCAAAATAGGTTATAAAATAAGTATATTATAAAACTTTACAAACCGAAGCTCTTGCTATATTATATGTAATCATTAGAAGCAATAAAGATATTGAAATTGAATTGAATTAACGTCGGTGTTTATGATTCGATATACCAACCTGGCAATCTTGTTTGACTATATAATCCTCATAAACGTCGAGAATTGCACCGAAATGGCAGACCTCTTGCTAAGCGCTGATATGGACTTCAATGTAATTATGGCTGCCTATCTGACACAACTAGAGCTAGGTTTGGCATGACTCAAGAGGAGCATCGCGAGGTGCCTGTGGACTATCACTGGCACACTGTGTTGCTAGAGATCTGCAAATGTCCCGAGGAATCGCCAAAGCTTTCAAAGATTCGTTCGGTCATGTAGAAGAGCTTCAAAGGCAGAATGATAGGTCGGAAAAGTATTAGGGTTGCAAAAGGGCCAGAGGCGAGTCTACTATCTGGAATCCAAGGAGTCGTCGTACCAAAACAATCCTATAGTCTGGGAAACGCTGATGAGTCTCAGGGAAAAACTGTTTGCTGACAACATTTTGAAATTGGCCATTCAAAAGCAGGCCTGAGACTGTAGACGGTTTTTTTATCGCACTTCCCAGTGCAAAAATGTATACGTTGTCGCTTTAGACATTGCCCGGAAGAAAACGTTTCGAAGGTGAATCGATCTTAAGAAGGGGCAGTGTAATATTACCCAGACCCACGCCACTGTACGATGCGACGTTCTCTGAGTCACCATTATGGAAAATCCTCGATGCCAGACGAAATATCTTCCAGAAGCATCGCGCGCAGTCGGTATGGGTCAGGAGGCTTCAAGAAGCATCTTGGCATCTTATTCGATAGATTTAAATAAGGCAACGAAAGCGCGGCCAGTCAGTCAGTTATAAACGTACCAACCAAGTGAAATAAATATTGTGATAAAAATTATAAAAAGTTAGTAGTGACAAACTTCTAACCCATTTTGCATTAAATCAGGTGTATGATCGCCGATCTTTCTGTTCTTTCTGGAACTAATCAGATACACATATGATTCTAGGATGTGTCGAAAGAAGCTAAAGCACAACTAAGAAGTTGTTAATAAAGCGACTAAAACCCAACTAATGCGTCACCCTGACCAGCATAAGAAACGCAATACCTAAAATGATGACCAATTTCAAACTGCCATAACTTTTGAACGTTTTGCTCGATTTGATTGAGTTTTTTCTTATTTGAAAAGTCTACTCTTTGCCAACATTTCTGTGCCCTGATGACATTTGAAAGGAGATTGTGGGGTGCACCGACAAAATAAATTAGTTTGATATAGAAGGAGCTTGTAGTCTCGTCTTTTTTGAACACAGTTTTTTTAGGTTTCTATTGTTTTTAACGTCAAAGTTACAAGCTCTAAAAGATAACGCAGCTTCTTCGGCAGCGCTATAACAAATAAGCAATGACTCAAATTTGATAGATTTGATTTTCGGGAAATTGGTACCATTCTTGTTCTAGTGCCATCCGAAGATCATCTAGCGTTTGTATTGCGGGACCACGGGCACTTACTCATCTCTCTAGCATATCTCACTTATGCTCTATTGAGTTAGGGCGACGCGCAGGTCACTCCATTCTGCTGATATACACACCATCTTTGTATTGGGACACTATGCAGGCTGTATGGGAGCGTGCATTATGGTGCATAAACAAGAAGTTGTCGCCAATAAATGGGCCGAAGGAAACCACGTGTTCAGCTAAAACTATACCGACCGCGTACGTTTAGATTGCCATTGATAAAGTAAAGCTTCGTACGGGCTTCGCAGCTAATTCCTCCTCAAACCATTACAGATCCTCCCTCATATTGTATTCTTTTAGAGAAGTTGGTCTGTTCATCAAACATTCTCCCGAGTATCTGGAGAGTACAAGCCGAACATCGACTCGTCTGAGAACGTTTCGCTACTCTGTGTTGGTCCACTGGACATGATCTCGTGCAAACTGTAATCGAGTGACATGATGTTCTCGCAGCAACTGTGGTCCAGTTGTTGGTCATCGTGATCTCAACCCCGCTTCTTCAAATCTCCTTCTTACTGTACGTTCACTCACGTTCACCTGACGTATTTGCTCCAGACCATTTCTTGTCTCAATTGCTGTAGTATATCGATTTCGTAACACGGTCAATACGATATCTCGATCATCACGGGCTCTTCTCTGCTCGTGTGTTGCGTCTTCTTCCTGGCCCAGGTCGTCTTTTGACGGTGCCAGTCTGACGAAATCTTTGAATGGCGCGTGAAACCGTAACTCGGTATCGCGCCCGCTAAGAACGAATGCTGCGTCCATCTTCCACCAAAGCCAATGCTTGGACAACTTCCAAATGGCAACAGTCATTAACGTTAATGACACTTAAACGTCATTGAATTGTTTTCGTTTTTCTCCATGGCGTTATTGGAGAAGCTGCGTTATAAAAACATTAGAAACTTAAAAAAAAACCTGACGTGTTCAGAAAAGACGAGGCTACAAGCTCCCTCTGTTTCCAATTAATCTCTTTTGTCGGTGCACCCCACAGCCAGCTTTAAAATTGCTGAAATGGAAGAGCGCCAAAATGGGGAGGGCAGATACAGGAATGTTAGCAAAGAGTAGACCTTTCAAATAAATAAAAAACTCAATCAAATCGTGTAATACGTTCAAAAGTTATAGCAGTTTGAAAATGATCATCATTTTAGGTGTTGCCTTTCTTATGCCGGTCAGAG
The DNA here is from genome assembly GCA_958507055.1 of Crioceris asparagi. Lineage (NCBI taxonomy): Eukaryota > Metazoa > Arthropoda > Insecta > Coleoptera > Chrysomelidae > Crioceris > Crioceris asparagi. The sequence continues at coordinate 43,085,097 of OY293829.1, forward strand.
TGACCCTCTCTACGTTATCTATGAGTTTGAAGATTCACTTGAACACGACCCACATTGTCGAATGATCGTATGATAGGATATAAACATTTCGCTTCTGAGAATATGTTCAATTAATGAATTCAGTCTTCAGTAGATAGATAGGTACCCGACTACCAACGATGATAAAAACTACTCGGTGAGCAAATACTCCAGTCCGCATTGAATTACATCATGGCTGGTAGGGCAATATTATCGAAAATGTATTCAATACAATATTGTAAACATAGGCCTATCCAGATTTATGGGATGCAATAAAATGTTAATGATTATCGGTTATGTTAAAGTTGAGCTTGCAGAATACCAATTTAGATTAAAATCAATACGTAATATTTTATAACTACTTATAGAATTATACTCTAGTGATCAACAGAATCTTAAAACATTTCAGGATTCTTGGCCGTGGTGGATGCTTCAACACTTGGCGAATTCCGAATGTATGCCATACCTTGGCAGATGTCGATTGGATGCCAGCTTTCTGGTTTTCTTGGAGTACTCAGCTCTGAATTATCCGTATGGACTCTAGCCGTTATAACACTTGAAAGAAACTATGCTATTACGCATGCTATGCACTTGAACAAACGCCTCTCTTTGAAACATGCCAGTTATATTATGATAGGAGGCTGGAGTTTTGCAATTCTGATGGCTATTCTACCAATTTTCAATATATCGGACTATAGAAAATTTGCTGTTTGCTTACCATTTGAAACTAATGACATTGCTAGCCTAACTTATGTAGTTTTTCTAATGTTTATAAACGGTGTTGCTTTTTTGATTCTTATGGGATGTTATTTAAAAATGTATTGTGCTATACGGGGTTCTCAAGCTTGGAACTCGAATGATAGTAGAATTGCTAAACGTATGGCATTACTGGTGTTTACAGACTTTCTTTGTTGGTCTCCAATAGCATTTTTCTCACTGACTGCAGCTTTTGGTCTTCAATTAATCACACTTGAACAAGCTAAAGTATTCACAGTCTTTGTTCTACCTCTTAACTCATGTTGCAATCCATTCCTTTACGCCATTCTAACAAAACAATTCAAAAAGGACTGCGTTATGATATGTAAAGCAATTGAAGAGAGTAGAGTCACCAGAGGTATTGGTAGATGCAGACATAGTTCAAACTTCAGCAATCGTCTCACTCCTGCCAATACAAATAGCTTAGCAGATAGATCATCAAGAGAAAAGCAAGAGCTCCAAATACCACAGTGTACTTGTAATGTCAAACTTCTGGGCGAAATACCACCCAAAAAGAGAAAAAACAGTAGTAGGAACAATAATAAGAAGTCGGTAACGACGAAAGAGTGGTTATTGAATAAAGCACGTTGGTTAGTTTGTATAAGACGTCAAACGAGACATCGACCTAGAATGGAAGATTCCACTTATCAAATAACTGAAGTACAACAGAAACAACACAAGAGAGTATCTTCTGTTTCGTCCAGTGAGAACTACAGTTCTTCAAGGTAAGGTCCTAATATTACAAAATTTGTGACAATGTTTAAATTTGTCCTTAAAAAGGTAATAATCATTACCGAAATCTTGACATTTATTAAATAATTTTAATTTCACTGGTACTTTGAGTTCCTTCCTGTCACATGTTGCTCACGTTATCTAATATAAAAAAAACAATGCAGCTTGGGCACCCAAGTGACGGGGGCGTCGCCACCAACAAACTGTATTTTGATGCGAATTTCAATATACGGATAACAGGCGAGTAGAAAACGCACGTATAATATCTCAGGGAAACAACAAAAGCCTTTCAGATCGAGATGGAATAGTAATTTTGGCTTCTAACTACCAATTATTGACTGTGGCGCCCTTGTCATTTGGGTGCGAAAGCTGCGTTGGTTATCGTAGTATCTACATTCTTTGGTACCGGGTTTGGCGCCAGTTTATCAATTTAAAATATTGTTTTAGGTCAGACTCCTGGCGTCACAATCCACACTGCGGCATTCCATTACGTTTACTTGACCCCAAACGTCGGGCATCATCATGGTTAGTGACCAGAAAGACTTCACAAGACTCAAACTTGTCCAGTTCCAGAAATGATTCATCTGGCTCAGGAACAACCGCTAGCACTGGTACGTGGCGAATGTCGAGATCTAGCGGATCAAGTGAACCTGCAAGGATAAGATCCAAGCCTCGATTGACACGTCAGTATGCTGTTCAGGATGAATCTGAAGTACTTGGTGACTATGGTAATGATCATAACAGCAAAACATTATTTAAACTGAAATATGTTTTGGATTGAATACAAATTTATCATTTGTCTGTGAAATATGACAACAGAAAACTAAAATAAATATATCTATTAGAGCAATTATAACGATTGAAAACTTATCTATTGGATATATTATCAATGAAAGATATTTTCTCAAATTATCCGAGAGAGATATTGAATCGAATTATTTTGTAGCAAATTCACTAGCTCCGTGAAGCTAGACAGACATGTGGGAATTTGAATTTCGAATATAAATCAAAATTAAGTGCTATTTATTTAGTACTGATAATCCTGGTATAAATATTCATTACCCAATCCCAACTAATGATTCAAGCTCACATACCAAATAATCAGAACTTTGCTCATCAAACGCGATTTCAATCTCAAATCTTAGGTCAGTTTGAATTTTGCGAATTTCAAGTATTGCGCTCGGCTGAGCTTGAAATGAGATCGAACTGGAATCTGAGTCCAAGTTCCAACGAACTGACCCTTAGAAGCTTATATGTATTTAATTTTGCTTACAGGTTCTCCTGGCCGACTGACAGTGCGCTTTTTAACCACAATTCCGTCAGCCGCAGAGAACAGCATGCAGCTTGACGATGACATCCCCTCCCCAACTATTCTCATCAGTCCTGCTGAGAAACGTGAGGGGCCATTTTCTACCAATTTTCTCACAAATACGAAACCAAATATCCCTTCAAGGAGACAGTCAGTAGTAACTCTGCATCCAGCTGGTAACAGCGATTGGCAGGAAAGTGTTAGCAGTGACAACGCCAACTCAAAAGACATTGTGATTGTCCAAGAACTAAAATATGATTCAGAAACATCAACGCCTGGTACCTCTAGATAATAATGAGCAAATACAGAGTGGTATTATGATATGAAAGTAATCAGTCTGATAGCATTTTCATCAACGTAGTATAAGTATATATTATATATATATATATATATATATATATATATATATATATATATATATATATATATATATATATATAAATAAATAAAAAGATGTTCTTGGGGATGCAGTCATATAATCAATAGAATTCTTTGATTAAAGCCGAGCTTTATTAATATAAATAATGACATTTGTAATTGATGGCTATGAAATCTTTCCAGTTTTTGGCTAATTTATTCTACATTCACGATTTTTGCCCTGAAGAAGAGAATAAACATTCTCGAAAGCTCGGCTTTAATCAAAGAATTTTATTGATTATATGACTGTGTCCCCAAGAACATCTTTTTATTTATTATATAACCAGTCAAGAATACAAAATCAATATATATATATATATATATAAAATCATCTCATTATTGAATGAGATAAAACTCAAATTTATGAAGTTAAAATTCAACCATTTATTTTATTTATAAACAGGGTGTCTCTAAGAGGTCTTCACAAAATTCTAAAATACATTCTTGAGAATATAATAAGCCGTTTACGCATTTATTTTTGTAAAAAGTTGTGTAGTTAGACTCTGATATTACAATTTGAAAATAACTTTTTGCTGAGAATTCAAACTACATAAAAATTATAAATAATATACAGGGTGTCCAATTAGTGCGACAAAGTAAAATAAATTCTGTATTATCAATTATTTTTAAATTAGTTGGGACTATACAGGGTGTCACAAAAAACCATAATAGCACAAAGTTGTGTTTTTTTTTTAATGAATCATCCTACATATTTTTACATTTTTGAATTCCATATAAAATAAAAAGTACATGTCAACGTTCAATTGTTTATTTAGTAGCTTATCACAATTGAAAATCGACAGCTTAGCCCCTTTGACAGCTTTTTGTGTCAAAACGGGAAATGATAGAAAAAATAAATTTCACATTCTTATTTTAGTTTTTCAAGACCTATCTGACAGTAGTTTCATAAATGGTACTATATTTGGTACCACCTCCGGTACCATTTTTGCTTTTCAATAGATCCGAGAAACTAAGATAGAAATGTGAAATTTATTTTACTCTATCTCGAGAAAAGGACAAATGTCAGTAATACATGACACATTGCAGCAAGCGGTAACAAGTAGGTAAAAAATACTTTTTTGTGAATAAGTCTTAATTATTTTTAAACGAAGCCATATAGGAGAATAATCAATTAACAAAAAATGAGTAAATTTTAATGTTTAATATAAAAAATCCAATTTATAAAATAGAGCAAAATATTAGGTGAAAAAATGAGTACTTAGTTATTATTATTACAGATAAAATTGTTGAGTTTAAAAAAAATCAAAATGGAGGATTTTATTTTATGAATAAAAAAATCAATTTCCTTTTAAGTTTACACACTCCGTAAATCCAAAACGAAGACAGCGTGCATATATGTTTATATGAAGTTTTTTGTCAATAATGACTACCTAATACTACAATTTTTTAAAGTCCTACTACAAAAAATGCGCACACCCTGTATATTTACTTCATTTATGAAATTGATTAGGTTTAATAGTACATTTTTACAGAGTTGCCTAATAGATTCGTTTAAACATGCATTTTATTTGACACAGAAAGTTCTACGTTTCAAAATTATAACTTGAGGACCATCTAGATTCCAAGCTAACCAACTTTGAACAAAGTAAGTTTCCCTTCATTCCTATTTCATTCTATCATTTTGGAAAGACCTTCGGAATTTTAGAGATGTCCTGTGTGTAGGAACTTGATTTATTATCTTCAAACATTTCGATTCATCGCATCTAATTTTTTTTATTTTAACTTTAAAAGAATTAGTTATTCTTTAAATAGCATTGATACAATATAACATGATACTTCTAGTTGAAAAAAAAACATTCTCATTACTGTTAAATTTCAAATGTACTGATCTTGCATTTAAAACGACTTTGTTAATAGCCCAATATATTATTTATTTGTATATAGTATTTATAGGAAAAATTCGTACTTATATGAACAAATATACCGTGATATATGTAGTTTAAGTGTTGATATTTGATGAATATGTGATTTTTCACATGATCCTGCCAATAATATACCGAAGGACTTGCAAACTCTTAACAAATTCCGTACCTACTGTTGATTTATTGTATTGCAATAACCTATTTATTATATACAAATCTACCTCTTAGTTTGATTTTACAGACTAAAATAAAATATCCAAAAATTATAATTGACATTTTTAATCATATATATATATATATATATATATATATATATATATATATACATAAGAGAAGTTAAAGATCAGTGAGGACCAGTGGCCGTCAGTCTATTCCTTCATATTGTAACGGGGATTTATATTAAAACTGGGTTCGATTTATTTTCACTTATTTATTTAACCAATAACTACTCGACTATATACACATTTATATTCACACTTATTTCTCGGACTATATAAGGCTTTTCTACTGTCTATGATCTACTGACTATCTATCACTAACTAACTATCCTGTCATTACCATCAGCATTATATATCTAACCTAAAAAGCTCTAGATGATTCCAGTGTTTTTTTCTTTGTTTCTGGAGTTTATTTCTCAGTATATGGCTTCGAGAATAGACCAGAACTTATTCTCGTTGCCTCTGATGTCTCCCGTGTTTTCCGGAATGTGCATAATATGTTTTAATTATTTGCTTATTTGATCTGATTTTCTGTACTCGATAATTATACAATCAAATGTACAACTCTGTTTATTAGCAACTGTCATCTTACAATAACTTACTAGATAACATTAATTATTTTAATTTAAAGATACAATAGTTCTTCCCCGCTTAACTTCAAACATTACAAAAATAAATATTGAATTCTTATACATTCGATAATAATAATTTTTTAAACTACATAATCATTAAGATATGCGGGTGGACTTCTTCTTCGAGGCTCTCTAGGCGGTTCCATAATCACTTCTTCTTGTGGTTGTTCTACTGGGTTATGACCCAACGGATTTTATCAAAACTAAATAAAAATATCCTTGGAACGGACCAGCGTAATCAATGTGTACACGTTCCCAATTTTCTTCCGAATCATCCCAATGATGTACAGGAACCTTAGGCGGATTATGTTTGATTTCCGCACATTCTTCACAGGACTTCACCAACTGCTCTATATCCTTATCTGTTCCTCTCCAGGTGCAATGATGTCTAGCCAATTGTTTCATTTTATTAATTCCTAAATGTGTTGAATGTAGATCCCTTAAAATTTCTGATTGGAGAGATTTTGGTATCACAACCCTATTTTCTTTGAAAATAATATCATTATTCAAGGTGTATTCACTATCCGTATTTGTTGATTGAAATTCTTTTTTTATTTTTGATAATTCACTGTCTGAACCTGTTTTTCTGGCAATTTTTCCTCCTGTTAATACATCTGATGATATTTCTAAGACCTTTAAGTTGCAAACTTGATTTACTTCATCGTTGATAAAAATATCTGAAGAAATATATTCTTGATTAATAGGTGCTCGTGAAAGACAATCGACATTTTGATTTTCTGAACCCTTCTTGAATTTGACATCATAATCAAATCCAGATAAAAATGACGCGTAACGCAATAATCGGGCGAAGGTCATTCTTGGTAATTTAGATTTTCTATGCAATGTTCTGCCCAATGGTTGGTTATCAGTTATCAATGTGAATTTTCTTTCGTAAAGATAGTTGAAAAAATGGTCGACCCCAAAAACTATTGCTAACGCCTCTCGATCCAGTTGAGAATAGTTTTGTTCAGCACAAGTAAGTGAGCGTGAAGCAAAAGCTATTGGTCGCTCTCCATTGTCAACGATGTGTGACAAAACAGCAGCTATACCGGTAGGACTTGCATCGGTCGCCAAAGTAACAGGCAAATCTCCATGGAATGGCATTAATACTCTTTCACTAGCGATTTCATTTTTAAGGTTAATAAATGCTCTTTAACATTCCATTGACCATCGGAATTTTTGTATTTTTCTTAATAGTTTCCTAAGCGGATATGTGATCGATGATAGATTTGGTATACATTTTTGATAATAGGTTATCATTCCCAGTAGCCTTTTAACATCATCTGCTGATTTAGGTCGCGTCATTTGCGATATTGCTTTGATTTTTGTCGGTGATTTTGCAATTTTCCCATCTTCAATTACATGTCCTAAATATTTGATTCGCGTTTGGAAGAATACACATTTTGCTCGATTCAGGTGAATATCATATTTTTGCAATCTTTTTAAGCATTCGATCAAGTTTTTCGCACATTCCTCTTCTGTCGATCCATAAACGGTGATGTTATCAAAGAATGAATTAGTTTTGGATAACCCAAACAATATTTGATCCATTATTTTGTTGAATTCTGCAGGTGCTGCTTTAATTCCGAAGCTTAATCTGTTCATCTTATATAATTCTCTATGTGTTGAAATTCTTTGTATAATACTGCTTTCTTCATCCACTTTCAAATGTAGGCACGCTTTATATACATCCAAACGACAGAAGTATTTTGATCCTTTCATGCTGTTCATTATATCTTCAATCCTCTTAATTGGATAATCAGCTTTCACTAATTGATCATTTACACCTACTTTATAGTCAACGCAAAGCCTAACTGTTCTATCGGCCTTTGGAATCACTACCAACGGCGATGCCCAATCACTCTTTATTGTTTTTGTTATGATTCCTACTTCTTCCAGTGTATCCAGTTCTTTTTCGACCTTAGATCTTAGTGCATATGGAATGTTCCGTTCTGGTATAAAAGATGGTTTAGCTCCTTCAAGTAGTTGCAGTTTTATTTCGATTTTTGGGATACAGCCAACTTCCTGTCTGAAAATTTCAGGAAAATTCGATTCAATGTCGTCTGAATTTTTAATTGATAAAATTTGATTTTGATTATTATTTATTGAATTTTCATTATCGATGTCTTCGAGGTTTATACACAGATGTTTTATTCAAGTTCTTCCGAGTAATGGTTTGAATTCATCAATGCAAACTGTAGTTTGCAGAGGTGAGAGCGGTATCTCTCACTTCTGCGTACAGAAGCATTATTTACAGAAAAATGTTGGATTATCAAGGTCACGTAATGGTTTTTCCCGATTAATTTAAATATATGGCTTGAAATTAACGAGATATTGTATTTAATACAATCCTTCAATGATAAATAATCATTTGAAAATGTTTTCAACTCGTAAAAGGCTGTAATAATTATATTATCAATATATGTAAAACCAAATAGACGGATTTCACAATTTATTATTTTCAAGACTCTACGGTGTTGCCGGTGCTAAAATTTTACCTGTTTTTAAATACCTAACTGAAATAGATATCGGATAAATACCTAAGTGAAACTGACAAATTAATTATGATCATGATTGTAAAATCATTTATTATTTAAAAAGCATGCATACTACTTCGCTCTTATTCGAAAGTGGTACATTTTTAAGGCACTAATAATATTTGTCAAACGTATACTACTACTATACTCTACTAAATGGCAACAATGAGGTAGATGTTGCAGTAGCAGAGAACAGAGACGTTTATAGAACTGCAATCCTTAATGTTAATACATTTACTAAGAGATGGCAGAGCTATCAGGAATTAGACGTTTTCGTTATTCTATTTATTAGTCTATGGTTTTCGTACGCTGTGGGTTATTAATTAATTAATTAATATTTGATACCTAGTTATATTTCTTCTAACATTGCCTACTCGTGCATACATTTTTTTGGTTTTAGCTTTTGGTTCAGATCACACGATATAGCTTTTTTTATAATTAGACGCGGCCGCTGTTGATAAATATCTAGGTACATTTCAAGTTATGAAATACAAGGTGGGAGATTAGGAGTGCGTAGGTATTCGGACGATTATGGGGTTATTGTAAAGATTAGGAGAAAATGTCTATAACTAACCCAATCGTATTTTGAACATTCTACAACATAAAAATATTTTCAATTATACCGGGTGTTTCTAAATAGTTGGAACTCTACACAACTTTGGTTTTTCTTATGGAATGTTTATAATTTTAATTTATTTTTCAGATCAAAATGGAAAAACAATGTCAGTTTATTAATATGACTATGTTTATAGGTAATATTTTATGAGATATTAATTAAAGGATGAGAGAGTCAGTATGTAGTTATTAGCGATTTCACATTTTTTTTAGTATATCTATATTCATGTCCCCAACAATAATAGAAATGTTACTACCATTATCAATGTTGTGCAAATATGCTTCAAGATCTGTAACATTACATTTAATTTCTTGGCAAGCGCTGAAAAGAAAGATGCAGCATATATATATACCGGGTGTCCCAATAAGGTCAGCGAGGTAGGATAATAGGGAAACCGTAAACCCTACGACTTCGGGAAAAAAATTCATAAGTAAATCGGCTATAAGAAATTCAGCTAAAATATTTTCAAGTTTCTAAAAGGGCCGCTAGGTGGCGTAATTACCGTGGTATAAATTAAAATTAAATTTTTCTCATAAAATCGAAATATTAACGTATTGTTTTGGTACCGGAAATGAAGAGTTCATTACATTCTGCGTAATTTTGGTCCTCACACTTTTTTCGTATTTTTGGTTATATGGGTGGGGGGAGTACTTTATTAAACCGCTGTAATCTCCTAGACGCGTTATCCAAATCTAATAAGTTTAGTCATGTTTGAAAAATAACTCGACGCTTATTTTAAAAATAATGTCGAATGTGTTCGCAAGTTCACAACTTTACTCCTAGAGAGCACTGATAAACCAATATTCAGTTTTCATATTTTTTTGTTAAAAAATTAAATGACACGATACATTTATTAATCATTGGTATTAAGAGCCACATAATTAGCTACATTTTGGCGAAAACCGCGACTCGATATCTTTACTCGTTTTTGAGTTAATGTAAAATTGATATTTTTGTTTTATTAAGAAAGTAATAATCATTATCACTACCTATTTAAAGATATAAGTTACTTATTGCTTATTCAGTTAGGTTAGGTTAGGTTACCACTGAGTAAAAAAACCTATTTCTTTAGGTACTTTAATCATAATATCCCTAAAAATGTTGATAGCTGCGCAGTTTTACTTTGCCTACAGACCATTGGATTATTTTTATTCGTTCTTAAGTTAGCGTAAAATTAATTTTTAATGAAAAAATAATTGGGGCCATAGAACCAAACGGTTTTTTGATCGACGAAAAAACGAGAAAAAAAACATAATTATCTATTTAAGTAATATTAGTGGATTAATAACAACGTAATGTAAAACATAAAAATAATTATTTGAGTGAATTAATAATTTTAATAATACGGACATGGACACAAAACTACCGTCAGCTTCGGCTGTTGGGGATAACATTGAAAACGTTGGAATTAAGTAAAAAGAGTGTTTGTAAATGTGTACTGTACTCTCTTACTTAAGATTCCACCGCACGCCACTGCTCATAACAACAAATAATGATAACAACTATGTGCTGGTTTCGGATTTGCTATTTTCTAACAAAAGCAGAAAAACATTTTTATTTATTTTCTTTCTAATCAGTCTATCAGTAAGTATTTTTGTTTCGTTTGAGATTACATTGTACAATAATTCAAAAACGAGTAAAGATATCGCGTCGCTAAACTGTGGCTATTTATATGGCTTTTAATACCAGTAAGAGAAAAATGTATCGTATTCCTTCTATAAAAAATCCTTCTCTGGAAAATTTTGATTCGTCTGTCTAAATAAGTTTTATCAAGAGTTCAGGATCTTCTTGGATGCGAAATAGGATTGTTTTCAAAAGTGAACCCTACTTTGATGATCTTCTGGTTTTAGAGCTAGAACTTTAGTAAACTTGTACGGGCGCATTATGGATGGATAATCAACTGCATTGAAGAACTAGATGCCAGTGAAATAAGGAGGGCTACCACTATATCTACAAATAAACGGACATCGAAATGTTTGGAAGCCAATGGTCGGCATTTTGAAAACTAATTTTGAACCTTTTCTAAATTTTAACAGATAATTAATGAAATTATTTCATTTAATTATCTGCACGTTGTTGCGATAGTTTCCACACATTTTCCATAAAGAATAAACAATTTTATTAGAACTTCGTTTGAATTGTTATTTCATTCATTTCAAATCACTTACGTTGAGAAATACTCAAAGGTATTATTAATAATGCACTAATTGTCAAATTTTCATTATGTCATGTACTATGATGACATTTAATAGCAACCTAGATAAATATGAGAAATATAATTTGATTTTTTTAGACAATTGCTCTTATCTCGGAATTCTGGCCACTATAGGAACATGATACATCAAATCGAAGGAAATTTAGGTATCTTCCAGGATATTTCATAATATACAGAATGTTCCATTTAAAAAAACGCATTTTTAAACATTTTTGTATCAAGCAGTAAAATCACACATTTTGAACGACCCTGTATAACGCAGGACAAATTCCTGGGAATTGAAATAACGCAGAAATAAACATTTAATTCGAGCTATGTTTTGGATAAAAAATATGGAAAATAATATCTCGAGAACCGTTAGAGATAGGTGTAAGTAAGTGTGACAAATACAAAACGCAGTAATATATAGGGTGTTCTATTTGAAAAAAACAAAGATGCTGCTACTTTTTGGTACAAGCGACAACGCTGCATCGATGAAAATATTTTAGATCGATAGATTAGAAGCAATTACTTGAACAACCAAATTTTCAGAACGATCCTATGTCCCGTTCTCCGTAAACGTCTAAGGTACCATCGATCGTGAGCCACCTTGTATATACATATATATTTGTATTTACAATCAATATGATTATTGAAAATTAAAGTTAGTCCGTGACAGTTAAGCGACTTCCAAAAAAAATCCGTATCCCCAAAAAACATTCCCAATGTAAGACTTTTGAGAGCTATATTCTGCAAAACTCGACAAAAAAAATCTCAAATCTTTCGCATATACTCAGTAAGAGCTCCACACCCATACAACTTTTTATGTTTCTTTGTATACGAATTTTGCTTTAATGGTACATTTTCATCAAGTGATTCTATCGCTTCTCAGCGCCCCCAATATTCCTTCCATGAAGTTACAACTTGACGTATTATATTCATAACCCATTGTTCCAATAAATATGGACTAGCATTTCCAGTCACCTGCTCACTATAAATGATAAAATTGTCACTACCTTGCATACATACTTGAAATGAATGCACTATATTCCATCTTGGAAAACAAGATGAAATAAAACACGAATACGAACTTCATGTGTATATTTAACTATATGGTCAAGTTCTAAAGAGTTCTATTGGGAGAAAAAATCAATAATTTTCCCAATGGGCGAAAAATGTGTTCCGTATATGAACGAAATGTTATTGTTGTTGGCTGGAGTTTATTTTTCAATTTTAATTTTTGATATTCTTTATTAGGTATCAAAGTATATCCAGCTCCAGAATCGCCTTCAAACTTTTGACTTTAATTTTCTATTTGTACTGTTACAAGAAACTTTTTTGTATCTTTGTTTAGCTGGTTATATATATATTAATAATATTATTTGCTCCTTGGTTATCGTACTTATTTATTTGATTTGTTTGATTTTTATTGTTATTTAATAAGGTTTTAATACATATTCTTGCAATGTGACCTTTTTTATTACATGCATTACATTTCAAATTGATTGGACTCGTTCGACAATTTTCTGAAATATGGTTACTTCTCCCGCAACGCAGACAACAGTTGTTGATTCCAAATTTTTCGTAATCTATGTGTTTTCTTGATTTGGATTTACTCCGCTTTATAAAATTTTCATTTGATTGTTGTGCGCGACTACGAAATGATGATGCATTTCCGTGTCTTCCGGGATTTTATTTTTGTTTTACTTTATTTGTTTCTTCAGCAGCATCAATTGTTGTATTTGAATTTATTGGTAAATTTTTCGATAATTCCTTAATGTCAGCTTTCGAGGCTTCTAAGGTAATGGCCTTGTTTACAATGTCATCGAATGTTTCTAACTCGGACTGAAGGATTTGCTCCTTAATGAAACTATCCTTAATTCCACGAATTAATTGTGCTCTGAGAAATAAATTAGCAGCTGAATTATCATTTCCACTTTGACAAGCTAAATTAATTTTGCAATCACTCAAGTTACGCCGAAGTGCAGCAACGTAATCAGCAATAGAAGCTCGATCATCTTGGTAAGTTGAAAGAAATAAATGTTAACTTACCAATGCACTGCATTTTGTTGATAAATGTTTTTCAAGTACCTTCATTAGTTCATCGTATTTAAGCTCATCTGGGTTTTTAGGTGCTACCAACGCAGCAAGTACATTATAATTCCGTGTACCAACAGAATTTAAGAGCATCTGGGCGCATCTTGGTTTACCTTCGAATAAATCCTTCATCTTGATATAGTTTTCAAACCTTTGCTTATTATATGTGAATTTTTCTTTCTCAGGATCGAAGTTTTCGAATGGCGGCACATGAGAAATGTTGATGGTTGTATTTCGATTTTGCTCCCTTTGCTGTTGAACCCCAGTGCGGTTGATCAAAGTTCCAATTAGTAATTGTTGATTTCGATTCATAGCATCGATTAATGCTTGTAATTGTTCTGGCTCCATTTTGATATTTGATAATATTTTAGTTTCCGTAGGATATATGTAAATGCAGGTTATGTCCCGATGTTTTGCTTATTTGATCTGATTTTCTGTACTCGATAATTATACAATCAAATGTACAACTCTGTTTATTAGCAACAGTCATCTTACAATAACTTACTAGATAACATTAATTATTTTAATTTAAAGATACGTCAGTGCATTGTGTGTGTAGTTAATTATTCGGGTAAGTCTTACACTGCCCCCTCCTTAGCATCTGATCGTCCCGATCAAAATCATCCTTCGTAGTACCTTGCTGGATTTCCGTTCCATGGCGGAATTTGCACTTGGTTCCTGCCAAGCAAACACCCTTGTTGAAGAAGTAACACTCTATCGTCTTTCCCGAGTACACTCCTTTTGGATTGAAGCAACCCACGGTCCAATCTAGCCCGTCCAACACGCAGCCTATTTTCAGAAGACGCAAATTCTTGATTTCATAATTCCTGACTTCATTTCTTAGGCTCTTCAGTGCATGCCAGATGTCCTTGTAAGTGTGTTTTCCTCTAGACATCTTCTTCGTAACCAAATAGAAGAGGTTCCGATTACCATCTGCTAGTCGCAGAACTTTTCCTACTCTTGGTAGTTGGGCTGACAATTCATCCAGTCTTCCAAACTTCCTTTTAAACACCAGAGCAATTCCTCGGCCCATACGTAGATCCTCCGCTACACAATGGGCAATAGAAACGTCGGCTGGTAGCTTCAAAAGGTCTTGTTGAACCTCAACTGTCACACCGAGTCTGACCTTCTTCCGATCCGCGTAGTTGGACATAAAGTCGTTGAAACTGACATTTCGCTCCTCAACGTTCTTTTCTTGAAGAGCCACTCGTGCTTCCTCCTGATTGTTTGATCCAGCGTATGGTGCGAGTCGGTTTATGTGCACCACTCTAGGTTATCCCCTTGGTAACTTTCGGATACGATAGATGACGTCTTTTATCCTCTTCATGATTTCATATGGACCTTCCCATTGCCTCTGGAGTTTGGGACAAAGGCCTCGACGTCGTTGGGGATTATACAGCCAAACTAGGTCTCCCAAGTTGAAGACTCCATCAGCTGATCGAATATTGTAGTGGTGCTTCATTCGATCACTGGCAAGCTGGATATTTTGTCTGGCTAGCTCGTGCACTGTATCCATTCTGACTCTCAATTGGTCGACGTATCCTTCTCCTGCGACATTGTCCTCTGTTTCTCAATTTCCAGGTCACAGGGTAGGCGTAACTCGCGCCCCAACATTCAATTAGCACTAGTTTGACCAGTTGTTTCATTCACAGCCGCCCGATAGGCCATCAGGAATAAATGGATGTACTGATCCCAATCTCTCTGATGTTCTGAGACAACCTTAGAGAGGTGCTTGCCCATGGTTCGGTTCATCCTCTCTACCATTCCGTCCGATTGAGGATGCAAAGGGGTCGTTCTGGTCTTGTTCGCACCTATTAGTCTACACACATCTTGGAACAGGGCTGACTCGAAGTTTCTTCCTTGGTGCGAATAGATTTTAAGAGGAACGCCAAAACGTGAAAAGAATTCCTTCACCAACACCTCGGCGACGGTCGATGCTTCTTGGTTAGGGATTGCGTACGCCTCTGTCCACTTTGTGAAGTAATCCATAGCTACCAGGATATACTTATTCCCACTGTCCGTTTCAGGAAATGGCCCCGCAATATCCACAGCAACTCGCTCCATGGGACTCCCAAAGTTATACTGCCTCATAGGTGCCCGCTTTCTGCCAAGTGGTCCATCGCTGGCTGCACACACTTCACACTTACGGCACCACTGTCTCACATCTTCTTTGCAATGCACCCAATAGAATCGCTCTCGAAACTTCTGCAGAGTCTTGGTAATTTCAAAATGCCCACCCGAGGGTCCATCATGTAGCTGGCGTAGTACCTCCTGCACTTTGCTTTTTGGCACAACTAGTTGTAATCTGGATTCAGTGCCATCTTCAGACTCAAAGGTTCTATACAGCAGATCATCTCTTAGCACAAGACAGTCCCATTGGCTCCAATATGATTTCACTTCCGGGCTTCGTAAACTTATATACTGCCAAAACGGCCTCTCCTTACGGCGCATCCACTCCAAGACCACTCTCAAACATGGGTCGTTCTCTTGGGCCACTTTCATTTGTCTGCCATTCCTCATTTTCATTGTTCGTGGTATAGGACAAACCTTGTCTTCCATCTCGACACGTTCTAGTTTTTACCACTGTGCCGCCTTCTTCTTACAACTGCGGCGTACGTGTCCTAGCTCACCACGGTTCCAACACCTTGGCTCTCTTTTCTTTGACTAAGCAGCCGTCACTATCATGTGTAACAGGGACTCTCTATTGGATTGGTCTTCTTCTTCGATTGCTTTTACACGGCGCCCTCGGGAAGTTTGGCTAGCAGCTTCATGCTCCAAAGCAATAGCTAGTGCTTCTTCTAGCAATTTAGGTCTGGCCAGCTTCAACGCCTTCTGCAGCTCGCTCTCTCTCAATCCATTTACAAATGTGTCGACCGCAATTTCATCAAGGAAGCTATCGGCAGCTGTAGGATATGCTAGTCGCACAATACGAGCTACCTCTCCTTCAAACTCTTGCAGAATCTCATTTGCACGTTGCACCCGAGATCGCAGTTGTGCTTTGTATACTTGCTGGAGATGACTGTCTCCATACCGATTCTCCAATTTAGAAAGCAAGATTTGGTAGTTTGCCTGGCCAGCCGGAATAGACCTAAGGATGTCTGCTGCATCACTTCGTAAAACAGCGGTTAAGGAAATACTGGTTAGCCATTGCCACTGCTTCAGATTGTCTATGATAGGTTGACCAAGAGCATTTCCCATCAAAGTTTGGTAGCTTAACTCTCATACTACCTGCGGCTAAGTCCCCTATATCTTCGCGTTTGAAGGTCTGGCTCGCATTTTCATCTTTTTGTACACTGCAGTGACCATTCTCATCTGCCATTTCCAATGTCTTGATATTGTGTTGCAGTAGCTCCATGTTCTTTTCTATAGTGACAAATTTTTCGTCAACTGCTCTTGAAATTTCTTTAAGTATTTTGTCAGTTTTACTGGAAACATCTTTAATTTCATCTTGAAGAGTTCTAGAAACTTCTTCAAACTTTTTCGTAACTTCATCGAATTTCTCATTATTATTTCTAGAAATTTCTTCAAACTTGTTCGAGACTTCATCGAATTTCACTTCAAATGCCCTGGTTACTTCCTCGAATCTTTCGTTATTATTTCTAGAAATTTCTTCAAATTTTTCATTATTATTTCTAGAAATTTCTTCAAATTTTTCGTTATTATTTCTAGAAATTTTTTCGAATTTTTCATTATTATTTCTAGAAATTTCTTCCTTCACCTCTTTCAGTAACAGTCCTTCCGGAGAGTGGAACGCGAACACATCAGGATCTTTTCCATTTTCAATCAAAGTGTCCCTTAACCGTTTCTGGAGGGTCACTTTCGGAATCATCACAATCCCGCTCCACCAACTGTTGTTTGAGTTGTTTCACTGTTAACTGCACAAATTTCATTTTCAATTGTCTTTATTAACTCAATTAGTCAATACAGTTTTTAAAGTCTTAGACACGAAAACGAACAAAATTCTTCACACAAACACGAGAAAAAGTCTTCACATTCACACGACGAACGAAAAGTCTTCACACGAAAACGAACTAAAGAGTCTTCACACTAACACAAAAACGAACAAAAAGTCTTAAAATCACTTAAATATGCAGGAAACCGCAGTCTTTTAAAGTCTGTCCAATTTTATCATCACTCACTGATTCCACACTGACACCAATGCAACGGGGATTTATATTAAAACTGTGTTTTAGACATTTATATTCACACTTATTTCTCGAACTATATACGACTTTTCTACTGTCTATGATCTATGGCCGACTGACTATCTATCACTAACTAACCATCCCGTCATTGCCTTCAGCATTATATATCTAACCTAAAAAGCTCTAGATGATTCCAGTGTTGTTTTCGTTGTTTCTGGAGGTTATTTCTCAGTATATGGCTTCGAGAATAGACCAGGACTTATTCTCGTTGCCTCTGATGTCTCCCGTGTTTTCCGGAATGTGCATTATGTGTGTTGTTCATTATTCGGGTAAGTCTTCACGTTACAATATGTTCGAAACCTACTGGAATTTCGCCGCACAAACTTACATATTTTCAAAATCTATTGTCTAATGTCTAATGTCATCTAATCTATGCGGTCAAAATATTTTGAGCATGGTTAAGATATTATATGAACAGCATTAATTTTAACACAGGGTGTCCAAAAAATATGTCTACGAGAGTGGTTATAAAGAGAAACCAAAAGACAATTTTCCTTAATGTCACATATATTATTTTATTTGACAGATGAATATTGGAAAATTCTTGATCTTTTGATGTTGATAGTCCCTTACCTGTACCTTACGATTCTTTAATTATTTGCATATTTTGTAAAATGATTTTCTATTTGCCGATAGAGATACTATTTTTATGACCTAATACATTTATAATAGTTAGCTCCTTAATTGCTTCACTTATTACTGAAATAAGATATAATGGAATATAATTCATATTCTCAAGAAGATATCATGAATATTTTCTCCTACATTGAGAGTGGATAATATTTCGAATGTAAGTAAGAGAGCTATCCTAAACTGGCAAGAATTAACTCTTGGGATTTTTAGAGAATCAATCTCTCAAATTCGGGAGTTTTCGTAATCAAGGACTCCAAGAAACCAAACACAGCAAGTGATCTGATATAGAGGTAATGAAATCTCGAATATACAAGCCAATCCCCATTTATCAATACGAATTAACGCAAATGAATTAATCATATCATTAACTTGAATTTGGAGTATCTCACAGAAGGGTCAAATGTATCAATATAAAATTAGAACACCTGTTTTTTGAATTGACTTTAATAATGAAAATAAATGAATCTTCAGATTTTCTCAAGGAATTAATTTGGTCTGACAGTTAAGTTAGTATCATAGGGAGAAGATATCACGTCTCAAAAGTGGCATCGTTTCCACCATATTTAGGGGCCTTTTTGTCATTTTGACAAGCTTTCATTGTGTGTTTTCCAGTTGTTGTGTACTATTTAGGTTTACAGACTTCATTCTATTCAATATGAATTATTTCTTCCACATAAATATGCTGCTGAGCAAAAAAGCTGTAGTCGTAAATTAAAGTTTATACTCGAGATATTGCCTTTTTAAAAATTATTTATTTTACTGCAAAGTGGATATCATGTACTTACGGTTACCTATTAGTTGTTTTAGTATCTATTTGTTCGACTACCGTGTAATTGTTGCATGTATATTTCATTAAGTAGTAATTAAATTGGTAGATTTATTATTGAACCTTCCAGAAACTATATGTGAGGTACCCTTTGTCACAGTATTGTCAGCATAGACAAATATAAAGATAGACAAGCAACAACTCTGTATTGGAAGAAAGAGCCATCTACGAGAGCTCACTTGAAACAGAAAAGCTCCGATTTTGATGATTTTTTATTCATTTGAAAGAGGAGACTTGAGGAATGGTCCCATATTCGTAAAAACTCAAATCAGAAATCTGCTTTCCTCCAAAAACCGCCCCCGAAGGAGGTGGATTTGCAATTCGAGATACCAGAATTAATGATAGAATAATATACGGAAACGTTTAAATTGAACAAAAAAAGTTACGGTTTCCGAGTTTTGCCACATTTTAATCTCACATGTGTATTTTCGCTATGTGAAGGAGGCGATTCTTTCAAAAACAGAAAATCTCTGGTTACCATATAGAAGACAATAGTATTTGTAGCAACATTTATAATGAACATTTTTAACTTAAAGTTACAGTTTTCTAGATAAAGCGGTGGTAAAATTGTTAAATCTAAAATACTTATCTATTCGTATTTCCGCAGCGATGTTCTGAGATCTCTACATAATAATAACAAGGACAAGTAAAGAATAAACGTGCGTAATAGGATATAAGTGGTATTACTGAACGTTCAACGATATTCGTGACTAACGTTAGACTCAAATGTGTGAAAAAAATATTAGTTAGTTAATAGTTATTAGTTGATGCACTGAAAAACATGAAATAATATTAATTTTATTGGTGCTGGTACTCGTGAAGTTGTTGCCAAAAGTTATCAATCTAACTGCAACTGCACAACTTCAAAGGTAACAGCACCAATATTATTTCGTATTAACTAATAACGTCCCTCCAAATTATTGTAAAAATATTTTCTGCTTTCTATTGGGACGGCATGTTTATCTACATTATGTGTCGCAACATAACCGGAAGCTTTTCGTCGGATTTTTTCAACAACTTTTTGCCAAAAGTTAAACATATCGTGTAACTCCATTTTGCTCTTTTTGCTCAATATGCACTACTTTACCAACAGCACCGTTTGCCAATCCATCTGACACGTCGATGTTTGTGGGAACAATGCAAGATTTGTAACAAACGAATACAATTTTGTGTTTCGGTTTATTGCTGGTATCGATCACTGACATTTTATGTAAGTTATGAGCCCATCACTATTGTGTCCCATTCACATTTGAAAATTGAAAAATATGCGGCCGCTCTCGAACTATAGTGCAAAAACCGCAAAATCCAAGATGGCGGCACAATTCAAAAATGCTGGAACCCACCATGAAGGGGTTACAAGTGCACTTAGACACCATCATAAATCGACTCTTCCCATACCCAAAACAAAAGTTGCTAAAACCACCCTCAGATGGGCTCGGGCCGGTATGGGTATGGAACCCAGTGAGTTCCAAGTGCACTTACATACCATCATAACATCAACCCCACCCACAATCATAACGAAATTTCCAGTACATAACCGTTAGAGGGGCTCGTTGGCTTATGGGTATGGACCCAAAATTAGTGAGTCCCAAGTTCACTTACATACCATCATAACATCGACCCCACCCTCACCCATTGCGAAAGTTCCAATATTAGACCACCCCAGGGCTCTCAAGGGGTTTAGGTATGAAACTCACATCCAATGAGTCCCAATTACTTAAAACAATCATAACATTCACCCATAACCATCCCCCTATCACTTTCAGAGAAACCGTATCTTATGGAACCATATAGAGGAGTGCCAGGTACGAAACCCGCCACCAACGAGTCACACGCGCACTTGCATACCTTTCCACCAACCCTTAACTCCATCCCCACCGAAAGAATCACCAGAATCTCTCACATAACCTCACAATACCATCAAACGTACCGAGGAAATGATTCCGTGGATCACCCTGCAGTGGTTTCAGGTTTTACCTGCAGTAACTTTAATGATAAGTCACTGTAGTTTTACCTCACGTAACAGTCTCTCTCTTTCTATCTTTACCAACGTATATCTCCCTCTCAACTTCCGATCGCCTCGCCGATCAGACCAGCGTTGCCAACTTGGTGATTTTGTCACCAGATCTAGTGTTTTTTTAAAGCTGATTCTGCCTTTCGGACATCATTTGTGACACGTCTAAAGTATGGTGTTTTTTAACAGACATGATGAAGATTTCTGGAGATTTCTAATTTTTGTTAAATTACATGCTTAGCCCACTACTTTGGAGATATATTAAATAGACTGCACAGAGCACAGCACATAGAAGAGTGCTTGCTGAGTGGAGCTGACAACGAAGTCCAAGACGTTCTAATATGTTTGAATTTGAATTACTGAATTTACTAATGAATGCACCCTAAATCCGTGGTTAAGGAAATAAAACCGTTATTATAACCTGTCGTTCAGACTAATTTTTAATATAGGGAAACTATTTTGTTTAGCAGTATAGAATATAATTTATTTTTGTATTAAGGATATAAATTATTTTATTTTCTTTTCCGTTAATAAATTTTAATTATTTTTTCCATTTGAGATATAAACTATTATGTTTTGTTTTTCCCTATACTATGTATTTTATTTTTGTAATCAGAATGAAAAGTATTTAATTTTTCTTTTTGCCCTTATTGAATATAATTTATTTTTGTCTTCAGAATATAAATTATTTTATTTTGTTTTTATGTATAGCTTATATTTAATCTTTGTATTTAGAATGTGAAATAAATCAAGTGTTCAAATTGACTTATATGGTGATTTTATAGTGTTTTCCAAATATTGGGAATCTGGGGATCTCTAGTGTTTTTGGAAGCCCAATTTTGTGACTTCTATTGTATCTCAGTTGGCAACACTGGATCAGACTTTTCGTAACGCTCTCATCAGTTTACTCCTCCGTCCAACGCGCGTATACGTTTTACAACAGCTCCCAAACAAACAGCTGTCGAACTCTAAGTGCGGGCTTACGAGACCAATCACGACTAGGCATTTGAAAAGTCGTCATGCTGTCAAAACTTAAAATCAATTGAAACTGTTATTCATTAATTTTATCGTGTCAATTGCATATTTTCACTACATATTTTCAGTTGTTTAATTAATCTTTTTGGCTTTATATATAGATCAGATTTCATCGAAATTGTAAAATTCAGTATTTATTTAGGTTTTTTTATATATATAGTACAACGACGTGACTATTTTTTCTTCGATAATATTAACAGATGAGTACAATTTAGTAATAAACTAACACATTTCAAAGATTGTTGTGGTAGATTCATATTCGTAACAATTACCGAAGCTCTTCTTCTAAAGGTTTATTACATTCCGTATCACATCGTTTTGGCACTCGCAGTACCTAACCGTCATAATCTGTAATGGCAGTCGATCAAAAAAGCGCGCTACGTAGATATAGAGAAGCTACTAAATGGGTCGGTGCAAACTTGTTCAACGTACGCGAAGCAATCGGGGTGCGCCAGCCTCTCAAGCGCGTCAAGGAATTCGTAAACACGTACTAATCGCGGCAATGTTTTGCACCGATCTATTTGCGCATCGCCATTTTTTTAATAAACATATCCGCATCAGCCAAACGGCTATTATATTGTCTGTAGTACAGGAACTGAAAATTTTGCCGCCAAAGTCATTGGAAATTCCATTATTTAGTCTTTCTATTACGAATCGAGGACACTCCACTAATATGTGCTTTATTGTTAATGGCACTTCACATGCGAAACATTTCGGCTGAGGTTCCTTTTTGAGTAGGTGTTCGTGTGTGAGACGGGTGTGTCCTAGTCGGAGTCTAGTGATGTGACTGTTTGAAAAAAACGGTTGGTTGTTGTGATGGTCCATGGTTGAAAAACTGGTTTGGTCTCTTTCAGTATTGAGATTTGGGTTTGCCAGTATTGGGTCCATATGTCAGTTATTTTAGAATGGAAGAAAGGTTTCAAGTCCACTACAAATGTTCTCATATAGGGAATGAGTGCTGGGTTTTCTAAGGCTTCGCTCGCGTGTTTGTCAGCTAGTTCGTTTCCTCTTATTCCAGTGTGAGAGGGAACCCATATAAAAGTTACTGATTGGTTTTTGCTGAGTAGCTTTAGTTCTCCTTTGATCAGTTTTCCTAATGGTTGATGGGTATACACTTTTGATATTGAGTATAGTGAATTAAGAGAGTCAGTAATGATTAGAATTAGATCTTCCAGATGCTGTTTTTATGTAACATAGGGCATTGTAGATTGCATACATTTCTCCAGGAGGATGCAAGCAATTTCGGGTAGTTTTTATTCTTTCGTCACGTTATCTGCCACAAATGTGCAAGCCACATCACTATTTGTCTTGGATGCGTCGGTGAAGAATTGTAGATGTGAAGGATATTGGGATATTATGGTTTGATAGGTTACTTGGATCAGCTGGATGTTTAATTCCTTTTTGTTAAGTGAGAATAAATGGGTGTTTATGGATGGTGGGTAAATTAGCCATGGTGGAGTCATGTGAGTACTAGGACGTTGGATTTGGGATATTTCTTGAAGTTGGATGAGAGCTATAGGGAACGTTTGATTCTTTCATAGAAAGGAGGATGTGTTTTTGCATGCTGACTGATTGTAAAGTATCTGATTTGATAAGTGTTCTGTTCTCGTCGCTTTGCTGTATATGATAGGCTCAATTCTTGCCTCCTCAAGTTTAATGGTAGCTCACCGAGTTCGCAGAGTAGACTATCAATGGTAGTTGTTCTATAAGCACCAGAAATAATGCGGAGTGCGTTGTTGTGAATTGTCTCCAACGCTTTGAGAGTAGTGGTGGAAGCTGATGAATAGGATATGCAGCCGTAATCTAACTTCGAACGGATCAATACTCTGTATAATGGCAGTAGTGTTTTGCCATCTGTACCCCATCTAGACATCTAAAGGTTTAGCATTTTTTGGCATGTTACAGATAAGTATCGAATATGGGATTTCCAGGTGAGAGATTAATCGAATATCAGTCCTAAGTATTTTATTTCAGTTTTGTAGGTCAAAATATGATTGTTGAGCTTCAGAATTGGTAAGTTTTGGAGTTCCATTGGCCGTTTAGTAAAAACAATACATTTGTTTTTTTTAAGTCCGCTTCGGGTTGACCAGGAATCCAGGTTTGCTAATTCTTGTTGCAACAAACTGGCCATGCTTTGAAGATTTCTTTCTCCTATGATATGATATGAATAATGTCATCAGCAAACAATCTGGCTTGAACTGGTGTTTGAAGAGTTTTGAGGATGTCGTTAATTCGTATGAGAAACAAAGTGGGACTTATCACAGAACCTTGTGGGGTACCATTTTGTAGATGATGAATGGTTGATAGAGTGCCATTGGTTAATACTTGAAAATTTCTATTTGAAAGGAAATTTCTTATGAAGGTCAAGATGTTGCCTTGGTATCCCCAGACTCCAAGGTTCTGTATATTTTGTGGTGTCACGCCATGTCGAACACCTTATAAGTCAAAATAGATTGCCATACATTTCTGTTTGTTTGCAAAGGCTTCATTTATGTTGGTTTCAAAATCAACGAGATTATCTGTTGCGGATTTTAAGGGTTGGTAACCCGCCTGTTCCTTGATCAATTGGTTGTTTTTCTCTAAGTTCCATATTAGACGCTTGTTGATGATTTTCTCAAGAAGTTTGCACAGAGCACATGTGAGAGGTATCGATCGGTAAGAATCAGCTTCGTTGGGTGGTTTATTCGGTTTCAATATTGGAATTATATTAGCTGAATTCCATAGTTGTGGAAATGCATGTTGTGTCCAAATTATGTTGAAAAATTCAAGTAAAAAGTCAAGAGATTCTTCTGGTAGATGTTTAAGAAAAGAGGCAGGTATATCATCGGGTCCAGCAGATGTATCTTTTAATGTGGCAAGGGATTCAAGTAGTTTGGTTTTAGAGATTGTTGTATTGATGGGTTCATTATTTGGAACTATTTGTAATGGATTCTTTTCTTCTTTTTCTTTATATGATAAGAATTTGGGGTCATAATTGTGATTTGCTGATATTTTGCTGAACCATTTGGCCAGATTTTCCACAATGTCAGATGGGTTGGTAATTGACTTTCCCTGTACCTCTAGTTCTTGAATGCCGTGATGGGTGTTTGTACCAGTAATTCTCTTAATTTTCCTCCAAATTTTGCTGACTGGATTTTTTGTGTTAATACTTCGTACATATTTATACCAAGAATCGTTCTTAGCTTTGGTGGGTACTTACTTAGCAATCGCTCTTTTTTCTATAGATCAATCAGATTGTCTATGGTGCTATTGCGCTTGAAAGTATTTAGGGCTTTTTACTCTGTTTTATTGCTCGATCGCAGTCAGAATTCTACCTTGGTACTATCTTGTCCTTGTCGATATATTTCGTTTTACCTATGCCTGTGTGGCTGAGTGTATTAAAATGTTGAATTGTGACAAAATGTTATCAATGGAGTCGTTCATTGATATAGTCAATATTTTTGTTTTAATAAGGTCTTGGAAGAAGTCCTAGTTGGTTGTGTCCAGTTTCTATTTTGGTTCAGGTAAGAAAGGTGTTTTGGTGCATCTATTGTTGGTTATTATAATTGGGAAATGGTCGCTTCCATACAGATCTTTAGAAACTGCCCATGTATGCTCAATTAAGATAGAAGGACTGCAAAGGAAGAGATCAGTGACTGACGAACTTCCAAATATGAAATGTGTGTTGGAATCATTATTACAAAGTGCAAGATTGGCACTGTGGATTATAGCAGCAATTTTTCGTCCATTAGGTGTAGTTTTTTGTGACCTCCAAATAATATTGTGTCCATTGAAATCTCCTAAGATCATTCTAGGTGAAGGAATCTGATTAATTAAGTTTTGGAGATTGCTTTCATCTAGGTCATGGTTTGGAGGAATATATATATTACAAAGATGATTTTTTTTGTGGTGCCAATTTCTACTGCAACGGATTTTAAGGTTGTTTTGAGAGGGATTTGTCTTTAAATTAAATGAGACTTCAGGTAGATGGTTTCTGTCTGTTCGGTTTTTGTAATATATGTTGTACGCGAGATAAAGTTGTTGACAGTATACTATAGTTGGAAATTGTGGAAATTTTGATTTTATTATAGATTTTCGCTTTTCTATGATGGAATGGAAAATGTACTCACTGTTAAGTGTGTATATTCAACTTCACATTGCACTATCAATAATATTTAGGAAGTGTTTTGAATCGCGAGTATTTTATATATTTTCGGCACTGAATGTAGAGGTTATTGAGTCAACTGCGTGCTTAGACTAGAAAAGATACGTGCAAGTCCGATCTTTTTGCATCGCCATTTTTGGTTAACGATAATTCAACAGTAGCGCTGCGTTCGGGATTTTCTATGAGCGCCGCTACATCAGTTGAAACGAGAGTTGTGAAGACATTGTGTATTATTACAATGTCGTGCTCAGAGTTAATAACTGTTTTTTAAGCGTTGTTTTTTTTCTTTGAGTTTTGTTTAATTTTCTTTGCATTGTGTTCTTTGTGTTAATTATTAGTAGTAGACAAAATATGAGCAGACGTCTAAATCAAGATGATTTGGAAAAACAATTTGGAGTTATTTGGTAACTCACTGGCAACTGTGTAAATCCAACTGTTGTTCAGTTTCAAAGATCTTTTAAGAAAATTCAATGTACGTACTTACTACGCTCTGGTACAGAAAATTGTGAGGCTGATGTCAAATCGGTTTCAAAGATTACGTTAGGTTTTAGATCCAAACACTCCCGTTAATTCCGATTAATTCCAATTGCGCGTACCAGCTGGGTCACGTGAAACGATTTGGTTTCTGATTGGTCGCTCTCCCAAACAAGCATGAAAGCCAGCAAGAAAAATAGCACAGTACCTATCACGTCAAGGCTATCACCAAAAAACAGCAAGCAATAAAGCAATACAGCCATCAATGACGTCACTTTCCAGCTGTACGGCTAGCACGGCGGCCTGCACGGCTCCGAGCAAGCGATCTAGCAAGGAATCCAGCACCATGTGCGTCTTACTTCAATTACATTTTTTGACGAGAACCTTTAACCCAACTTCCTACCGCAAATATTAAAAACAACCAGGTCATAAGTCTTGACTATCAAAAGAATGATAATTTACAACAAAACTTCATAAGGTATTTTTGTGGCTACTGTGAAACTGCGACTATTCGAAGAGCCATCAAGAATTAGACTATGTCTATTTATATATTTTTCAGAGCGTACGAAAATAAACACATTTAAGGAACCCACATGATTCGTTTGTCAATTTTATTTCAAATGTTGAAGAAATTTTTCAACAAAAGTTTATTATGTTTTCAAAAATATGAGAGAATTATTTTAATTTGTCAGAAAATCATGTTTAACCAACCCTGCAGTGAATTTCCTCTTCAATATGTTATCAAATTATAGGTACATAAGATTTAGAATGTATTTTACTTTGAGAAATGTAAATAAAAATTTAGAATGTGTAAATAAAAATAAAATAATAATTTGGCGAAACCAATAAAAATTTAAGAGTGTAAAGTTTGTTGTTTTAATTTGTTTACATTTTCGATATCTACCTATAATCATTTCCTCCTCATAATTCTATCAAAATTGTTTAAGTATTGTTTTTAATGAATTAATATATAAAGTAATATATAAAATATTTTTAATCAAGCATTTATATTACCTTATAATTAAGAAGTTCACGTGCTGTTAACCCAAAATGGAGTCGCTGACGTCAGATTTTTACAACATGTTAGATAAAAAGCGCTGACACGGAGATAAAGAGCTGGTTTGTTTGGTTAGCTGTGATTTTACTTCAATGAAATAAGAATATGATGGGTCAGCAGATGGTACTGTAATTCCTCCCCCATTAGATTCAACTTCCGATTGTCAAAGAGGAAGTTGAACGTCTTGGACTTTCATGGCTCCTCTTCTTCGACCGTCACCTTGATTTCGTCTTAGTAGGATTTTCTTAATAACAGAACAGTTGCGATAATTCCATCTGTCCAGGCACTACATAGCGTGTGGCCAGGAATGGAGTATTCAGTTTTCATTATTTGGAGCTAGATACTGTAGTAAGCAAGCGATTGAGAATAAGAGATTGAGACTAGTGACGTATCAATTCAAGGGACCAACTGTGAAGTATAGCAATTATTACACACAAGTTAGTTTTTTAAATTGTAATCTGTATGTATCTTTATTTAATTGGTGAAATACATTAAACTCAAGTCACCGATTGTTTGCTTTCCAATTGGCAAACCGGAGTCATCCATACGCGGATCTTGTTTCGGTGATCGTACAGACTAAATTAAAAAAAGATGAAAATATGATGCAAATCCCGAATAACAACAGATATTAAATATTATTCAAATTTTCTGTTTTGAGGAGATAGTCGTCATTCCTACACCTCTATTTTAAATTCGAGGGATTTGTTTTTATATCTACTTATACATAAATAAAGGTAAAAAAATATTAGTTCTTTGATTTTTACTGAAATGGCTTCATTATTAATAGGTATAGGTATGTATGTCTTTTAAGCATTCTACTTCTGCTTGATAGAGCAAACGTCAAATACGAAAAATAAAGAATGTGTTACAGATTAAAAGATTTTCAATGACAGGTAGCGCGGATGTAGCGGCGAGTAACAGCTAGTAATGTTATAAATGTGAAATGTATGTTTCTTACTTAATCACGCAAAAACGGCTGAACGAATAATGATGAAATTTGGCACTCAGGTTTATTACTTGAATGAACATATTGAATTTTATTCCAGAAAAAGTAAGTAGGTGTTAATTAATTTTCAGCAATTACAAAATTGTATAACGCAAGTCATCATAAAAGTATTGATATAACAAAACTAACACTAAACTAAGAAACAAACAGTACATTAATTAAGAGTTTTATTTATCTCGATAATCGTTTCAGAAATTCGTCAAGGGTATAAAAACATTTTCCTAGGTACAAATATTTTTTAGAAATTTTCTTGAAACCATTTAATTGAACGTTCTTGAAACTGAAAGGTAATCTATTATTTTATAATTTACGTGGCTATGTTTATAGAAATATATTTTTTTTGCGTAGATATGTAAATCGCAATTGTTCTGGAACTTGTTAACCCTTTCAGAGATATAGATTAGTCGTTTATAAATATATATTGAAGTTAGCTTTTAGCAGCAGCTATCGCTAAAGCCCATATTAAGAAATGTTCGAAAGATACTGTAACGATTAACCCTGTGATAAACGTTGTGAAGTGAGTTCACTTGCGTAATATTCAAAAGTTCGTAGATTGCTTCCCAAAGGTTTATTTCCAACACCTCGTACATGACCTTCTGTAAGGCCTCTTTTATGCACACGTTTTTTGTCGTCAGTCGCTAGACGATAAAAATCGCGACGTTTTCTAAACACATTGTTCTATATGTGTGCATTTTTGCACCGATGTCGTTCAGCCACTTGTCGCCCGTATTTTTTTAGAGTAACCCCTGAAGATGCCAACCTTCTTAGCGAAACAATTTTCGGGTTTGAAAAAGTGTGTGGTGCTTAATATAGTAATTCTGTGTTTATTATTTTTTGATTGTACGTTTTTATATCAAATATAAAACACATGGATCCATTTTTGATCAAGACATCCTTTGTTGTTGTGTAAGTACGATGTCAGCTTATAAGATCTATTTTCACAAATTTCTTGACATAACATTCATCGAGAATGTTCTATGATTATCTAGATGCACATAATAATGTTCTAGAGATTTGTCAATTTGTCACACTGACAATACTGTGACAAACTGTACTTCACTTAGAGTAGGGAAAAGTCGTGCGTACACGACAGGAGATGTTGCCCTGTATAGCCGCCGTGAAACGAAAGTGAAGCCAATTTTTCGTCGGCCGCCATTAGTTTCGTCGTCACTTTGGTGTTTGCAGCTTACTTTGATTTTTTGTACTATTTATTAATAAAAACGACGATTTTTTTATCTTAAGACAATGGTGAAATGTGAGGCTCTTGGATACAAGAGTTGCTGTCGAAAAATGTATATGGTGTTACGTCCATTGGCGGGCATTGATTTAGCGTCATTTGGCTTCACTTGCTCTCCGAAGCGAATGTCTCCTGGTAATTCCATGCTCTAAGGTACCTCACATTATATAGTTTCTGGAAGGTTCAAGAATAAATCTACCAACTCTAGAACTAATTTCTGACCTATCATGAAACAACTATAGCAAATAAATAGATAGAATAAAATAGACCAAATACATACTAAAACGAATAATAACCGTAAGTACATGATAATACGATTTTGAGTCATACATCTTTATAGCACTCAGTGGATTGACCCCAAGCAACTTGTGTATTTTGTATGTGCCTAGTACCTAAGTACCTATATTATAACCTGCATTGAGTATCCTATTAGGTACTAACTCAATGATTTACTGACAGGTCATTTTTCGGTGATAAATTAATAAAATATAAGTTTTATTGAATTTATTGATTGATTCGGTCCACTTCGTTCACAAAATTTAAGTTGCTATCGATAACATTGTCGAGGAATTTAGTTTCTTTGCGTTTTTATTACTATGTATAATTTTGGTTGTCAATGTGAGTCATGAGAGAAGACTGGTCAATCTTTTTACCATCATCTACTGATCTAGATAATAGCGACGAATTGGATAAAATTTTGTATTAAGACAAGGTTTTGCTTTTTAAGATTTCTTATCAATAGTTACGATCGTTAACTTGCGCCAAGTCTCATTTTTGGTTTAGACCGCCCTGTATATGATGATCTGCACAAGACTTGATAAACGAGAGTAAGTATTTATACAGAAATTATTGGGTGAGGCGTGAGGGGAAATAAGTTAAAATGCTCTAATTAGAGAAAACTGCAGCATATACAATAACAAATGCTTTGGATCATCCCTGAAGTTGTACAAAAGATTTCATTTGAAGTAAAAATTATTTTTTTATCTTATAACAATAAAGTTATTAGCAAAAGTAGTTTTACTTTCCGAACTTTTTTAAAAAATATTTCCTGAAAAGAAAACATACCCGATCAGAGAACACTAAATACTACCTCCAAAGAGTGGAACCACGGTCATATAGCAAGGTCTTGAAACGAACGTAGAAAAGTTATTAGCTTAGCATCCAGTCTTATTCAGCTACCAATTTCTGCAGCATGATTTGCAGTTGGAGGGACATGTTGCTTAAAATATAAATATCCCAATTCAAAGGATGCTGAAAAAATGTAAGAAGATTCTCACTGTATGTATAATTCGACCTTCCATTCCGGACCTGTTTGTACGACCGTGGAATGTGGACAAAAATATGAGGTGTGACAAATGACAAGTCGAAATTCGAAATTGAATGATTCTACAATTAACAATATTTTTCAGCGGATTTCTGTTTTATACGACTGAAATTCTGCCTAGCGATATCATTCAATATCTACTTAACCATATTATGAAGATATCTAAACTAAGTATGTTACAGGAGAGTTTTGTAATGTTTTGATAATTTTGAATAACTATATACGTACTTTGCAGGTGGGCCATTAGAAATTAGTATTACTTTGCAAGAATATCATTTTCGAAATAGTACAACAGGAGGAAGATATCCCTTGAGCTACATTACCGTGAAATTAGGGAGTGTTGAAAATTTCATGTGAGTACCTACATACAGATTTAATAATAGAATTTGATAATTATTTGTGGAAGTTATACTTTGGTTGGTGCAATCAGTCCCAGATTGATATATTATGCCAAAGAATAGACATAGATATGCTTCTGATGTTCTGCAGTCATGAAAGTATCTAATAAGCCACCATAATCCATAATTACAATCTGGGAAAGGTACCAATCAAAGTACAGATATTCAGCAAATCTTAGGTGCAGAAACTTAATTTTTTTATATGGTAGGTAACTGCATCAAAATATATTCAAGTATCAATTGCTGAATTCAATTTCTTATAATACATTATAAAACAAAACTCTCTCATCTAAACTCAGTAACTGTTATTCCAAATATTCGAAATATCGAAAAGTGGCTAACGTTAGAAGAAATCTAGATGATATTCATCAGCGCCCCCTTTTCCCACGAAGGAAGGATGAATAAAGCCAACATGAACACTCAGATTTCAACAAAGTGGTTTGTATTCTAATAAATCTATTTCATATATATATATATATATATATATATATATATATATATATATATATATATATATACCTTTGGGAGTTTCTTGGGCTTTAGGCTCTGCCGTTTATTGATAATTCGTGTTGAAAAACTCACTTATTCAATCACAAATAAAAAAATCTATTCCAGTGGTAAAAAGTTTTCGGGTTTACATTAAAACGTTTAGACATTTTTATTGAATAAACTATAGAAATGAAAACGGGAAAATTAATTATATTCTACAAATACTGAAAAGAGAATAAAATTAACCACTGACGTAAAACATTGAAATTCGAATAATTGAAATAAAAAGTTAATTCTTGATAAAAAAACATGGTTCTTATTGTGTCATAGTTTTGGTAACTTGTTTCTTCTTTTTCATGGTTTTCATATTGTTCTTTTTAAAATAAAATTATTGAGATGACTTTCTTCGTGTCTTTTACAATATCCTCCATTAGTTACCGGAAGGCTTTTCAATTAGCCTAGGAGATTTCTTTTATAAAACTGATTTATGGCATTTTATTTAGTCTATTTTTATAGTTTACTCTGTTTTGTTTCTTCTTTATATAATAGATCGTTTCCACAATTACGAGTTTATGTGTATTTTGTTCAGTAGTTAATATTTTGTTTTCATCATAATTTAAAGTATGTTTTTTCCTCTTCATGATTTGTTAATGCGGTTTTATTCTTTTCTCATATTTATGATCTCTGATATGATTTATGAGGTTTTTCGAGTTTGCCTGATATATGCGCTAAATATTGTTATAATTACATCCTTATTCTACAATGATTGCTTGTATCTATTTGTCTTTGTCTTACAATTCTTGATGAAAATAATGTTTACATCGTTTGATTTCCTAATTCCTTAACCTAATCTATACTATATGGTTGTTTGCAAGTTAATTCCATATTTGTATTATCAATCAAATCGATTAAAAATTGTGAAATATTGGATTATTCGTAGTAGAAGTAAAGAGGTGAGCATACTGCTACTGCAGAAAACTAAGTATGTTTGTGAAGTGTGTTTCGTGATTAAAAAAGTTTTTGAAGAACAAAAATCTGGCAAACAAGTTTGGAAGATGTCGTGTCTTTATTTAAACTCCTTGGTAGTTTGGATCACTTTTATTTACAACTATGTACAGTATTGCCTTAACTATAATTTACTTGAATTAGTATACAAGTTCTGTTTATCGTGGACCACGTCAACCTTCGCGCTTCGCCATGTCTCTGCCTGTCACTTGTCTACACGGAACACCAGTGTCGAGTCCTATGCACTCTTGTCACTTTAAGGCTACGATCACACTACAGAAGAGAAGTGCATCACTTATATAGGTGCTGTAATTTGAATTTGCAACGGTAATGTTGCAGAGTCGACGGGACTCTGCAACATTACCAAATTGGATTTTGTTTAAGCTAGAGTATTATTAAAACAAGATTTGTAGACGTGTTTGATAAAGTTTTGCCTATTTCAAGCTTGTACTTATAATTGAGAATCAAGTAATCTTGTATCATTATATTATAGATAAAATTGGATAATGGTGAACATTGTAGATACTCCTTTGATAATTCATGAAGAAAAAAAGGACATCGATTCGATTCCAAGTTGCTCTGGAATACCTCGAAATCAGTATCAGGCTACGACGGTGAATTGATTACAAATCCTTCAAACAAGAAGCAGTTTGGTAGGGCTGATGAAAATGAAGGATGACAAGATTTATGAAAGTATGCAAGATAAAGTCTAATTATATAAAGGTATTAACCAAACTAAAGAATAGTTTGGTTTTCAATAACTATTATCATGGAATGAACATTGTGAGAGCAAATTTTTGGATGTCTCAAACAGACATGGGTAGTATTCGAATACCCGGTATTCTGAATCCTATTCAGAATACATTTGGCTGGTATTCGAATACTATTCGAATACATTTGTGTATTTGGTATTTGTTATTCGACTGAATACTTTTTTGCACAGTACTCGGTATTCTGGATCCTTAATACCGTTTTTAAAACCCAGTATTCGAATACCCACTATTCTAATCCTAATAATCGTTACGCTTAACGCAAATGAAGCGTGTACCAAAGCATTTTATGTTTTATTCAATAATAATATTGTTTTTCAAATCTTTTTAATTGAAACTTTAAGAAATAAAAATTAGTGCATTTTATTTAACATCTCTGGTGACACTGTGTATCAGAAAAATATATTTTAAGTTTTATTATAGATTTCTTATTTTTATTATATATTTTTCTAAACAGAACATAGATATGTTTTTTTTAGTTGGAATATTCCTGAAATATTCATATGTCAACGAATCCACGTATTCAAATACCTTTTTTTTCTTTGTATTCGAATCTGGATTATTCGAATACAATTTAGAATAAAGTATTCAGGATTCGTATTCGAATACCGGATTCCAGTATTCGACCCAAGTCTAGTCTCAAACACGTTGTGCCAAACAAAACTCACGCAGATGGTCTACCCAAGACAAGGTTGTCGCTTTGGCTTTGTTGATGTTCTACCATTTAAAAATACTCTTCTTGCCATGCCGCCAAAGGTAAGACAATAAAAAAAGTCAAAACTTCTCAAATTCTTGTTATTATGAATTTAAGGTATATATCCAATCTACAATTAATGTCCATACTGTCCACCATATTGGTGAAACAATAAAAAATAGATGAAGATTTGTGTCTTGCTCTTCGACGAGGAACATCTTCAATATTTAATGGGCAGAAAGACCGCCTTGTAGGGTATTATGTATGTAGGAACATGTTCAGATCCCAGTAAAAGTTGATGGTGAGTCTTTTGAATGGAAGCCCGCTTTGGAAATATTCGAAAAGCTTATAGCACTGACCAACGGGCGGCTTAGATTCATGCATAAGGTCAACGATCACCACCATGCACCAAAAATGAACAATGCGATGAAATAGAATATTGCTGCTCAAGTGATGGGCCATACTGTCATATCATGAGATAAATTTAAGAATTTATTGAATTAAATCAATTAACACTACACTGCATTAAAACATATTTTATTAATCTAAATTGTACCTAATGATTTCAGGAGAATTGGAGCAGCGCTGCTTAGCAACAGCTGCATTCATAGCACGGACTGATGAATTTTTCGATAGTTTTAATGACACCTGATGGAAAGCTAGTGAAATGAGTGAACGAGACATCAGCTCATCATGAGTATTGGAAGAAGGCTTTCCAAATGGTAAAGCAGTGGCATTTTCTTAGGATACCATTAGGAGGAAGAATTATGATAAAAACCTTATGGTTGATAACATGATGCAATATCTATCTCAGTCGTGGTATTTTGAAATGAAGTCTATGCCAATACAGGTTACAGTTTGAAGTAGATGTGTGTTTCAGTTTCTCATAGGGATATTTATAATTGCCATTGGTTTAACGTAATTTACAGCACCTTTGTAAGGTATCCTCATTCCCAGGAGCGTTTGCATTATGTTAACCACATCCTCACTGAATCTATAAATAATGAAATATCTTCAAATTTTTACTAAATTTGATTGATAATAAATAGTAAACGAATTATAGAAAAAAAGTGCATACAACAAAAGATTCAAAAATTACGATATCAACAATG
This sequence comes from Crioceris asparagi, assembly GCA_958507055.1. Classification (NCBI taxonomy): domain Eukaryota; kingdom Metazoa; phylum Arthropoda; class Insecta; order Coleoptera; family Chrysomelidae; genus Crioceris; species Crioceris asparagi. The sequence goes on from OY293829.1 coordinate 43,120,929, forward strand.
CCGTCTTCTAGATTTCAAAATTTTCAGTTATATAAATTTCGAAAATCTAAGTACTAGGTGGAATCAATGACCTATTAACAGAGATAGCCAGAACTCTTCATTGATAAAATACGTTTTGTTTGTTGACAACATCTTTGTGGGCCAGGGGGGTGAGCTGTGGAAGCGGTCAGAAGGGCGCTACAACCGTTTTAACTAAACCCCGCCTCACTGCACTTCCACATAGAAAATATGACACCAGTGGCGTCTCGTTCTTTTAGGTTTCATTTGGTCTACGTCGAAATAATTAATACCACAAAATAAATCTGGAGCTTGGTGAAAAAAACTCAATGTCCGAAAGTTGCATGTTTCAGCAATATTATTAAATAGGTGTGTATAATTCTGTTATAAGTCTAGGATTTGAAGCGCAAACAATATAAAAATCTCTTATGAAATAACAATGATGAGGTAATAATTTCTTTACTACGCCCATGACCGACGTTTATATGTCAATAATTTTCTTTCAAAATTCAAATATATGAGTTACCAAATTTTAATTTAGACGGGCTACTTACCGATTAAAAATTATTTCTGGGTTCGTGGATTCTATTTTATTGCACACTTTGCAACGTCTACTCATTTTTTCAAGTTTTGAAACTAAAGAATATAATAGAATATTCAAAAACAACCAAAACACCAAGTATTTAAATAATGGGGGGGAGAAGTTGATATGCGATGAGGCGTGGCCGAACAAGGGATGATAACACAATATATTGTTTATAGTTGCGTCTATCTCTGTTAATAGGTCATTGGGTGGAATGGCTTTCTTAGTCCTTTCCTACTATGACCTTTTCAGATCTGTTATGGTTTTAGAATACTGGAGAATACTTTAATGGTTCCAGAATATTAGAAAAGTAAAGTGTTTTTATTTTCATGAAGGAAATTTGATTATACATCGTTAGTTGATAACTCCTAGGTATGTATAATATATTTGAATGAATAACAGCGACTAATATTTAAATTTTAATTGATAACAATGATTAATTGATATTAGTACCTAGTTCTATGAATTTTGATTTTTTAGATAATAATGCTTAATATACATGATATATTGATTAAGAGACAATCACAACTGTATTAATTTGAAGTTCTATTAGTGTATATGTTTACTTGTAGGTATATACAATATATTTAGATAAATAACTGTGAATAACATTTGATATTTTATGTTTATTTTTGCAATTTCTTTTAATAGTTCTATAAATTTTGATTTTGTTGATAGTAATACCTTTAAGATATTTTATTTAAGAAACATGATGATGATGTATATGTGATAAACCACATTTTTGTAACTTGTAATAATGTACTTTTATAAATTTGAACTTTATAACAAATGAAATATTATTTTCTAATTGATAAATGTTATATTTTTTGATTCGGATAACTTACATATTATAGATAGATAGAATTGATAAAATTTCTTGAAACTGTTTGATATACTTCAGAATGTTTTTGAGCAGATTCAGGGGATAAATCTTGAGTTGTTGAATCATCTAATGTAAGATTCCTCTTTTCCAAAAGGCGTTGACGAATTTCACTCGATAATAAGCCGCTGATAAATGCATCTCTAATGGAAAGTTAACGATGTTCTTTAGCAGTTACGTCCTTGAAGTTACAGTCTTGACTGAGCTGATTCAAGACCTGAATCTACGGGCTTATATTTTCTCCAGGCTGCTGTTTCCATGTAGAAAGAATATGCCTGGCAAAAGTTTCGTTTTGTGTTTTTATGTAGATTTTGTCTAAAATACTCACAGCATCAGCATAGGTTTTTACTACAAAAATGTATTCAAAGACATTGTGATTTACATAGTTTGTGAGCAGCTGTAGTTTTTGGGCCTCTTCTAATTTCTTTACTGAAAACATGATTTTCTGGAACGTGGTCATCCAATGGCTTCATTCCTTCGCAGCATTCGTGGAGCTGGGGTCAGTATCAAATATTTCGGGTCTGAGGAGCTTGTCCATTTTGTCAAATAAAGTGTAGTAATGCTAATACCTTCAGAAATATGGCTTTAATACACAAAATTAAGCTTGACATTAAACTAAGAAATTATATATAAAATGTCACAATGTCGAATAACATAAACACAGTCGGCGTATTCAAACTCATACAGAGTATATCATCACATGAAGGTAGAAGTTATGAACTGTGGAAGAGGACTGCAATCTTCAATGGGCAAGCATAAACCACACATTGTAATATGTTGGGTCTATGGGCTGTAGAAGAGGACTGCAATCTCCAATGGGAAAGTGTACTAAACAGAAGGTACCAAAATAGGCTTTTTTATCAGACTTTTTTTGTGCGCATGCGTCAGTGTCGGCTATTTTTTCGTACTGTTTTATGTAAACATGCATGTGAAATGATAAATAAAATAAACAAGTATTAAATAAACCATATATAATCAAAAAAATAACAAAAATATTAGAAAATAACAGTCTTAATTAAAAAATAAATTATTTCAATAATTTTTGTATATGTTATCTGTACGAAAAGGAACAACAATACGGTGTTGTTATAGAGTAGAGTCATTTCGCCGGTTAGCCGGCCAGTCCCTATTGTCGGCCAGTTTTATGTATAAACATGAAAAATAACCCACAAATCTCACAATTGTACTCAATGTCGTTTGCCCGATTTTCGGCCACTATTCCGTTAGTGAATGGTAAAGTGGTTCTCTCTTATGGTGTAATATTGAACTAACAGAAAACTTAAAAGATGGCCATGTCCGTGTGAATAGCAGATCGCTACAGCAGTTACCAAATTTTTAGTGTGGGTACAGAGCAAATAGTAAATAATATTGTAACGTTTAACCCTGTGCTAAACGTTGTGGGGTGAGTTCACTTGCGTAAGACTCAAAATTCGCAGTTTGCTTCCAATGGTTTATTTTCAAACACACTGTACACGATCTTCTGTTATGCTACAACTGTCACCACTTGTCACCTTGACAATCTATACTGTCACTGTCTTTACCGACAGAACTACTATTAACCTCTGATTCCACAGACTGACTATTATCAACTGTCTTTATAAACTCATTTCATAAGACTGACTCTGTCCTGTGATCGACACGGCTTTATATACCTGAATCATGACATGACATTCATCGAGAATGTTCTATGAATATCTAGCGCACATAATTTATGTTCTAGATCCTTGTCAAACTGACAATGTATGACAAATTGTACCTCACATATAGTTTCTGGAAGGATCGAGAATAACTCTACCATAATTCTAGAACTACATAATGAAATATACAAGCAACTACTATAGCAAACAAGGTAGTAGAAATAAATAGGTAATAAACGAATAACAACCGTAAGTACATGAATACCTATCCACGTTACAATATTTTACATCTCAACCATTAATCTTTTTTTTGCGATTGTTGTCGCTTATTGCATATTAATCTATCGATTTGTGCAAGAAAACGGCCTAAAATCAATTTTGGCTTTGAAAAAAAAAGTGGCCGGTAACGGGTATAACAAAAATTTGTTGGAACCTGAAGATGACCCTCTTCCAAGCGCCAGCAAAACGAACGTTTTATCAACTTGTATGGATATTTTAGGAGAGATTAATAACAGCACTAGCAACCTACTTACATCTTAAGACCCTTTTGCTAAACACCTGAATTATCCAGAGCTCATAAGAAACCCAACAATGTAAAAGCAAAACTCAAACGGCCCAGCGCTATATCATCAAGCGCATGGAGACAATTCTATAAGGAAAAAGGTGATTTGAAACCAATCAAGACCTTGAAGAGAAAGGACAACAATACAACAGAAGCAGAAAACTGCAGTGAAGAAGAGACGCTACATCAGGAAAAAATAAAAGAAGCTGAAGAAACTGACATGCTGCCGCCATTAGAACCTGAAAAGAAGATCATCTGTTGCGGCAGTTGTTCAGAAGAGCTTTTCAGCGATGCTGAAGATGAAGACGAGAAAAACATAGGATGAGATCATTGAATCATTTTTCGCAGTAGTACCACATAAGTGTACATAATTTTTCGGAACGCCTTACGAACAATATACCTAAGTGCGAGTGTTGTTCATGAAATGTAGGGGTACCTACCAACTTGTTTCAAGAATAATCTTTTTCTTTATTGTTTTGTTTGAGTTTCTATATTTTGTGATAACGAGTGACTAAACTATCTCATGTTTTAGACTTTACCAAAGTATATCTACCATAGTTTTGTACCTATAAAAGATTTTGTATTTTCCGTGTTGAATTCATTGAGTAATATGTAGTAGTTATGTCATGGCCGGTCATCCAAATCAAATTCCTATTTTCTGGCCGCCGGCCGAGAAGTGGTATCGTACTGGCCGGAATTGAGAAACTAGTGGCCGAAAACCGGGAAAATGAGGAAATTTTTGTTTTTATCAGTTTTTGAAGGTGGGAGTAATTAGTTATCCAACTGACACTGATTCATTATAGTAGACTAAGGGTTTCTAAGAATTATATTCAAAATTTGAGTACCATATTTGTAAAAATAAATATTTTATAATTGATTACTGCTCCTCAGTTCACTAACTGGCTGAAAACAGGCACATTGACCCTATGTAAGATTGATACACGGGTATAAATCATTCAAAGGCAACACAAAGCCATTATTTTAAACATTTTTCAAAACGTTGCCTACAATATCGTTATAAAATTATTAAATCATCAGGCAAAATACATATTAAACATGTTCAAAATGTGCCAATGTGGACTTATGGGTGAAAAAATAAGTGATAGAGGTTTTCGATCGTTTGATGAGGTTATTAAAGATACGTAGATACATTTGTTCAATACATTTTCACGGCGAAAGTGGTCCAACAGAATAAAATCCCAATACTCCTCTGAGTTATAAAGAATGTCAACATATTAATAAATCAAACTATGGTACCGTATTGTTATTTAATAAGGAAGAATATTGGAGTTATAACCTATAATTTGCTTGTAGGTGATCATAGCAAGAACCAGAATGATACATAGATACATATGGTTGAAATTCTTTAGCACATCCTGTGAGGGAAATAGCCAAATTTGAGAATAATTTGTGGCTGGAGTTTATGAAACGCTCTGATTTTCATCGTGTTGTTTCAGAATGACCAGCCATTTTCCTTTGTCAACAGCTGGATCGACAGGTACTTTATTTCCTCGAAAAATAAGTTTTCTTAAAATATACTATTCAACATTATATATTACATTTTTTAAATATATTTTCATTATGCATACTAGGTAGTATGATAATCATGTTTAACCTCACAATGTTATTTTTTTATTTTAATAATTATAATCGTCATTAGTTTCCACATAAATTAAAATGAAAGTGCAATTGCCAATAATTGATTGACATAATTTATTCAAACGTTATTATAATTATTATTTATTTTTCATTATTTTCCACATAATATAGAAGAGCTCACTTTTTTTTCCTTTTTGCAGACGTCCATGGCACTTTATTATTTATTTTAACTGTTCGCAACATAAGTGCTTCTTTAGAGTTATATACCATTGAAGTACTGCCAACGACTTTTTCTAATAATTCATATTTGTGTAGATAATTGCTTTACCAGCCATTACTTATCAAAACAGTACGAAACTTTTGAGTTGCTGCCGTTTCAATATGGCTGCTGCGCTTGCGCTCATCACATGATGAAAAGCCCTATTGTGGACTAACAAGGGTTGCTAAAAGATCCGCATTGGCGCTGATTAGTGATAGTGTATAGAACAACAAAAAGAAGAAATTGTATTTCTATTAGATGTTATAGGCTGCTTTCGGGAAGCGCGCTATTTGCGCTAATAGCTGCATTTGGCCGTTTGCGGAGACGCTATGTGGCGCTATGAAAGCGTTCGTGACGTCACAAATTGAAAGGCGTGTGACGTCAGTGATCACGCTATTTTCGCAATTTCTGGCGAGGTGAGGCACGAGATGCAAATAACGCTATCAGCGCTATCTTCACTCTCCGAACGGTTGACAGGTCTCCAAATTTTGATATTGGTCGTGTCCACAGCAGTGTCTGATTACCAATCGATTAGTAATCAGTAATCAAAAAGTTGACGTCTTCAATGTGACAGCTATCAGAAAACCATAATAACATAAGCTATATTTTGTTTCAGATATTTCTCAATTCTATTATGGACCTCTATCGTTCCGTTTACCACATAATCTTTTTCATTATAAATATATATAATAGAAAATACGTTTTCTTCCATTTTCAATTCCTCTAATATGTGTAATTGTCGAATTAAATTATTTCAAATCATTTGACAAGTGTCAGTTTGACAAATAATGCATCAGTAATCAGTCGTGTCCACAAGATACCGATTTTTGATTACTGATTACTAATCGTTTAGTAATCAGGCACTGCTGTGGACACGACCATTGTGTGAATTTTCATGTGTTCTGAGTATTATCCGCCAATGGCGTCAATTGAAACTTCAATTTATAAATACAGTTAGGCTCAATAAATTTAGTTTTTTGGAACAGTTGAGTTCTGAAAGCTTCTTCAACAACGATTGTACAAACAGTGAATTTTGATGAAAAGATATCAGAGCAAGAGCTATATTTAGTCAGTTTGCGAGATGGATTTGGGGGCATCGTAGAAGTTTACTTAAGTATTGAAGATGCGAATCGTTGTGAAACTGGTAAGCATATTATAATAAAAAGATATTTTATATTCCTAAGTACTGGGCCTGAATATTCTGAAAATATAATATTAGCAAAAAAGAAACTAAGTATAATTTCAAGAGCTCCTGAGAAATAATTTGCTATAGTTATCATCGGCCCAGAGCAAAATAGCTTATAAGGCTTATCAGAAACTTATACTCAAATTTTTGAATCAAGACTAGTTAGTTTGTTAGATAGAGCATAAATAAAATAGTAATTTTTTTCTAGTAATCATCTAATTGAGTCATCATACACATATTTTATTTTTCTAGATACGGTGTTTGTGCAGTCTATAATAGACTCATCAAGAGCTGATGACAAACCTCCGAATTCTGACCAAAACCAGAAGTCTTAATAACTTATTTAGATGGTCGAATGCGGCAATGAAAAGCACGTATAAAACTATCAGAGACTACAATTCCAAATCTGGGAATAACCCACGCTCGTGGCCCTATTTAGAGATAATGGAATCTCTGATGGGCGAGCGGCCTTTCATGGAACCTCCTGCACTAGCCTCTTCCAGCTGTGGAAATATTAAAACATAGATGAGTGTCCAGAATAATAATAACTGTACTGAGTCACCCACAACTAGCCGTGTCCGCGCCCGGAAGAGACCAGCAACGGAGGAAGTTCCTTCCATTGCCAGTGCAATTCTAGAGAGTAGAAGAATGACCGTTACTTCACTTGTCACCTTAACGTCATTCGGGCAATGCTATGTGATGATTTCGAGATGGAAACACAAGTCACAAGTCATGTTTTGATGACCGAATGTCAAAGTTCTGATACCTGATTGGTGCGTTTGAAAGTTCGGCAGGTTTCGTTTGGTCTCGCTAAACACAACGCTAGTTGCGTTTTGTATCTCGAAATCACCAATTTTTAGTTTTTGTTGTATTTTGGTTTGGAGATTTTGATTGTGTTTCTTTGTTGTTTTTGGGGTTTTATTGAAGAGTTGAACATGAGTCACTCATAGTAATTTATTCTCAGATGCTTCGTTGTCCATCAACATATATCATGAAAATTTATCCAGCGTTAACAAGACATAATAATTTAGAGTTAAAACTTAAAAACCAAACAATCATAGATAAAAATAAATACTAATAAAACATTAATAGTGAAGCGGAATTACTGACCAAGGGAAATAAATAAATAATCTTCAGTAAACTTTAAATTCACAAAAACCCATAGACTCAATCATGGTACCATGGTCTTAGTACTTGGCAAAGAATAAAAATCTTTGTTCCTTGATCTATGATGTTACCTCAATCTATTTTTCACTGTCAATACAAAATTTCAAAATAACCGTCTTTTTACCTTCTTAGCTCCATCTCTCTCCACGACCTCTCTCTTTTCCGATAGCTGCAAATTAATGTACAGGCCAGTGTAATTCAGAGAAAACTTACATGGTATAGGCTACATATATATATATATATATATATATATATATATATATATATATATATATATATATATTACTGTGGATTTTTTGAACCATTTATAGTATATTCTCAGGTATCTCTTGGGATCTAGGTTCGTTTTTTTAAAAGATCTGAAACAAAAATCAAATTTCCTTTTTTAAAAATGTTTTAAATACATATTATGTTATATAAAAAAAATATATTTATATATATATACCTACTCATGAGCAATAAATAATATCGGAAGTGTATTTGTGTAATATAAAACTGATGAATCTATGGAGCCCCAATGGCGAAACGTCTTTTCAATTATGTTTTTTTATATTAATTATATGTTTTTATCGTTTTGATGTTTTTAAAACACGAACCGAAATCCCAAGAGATACCTGAGAATATATATATATATTTGAATAAAAATGCAGTCATATATTCAATAAAATTCTTTGATTGAAGCCGAGCTTTCGAGAATGTTTATTCTCTTCTTCAGGGCAAAAATCGTGAATTAAGAATAAATTAGCCAAAAACAGGAAATATTTCATAGCCATCAATTACAAATTTGTGTTTTGATCTTGGTGGCCAGTTTTGATCGCCAAACCGAGAAATTACACGGTCTGGAAACTTGGTCCTCAGTAACGTCATTGTTTCGCCCGCTGTGTGGCAGGTAGCACCGTCTTGTTGGAAGAACATATCGCCCACATCAATTCGATCCAATTCAGGCTAAAAAAAGTCTGTTAACATTTCCCGATATCGTACACCATTAACATTTAGCGTATTTCTAGCATCATCTTTTTAAGAAATATGGTCCAATTACTCCCCCACTCCAAAAAGCACACCAAACAGTTACTCGCGATGGATGCATTGGCTTTTCCAGTATAACACGCGGATTTCAGCGCCCGAAATTCGGCAGTCCTGCTGAAAATGTGCCTCATCCGCATGAATTTGATTGTGCTCCAGCACCCAACTGATGAATCGACGGCGCTTTGCATGGTCCCTTGGCTTGAGTTCTTGAGTCAATTGTATCTTATATGTGCGCAAATGCAGATCTTATGTCAAAATTTGTTAAAATCCATTGCAGAGTGGGTATGGTATTGTTTAATTCTTGACTACGATGCCGAATGGTGCCTGGATTCTCGGCCAAACTTTCCTTCACTGCAGCTATGTTTTCGATGGATTGACAAGGACGGTGACGAACAGTGGTCTTCTCATACCTCAACGTGACTTTCAAATTTTCTAATTAAACAACAAACTGTCGACTCATTTGGGGCATTGTTGCAACCGAAAATTGCGCGTGATCTGTGAATAGTTTCCGCGAAACTTTCCCCATTTTTATAGTGTGTTTTCACAATAATTAAACGTTTCTCGTTTGAATAACGCTCCATAACACCTATCGCGTGGTTTGTACATGACAGCTGTCAACAAAAAAACATGAAGCTATTCGCGCAAACAAAATGGCGGCAACTTAAAATACGGAGCTCTTGTTGAGACACCCTTTACTTTCCGGCGTCCCCCAGGGGTCAATTTTAGGACCCTTGCTCTACAAATGCTACTCCTATGCTTCCATAGATTTCTGTATAATTCGTTTCTATGCAGATGACACGCAGATGTATATGAATTTTCATGCAGAAAATGCGTCTTAAAAGTTTAACAAAGATATAAACAAATTAGTTAATACCCCCAAATTCACAGTTTGTCTATTAGCGCACATTCTAAATCATCTCTAGTAGTGTTTTGTAGGGAAAAGACTATAATTATATTAAGACCAATATAAATATTATTCTTTATGATGTTCTGGTACCATGCGTAAATCAAGAAGAAATCTAGGCGTTATACGAAATAGAGACCTCCGCTTCAAAATCTACATAAGCGATGTAATTAAAAACGCCTTCCATATCCCTCAATTCCGGTATAGTAATTGACATATTGTAACGTGCAAGGGGAACAGCCGCCGGTATTGGCTACAAAGTGGCGGCATCCGTTTGAAGTAAGCGCGAGATATAAACTGTGGTTGGAAATATCGAAAGCGGCGTTGACAGAGAGCGACGGCAGCATGCCGGCATCTACTCTTAAAATGCCGACAAAGGAATTTCGAGAAGCGTCCAGTGGCGGCTTCCGAATCAAAGACCAGAAGCCGCTCGAATGATCTGGAGACTTTGTCGGATATATATATATATGGGAGAATTGTCGGCAAGAAGACAGAAAATGAAAGACTGTGAATAAATAGAATAGTCCGAGTAAGTTAGTGAGGATATAGTAAAGTTAAGTTGTAATTTATATTATTTCGAGTATAAATAAAGTTTATTTACCAATTATAAATTAGTCTCACTTATCTGCGAACCCGCATACGCAACAATATATTAACAAAAAACTCAACATATTACTTTGCAAAAGTCTAGTTCTTTCAAAATTTATTTTTTGTGACAGTTTGTATCATTTTTACATAGACTCGGAAGATTAACAACTAATACAAAAAGTTCAAAATGCATGTGTGCGCCTTATCTATGGTATACGTAAGTATGAACATCTCTCCTCTAAATCATAGAACTTCCATAAAATAATCAGTCTAAGAACGCTGTAATATTTGTTTAATAAAATTACAGGTAGTAAAACTCGTAAAAAGAAGTAAATGTATCCAAAATCATTTATACAAAAGTTGCAGAATAAAGAAAATATTAAAATTTGAAAAAATGTAAAATTTAATCTGACTTTTTGATATTCTCGACCACAGCGTTATCAGTGTAGTGTTCACTGTTGATGTGGTGATACTGGGTATGGCTCATTTTTTTGTAGGATACAAATTACTTATCATTCATTTATTCATTGTACGGTTTTCACCACATGGCATACGTTTTTGAAATCATTGAACTTGTGGACATAATATTAACTTACGGGAAGTGCCACCAAAATGCAGCCGCAGCATGTCGTTTGTACGCGGAAAGGTTTCCTTTAAGAAATCATGTTTGTAAATTTAGTTATAAGACTTCGCGACACAGGCTACTCAAAGGAATAACGTGGTGGTCACGCTGGAAGACCTCCTTCACGCGAAATGGTAGAGATTGAGGAAGACATTGTAGAAATTGTCGAAAACGACTCAACAACGTCCACTCGGACAGTAGCAGCGCAAGTTGGAACTGCTCATAGCAAAGTGTGTACGACAAGAACAACTTTATCCAGATCATTATCAACGGGTACAAGCGTTACAAACCGGAGATGGTCCTAGAAGAGTTGAATTTTGTCAGTGGCTATTGAATCAATACAACAGAAATGAAAATTTTACCAAATTTATTTTGGCTACTGACGAGGCCACATTTACAAGAAATGGAGTTACAAATTTTCACAACAACCATATTTGAGCAGTGGAAAACCTGCTAGCTGTGAAAAGAACCCATTTCCAGCACAGATTTTCAGTAAATGTTTGGGCTGGCGTAGTAAATGGCATGCTTATTGGGCCTTACTTTTTTCTAGCTCTACTGACAAGTGACATTTATGTAGACTTTCTTCGAAACACACCGCTACAAAGATGTTCCTTTAAATGTGCGACGTGAGACAAAATATGTGGTTTCTACCACCACATTTTAGATGAGAAGTTAGGGAACATTGAAATAATGTGTAACCTAATAGATTGATAGGGCGGAATATCTAGATTTCTTGGCCTTCACGCTTTCCGGACTTAACGCCCTGCGATTTTTTTCTGTGGTGCTATTTAAAACAGTTGGTTTATCACGATGGAGAAGTAAATACTATGCAAGAACTGCAATAGTGCATCGAAAACACTTGTGATGTTCTTCGTGGACACCCGGATTTTATTTTTGAAGGGTTTAGTGACTGGATACGCCGAGTAAGACTTTGCACAAAACGAAAAAATGGTGAAAATTTTGAACAATTTTTGTAACCGGGGATGCAATGAGTTGCTATAAAAAATTATGATTGTCGGTACTATTACTTATTTTTATGAGTTCTACAAACTGTTAAAACCAATGACTCAACTATGAGAACATCCTGTATCAATCTTAGGCAAAAAAAGATATTCCAAAACAAAAAACGGCACTTTTTAGATGTGGATTCCCTTAAAATATCGCGACTTACTACTCATATAATAAACTTCCCGATAACTTTAAAATAGTGTCTCTAAGTAGCTTCTTAAATAAACTCAAAACATTTCTGCATTCTAATGACTTTAATTTTTTTTTTTTCGTTTTTTTTTTTCCTCAGACGGGTTTTTGTTTCCTTTGATTTGTTTCGCAATACACATATCTAAAAATTTAGTTTATTTTTTCAATTAAATTTATTTATTTCGTTTGTGCGACCAGATGTTGCTTAAACTTTTTGTATTTACACCTCAGTCAAAATCAATTTAACCAACAAGCTGAGCACAAGCATTTTACCTAAAATATATTTGTATTTAAATATTTTGTTCTTTCTATTTATTATTATTATTGATTGATAAAGCAAACCCGACGAAGGCGGGCGAAGATCTATCGTAATTATACTTAACGTCTCATTAGAAGATGATTGATCAATTGATTACATGTAGTACTGTCATAGAGTTAATTCTCAATTCTACTGTCAAGTACGGGTCGATTAGACAACTTTTAGCGGTCAAATTCAAGAACTTTTCCGCTTCCTGGCTCCGCTGCGCGGCGCACTCCCAACATGCCGTCATAATTTTAGAGTGTTATTCTTTATTGATAATAATAATGTTATCCTGGTCTATTGATTACCGAGATTATTAAAAAGGGTTTAAAAATAACTATGGGAGGTAGGTAATCATCTTCGAATGAGACGCTACGTATAATTACGATCGAGCTTTCTGTATTTTAAGAAGAAGTCCATTTCTCTAAGTGGAGTGGTGTAACCAGTTAAGAAGAAAACACTAAGTCAACTCTACATTTAAATTGTGGAGATGACGTAGTGTTTCCTTCTTAACTATTTTATTATCATTGGTTCAGCAACAGAATCATTTGCATCCTGTATCGGTCGATTGTAAAAGAGAGCAAAGACTGTTAATCCAACATACCAACTAGCAGTTCTCCTGGATCATGTCTACAAGCTTTAGAAATTGTTGCGTGCTTTACACTATATGCACAGAAGGTATTGATGAGAATATATACCTACAAGAGAATGGTAACTCCCATGTAAATCTTGTTGACTATGTTTCGACCTTAAAATACTAGCGTTGTGACGGCTGCCCTGCTAACATTGTAGTGGCGGCAAATTTAAACATACTGATGGCGGCTAATTCGAAAGTAACAAGCTAGCTAGAATTAAAGAAAGCAATGGAAACCTTCAGAAATTGTTGAAGAAAATTTATAGAAAATAACTTTCGAGACTTTTCATTTAACTTTTCATAAGAGTGACCAAAAAAAGTAATATGAATGCTGGAAATATTTTTTCTATAACTCTACTCCAACACTTTCTGAAGGTTTTATTTCTGTCACATTTTTTTAAATTGGATTTATAAGGTCATAAGAACTGAACAAATTGTTAGAAGTTCATTCTTTAATATTGCATATGTTATCACATATAAAGAATACAAAATAAATTGTTCAAAATAGTTAATTTTATCATTTTTAAGATATATTTACAAAGAATTTCAAATATATACCATATATGAGCTCCCTAACATAAAACATAATAACACACACAATAAACAGACGAATATTAAGGGCTTCATTTGTTTCGTCCTTCTTTCTCCGTTGTTTCTCATTGGACATATAAATAAAAAAGAACAAATTCTAAAAATATAATATAAGCAAGTAAACAGAAATATTAATATACAATAGATATTCTCCTATATTCACGGTAGATATATACTTACACATTCAATGTGTTCTCTTATAACGCCACCAGGAACCAGTAACTAGATGGCTGACAGAATTTAGCCCATGATCTGCACCTGTAATTAAAAAAGTGGTATTAGTTTTAGAAAGAATACACCCTAGAGAGAAGAATTTTATCGGAAAGCAATTTAAGATAGTCTGAAGTAATTTCAGACAATAAAGTGACAAATAGACACCTTAATTTCATGTTGCTCCAATGTAGTATGACAAAAACTATAATCCAAGGTGAGAAACTGTCGTTAGTAGTTGTCGTTAAGGTATTCTGAAACACTGATTTCATAGACGAAGTAATGAACAGTAATTTGTTGTGAATTCAGTTGATTTCCGAGTGCGAAGCGCGAATTGGCGAGTGAACAATGTCTTGATATAAGCGTTATTATTGATTTATTAACTATCGAAAATTTTGAGGTAGTTATTGTTTTGATCATCCTATCTGTCTGTTTGTAAACACTATATCTCGGAAAATACTTAACTGCTCGACACCAAATTTGGTAAACAAATAATACCTCCTATGGGATTGATTTTCATTTTCCGTTTGTCTGTCTACGTCTACCAGCAAACACGATAGTGACCTATCGACATCAATCTTGGTACACAAATACGTAAGGGTAATACCTGATATGAAAAAGCAAGTTCAATACTGCGGATAGTTTACAACATTCAAGCAACACTAGTAACATTAGGAATAAGCATGTGTTATTACATTCACCTATTAACATTTATTATTTCGGGTCTTGCAAAGCGGTGAAAACTTACTCCCGCATTCTCATCACTGGCACAGTTGAGCACCAAACACTTGTCCGTTTCGGAAATTCAAATATCATTTGGTACAAATCGTGATTAAAAGCGATGAAGTTTCACTCTAAATATAAATCACAATTCAATTTAAGTCTGTAGTATCGTGATATCAGATACACACAGAACTAGAATGAACGCCATTTTTCATTCGTATCAGAGATAACATTCGTTGTTCATTGTTATGTTCTCTCTGATTCGTATTCAACGGTTCCCGACATTCTTCGGAAGAGCGACACTCGTGCTCTAACGGCTGCTACTTGCAACATTTGATCAAAATTTTCCCATAAGAGTTACCACCACCTCGTTGATATCAATTCCTGCTTTCTCCAGTAGGGATTTGACCCAACGACCTATAGTCTCGGTGTATGCACTCGTTGGTTTATGTGGTTTCACTGTAGAGATTATGTGCTTATCTGAATTAGACTTCAGGTTTTTTATCTTTTCTAGGTAATCCAATGTGATTGTAGCCACATAGAACATTTTTTCTTTCTTCCAAGAAAGGTAAAATCAGAATTGGCTATTCTGTTCCTGGTTTTGAAGTTTAGATCCAATCTGGTATTTTAATACCTAAAAAGGATGATCTTGTAATATATTCAGTACTGGTGAGAACAGGTATTGCATCAATGTCTTTTATACTCTCTATACATATATTGCGATAAAATGATAGGGGTTGTAGAGGAAATCAAAATAAGCAATTTTGCCTCATAAAACCCTGTCCGGAGATATTCCGTTTGGACACTACAGCAAATTCCAACTTGAGGGAACAGAAGAGGAACAAGAAATTCACTGATTGCAAAATGTTCGTCCAGCACATGTTCATGGTCTGTTGCCTATTCAGCTTGCTGTGTTTATATTGGTGCGTAAATTCTCATATTGGAATTTTCATATTCAAAACCAGCTGGGTGATCTTCGATGCGCACACTTGCCAGTCCCCTTTAGGGACCTCGAAACGGTTCATTTAGTGATTGAGTGTATATTTTATCTATGTTTAGTGTCAGTGGTTGGTGCGTGAAACCTACATATTATTACAGTACTTTGGAGCCTTGTATGGGATACGGAGAAGCTGGTAGTAATGGAAGAAGAGCCTCGCGATTATACGCCGAACGGTTTCCAGAACGTCATCATCTGCAAGCCATTTTGCTAGGATTCATGGACCTCTTAGTATCAGTAGCAGCGCCAGACTTTTCGCAGGCGCAGGGTGGCCCTTCGCGAGGCGCACAATAGAAGTTGAGAAATCGGTTCTGCATCATATAGAGGCCAATCCTTCTACAAGCATGCGTGCTAGTGCACATGATATGGGAGTGGCTCGAAATACTGTTTGGCGGGTTCTCCAAGATCAACAACTACATCCTTACCACCTTTTAAGAGTTCAAGCCATGGCTCCGGAAGACTATCTGCCGCGTCGCCGTTTTTGTTGTTGGTGGTTGCAGCAGGAGTTGAGACAACCAAACTTTGGTCGCTCCGTTTTGTTTACTAACTAAGCAAAGGACGATTGTTTTAATAGCCGTTACAGTCACATTTGGGATGAAGAGAACCTCCATGCCATAGCCCTCCTGAAAGACCAACATTAGTTTTCCATTAACATCTGGGGCGGCATTGTGGACGAACCAATCATCGGGCCATACTTGCCCCCAACTCCTTTGGATGGTCATGTTTATGGTCAATTCCTACAGCATGTGCTGCCGGAACTATTCCTTTGCGGCAGTATTTGGACGAAACATTTCCCAATAGGCCGAGGTGGACCTTTGCATTAGCCTGCGCGGTCACCCGACTTGACCCCATTGGATTATTTTCTCTGACAGGCTCATCGAAGAAGTGGTTTGGCCAGCTAGATAATTACTCTCTTTTATGGGGCGAGTGGAAAGAGACGTTGCAAAAGGCCTTCCCGAGGCAGCATGACTATGGTGGAGAATATAGCGGAGAGGGGTAAGTGGCCCAGGCTTGACCATGACGCAATATTATTATGCGAAGTTGGCGATGTCGAGGCGATGTGATATCAAGGGCGAGCGTGCCGTTTCCTGCATCATCCTAGGGGTGCCAGATGAGTTAAGAGCGAATGCACGGGGGTGTAAGTGCAAAACTCCAGAGGCGCAATACTCCGAGTTCTTTGCGGCGGGGTGCAACACAGGGGCGGGCGGCAGCGGTGACACCTACACCGAGGCGACAAAGTCCAAGGCGTCCCAGTCTTGTGCAGATGCAGCAGAAGATCGGGCGTTGCTTTAACTGCCAAAGGCGGGCCACTTCAGCAGGGACTACACCCTGCCTAGACAAGAGAGTTGCGTTCGGTGTAAGGAAGTAGGGCATCAGCTGGTACAATTCCCTAAAAAGTTCCGGATGGATGATGACGGCGAGGGTAGCAGTTGAGGCGGTGGCGTCAAAGGCGGGTGGTCTTCGGCGATGAGGGACCACCTCAAGGTACGACTGGTAAGTCCAATCTTTGAGTTGGCAAATGTAGGCGGCCAGGTCGTGAAGGTGTACAACGACACTGGCAGCTAGCACAATTTGATGGAGGGAGATTGTGCGAGGCGCTTGGGATTGGCAGTCGGAGGACGATCCTGTTTCTGGAGGGTTTTGGTGGTGCCATGGGGGCGGTCCGTTCTAACCGAGGACATGGATTTGCCAACTAGGGTGACACGGATAATCGGAGTGGCGATACAAAAGACGGAACCAGACGAGTCGGTGGCGATGGACGTGGCGATCATCGATGGTGGTCATTCTACCGTGGAGATTCCAAACGGCGTATTGGAAGGGACAAGACCGACGGTGGCGATCACTAACCTGGGCTGTCAACACCTGAACTGGAAAAAGGGGCCTGTAGTGGCCAGAGGCAGTCTGTGTAAAGAGACGAAGGAGCGTGGAGAAGCACAAGTTAAGGTAGGTAACATTGATGTTACTTCATTGTCAAACAAAATGGCGTCTTGTTTCTCATTGGGCGAAGGTGATTTGGGGTTAACTCATCTCGGAGAGATGAAAATTGAGCTGGCGAAAAATGAAACGGTGTATTATGGGCCGTACCGGCTGTCTCAGGCGGAGAGACAGAAAGTACGAGAGAAGGTACAGACCTTGTTGGACAGTGGCGTCATCAGGGAGTCAAACTCAGAGCTTAGGTGTAGGTTATGTTGGATAAGAGAAGAAGGTATGAAAAATAGGCCGACATTTGGAAGGAGCTTTTTTAATTTCAATCAATCGAATTAGTGTCTAATGATAGCATTCACATTATTGGTTCAAGAATGAGAGTTGCCTATAATTAAGTTTGGCAATACCTCAGTTTATCTACACAAACACAAGTGTGTTGTTTGAGCGAACAATCATATTGCAAATAGTTCTAAGAGTGTTTGATTTCACTCTGTGAATTTTGCTGTGAGGAAAAAGAGCTTTGCTCTATTATCATACCACAAACTCGAAATCTATCTATTATACCTATCATAGAATTTACTTTACGTTTTACACAAACTAATGATTCACCATCAGAGAGAAAACAGATGAATATTATATAATGATTATGAATAACATCGAAGGCAAATCCACAATATGTAGGTACTTACGGTAGGTAATCTCAATATAAACAACAGAGATTCATAAAGAATTTCACCATTTCATCTACTTTCTTAATTCCTTGCATGTTTATTCGATGATCGATTAACGATGAAATGGTTGTTTACAATCAATTCTTATTTATCAGGAAAACATTTTTAATGTGATTCAATCCAGCCCCAAGTACCTACCTACCTTAATCGGTTTTCTAGATTTATGAATAACTCGGAAACGAAACCAAGATATTTTACATTGCAGAGTCTATTAGTAAATTCATAGCTAAAAACAGGTGGGGATATTCAGTTCAAAATATATTCTTCTATTTTTTAAACTTGCATTGATAGGGTGGGAAGTCGCGAAATATTCCTTATTATTTCATGCTTTGGATTTGTTCATATATTTATGAACTGACTGACTGACTGTACCCAACGGCCGTTATAGACCAATGGGAGTCATATGGCGCAAGAAACAATTATAAGTCATCCATTCTTTTGTCTCAGCCAATAATATCTCGAGATATACGGTTAAGATATGAACTAATAAATTTTCGCGCGACTTATTTGTATAAGAAAGATCATGGCGAATTATAAACGTGGAGGGTTGATTTCTGTTCGTAAGTTTTGTGATAGTTTTCTGGTGATTTAAATTTCAATAATGGATAGTGTTGCCGAAATGTAAGTATTTTTAATGTTCTCATAAAATATATATTTTATTTTTGTGTGTATAAAAGTTACAACAATAATAATATTATGTTATTGGTAAATTATGATCCGCATGTCTGAAGCAGCAAAGTAAATTTAAGTTTTTCTACGCAATTTTCTTAAGAGAGAAAATAGATGCAATCGAGATAATAAAGAACAACTTACTTCTTTGGTAGCATTTATGTGTAGCCACTCGAAATTCGCTACTGGGGCGCACCTTGGCTATGATGGTGTAGCCACAAATAAAGCAATGTGGCAAGAGCTGACCAATACTCTAAATCAATTGGGACACCCCAAAACTGCAGAGAGGTGGCAAACTGTGAGTATCAAATAGACACATATGAACTAATCGAAATAAGTTGTGAATAGTGACAAAAGTTCTTATCAAAAACAATTATCCTAATATCTTTATACATATACAGGGATGGAAAATTATTTCTGGATCTGACGTCATAAGTTTTACCAAATAGATCACCCTATATATTTTTGTATTTTCAGATAGTTATTTTCACATTTTAGATAATATAATAAGTTGCGGAGGATGTCCAACTTTTGGTTTTTTAATAGTTCAGTCAATAAATTCTCATTAAAACAAAATGAGCACTCTAACATTGAGGAAAATGAAAAAATATATAGAGTGATCTCATTTGAACAAACGACCAATGACGTCATAGCTCTAAAATTATATTAGCTGTTGCAAATTAAAATAAACACTATTTTTGTAAGAAAAGATTTTAATATAACGTAAAATGATAAAGATGGTTCCACAAATTTGTTCAACTCTGTACATAGCCATTTTATATAATAAATTCATATAATAACATTCTTCTAAAGACTTATATCCTTTATAATTCCAATCTTTATCCAAGGCATACCTACTAGAAATTTTGAATACATATTTTGCTAACCAATCTTATCTTCCTAGTCATGATCTAAAAGACATCAAAAATAAATCTTTTAAATTCATTGTAAAGGAAATATTTTAAGAGCTAGGGGTTCCAAGTTTAACTGAAATTTTGATCGACGGTATTATGGAATAAATAGATATGAACATAAAATCTATATTTATAGAAGAGGTCACTGAAGTGGAGATAACTATTCCGATTCTTACTCTTCGTGAATGGACCAACATGATCCACATGCAATATATCGAATGGGATCCGTCGTTTCTCTATTGGATGTAAAAATTCCTCACCTTTCATGCCTACGGAGGCACCTTTCGCAAACGTTTACTTTCTTACAAACCGCCTTATTCCGGGAAACCAGTACTGTCGCCTCAAAAGTTCCAAGCATTTGTTGAACCCCGGGTGTCCAACGTCATCATGATGCCTTCTCAGCAATGGAAACTTCGCTATCGCCGGTACGTACAATTTATTGCCATCTCCCGTCTTGTCTTTCGTCACAATCGCCCATCCTTGAGTTTTCTCTTTTTCTCTTTTAAGTCTTTATTCGCTTCGCCTTGTGAAAGAGACTTCACGCCTGTGCCTTTTCGTCCTGCAACTGTACTGTTAGGAACCAATCCGCCTCTGATATGTTGACAACGCTCACAAGCACCGGATTACGACTCAAAGCATCCACATGCTGCATCTTATGGTCAGGTCTGTGTTGCACCTCCATATCATACTCTTGAATTTGCAGCCATCACCTCGGTAAGCGCGGCACCAAGTCCCGCTTAAGCAGGGTCGCCCTAACCACCGAACAATCTGTCACCACTTTAAAATGAACGCCTAGAAGATAAACTCGAAATCGTTTAATCGATTCCACAACCGCCAAAGTTTCTACCTCATAGCTGTGGTAGTTCGCCTTCTCCTACTAAAATATGAGATAACGTGTAAACTCGTGTCCGCCTGTTTTAGGAAAAAAATCCCGCCAAGACCTACTTTACTCGCATCTGTATGCAGCTCGGTCTCCGCATTGCTGTCATATAGTGCGAGAATAGGTCTCTTCGCCAACAGCGGTTGACAAACGCAGCTTCCTCCTTTTCGCCCCAGCGCCACTCAGAATTTTTCGCTGTCGAAAAAGTTAATGGTCTCGCCAAAATTGCAAAGTTTTTAATGAATTTCCTGAAATAACTCGCCAAAAAGAACGGACCGCCTCAATCTTTCTCCCACCGGGCCTAATATTTCAAAAAGAAACATTTCGCCAAGTTTAAATTGAAACCCGCCCGATTCACCAGGGGCCAGGGACCATACCTCCTCTAATAGCACCAGTCCTACCTCCGCGGTTGCCGAAGGAATCAGGAGATCATCCATGTACGCCAGGATTTTCTGATGTCTTAAATCGCCTAACATCCGATTGATGATGCGTTGGAATACCACCGGAGTATTCGCCAACCCACAAGGTAACCGTAAATTTTCCCCATCGGGAGTTATGAACGCCGTTTCATTAACGCAGTCAGGGTGTAATGCTACTTGGTGATAGCCCTACGCCAGATCTAGTTTCTTAAAGTATCGCCCGCCCGCCAAATGATTCAGTTGATCTGATATTAAAGGTAACGGATATCTATCCTTTACCGTGATCGCATTCAACGCCCTGTAATCGATGCACATACGTAAGCCACCATTCTTTTTCGCCACTAGGATAATAGGGCTAGCAAATTCCCTGATGACGCCACTGTCCAACAAGGTCTGTACCTTCTCTCGTACTTTCTGTATCTCCGCCTGAGACAGCCGGTACGGCCTATAATACACCGTTTCATTTTTCGCCAGCTTAATTTTCATCTCTCCGAGATGAGTTAAGCCCAAATCACCTTCGCCCGATGAGAAACAAGATCCCATTTTGTCTATCAATCGCCTCAATATTTCTAATTCGACATCAGTAATATCACCAACATCAATCTGAACATTGACAATGAAGTAACATCAATGTTACCTACCTTAACTTATGCTTCTCCACGCTCCTCCGCCTCTTTACACAGACTGAGTCTGGCCATTATACCCCCCTTTTCCACTTCTGGTATTGACAGCCCAGGTTAGTGATCGCCACCGTTGGTCTTGTCCCTTTCAATACGCCGTTTGGTAGTATGATCATCATCGATGATCGCCACGTCCATCGCCACCGACTCGTCTGGTTCCGCCTCTGGTATCGCCACTTCGATCGTCCGTGTCACCCCGGGTGGCAAATCCACGTCCTCGGTTAGAGCGATTCGCCTCCTCGCCGGTTCAGGTTCCACCACGAGATTCCGGAAGAACTCCTCGTCATCACGGACGAACTGCGCCACGCCCGCCCGCACGACAAGGGAAACGCCTGGAGTGTTTATCGCCGTTTGCTCTAGAATAAGTTCAGCATTAGAAATGTCACTTTCTGTCACCAGACTATATTGACACTCAAACCATCTATGCTGATGGTAAACTTCGTAGAGCCATAGCAACACCAAAACCCTCCATAAACAGGATCGTCCTCCGACTGCCAATCCCAAGCGCCTCGCACAATCTCCCGCCATCAAATTGTGCTGGCAGCCAGTGTCACTGTACACCTTCACAACCTGGCCGCCTACCTTTGCCAACTTCTTAAAACCCCTGTCAAAGACCAGTTGTATCTTGAGGTGGTCCCTCGTCGCCGAATACCACCCGCCTCTGATGCCACCGCCTCAACTACCATTCTCGCCATCATCATCCGTCCGGTACTTTTTGGGGCACTGTGTCAGCTGATGCCTATCTCCTTACACCGAATGCACCTCTCTTGCCTCGACAGGGAGCAGTCCCTGCTGAAATAGGCCCTCCCTGCTGAAATAGGCCCGTCTTCTGACAGTTAAAGCAACGGTTGATCTTCTGCTGCTTCTGCACAGGACTGGAACGCCTCGGAATTTGTCGCCACGGTGTAGGTGTCACCGCTGCCACCCGCCCCTGTGTTGCACCCCGATAGTCCTCCAACGCCGCCAAGAACTCGGAGCAGAACGCCTCTGGAGTTTTGCACTTACACGCCCGTGCATTCACCATTACGCCTTTTGTAACGTCTCTCTCCACTCGCCCCATGAAAGAGAGTAATTATCTAGCCGGCCAAACCACTTCTTCGCTGAGCCTGCCAGTTTTGCCTGTGTGAAGAAGTTCTTCTCCGCCTCTGTCCATCCATGGACAGCCCCCAGTTGATCGACCATCGACAGCCAACGATTGATGTTGACATCCCGGTCGTCGGGGTTGAAGGATTCCAACATTTCAAGCGCCACCCGAATGTCGAAAGTTCGCCCCTTAGCGCCACCTTCTCCCAGACGTCGCTTCGCTGCAGCCTAAAAGTGCCACAGACACCTCTGTCGATGCTCAGCCACTCAACGACCCCGCTACTGACGTCACCACTGTTACACCACGGCCAATGCCGGACGACGTTGCCTGCGTCGTTGTCACTGCTTGAGCTGCTACCGCCGCCTTTTCTCGAATCTTTGACAAACTGTCCATAATAGCCTTTGACTAACCTTCGAGTAACGCCACAAATTTACTAGTCAGTCGTTCCTTTAGATCACGAACAGCAACCTGGCTAATGTTAACGCCCGCCTCTATGTCTGATTTAGCGCTTCTTTCTCTGCCTCGAAGTCCAACTCGGACCCAGAACCAACGCCGAGGTTCATAGGTTCGCCGCCGTCCTTCTTTGCAGTAAAAACAAGCACTTGAAAATCCGCCAATTTCTCTCTAATCAAACACGTTTGGAATTCACAAAATCACTCAACACTCGCCACTAGATCCGAACAGAACGCACAGAATACTCAATTCCACTTCTGAAATGTTACACTGACTTATTTTTCTCCTTTCTGTTTGGAAATACGACAGCGCAAACACAATCGCTTGCCTACCGCCGCCATTATTATGTGGGTCCTCACCAGAGAACAGAGACGTATATAGAACTGTAATCCTTATGATAGCACGTGTTCCAATAAAATTGATCACATTTAATACATCTATTTACTAAGAGATGGCAGAGCGATCAGGAATTAGACGTTTTCGTACGCTGTGGGTGGAGCTAGACTCAGCCTGCTGAGTTGAGAAGGAGAAGTGGGGAGAGATAAAGGCAAAGATTAGATAGAATAATGGAATAAATCTTTGCTACAGGAATAAAGTTAAAACAGAGAAAACATACCTCAAAAGTTAAAAAAAGTAGGTAGCCATAGAAATAGTACTCCTAGAAGGCTGGTATATAAGAGTATATAAGCAGATCTACTCACGAAGAAAGAGAAACAACAAATCCATGTATTAGACAGAAATGCTAGGGTTTAGAGACTATTGCGCATGTGTCAAATAATGATTATAGGAGGGCATGTCAAACGGTACCTACAGGGGTCAATAAAAAAGTTTGGTTTTCACCCTGAAATATTTATTTTGAATTTTTTCTAACTATAAATCATTTCCATTGGGTTGAATAATCGTTACATGCTCCAACATAATAAGAAAATCGCCACTTTTGTATATTTACCTGGTAGATAAATATTAGATACTAAATAGGTATATATGCATATGTATACATAAATCAGGCACCTTTACTAGATCGATTTACTACCGATACCGAAAGTTTTTATGTGGCTTAAGCCAGTTTATTAGAAAATAAATTATTTTGTTATATTGGTTTACCAATATATTTAATTTCAATATCAGCTAATATTTAAATTTTCTCAAGTCACTTTAGATAGAGTTGAACTAAAGTTCTCAAAAAGGATAAGAAAGCTTCAATCAAATAATAACTACTTTTGTCCTGGTGAGGATGAGGATAATAACTCTAAAATAAAACATTAGAAAATCCCGACGGCCTGTAGCCAGCGGAAAGGTAAATTTCTCAAAATTTGAACCTCCATAGATTATTTCTTTATTATTATTAGGTAAATAAATGTCTTAACGGTCGCCATTTTGAAACTACTTACTCGATAATGCCCAATAGCAACTCGGCCGAGATATTTAAGAGATTGATTTTTGTACCAGATTTGAACTTGATACTTCCAAAACTACGACCTCAATCGTGTTGACAAATTTCGTAATATCTCATATATATATATGTATGTCCAACGTTGACTTCAGGGACTCAATTTCTTGTTGACTGATCATTTCCGAGACAAATCGTGTTTTCCAGGACGGTCTTGGAAATTATATTGTACTTATTGTAAAGTTCAGGGACAATGTCCTGGAACTCAATTTTTATGTTGACCTTTGTTCATTTCAAAGACTTTCATATTATCACATTTGTTTATTCACTAATTTCATTTAATTAAATACCAATTTTATATCATTTCCAAAACTCCTCATGTCTCTAGGAGGTAAATTGTATTTTTGCTTTATAGCATTTTCTCTATAGTACTATGTGCTTCTGTTTCGCCAGAGATTTATTATTTGCTTGGCACTATAGGTATAACAATTCCAAAAATTAGTTTTACTATTCAAAATCTCTCGTTCTTGTTGATGAGCTGATGACCGATTTTGAGTAGGTACGATAGGTAATTGTAAATCATAAAAACGGGGTTAATAACTTTGGTGAGTACAGTACAGTCTGGCGCAAGACTTGCGGTTATCGTGCTACTGGGCAGGTTATTGAAAGCCATAAATAATCCCTAAAAAGTCATATTTTCGAGATCGCTGGAATGTTGTAGTAATACCTGTGTCAGTATACGTGTGTTCTAATCAGCAATATCCTAAATGCGTACAGTATTCTTAAGCAAAATAACCACCGCTCTGGAAACTCTCAGCGGGTGGTTTATTGTGAATAAAGCTTTTAGGATAATCTATTCACGTTATGAGAAAAATTCATCTGTCTTAGAAAAAATACTCAATTATAAATGTATGCAAGCAAAGTATAACTTATGTATACCTAACAAATGTTCAGAAAGATCGTCTCATTTTTCAGATGCTATCAAAATATTACTACCTCAATGAATGAAAATTCCGTTAAAAATGTGAAAAACTGAAAATACGTTTTTTCGCATTTTTCAACTTTTAACCACATTTCCTCCCTTAAATATGGCTTTTATCATAAAGGTGTATAACAGTAAAGAGCTAGTAAATTCATTAGGCTTTGAGGTAAAACCAAAATATTTTTCGCATTAGTCTCCATAATTAAGCCTAGAAGCCAAAAATCAAAAATCTCTCGACCAAAATCGTTCGTTTTCTCTTTCGAATGCCGTTTTCACTAACTCGCTACTATTCCGCTAGGGTGAGATAAATCGAGTCGGAGAAAAACGACGATGACCGAGAAACAAACGGCAAACTGAATAAGCGCTGCTATGCATATAAGTGTAGCCCTAAAAATGTCCCGGAAGTATTACAGAATACATTTTTTATTTACTTAAATAATCCCTAACAAGTTATATTCTCTTTCGAGTACGATTTACTTTAATGAAAAAGATGTTTGAGATCATATTGGAATTTACGGCCGTAAACAACGTAACATGTCAGTCCTTTCTCAAACATAAAACTATCATGATCAAATCATGCGAGGGACCGGAAAAAATTATGCAGTAATATGATGTATAATATGATGTATGTGTAGTAGGATCATAACACGCTTCTACAGTTGTGACTGAAAATATGCAAGCTAAAGTATAACTTATGTATACCCAACAAATGTTGAAAACAAGACGAAGAAGGAAAATGTCCCGGAAGCACCTGGTATATAGAAACTCCACCACTCCCGAATTATAGAGTGTATAACTCTAATATCTTACAGCATCATTTCTTGAAGCCAAAAGAATGACAATTGAAAAGTGTTTTCTGTTTTTCCATAAATAAAAACGAAATCGTAACTTTTCGGCTTTCCTCATATATGTCCGTAAATACTCGAAATATTACGGTGCTCTTAGCAATAATATTGGGCGCCTGAATGCGGAACTTTTCGCCAAACTAACCTCAAATCACTTAGCCCGGTGTAACACGGTCCGTTTTAACACGATCTTGTTTTCTGCATCCCGCTTTTCTACACTGCGGCAGCATGTTGAAAATTATCCCGGCAAAACGGATAGTGTAAAATCTGCACACCGTGTAACACCGGGCTTATGGTATTCGAAAAAATAGATTCTTGTTCGAATTTTAGGGTAGTCTGGCAGGACTTTTTAACCGCCAAAATTGTCTGGGATTTATATTTTCGTATTCTATGACTGTGAAAATTCAACAATAAAATAGTTCAAACTTGCCTAAGGAAGGGCACTTACACTTCATTTTTTAAATAGTTTTTATTACTTTCGGTTCTTGTATCAATGGACTCCGCAGCAATTTCTCAGGCCCCATACTGTCTAGAGACTTGAAATTTCGAATTCGTACTTAGATCGCAGACATCTCGCCGCCTGTTAAGCCCCAAGTGTGATCCAATATTGGTAATTATAATTATCTCATTCAACCAAGATCATTATTTTTTCGACATGGAACGACAACACGACAATGTCGGACAATGGGATCCGTCACTGGAATTACGCACGAGCATGGAGCGTATATATACGTCTGGTTCTCTGGTATATATGTACTCTCTGGAAGATCATCTATGGTTATGTCGCAATTGTCAGACGTCAGACGTTGTTAATTTAAAGTTTAATTTTGCGTTGTGGTAGAAATACAGTAATTTGTTATGGAATTGCTGTTGCTGGCAAACACATATACATAAGTATAGTTAAAATCGAGAAAAGGATAGCAATAGTAAGTACTCATCGGTACGGTTTAAATCTTAAATGCCTAATAAAAACTATTTTTAATTTTTTTTTCGAAAATTTCACTTCTTCCAATTGCAAGTACCTAACTGCGCAGTAGCAAAATAACCGTAGGCCGACAGCCAGACTTTCGATTTCGTATTCACCAAAGTTGATAATTTCATTTTTTTTGTTTTCAATCTGCCTAAAGTACCTACTCGAAAAAGGTCATCAGCTCCTAAACTACATGGAATGCTTCCTCATTTATGTTTCGATATTGAATAACTAGTCCTTTCAAAGCGATTTCAAAAACTGTTCAAATTTGTCAGTTTGATACATTTCTTGACAAATTTTATGAAAACAAACCGAAGAATGAGATTCGAAAAATATGGCGTACCTAATTACAGCAGCGGAACGGTCATCAAAACAGAACGACTCAGATGTCGTGGCTCGATCTATTTGAAACGAATAAAAGTATCATTTGGTAATACGCGTCCCAGAAGTTACTGGAATATGGAAACTTTCTTATTTCCTTTAATAATCCCTAAAAAGACCCGTGTGATATTAGCCGACAAAATCGGCGTGATTCAATATGATAAATTTTAATCGTTCAGAGTTCGCTTAAAGATGAAATGAGGCCTAAATTTAACATTACCAGGTTAATGGTTAATTAATTAAAAAATAACGAAAATATGACCGTGAAGTTAGCCGACACATATTCAAATATCATCCTCTTATCAAAATGAACTATCTTATTTTATAAAAAATCCGTTTAGAGGTCACGAAAATGTACATTCCATCATTACGAGGTCAATAAATAATTATTAAAAAATTAAAAACCATTGCTGCATTAATAGCGATACCTAATTCCCGCACATGCGCATTTTTGCGCTCAGCTCAGCAGCTGTCATTCACTGTCAAAAACTGTTATACGTGACGCATACCAGTGTTCACAAAACACTTAAAATATAATGGCAACTCATATGTGTGCCCCTGAAACTAAATTCTAGGCAACCATATATATAATGTTCTTATTCTGCACTTCCTTAGGATGACGCCACTGTATTCAAATTCAATATTATTTTTTCTATTATCAATTGGTTGAGTATTTTTGTAATTTGCATTGCTTGAAAATGGCTGGTTATGTGAAAATGAGTGGTACCGAAATGTGGAGACACGCTCCAAAAGACATAGAATTACCAAGAACAATGGGGAAGTTTGTCACAAGTGGATTTCTCAAGTGAAAAATAAAAAACTAGACAACAAGAGTAGGGAACAAATTTATCACACTTAGTGTGTGATTTGGATTCTACCGGCGAGGATCGAGTACCTACTGAGAACAAGAAGAGTCTTAATACTAAATGCTTTTCCTTCTTAATATTTACCCTCCACATCAAGGTAAGTAAATCATAGTCAATAACAAATGATAATTTGAATAAATTTCAATAATATTGTGACTGAAGGTTTTGACTCTTAATGACTAGTTACATAGTTATATGTAGAATTCAGTATATTTTTTACACTATGTCACCTTCGCTTTCAGTGATTTACTTATTGCCCTATAGAAGAAGTACATAAAATACCTGTTTGTATATCCTGAATAAAAGACTTGAATTTGATACTTGCGCATAAATAAATAATAAATAAAACTGTCACGTACTATTTTCTGATCTCACATAACGTTCTTTAAGGAAGATACTTGTTTTTATTATTCAAAGCCTTCCATTTTTTAATTAATACATCAATTTATTTTATAGACACTTCAGGAACTATCCCGTGATTTGCTCTAGAGGAGGCAGCACTTTATGTTGGAATTTCCTGGTGATCCGTCAACATTTCGTGAAGGTAAGCTAAAGCCATCCCATAGGTACCTACCTAATTCTCATAATAAACAGAATAGGTATAATTAATCTAAAATGCGTATGCTTTTCGAAAGATTGCCATGATCTTGAGGAAAGGATAGTCAATACGCCAACTACCTACCACAAATCCAGACGAATCTTCATTGGCAACAGAAGGAAAAAGTGAGAAAATGTGTTTTTATTACAGTAGCTCAATAATGTGTCCTTAATCTAGCTCAGTTTAGTCTCAAGTTTTATCTCTAGTCATTGTACAAGGTGTATACCCCACTCAATATAATATTTTGAAGTATTTTTTGTAATATATGTAAATATAGGTATTGTTTTTGTATATCCATTTATATTTAAGATTGTTTATATGTATGTTTTTATATCTTTTTTGTTTATTATACTTATTTTGTGAATGTTATATATATTATGAATATATTTGACTTCAGCAAAACCTGTTTTTTCTTTCAACAATTTTAACCCAAAAATCAATTTATATGGTTGCCTATATGTATGCAACCGACAAATGCTTACAGCTGTTGTGCTGTTTTAATTCTCTGCACACCCGCTGCTGATTTTACAACAGTTCTTAACATCGGAGTTGCCATTATATTTTAGGTGTTATGTGCCAGTGTTTATTTGTGTGTATGTTTGTTACAGTTTATTAGTAATTGTTTGCAATTAAATTGTTAACGCCATCCTATTCAATATGTGAATAAAAACCAGTTTGTAACATGGTAGAATTACTAAATAAACAATGATATTGAATGTAGAAAAACGTCACATCTAATGTCAAATTTCTTCTTCTCTATGATAAGTTGGTTATTCGAAGAGTACTTATCTAATTAAGAATTCCTTGAGAATGTGGCGATGACGACGTTAGTCGATCCGGATATTTCCTTTGAGTGTCAACCCGACTAACAGTTGCCAACAATTATAAACTCACTCATAACAGAATATATGACTCATAAACTGTAATCATGGAGGAATTATAAAGCGGACCGATCTTAGCTTGTTTTGAATGGGCCTGCGTGGTCTCAAAAGTAAGCGATAATCGGGTTCGCTTTCTGACCACGGTGTCGCTGACTAGCCTGCACGCCCGAATACACAGATTGGCTGGTCCTGGAAGTGACGTGCAAATACCAAAGTTGACTAGCTAGATGCTAGCTAGTAAGCCACAAATTAGATTTTAAGGTTATATTATGACAAAAATACCATCAGCTGTGGCATTTACACGTCACTTGCAGACCCGGCAAATCAGCGTCTTCGGGCGCGAGGGTAGTCAGCGCCATCGTGGTCAAAACGCGGACCCGATTATCGCTCAATTTTGAGGCTACACGTTTAACATGAAGATCGTGGCACCCGATCAAAATGTTTTCTAAGTAATGATATACAAAAAAATGTCGGGTCGTTAGCGCATCCCAGAAGTATGCTTGAAATAATCGCGCGTCTTAGAATAGATGAGTAATCACAAAATTGAGAGAGGGTGCTGTGAAACTTTTCAATGCGAATTTTCCACATAAAATATTATTTTTTATTATGTCTGAGCATACTTGTCGTACGCCCTCAATGAGATCTCTCGTCTGATCTATCAAAAACGTCCAGAGGTTCAAAACTAGTAGAAAAAAGTTATTATCACAATTGTGAGGGATTTGTATTATTGTTCTGTGATTTGGGTCAATCAAAGACCTACAATCTTGAAGAAATCCCCAAAATAATAATTGCGTGACGGTAGCGCGTCTCAAAAATACGCTTAGAATAATTGTACGTGTAATAAATATTGATTAATTGCAAAATTCATCGCGGGTGCTATGCAAATTCTAAAAAAAATTGTAGAAAGAAAATATCATGCCTATTTATTTTTCATCACAATTATCGACTTCGCGTATTGAGATATACTATCTGATCTCTTCAGAGAGTGCGATAATTGAAGAATAATAATTAAGATTGGGAACTCAAAAGAATGGTGAATGTATATCTCAGAATGACATGTAGTGGACGCAGACATTGACAGTTGTCTTATTTGAACCACAGAACATAAAACCAGATCCTTTATAATTGATATAATTGGGAACCCAAAGGAATGGTGAGATATATGGCAATAAATGCATCGAACTACGAGGGAGATTTTTGACGTTTCAAACTGACAGAAAACAGATGTCTCACCATTCCTTTGGGTTCCCAATAATATCTCAATTATTATTCTTCACCTATCGCGCTCTCTGAAGATATCAGATAGTATATCTTAACATGCGCATTCGATAATTCTGCTCAAACATAAAATTGCATGATATTTATGTTTTTTGTAAAATTAATATAAGGAATTTGCACTGCACCTCATTAATCATTACACGCGCAATTATTCTAAGCGTATTTTTGTGTCACACTAATGCCGCGCAAATATTATTTTGGGGATTTCTTCAAGACTTTAGGTCTTTTAAATGACTAAAATCACAGAACAATAATATAGATGATTCATAATTCTTCTTTTTATTTTTTCCTAATAATCTTGAACCTTTGGACGTTTTTGATAGATCAGACGATAGATCGTAATAAGCGCCTTCGATAAGTGTGCTCAGACATAATAAAGAACAATAATTTCTGTGTAAAATTTGTATTGAAAAATTTCACAGCACCCGCTCTTAATTTTGTCATTACTCATCTATTATAAGACGAGCAATTATTTCAAGCATACTTCCGGGACGCGCTATTCTTCTGTATATGATTTTTTAGAAAACATTTTGATCGGGTACCCAGATCACGGAGGTAGATAGGTCGTCTCTATAATTCATCGATGACTGTAATAATGTAATAAATACTGCAATGCGACACGACTTATGACAGTGTTTGACAGTGAATGAGTGAATGACAGCTGCTGAGCTGAGCGCGAAAACGGGTACCTATGGGCGGGAATTAGGTATCGCTATTAATGTAGTAATGGTTTAATTTTTTATTTTTATTTTAAATATTCGTTACCTCTAAATGTTTTTTTAAATAAGATAGTTCATTTTGATCAGCGGATGATATTTGAATATGTGTCGGCTAACTCCACGGCCATATTTTCATTATTGTTTTATTAATTAACCATTAACCTCGTAATGTTAAATTTAGGTCTCGTTTCTCCTCTAAACGAACTCAGAAAGATAAAAAATAATTTTATTGAATTACGCCGATTTTGTCGGCTAACATCACACGGGTCCTAAAAAGTCATATTTTAGAGATCGCTATATATGGATCTGTATTCTGAGCGTAAGGACACATGGTTCGGCATCCGCCGATTCGGCGTGTTTTTATTTTAGGTATTTATACACTGCATTGGGTCTCCGCCAGCAAAACCACGACGACAAACCGAAACCAAAGCAGTGTATCTTAAACTTTAATGAACAAGGTGTTTGAGAATTTGAGAAAGTATTGGAATTTAAATAAAGTATGGCATTTTTCTGTTTAGAATCGACATTCAAATAAACATAACGTACTGTTGTTTCTGAAACAAAAAAACTATCATGCTGTCGGGGCACTAGAAAAAATGTAATCAGACGCTCCCACAGTTGAGATATATGAGATGTGATCACTATCATTGTCACCGAAAAACTAGGTTTATTCTAAATATTAGGAGTATATCATACCAACTTTATTATTTTAATTTTAATAGAAAAGTATTGAAACTAATTGACAGTAAAAGGCTTATCAGTATCAGTTGATACTGAATTATCAGAAAATGCAACTACTGTCGGTTACCCTTATCAAATACAACTTTACCAAATTTGGAGTTAATACCCCAAAATCTTAAGAATTGACTTTCAACCCATATCCAAGAGTAGTTTTGTGAGAGTAGAAAAAGCTCAATGTCCAATATCTTCAACCTTAATTATGAAATTTTCGTAAAATTCATGTTTTATATCAATCTCACCCAAAGAGTATATAAGGTCTCACTCCTCCCCTGGAATGAAATTCGAAAAACTGGCCACAATGGTCACTTACAATTCTAATGTACTATACAAGCCTACCAAATTTGAAGTAGATATCTTATTTCGTCTGACCGCTAGATCGCCAACAGAAATTTTCTGGAAACATGTTTCTCGTAATGTACGGGTCATGAAACGTGAAAAAACCTCAAAATCTCGAGTTGTGATTTTTTCGTCTCTCCCCCGAGTCGAGGTTATAACAATTTTGGTGAAATTTTTGAGGTTGGTATTTGTTAATAGGGGCTCTTGATAATCTCGAGAGCTAAAAAACCTATCATAGACCAAAACCTATTTGTTAGATTTTTTTTGTTACAACAGCAGTATTGTTATCAATGTTATTAACAAGAAATAGTCAATATTTATATAAAATATATTTTCTCTGCTTCTATCTTCAGGATGGGTTTTTATATACTCCATCCGATTCGCATGAACTTTGACAGGCTTTTCAAATCATGCTTTGTTGGGTTTTGAAATAAAAAATAATGAAATATATTTTCATCAATTTTATTAATATAAAAATACATACATTTCAGAACAATAAGAAAATAAAAATTTTACCTCAGCAAAAAAATCATAACCTACTGGAATGGCAGAAAAGGCAGTTGTGTAGCAACTAAAAATAAAAATGAAAGAATACAATTCGATGTTTGAATGAAACACAATGCCAAATAAAACATGAACCCATAGAGTTTGTACTGTTCTGGTGGACATTCGCTATCCACCGAAGCCAAGAGTTAGACCCGGAGTCGAGAGAGTGTTTGCATGTATCATAGAACCCACGATGAGGCTTCAGGGACTGATAGACAACATTATTCCCCACTTTTAATGTTATGATATGTCACCCCCAAAATGTAGCTTTTACTGTGGGGTGAATATTTTTCTTAGGGATGAACATGTATAATTGGTACTGGTATGGCATTTAGGTTTCAAGATGCTCTGTGCACCAATTAAGCGAAAATCACACTGTCATACCACTAGGATGTCGCTAAGGGGGTGCCAATTGAATATATTTTTCGGTATGGTATAGCAGTTTAATTTTTGCTTGAGTGATGCGCAGAGCATGTTGGAACCAAAATACCATACCAGTACCTACCAATTATATATGTTCATCCGTAAGAAAAATATTCACCCATACACTTGAGGAGTGACATTCTATAACATTAAAAGTGGGGAATAATGTTGTCTTTCAGGTCTCAAAGTCTTGTCCTGGATTCTATGATACATGTAAACACCCTCTCAGCTCCTGGTCTAAGTGTGGAAAGATCTGATAATCAAATAAACGACAGCATCTGCTGAACATGGCAGTTTATGTGTTAAGACATCAACGAATTACGTGCTTTAATTTGGTTGTGTATGTAAGTCTTTATTTGTGGTGATGTCCGCAATTGTATTCCAGGTTCATTGGCTTTTAAATTTTTAATCATGTTCAGAGAAGGTAACTTTCCACTCTCGATATTGTGAGCAAATAATTTCTGTATAATCCTTTTCTCTCCTTCATCCCATCTTCTTCTTTTAACTGGTCCATATGGTGATACTGAAAAATAAAGTTGAGTGTTATAAATATTGATACATATTAATCGACTGATCTAGCACAAAATACCAAGAGAAAATCCCCAAAAAGCAGTTGACTATTATTTATGTAGAATAGTCAATATTGCATATTTATGACTGTTCACTATACCTCATCAAATATAGAAATGCTTGAGTGGCCGTTAAAATTCAGAACTAGTATTTCATTTAGTAAACCTTAACATTTAAGCTTAGGAGAAAAATTAATGAAAATCTAACCTGATCTTTTTTTTCTTGTGTCTTTGGATGTGGATGGTTGATTCAAATTATCTCTTGCATCTGATTCACTCATGCTCTCGTCTAGACTCTCATCGCTGTCATCCTCACTGCCTCCTTGGGCCTCTTTCAGCAACTGCGACATTCGCAATATTTGTTTACTTAAAACGGGTTGTCGATAAATGTCCTTGTGAATTTTTTCATGGTGTCCCATAAACGCTGCCAAATCTGTCACCTCTTTATCTTCTAGATTGAATTTTATACACGTAGTCGCCATATGTTTTCGAAGTTTTGTACCCCTCAATCTTTCGGGTTGCTCAGCACC
The DNA here is from genome assembly GCA_958507055.1 of Crioceris asparagi. Taxonomy (NCBI): domain Eukaryota; kingdom Metazoa; phylum Arthropoda; class Insecta; order Coleoptera; family Chrysomelidae; genus Crioceris; species Crioceris asparagi. The sequence continues at coordinate 43,156,403 of OY293829.1, forward strand.
ACATAGAATGGAATATTTTCTCATAATTTTGCATGAGCTGAGGTATAACTTCGACGAGTATCCAGGAATACCAAAGAGGTAAGGATTAAGCTTGCTCACACCTCCATCCTTTCTGAATTTAAGTATTGTTTCTATACAGTGGACTTGTTTTTTGTTTAAAATGACAGCGACCGTTCTATTTAGTTTCCCCCGAATTTCGAAACGTACATACTTATTTGCCAATTCTCTTTCTTCTGCAGAAAGAGTAAGATAAATTTCGCTTGTGTTACTAATTCCTTGACAAGTTTTATAATCTTCAATAAAAATCCTTTCTACTTCTCCTGCTCTTCTTCTATTAAATATTTGTATGCTCAATAGTGTCGTTTCCATTAATTCATACCAGCTTTTGAAATTGAATTTCTCTTTTAAAATTGAAAGGGCTTCCAGTTTTCTTTTATGTATAAAATAGTGGAATAGTTTTATGTCTCTTGTTGATGGTAAATCGATTATTTTGCGTCGTTTTATTTTAACTTGGGATTCAGTCACAGCACGATTTGTATTTATGTTGAATTCTTGTGTGAAAAGTTTTAAAAAGTTCTTAACATTTTTATGCTTCATCTCATCCTCAGCTATAATGCACTCATTAATGAATATTTGACCGATTTGCTTAATTAATGTACCTAAAGTGGAAGCTACTGTTGGTGTTTTAAAATCACCAATCTCTTGGTTTAGCCCTGCTACAGAATGAATTGCATTGATAGCATCTTCACAATATTTTGGGGCATAAACACTCTTTAAATCTGTAATTTCTTTATTTTTCATCCCAATTGCTTGCTTGAATCTTCCCAATAGTCTAAGCTTCTGTCGAATCATTTCGTAATATCTTTCATTTTTATATTTGACACACATTTTATTTGCATAAATTATTATCAATTCGTCATATCTAATACGTTTAACTATGTCATCTTCTCTTAAAGCGGGAAATAATTTAGTCCGAACCGTAGCTGATGCTTTCTTATGTATTCTTCCCTCGACTGCCTTGCTACTTTTACAAACTATACGATTCGTTTTACTAGATAAGCCAGTACAATTTTTGAAATGTACTCTCAAACATTTGTTTGAGAAAAATCCCTTACAGTTTGCACAAGCTTTATAGTCTTTTCCAGTTCTTTTGAATTTTATATTCGGACGCCGAGATACAATCAAGTCCCCATTGTTAATATTTTCTTTTGTATTGTAAATAAAATATCCTTTTCTTCTCAAACAAGCTATAGCGTCTCTTCTTTCCTGGCTTCCTTTAGGCATGTACAAAAAGTTTTGAACCTCGGTTTCCTTTGCATGCATTGTTTCTAGATGGCGAGCAATTTTAAATTGCTTTTTGAGGCAATAAACACAAACATTAAATTTTTTATCACCTAGTTTACCCCGGGAAGATTCTATATGTAAATTTTCTTTGTCGCAGGTAGTGGAGTGATTCAAAGAAGTATTCAATAAAATATTAAGAGGTGATTGTGTGGGTGCCTGAGATACTTCCAGGTTTGATTCTTTTTTCCTAAATATCTCTTCTCCATAATATTCATCTGAAGCTTCCAAGCTGGAGGCATATTCTGGCAAATTTGGTGTAAAATCTGGATCTTCGATAGAATTGTCAGAATATCCTGTAACAGATAGTGGAACACTTTTGTATTGTCTCAAGTAAGACATTCAAACGTCTCTTAAACATTGCAAATCGATCTGGACCGATTATGTTTAAATGAACTGGGCAAAAATCGCCATAAATGGTTATCTTGTGGCTATCAATATAATTTCAGATAAACAAAAAACCAAAACCCTATCTCCCGGAAGTACTTTCCTCTACTACAAACTCACTCAATCATGGATTTTTAGGTAACATTCTTGTTCGACAACAATAAGATTGACTTGTTATAGTTAATAATGCGTCTAGAACCTTACTTATAAAGCGATTCTGAAATCTGTATTTATCTAATAATATACCAATAACCATTCAGGATACTTTTAGTCCGGTTCAACTATACAGTGTTGTCTTTCGGGAACGGTGGCGATCAATTGCAGTAGAACTATAACTAATTGGAATCTGAAATTTTGGAGACATATTCAGAGTCATTGGGGCACACACTTCTAAAATATTTTAAAATTTGCAGCACTTCCGGTTAAACCGGAAGTAGATGTCAACTTGCTATTTTACATAGAATGCATGTATATTCATGCATTTTTAGATTCTAAATCAAATTCTAGGATAAGTTTATGTATAATATCCTTTACCTAAGTTTAACCGTTTCTGACATATTGAAGATTTTATGTGAAAAATGACGTTTGCAGGCCTAGACAAAATTATGAACTTTTCCTATAATAATACTGCTATCAATCAATTTAGATAGCTTTTCTTGCAAAGGAAGGTTGATTCTAACCTAACATTATAATATTTAGCTAGATATTTGTATAAGGTGTCCAAAAAATATGAGTGAAAATAGGATTCCAAAAAATGTAATTTTTTTTTTTTCGATTGGCAAACCCCTGTTTTTGTAACTTCATTAGAATTTACAACCAAAATTAAGTCTACTTTTCGTAAGTTTCCCTATTCCGAAAGTAAGTAGTTTTCAAACAGTTTGACAAATACCGAAAAAATGCTGTTTAAAATAAAAATGAAATGCAATGCCCTGTATATTAATGTTCAATGTTTCTATCAGATTAAAGATTTTATGTGAAAAATGATTTTCGCAGGCCGAAACAAAGTTATCAATTTTTCCTATAAGCAGGCCATTAGTTATGCAATCTGAGAAGACTGATTGTTTTCAATAGTATATATGATATTTTCATAATTACGAGTAAAGGGTGCTCAAAAATAAGAATCAAAATTGAATTTGTCAAATATTTCAAAGATTACTTACTTTCGGAATGGGGAAACTTACACAAAATGGGGTTAATTTTGGTCGTTAAATCTAATGAAGTGATAAAAACGAAGGGTCGCCATTTAGAGAAAATGACTTGACGTTTTTTTAATACTTTTTTCGGGCCTATTTTTTGTACACCCTGTACAAGTAATTATCGAAATATCATAATGTTACGCAAGTGTCGATCTTCCTCTAGAAGAAAAGCAATCCAAATTGATTGATAGTGGTATTATTAAAGGACAAGTTCATAATTTTGTCTAGGCAAAAGTGTTCGACCAGTGCATACTGTCAGTATTAACATATGGAGCGCAGACGTGGACCCTTACAAAAAACAGACAATACAAAAATTAAAAACAACACAAAAAGCTATGGAAAGGACAATGATGTGTATTTCTTTAAGAGATAGGAAGTCAGACGAATACATAAGACAACATACACAGTTCAAGGATGAAATAGAAAGGGTAACCCAGATGAAATGGGACTTTGCGGGACATGTAGCAAGGAGAGACGACGAGAGATGGAACATCAAGATAATAGAATGGAGACTATGTCTGTGAGGAAGATCAAGAGGTAGACCGAATACAAGATGGTACGATGACATCAAGCGAACTGCAGGACTGAAATGGATGGAAACAGCTAAAGACCGCGAGAGATGGAAGTCATTAAGGGAGACCTATGCTCAAGTATGGACGCAAGAAGGTTGAAAAAAAGAAGAAAAAAAATATAAATAATGTGAAATAAGTAATTTCTCATAATTTCCCACACATGTAATTCTTTAAAAGAAATTTACTTTACCTGTAATATCGCAATCAGCAGGACTGCACCGTTTTTTTTTTTCGTGATCATCATTATCTAGCAAGAAATAGCCAATTAAATATCTTAAGTCTCAACGTTACCTCATGAACTCACCATTAAACTCCTCCATTGATATATCGGTATCAAAACTTCTCATTATGAAAGAGTCTTCTCTAATATTAACTACTAGGTCAGGTCCAAAGGAAATATTTTTTATATTTAGTGAGTGTGCAGTTGATGATTCAAGAGTCTCATATTTCGTTTTATCATCTAAAATAATTAAAAATAGTTTTCATGTTATTCCTACTACCGTATAATTCCGATTATTAGACAAGAATTAACATACATTATGGCAAAACAATTTTCATGAGGATTTGAATAAGAATAGTAAAGTGGATTATAATAGACAAATAAAATACTCAATGAGGGGTTTTGCGTGGGTGATATAGGGGTGAAAATGATACGTTTGCAATTTCAAATGAGTTTACCTTGAAGCGAAATGTGTTCCATAATAAAGTTGTAAAGCCCTATTCATAATCAAAACTTAATTCGGTGTTAAACAAGAAACGTGTTAAAATAAAAAACAAAACACTAGTTATGGCAACCCTACATGTCAGCAATAGTAAGCCCCCCGCAAAGGGAAACACGGGTGACGTTTTGTTTTGAGTAACCATTCAAAACGGTCTAACGAAATAATACTTACCAAATTTCTTGAGTAAAGTAGCTTCGTAAGAGCAGCCATTGTGTTTCACCGTACAACGGTTTTCTCCTAGAATCTTTATCCGTTTCATCGAATAAATTCCCTTTTCACCAGACGCGAAACGAACTTGACCAAACATGGCTAAAAATACCTATATGAATATTGAAAGTTCTTTTTACATAATAAAATTACTGAATAAATATACATACCTAGCAATCTATATTCACGTGCGCTTCCCTTGAAAACTCGAACAAACTGGCAGTTGTAGGCAGTGTTGTGCTAGCCGCCGTTGCCAGTTGTACTAAAAATGACTTGATTGTCTACTAAATTTGAAGCTCAAATACTAAATTCCTTCGATACAGACAAAACGTGGGAAATTCAAATGAAAGACATAAAACTTGTTCATTTGTTATAAAATTCGGTTAAACAACGCTAAGGTAAAGCTACGGGCACGAACAAATATAGGGAGGACGAATAACACGAGTAGTGGGAGTAGCACAAAAAACGTTGGGTTATCTTATGTCATTTCGGTGTGTTGCGCAAAATTACGAGGCGCATCCATATGTAGTATGGGCGAAGGAAGCTTGAATACAACAATAGACACTGGAATACTGCGCAATATACCAAATTGACAACTTATCACGGGACGTTATTTCAGCCACTTCTGCTTATAGAACAGGATGTAGAGTTAGTCATCCTTCCTTTATATATTCTTGGCTACGGGTATCACATTAGTATTCTGTGGGTACGATGACGACGGACAACGTACGATTTACTGACAACAAAGAACACGAAACACAAAGTTGAGCGGAGAGCACAAAACAGATTTGACCGTTCTTCAGGCTCACATTCCAAATTCCAAGCAGATATAACTTCCAAGCAGTTCCAAGTAAAAGCACAGAATTACTCATATATTGGCATATTGTTTGAAAATATTAGATTTCCTCAGAGAATACTAGGCTACTAAATAGAATCGAAAAGTTCTAAATTTAGTAAAATTATACTAAAAATCCCAACCTTGGTTGTAGGTCGTAGGTAGGTATATATTCTCTGACTCATGACTTCATGCGAAGTAAACACTGACACTATACGTCGTTACTCCTTGATTTACAGTCATCCAATTGTGTAATGTACGGCGTATGCTTGTTTTTGTTTTGGGAACCTTGATTTCCCAACTTGCTAGCACAGCATTATCAATCAATTTATACAAGGCGCAATTATTTATTTTCTCGCTAAGAGTATTTTAATTAAAAGCTTTAAAAATGGAGATTTTCACTGTTTTTGTATTTGATGATTTCGGTATAACGAAAACCACGGCGCCGCGATTCCTTTCGCCAAATCATTGGCGCAGTGGCGTTCAAACAACAAAATATCTACAGAATTTAAGTGACCTATTGTGTTTTTTTTCGACATGATGATACATCATTATACCTAGTTCTACGTTACAATCTGTCTTTCATCTGTGTATTGCAACTGTGATTCGCCTATTTTTCATTTCGATCTATGAAATCATGTCTCTAGATTTAATCTCTTGTTGACGTGCGACGTCGCGGAAAGCTCCGTTGTCAATATCCCAGAATTGTACCGATTTGATATTTCTCCATACTCATGCACCTCAGCCAACAGTTGCAAACTCAAGTAAACTGTATTTTCACTCTGAGTTCTAGCAATACTTAAGATAAGAACATCTGAAATAAAGTTGTTTTGTTTATAATACAAGTTTGGTTTTCAACTACGTGTCATCAGAAATTGATTTAATGGAAGGATTTCCAACTTGGTAGGTACTATTGAAATGGAACTGAGTGACAACATCGCAAATCCATTAGAGCTTTATTGTCCGTTTTGAGTAGGTACGATTAACGAAATTGAAAGAAGGATTTGAGATCATATTGAAATTTAAAGTCAGTACGGCCATTTTCTGTTTAGAATCGAAATTTGAATTAACGTAACGTAATATTAGACCTTTCTCAAACAAAAAAACTATCATCTTTAAATCGGTTTTCTGTAGGGCGGGTTTACTGTACAACATTTATAAATATCTATGGCTTCTTTGAGAAAATTGCATGTGTTTTAGAGAAATTATTAAAATTTTAAAATATGCAAGTTGATGTATACCCAACAAATGTTAAAAAAAGGAATAAGAAAAATGTCCCGGAAGTAACAGGTATATAGAATCTTCAACTTCTTCAAATAACTTTAGAAAAAATAAAACCAAAATCGAAACTTTTTGGATTTTTTTGTATATCTTCGTAACTACTCGAAATATTGAGGTGCTGTAAGCAGCAAATTATCTGGCGACTGAATGCGCAAATTTTCTCTAATTTAACTGACCTCGTATCTCTTATGATTTCCGATATTCCCACGCTGTTCATCCTTATCTTCGACACAGCGCGAACGTTTGAAATGGAAAATGTAAATAAACAACACCCTGTACAATTTATGAAAAATTGCGCAGTTATATCAAACTTTGAATTAGATCGCGCATTTCTTTGATGTTCTCTGTTCGACTATACATCTGTGTGACGTCATGAACGTTTTTTTAAATAGGACACCCCATATATTATTCCATGTAATTATGTGGCATACCTATGCTCAATTGATTTTAACATATAGGTGAATTGACCGAATAAGGAACAATACCTCTAATATATCGGATATAAATTTCAAAATATGAGCGTTACAGGTCAACAACAACAATTACAATTACATCTTCACTGTATATAAAAAATACTTGCATCTTCAACGTCTGATGATTTGGGTCATTAGTTATTACTTAATAGACTTGTTCGGTATTGAAGAGAATAGAATACATTTTTTAAATAATCCTCTCTAATGATTAATTTCATTTATGTTCTGTGTAGGATTAACGGTAATGAAAAAGGGGTTTGAAATTTGAGATCGTATTGAAATTTAAATACGTACAGTACGGCCTCTTTTGTTTAGAATTGAAATTCAAATCAACGTAACGTAATGTCAGTCCTTTCTCAAACAAACTGTCATGCTTGAATCGGTTTTCTGTGAGAAAAATGTAGTTATGAGATGTAGTGGTTTTGTAGTTTGATCATACCACGCTCCCACTGTTATTTTTTTTATTTGAGGTCAAGTGTCTCGACTGCCGTGGTCATTGACACAATATATATATATATATATAATACATTTATAATACAATACACATTCTATAGTTATATGTAGATGACATGTGCTATCGACAGACTTTTGAGGAAGTTTATAATGTTCGTAAAATTATCTGACTTGGAGAGAACCGTCTGTAAATTTCCTTGTAGGCAATGTAGTATCCGGTTTTCTGTGTATCGACCACAGTCCATAAGGATGTGCTTGACAGTGACAGGCATGTTGCAGTACTCGCATTGGGGAGGAGCGGATAAAGACATGAGGTAATCGTGGGTAAGTCGGGTATGCCCGATTCTGTGTCTCCTTATTATGACTGTTGTTCGTCTATTTGGTGTGGTTAACTTAAAAGGTTTTATGCTTGGGTGGATTTCATGTAGTTTGGAGGAATTGTCATCCCATTTTTGCTGCCAATTTTCTCTGATTTTGTCTTTGAGATGTAGTTGGAGATCATTGAGTGGTGATGTTGGATATAGTAGTAAGGTTCTCAGGTACGTTTTTAGCGGCTTCGTCGGCAAGTTCGTTTCCCGTTATTCCCATATGGGAAGGGATCCATATGACTGGTCAATAATTGTGCTGATCTGTTCTTGATAGCAATTGTGGATATTTTGGACTATAGGGTGTTGAGTATATCGGTCTTTGATGAGTTCCACGGAGGACGCTGAGTCGGTGCATATAGCAAGTTTACGGTGGCCGATATCTATGTTGTCAAGTGCTTTAAAGATGGCATATAGTTCACCAGAATTGGCAAGCTTGAATTGTTGGAGTGTGTCATTCGAGGTTGTCACTGAGCAGAAGCGACCTGCCTCATTTTTGGAGGCATCGGTGTAAAGAACAGTATCATATGAACCTTGATTGGTTTTTTGGTAGAGATTCTCTTGGATAAGGAGGCATGAGGTTTCTTGCTTAGGAAGTTCGCATAAAGTGGTGTCGAAACTAGGCAGTGTTTTGACAGTTACTACAAATTTTCGAGTTGATAAAAAGTTATCAAAGAACGAATATATATTTCCATTGAAGTGGTACTGTGATAGGAAATTGAGAATAACGTGCTTATATACGCGGTCAAAAGCACCTTCGATACCAAATATAGCAACTATCACGTCCTGTTGCTTAATGAAGACTTCGGAAATATACTCTTGAAGAGCAGCTAGATTGTCAAGCGTACAGCGTCGGGGGCGGAAACCGGATTGGTGAGGAGAGATTATATTATATATTTGCAAGTACCACTGGAGTCTGAGAACATATGACTTTTTCGATGAGTTTGCACATATTACAGGTTAGAGCAATAGGTCTGTATGAACTTGGGCAGTTTAGTGGTTGTTCTTGTTTACGGATCGGAAGAATGATTGATTTTTGCCAGAGTTTTGGGAGTTTATGACTAGTCCACAGATTGCAGAAAAATTCCAGGAGTTTTTTGAGGCCATTCTCGGATAGATTTTTTAGGAAAATGAAGGGGATATTATCTGGTCCTGCGGCGGAGTTCTTGCTTTTTTAAGGGCAAATGAGGGTTCTTGGAAGGAGAGAGGTAGGTTTAAAATGAGATATCCTCGATTTGACTTTGTGGGAGTATTGGTGAGTCTGGTGGCACATTGTTCTCGTTTTGTACTTTGTTAGAACTTTTGAATTTTTCATGGAAATGTTGAGCTATTGTATTGGCAATTTCTTGATCATCATTTATTAATGTATCTTGCAGTACAATTGCAGATACAGTATTCTGTAGTTTAGTGCCACTCATTCGCTTTATTTTCCCCCAAATTTCGGTGGGAGAAATAAGAAAATTATTAAAATCATTTCGAATGTTAGAATACGTTGAGTTATGTAGACTTGTCACTCTTATCAGTTGACGCTTTCAGTCTAAATGTTTCGATTAATATTATCAGCATTATTAACATATTTGTTTGTTGAATTCCTACCAATATGTGATGATATCCAAAATAGGATCAACTAAAAATAAAAGCTAGGCGGTTTACTGTATGTACAGCTTTAATGGATATCTATTGATTTTTTTGAGAAAAATTTATGGTTTTTAGAAAAATCATTAAATTTTGAAAATATTCAAGCTAAAGTATAACTTATGTATACCCAACAAATGTTGAAAAAAAAAATGAAGAACAAAAATGTCCCGGAAGTAGCTGGTATATAGAAACTTTTTTATTTTCTTAAATAATTCCAAAAAACTCATATTTTCGAGATCGCTATACATTTGTACTCTTATGTATACAATAAAATATATAGAAAAATAATGTCTCGGAAATGACCATTGGACATACATATATATATATATATATATATATATATATATATATATATATATATATATATATATATATATATATATATACATATATATAATTTTATTTTGGATTTATCTTGGGATTTAGGTTCGGTTGCACTAAAGGGGTCAGATATTCATTGTATATTTTAAAATATACAATGAATATCTGACCCCTTTAGTGCAACCGAACCTAAATCCCAAGATAAATCCAAAATAAAATTATATATAATGGTTCAAGAATTCCACAGAGAATAGAATATATATATATATATATATATATATATATATATATAAACAAAAATTGTTTTAGACCTACTAATAGACATACAACAACATGCTGTTGATTTTTTTTTTCGAAATTCTAAAGTGTGAACGATCACAACACGTATATTTCTATAAGAAATTTACCTAAAAATAACATTAACACCAAAAAGAATGATTAATTTTCATCGTATTTGGTGCTTATCCATGGTATATTATATGAAACATAACGTATAATCGATGGCATCTTCCACGAATTTTATTTTACCACAGTAAACAATTCATTTCACAACACCGGTATAAAAATAATCATCAATGACGTCCAACAATAAGATTGGCATGGCATTGTTGCCTAGTCTAAGATACAAATTACAAAATATTGTACTCTTAATTAAAAAAAAATATATTGTTTTTTTTAATATTCTTTTAAAGCATGATAAATTTTAAGTTTTTAATATTGTATAAATCAAAGAAAAATAATACTTTACTTTCTCTTTTCTATTTCAAAATCTTCCAAAACGAGAAATTTCTTCAAGTTTGACAACACTGTTCTTAAGAAAAGTACATAAACGAATATATAAGATAGAATTTCGCGCAAGCTTATATCATCCGAAACCCTATTACAGTCTCTCTTTCTTCGTGAGGGACTTCTCACTCTATCAGCCTTCTAGGAGTATTATTTCTATGTAGGTAGCACTCGAAGTAGATAAAGTTGTAAGACTTTATTAAACTATTTGTTTTGATTAATATGATTGAGACGACTGTTTTCTATTTAATAACAAGGATTGAATTAAATAGAAATAAAAATAAATTATCTAAAATTCAAAAAAGGAATGTCTCTTCGCATTCTTATTGTGCGTTAATATAATAAAAATAATAATTATTTTGTCTTTTCCTAAAGTGGGAAAAACCACGAATTGTTATTATTATATAATTATATATATATACCTAGACCCAACATTTATCTTTAATATTCTAGGATTATAATTATGCTTCTGCAATGGAATAAAAATTATTTGTTTATTGAAATTGCCCAATTAATTTCAAGTCTGTTTAACATTTGAATTTTTTTTATGTATTATCATGGTGCTATATTTATTATTGTATATTCAATCAAATCGGTGAAATACAATTGTAAACATGGGTAATGTAAATACTTGATAAGGGAGAGACTCGCCAAATCATAGTAAAATATTATTAATTATTAATAATCTTTGCCATAGGCTGGTGTATGGTATATTTGTTCTAACATTGTCTACTCGTGCATAACTTTTCTTGATTTTTGCTTTTGGTTCAGATCAGACGATACACCTTTTTATTATTAGACGCGGCCCGCTGTTGATTAATACTAACATTTTAAGTTATGAAATACAAGGTGATTAGTGCGTATTCAGATGATTAAGGGGTTATTGTAAAGATAAGGAGAAAATGTTTATAACTAACCCTATCTTATTTTAAACATTCTACAATATTAACATATTTTCAATTATACCGGGTGTTTCTAAATAGTTTTTTCTTATGGAAAGTGTATAATTTTAATTTATTCTTCAGATGTAAATGGAAAAATAATCTCAGTTTTTAATATGACTTTATGTTTATAGCTCATATTTTATGATATGTTAATTATTTTCTGAAAATTTTGACCGATAAATAGCATAATTTAAAAATTCATATCTCTGAGACTAATACAGATTAAGAACTGAAACTTTTGTGGACACTACTCACTATCGAGTAATATGTTACGGTTAATTTATATGTCCTTGATATTATACCGGGTGTGCTCAAAACATATTTGTATAAAGTTTTGATAAAATCAGCTATATAGACTTGAATAAAAGTATATTTGTTCACGCGAATCAAGAATCTCAGCTCAGCAATTCAAATGGTATTAGACTGAATAGAAAAAAAAAGATCTGAAAATAAAAGAAAACTTCAATTACATTGGATTTCATTTCTTGGAAAGCGCTGAAAAGGAAAAGAAAGATGCTGTATGTATAATTATTATGACATTGCCAGTGCTCTCTGCTCGTGCCTCGCTCTGTTCTCTGGTAGTTCTGGTCACAGATCGTTGTGGTTTAAATTTTGAGGTACGCGAGAGCGAGTGAGCGTTTTCTTGCCATGATATACTAGTGCTCTCTGTATTGGGGGTACTAACTACGCATCGGGGGTAGTCAAGGTCAGGAAAAAAATATTACACGTTCTTGCAGTTCTATAGGCAATGCAAGATAAGCGATACGCCCCCTACGGTGGAAAATCTGAACTATAAATAGTCAGTAGTTTGCTTTGTTTACGTATGAGAAAGCATCGTTTGTCGTTTATAAGTGTTTATAACCGCCTATCTAGTTGCAGAGCAACCATAGATAATATAATAAAGATAGATGTGCCACTCATATGGGAACAATTGAAACCACTAAAACTTGACCGCCACATCTCGCTAGATGGTGACACTAGCACTCGAATCGGTATAAAAGATCGCTTTGTCGTCGGCGTCAGCTGATTCTGAATTGCCAATATGCCAATCGCCATTCGCCATTTTATTTCTTTCGTATTGGTTGTTTTGTTGTTCTTGTGCTTGTTTTTCTAGTTATTTGTGTGATTATAAAGACTCTTAGTGTTGAATTTTCGTTAAATTTAGTGGTAAGTAGAATTATTTTATAATATAATTGATGATTGAGATGAATATTATCTTAATTAATTAAAAAGGCTGGCTTACTCTAGCGAAATCTTTTTTTGATGAAATTTTCACACATATTGATAATGCTCGAATTGAGACGATTGATATTAATTTTATCATGCGCAAATGAAAAATTAAAGAGTTATGAACATAGATAATCTAAGATATCTATGGTTATGATTTTTTTTACATAAAAGTTTTGGTGGTTGATTTTATTGCTTTGGATTAAATTTTCTTTGTATGTATCACCTATTGTACTGTTGTAATTGATTTATTAGAAATAACTTGACGAGCTGAATCGATTGATACCTGTTTTATTGTATATAAGTGAAAAATAAGAAAGTTATAGGAACTTATCAAACTATTGTTGGGTAAGGTTAGGTTAGACTTTGAAATAACATTATTTCTCAATCAGTTCGTTCTAGGGTAAGCAGACTAGCAGTATTCCGAAAGCTTGTTGGGGGTTAGTGTATTATAAAATTCTTATTAGGTTACTTTGTTAATCGGATACTATTGATTTAAGAAAAAAAAATCGTAAATAAACGGTTTCGCTAAAGTAAGCCCTTACGAATAGTGACAGTGAAACTTGATATAAGTAGATATTATAGTGCTTCCATTAGTTACATCATTTTATTTTTTATTTAATAGAACATGGTTGCTAAATGTTGTGTTCCCGGATGCATTGATCGAAGTGCTCCAAGACACCGTTTTCCAAATCCTAACATGGACAGGGCACGTTTCGATCTGTGGATTGAAGTAATTGGAAATTCTAACCTTCTTGGAATGGAACCGTCAAGAATTTATAACAATTATCGTGTTTGCCATTTACATTTTGCCTGTAGTGATCATACCACCAATATGTATATCAACAAGTTATCGGTCCCATCATTGAAACTACCATCTAAAGACTTAGAAGTGATATCGTTAGCCAGTAAGTTGTTATATTCAGGTTTATGGCTGTTCCTTACTGATAATTTCAATTAATAGGTTGTTCGCGAACAGAAAATGACGGTTTGCCTCCAGCAGAGACTCCCTACCAGGAAATATCTTCTGATCAGTTAGCCAGTAAGCTGTTGTATTCAGGTTTATGGCTTTTTCTTACTAATCATTTCAATTTCTAGGTTGCTCTCAAAAAGAAAATGATGATTTGCCGAGAGTAGAGACTCCCTACCAGGAAATATCATCTAATCAGGAAATATGTGTCACACCAAAATCGCATCGTAAGTACTTTTTTTGTTTGGCATTATAGACCATCGTATTGTCAATCAGGGTAATTTGAAACATTTAATTTTATGGTTACCTAAGATAAGATTTTCAACGATATTTATTCATTTTTAAATAATATAAAATAAATATCAAACTAGTAACGAAGGCAGTAAGCCTTCATGGGCATATTTACACCGATTAACATACTCCTTGTACAGTAGTATCCACTGATTTGCAAATGGTCACTTGAAAATACATATTTATTTATAGGCAAAAATGATCTATGGTAGAATAAAGGAATAACAAGGGTAAATGAGCAAAAGTAAGAACAAAAATGGGCCAAGTAAGAGTAGAACTCATATCTCGAGGGCTCCGTACATTTGTATTTCGGTAAAGGTTTATATGAGGATTTCATAGGAGAAATCATAAGTTAATTATCTTTATTTGAATCTCAATCTCTTTACATTGAATTGACAGTTAATTTAATACATATATTCTGTGTTCTTGGCCAAACTTTTCTCACAACATTGGGTATACTCAATCGGTGTGAATATGCCCATGAAGGCTTCGTTCCTAGTTTTATTTAATTATTACATAAGTATAATATAATAATTATATACATTCTATGTAGTGTACAGAAATAACTTATTATTATCCTTGCAAAATGTTTGTTTACAATTGCTTTGGTTGAACTTAATTTCTTAATTGAATGATAATGATATAATCTAACTTTCAGACTCACAATCTCTCCTCAAATCTGTCAATGTACTCCATTCTGTGGAATTGACTCCTAAAGCGAAATCGCTTTACCAAGAAGCTAAGCGATGTCGAAAAATTATAAGTACCTACAAGTCTAGAAGAATATCTTTCAAAAAGAATTTGAAACAAGCAAAAGAGTTAAATATTGCATCGAAATCTGGTTTGAAGAGTGAAGCAGTTCAATTTTGTTTACAACAGATAGCAAGGAAACCTACGAAAAAGCGAGGAATGCGGTATACTTTCGAGGAAAAAATAATGTCCTTAGCCTTATATAAAACATCTGGGGCGGGTTACAGATTTCTGGCGAGACTTTTCAATCTACCATCGAAAAGGACCCTGATAAGGTTATTACAGGGCATATCAATCGAAGATGGCATTAGTCAGTTACTAATGCAAAATTTGAAGGAAACGACCCGTCACTTTAGTCAAAAAGAAAGATTTTGCATGGTCATGTTCGACGAAATGTCCATTATGCCACATGTTTCCTATAGTAAACATACTAAAAGAATTAGTGGTATTGAAAATGGGAAAATATGCGACCATGTCTTAGTGTTCATGGTGAGAGGAGTCACAAAGAAATGGAAACAGACACTCTCTTATACTTTTTGTAAAGCCACAACGAAGCCAATGGAAATCAAAAGGATGTTAAGATCAATTATTTCAGAATTACAATCTATTGGTATGTGCTACTTTTTATTATTTTTTTTTTAGTTAGAAATACGTATTACATGCTTGTATTGAATAATAATGATGCATTTTAATTATTTCTAATTTATTCCAGGTCTTCATGTTATCGCTACCATTTGCGACCAAGGCTCTACAAATAAGTCTGCTATAGAGGAGATGGTGGCTGAAGGTAGAGAATACTTTCTTAGGACGGGAATTGAAAACCCAATAAGGTGTATGATAATCAATGAACAAAAAATTATTCCTCTTTATGATGTTCCTCACTTGCTTAAGGGCATACGTAATAATTTATTAACTAAAAACTTAATTTGGAACCATAAAGGAGAAATCTTTGAATGCAAATGGGTAGACATTATAACAGCCTATAACATCGACATCAGTTACGATCATGTTCGAAGCCTTCCAAAGATCACCGAATATCATGTGGTTCCTGGGAAAATCAAGAAGATGAAAGTCTCCAATGCTGCCCAAGTGTTGAGTCATTCCATGGCCGCAGCCATTTCTATAATGGCAAGGGAAAGTAAGTCTTAAGTCCTTATTTAAATAAAAGTTAATAAGTCTGACAAATAGAATAAATAAGTAAAATGGTCTTGAGATATTAACATTTTTCTTAAAATTAAATAATATTTAACAATATTTTCTAATCTAATTCTAATATTTAGTATCTTGAAGTCTTATCAGACTTCTCATTTGCCCTCGACTTAACATAGGCTCGTCTAGCATTTGACAAACGTGTATTTCTTTGTTTACACGTTTCAGATTGTTTTTGCAAAGCATTAGTCTTTCGTTTTCCTTTCTAAGCGGGCAGTTCGGGCTTTTCTTAACTTTCAGCTTATTCAAATCATCACCACCATCAACCATTGTAACATCAATCATTCTGCCCGACGTCGCCTCTC
This sequence comes from Crioceris asparagi, assembly GCA_958507055.1. Lineage (NCBI taxonomy): Eukaryota > Metazoa > Arthropoda > Insecta > Coleoptera > Chrysomelidae > Crioceris > Crioceris asparagi. The sequence goes on from OY293829.1 coordinate 43,172,676, forward strand.
TGGACATTATTCTGATAATAATCAATGGAAATAGCAGTCACAGCCATTACAATTATTATAGTATTATCGTCTCTACCAGAGACAACCTCTCAACTCTCAAGCCCATATACAAAATCATTCCCTTATAAATATTATCAACATCCGTCGTAAAACAGTTGGTACTGGAACTGGCGACATATGATGGAAAGCTCAAGTATTATAATTTCCAGAATGAACTCAGAAGCCATAAATATATTAAAAAACATAAAACTAATAATAATCTTCCCGTGTATGCATTTAAATTGGAAATATTCGCGCACAACTGAGCAGGCGCAATAGTAGCCTGGCGTTTATCAGATTTACTTGAATATAGTGCAAGATTATGTAAGATTTATTAGAAATTTATAACAGATATACATAAAATTTTGTTATGCTTAAAAGTTGGTGATATAATAACCTGACTGCTCGACGATCGGCTTTATTGATGATCGGGCGTTTCACTAGTGATAAAATACTTGTTTCGAAACCGCAGCATCAAAGAGCAAAAAAGTTTTATATGTGTCTTTTGTTACAGATGCTAAGGATATTACAGGAACAACTGTGATGAACCGGAGAGGTCTGGAAACAGCTAAAATATTAAAACTGTTTAACAATCTCTTTGACAGTTTAAATGGAGGATCTTTTAAATCCCCGTTAACAAAGACTTTGAATGGAGCAGTCACGACCAAATCCAGGCATATTCATTTCTGGAAGGAACTGATATTCGAATTAAAGAATATGTACTTCAGGCGAGAAGGGACCAATGAGAGAGTCATTCCCCCGACACTGAAGAATTTTGTATTCACTTTGGAAGGTTTTATTAATATCAGCCATATTCTTTTCCGCAATAATATCAAATATTATCTGGCACGATCGTTCAATCAAGATCCGTTGGAGAACTATTTCGGTCAGATACGGCAGCACAGAGGACGGAGTATTAATCCAACGTGTCAATCTTTTCAAGATTCCTATAAGGCATTGCTTATTAGGAATATTGCAAGTTCTCATTCAGCTGCTGCCAACTGCGAGGAGACATTTGAAACCTCTTTGGTACAATTAGAAGGCATTTTGAAAACTGATGTAGAACCCAAGAAATTGACACCTCTTAATGTGGACTTGTCTCGTTTAGAAACTGGCATCTCAAATTTGTCAGATGAATATCTTCAGAGACCATTAAGTAAGGCAATAATGGGTTATATATCAGGTTTTATTGCTAAAAAAGTGTTTCAAAAGTTCAACTGTGAGTTCTGCAAAATTCATATATTGAAAAATGATCTCACAGATATGTCTTTCTCGCAGTTGATAAAAGAGAAAGAATATGGCTCAAATAATTCATTAACATACTGTAATGAAATATTTATTAAAACTGTTTCCAAAATTTTCAACATATCTAAATTTATTTTGTCCAATTTTTTTCATGTCCATGTTAAAGATATATTATATAAAATGATATTGAAATATGTAAATTTTACATTTCTTTGCCATCACAAGCAAGAGATATCCAATTTTATAATGAACTATGTGATTGACTTATGTATTTTTACCTTTTGCAGAAATATTAATGATTTAATAAGTGGCAAATCAAGTGCAGTTTCCACTAAAAGTTGCGATTTATATAAACAAGCTAGAGAAGTTTTTTTGAAAAGAAGGAAATATAGATCTTAACTATAATTATTGCTTATATATATATATATATATATATATATATATATATATATATATATATATATATATATGATTCGAAGGCGAAAAGTTGTCTAATATTCAAAGGGTTGAATGCACTCTCTCTCCTATTCTGACCTTTTGTTTCCCATTACTTAATTAGCTTTTTATGAGATCATAAGCTTTTGCCCTGATACCATAGTTTTATAATTTTTCTAATAATTGATTGACACTATCAAAAGCTTTGGCTAGATCCCGAAACGCAGCGTTATATTTGTTTTTTAGTTCAGTATTTGTTGGCTCGCTTTTTAATTGTTTGTAAAGCAGTTCGTTATTTTCACATGAAATAATAATGCTGTTAGATATCCAATCTTTTTTTAGGTTTTTTCTTACGGTTTGAGGTATTTTTATTATTTTGTTCTATTTTATGTAGACAATCTTGTATATCTTTATTAAGACAATTTATTTCGTCGTTTGGGTCAAATAGTATTTTTAAATTATTATTTATTATCTAGAGTAACTGATTGCTTTCGTATATCAATAAATAATTAAAGATATGCATTTTTTATTTATTCACAGCTCCTTGATTCCTTATATTTTAATATCTAAAATAATTTTCAAATTATAGATATCTAAGTGCTGACGTCACGATTCCAAACAAAATTTTGATTCGTTCAAATATAACAATATCATATTTCAACGATTCGAAAATTTTGTTTTTCGAATGGTGACGTAAGAATTTAAGAAGTTTATTGCAATGATCTTGAGATAGTATAGAACTATTTCAATATCCCCCGTATAAAAATAATGTGGCCACATCTCGCGAGGTGGCGCGCGTACGGCCACAATTTTTAAGCGTTGAGTGGCGTATCTATCTTTATTATATTATCTATGAGAGCAACCTTCCTAACCTATCCTCCTTCATCTGTGAACCCCCCTAAGTGAAAAATATTCGTGATATATTTTGAAGTTTTGATTATGAGTCGGTATTGTTCAGTGCCTCTTTGTAATTCCTGGGAGAAAAAACATCCCGAACTCTCATTTCATTTGTTTCCTAAACCCGGGCAACGAAAGGTGAAAACTGAAAACCAAATTGGCACCACGTCTCTAGTTGACCATCAGAAGGCCTGGATTTCGAAGTTAAAAATTGGAAAGCCAATTACCAAATATATGAGAGTGTGTTCTCTTCACTTCACTGATAGTGATTACTGTAGTAAAGGTGAGAAGGTTCTTCAAATTTAAGTTGACACACTAAATAAGCTTTTGTTTTTTCAGCTGAAAATAATTCAAAAAAAGGATGTTGAAGAAGACAGCTGTGCCGTCCCAGAAGCTACCATTTCAAATAGTTTCACTTGGATCTTCAAGTACAGCAAAACGGCTGGAAAAACGAATAGCTATGAAGGAGAAAGTCTTCAATCAACAAGAAATTCCAATTGATTGTGACGAAAATGAGGAACCAACCCATAGCCAGGAAAATATTGATGCTGCTGAAGGCTTACTGCAAATACTTCATTCCCAGCCGAATTATACTGGTCCGAAACAATTCAGGGATTTTCAAGCTCAAGTGAATATGCCGAAAGTGTTGACATTATGTGATCTCTTGATAACTGATTCTGCTCTCAATAGTTTTACTGGAATTAGTAGTTTTAAAATATTAGATACAATAGTTGAAGCTGTGCAAATGGTTTATAATGATATCAGATCTCATCGTTTGAGCATAAAAGATAGAATTGTTTTGGTATTTACCAAACTCAAGTGTGATATGTCATATATTACTCTATCGATTCTTTTCTCTATTTCTCATGAACTTTGCAGAACTTATATATTCGATATGTTGCCAGTTTTAGGTCGGGTATTAAAATCATGCATACGGTTTCCTGATTCAATAGAAATAAAAAAAAATATGCCGAGACATTTCGAATGTTTTCAGGATGTTCGAATTATATTGGATTGTACAGATACATATTCACAGACCAAAATGCTTATGCTGCCGAATAAAATTTTACTCACAGTATAAGTCACAGGAAACAGTTAAGTTTATGACCGGTGTTTCACCTGAGGGATTAATTACTTTCATAAGTAAACCATATGGAGGTCGTGCATCCGATAAGTTGATTTTTGAGCAAAGTAATTTAATCACAAAATTTACAAGATCAGTTGATGCAATTATGGTAGACAAAGGATTTATGATTGATGATACATGTGAAACATTCAAAATAAAGTTGATAAGACCACCTTCTTTAAGAGACAAAAAACAACTAAGTACTGAAGAGGCTTTACTTAATTCGAAAATTACTGCTGCTCGTGTACATGTTGAGAGAGCAAATCAACGCATCAAAGTATTTAAAATTTTAAATGTAAAACTACAATGGTCATTGATTCCCATGATCCATCATATTTTCTGTATTGCCTGTGCTGTAATGAATCTGTCTAGCCCAATTTTAGCAGACAACAAGTTCTTAAGCTAATTTTCCCCACTATTTTGACAAATTTATATGAAATTATAAATAGTAGGTATTGTAGATAAGGTACTTTAAATACAGATATTTTTTTAGAAAATATATTTTATATATAATTCCAATAATCTTTTATTTACCATTCTGATTTAATAATAATTGAGTAAAATAATGGGAAAGGAAAAAATAAAATGTAATCTATATATTTATATTTCAAACATTAATTTGTAATTTATTGATAATAGCATATGTACAAAACACATTTTTAAAGGTCAGTTCTATAGATGTACATACATATAAACAGATATACACATATGTACGAATGCACATATATATATATATATATATATATATATATATATATATATATATATATATATAAAGTAGTTCGAAATATATACGATATTAAGATAAAAGAAATCATATACACTATACATTACAAAGTTTACATATTAAAATTTGATGCCAAGTACTCCTCGTATGAGTAGAAAGCGCTTTTCAATAGAAAGGCTTTAATACTTATCTTGACTTGGGTGAAGCTGAAATTTTTAATATTTGATGGTAAAACATTGAAAAATTTCATTGCATGATACTTAGTGCTGCATCAGGTATCTTCCTCATGAAAAACTCGGCAATTACTTTTTCATCTATTTTCAATTCTGGTTCCACGATTTTCATTTTTAAGCATGGCATTTCATCGATCGGACCAGCTTTCTATTTTTCTTGTGTCACATTTTTTTTGAATTGACCATACACATTTGAGATCAGTCTGTGACATGACTTCGAATTCATATTCTCCCTGAAACAAAAATTGGGAAGTCAATATTATGTACTTCCATCAGTAGGCAAGACAGATTGTCTCATCCCGGTAAATTTGAGGTAAAACCTTACACACTACTCATTGATCAGCCTCATACAACCTAGAACAACCAACTTACCTTGTACATTTTATCAAAACAGCAGAAATATGCTTGCATTTTCCGCTATTGCCAGCTTTACAGGAGAAATTCATATCAATCACTTTCACGTTCCCTCTTCCTTCAATATGCAACATTCCATTGATATGATGTGGAGCAGAATTCAAAGCACTTGTCTGTAGGCATAATGCACATAACTTGACATTTTTCATATCTGATGAATTAATTCTTCCTAAAGTGATGACATGTCCAGCATTCGAAACTTCTTCCCCTTCATGAACACATCTTGAAGACTCCGTGCCTCCTAGATATCGCATATACTCAACAATGCTCAATCTAACCATTGTAGCTAGACGTGAAACCTGAAACAAGTTATTTTCAATTGAATACCAGGGAGAAGAACTTGGATGAAAGAGTTTCGAAAAGATGGATTTTTATATTGCCTAAGTATGACACTTATTGAGAATAACTAGCTTACCTTGTCCAAATAAAAAACTGCCCACACAATAAACTTTCACAATAGCACTCTAAACAAACTTCACAACGGCAAACCAAACGAATAAAACAAAATGAAGGAACACATAAACAAACACAACAAATGTTGACTACTGACTTTTAATAGTTCGACTTTTGTCCACCCTGTCGCTTCAATCTTAAAACATGATACCAAAGCCAAGCGCACGCCCTCTAATGGGAAAAGTGTCAACTGATAACAGATATGTAATCGTTTGTTTACATTCGTATCTGTTAACACGTGAATATCACTCATCATGCCGAAGAAAACTATTTTTAATACAAATTGTGGTGTAATGTAATTGTCACAGCAGAAAAATAAGTAAAAGACAATCCATTTTCATCGTTTTCCCAATAAAGGATCAGGATTTGTCTATACTATGAACAATTTTGGAGTATTCGAGAATGAGGATTGAAGGTTAGTTTTGGAAACAGTTTTAATAATGTAATGTAATGTATGTTCTCAAAGTATAGCTTTAATATTCAATATCTACTGTGTATTATGGCACTGTTCAGAAAATTTGCGAAACATCTCATTATATGGAGTCACTGTATTGCAGTTGAACACTTTTAGGTAAATTTCTTATAAAATGTACATATTGCGATCGTTCACACTTTTGAATTTCGAAAAAATTTCAACGGCATGTTGTTATATGTCTATAAGTTAGTCCAAAAAAGCATTTGGTTCAAAAGTTTTTATATATATATATATATATATATGGGATTTAACGAAATTTGTTAACACGATAGAGGTCGCAGTTTTGAAGGTATCAAGTTCAAATTTGCTTCAAAAATCAATCTCTCAAATATCTCGGTCGAGTTCATTATTGGTTGCCCAATATTGCTATCGGGTAAGTAGTTTCAAAATGGCGACCATTCAAACATTTAAAAAAATTATCAAAAAAGAGCCGTAGTGTAAATATCATCAAAAATAATTTTAGGTTATAGATATAATCAGTACCTACAACTTTTGTTCAGAGCAATTTTTCATAAAATACACAGGTAAAAAAATAAAAATTAATAAAGAAAAATAACAAAAATTGATAAAACATGAACACTCAATATAAATTTGATGTAAATATACATTTTCTGGAGATCTTAATATAGACCCTGATTAAAAAAATATATAGTATATTTTTTGAAAAGAAATACTCGAAAAAAAAAAATCTGCCTTGAAGTGGAACTCGAACCCTGTCTGCTTTATATTCAACTGCCAAAGCAAAAATCTCTAACCGCAAGGCTATGACACATACGACAATTTTATGTAATAACATGTAGGTGTACCAATGAAAAGGTTGTTCAAATTTCAATTCAATGAATTTTGAAAAATTTACCTTTCCGCTGACTACAGGCCATCGGGATTTTTTTGTACTAGAACTGCTTTCTCAGATAAAATATTTGCTCTTTTAAGAAAATATGATGAACGTCTTATATTGTATATCTTTAGATGTTGATGTACTTTTTATGTATATTGATTCCCTCAGCTTCAAAATATATCTTATCTCAGGATTTTCTGGTGAAAGCCGCTAGCTAATCGTTATTGTTTCATCTATAGTCTTGAGCAAATCACGTTTTTTGGCTGTAGCTCAGCACCCAGTGTACACAGTGCCACCGGCGAGTGGTATTGGTACCAAACAAAATAAAAAAGAAAGCAACAAAATACACCAATTCGTTCCCGAGATAATGCTGTCACAGACAGACAGACATACGGACGGACAGACAGACCAATGGCTGAAAATATGTTTATTAGACTTATAAAAAACCAAAAAGGTCAACATTTGTAAATATCTCGATACCGAAAATTTCACACGACAACACTTTCCTTATACAGCAACTATTGTAGCATAGGAAAGTAATACCGCTCCATCCAAATAAAATTGTGTTTTTATATTTGGAATTTTTAAAATATTGTAACTTTTAACCCTGTGCTAAAAGTTGTGGGGTGAGTTCACTTGCGTAAGACTCAAAAGTTCGCAAATTACTTCCAATGGTTTATTTCGAACACTCTGTACACGGCCTTCTGTTGTGGTACAACTGTCACCACTTGTCACCTTGAAAATCTAAACTGTCACTGTCTTTACCGACTGAACATGATTCCACAGACAGATTGTTAACATCCAAGAACATACGTTCTTGTTATCAACTGACTTTATAAGACTGACTGGGACCCGTGGTCGACACGGCTTTATATATATGAATCTTGACATGACATTCATCGAGAATGTTCTATGATTATCTAGATGCACATAATAATGTTCTAAAGGTTTGTCAAACTGACAATAGTGTGACAAACTGTACCTTACATAGGCTGGCTGTTCCAAAATTCAAAACATTAGCCTGGCCAGGGTTAAAATGACCGTAGAAAATTGACAGATATATGGTCTCAATATAGGAATATGACATTGACTGATGATATAATTTAAGCCTGGCCAGGCTAATGTTTTATATTTAAGAACACACTGATAGTTTCTGGAAGGATCGAGAATAGATCTACTAATTCTAGAAGTAATTAATGAACTAAGATGAAACAACTATAGTAAACAAGCTAGTAGAAATAGAGACTAAACGAATAATAACCCTAAGTACATGACTACCTATCCACGTTATAATATGATTCTTATAATAGTCGATTGGAGCTTTAAGAAAATCAAAATCTTGGCTACCAATAAGAGCATCGAATCTTTCGTGCCATGTTATTATAAACATATCGAAGATCTGTTCTATTCCAAAATTGTTTAATAATGGATATTGACAAATTGACAACTCAATGAACGATTGTTTAAGTATTTTTAATCTATTTTACAGAAAATTTTGACTTGTAAATGTTATTCAAGAATAGTCTAAAGGTTGGTTCTGGATTGATTATCGAATTGGTTGCTCCTGGATCAATGCGATCCGATAGGTAGGAAGGTAAATGAAATGTAGTTTTGGTGATGAGTTTATATTGTTGATATCTATTCCAAGGCTATTAATTAAACATTTTCGGTTTCCTCATTTTCCTCGATATTTAAATTTTGGAATTGATCGTCTGTATTATCTGGGTATGAATGTTCGTTATAAATATGTGTATTCGTCTTGATAAGTATCGTAATCTTGATTCACATCTTCATTATAGTCTTTTTTGACGTTGAATAGTTCTTCTACCAATACTCTAGAGGGACGGTGTGTTAAAAATGATTCTGTGGTCTGTTTTGGGGTCTGAAAGTATGAGCTGTTGATATGCGCATCGGTGTGGGTTTGTTTCTGTTGTCTTTTGAAAAGTTGTGAGTTAGAAGGGAATTGTTTGGGTGAAATGTGTCGGTTTTCGTTTAGAAATTTCTGAAGTATTTGTGGTCTAAATTGCTGATATTGAAAGATTGATTTGGCCCTTGAGGTTGAAATGGTTGACTAGGCATATGGGGTCTGAATTGTTGATACTGAAGTGGTAAATGTTAATTTCGAGATCTGAATCTCTGGAAGTGGAGTGGTGCTTATTCTGATGATTTAAGATTTCTGGGGTGGGCGTATTTTTCATGACTTCTGAGCTCTAAGGAAGTTTGCAAATTCTTTCTTTCATTATCTAGTTTTTTACACTCCAATGGGGCATGTTCAAGGCTTGGAATTGAGACGTGAAGATGATATCGGTAAGGTTTCAATAGACCTGCTTTAAATATTCCAAGGACTTGTTCGGTTTACATATCTTCTTTGGACTTAACGAACACTTTCATCATTTGTATTGATTGCTAAGTGTTCCTGAAGAATTTGTAAACTGGAAATTACTTCTTTATAAAATTCTGAAAAGGTTTGTGGAGAAATTTGTATTGTAATATTAAGATCATGAGCTAGTAGCTCCTCGGACCTAGGATCTCTAAGACTAGAGTGTTGAATAAATGATTATCTTTTGTTTTCAGTTGCATTATATATTTCTCGGAATGCCCAATAAAATATGCGAGGTCTTTTGAATCACCGGAATGTTTGGGCAAGAAGTTGATTGTCATTTTAATATCAAGCTGGGTAATAGGGATAGGATTAGCCATGTTGTTTGAGCCATGAGAGATATCTAAATGTTCGAATAATTCAAGTAAACTGTCTGTAAGAATAGTGATCTAGATCTACTACGATTATCGCTCATAAATAAATTCAATTGAAAAATTAAAAAAATGAGAAATGAATCACTTCAATTTCTAATATGATTTATGCAAAAACTAAATTGCAGAGAATGTGCTGTATTTGCTACATGCAACTAAAACTAATTTGATTACTGGTAAATAGATAAAATCAATCTTATTGTAACGTGAAGACTTACCCGAATAATAAACTACACACAAAATATACATTCCGGGGACATCAGAGGCAACAAGAGTAGGTCCTGGTTTATTCTCGAAGCCATATATTGAGAAATAACCTCCAGAAACAACGAAAACTACTCTGGAACCATCTAGAGCTTTTTAGGTTAGATATATAAGGTTGATAGCAATGACCAGTTAGTTAGTTAGTCATAGAGCACGGTCAGTGACAGTTAGTCATAGATCACATAGACAGTAGAAAGTCGTTATAATCCAAGAAATATAGTGTGAATATAAATGTGTATATAGACGAGTAGTTATTGGTATAAATAAATAAGTGAAAATAAATCGAAACCAGTTTTTAATATAAATCCCCGTTACAATGGTGTCAGTGTGGAATCAGTGAGTGATTATAAAATCGGACAGACTTTAAGAGACTGCGTTTTCGTGCAGAATTGAGTGTTTTTGAGACTTTTGTTAGATTTAAGTTTAATACTCTTTTGTTCGTTTTCGTGTTGGAGTAAAGACTTTTTGTTCGTTTTTGTGTTAGTGTGAAGACTCTTAATTCGTTTTCGTGTGAAGATATTTCGTTCGCTTTCGTGTGAATGTGAAGACTTTTTCTCGTGTTTGTGTGAAGAATTTTGTTCGTTTTCGTATCGAAGACTTTAAAAACTGTATTGACTAATTAACTTTGTTAATATAGAAAATTCAAGATGAAATTAGTGCAGCTAACAGTGAAACAACTCAAAGAACAATTGGTGGAACGGGATTGTGATGATTCCGGTAATAAAGCGACCCTCCAGAAACGGTTAAGGGACATGTTCGAGTTCCACTCTCCGGAAGAACTGTTACTGGAATAAAAAATCTAGAAATAATAATGAAAAATTGGAAGAAATTTCTAGAAATAATAATGAAAAATTCGAAGAAATTTCTAGATATATTATTGACAAATTCGATGAAGTCTCGAATAAGTTTGAAGAAATTTCTAGAAATAATAATGAAAAATTCGAAGAAATTTCTAGAAATAATAACGAAAGATTCAATGAAGTAACCAGAACATTTGGGGTGCAATTCGATGAAGTCTCGAAAAGGTTCGAAGAAATTTCTAGAAAAAAAGACGAAAAATTCGAGGAAGTAACCAGGACATTTGGGGTGAAGTTCGACGAAGTCTCGAACAAGTTTGAAGAAATTTCAAGAACAGTTGAAGAAAACTTTGTCACGACAGAGAAGAACATGGTGCTACTGCAACAAAAAATCATGACACTGGAAATGTCAGTTAAGAACGGTAACTGCAGTGGGAGTTAGATACTCAAATGCGAAGATGACTTAGCCACAGGTAGTATGAGGGTTAAGCTGCCAAACTTTGATAGAAAGTGCTCCTGGTCAACCTATCGGAAGCAATTTGAAGCTGTGGCAATGGCTAACCAGTGGACCGAAGAACAGTAAGCTGTTTCCTTAACTGCTGCTTTACGAGGTGATGCAGCTGACATCCTTAGGTCTATTCCAGCCGGCCAAGTAAATTACCATGTTTTGCTTTCTAAATTGGAGAATTGGTATTGAGACAGTCATCTTCAGCAAGTATATAAAGCAAAATTACGATCTCGGGTGCAACATGCAAATGAGAGTCTGCAAGAATTTGAGAGGGAGGTAGCTCGTATTGTGCGGATAGCTGCCGATAGCTTTCTTGATGAAATTGCAGTGGACACATTTGTAAATGGATTAAGGGAGAGCGAGCTGCAGGCGTTGAAGCTGGCCAGACCAAAATTGCTAGAGGAAGCACTAGCTATTGCTTTAGAGCATAAAGCCGCTAGCCAAACTTCCCGAGGGCACCGTGTTAGAGCAATCGAGGAAGAAGACCAATCCAACAGAGAGTCCCTGTTAGATATGATAACGAACCTAGTTACGGGAGAGCAATCAAAGAAGAGAGAGCCAAGGCGTTGGAACTGTGGTGAGCTAGGACACGTACGCCGCAGTTGTAAGAAGTAGGTTGTACAATCGGAAAACTAGAATGGGTCGAGATGAGACCTGCAGAAATAGTGCCCCAGTAATTACGGTCAATGGGTCATCTTCTGGCGGAGCCTTGAGTTTATACATCGATGGTCGAATCAATGGAGAAGACAGAACACTCCTAATAGACACCGGTGCAACAAGAACAATAGCCAGGCCAGAGCTCATCACAGATCATTCCCGGATACTACCAACAAAGGTCCAACTCAGAACAGCGACTGGAGAGAAAATAAGAACATATGGTGAAGCTAGATGACCATCAGCATTGGCAAGATCACCATCAAGCACAGAGTTTTAATCGCTGACATATCTGACCAGTTTATTTTGGGAATGGACTTTTTGAAGAAGCTTGGGGCTGTGTTGGATGTCAAAAATGGTGTCTTGAAGGTCGACAATGAAGAACTGCCCTTTCACGAGGATAACGAAGATGTTGTCCGATTAATAACGACTAGTGACGTAATAATACCCGGCTATAGTGAAAAAATATTCAAGACCAACCCGGATAGAAACTGCAAATTTGGAAGTCTGAGACTGGTAGAAGAAATGAATAATAAGAAATTTCTGACAGCTAAAGCTCTTGTTCGTGTAGGAGATGTCGTTCCTGTCATAATAATGAATCCAGAGCAGAGCCCCATCAAGTTGAGCAAGGGAAATATGGTTGGAAATTGTGTTCCTGTATCAGCGATATGCTCTGTAAGAACGATTGGTAAACCATCCAGGACCAGATATTTGAAAGAGCTGATTGATGTGGTCATCAAGTTCAGGACTTAGGCGAGAAACAATTACGAAAAGTGAGAGATATGCTTGTGGAATTCCAGGACGTGTTTGTGATGGAAGAAGAATACAAAGGTAAAACAAGTATAGTGACTCACAAGATAAACACTAGGAACGCTCAGCCAATAAGACAGCAGCCAAGAAGACTTCCATTGGCCAAAAGAGACGAAGCCGAGAAAATGATTCAAGAAATGAGCAAACAAGGAGTCATTGAGCCATCAAATAGTCCATGGACCTCGCCAGTAGTGCTCGTGAAGAAAATGGATGGTTCTGTAAGATTCTGTGTAGATTACCGACTTCTGAATTCAGTCACTTAGAAGGATAGTTATCCGTTACCCAGAATAGATGACACCCTAGATACTCTCTCGGGGTCACGATGGTTTTCTACAATAGATCTGAAAAGTGGATACTGGCAAGTTGGAATGGATTCCGCAGATCGAGAAAAGACTGCTTTCTCGATAGGATCAGGGCTCTGGCAATTTACTGTGATGCCGTTTGGACTATGCAATGCTCCCGCTACATTTGAGAGGCTCGTGGAAGCAGTTTTGAGAGGACTGCCATGGCAAACCTGCCTAGTGTATTTGGATGAAGTAATCGTGGTAGGAAAATCATTTCAGGAACACTCGAAGAATTTAAGAGAAGTTTTCCAACGATTACCTGAGGCCAACCTGAAGCTGAGTCCTAAGAAATGTTATCTGGTCCGATATGAAGTAAGATATCTGGGTCACATCGTATCTGGGGACGGCGTCACAGCAGACCCAGAAAAGATAACAGCTATTAAGGAATGGCCAATTCCCAAGAACAAGCATGAGATTAGAAGTTTTCTGGGCTTGTGTATCTACTACCGACGGTTTGTGAAAGGTTTTGCCAACATCGCTAAGCCTCTAACTAAACTAACAGAAGAAGGCAAATAATATTCCTGGAATGATGAGTGTCAGAGAGCTTTCGAACAACTGCAAGAAGCTCTTATCAGCGCACCGATTTTGGGCTATCCGAGGCATGACGGAAAATTCGTATTGGACACAGATGCCAGTAATACAGCCATTGGTGCTGTCCTCTCTCAGATTCAAGACAGACAGGAGAAAGTGATTGCCTACTTCAGCAAGGTTTTGTCAAAATCGGAGAGGAATTATCGCGTTACCAGAAGGGAACTGTTGGGAGTAGTGAAAGCCTGCGAACACTTTCATAAGTATTTGTATGGTCGCCGCTTTCTAGTTAGAACTGACCATGCAGCGTTGAAGTGGCTCCTGCAATTCCGTAATCCTGAAGGACAAGTGGCAAGATGGTTAGAACGTCTTCAGGAATATGACTATGACATCGAGCACAGGGCAGGAAATGTTCATGGAAACGCAGATGCCTTATCCAGAAGACCGTGCAACTACAACTGTACCCACTGCTCGAAGATGGAAGAGAAGCTTTGCCCTATACGACGAACAACCGTAGAGAATGAGGAGTGGCAGCCCGAACAAATGAAACTGACCCAAGAGAACGACCCATGTTTGAGAGTGGTTTTGGAGTGGATGCGCCGTAAGGAGAGGCCGTCTTGGCAGGATATAAGCTTACGAAGCCCTGATGTGAAAGCATATTGGAGCCAATGGGACTCTTTTGTGTTAAGAGATGATCTGCTGTATAGAACCTTTGAGTCTGAAGATGGCACTGAATCCAGATTACTAGTTGTGCCAAGAAGCAAAGTGCCGGAGGTACTACGTCAGCTACATGATGGAGACTCGGGTGGGCATTTTGGAATCACCAAGACTCTGCAGAAGGTTCGGGAGCGGTTCTATTGGGTGAATTGCAAAGAAGATGTGAGACAGTGGTGCCTTAAGTGTGAAGTGTGTGCAGCCAGCAATGGACCACTTGGCAGAAAGCGGGCACCTATGAGGCAGTATAATGTTGGGAGTCCCATGGAGCGAGTTGCTGTGGATATTACGGGGCCATTTCCTGAAACGGACAATGGGAATAAGTATATCCTAGTAGCCATGGATTATTTCACAAAGTGGACAGAGGCGTACGCAATCCCTAACCAAGAAGCATCGACCGTCGCCGAGGTGTTGGTGAAAGAATTCTTTTCACGTTTTGGCGTTCCTCTTGAAATCCATTCGGACCAAGGAAGAAACTTCGAGTCAGCCCTGTTCCAAGATGTGTGCAGACTAATAGGTGCGAACAAGACCAGAACGACCCATTTGCATCGTCAATCGGACGGAATGGTAGAGAGGATGAACCGAACCATGGGCAAGCATCTTTCTAAGGTTATTTCAACGAAATTGGGACCAGTACATCCATTTGCTCCTGATGGCCTATCGGGCGTCTGTGAATGAAACAACTGGTCACACTTCTGCTAGTTTAATGTTGGGGCGTGAGTTACGCCTACCCTGTGACCTGGAATTTGGCCGTAGACCTACGGTGGATAGTGTCGCAGGAGAAGGATATGTCGACCAATTGAGAGCCAGCCAGAACATCCAGCTTGCCAGTGATCGAATGAAGCACCACTACAATATTCGATCAGCTGATGGAGTCTTCAACATGTATAATCCCCAACGACGTCGAGGTCTTTGTCCCAAACTCCAAAGGCAATGGGAAGGGCCATATGAAATTATGAAAAGAATAAATGAGATCATCTATCGTATCCGAAAGTTACCAAGGGGAAAACCTAGAGTGGTGCACATAAACCGACTCGCACCATATGCTGGATCGAACAACCAGGAGGAAGCACGAGGGGCTCTTCAAGAAAAGAACGTTGAGGAGCGAAATGTCAGTTTCAACGACTTCATGTCTACGCGGATCGGAAGAAGGTCAGACTCGGTGTGACAGTTGATGTTTAACAAGACCTTCTCAAACTACCAGCCGACGTTTCTATTGCCCATTGTGTAGCGGAGGATCTACGTATGAGCCGAGGAATTGCTCTGGTGTTTAAAAGGAAGTTTGGAAGACTGGATGAACTGTCAGCCCAACGACCAAGAGTAGGAAAAGTTCTGCGACTAGCAGATGGTAATCGGAACCTCTTCTATTTGGTTACGAAGAAGATGTCTAGAGGAAAACCCACTTACAAGGATCTCTGGCATGCACTGAAGAGCCTAAGGAATGAAGTCAGGAGTTATGACATCAAGAAGTTGGGTCTTCCGAAAATAGGCTGCGGGTTGGACGGGCTAGATTGGAAGATTGTAAGGAGCATGATCGAATACATCTTCCGTGTGTTGCTTCAATCCAAAAGGAGTGTACTCGGGAAAGACGATAGACTGTTACTTCTTCAAAAAGGATGTTTGCCTGGCAGGAACCAAGTGCAGATTCCGCCATGGGACGGAAATCCAGCAAGGTACTACCAAGGATGATTCTGATCGGGACGATCAGATGCCAAGGAGGGGGCAGTGTAACGTGAAGACTTACCCAAATAATATACTACACACACAATGAACATTCCGGAAAACACGGAAGACATCAGAGGCAAAGAGAATAAGTCCTGGTCTATTCTCGAAGCCATATATTGAGAAATAACTTCCAGAAACAACGAAAACAACACTGATGGCAATGACCAGTTAGTTAGTTAGTCATAGAGCACGGTCAGTAACAGTTAGTCATAGATCACATAGTTATAGTCCAAGAAATATAGTGTGAATATAAATGTGTATATAGACGGGTAGTTATTGGTGTAAATAAATAATTATATAATTATAAATAATATATTCTCTGGAGGTATATTTCTTTACTAAATTCTACAGATGAGTATTAGCCAATAAATCTCTCTTGATTCACTGAAGGAACTGGAGCCTGTTTGACGACCTGGATTCCACTGAAGGGATTTGATGTGGGCCGGACATACTTCTTCTTTGATGCACCTCGTAGTTGACCCGTCACTAATGTCTCAAAAATTGTTCGAGATATCGTCTTAATTTCTTGACAGAAAACGTCTACCTCATTGAAGGGGTACTTAATCGATTCACCGACGATTTTCTGTTCGCAGCGCCAGTTAAATTTTAATGACCGAGAAATAACTTCTTAAGAACGTTTATTTTAACATAAAAAAGAAAACATACAACCGAAATGTATACCGTCTCCTTTTTTTGAAGTCGGTCAAAAAGATAACATCAATAGGGCAAGATTATATCTAATTTAATTATTATATGTATTACATAGCTTTTAGAGTAAAATAAATGAAATATCAGCATTTAGTTGTAATGTGATCCAGTGGACATTGTAGACGATCGCAACAGGAGCTGAGAGTTCATCGCAGCATCAAAAGATGCCATCTGGTTAAAGTAGCTCATTGAATTGTATTGTAACGTGGATGGGTATTCATGTACTTACGGTTAATATTTGTTTATTAGCTGTTTATTTCTACTATCTTGTTTGCTATAGTTGTTGTTTGTATGTTTCCTTATGTAGTTCTAGAATTATGGTGGATTTATTCTGGATCCTTCCAGAAACTATATGTGAGATACAATTTGTCATACTATTGTGAGTTTGACAAGGATCTAGAACATTAATTATGTGCATCTAGATAATCTTAGAACATTCTCGATGAATGTCATGTCATGATTCAGGTATATAAAGCCGAGTCGATCACGGGACAGCCAATCTTGCATATTGTAAACCTATAAAAATAAGAATCTTTGTGATTTATTGATATTTTTGACCGAAGAACCAAACGGAGGAGGTATACAATTCGTCTGTATGTCTGCATGTTTTTTTATCTTTGTTCGCGACTTTTGCATAGTAAACGTTCTCCGATTTTTTTCATTTGATAGTGGAACATTGAGGATTGGTCCCGTTGAAAAAAAAAACAATATTAGATATGTCCTTCCCCTCAAAAAGATACCCCAAAGGGGGTGGTGGGGGCAAAGAGGCAAATATTCCCGAGAATCGAAAATTCGACATTTGAAAGTTAGAGACGGGACATCTCGAAATGTTTAAGCTGAACATTTAGAAGAGTTACGGTTTTCGAGTTACAGCAATGGTAAGTCTGAAATATGTGATAGTATTTCCGCTATGTTTAAGAGGCATTTTTTTCGAAAATTGAAAATATGGGACGGCCAAATTAAAGAAAAGATTATATGTAGTTATTAAGATTTAAAATGAACATTTTTTCAAAAGAGTTACGGTTTTAGAGTTACAGCAGTAAAGTCTGAAATATGTATTTCTGTGCCGCGATGTTTTGAGATCTGTGTATTATAACAAGTATAAAAAAATACAAAAACAAGTAGGCCTTATACATGGTAATACTATAAGTACTATCTTCTTTGGTATTAGTGAGCGTTCAACAATTTTCATGACTAATGTTACACTCAAAATTGTGAAATAAATATTTTTTACAAAAAAATAGACCGACGTTATTAGTTGGTGCACAGAAAAATACAAAATAATATTAATTCTATTGGTGCTGGTATTTATGAAGTAAGTGCCAAAAGTCATGAATCTACCTGCAACTGCACAACTTCAAAAGTAACAGCATCAATAGAATTAATATTGTAACGTTTAACCCTGTGCTAAACGTTGTGGGGTGAGTTCACTTGCGTAGCACTCAAAATTCGCAGATAGCTTCCAATGATTTATTTTCAAACACACTGTACACGGCTTACTGTTGTAGTACAACTGTCACTACTTGTCACTTTGATTATCGCGTTCCAACTACTTTCGAGTTATGTCTTCAATTGACTGATACATAAACTGACTCTGTTCCGTGATCGTCACGGCTTTATATATCTGAATCATGATATGACATTCATCGAGAATGTTCTATGATTATCTAGACGCACATAATTAATGTTCTAGATTCTTGTCAAACTGACAATAGTATGACAAATTGTACCTCACAAATTGTTTCTGGAAGGATCGAGAATAAATCTACTATAATTCTAGAACTACATAATGAAATATACATGCAATAACTATTGTAAGCAAGAAATCAGAACAAATACAAACTTAAAGAAATAATAACAGTAAGTACCTGATAAACTACCCACGTAACAACATTATTTTGTATTTTTCAGTGCACCAACTAATAACTTCGGTCCATTTTTTGTAAAAAATATTTATTTAAACTAGAGAGCATCAAATAAGGGAGAGAGATTATCTACAAGTAACTTTCCTGACAAAACGCGTGGGTATCACCCTCGAGGTCCACAAACAGTTTTTTGAATGATTTGGCAGATCTGGATAAAAATTTGGAAAATGAGGTTTTAAGAGCCACACAAATTTCAATATGGGGTTTGGGTGTCGACAAGTCAATTATGGTGATGCAGCTAAGTCCTGGTAGGAGAAATAGATTGGCGATACTTCATGTTATACTGGGTGTGACCCTCAAGGTCCACACTAGCTATTTCTTGAATGGATCCGCGCAGATTGCGATAAAAATTTCAGTATGGGGGTTGGGGGGTCGAGAAGGCGATTGGTGATAGAGCTGAGATCTGAGAAATTTAACCAGAAATATACACATTTTTGAAATAAGATGAATAAAATCCTTAGTAACTCTTATAGACCCACTCTAAATCATGTGCTTGGTCGCCCAGGTATTATGAATAATATTATTAATTCTATCAATGTCAATGTAAGTTGAGTTTCAAATTCTCATTAAAAACCTTATTCTTCGTGCTTCAATCAGTATCAATTCTTATCACTAAATCATTCCACCGCAATAAATCCGAACAAATAAATGACTAATTCTGCTAATTTTAGCTATGTTGATGCAATTAAATTGTTAATAAAGCAAATAATTATCAGATTTAAATGAATCTATTCTTATTCAGATATTGTGTTGAAGCTACCTTTACATACGTAAATTTTTATATCAAAGATGTTGCGATACATATGCTGTAGAAGATTTCTTCTATGAGATCTGAAATTTGGTGGGCTGTTTATTCCGTATTGCCTGTTCTACCTAAAATATTAGACCTACAGCCATACAGGGGTGCGCCGAAAGTCGGTTATTTTTTTAATATTTTTTCCTAAATGGTTTGATTAGCCTTTTAATTCTGAGTTGAGTCAACACGTTTCAATAACTGATGTATTAAATTTTTTGAATCATTTTTTTGTGCAACTTCACAAGCACTATCACCAATAGAATTCATAATATTTTGTATTTTTCTAAGAACATTGCGGTGGAAATACACATATTTAAAGTTTACCACTGCTTTAACTCCAAAATCGTAACTCTCCGCTGTACGCGGAGTGGTGGAGGGGGCAATTTTGCCCGAAAATCTGAGACAAGATTAAAAATAGGACAATATGCGGAAACGTTTAACTTGAAAATGTTTTAGAAGGAGTTGCTGATTTCGAGTTACAGCGATGTTAGAATCTCAAATGTATATATTTTCGCTACATGGAGGAGGCAATTTCTTTAGAAAATTGAAAATCTGAGACAACCAAATTAAAGACCAGACTAACTGCAGCAACATTTATATTGAATGTTTTCCCTGAGTTACGGTTTTCGAGTTATAGCAGTTGTAAAGTCTAAAACATGAGAATTTCCGCGACGATGTTTTTAGATGTCTGAATAATAAAAAGTACATGCAAAGAATATACATGGGTAATGATATAAGTGAACGTTCAACGATATTCGTAACCAATGTTACACTCAACTGTGAAATAAATATTTAAAAAAATGGACCGACGTTATTAGTGCACTGAAAAATACAAAATAATATTAATTCTATTGGCGCTAGTACTTGTTGAACTTAGTGCTAAAAGTTTTCAATATAACTGCAACTACACAACCTCAGAGTATTAGCTAGCACCAATAGAATTGTATTTTTCAGTTCTAATAACATCGGTCCAGTTTTTATATTTATTTAACAAGGGAAAAAAGTATTAGATTTTAACTCGAGAACTAAAATCTAATATACTTCCCGTGAATGAATAATACACTATTTATTGAAAACGTTATAGTTGTGTCCGTAAGATTAAAAATATTTCAGGTAGAACCTCTCTATTCTTGCCTAAGGGTAGAACGTATGCCTCCAAAGTATAGTGGCAGACTCTAAGAGTACAGATATTGCAATTACCATTTCAATTGGTTTATGACTGTTTACGACCATTTATATAACCAGGTACGTATAAGCCGTATTCAGGAAAATTTTAGGTATTTCGGTACAGTACTTTTCTACGCCTATTTGACTTGTTCTGTATTTTAATTCCATTTTCTCAAAAATGTATTTGTGAATAATAATTAAGTTTCAATTATTTATTCAATTTAATAATTTATAAAGGTATTCGTTAATATCTGTCATAAGCTTATAGATTACCCTTTTATGCATGCATATTATTATCCCTAATATTTTAGGTTTCTGATAAAAAATGATATTTTTTTCGGAGAAAATTTTACCAAAAAAACAATTGTTGGAAGTATTAAAAATTAAAACATATCACAAAAGATATGTTGTAAACAAAATGGCAGAAGACTTGGGGCATACCATTTTAAGGCTATCACCATATAACTACGTTTTTAACACCATCGAATTAATTTGGGCCCAACTGAAAAAGAATATCCGACGGGAAAATATTATGCCAAAATCGCACCATAATGTACTGGAAAATATTAAAGCATTTGAAGGAATTACTGCAGATTCGTGGGGAACCGGTTCAGCACATTATTAAAATTGAAGAACAACATTCAGAATGTATTGTAGTTTCAACATTAATTATTAATTTGCAAGACGAGTGATAGTGACTCTGAATTGTTCATGTCTATATAATGATAGCTATATGTATATATTTTTCAGCTTTTTTTACATGTATTCTATATTTATATTTTATAAAGTACATTTTTTTCAGGTTTTTATTGCGTATCTTCAAAATTAATTTCTTTATTGTAAAATATTATATTCCTACAAAATATTAAAACTAGTTTATTTTTCATTGCAGGCACTGAAATATTAGTATGTACAGATCAATTATTTTAATCATGAATATTTTAAAGACCAGAACTTTACCGAATTACTTCAGAATATCTACCTGTCAATAAGAATTTACAACGTGATAAATCTTATCTTCATTACCCTTCTTCAATTCTGACCAATAATATGCAAATTAGCCACTATATTTTGGAGGCTACTAAACACATTTGACATGTGACTCAGAACAGTCAGTTATGTAGAGTAGTTGCGTTCATTGTTCATGTGTATCAATGAACGGACATGATCGAATATGACCAACACAAAAATATCGTCTTTAATCCACTGCTCGCTGAATGATTTCTAATGTACGGTCTACGTAAGGCAGAATCCCGAATAATCCACACTAGCTACTAAGTACAAATAAATAAAAAATTAAGAAACTTAAAAAACGATTTATTCATCCTATGATAATACATGTAATGGCATGTATTAAAACAGATAGTCGAACACAACCATTCAATACAATCTCTGTGGTGTTCCCATGGAAGATTTAACATGTAAAGACCTTACGTTCTGCCAGTGTTTCTTGAGAAGGGATACCAAAAAGTTGATAGAGAGGTGAACATTTTGCACCAATTCGTCAGTGTTCATGTCAACATGACCCACAGCAACGGAAAGGCAAAGTACCTAAAAAACGTTTCATATTAGCCATGGAAAAAAATAACATAGCTTAAAGATATATACAATGTTTATGTAATAAACTATAGATCTCAACATTAAAAGAATAAAAAATATGAGAGTGCATCCGAAAGAACACAACGAATTTCGTCTTGACAAACGATATGCTAATTTGCTAATAAATCAAATACATCATAATTTTCACAGCCACCTAAGGATATTTTTTATATGTATCTATATATTCAAAGCACTTAAAAATTATAATTAGCTTAAATCTAGAATGGTGTAACAGATTTGTAGCGTGAATTTAAAGCCACAGTTATCAGTAAATAAAAGTGGTAGTTATATCACGCATATAATTTGGCATCATACTTCCATACATATTCATTATTAATAAGTTGAATTGTTGGCTTGATGATGCCATCAACAGTTAGAGAACCCCAAAATATGTTTTTTTTGTCCTTCACACAGCGACAACCTGAAAGGCAGTTGTGTTCCCAATGTTATCAATGTATGCTATAAACTTACCTTTTTCATTTGGAATTTGATAGTGGCCTTAACTTCATCAATTTTCTGTGTCATAGATTCCTGGTGTGATAATAGACCAGGGAACTTTCCCGCTTTATTGAGACCAGGTCCCAAGAGACGAGGAATTTGTTTGATAAGAGCTTCACTTGCCAGAAATGCGTCATACTTTTTGGCTAGTTTCTTTACAAGCTTCTTGTTTTTATTCAATTTTTTTAAGGCTTCAACATCCATATAGGGTACATTATTTGCTTTAGCTTCGTCACAATGTTGCTGATCTCCCAGTACACAAACTTGCATTTTTGGCCGGGGGATGTGCTTCAACCTAAGCGAAAAAATACAAGGTAACTTTTGACAGCTCTACAAATATCAGTCGCCTAAGTAATCATTTCTCCACCACAGAATTTTTATCTTGTAATTCTGGATTTATATATAGGGTTCGGCTGATGTCAGTTACGCTCTCAAAAATCTACATCTCGTGACTAATATCGGGCCGCAGTTTACGTCTTATGTTAAAGAAAATTAATATGTTTTGTATCGTTCACGTTTGCTGTCAAAGCTTTTTTATAAAAACAAGTTTCTTTATTTCGTCATAGTTTGTTTTTATTGACCGACGAACCCCGAACGGAGGAGGTATACAATTCGACTGTCTGCTTTTTTTTTTTTTTTTTTAATATGCAATTCGGCTATCTGACTTTTGACGCACCCTGTATATGAAGATTACAAGAATATATAGAAAAAAGTTAATATACTGAATATTTAAAGTCGCGCTTACACAGTCGGGAGGCAAGGACCAAAATATAGAAGTGTATTTTTATTACACATGTAAAAACCTCACGTTATCCGATTTTCAAGTTATAGGTAGTTAAAATAATTATCTCGCATTCTACCTGCATCCAAATTGATTGTTCCTTTACAATCAAGTGTTTGATAAGTAGCGGTGGGCCCTTATAGGATTATAGTGCTGGCTGAAAAAAACCCGTGTGCAATGAGAAAGTAAACCTAGAGATACACTAATATAGCATATGAGATACTCTACTGACGACAACACAAGTTTCCAATAAAATGTATATGAAAATTGTTTATTTGTAATTACACTATGTTGATAACAGATGAAAATCGGATGACACGAGTCATTTACATTTGCACATATATATACTTCTGGAGTTTCTAAACCTGTATATATCACATATAAACCCTCAATTTATTCCCGTAAACATTAAGTTGAAATATGTTTCAACTTAAATCGACAGTGCTCGATTACCCGAGAATGACACCAAATGCGAAATATAAGAAAAGGTTCAAGTGATTAATTTTCACACTATGGTTTTGCATGCCTTATTAGAAATTTTAGCAGAAGCACGTCGATTTTTTTCTCGAATGAAAAGATTTTTTTAAACCGAATTAAATATAATAAAGAACCCAAACTTGTATCTGATATATCCCTATCTCCATTACTACTGAAATAATAAAAAAAATGGACATGACACATTTGAAAAAATTTCATGTTGTGTAGCTTCTGAACGGATTGTTTGCTGTCAATTATTACAGTAAAATTATTCATGAAAAAAACAGTGAAGAGGCTCTTAAATAGCAAAATCTACTTTTTTTAGACTTTATTTCCATGCGTAATATTTAATGATGACTGAATTGCAAGATAGTAATAATTTGAGCATAATAAAATCCGTATCAATCGACTCAGTTAATCGAGTACTGTCAATTATGACTTCATTGAAAATTGAAACACGATTTCACAAGCCTTATTCCTCCCATGCAGTCTCTAACTACGTAGGTACTCACTAACACATCATGAACATTGTTGGAAGTTTAGAAGAAAAATTAAGTGGTCGATGCCCCTGAGCAAGCTCAGGTACATCTACCCAATTATTTTAAGACCCTGGGTGCAGGTCCGCCGACTATGTCAGCTTCCTGATATGTAAGAACCAATATGAATTATATAAGATAATCATTGGTTCTCATCAGGTAACATACTTGACGGTTCCGCTGAAACGCTTGTCCTTCTGGGGATCATAGTTCTTCAATCCAATTTGGATTTCTACGGTCTCCAAGAAATTCCTCTTCTTTTCCTTAGCTCCATCAAGAACAGCATTCACACATTCATAGAGTGTATCACGAGACACCTTCGACCTAATAAAAAAATAATGATTGTTAAATGAATAGGAATTGATCAAATTCTAGAAAATACATATTTTATCTCAATTAACTTGAGGATTGCAAAGATTACAACCGATAACTTACGTCATGTTTCCGCACCGACACGTTCACTACGATACCTTACGTGAAAAAGAATGAAACATGAAAGGGCGAGCGGGCGAGACGACGAACTCGATGAACGGTTGAAACTTGAAGTTAACATTTGACAGTTGTAGTTGTCAGTTCTTGAATAAGGGGGCACAGAACATGAAATACAGATAGAATCACGGGCAGAGATTGAAGTCACATCACAAAGGTGCAGTTATATTTCAACAATTTGTGGCAGAAAAAAAAACGTGATACGTGTGAAGACAAACAAGGGTAGGTGTTTCGCTAATTTCGAGAAAAAAACGTAGAGCGCTAATATACAGCACTTTAGATGTATGCTAGTCTTCTATCCTCCTTGGCTGCAAAGAATAAAAATCCCGACGGCCTGTAGCCAGCGGAAAGGTAAATTTCTCAAAATTCATTGTATTGAAATTTGAACAACCTTTTCATTGGTGTACTTACATGTCATTACACGCAAATTGCCCGTTTTAAGCGCATGTGTCATAGCCTCGTGGGTAGAGGTTGTTGTTTTGGCTGTTGAATATAAAGCCGATAGGGTTCGCCTTCCGCAAGGTTGTTTTTTTTCGCCTATTTATTATCAATAACTTCAATATATGTTTTTTAATCAGGGTCTATATTAAGATCTCCAGAAAATGTACAATTACGTCAAATTTATATTGAGTTTTCATGTTTTTCATATTTTTTCTTAATCAATTTTTTTTTCTGCGTATTTTATGAAAAATTGCTTCGAACAAAAGTTGTAGGTACTCATTATATCTATAACCCATAATTATTTTTGATGATATTTAAAATAAGGCCCTTTTTGATAATTTTTTGAAATGTTTGAACGCTCGTCATTTTGAAACTACTTACCGGGATAATGCCCCATTGGCCATCGTGACCGAAGTGTACACCATCTATTATCAGGAGGAACTACTCAAAGCAATGGCGGCTCCTCAGAGCAGTGTCTGATTACCAATCGATTAGTAACCAGTAATCAAAATAAATATTTTTTACAAAAAATTGGACCGACGTTATCAGTTAGGGCACTGGAAAGTATAAAATAATGTTAATTCTATTGGTGCCGTTACTTTTGAAGATGTTCAGTTGCAAGTAGACTGATAACTTTTGGCACCAACTTCACAAGTACCAGCCCCAATAGAATTAATACTATTTTATACTTTTCAGTGCACTAACTGATAACGTCGGTCCAATTTTTTGTAAAAAATATTTATTTCATACTTTTGAGTGTAACATCAGTCACGAAAATCGTTGAACGTTCACTAATACCAATGAAGATAGTACTTATCCTATTACCCACGTATATTCATTGCTTGTAGTTGTTATTAAGGGTGTTCGAGCAGGATTTCAAACCAAACTCAAACCGTCAGAGGCATGCGCATTTTAATTTTAAAAAGACGGAAATTAATATGCGCATGCTCCACAATCACGGAACACAGTTGGAAACTGGTCCAAACTACTGCTCGAACACCCTTATTATTGAGATCTCAAAACATCGCTGCGGAAATACGCTCAAGCATTTTAACACCGATTTAACTCAAAACCGTAAATCTAAGCAATCCAGCAAAAATAGATATATTTGAGAATTTAACGTGCCTCCATCTCGAAAACCGTTACTCTTTTAAACGTTTCCGGATATTGTCCTATCATTAATTATAGCACCGCAGATTTTCAATTTTCGAGAAAATTTGACCCAACACCCCCTTCGGGGGCGGTTTTCGTAGGAAACAAGATGTCGGATTCCCGTAGTAGTAGTATCTTAATATAAATCAACAGTTCAATTTCCCTGTAACTAACAGTTTCATTGTTATCTATATCTTAAACAATTTCAGCCGTCGTTCCTTCTTTCACGGATTGCGATTGACAGCTTGTCGGTCGGAAACAAATTTGCATGAAATGCTGCCAACGACTAAATTTAATAAAAAACCAGAGACAAAGAAGAGACGGTTAACTCAATGGGAAAAAGTGGTCGTCTCACAAACAAATAATGCTATAGCTCCATCCTTATTAGCGCATATAAATGGTCATTTGCTATCCTTTTCTTTGTTTTTAGATTTTAGAAGGCAATATGTTCTAGGTGGCGCAACAGGCGCTTATTCACGAACGTTTACTATCAATACCGAGCACTGACGAATTATGACACTTCACGAAAAATGCAATAAAAAATTTAAAGGTTATGGCGGTTATGGGTTATGTCCATTGTCTGATCAAGAATCTAATAATCTGATTAATGTTATACATTATTCAAGAAGACTTATTCATCATGAAAGGTATATTTGTTATGTTAGTTAAAATTTATATGTGTTCTTGTCAAAATTTAGTGCTATTTTCAAGTTATATTGTTATCCGGTAGTTCGGATCACGTTTTATAGTCCGTGATTTTGTCATCTTGCTTTGTTCTGAAAATATACTTTTACTTTTAAATGTTAATATTAATTTTATGCACAGGAAAATACTGGATCCAAAACTTAGAAACCAACAGAAGATAGTTACTATCAAGAGGTATATCTCAAACTGTTCAAAAATCCTCTATACTATGAGCTAAAGGCATAATATTTATTCAACTCATTCAGGCAGCAATATTGTTCTGATAGTCGTGGAAATTTACGAAGGTAAGTTCACTGTTTTACTTTATAAAATATAAATTCTGAAATTTACAGGTACTTTTTGGATGATGGAAGTACGGTTTGTTGATTTCAGAATCCTGTGCTGTTTTGTATTCTGACTAGACTAAACAAGTTGAGAGTAATAATGAAATAAAATGGTTACTGGTCAGTATAGTTTTTGCACAATCATACTAATAGATAGTAGCTGAATCAAACCGTAAGTACGCTATTTGTTTTAGCCTGGAAAATGAATGGAACTCCCAAAACAACAAGATGAGCATTGCCAATAGTTCATTTGATGCTTCCCCCTCAATTTTTGAAAATATTGATTTAACAATTCGGTTTGATCCACCAACTCGTTAGTTATAGTTCAAAAAGGACACGAAAATGTAAAGAGCAAGGTAATTGATTTCATTGACAAACATTTGGGTAATATAAGAAAGATAGGTGTCATGATAAATTGATAATAAATATCTTTAAAATTACATTCTGTAGGGTGTTGAACATGATACTCATTATATCTTAATACATGTTTTATGGTCAACTAATTATCCATCAATACAAATGCTCTAAATATTTACATAGATTACTAGAAACTACATTAACGATCTAGATAATAATGTACATTGTTTATTTATACAATAAAATTATTGTTTTATTTCTAGGAATCTCCAAACTTTTTAGTTCAAGAGGCTTACTGATTCCTTCACGAAGTCTCAAAGGCATATAGAAAGTTAGTTCTGGTAAATTTCGTAGAATAAGCTTTCTCAGCCTTAAAAATTGAATTTAATTCTTGATTTTCAGAACCATTAAGTTACAAGAGCCAGGCACCTATTCTACAAGGCTTCAAATTGAAAATAAATACAATGTAGCGATATTTTTAAAATAAAATAAGTAATGAAAGTCATTATTGTATCAATTTTCTAACATTGTACAACAAAATAAATTAAAGAGCCTATACAAGCACTCTTTTTGTCCCAATCCATTATGAAAACTTTAATTACATCGCAAAAGGTGTGTTGTATTCAATTTTCCTTTTAGACCATGCGACAGAGCAGAATAAACAAAAATATCAATAAGATATCGATGGAGCCATCACATGAAAGACAGTCCGTAGTTATATTATGCCAAAGTTCCTACTCTCATTTACCATTTTCTTTTATTTATTAACAATAATTGAAGACAAATTATCGTTTTTTTTTTGCTTTTTCACTTCTAATATTAAAGCTATGTTAAATTTCTGAAAGGAAGAAATCAAGAACATTAAAATAGGAAGGTAATTAAAAGGATCCCATCTGATTCATATTAAGGGAGACAAAAAGGCGTTTCTTAAAAAATCATAGCGTTAGCAATCTGCAAGTTGTAACACAGTTTCTGTACAATTAGACGTTGTAAAGCCCTATTTTCTAGTGCGGCTGGATGCTTTGGAGATCAGTTGATATCAATTTTCAAAACGGATATTGAAGAATAAGGCATTGTATTACAAAACTACGGTCTTAATTTTCGATAAAAGATTTCGAAATAAGTGAGAAATGCGTGCAAACAGGGCTGAGAACGATAAGGATTGTGAAAATGGTGGAGAAGAAAATTGAAATCGAATGATCTCCAGAACTAACATTTGAACAGGGCCCAGACAGCGCACAGAAATATCTTATCCAATATCTCATTTTCTGTAGAGAGGCTGCGCTACACAAAAAAATGATTGCACTATGATTATTTTTAAACGCTATTTTCTCTTTGTTTTTTTCCTTAATAATAATCAGATAAGGGTCGCCCTGGTACTCATTGTCTTCACATTTCAATTCCCTACGATTTATCTCCACAAAGATTTTGTTTTACAAGCGAAAATATACGATAATTTGTCTTCAATTGTTAATAATAAAAAGAAAATGATAAATGCGACTAAGCACAATATAACTGAGATCTTCCTCGCATGTTATGGCCATTGGCCATCAGTATCCTGCTGCTATTTTTGTCAAGGAAAAATATCTATTGCTTGGGCTATAATTTTGAATGTTCAATAATTGAACCGGCTAATTCATATCTCCTAGTGAGTTTTCAAAGAAACTATAGGGGAATTTGGTTGGCAACGCCGTTCAAATTTATGAATCTTGAACTTATATTTTGTATTTGTTCGATTTTAAAAACTCAAATACTAAATACTCAAAATGCCTTCGCAATACTGTATTGTCTGTGGATATAGTGTGTATAGTGTTTCAAAAATGCATGTTTTTCCTGTAAATCAGAAGAAATTAGAAATTTGGCTGAATAATATGGGAATGAAGAGTTTGCCTAGCGCGTCTTCTCGGATTTGCAGTCGGCATTTTCTTGATGAGAATTATGCGTCTGTTGCTGAAAGACGGCTTCTGTATAATGCAGCTCCAACTTTACATCCATGTATTCCTCGTGAGGTCGATGCAGAAGCAGTGACTAATGAGGTACTACTTCCAAACAATACGAGAATATCGATTGTTGAGCAAGCCAGTAATGAGGAGCCGATTCCAAGCTGCTCAAAAACTCAAGCACCTTCAGCCAAGAGAACTTGTCGCTCTTCATTTAAAACTATTAAGAGAACTTCTTCTCCTAGTACTCAACATCTTCTAGGTTTGGTGAAAACTAGAGATGCTCGAATAAAGAGGCTCAAAAAAATGTGCAAAAAAAGGCGGGTGATATCAAATCTTTGTTAGATTTTCACAGATCTGACACGTTTGCGAAAGTCTTTCAAGGAATGAATAGTACAACAGTTAATTTCATGTTGTCTCAGTTACGTTGTGCAAAGGTAAGTTCTCATGGGCGTAGGTGGACAACAGATGACAAAGTCCTTGCATTGGCACTATTCAAGAAGAGCCCGGCGAGCTACAGATTGCTGAGAAAGATTGTAGCGTTGCCTTCAAAGAACACTCTACTTACGATGTTGCGCAAGGTAATAAATAAATAAAAATATTTTGATAAATGGTTTATAAAGTAATATTTTATTTTAGGTACCGTTTCAATCAGGCATCATCCATCTTTTGAAACATATTGGGGAGTCACTGACCAATCTAGATGACAAATACGAAAAGCATATGTGATCGATCAACAAAAATCAATGATTTTCCGAACTATGCACAAAGTCAAAGAATTCCATTTATCATCAAAGATGCAATACACAAAATGAAAGTAAGTATTCGCCTCATAATCTTTTCATCTCATTTAAAGAATGGTCGGAAAAGGAGGAGCATCTCGTCTATCCATCGGAACCTTTGGTAGTGTGTGTAGGACAGGGCATAACATTATTAGAGGATACAATGGAAACCTTCGCCAATCGATCTCAAATATCCACGGTGGCTTCTGAAGCAATAACCAGGAACGTCGACTTCTCGTGGCTTTCCTGCATTCAACATCAAGAAATAATAAGTAAGGAGATTGTGAAAGGTATTTGCAAGATTGGAATTCCCTGGTGGTGTAAGAGAAAGAATGAAAAAAATATTATTGAGCGCAGAGATACCAGAGCCCATAGGCGCAAACTGAAGACATTCCATCACGTCTGAAGAGAAATTTTAAATATTGTTCTTTAAAAATAATAATATTAAATTTATTCTCTAGGGCCTTCAATATCTTCTAAGAAGCCAACCAAAACCAACTGAAGGAGTAGGTGGGCCAGGAAACTCAGTAAGCAAATGGTATAAGGACAAATACAATGTGCCAATATAGGCATACGTGTCGTCGTTCTGTTCACAGAATGAGGCTATTACGAGAGGTGGAGTGTTTAGTGGGTATAACTGAGGGGACTCCCACACTACCTTATAGGATGTGAAACAGGGCCTGTAAAGGGATGAACTGTAAGAATACCCAATAAGGTGCCCATAAAGGGTTTCAACCTCCTCTTCAAATAAAAAAAGAAAAAAAAACCTAATCAAGCAATAGCCATGGACACTAATACTTCATATTGAGCAAAGGTAAATGGTTGTTTTTTAGTTCATTCTTATTGTAAACCTTCTTGAATAATTTGGCTATTTGAATATAAATATGTACTGATATCAAATATATGCTCTAGGTAATGAAGAATAATCAACAAGTACTGGAATCCAATCCGAGGGCCTTCGATCGCTGTTTCCTATGAAGTCAACTACTTGAATGGCAGATGGCATGAATACTATCAAGTCAAAGCAATGGTAAATTCAGTTTCTTATTTCATTCTTATTGTAAACCTTCTTGAATAATTTGGCTATTTGAATATAAATATGTACTGATATCAAATGTATGCTCTAGGTAATGAAGAATCATCAACAAGTACTGGAATCCAATCTGAGGGCCTTCGATCGCTGTTTCCTAGAAAGTCAACTACTTGAAAGGCAGATGGCATGAAAACTTCATCAAGTCAAAAACTGCTTGAATATATTATATAAATATTAAAATAATGCCAAATGAATCGAATACTTCATGAAGTCAAACAAAGGTAAATTTAGTTGAAATGTGAAATAAGTATCAAAGTCTCCTTCCACAGTGTTTATTGAAAAAATAATTATAATAAAAACAGCCTAAAAAATAATATAGAACAAGCGATGTGAATATATATATAAAATTTAGAATCATATAAAAAACACATGGTCGATAAATTTAAAATTTATATAAAACAAAACGTTTTATAATGTTTCTGTGACTATATACATATATAGTCTTTCTGCACTGTCATTTCATTCTTCATTCCTTACCCTTCCGCCACACGGAAGTAGTCAAGATTTACATGCTCTCCTTTGTCTTTATTTTTAAAAAAATCATGTGAATTATAATTTTATATAATTAATTATTCATTTCTCCTAAAATGTTATAATGTTTCAATAGTTTCTCATCTCTTGTGAGATGGAAACGTTTTGTTTTGTATAAATTTTAAATTTATCGACCATGTGGTTTTTAGGGAAGCTTTATGATTCTAAATTTTATATATATTTTCACATCGCTTGTTCTATATTATTTTTTAGGTTGATGGTGACTCCATGAGTTGAAACATGTACCTTGTCCTGTTTTTAATATAATTATTTTTTCAATAAACACTATGGAAGGAGACTAGATACTTATTTCACATTTCAACATTGTCTTCCACTTTGAGTTATGGATCCTCATTTCCTTATTTGTGAATTTAGTTGTTTGTTTCATTCTTGCTGGAAATTGTCTTGAATTTATTATAATATAAATACTAATATCAAATGTATGTTCTAGGCAACGGACCATCAACAAGTCAGCAATCCGATTTAAGGGCCTTCGATCATTTCGTAGGAAGTCAACTACTTGAAAGGCAGATCGGAGTAATATTTCAAGTCAAGCAGAGGTAAATTATTTTTTTTGTTCATTCCTGTTGCACATTTTTTTGAATATAAATACTAATATCAAATGTTTGTTCTGGGCACCGGAGAATCATCCACAAGTACGGAAATCTAAACTGAGGGCCATCAACTACCTAAAGATGAAGAGGCAACTGGCATAAGTTGAGAAAAGGTGAATGCTGTTTTTAGGTTCATTATTTTGTAGCCTTTTTAGATATCTGGGTGTTATCCTAATTCCAATCTAATTTTTGGTATCCACATAAACGAAGTAGCATTAATAACTTTATACATTGCATTTGTCTCAGTAATCTGGAACCACCTAAAAAACGTTTATATTTCCAGGTTAAAAGGTTTACAAAACAAATTTCTATAAACACTTGCTTTCATATCTCATGTGGAAGTCTCTTCAAAATAAGATATTTAATAATATAGTATTGCATGAACTAAGTATTCATAAATACAATTAATATTATAAATATACCAAACTTTGACAATCTACAATTAGTAACATAATACATAGTAACAATAAATTTGAAAGGAGATGATACATATTATCAATATAAATACAACTACTTAAACATCATTGAGTATGAGAAATGTGAGCTCAGCTTTGTTTATATTATACTGAACCTTTTCCATTAATTTTGCACTGATCTATTTTTAGGCTTTGTGCCTAATTGATAACTTTAGCTAGTACTGTCGTGAGTCGTGAAACCATGCTCTTTCCTAGTCTAAGATCTATTTGTCTCCAGAGTCGAAATTATAAATAAATCAATTTACACGTGAATAGAAGAAATACATATTAAATATTAAATGTATGCTCTAGGCAATGGTTACTCAATCAATCGATTCGAGACTTCCGATCATTTTTTGTGAATTCTGGAGGCAGATGGAATTAAGAAACGACTACAGAACATCAGAAAATTTTATGTCATTACGTTTTATTATTTAATCAATAATCCAATTTTGTTCTATCGTTTATTATTACTATTATTTGAAAATAAATACTTATTTTAATTCTGGAGTTTTATTTTCCTCTTAGTTTTGAATAGTTTTAAATTATGCGAGACGATAATTGTGGTGATACTGAGTCCTATAAGTATCACAACAATTTTCGTAATCGCATTATAAATGAAGAATAAATTTCAGCCCAGTACCCTATTAAAAAGCATTTCAAATTTCCCGCCATTTTTCAAAATAAATGAAAACTCGCAGGAGCGCCATCTATCTCTATCCCATCCAGCGGACCAGTTATAGCGACCAAAAATCAACATTGACTTGACCGTCTCTTCTTTGTCTCTGTAAAAAACCGCTTGCTGTGTTTACTTGACTTTTATTGCTGCAATTGCTTACAGCGTGTTTTCGACCGCAACCTAATTATAAACGACCCACCACAAAAAATGTAACGTGCCGTAGCAGTACCTTCAGGGGTCGTGAGGAAAAGTTGTATTCTTTGTAGAATTCATAGGAGTACTAATTCTATGGTAGAATTAGAATTGGCCCTTCTTAGTATTCTGTGATTGGCAGCCTCTGCTATGAATGTTGGGTATCTGTGGACTGTGGAGATAGTGTTCTCTGTTGTCTCTGGGTTATCCCATTAGAGCGCTGTAAAGGGCTCTAATTCTATCATCCTATCCAGGGTTCTTGAAATTTCTGGCGTTTTCTTTTATGATAAGACAGCTGACGCTGACAGAAATATTTTCACAGGCACGCACAAAGTCAAGCAAGGTGTCAAAGTGAAATTCTAATTTCTATGAGACTCTACATGTTTGAAATAGTGATAAATAATTAAATATAAAAAGTGGATTATT
Organism: Crioceris asparagi; assembly: GCA_958507055.1. Classification (NCBI taxonomy): domain Eukaryota; kingdom Metazoa; phylum Arthropoda; class Insecta; order Coleoptera; family Chrysomelidae; genus Crioceris; species Crioceris asparagi. The sequence continues at coordinate 43,207,319 of OY293829.1, forward strand.
TTAATTGTTATTATTCCTGTTTAATATGAGACTCTTATAAGTGGTGAATTATTTGACGTGGTGTATATTTCTATACAATTTTCTGGTTTATATTTCTTACGAAGTTTTATTAGGAACATTTTAAATTCGTAGGAAAGTTTGTGTTTCTATATTGTTAATGTAGTGTTTCGTTAATTTTTAATATGGACCGTAACGATATTACTGGTGGTGGATCGGATCACCAAAATCAGTCATCCATCTTTAGATTTGAATCTTATCCACCACCTTATGAGATCCAGTGGAATCAAACCAACCCTTTTCTTATGACACCGAATATCTCTAATCAAATACCCATGTCGAATAGCACACCTTTTGCCAACTATCCAATCAACCCAGATACACAACAAATGGGGAATATATTGATAAATACACCATCTACTTCAAATGTGGGGCACATTCAGCCATTTGATGTAAATCCTTATGCGGAATCACCTGCCAGTTATTCATTTGGAGTCCGTAAACGTGCGGAAGACGTAGTGCATTTCCCTTTCCAAATAACAAGTGGAGAAATCGGCCATGCTGAGATAAGATGCAAAAGAAAAACTAATTCTCCACCGTAAGTTACATACACAAGATATTTTCTTTCAAGAGTTTATTCATCTTAACGTGTGATTTATTCAAAGTAGAAAACTACGGAGAGCCTCTGTTTTAAATCAATAGAGTATTATTTATGGATTGTATAAATATATATTTGAAATTATTGCTTCTGGTGCAGTACGGAGATTCCAATTTATACTTACGTCTCTTTGATAATCTGTCTGTATGCCATAGCAGAAATTCGGAAATGAAAAAGTTTTCCCGTTTCTCTTCTTTATTTCAAATTATTAAACGCCTACGTACAGCCTATTATTATGGTTTTATATCCATAATAAGGTGATATTAGAAAAATATCGATAATTACTTAAATAAATGAAATAATTCTTCATTGGGAATACGATTAGATAAACTTATGTTTCCAGATAAGTCGGTTCCAGAAAAAACACTAATGTTCATCAACAAATAATGATGCCAGATCTTCCTTCCTATCTCTTGTGGTAGGTCTTCCAAGTGATTTCCAGAGAGGCAGAATACCCATTACATTTATGCTAGCAGATATATTTTAAGAGTAAGGAAAAAAACGTCTTCGTTTATTTTTATTTAATACTATTCGACTATGGCATTCGGACAGACAAAGATACATCGGTAGGTGCTAATACCTGGGGTACCGAATTTCACTCCGTCAACAAAGCCAGTTGATTAGAAATGAATCGAGAAAACCTTATTTACCTTAAATATATTCCTACATTTTGCCTTCTCAAAATCAGTTTGTGAATAATGTTTGGGATTTGGAACCGTTGGCGTAGATACAACAATATAAAAAACAGAGAAATACCACAACACACCAACAACTTTATTAATTATTGTCACCCGAAAATTGTTTCGCCAACAAGATTGGCATCTTCAGGGGTAAACCTGTTACTGTGTTTTGTGAATGTAAAAGATAATTACCTACCTCTTTTAATAATTGGAGATACGATTTTACACTATAATATTATTGGAATAGAATTCATGCAATTCTCATTATTTTTCATCAGTTTTTATCCAGAATACTACATAGTTTGAAAGATTCAGAAAGTACTTGAGTAATTAATAAATTGGTATAATGATTTAGAACGTTGGGGGTGGAGAACTTGTACAGGTAGTTGTTATGAATAAATTTAAAAAACAGCGAATAATAGCAAGAAACTATTTTTCCAGAATATCAGACTATTACCAATTGTATGTCCCAAATAAACTTAGTTGCAAATTATTTTGTAAATCCTTGAAGTCGTTTTTGAAATGTACAAGAATGGCAAGTTTACTTTAATATAATAAGATAACGGGCTTTCAAACGTTTGTTCTACCCAATGGAAGAAAACTTCGAAGAATGGTTTGATCCAGGGTGAAATTATTTTTTGTTTTTAGATTACAGCCTGTTAAGCAACACATAACTGAAGAAAAAATGGCTGAACACATGTCAAAGTTGCACATAAGTTCTGAAACACCAGGTGCCAGTGAAACAGAAACTGTGAAAATGCGTCGATTATATATGTGTGAGGAAATGCGGAAACTGCAAACAGAATCTATAATACCAAAAAGTTTGATGCAAAGTATTGAACGACCATGTACTGCTTTGGTGTTGTGGAAGCCCCCCGCAGCAAGGTATACTTACTGTTTTCTCAGTATAGTTGATGTGATGTGGAGTTTACTTATGAGTCGTTGAAGTAGATAAGATAAAACACATATTTTAATGTAGCATCTCTGGTCTCCTAGATGTTCAGAGACACAAAAAATAGTACCGTATTCAGTAAAGAAGAATATGTTGTTGAGATATCGGTTGTTTCAGATAGCTAATAGCTATAAACTTACCTCTCCGAAGTAGGCACGACCAAATCGGCAAAATCGAAACGCACCCATCACACTTTTTAGTGCTTATTTTGTGCTTCTAAGAAAAAAATTGCACCTCGTTCCGTTTTGAAAAAAATCGTAGCGCTGCTAGCTTCATATGAACTTAGCACGACCACACCTATAAAAAAAATTAAAAACAAGTACATAAATAGAAAGAGCATAATTTGTGCTACAAAAAAATAATTTTTCCTCGTGACGTTTTTAAAAAAATATGGCGCTACTAACTTCATATGAAGTCAGCGCGAAGCACGACCACAAAAAAATAAATTAAAAACAAGCACATAAATAGAAAGTAAATAATAAATACCTCGTGCCGTTTTGAAAAAATTGTGACGCTGCTACCTTCATATAAACACATAATTTGTGCTAATTCGTGCCATCAAATAGAAATTCATATTTGGATTCAGTTTCGAGAAAAAACACTTATTAAATTAAAACCCAAAATTTCGATTGAAAAGTAAGTATCCACTTTTATGAATAGACTCGCACCGCAAATCTTGCAACAGATAGGTACCGTTTATTTTGTGCTACTAAAATATTTAATTGCAGAATTAGAACCAGTGACATTTCGTCAGAAACCATGGTATCAAACTAAACTATAGTGCGCTTCAATCTTAGAATGCAGTGTGGCATCTTAAGGAGCCCACTGTTGCCAGAGCTTTGTTATCACGGGTTCGACTGACCATTAGGTCGTGTCACAGGCAAATTTCGCCGCTTGGATTTAAATTTTATCTCAAACTTTTTATGGGTAATAGTAATAAACAATGAATTCCAAAATGACAAAATAAAATATTACAGATAAATTTAACGAACGGCAACACTGTGCTGTTTTCCATTCAAAACACGTTGCCTATACCTGGCCACACTGCATTCTTAGTGTGATACACAATATATGATACGCATATACGAAGATTTGATTATGAATAAGGATCTCTGACTACAGTATTATAGTAGTAGAAGAGTGCACGGTCCCCGTTAACTCGTTTAAAAATGAATTGTGTGGGGGCGTCGGGGTTACAATCTGAAATTTGGCACAATTGTTACTTATTACCTGCTTTGCTTAAATCCAAAAGCTGGACAGTGCAGAAGGGCACAAGAAAAAATAATCGAAATAATCGTACAATTGTAAAGAAGAAAACGTTATTGATTTTTTGATATAAATACAATACAGATTTTTGTGGAAATTATATATTTTTTCAATTTTTGAAAGTCATGAAATATACGTGCCTTAATGGAGTTACGCTAGTCAAATAGTTAATTATCTCGGAACAATACCAGGCATTTTCTAATTAATTTTCAGAGTTTTTTCCGTTTATCCCGTGATATCTCGTAAACGAAGACGTTAATCGAAAAAAACTATTCTTTGAAAAAGTTTCTCGCGTCTTTCATTCTACCACCGGTGTAAGATTAATAATTCTAGAAAGTGAAATAGTGACGTATTTTAATTAAATGCGATGCGGTGTCAAAATGCACGGCTGCGATTGCGTCAGCCACTTCGCGTCTCCACTCTTGACAACGATATCGCATCTCACTTTAACACCATAGCTCCATCGCTCCCTTTTGCCCGACTTCCACTTGCTGTTGTTTATTGCGCTCGTGCACAACTCTTCTTTTTCTATGTTTTTTTTTTTACTGAAAAGACAGTATACCTGTGTAGTTCCATTGTACCAGAGGGTTGTTTCAGGGTTTATTGTAAATACCACAATTACCTAGGTATTATAGGTATCTTCGTTGGAGTATTAAAATGGACAGTACAAGTTCCAAAAGTGAATAAGAGTCATTACTAAAATTAAAAGTCTAAACTGGCCCAGTGTGCATAATATGCATCCTTAGCATTATCTTGGAAGGAAAAAATCAAAATTTGCAAAATGCCATTTGGCGCAAATCTTGTAACTTACATTGGAAAGAAGAGCATTAAATGTTTGAAAATGAAAATAAAAAGAGAAGAAGAATTTAAGTACATGGGCATTAAACCACCGCGTTTATCGTAGGTTACGTCTTGAACATCGAACATAAAATAAAATCTATAGGTGCAGTCAATTTAGACGTTCTTCAAAGAATAGGATCAAACGATATGATTGCCATGGAAATTAAATACCATACAGGTTGTTTACTATGAGAGTAAAACAGACTGCTCAAACATAAAGATGTGGGTATTACAAGTAAATTCCCCATAGATACAAATGTCGAAAGAGACAAAGCTCTAGATTCCATTACCGACAAAATGAAAATTAGTTAAGGAAAATATCTAATTGAGTCATCATATGAAAACCGCTTAAATATCCACTTACCTTCCATCACTACAGAAAATTGATTTTAGGATATAGAAAAATGTTCGTTACATAATAAAATGTAAGTATTTTGCAAGTACCTTTAGTAAGTATAAAAAAAAATAAAAAGCAATAAACTTTACAATACGAGTATGCAGTCTGAGCAGGATAGAGCTACGGCGTTAAAGTGAGATGCGATATCGTTGTCGGGAGTGGGGACGCGAAGTGGCAGACGCACTCGCAGCCATGCGTTTTGACACCGCATCGCATTTAATTAGAATACCTCACTATTTCACTTCCTAGAATTATTAATCTTACACCGGTGGTAGAATGAAAGACGCGAGAAACATTTCCAAATAATAGTTTTTTCGATTAACGCCTTCGTTTACGAGATATCACGGGTTAAACGGAAAAAACTCTGAAAATTAATTAGAAAATGCCTGGTATTGTTCCGAGATAATCAACTATTTGTCTAGAGTAGCTATATAAAGGCAACGTAACGTATATTTCGCGACTTTCAAAAATTGAAAAAATATATAATTTCCACAAAAATATGTATTTTATTTATATCAAAAAATCAATAATGATCTCTTCTTTACAATGGTGCGATTATTTCGAGTTTTTTCTTGTGCCCTTCTGCACTGTCCGATTTTTTCTAGCTTTTGGATTTGAAAAAAGTAGGTAATAATACCAAATTTCAGATTGTAACCTCGACGCCCCCACGGGATGTAAGAAAAACGCTATTCTGACCTCTACTATATATAGTACTACTTGATACATTGTCTGACGAGTTTTGCGAATACTTTCAAATGTTGTATATATTTTATGTATAATTTTGTATTTTACTCTTGTAGGTTATTACCAACGCTGGCACATAATCAAGAAGTAGATGAGAATGAGAATACAAGCGATAGCTCTGCAATTGATATGGTTGAAGCTGTGAGCAACATGGATATGGATAATTCGTAATACTTGCTCCTAGGAAGACTGATCTGAAAAGAACAACATGAGGCTGTTTGTGAAGTTTCCCTGTTTTCCTGCTTCAGCAAAGGATTTTATAAAACTTTAAAATTACATATTTATTTCGGAAATATGTGGCATCAGGAAATATGAGTGCGTCTGATTTTAATTTGTATATGAAAACGTCATTGTTATTATCTTTTTCTACTGTTTTAATTATTTTAAAAAGATAAAAAATTAATAAGCTCTATATGATGGTTTATTTGTATTTTCGTTTCATTATGATTGCAAAATGTATACGGTATGTTATTAAGGAAATCACCGGGATTCATGTTATCTATCCCAGGCCCTAGGTAAAGTTTGAATACCCATCGAATGTGGTTTCGTCATACTTTGTCTGTTTCTTTTTACTTTTTCCTACGCTACTATAGTAGCTGTATGAGTAAAGTATTGTAATCGTGTAAAATTTTGTCTCTGATGTAAGAATCTTGTGAGAAAACAAATACTGAAAGGTAAACTCAAAGGATCTCTTTATATATGAAATAAATCTGTCTAACAAAATAATAGAAACAAACTACTTACTGAGAGAAATACTTCTAGAAAATGGTGAAACATATATGCGGAAAAATATTATTTAACAAGAGATTTGTTGTACTTCTTTGGCACTTGGGATACCTATAGAAAGAGCGGTGTTAGTGAATATATAATGTAATTAGATTAACGGGTTAAATAGATATGATGTTTTCATAGGGGAAATTGGAGGAAATAGGTTAGATTGATGGTTTGTTGTTCACATAGAGAAGTCCCTCATGAAGAAAGAGAAACAGTAATAGGGTTTCGCATGATATACGCCTGCGCGAAAGTCTATCTTATATATTCGTTTATTTACTTTTCTTAAGAACAGTGTTGTCAAACTTGAAGAAATGTCCCGTTTTGGAAGATTTTGAAATAGAAAAGAGAAAGTAAATACCTACCTTCAAATATTATTTTTTGATTTATATGATATCAAAAACTTAAAATTTATCATGCTTTAAATGAATATCAAAAAAACAATATTTTTTTATATTAAGAGTACCTATACTAAAGCGTTTTGCAATTTGTACCTTAGACTAGGCAACAATGCCATGCCAGTCTTGTTGTTGGACGCTTAGGATGATTAATTTTATACCGGTGTTATGATATAAATTGTTTCCTGTGGTAAAATATAATTAGAGGAAGATGCCATCGATTAGACGTTATGTTTCATATAATATATAATATACTATAACGTGAATAATTACCCGAATAAAGACACCAACACAAACTCACAAATGTCACAAACATCCAGCAACATGGAAGAACACTCTGGAGCCTCGGAAGCACCTCGATTACTCTCAAAGGAATATATTGGGAAATACTTCCAGAACAATATATTAGAACGGACGAGAAGTTTCGAGATAGAAGGTTAAATGGATATATAAAGACACGGAGCACGGAGACAGTTAGTGATAGATAGTCGGTCATAGATCATAGACTTAGAAAGTCGTATATAGTCCGAGAAATAAGTGAATATAAATGTGTATATAGTCGTGTAGTTATTGGTATAAATAAATAAGTGAAAATAAATCGAACCCAGTTTTAATATATATTCCCGTTACATTGGTGTGAGTGTGGAATCAGTCAGTGAGTGACTGTAAAATTGAACAGACTTTAAGAGACTGTGGTTTCGTGTAGAGTTGAGTGCTTTCGTGACTTTTTGTTAGATTTAAATTTAATTTTAAGACTCTTTTGTTCTTTTACGTGTTGGTGTAGAGACTTTTTGTTCGTTTTTGTGTTAGTGTGAAGACTTTTTTAGTTCGTTTTCGCTAGGACACGTACGCCGCAGTTTTAAGAAGAAGGTTGCACAGTCGAAATCGTCGACCCGCAGAAATAGTGCCCCAGTAATTACGGTCAATGTGTCATCTTCTGGCCGAGCCTTGAGTTTATACATCGATGGTCGAATCAATGGAAAAGACAGACCACTCCTAATAGACACCGGTCCAACAATAGCCAGGCCAGAGCTCATCACAGATCATTCCCGGATACTACCAACAAAGGTCCAACTCAGAACAGCGACTGGAGAGAAAATAAGAACACATGGTGAAGCGAGCATGACCATCAGTATTGGCAAGATCACCAACAAGCACAGAGTTTTAATCGCTGACATATCTAACCAGTTTATTTTGGGAATGGACTTTTTGAAGAAGCTTGGGGCTGTGTTGGATGTCAGAAATGGTAACTTGATGGTCGACAATGAAGAACTGCCCTTTCACGAGGATAACGAAGATGTTGTCCGATTGATAACGACTAGTGACGTAATAATGCCCGGCTACAGTGAAAAAATATTGATGACCAACCCGGATGGATACTGCAAATCTGGAAGTCTGAGACTGGTAGAAGAAATAAATAATAAGGAATTTATGACAGCTATAGCTCTTGTTCGAGTAGGAGATGTCGTTCCTGTCAGAGTAAGAATCTAAAGCAGAGCCTCATCGAGTTGAGCTAGGGAAGTATGGTTGGAAATTGTGTACCTGTATCAGCGATATTTTCTTTAAGAAGGACTAGCAAACCATCCAGGACCAGATATTCGAAACAGCTGATTGATGTGTTCATCAAGACTGTTCAGGTCTTAGGCGAGAAACAATTACGAAAAGTGAGAGATATGCTTGTGGAATTCCAGGACGTATTTGCGATGGCAGAAGAATACAAAGGTAAAACATGTATAGTGGCCCACAAGATAAACACGGGGAACTCTCAACTAATAAGACAGCAGCCAAGAAGACTTCCATTGGGCAAAAGAGACGAAGCCGAGAAAATGATTCAAGAAATGAGTAAACAAGGAGTCAGTGAGCCATCAAATAGTCCATGGACTTCGCCAGTAGTGCTCGTGAAGAAAAAGGATTCTGCGTAGATTACCGACTTCTGAATTCAATCACCAAGAAGGATAGTTATCCGTTACCCAGAATAGATGACACCTTAGATACTCTCTCTGGGTCACAATGGTTTTCTACACTAGATCTGAAAAGCAGATACTGGCAAGTTGGAATGGATTCCGCAGATCGAGAAAAGACTGCTTTCACGATAGGATCAGGGCTCTGGCAATTCACTGTGATGCCGTTTGGACTATGCAATGCTCCCGCTACATTTGAGAGGCTCATGGAAGCAATTTTGAGAGGACTGACTTGGCAAACCTGCCTTATGTATTTGGATGACGTAATCGTGGTAGGAAAATCATTTGAGGAACACTCGAAGAATTTAAGAGAAGTTTTCCAACGATTACGTGAGGCCAACATGAAGCTGAGTCCTAAGAAATGTTATCTGTTCCGACGTGAAGTAAGATATCTGGGTCAGATCGTATCTGGGAACGGCGTCACGGCAGACCCAGACAAGATAACAGCTATTAAGGAATGGCCTATTCCCAAGAACAAGCATGAGATTAGAAGTTTTCTGGGCTTGTGTACCTACTACCGACGGTTTGTGAAAGGTTTTGCCAACATCGCTAAGCCTCTAACTAAACTAACAGAAGAAAGCAAAGAATATCCCTGGAATGATGAGTGTCAGAAAGCTTTCGAACAACTGCAAGAAGCTTATCAGTGCACCAATCTTGGACTATCCGAGGCATGACGAAAAATTCGTGTTGGACACAGATGCCAGTAATACCGCCATTGGTGCTGTCCTCTCTCAGATTCAAGACGGGCAGGAGAAAGTGATTGCCTACTTCAGCAAGGTTTTGTCAGAATCGGAGAGGAATTATTGCGTTACCAGAAGCGAACTGTTGGAAGTAGTGAAAGCCTGCGAACACTTTCATAAGTATTTATATGGCCGCCGCTTTCTAGTTGAAAGAGAAACTGACCACGCAGCGTTGAAGTGGCTCCTGCAATTCCGTAATCCTGAAGGAAAAGTGGCAAGATGGTTAGAACGTCTTCAGGAATATGACTATGACATCGAGCACAGGGCAGGAAAAGTTCATGGAAACGCAGATCCAGAAGACCGTGCAACTATAAATGCACCCACTGCTCGAAGATGGAAGAGAAACTTTGCCCTATACGACGAACAACCGTAGAGAATGAGGAGTGGCAGCCTTAACAAATGAAACTGGCCCAAGAGAACGACCCATGTTTGAGAGTGGTCTTGGAGTGTATGCGGCGTAAGGAGAGGCCGTCTTGGCAGGATATAAGCTTACGAAGCCCGGAAGTAGAATCATATTGGAGCCAATGGGACTGTCTTGTGCTAAGAGATGATCTGCTGTATAGAACCTTTAAGTCTGAAGATAGCACAGAATCCAGATTACAACTAGTTGTGCCAAGAAGCAAAGTGCCGGAGGTACAGCTACATGACGGAGCCTCGGGTGGACATAAGTGGACGTAAGTGTGAAGTATGTGCAGCCAGCAATGGACCACTTGGCAGAAAGCGAGCACCTATGAAGCAGTATAATGTTGGGAGTCCCATGGAGCGAGTTGCTGTGGATATTGCGGGGCCATTTCCTGAAACGGACAATGGGAATAAGTATATCCTGGTAGCTATGGATTACTTCACAAAGTGGACAGAGGCGTACGCAATACTTAACCAAGAAGCATCGACGGTCGCCGAGGTGTTGGTGAAGGAATTCTTTTCACGTTTTGGCGTTCCTGTTGAAATCCATTCATAGCAAGGAAGAAACTTCGAGTCAGCCCTGTTCCAAGACTAATAGGTGCGAACAAGACCAGAACGACCCCTTTATATCCTCAATCGGACGGAATGGTGGAGAGGATGAACCGAACCATGGGCAAGCACCTCTCTAAGGTTGTCTCAGAACATCAGAGAGATTGGGACCAGTACATCCATTTGTTCCTGATGGCCTAACGGGCGGCTGTGAATGAAACGACTGGTCAGACTCCGGCTAGTTTAATCGTGAGTAATGCCTACCCGATGACCTGGAATTTGGCCGTAGACCTACAGAGGACAGTGTCGCAGGAGAAGGATACGTCGACCAATTGAGAGCCAGAATGGATAAAGTCCATGAGTTAGCCAGACAGAACATCCAGCTTTCCAGTGATCGAATGAAGCACCACTACAATATTCGATCAGCTGATGGAGTCTTCAACGTGGGGGACCTGATTTGGCTGTATAATCCCCAACGACGTCGAAGCCTTTGTCCCAAACTCCAAAAGCAATGGGAAGGTCCATATAAAATTATGAAGAGGATAAATGACGTTATCTATCGTATCCGAAAGTTACCAAGGGGAAAACCTAGAGTGGTGCACATAAACCGACTCGCACCACACGCTGGATCGAACAACCAGGAGGAAGCACGAGTGGCTCTTCAAGAAAAGAACGTTGAGGAGCGAAATGTCAGTTTCAACGACTTTATGTCCAGACTCGGTGTGACAGTTGAGGTTCAACAAGACCTTTTGAAGCTACCAGCCGACGTTTCTATTGCCCATTGTGTAGCGGAGGATCTACGTATGGGCCGAGGAATTGCTCTGGTGTTTAAAAGGAAGTTTGGAAGACTGGATGAATTGTCAGCCCAACTACCAAGAGTAGGAAAAGTTCTGCGACTAGCAGATGGTAATCGAAACCTCTTCTATTTGGTTACAAAGAAGATGTCTAGAGGAAAACCCACTTACAAGGACATCTGGCATGCACTGAAGAGCCTAAGGAATGAAGTCAGGAATTATGACATCATGAAAATAGGCTGCGGGTTGGACGGGCTAGATTGGAAGATTGTAAAGAGCATGATCGAATACATCTTCCAGGACGCTGGTGTGCAAATTACCGTGTGTTGCTTCAATCCAAAAGGATTGTACTCGGGAAAGACGATAGACTGTTACTTCTTCAAAAAGGGAGTTTGCTTGGCAGGAACCAAGTGCAGATTCCGCCATGGAACGGAAATCCAGCAAGGTACAACCAAGGATGATTCTGATCGGGACGATCAGATGCTAAGGAGGGGGCAGTGTAACATGAAGACTTACCCGAATAAAGACACCAACATACACTCACAAATGTCACAAACATCCAGTAACATGAAGGAATACTCTGGAGCCCCGGAAGCACCTCGATTACTCTCGAAGGAATATATTGGGAAATACTTCCAGAACAATATATTAGAACAGACGAGAAGCTTCGAGATAGGAGGTTAAGTGGAGACGGAGACGGTTAGTTAGTGATAGATAGTCGGTCATAGATCATAGACTTAGAAAGTCGTATATAGTCCGAGAAATAAGTGAATATAAATGTGTATATAGTCGTGTAGTTATTGGTGTAAATAAATAAGTGAAAATAAATCGAACCCAGTTTTAATATAAATTCCCGTTACAATACCATGGATAAGCACCAAACTCGACAAAAATCAATTAATTTTTTTGGCGCTAATGTTATTTTTAGGTAAATTTCTTATAGAAATGTACCTGTTGTGATTGTTTGCACTTTTGAATTTACAAAAAATTAAACAGCATGTTGTTATGGGGTCACGATGGCTGAGTGGGCTAAGGCGCTGGAAGAGCGTTCGTAGCTTGCCACAGCTCATCGTGAGCGCGGGTTCGAATCCCGCCAGAGCCATTGAAGGGTTCCAGCGGGATTTAGCTGGAACCGGTCTCAGGTGATTACTAAGGCTGACAATTGAGCAATTAAATGAAGGCACTTACCCCAGAGGTAGAAGTTAATTCAGCAGCAGACGGGGACTTCGAGGGATGGAAAAAGGGATGAGGACCTCCTCTGCACTGGCGTCGTGGCGGTCACTTCACCGATGGCTCTAGGCACTTCACTTTAAATTGCTCAATATGCTTGATGAGATGAAGAGATGATTTCGCGAATAACTTTTGTTATAAGAGGAAAACAGAAGATTGATTTTCCGTGACTCTTTATATGTATGAGATTGCGAGCACGAGGTCGTTCAATTCAACGAAGCAATAGAATGATGGTTACTCGCTTTGGTCAATCGTCAGCTGTAAGAAGGGGCCAGGAGTCGGGACGAGCTGCTTGAAACGTTAGGCAGCCCAACTCTCACGACTGAACATGCCGCCCGCCCTGAAGGATCCCTTCAGTGAGATCAATCGAAAGGAGTGAACGGACGAAAAAGCTATCTACTGACTTGGAAGAGGACACAGTTTGACAACTGGTCGTCGAATTGTCCCAGAAGGAGTAGCGACATCAGCCACACGAGTCGTGGAATCAGCTCCGGGGAAAACAGATGAGATACGGCCGATACTCCACTTCAGAAGAGGAAGATTATCATCTTGAATGATGACAACAGTGCCTGGAAGAATAGGGGTAGATGGTTGCAACCACCTGTGACGTTATTACAAGGTATGCAAGTATTCTTGACGCCAACGCTTCCAAAAGTCTTGCTGAAGTCGCTGAACTAGTTGCCACCGTGACAGGCGGTTCAGAGACACGGAACGGAGATCATGATCCGGAGGAGCGGTGAGGGGACGGAAAACCAGGAAATGCCCTGGTGTGAGGGCCTCAAAGTCAGAAGGATCAGACGATGGAAGATACAGAGGTCGAGAGTTGAGAATTGCCTCAATCTGAGTGCAGACGGTGAGAAACTCCTTATAAGTGAGCCTTTGCTCGCCAATAACGCGAGTGAGATGATGCTTTGCTGATTTTACAGCGGCTTCCCAAAGGCCGCCGAAGTGGGGACTGGATGGTGGTATAAATCTCCAATCGGTGCCGGAAGAGGATGCCGCATCCCAAAGACTGTGCTGATGTTGTGGAGCAGACAATAGGCGGCCAAGATCACGGAGATAGTTATGTGCACCTACGAAATTGGTCCCGTTGTCCGAAAAGATAACGGAAGGATGACCTCGGCGCGCAACGAATCGACGATAAGCAGCAATGAAAGCTGCGGTGGACAGCTCAGACGCCAGTTCTAGGTGATCCGCTTTCGTAGTGAAACAGATGAAGACAACCAAATATGCCTTGGTGCTGACGGCTCCACGAAGTCGTGCACTCATCACATAAAAGGGGCCGGCGTAGTCAACGCCAGTAGTGAGAAAAGCCGCAACAGAGGATAGACGCTCAGGTGGAAGATTGCCCATTGGTTGAATCAGAGGACGGGGTTTGCAAGAGAAGCATCGGTTGCAATTAAGCAAACGATTACGCACCACATTACGTCCATCCAAAATCCAGAACCGTTGACGAATGAACGAATGATTAGCCAAGGCACCGGCGTGCAGAAGGCGAAGGTGAGCATCATCAATGATTAGATGAGTGAGATGATTAATTTTTGGTAGAAGAACCGGATGTTTGTGTCTATATGGCAGTAAGGACGCTGAAAGGTGACCTCCAACACGTAGAAGGCCATGCTCGTCACGAAACAGGCGGAGTTTCATGATAAGACGATGACGAGAAGAAGGTTTTTGAAATTCAGCTAGCTCCTCAGCGAAGGTGTTAGACTGGACTAGACGTATTAAACAAATTTCAGCCTCCTGGAGTTCAACAGAGGAGAGAAAACCTGACCAACGGGACGATGGACCACGAGCATTTAGTATGAATCGTCGACAATAGGCAGTGACTCGCTTGAGTCGAAGATACGAGGAAAACCGGTCAATCATGGTGGGTTCATCGGAGATGGCAGCTAACATCAAAACGGAGATCGGTTTGGCTTCTTCGTCCACTTGATCAGTTTGAGAGGAATCAACAGAAGAGAAGGGCCACAACGATGAGTCGAGAGACAACCAGGGAGGACCACGCCACCACAATGGGTGATGATGTATGTCTGCAGGCATCAATCCTCGAGAGGCACAATCAGCTGGGTTGTCCTCAGACACCACATGTCTCCAGCAATTCGAGGGAATGAGATCCTGGATTTCAGCGACCCGATTGCCAACAAATGTCTTCCACTTATGACTCTCGCCACGGAGGCCACAGATGAATCACTGAAGGCCATGCACGCAGCACGCGAGTGGACAGGTGATGCATGAGTTTTGCGAGAAGGTGGGCACCGCATAGTTCCAAACGAGGCAGGGTCATAGCCTTGCAAGGAGCAATTTTGGATTTAGACACCTGGCAGTGACCAGACGGTGCCAAAGTGCGAAGATAGACGACTGCAGCGTAGCCTGATTCAGAGGCATCACAAAAGCCGACCAACTGATGCGCAGAAGAAGAAACGTCAGGGATGACGCGTGGTATCTGAAGTTCTGACAAAGTGGAAAGTTGAGACTGAAACCGCAACCATGAGGGCTGGGCCTCATTTGAGAGAGGTTGGTCCCATTCCAGATGAAGAAGACAGAGCTGACGAAAGAAGATTTTAGCGTAGAAGGTGACAGGAGTTAACCATCCCAAGGGGTCGAAGATTCTAGCCATCTGACTCAGCACAGTCCGCTGGGTGATTGCCGTTGAAGTCAAGCGGACAGAGTAGAAGAAGTGATCAGATGCAGGGTTCTATCCAAGTCCCAGAATCTTGAGACTTGGTTCACGATCAAGAAAAATGGGGTCAATAGAGGAGGATTCTCTACGATGATCAGAGGGAATACCGTCCAGCAGAGGAAGATGATTAGTAGCCCATTTACGCAACTCAAATCCGCCCGCCATGAGCAGATCCTGAACTTGCTGTCGCAGTTCAAGAGCTTCAGCTTCGGATGAACAGCCTGTCAAGATGTCATCGACATAAATTGCATCCAGCAAGACCTGCCTAGCAGCAGGAAACTTGGGTCCGTCATCCGAAGCCAGCTGCTGAAGGGTCCTAAGAGCTAAGTAGGGAGCAGAAGAAACTCCATAAGTGACGGTGTTCAGACGCTAATATTGGAGAGGTTCCTGTTTGTTGAAACGCCAGACTATACGTTGATAATCTCTTTGCTCAGGGAGTATCAAGATCTGTCGATACATCTGTCTAATATCGGCAGTGTAGACAAAGCGATATAGACGAAAGCGAAGAAGAAGAGTTGAAATGTCCGCTTGCAGCTTCGGGCCGGTAAACAGAAGATCGTTGAGGGATTTGCCATTAGAAGATGCACAAGAGGCGTTGAAGACCACTCGAATTTTAGTAAGAGGATCATCTGGCCGATGTACGGGATGATGAGGGATATAATATGGCTCATATTGCGGACAATCAGAAGATTCTGGAACCAATTCCATTTGACCACTCTCGAGATAATCTCGCATGAAGGCATGATAAGCGCAGGGTTATTGTCGAGACGATGCTCTAACCGAATAAACTGTCTAGTTGCCACATTGACAGAGGTACCCAATCGATTAGAGGACAAGGGTAAACCAACAGTGTATCTTCCATTGGAGTCACGGGTGACCGCAGCGCAATACAGCATCTCACACTCCTTCTCGGCAGGGGTCAACGCAAGCACGTCAGGTACCTTATCGACTTCCCAAAACCGCCGAACGATGTTCGAATTCATGGTTTGAAAGTCTTCAACAGCAGGAGGTCTTATCACGTCAGATGGTGAATTTTGGTGAGATGCACCAGTAGAGTTAGTTTTGACAGAGGAAGATTGGTAGGTGACCACTGAGAGAGGAGAATCGGGCTGCGAAGACGATGGAGAACGCATCGCAGTAGAAGATGAGGGAGAAGTGTGCCGACTTGAACCCCGATGAACACTGGAAGGACGTCGAGCACGACCATTGACAGTGTCTGGTGAGAAGGAAACATGTTTAGCCTTCCTGCGATGGCGAGCATAGGGCCCATAAAGCACCCAGCCCAAGGTGGTAGACAATGCCCCTGGAAGCTCAGACGATGGACATAACGTGCCAGGAAGAATAAGATGAGGGAGCACATCCGAGCCAATCAACATCCCGATGATACGAGGAACATTGAAGAGTGGATCAGCTAGGTTTAATTTCTGAAACTCAGGCCATCGGCCATTGAACGCTTGGACTGGAAGAGGATCTATATGACTGTCAATAACGTAGGCTTTGATGATAAGATGAGGAGGATCCCCTTGGTGACAGAGACTGACGTATGCGTACCCTTGGATGCGAAAATGATCTGCGTTGCTTAAGGTTCGAAGTCGAACATCTTCAGGGTGAATGCGCAGATGAAGCTTGTTGGCCCAAGCTCGGGTGATGAGGGTGTGTTGGCAGCCTGAATCGATAAGAGCACTGCCGAAGACAACATTCCGTTGGTTATCTAGGCGGACCCAAGCAGTAGGCATAAGGAAGTCAGGATTACTAATCTTACGCAAGGCAGACCGCGTAGGTGGAAACAGATGACAAGACGAAAACGGGTGAGAAGATGGGGACAGATGGTTGCTAGTTGGAGTTAGCCAATCACACGCTGACCACACTCGCAGTCAGGAACTCCCGAAGCCCGTACTTCGTGTAATTCGGCCTCTTACTGAACCACCCCGGGAGGTAGAAGCACGGGCTGGCTGGCTGAAACAGAAGACTGAGAAGCTGATCCGCCGATTTCTCCTCCGTTTGGGCAACGGGAGAGACCATAGGGGCAGCAGGTGCCAGATGGAGAATAGTGTGGTGACGTTCCTCGCACGTGTGGCAGCACTGACCCGAACCGCACTTATCAGTGGCGTGGAATGCCGACATGCAGTTTCGGCATAATCGCCTCTCAGTCACGAACGCTCTTCGCTGATGAATAGTCATGGATTTGAATCCACGACACTGGCGAATGGAGTGATTCGCCGAACAAAACACACATGCAGACGACGGACTAGAAGATGTGGGAAAACGCGCACCAGTGTAGGTAGGACGACGAGAGGCCGGACCAGCAGAGGAAAGCACAGACGATGAGTGAACAGACGATGTGTGAACAGACGCTGGTGATTGGGTTCTTGACAGCCTCTTCAGCGAAGGCACACGGGAGGAGATGTTAGGAGTGCTTTCTAACACCCGCAATTGTTGAGTGGTGAACTCGAGCAATTGGGCTAGATTAGGAAAGTCATTCGCGGATAACTGCCCTTCGAACAACTGGCGAGATGGCACATCAAGATTGCGCAAAGTTAAAGAAAACAGAAGATAATCTGCCATATCGGGAATGGGCAACGCCTTGAGGGCATTGATGGCATTCTGATGTGTGGTGGCGAACTGTTTCAACTGGGACAAAGAAGAAACAGACGCAGGCTGCGAATCCAATATCTGGTTGACATAAAGATCGGCCAGCCGACGAGGGTTCTGATACCGATCGTAGAGGGCTTTGTAGGCGAGAGGGTAATTGACCGAATTCAACTCAAAGCCGGAGATCACAGAAGCCGCCTTACCTGAAAGAGCAGACGACAACAGATGAAACTTTTGGACCGGCGCGAGGGAGTTGCTATGATGTACAAGGGCATCGAACAGCGCGATGAAGCCGGGCCATTCGTCGACCTTTCCATTAAAACGTGGTAACTCGACCCGAGGAATAGGGAGATCTGTAGAGGAAAACGAAGACGTCGCGACAGAAGAAGACACAGTCAGATGACTGTGGGCGGCGCGGATTTGAAGGCAGACTTCAAAGAAAGCTGCGAATTTCGACGGTGATCCGTCCCGCTCTGGCTCCTCCAACTGAGAGTTGAGCTTGACAATCAACGCATCAGCCTCCTTGAAGGTCTTCTCCACCTTAGACAATTCGGCCAAGTACATATTGGCCACATCTACTTCAGTGGTCAGACCTTTAATTAGGTTAAGCAAAGTCGAGGCCGCGGCGAAAGCATTCTCACGATTGACGATGTGTTCGGAGATTGATGCTTTCAATTTTTCAATCGATGAGGGCATTTTGAATTTTGAACGACCCCGGTAGCTTCGCAGTAGAATTGTTGAAATTATTGGCGAAGACTTTACAGGTGAACAGACGATGAAATTTATTATAAACAGATGGTAGAAAAACAGATGGTAGAAATGGCAAAATCGTTCACGAAGAATTGAGAAATAATGGTAAACAGATGGTAAAAAATTATTTATTCAATGAATCTAAATAATTAATTTACGATAGAATGATTAGATGAAGATGATAAAGATGATAAACTGAATTTAAAATCTAAAGGTCCCTGGTTTCGGCACCAATGAAGGGTTCCAGCGGGATTTAGCTGGAACCGGTCTCAGGTGATTACTAAGGCTGACAATTGAGCAATTAAATGAAGGCACTTACCCCAGAGGTAGGAGTTAATTCAGCAGCAGACGGGGACTTCGAGGGATGGAAAAAGGGATGAGGACCTCCTCTGCACTGGCGTCGTGGCGGTCACTTCACCGATGGCTCTAGGCACTTCACTTTAAATTGCTCAATATGCTTGATGAGATGAAGAGATGATTTCGCGAATAACTTTTGTTATAAGAGGAAAACAGAAGATTGATTTTCCGTGACTCTTTATATGTATGAGATTGCGAGCACGAGGTCGTTCAATTCAACGAAGCAATAGAATGATGGTTACTCGCTTTGGTCAATCGTCAGCTGTAAGAGGGGGCCAGGAGTCGGGACGAGCTGCTTGAAACGTTAGGCAGCCCAACTCTCACGACTGAACAGCCATGGTTGTTTGTAAACTGGACCCGTGCACAGGTATCCTGTATACCTCTTCGGGATTGTATTCCAGATATTAAAAATTAAAAAAAAATTATGTCTATAAATAAGTCTAAAAAAACTTTTTGTTAATATATATATATATATATTTATTTATTTATTTATTTATTTATTAACCAGTATTATACATACAATTAAAACTGCATTATAATATTAACCTACAGAAGTATATGATAATACTTGTTCGTAGGACTGGTACAAAAATATATATATATATATATATATATATATATATATATATATATATATATATATGAGATATTACGAAATTTGTTAACACGATTGAGGTCGCAGTTTTGGAAGTATCAAGTTCAAATAATTTGGTACAAAAATCAATCTCTTAAATATCTCGGCCGAGTTCATTATTGGCCATTATCGAGTAAGTAGTTTCAAAATGGCGACCGTTAAAACATTTATAAAAAATGCTGTTAATTTTTTTTTTAATTTAAAAGTGTGAAAGATCGCAATAGGTACATTTTTGAAAGAAATTTAACTAATATTAATAGAAATAATCTACAGACCGTCGGGATTTTTTAATATTTTATTTTATATTATTGTCCTCACCAGGATAAAAGTGGTTATTATTTGATTGAAAATGTATTATCAATTTTAAGTACTTTAGTTCAACACTATCTAAATTGACTTGAGAAAATTTAAATATTAGCTGACTTCGAAATTAAATATTTTGGAAATATCTTTATTTTCTAAACCAATAGAACAAAATAATTTATTTTTTAATAAACTGGCTTAAACCCCATAAAAACTTTCGGTATCGGTAGTAAAACGATCCAGTGACGGTCCCTGATTTATGTATATAAATAATATATACATATATATGCATATATATTTAGTAATATTTATCTACCAGATAAATATACAAAAGTGGCGATTTTTTATTATGTTGGAGCATATAACCATTATTTAACACAATGGAAATGTTTTATAGTTTAAAAAATAACAAACAATATGTGTGAAAATAAAAATTTTTTATTGACTCCTGTAGGTACCGTTTGACATGCTGTCATATAATTATTCTTTGACACTTGCGCAATAGTCTCTAAACCCTATCATTTCTTTCCACTACATGGATTTGTTGTCTCTCTTTCTTCTTGAGTAGATCTGCTTATATACTCTTATAAACTAGCCTTCTAGCCTTGTGACAGTTATTGCAGAGGGGACCAATTCTACAAAATTACCAAAATAATACAACTTGTACTTTTCCACACGACCCCTGAAGGTAGTGCTACGGCGCCTTACATTTTTTGTGGTGGGTCGTTTATAATTAGTGAGAGAACCAACGTCTTAAGCCCGCTGCAGACCGAGTATGTTTTGCTGCATGATTGCTTGCTTGTTTTGCTGCAAGGTCCGATAAATGTTGCCGCGCATGGTGTGTTGATGGCTCCCTTGCTTGTGTTGGCTTCACACGATGCAGGCCATCATGTATGTAAAATGACAGAGAAATATGACTGTGACAAATGATACAAAATATTGAACATTCTAATCAAGCTCTATTTCTAATCATTGTTACAACAGAGAAAATGTCCCAACACTCAAAAATAACATGCACGAGTTCAAGCAACCAACCATGCACGCGATGTCATTTTCTTACACGGAAACATGCAGCAAAACATACTCCGTCTGCAGCGAGCTTTAGATTTGATACGCACTTACGATAAAAATATGAATTGTAGAGGAGGGATTGCCTCCTCTGAGAAGCTGCCACTGCTTTGAGTAATTCCTCTTGATAATAGATGGCGTACACTTCGCTTACGATCGCCAATTATCATTAGAGAGTACTTAAATCAGTGGCGGATCCTTAGAGGAGCCAGGGAAATTTAATGCAAATTCATATTTTTGACGTAGGTGCGTATCAAATCTAAAACGTTAATTCTCTCAATAATTATGAACGACCCACTACAAAGAATGTAAGGTGCCGTAGCACTACCTCCTGGGATCGTGTGGAAAAGTGTAAGTTGAAAGTTGTACTCTTTGGGCCTGTTGTTCGAAACAATGGCTAATCATGTGCTAAGTTTAACCCGTGCTTAGCTCGCATAGAGGCTTGAAAAATTTGAGCGTTGTTCGAAGCTGGATTAACTGTGGCTAACCTTAGCCGGAGTTAAGCCATTTCTACTTTTGTTGCAAACTTCTCGCTTCGTCAGCGGGTCGTCATATGTCAAAATTTGATATGTTAATAGGTTAAAGTAGTTGGTTTTTTCACCTACAACATGGTACGCTAATTTACATGTTATTTGCGATCTCTTTTGTTTACTCTGATATCTATATAATGAGCTTGACGGAAAACTTAAGCAACAATCTTTCGAAAATGTCAATCAAAAAGCTATTCATGATACACATACCTTTGGTTAATATTCCAGTTTTAGGATGAACCTGCTTGAAAACGTTGTATATATAAATTGCGTTGCTCTCCATTTTCCTTCGTATTTTCATCATGCCATACCTAATTACAAATGTTTTCCTGGGCTTAACTAGCTTTCTCGGCAGCCTTACAGCATGTCTTTAGTGGCATTTTCTTGCCACTGAGCCTTACGAACACTAAAATAAATGAGATACGAATGATAAGAATAAAATACTAAAATAGTAATAGAGAATAAAATTCACATTCAACAACAGAGAATTGCAGAGAAAACGTGCATATTCTCTTATTTCTCAGATACGTCAAAACATCCAAAAGCTACAAAACCAGAGAAAACATACCACAAATACAAATACAAACAACGCTTCAGAAAAATGAGGTTAGACACATAACATATTTATAATAGAACATTTACGTATTTAAATGTTACCGCCACTAATTGTCGGAAGCGATACTAGCGATCAATCGGTACACTTTGGCAACTTACGGTCAAAATTTTCCCATAAGAGTGGCGACGGGCTGTGCTGGGTAGACACTTCAGAGTTGAGACTGAACTAAAGCTGCTGGTTGGAGTATTTATTTGCGCCATAGCGCATAAGTTTAAAACTGTCTGGTAATAGTAGTAGGCATTTATGCCCATGTACCCTGCTTCTTTTTCAAATGTAGTTGTTAGATGTCGTGGTATGGTCAACTCGTTTTCACAACGTGTTTGTGCTATCTGATTAAAATCTGTTTAAACAAAAATCGTTTAATTTTTGTTTAACTAATATATAAATATAACGAATACACGAATACATGAGCATTATAATTTCCCTCGCATATTGATCTTAAAAACTTTTTTTGCAGTCTAAACACAGACGCTCCCTTTCAACTGAGCCCTCCAAAAAATATGGAAAATCTTAGTCTGCTTTGGACAAAAGCATTATAAAATATTGTAATGTATCTTTTTTCCTTTGTGAATAGAAATTCACATACAAACACTGATTAATAAAGACTATTTATTTAATACGAACGAACAATCACAATTCACCATACTTATTACAAAGTATATTCACTACTGACTAACTAACTATTTACAATTTGTGAAATTTGAAATTTCTAGAAACCTCCCAACGCATACCGATCGCGCTCGATGCTACTGGAAGACATTTTGTGCGGCATCTAGGCCATATAAATATTTTATCTATGATTTAGACTCTTACACAACAGTGAGCCAGATGCGTGGATGCGTCGCTTCGCGCAGTAGCGAGTGTCTGGGTAACATTACAATATAATTAATGATTTAGTACTGACTGGTTTTCTTAGATTATATATTGCGATGCAATTTTTTTACTATTGCGTCGATATGTAAGTTTCATGCAGAATTATCCGGGATGAGGATGCCCAAGAATCTTGCACTGCATAATGGGTTTTTCCTCCAATCTGGTAGGCAAGCTAGAATATCTTTGGTTCACTAGTTTAAAGTTTATAAAACTTGTCTTTGAGTGGTTCAAGATCAGTCCATTGCGGCCACACCACAAAGTAAAACTATCCACCATTTTGTTGGATATTTACTTATGTTTTTACCAATGATTTTCTCCGAAATATCGTCAGAGAGCTGCGTTATTCAAACTTCATTTGCAAGATTTTCTATTATTCTAAATATAAATGCGTTTAAATCAGTTGAGTAAACTACGAAAAGAAGTTGGGAGAGCATCGATCCTTGTGACGTGCTGAAGGGACATCCATAGTTTCAGACTTAAATTTATGATTTTTTTCATATCGGCGTTTTATCCTGATATGTCAACAAATTGTTTTCGGATTTTATCCGTTCAAGAGGCATATTACAACGGATGCCTGAGTTTTCTAGCTTGCCGACCAGGCTGGAGTAAAGTACCTGCTTAGGTCGAAATAAATATTACCCAATGTTGTAAGACCTTTGTCAAGGCCACCCAAAATGTAGGAGTATGAGCTATTAGGTAAACATTGATATTTCTGTTGATTTGTTCTCCAGAAACCTATGCTGACTGCTACTAAAAGAATTTTAATCTATCATGCAATTGCTTCTCAAAAAGTTTCGGAAATAACAAAGAGGTATAATTCAGTCAGTCATTCAGTTTTCAGTATTTCTGGATAAGCCCTCTCTACAAAGGATAGGTTTATCACATCTTCGAGAGGCCTGACCAAAAACGCACCCACATCTCGTAGGTTTCTGCAGGGAACTTCATCCGGACCCGCAGAAACTTTTTTTGTGACGTGAAATAGTGTATGATATTTAAAAATGGAGTATAAACCAGGGTTTTATTTATTTTATTTTCTTCATCAGAGCTATTTTGATTTTTTAGATTTTTTTAGATTGTTATTAAATTTTATTTATTTAATTTGCTTATGAAAATAGCGATTAAACAATATAAAAATACTTCATGTCGAATCTATGAATAGCAGCATCTCATTTAAAAAATAATCATCGAAATTAGTTCAGTGATACGGACGGAATCAAAAAATCGCCTTGAGCTTTATTATATGTATGGAAATACTATCTTCATTGAGTAAATAATTTTAATTCATAAACTATTCTCAAGTACATAATATTAATTCTTAATTTTTCTCCTTGAATTTAAATTTTGTACATAATCTCTATTCTCAAATTAAAATTATGTACATAATATTAATTCCTAATTACTAATTCGAATCTATTCATTCTTGAATCCAAATATAATAACAATTCCAGAATTTTTATTCGTGAATTTTAATTCGGCAACACTTGTTTAGCCGTTGTTCTAATAAGTCCCGGCTTAATGGTGTATATACCGGGTGTATCAATTAAAACTTCCCACCCCTATTTAACATTATTAATAATAAACTTTTATGCAATGCACATTACGAAAATTTATTCAATTTCTTTCCAACCCGATGTGAATTCTGCCGAGGTTGAAGAGGTTGTGTAACAATCGCCAGGACACGTCAATTTTCTTATCGAGGGGGGCACATAATGGCGTAAGTTTCAGTGTTTTGGAATCTACCCCTTAGGCAGTGGCGTAAAGTACCTACCTTTAGATTTCAAATGGAACCCTATGTTGAGTGACAACTCATTTTAAAGCTATTTTGATTCTGATTACGGCGACACACGACTGAATACAGAAGACAGAATATCAATATAAATGCGATAATTTTGTTTAATCTTTGCTCTACTTCTGATCGAACATTTCGAAGTATTTCGATTGTTATTTCATTTTTTTTTAATTTCTTGGTATAGTATTTTATAATTTCGTTTCTGTCAATACAAAAAACCTACTACTTTATCAACCCCAGCTTTTATTCAATCGCGACCAGTAAAGATCCCGTAAAATCATCACAACGTTGATTGAATTTCATTTCGAGAAAATGGTTTCTACAATTGCTGAAAAGTGGAAATAATTAGTTTATTTTACAATAACGATTGTGTACGACAGGCCACCCGAATTTTTAATGATCGTCATCCTGATAAAAATACTTCGCATCGCTATGTCTGTCTCAAAATAATAAATTTTCCGAAACTAGATCGATTACAAGCAGAAAACATCAATGTGAGAATGTCGTACTTAAACTTGCATAACCGAATCACCATTAAAATTATTGAAAATGGA
Source organism: Crioceris asparagi (assembly GCA_958507055.1). Taxonomy (NCBI): domain Eukaryota; kingdom Metazoa; phylum Arthropoda; class Insecta; order Coleoptera; family Chrysomelidae; genus Crioceris; species Crioceris asparagi. The sequence goes on from OY293829.1 coordinate 43,232,447, forward strand.
TGTAGTGGAAGATCAACAGTACCTACAAATTTATTGTTGAAAATTTGAAAAACAAATATTGTTTGGCTTTGGCTCTTGACTATTGAGTTATTGTACTACTACTATATGTAAATGTACCCATAAATATACATATTATCTGAAAACATCATAATAAATGCTTAGTGTGCAAGGATTACCTCCTCCCGTCAAATTGGTTAGTTGCGGATATTTGAAATAAATTACTGATGGTCAAAAAACTATAAATTACGAAATAAATTAAGCAATAGAAATTTGTTCAGCCCTGCGGTGCTGCAATTACAGTGTCATGTAGGCAAAATGACAATTAAAAGTAGGTACATTTATAATTTTGAATCTCTGTCGCCATCCAATGGCGCACCTACAAGAGCGGCGAGCGCGACAGAAAAGCAGCAGGTTGGTGATGGTGGATCTCCTCGAGATTCAGCTTCGTCTTGCGAAAAGTGGGGATTTTTAATCTAAACAACCTGTTTAAATATACAATCTACCTGCCCAACCCACACAACTCTCCAGCCAGGCCGTAGCCGGCCAACAAACAATGTATCATTGCAGCGAGACTCGAGAACGATTCAACAGCTTCGTGAAGTGCTCATAAAAAAAAACTAATTGTGAGTAGTGAATAAGAAAAGTTAATGTTAATTGTGACGTGTGGGTAGATGCAATTGAACGACTGTATTAAACGAAAACCACTCAGACATGCATCCCGTCGTAGTGTCGTTGACTTTGGTGTTGATTTGTGTTCATTTGAAAGCCGCATCCTCGTCAAAAGCTGGAATTTATATCGATAATGGCTTAGATCAGACAGCAATCGAACGTCTGATGAGCAACGACGAAAAGAAGGAAATGGAGCTGGAGATACTGAATCTGTTAGGGTTGCCGACGCGACCTAAGAAAGTGAGCACTAGCCCGCTGAAGAAGTCAGCGCCGAGATTCCTCTTGGACATATACAAATCGCTCATGGAAAGTGAAAATGACAATGAGGAGGAGTACAGGGTGCGAAGAAGTGCCGATATAAATTTAAGTGGAGAAGAACAGCAGCAAATTGATGAAAGTGATGTTATTATGACGTTCGAGAGCGTGAGTAAGTAGTAGGTAGCCAATTCACCTTCGAATAAATATTGTAAAAGTAAACAACTAATAAATTTGTTTATGTATATACCTGCATATTCATGTATACCACGAATATATGAAAGTGTAAATTGCATCTTAAGTTTATCAATAAAAATATTATTCTCTATCATGATATCTAAGTACATTAAGGTCATAAAGTCTGGAATACCAGCAATAACTCTGAAAAAACTACCTACTTTGTTTTGTAAAAAGCCAAGACAAGTTCATTTTCTTAATCAATTTTGAATTATATCCCGGTGCGATGTGAATTTACACCGAGGCATATCAAAGGGTTATAGAAAACATTTTTATCAATTGACAACCAAATAAAATGAAAGTATAAAAATGTCCAAACAAGGATGAGCTAGCTATAGGCGGCGACAGATTATTTCTAATTTAAATGTCCATCACCTGTTAAAAGTGTAATGCAACCGTACTGTAGGCAAAGTTTAACTTGTAGGAATTGGTGCTGAAGTATGGAATAATGATCTTATTTGATAACCGAATTACTTCATAAAAAAATCAATAGCCACAGAATACCCTCCTTTGAAAATTAATCTTCACAAGAAAATGATTGAATGATGATTGAAGCTCTATGTAGGCAACGTTGAACATTACCCCCCGAAGGCATAAGGACACCGAGTAGGATTTTGCGGATATGAGGCCACATTTAGCACTTCGAAGACGGCATCATCCCCCTTGTCATCGGGGCACCAATGTTTAACGGAACCCTGTATGGGGCACCAATTTTCAGCAGAAACCCTATAAGGGGCCCCAATATTTTGCAGATCCCTATATATGCCAACAAAGCCCTGAATGGGCATCCAATGGAGTCCTAAACGGTGCGTCCCCAATATTTTGCAGAGCTTGATATAAGCAAAGCATTTAATGGGATCCGACTTCAGCGGAGCTCAGTAGGACGCTACAAAATATGAAGTAACAACCAGAGAGAAATATATGTTCTCTCTGATAACCACCGAGCTAGCGCTAAATTCGTGTGCAAGCCTAAATACCCATTTGCATGGCGCTTTAACGGCCAGAATGCGCTTGCCAGATTCTTTTCCAGCAGCCTTCTAACGCCGTCAAAAGCTATTTGCCGCCCATTGAGAGTGTTCCAGACGTTACGACCTCTATATTATGGAAGAGTGATATTGTGCTTCTCTTCCATTTTTAATTTCTTTTATTCCTCTGTGGCGTATATAGGTCATCATACCAGCAATGTGCGACATGAAAGGGGCAAAAGACTATGGTTCGACGTTTCCGAGGTACCAGTGGCGGAAGATATATTTGGTGCAGAATTGAAAATATTCAAGAATATTGGGAAACCAACCAAAAATTCTCAAAAGTCAGACCATCATACCGTAACAGTCTATCAGCTAACTAAAACTAATGATGGGTAAGTGATTTTATCTATTTTTTTAGGAACACACTTGTTTCGCATATTTTGACGTGAAAACGTGTAGGTATTTGCTCTTTAAAATTGTAGTAGATTTATTTTCGCATGATTTCCGCAACCCGTAACTTCCAATATGCTTTCATATGCCCGTGTAAAGCAATCATCCAAGCGGGGGTTGAAGACTCATGGTAATTGATTGTAATATTTAATTTTCCAATATTTCATGTGCCCTTTCTCTTCAATCCAACAACTTCCCTTAAGAGGGAGATGACATGTTTTTTTTTTCGAAAATTTAACATAGCGGCAACATTTAAAATTGATATTTTGAACAAAATTCAGATATTTCCGAGTTACAGATCCAGGAAAATGCAAGATGGTTGCCGCTATATTTTGAGTACAAGAAAAAAAACGTTCAATGATTTTGATGACTAGTGGAACTAAATATTATTCCTACCAAAATAATCAATATTATCTGATATTTTTCAGTCCACCAAATAATGAAATCTGTCTTATTTTTTAAAGAAAAAATAGTAATAATATTTTCAAAACAATTTCTTCATTGATTTTATTTCAGTGTGCCTAATTTTTTCTAACACAATTTATATAAATCAAGAAGCTTCAAAATTTTCCCTCTCTTAAAATGTTCATCATATCATGCTGGATTTTTCTTAATATGTAGGAGCTTATTAAGAGACATTGCTTACCATAACCATAAATAAATGATTAAAAGCTTCCACTCTAAAAGAAATAATTAATCCCGGAGGTAAAGTATTAGACAACGAACCACTCAATCAAACACCACCACTCAATCAAACAAATAAAAAAAACTTCTACACTAAAATAAATAACTAATCCTAGAGGTAAAGTTTTAGACAACGAACCACTCAATCAAACAACAAACTAATACCCAGAATAATTTGACGTTAATTAGATGAAATAACAAAGTCAAAAGAGGGTATCCTATGTATAGATTAATTCGCATTTATGAAATTCTTGAACCATCCCAGAATATTTCTGAACTATCGTCTGCCGCGCAAGCAGTTCTGCGCGATTCAACAATAGACAACTGTCCAAGAAATGAAACCCGAATAAAGCTGTTAATACTAAACTTGCGAATCCTTGCAACCAGGGCCTTAGCCAAGAATAACTTTAATGGGGTGGGGCGTGGGGGTAGTAGTTGTATAAATCCCAATAGGTAGCATAAACTCGAAAATTTTATCACAGGAAAGCCCGGACTGTGGACCCTATTTTTTTGATGATGTTCCATTGAGTTTATAAAAAATAAAAAAAAGAATATGTGTTTATTAGCCAGTAGGAACAATGAGAACAAATACCTAATGAAATGCTTCTAAGGAGAATTTAACAATAATTTTTTAAATGTTCGTAATAAAACGTCGATTTTTTAACAGAGCCCACTGACTTCCTAGTTCTGAAATGTCTCAGTTGGCCAAATTATGTTCACTTTTTATGGTCATTAAGCAGTCTATCTGTAGTCATAGTAGATCGATTAAGATTTTTGATAAACTTCATTAGACTAAACTCTATTTCTTTAGTTGCAGTGGCATACCCTGCATAAATATCAGTTGGCACAATTGAAAAGCAAGCTTCACAGTTTTGTATTGTACGTCAATTTTATTGTTTTTGGTTTTTTATGCCAATGTTAAAAAGAACTTCCATTTGACATTTAAGTGCGAGTTCGACGGGTCTTTGACTTGGAGGAAATGGTATTCATATTTTCTGTAGATTTGATTCTGCTAGATTTTCAAAAGAAATTTAAAAATAGGTACATAATCATATATAGGCAAATCAGAAGATGAGTTGTTTTTAGGGAACTGAGTTATGTAAAATGTTTTGATATTGAGATCCACTGCGTTTACTCGATCTATGTATAATATTCTGGGGACTAATCGTCGCCTATGATGTTTCATAAAATCTTCTTGTACATAACTTTTCTGCGAATATCACTGCACTTTTACTCAAATCATGTAATTTCTTTTCATCATTTCTGATAATTTTTATGGATTCTGTTGAACCTGATACTATTTGGATAGTATCTATCACATTGAGGGTGTCTTTCTCTAGAATTTCGGTAACAATTTTTAATTTATAAAAAATATTTTTAGCAAAAAGCAAACAGCAGACGAAGTCGAATGTCGAACAGTTGTCTATCTAAACTAAGAGCCTTTGCTTTGGTTTTATAATCGGTCGATTGATCACTTACGATATCATTTAAAAGTGTTATTTCTTCAAGTGAAATACTCACTGCCATCAGTATCTTGGCACGTGCAGTTCATCTAGTCGTAGGTAGGTTTCTTTAATATATTGCATTATCTATAGCGTCAAAATTATTTTTTAATCGATGGGATTTTTTTGTGCGTGAACTGAAAAACATATACAAATCTTCTAAAACATTGAACATCTCTGCTCAATGGGACTGTCTTTAGAACTGTGCTCTAAAGCTATGTTTGTTTTATGAGCTTGACGGAATGAAACTGACCGGACATAATAGCTTCTAATATTTCATTTCAGTCATAAGACTGGAATGCTTAATTTCGGATATCAATATTGTGCATTTTTAAGATTTTCAAAAACTCCGTAGCAGTTCCTTCTTCAGTCTTGTTATCAACTCGAGTTACAGAACGATAAGGTCTTAATAATGCATCATCAAGCCAATGTTTCAAAACTAAATTGTGTCTAGAAATGGTTTTGACTATTTGTACAAAGTTACCATTCTCTTCTTCGTTTCAATCAATCAATCAATCAATGCCTTGCTTAACCAACGTTCGTGTGACATCTGATAAAATGTGAATTCCGGAGACGTTATGGCGCATCACTCTCTCGTCTTCTATTATGAGGCTCTGTTATCAAGAATATTAATATGTCCTGATTTATGCAAGAAGTTACAGAAATCATAAAGAGCAGATTTCTGAGACAAGGGGGTCAAATGCTGTTGTAGCTTTCCATCTTTGTTCCTCCAGAAATTTTCATTTTTCTCTATTTCCGAAGACCCTCTTTTGCCTAGATAGTTTAAGCTTTATTTCTATCTGATCCGCTTGGGAAAAGCTAGCAAGCAAACAGAACACTACATCCTTTGCTGTATGCTGTGTATGCAAGAAAGTATAAGTCAAATTCCTTGCACAAAAAAATCTGTTTTCAGAAATACTTTTAATTTTATAAAATACATAAATCTTTTGTTGTTTAAATAATTTTTCGTTTCTTAGACCTGAATCGTGGGCAACCAAATCATTCTGTATATTTATATCGTCTACGTCTATATTTTCATTTTTTTTTCTTTATTCCTGCACGAATCCAATAATTTCTTACATGTTTCATTTACATCATTTTCTACACAAAGCATCTGAAGATCAGTAACAAATTAATTTACTATTGTTTTGATAGAAATGTCAAACTTGCTGTACATTCAATCCAGTCTTTGGATAAACTATGAATTTCTTCGGCTGAAAATACTAAATAATATTAATTCTAGGTCATTTGATATTGTGCAGTTATAGGTAGAGAGAAAAAGTATCAGCACCAATAAAATTAACATTATTTCGTATTTTTCAGTAGGAATTATTATTTTTTTATTTATTTCTTATTGTGTTGGTTTAATCATTAAAACTGTTGAACCGCTATACTTAAAGCGGTAACAAAATTGATCTTATTTAGTGCTATATCGAAAACTCTTGCTCCCACCTTTTTGGTGGAAGTAGGTATTTAATTCTGAAGAAAAAAGTATATGGAACCATTTCTCAACTCTTTTTAATTCTAATAAAAAATCATATAAACTGGTGCACGTTTACTATACAAAACATACGAACAAACATAAAAAAGAGGACAGTCGAATTGTATACCTCCTCCGTTTTTGAAATCGGTTAAAATGCCAAAATCCGTAGTTGTTTTCCCTGCAAAAAAAGGATGAGAAAGAAACTGTTAATTGTTTGAATTTGAATCGCGCTCAGGTTATTTACAATTCCAATCATTATTATTAATTATTTCACCAGATCTATCAAATTATTTTCTACTTTTGTTGATTAAACATATGCGCACAATGTAACAGTGTATAATACAATAAATATACATATTAATATAAAACAAATTTGATAAATTATAAGTGATAAGGAAACTTTCACATTTTCACGTTTGTTCGTTGAACAAATGTCAATTATAAAACAAATCTAAGAAATTGTAATAAATTGTTCCAGAGAAAGGGAGCTGGAATATATAACTGCTATCAATACAACGATTGACTTCAGTGGTTGGTTAAGCTTCAATGTAACCTCCTGCTTGGCCAACTGGGTGGCATCCCCGGAATCCAATAAAGGTTTCTACCTATCTGTGCATCCTGTTGATAAGCCAGGTAAATATTTTTGGATAGTTTAATGACTTTTTTATATCCGAATTCCTTTCTAATAATATTCTTGAAGATGATGTGCAGAGTTTAAATCGATGCTATTTTTATTCTAATACGGCTTTTTTCGAAGATCTTTGCTAAATGGAAGTTCAATTATTATTTATTCAAGGTTGAATTATGAACGCATAAAAATATTGCACACTTATTTACATACTACATACATATAAGGTTTAATGATAATATCGGTTACATTGTTTTGCTCGTTTTTTTCTTATAGGTCAATCGATAGAGAACAAGATTATTATTATTGTTATCAGTTAGGTATAGGTACCTAACAGCAAAGACACTTTTTAGTAATGTCATTGTAATGAAAATATGTGTACTTATATCGAAATATATGTTTTTGGTACAGAATATTATTTTTAACAAAATAAAATTAGAACAAAACGTTTTTATCTTTATTTTAGGATTCTGCTCATTATATTGGGTTCAATCTCATATTTGTTCACCTGGCTTCGTATGTTACAGTTTGTTTTCTCCGAATCTAAAATCTAAAAAGAAAAAGTTATAATACAAAAGTTTGGTGACTCATTCACGAAAGATTAGCGTGAATAAACGACTACTGATTTTGGTGGTAATCTTCTAGACATATCAAATTAAATAGAATAAATATAGAACACTTTTAAAGCTAGTTTAGAATATAATCTTATGAAACATTCCAGATTTCCACCGATTTCGGCCTACAATAATGGAAAGACAATGACTTCACCCATAGTTCATATTGAAAATACAAAGTTTTCGTCTTGTATTCTCTGTTTTCCCTTTGAAAACAAATGGTGGTTCAAATGTCTCAGAGCAAGTTGTTTCATTTCTCGCAAAATAATATTACAAAATGTTATGAATTTGTTTTTTATTTATTTAACTATTGAGAATAAAAAACCTACCGTCTATTAGTAAATAGTTCTCCATTTTAGGCCAGTTGTTTTATCTAATTTATTCAAAACAAAATACTGCTGGAAAGATGAAAAAAATCGGTTGGGATTAAATTATTATATTAAAACGATAGATATAGACTGTGGGTCGCTAATAAGAATATAGTCCATCATTCCTGTGACTAGGTATCTGAGCATGGGATAAAGACAAAAAATAAAAAGCTCTCATTAGATAAACACAAAAAATTCAATTACCGAAATACCGCCGTACTATCTGACCAGTAGGTTATATGGCGAAGGTCACCAAGCAAAAATTAATCAATAAGCGTTTTATATTTATCGGTGTAAATGACCAAGAAAATAAATACTCTGGAGATGTGGTGGTAACATTACTTCCTTACAACTAATACAGAAGAACCTCATATTTATTTTTACCTCAATTTTCTTCCCTATCCCCATTTTTCTAGTCGCATTCTTCCTCTAATTATCAGCAACTTATGCCCCATTTAACTTCCTGAAGCGTCTCTTAATAAATTAATCACCAATAGAGATTTTTAAAGGCTTTGATCATATTCATACAATATAACAGCAATGTACTATTTTTCGTCATAATTTTTTGTGAAGCTTGTTAGCTACTACAAATGCTGTAGTTATTCTTTATTATTATATACAAATTTAACTCATTCTATGATTTTTAAAAAAATCAGAATCTTCTAATAACGTTATTTTGATATTTTTTTGATTGAGTAACATACCTATAAAACCAGTGTTTGCAAGTGTAACAAAATCTTTGTTATGTACTAATAACAGAATCCGGCGGATGTCGTCCTTCTTCTTGTCAAATACGTACTCTCAATGCTAGAACACATTATAAGCACAGCTAACATACAACTTACGTATTTTAATACCAATCAGCTTACCGGTGTAGACATATCACAACTATACTCGTTCTCTAAAATCAGTTGACTTATTGAGATATATATGAAAATGGGAATTGGTCAAAATATAAGGAAGAAAATTTACCAGATAACGTCAAGGGCATAAGAAATATTTACTCGCAGCGTTATGACTTGATGTAATAGCTATGTCAAATTTAAATTATGGAACTCGCCATAAAATCATGTCATATTCCGTACGCATATCTTTTGAAGACATTTTTTGTCTTCGCGCCTTTAGATCTGGACTGCGGATATTGAGCAATTTTGCTATAAAATACAGTGCTCGATCATTTAGCTTTAAAGGAGGGTGTCGCAAAAAATATTTCATCTCTAGAATTTAACACGCAACGACTTAATTATGTGGACAATGGATATGGAAAAAAATAAATGTCAGTTATTGATCAGCGTATTATTCAAACCTATATAAATATTTTTGTTCAACATGTTTTGAATAAATCAGAAGCAGTTGTATGTAGGTACGCAGTGTATGTTCTACGTTGTTCAGTCGACTATTTATAGTCTTTTCAATCAGTAGGTACACCGTTTCAGTATTATAGCGATGAATGTAAACACTGGCTACCGATGTTGGAAAAATATACAAAAATTAACCTAACATCGGCAGTAACCAGATGTTCATAATACTCAATTATCATACATACTTACAATTCTTAATTTCCATTGCATTCCACTTAATAAAATATAATCAAACATTTATTGTGAGGAGCATCACAATAACCAATATAATTATTGTTATGAAACAATAATTGCTTTGTGAATTATTAAATTGGTGTATACCGGGTGGCTATAAGCCGACCCTTCTCTAAGGAAATATCATACAATTTTGGTCAAACAAATTCCTCTATAAAAACGACCTGGAGAAACCGCTGGAAATAATTATTGTTGAGTTTCTAGCTTTACTGCTAGTAGGCCTTTTCCTCAAAGAAAAATTGAAAAACCATTTTTCTCTAAAATATATCCAATTATACTAGGTCTTAAATGTATAAACTAATCAAGACCTAAATTACGAACAAATTTTGTTTAATATTTTTCTTGAACCTACGAAATGTAGGTTCAATTTACCAGCTAGACATGAAACTATTTTTCATATTATAATATGGTCATCTGGTACGGATAGCTCTTCATTTATTTAATTAATTATTCACCTTTGCCGATTTTTCTTATCCACCATTATACATGCTTAATATATCGCTCATACTTGTCTACACCGACAGTTCTATACTGAAGATTGATACAAGTATGAGTTCCAAATTAGTATTGATTATCAAATATGGCTCATCGCCCTGCGACATACTGGTAAGAGGCAACAACCTCGAAATCATGATGTATGTCTGGGAGACTGATGCTATATTTGGTAATCAATCTGATTGAGCAGTATAGTGGAAAAAACGCATACAAACGCAATATGTAGACGACAAACCTCGTTCTTATTGCGGCACCCTACGAAATGTAGGTTCAATTTACCAGCTAGGCATGAAACTATTCTTCATATTTATATATATATATATATATATATATATAAACTCTATGATTGGGTAATCTGCCGAAGAATTTTATGGGGCTTAAAAAAAAGAATACTCTTCTTGCTAACCAAGCTTTCGAAAAATATATTTTCATCTTCAGGGCTAAAAAATATACAATAAGGTTGGAGTTTGATTATCACCAAGAAAAAGAAACAAATCAACATACAAAATATTAAAAACTTACTTTTGCAAACGAGGTTACAAAATAAAAATGAGCAAAGACAAAGTTAGGACTTCCTTCGCCCATATGGACGGAAAACAATTAACACTTAAGACATTTGACAAAATAAAAATTTCTTAAAATTAAATGATTCTTCTCTATTTTATAGTTCTATTTACAAAATTACTGAAATGTTTGTTCTAAAAACATCATGAAAAATACATCTTTCTCTCTCATTTGAAAGTGGGGGAATAATAAATGAACTTTTCGAATTATTAAATTACTTTTATTCTGGGCTTAAATTGACAGTTAAAAGGAAAAGATATATACTTAATATAATTCAAAATTTCTATATAAGTGTAATCATATTCTCCCACAATACGACACATATAAACATGATTATTATGAAAAGTGCACTGATACTTATTCACTCAAAAAAGGCCGAAATAATAAGTGTATACCTATTATTTTTTTATAACAAACTTTGACCAAAATCAAAGTGAAGTTTATGAAATATTAATAAGTCTATGTAAATACTAGGTTAGTTTTCCCTGACAGTATAACTACTAAAGAGATAGAATAAAGGGGTTAGTCCGTATATCTTGGAAACACATCCCTTACAAGATATCAATTTCCCTTGCCCTTAAATATAAACATAATAAAATAAATAATAGGATATGTACTTATATGAATAATTTTACATTGTTGAATATTTTAGGACAAGGGAAAACCCCATCTTAAAAGCGACATACTTAAATGACTGAAACAAAGTAGACATTTACTCACTATTGAACCTTAAATTCGTCTCACAAATTCTACACTAATATGGTGCATTTTTGCACTCTAATGGAATAGGGGATGTAACTAATATTCTGCAAACAAATACTAGTCGATTTCAGTCAAAATCGTGACTGAATTGGTATAGGAAATGTAAATTAGCGTGCTGGTCGCCAGTTGTTTATAAAATTCAATAATTTATATACAGGGATTTAAAATACTTGCGCATATTTCTGGTTCAACGTGACGTAATTGATTGACTTACAGTATTGCAAATTACGGATTCAAAAAAAAATGTCAAGAAACCTTATATCCATAAGCAAGAGACAATGAATAAATATACAGAGCTTTCATAAAGTATGGAAACGCTTCAATAACTAATAAAATATTATCATATAGAGAAAAAGCTTTGACAGGTCGATTTTTGATTTTGATTTTCTTATTTTATATGCAAACAGCATCATTTTATCCCCTCCACTCTCCAAGTTATGACGTCATCGTTATTTTTTCAAATAGAAATGCCATAATTTTATATTATAAACGGAAAACTGGCAATTTTCTGTGTTCAAAAATACCAAATACATGGGTATTAACATAAAAAAATATTAAATACAGGGTGCTAAAAATTAATATATTTTTATTTGCTGCTTTCAATTTTATACAAATTATGCATAAAAACCAGTATGCGTTTGAATCGGACTCCTTAGTAACAATTAATAAGTTCTTAGTTACCACTGCATATTAATATTATTGTTATTTTTGAAAATTGAAAGCAGCAAATGAAAATATATTATTTTTTTAGCACCTTGTATTTCATATATTTTTAAGATAATACCCATGTATTTGGTATTTTTGAGCTCATAAAATTGTCAGATTGCCGTTTATAAAATAAAATAATGGCCTTCCTATTTAAAAAAATTAATGATGATGTCATAATTTGGAAGGTGGAGGGGATAAAATGATGCTGTATGCATAGAAAAGTTGAAAATTAAAATCAAAAATCGACCTATCAGAGCTTTTTCTCTAAATGTTATTATTTTAGAAGTTATTGAAGCGTTTCCATACTTTATGAACGCACTGTATATAGATATAATGTTAAAAAGAAAATAGAAGAATAATCGCGAGGTTGCCAGTTCTAACTAATAAACTTGCTTCAAGTATTTGAAGCATTAATCACCATTTTATTTATACCTACTTTACAATAGATGCTCATAAGAAAGTACGTTCGTTATAAGCTAAACACAGATTTAAACTTAGTGATTCTGAAAAGTACTCGGGTAGGTACTCGTCTTAACGCAAATATCACAACCGTGAACAATTTCAACTGAATTTGGAAACATTTGAAAGTAATGATCTTATACCTACCATTTACCTTACTGCCTCACAATATTAATAGATGGTCATAAAACCTCGCTGATTTCGAGAAGTATGTATAATATATACCTACTTCTTTAAACACAAACACAACTGGGAATTCTTTGAACAGAATTTGGATAATATTTATATAGGTAGTTCTTTTCAGAATAAATGGTTGACAACTTTTTTTTTACCTGGGACGTTTTGCCAGAGGTCGGCCATAAACATGCAATAAACTGTCGGTAAACAAACAATGTGTGTAAGATTACTTGTTTCCTAAATACCTCAATAATAGTAATTAAATTACCTATCTATATTATATACCGAATTAAATATATAAAATCCGATCCTGAGTGTATTTGTTTGTGGATTGTGTACGTAATGGGAATACACCCGGCAGTTTTATTGCAATCATAAAGACAATACCATTTATTGTGAAAAGAACATAGCTCTATACGCATGCATTCACCTTAAATTAATATTAAATCACATACACCCATTATACATTGACATTGAAACTAATAACACAACAAACTAAAGATACGCCCCCGTATCATGTAAAATTTAGCAACTAGTTGCAATCGCGTTGTTGTCTCAGTGTTGCCAAAATCTATTAGACACTGTCTATAAAATATTGGATTTAAAAGAGAAAATGTCAATTTCATTGAGAACATGATTTATAGTAGTTTATTATTCAAAAATACATGCAACCAACCTCACTTCGTTACTTTTTACTCGAGTATCAGCTTAGGCTCGAGTCTAACAGAGCGACAACACTGTACCAAATTGACATTTTGACAGCGACAATTGTGCGATCGCCACGGTCGCGTTGCAGTGTTGCTAATTACGTGATAACCTCCACGGTTTCATGGAGCCGCTCGTCGCTCGTTTTCAGCGAAAAATTCAGTCACACGACAACACGACAAGTTGAGCTTTGTCACTGAGTCGCTGGGAAATAAATAAATACTCTATTATTTATTCTGAGAGAGGTGAAGAGCTGTTGTGCTTTTTAAATCATGTGATAAATTAATTGAAGTACTGAATTCAGACGATGTAAATATTTCGGAAGCTTGGATAGCTAGTAAACTGTAGAAGAGATAAAATTGTCTTTATTCTTTAGTGGAAAATAGAGATCTGAGCGATGCAAAAAATGATATCAGCGAACAGCTCTTAGAAATAATGTTATTTCTATACTTTCCTAGCTTGAAGGTAAGAACTAAGTATATATCGATCAAGTTATCGGATACTCTAAATTCTAAATCATTTCACACATTAGCTAATCAAATAAATATTTTCCGACATATAGCATTTTCTAAATAGCCAACACAAATTTTAACCACTTTTTCGATATCCAACACTTGAAAATAAGCAGTTTACTAAGAGTAGAACTTAGTGAGAAATACAGAAATCAATCCATAGTTTACAGGAAAATCTATAGGAAAATAGTAAGTACGGAACCCTCTCTAGATGAGCAGTGTACCAATAAAAATGTCCGAGGTTCTGTCTGACACGGCTTTGCGTTATTAATAAATGTAAGAGAAAGTATTTTCGCTACATTATTCCAACTGGCGGGAATTCAGAATAGTATCACGTGACTAAATTTGTTGCTGAAAAACAGCAACGAGCGGCTCCATGAAATGACACCTTAAACGCCATGATTATTATGAAATCCTAAAGATCAACACGTTAAAATATTCGCAAGTATTTCAAATTCAGCCTGTACAAATAGGCGAAGACAAAACAGTTAAGTCCTTATTTCTCATGTGAAAAACATCCAACCGATTTTCTTGTTTTTTTTTTTGTTTAGTAGCCGTTTACGAGCTTGAGTGTTCTCGATAAAAAACAAAAGGAAACTAGGATCACTTTCTATTTTCCTCTAATCTATAAACGGAGAATGTTGAAATTTGGCACTAATACACATTTGGGTAACCGCAACATGAACATTTATTTACAAAATTAAATTATGATACGGGGGGTTTATTTTGTGGAGAAAATAAGAGAAGGACATCATCGTGATTATGGTCGAATTTCGACCGATGGGCAAACACTAGTATGTATTTAAAATGTATGCTTATACCTACAGTCATATATTCAATCAACCAAAAAAAAAGGATAAAAAATAACAAAAAAACATTACGGTGTGATTCTACAGCACGATCCTTGCCTTCAGCTCTACCGCTTGATTATAAAATTAAGCCCAAATAAATTTTCTACCTAAACAAAACACTATTGGTAATGACTTGTCCAAAAAGTTTGTTTTACCTGAACGCATACAGGTAAACGCGTGCGTCAGACCACTATGGTTTTACTTGAGCCACAGACAATCTATTTCAACACAGACGGCTCGTTCCTATACTTTAATGTGTTGCGCGGATTTTGGATGCTAGCATCGGCCGAAGTGGATGCAAGCAATTAAATTCGACTAGTAGTATAGCTATACAAAATCAGATGGCGCTGTCAAAATTAATCACTTGGGTTCCAGCGTCTGGGACGAGCAGTAGTGGCACGTTAAGATGGTATTCAGGGTCCTGATATTCGTAGAAAAAATAAATTTATGTGATTGCCGATGAATAATTGTATATTGTTGACAATAAAAACTCTAAAAATTATGATATTTAATTTTTTGGATTGTTTCACATTAATCAGCACCCTTTATTAGATATTTTCGTAATAAAATGGACTATACGCTTTCAAATTTTCACGAAAGTTAGAGATCGAAAATTATGGTTTTCCACAATACTTTGTTTTATATGAATACATTATTATTGGATGTTTTATGAAGAGATTATGAATAATCCTAGATTTTGAAACTAGAATTAATGAACAGAAGAGATCATTTGTTAATCAGAAAACAGATTCTAATTACATCATATAGAACATGGTCATACATTTAATGATAATTTTAAAATTCCGAGAAATGTTGAGAATAAAGGATTAAAATTAAACCTATTAGAAGTATTAGAAATTATCCTATAGAAAGACTCGGGTAATCTCAACGATTAGTTAGATGGGTTTTCCAGCCCTTTATTAGCATTAGAACCTTAATATGTTTATAATATTTTACAGTGTATAAATAGGCACCTTAGCAGTTAGTTTGCACCAATATTTGAAAAAGACTCAGTGTGTCGCAACAAGTTTTATTAATATCTTCTGTTATACCTAATTTGATTTGTATTTATTTCTCGAACCCATGTCTGGTAACAAATGTGCTTATTTAAACTGCGGTAAATCCAAAAGGAAGTATCCAAGTTAGTTATGTATCGATTCCCCATCAAAAATAAAGAGATTGTAGCCCAATGAATCAAAAAGGTTAACGAAATTATTCCAAGGAAAATAAATCGTAATTTAACCCTTTCGCTGCGGACCAAAAAAAGTTATCTTAGCCATTTGCGGAACATACAGGGTGTCCCACGGTCATGGCCTATTAGAAATTTCTGGAGAATGACAAAAGCTATCGATCTGAAAATTTTATGGCTTCTATTAGACATTTTAAACTATCTTTGGAAAATATTTTCATAAAAAAATCACAAAATCACAAATAACAACTTTGTTATTTCAAATGGGATACCTCATATTTTGATACATTTTTGAATTCTACACAAAATGTTGAGTAAAATGGATATAGCTCTCCCTATACTTAAAGTTAATAGTTTTAGAGTTATTTAATTTTATTCGTTAAAAATCGACAAATGCAAGTTGATCGAAAATATATCATAACTTTTTTGTTATTTGCTTGATAAACATGGAGTTTGAATTTTTGGAATCTCTGCACATTTTTTTAAAGATTTCATTGATTTTTCTTAATTTCCTGAGAAATTATTAGAGAAAAATCGATGTAAAGATGACTTAATTTCTAACGTTAATAACTTTCTTATTTCAAATAGAACACCCTGTATTTTGTTGCACTAGCGTATTCAAAATTAAAATACCTTTCTATTGATGTAACCACTTCCATATCTAAAGCTGATAGATTAAAAGTTATTGAACAATTTCCGATTTTTCAACAATTATTTTGTATTACCTTAACTTTGGAACGCATCAAAACGGTAACCATAGTTACCACTATCAGTGTCAAAGTGTAAGATTGGAAATTGTCTCATTCATAGTTTTTTTATTGAAATTAATCACAATCATGAATCAAGAATACACAAATGCCGATCTGCTCAACCTTTTTGCAATTTATGGAGAGTGCAATAGGATTGTCACGAGAACATGCAGGACGTTTAACGCCCGAAATCCGAATTTGTCGCCGATGACTGCAAGGAAATTTTGCCGGATTCAAGATAATTTTGTTCAATATGGCCAATAAAATGCTCCATAAAATCGTATTCTTCCGATTTCCGCTGATGAAGCAACACAAATTACCGTATTGGCTTACTTTTACGGAAACCCTCAAGCGTTGATTTTAAGCGCTGAACACGACTTACGTGTTGCAAGATCGTCAATTCAAAGAATTTTAAAACAGCACAACATGCATGACTTTTAGTTTTAAGATATTTCGAAGTTTTTTGATAATTTTCGAAAATTCTGGGATAAGTCGAAAATATTGAAAACTGAACCTTTTTTATACCTACATTGAATTTTCAATTTTCGAGAAAAATTGCCCCCTCCACCCTTTTTGAAGGCGGTTTTTGATTTGATTTTTCTCAACTCTCCTCTTTCAAATGAAAGAAAAATCATTCAAATAGGAGTATTTTTACTATGCAAAATGCGCGAGCAGCCATAAAAAAAGCAATCTTACAACCGAATTGTATACCTTCTCCTTTTTTTGAAGTCGGTCAAAAGATAGCCTTTTTCAACGGTATTATTTTTGCAGCTGAAAAATTAAAGATCTCATCACAAAGTAATGAACTTGATTATTAAAAACTTCGAACAAATAATATACCTACTTATTTTAGTTTCTTATTCCTATATCAGAACATATACTGGATCGAATGTATTACATCCATCACTTTTTTACTGCGTCTATGATTTTAGTCTTAAAGTACAAAATAACCAAGTTTCTGAAAGCAAATAGGTATTTACTATTCCAGGCAGCTGTCGTTAGAGAGAAACAATAAATTCATCAGTCAACGACGGCACTGACCCCCCAACTCGTTTGATATGAGCGTGAGGGCTGACCTTGCCGTTTTCTTGGGCATCCTCTTGAATTCCTAAATATTATTTTCTATCAGTGCAGCTTAGCGACATCTGTTGCCGCACTGTGTAATTAATATTTCCGCAACTATTAGGTCCTATATTATAGCCGTCTGTGTTGAAATAGATTGTCTGTGCTTGAGCCCATGAACATTCAAGCTCAAAATCTCTATACTCGATATACCTACATATATTAAAAGTTGTTTAGGTATCATCACAGACTTATCTTTTTAAAGTTATTGAGATATTGATAACAGTAATACGTATATTAATTAATACTATGTGGGCCAAAATAAAGTTTTACACTTTACTGTCGCTAATAATTTTGTATCTGCTGCAGTTCATTTTGGAGGGCTTATAGGCTAGCATGTTTTCACTAGAATACCTAAACTTTGGTCAAATTTATTTATAAAGGATCAGATTTACAAGACGATGCATTTAAAGTTGTTAGAAAGAAGTCGGTTTTATTTAAAATTGAAATTATTCGTTTCTTCGATAGCTAAACTATTGGAAATGTCATGAAAGGGAAACAGTTAAACATTGCGCGTTGTAACAACTGCTGGAAGTTGCATAAGATAAGAAATGACTAGAAAGTGTTGATTTTCAAATTGTGATACTATCTTTTTGTGATAATTACTCAATTTCCTTATTTTTAACAAAACTATTCTTAAACTTGAAATTTGCATGAGCTCCATAATACGTATAGTAGCCTCTAAAATATAGTGGCACACTTTAATCTCTCTGACATCATTACAATTAACATTTCAAGTGGTTTATGACTGTTTACGACCATTTATATAACTAGATACTTATGAGCCGTATTCAGGAAAATTTCAGGTATTTCGGTACAGTAGGTACTTTTCTACGCCTATATGACTTGTTCTGTATTTTAATTTCATTTTCTCAAAAATGTATTTGTGAATAATAATTAAGTTTCAATTACTTATACAATTTAATAATTTACAAAGTTATTCGGTACCTGTCATAAGCTTATAAATTACCCTTTTAAGCATGAATATTATTATCCCTAATATTCTAGGTGTTATTTTCAGAATACTTCTATTAGAAAACAATATTGTGGGTATAATGATCGCATTATTAAAATTGAAGAACAATATTCAGAATGTATTGTAGTTCCACCATTAATTATTAATTTACAAGAAAACAATGATAGTGAGGATGACTCTGAATTGTTCATGTTTATATAATGATATGTATATATATTTTTCAGCTTTTTACTACATCTATTCTATATTTATATTTTTTAACATATAAAGTACATTTTATGTACATATATATTTTTTCAGATTTTTATTGCATATATTCAAAATATTTTTTTTATGTAAAATATTATATTCTTACAAAATATTAAAACTAATCTATTTTTCATTGGAGGCACTGAAATATTAGTATGTACAGATCAATTATTTTTATCATGAATATTTTAAAGACGGTCCTGGACTTTACCGAATTATTTCAGAATTTCTACCTGTCAATAAGAATTTACAACGTGATAAATCTTCTCATCTTCATAGCCCTTCTTCACTTCTGAGCAATAATATGCATATTAGCCACTATAATTTGGAGGCTACTATACATGTATTCATTTTTTATTCTGACAGGTCATGAAGTGCGACCCGAGGACATTGGTTTGGCCACGACAAAAGCTGACGATGAGAATCAACCTTTCATGGTGGCATTTTTGAAAGCTACCAATCACGTTCGAGTTCGTACGAGGCGTTCTGCTAAATCGAGGAAAGATCTGACATTCCCACCAACTGTATCTGGAGCTGTACAAGCTTCCAAAGGTATAGAGAGCGATAGCGATCCAAAAATAATTGTGCAGTGTGCTGTGGAGCTTGATACATATCCTTACCTGAATAAAATATTTGATAATCTAAAATTTATTTTCATACAGTATTATTGAAAGTACTGAACAAACCTGATCATAAAAATGTTGAAAATTTCTAGGATTATTGAAAACAACTTTGTGTATTTTTATCCTATAATCTAGAAGCTGATGTTGATACTAAAATTATTACAATATTCTCTAGTAGCAGCGTAAACTCGTCCAGTAATTGCCAAATAGTTTCAATAAACGCTGGTACCTAATCTCTTTTCACATGGAGATATGGAAAATACTAATTGTTATTTGTTGATCTGACTCAGGTTATAAGAAATTAATAATGATATCAAATTTTACGGCATAGAAAGGATGTTTTCATGGATATTTAGAAATTATTACTCAATTAAATATCTTATTTCGAATAAACTTTATTGAAAAAGGATTGATTAATTTATTTTATTTAATTGCTGTTATTTCAGGAGCCGATCCTGACAAAAGAAGTTGTAGGATAGAAACTCTGTACATAAGTTTCAAGGATTTAAAATGGCAGGTGAGGTGAAAAAATGAAATCAAACTAATAGACGAAACAATTCATTCCTATTCTTTATTACAACTATCTTAATCACATTAATATAAGTACTAATAGTGGTGTCTAAGTATTATTTTGCTCATTCAAATACTCCTGGATCGGTTATGCTAGTTTTGCACGGAAATAACATTTCTGTTTTAAAAGCCCTTTTGTGACTTCAGAACAAGCTTCCTTTTTTATTTCGTATCAATTCAAGATGTGTGAAGTCATCTCATGCAATTTCAGATTATTGCATCCGTAAAAAAATAGAACTATCTAAGCTATCATATAAAAATGTTTTAGGATTGGATCATTGCTCCCGATGGATACGCAGCCTACTACTGCGCAGGCGAATGTAATTTCCCGCTCAACGCCCATATGAACGCCACTAATCATGCCATCGTGCAGACCTTAGTGCACTTGATGAATCCGTGGCGATATCCAAAGCCTTGTTGTGCACCCACCAAACTCTCGCCGATATCAGTGCTATACTTTTTAGATGATAAGAACGTGATATTGAAAAAATACAAGAGAATGGTTGTAAAAAGTTGTGGTTGTCATTAGTTGAATAAATTACTGTATACATATATTATTTTTAATTTGTTTTATTTAGAAGGTGCCCACAACTTCGAAGTGAAATTGCAAAGTTATGAATGAATATTGTCAAACTTTCTACCATAGTCACAGTGAGTTCCGTATGTGAGAAGAGAGCATAAGTTTATTAACAACTGATTTGACGGATTTGTCATCGATAGGTTAGGTTTGGTTTAATTTTGTCAGATAATCTCTAAATCGTCAATGCATAGTTAATATATCAAAAATATCTATGTTTATTCGCTCAAAAGTACCTTTGGCGTTTCAGTGTTCTTCTGACATTTAAGAAATTTTTCCACACATTTGGTTAAGCCGTTCCAGGTATATTTCTTTTAGATACGTTGATCTGTTTCGTTAATATTAAAGCAAATGTGTCCGTTATGGTATAGTGTCGAGGATAGCTGGTATTTACTCTATGATTTGGGGTTTGTGTAATATTTGGGAAAATATTGATTTAGGTTTCTGATTCAGACGATTTTGGCTTCTATACAGCGACTCAAACAAATACTCGTTGACCGTATCTAGATTGTAAGGTATGGCGGTGTTTCTAATCTTTGGTATGGCAATGAGAATATATTTGCTATTCTTAAATTTTTGACTTGATAAAACATTGATACGAAGATATTGGAAAACAGATATTTCTTTAAAAATATCCGATATGATTTCTGCATTGATTTCTGTTGGCTGAGTTGGTCTAATGAAGTCAATATTTTGGTTATTTCTATACAAAATTTGTCTATTTGAAAATTCAATTTTAGAATAGCCAATAGAAAAGATAGAGTTTTATAAAGGTGAATGAAAACATCAAACTCACATCTTTAGTTTTGTTGTTTATCTTTTAAGATTCTTCTTTGTCATTAAATTCGGTGGATATAATGGTTCAATAAGAACTTAATTGCCCTTAACTTCGGGATTCTGAAAAATCATAAAGAGCGCATCGACATTTTTATAAAATGTTCTCGGTTTGTAACGATGAGCTAGTCGGCTGCCGGTGATAATTGTTGTTCATTTACAAAATCGTTTTGAAGATGTAGATATATTTTCTTCTTCTTTGGCTGATAGTATAATAATTCTTCTACAGTCCATATTATAACTTCAGTAGGGTTGACTGTGGCGTAGTGGGTTAAGACGCTGAAAATGCGACTTACTAGACTATGTAATATAATATCACAGTATAAAGAACTATACGGTATTCCAACTCTCATGGAAGGGGTAAAACCGCGCATACCCAAGCGCGCATAGAATTAGTACTCCCTAAAATTCTATGCAAGCGCGCATGTGGCGGCCATGTTTTAATTGTAAAACCTTTAGAATTCAGATGCGAACGATGAGTATTTCTGCTGCTACGCTACTTGCTAGATCAGTGACATTCGTGAACTCTCTTTTGTATACTGATTGACCATATTATCATATCGATTGTATTTTATTATAAATACAATTTGTTTTTACGAAATATCGAAAGGTGGATATGTGTGTGTTGCGAATAATTGTAACAACAAAAGCTACAATTGTGACTTCAGTAACAATCTAAATTTACTTTTATTTATTTGTTGGTACTTTCGTGTCCATTAAAATACAAACGTTTCTGAACTAATTAGATATAATTTGTTTCTTTCTCAAAAAGGTTCACCAGTTGCTTTGGGGGCTTAATGATGCCTGAAGATAACTTTATAACACCGATTAGTAAACTCGATAATTTTTGACCGACCAACCGAAACGTAGGAGGTATACAGTTTGACTGTATGTCTGCATGTTTTTTTAAATATTTTTCTTGCGACTTTTGCATAGTAAACGTGCTCCGATTTTGATGTTCTTTTCTTTTGAGTGAGGAGACTTGAGAAATGGTCCAGTGCAATTTTTCCCAGAAATCGAAAATCGGAGACGGCAGAATTAAAGATAAGAGAACATCCGGAAACGTTTGAATTGAACATTGTTTCAAAAGACCTACGGTTTTCGAGTTTCATTGATGTTCAAATTTGAAATCTGTGTATTTTCGCTGTGGAAGGGGCAATTTCTTTTGAAAATTGAAAATCTGAGAATGACTAAATAAAGACCAAATTATTTCTAACAACATTTAGGTGATCTAAACATTTTTTCCATAGAGTTAAGGTTTTCGAACTACATCAGTGGTAAAGTCTGAAATATTTGTACATAAATATTTCTGCCGCGATGTTTTGAGATCTCTAAATAATACTCGTGACAAGTGCAAGCAAAAAATATACATGGGTATAAGTGAACGTTCAACGATTTTCATGAATAATGTTACAATGTGTGAAATAGATATTTGTTTACAAAAAAATGGACCGATGTTATTAGTCGGTGCACTTTTCAAGTTGGTGCCAAAAGTTTTCAATCTAACTGTAACTACACAGCTTCAAAAGTACTAGCGCCATTAGAATTTATATTATTTTGTATTTTTCAGTGCACCAACTAAGAACTTGTCCATTTTTTTGTAAAAAATATTTATTTTATATTTTTTTTCAGATATCATGATAAAATCAAATATTGTAAAGATTATTTGCCGTATTTCATTATATTATACATTAAGAACTATAAACGAGAATTTTAAATTAAAAACAAATTAGAGGAAAACTGATAGGTATTAAAATTTCTTCAATAAATAATTATTTTTGTAATAAAGAAGTTCTAAGTTTAACTGAAATAAATTTTCTGGGCTTCATTGTATTATACTCTGAAAACTATAACCAAAAACTTCAAATTAAAAACAAATAGTGACGAAATTATTTTATGGACCATTTTATAATATCTATTATATCAGTTCAATGAATTAGTTTTGTATCGATAAGTTTTATTACGGTCTTGGCACAGCTCATGTTAATTTCCAGTACAGACTTGACTTTTTAAGATTAAAACATGGCCGCCAGCTCTTAACCTTGAATCAAAAAAGTCAAAGGTTCCGCCAGATAACATATACATGTTCTCTGGTTCCGCCGAGAGTTGAACTACTGTATAGTTCTTTATACTATGATAATATGTATACAGAGAATTTTTTATTAAGGATTGACAGGTAGCAAATATCAGAAAGTAATAGTTGTAGGACGGTAGGGAAAAAACCTCTTGAAGAAATCGATTATAGGAAATTGCTGGAAATTATTTTCAAGTTCCTAACTACATCGCTAAGGGGCGTAACAGCTACGGTCTTGTATAAAAAGGGATAATTATTGAAACCGTCCCAATCTGTCCCAATATTAGTTAAGTTGTACCAAAGTAATGTTAGAATTCTGCATCTTTTTAATCCATCACTTTTTATTATAGGACGTGAAATAAGGGCAGTAGGGAAGAAGTTTTACTTATTAAAATTCTTATAATATTGGTTTGCCTTGACGGAATTTAGTAAACTATATCCCGTTTAAGAGAGGGACCTTTGCTGATTAATTAAATAAAATAACCGTGCCATTTGATTTTTGCTGCTCACGGTAGAGGTCGCTAATTACAAAGTTTAGTTTTTCACTTTTTCATTGAAATTTTAAATGAAATGCTATGAAACGAAAAGATAATTGAATTTGAAATATAAACTCAATACCGCATGTCGATATCTTCTTGGCTCCAAAGTTATTACTTAACGAATTTTGTTTTTAATAAATTCGTTGTTTTTTTCAAACTTCCGTAATCAAGCATGCCATGCCAAATAAAAAGTATTTCTAAGGTTTATTTTATTCATAATTTAAATATTAATAAAACTAATAAACCCTATAAACAGCAGGTAGTGATAGTATCACCTAATATTGATAATAAAATTCGTTTTACTTTTCGTGCCTTCCTCCATATTTTATCTAGGTTTAGGTTTTATTCCAAATAATGTATAATACGACGATTGATGTGTGTTTAAAGGCCAACGAGCTAATCCTTAAAATAATGGCAAATACTTTCGCAGAGGCTTACGGCTTGCGTTATATATTCATGGTTTTGAAAATGCAGCTTTTGCGAAAGACGATTACGCTGCCAGGTACCAGAAAGAAGATACCATAGTCAAAAATTTTAATCTCTGCCATAGTAGACAATTGTTTCGGCTGTTGGAAGTGCGTTTACGAGAAACATGTAGTGTTGGAGTTATTCCAGTTCACTTTAGAAGACGTCTAGTTAGGAACGAAAGTAATATTATAAAATTTCTTGCGTACGTAGAAGCGGATCCGCTTTTAAGTTACTGATATTTTATTTTACTTTTATTTACCTATTTATTCACGGCAATGCATTTTACATTTAACATTCTATCAGTTCGATTATTTTGCACATAGCTATAAAATCTTAAATAAAAAGTTACAGTATGTCTACCTCTCCTATCAGGAGAGGGCAAGAAATATTAGAATTGACAATTTTGTGCAAAAAATATATATATCAGCACAAAACATCATTCTTTCCAATTTTTCAACATTTAGTAAAGCTCTTAACTGTTCATAGGTGTATTGTTCCCTCAAGTAACTATACTTATAGCCTATAACCCTAAGACATTTGTTCTGAACTCTCTCAGTGCGGTCCTCATAAGATTTGTAACTGGGGTTCCAAACCACTGATTCATATTCCAAAATGCTTCATACAAGTGATCAATATAGTTTTTTTTTTATAGTAAAAATTGAGAAACTGTGCGATAATCTAATTATGAGACCTAACATTTTAAGAGCTCGTGAAGTATTATTTGTGATACGATATTTAAACAATACTTTATTATCTATAATTATTCCTAAGACACACATTTTCTTGCATTCTTTAAGAGACTTATTACCAATTTGGTACTCAAATTCGGATTGTTAGATCTCGTGAATGATATCTTGAAACATTTATTAACATTCAACTCCATGGTGGCACCATTTATAAAAGTCGTTTATGTCACTCTGGAGTAACTCAGTATGCAACGTGGACCCAACTGAACGAAAGATCTTCACATCATCCGCAAACATTAATACTCTTAGATAAATCCATTAAGAAAAGATTAAAAAGTATTGGTCCGAAGCGCGAACCCTGAGTTACCCCAGGTGTAACACTATAATGGGACTACAGAACCACCATATTTACCATTTGTGTACGATTCGTAAGAAAGCTATGCAACCAATCAATTACTATTGCACTAAAACCAATAGCTTTAAGTTTTGCAATAAGAAAATTATGATCAACCCTATCAAAAGATTTAGAAAAATCCGTATATATTGAATCTATTCGGAAACCCCATTCCATATTTGTTAAAAAAATATTGACAAGCGCCTGGACTTGTGTTATTGCAAAGGAGAAACTCTCAATTCCTGTCACAGATGCTGTGGAATGACGAAGCCAATTTTGTTGGTACAATTAATTTGCACAACTTACATTTCTAGTGAATCTTATTTTGGACAGCCTCTACATAATGTCTCCATCTCCAATTATATTGATATTAATAAACTCGTTTTTTAACATTTTGATAACATATTTTTGATTTATAACTTCATCATCAGCCATTTTTTGCTGCCTCTCGATCTCACTTTCTCTATCTTGACGGTGTTGCCATTGACAATATAAAATATGTTTAATCTCTACCAATATCTAGGGGTTTAAGATGTAGCTTACCATGCTGCCTTAATGCGGGGGACAAGAGTTGTCGAACGTTAGTTTGTGCCATTAAAATGATCTTTTATTTATAGGTATTTAAGTTTTTATCTCAAGTCATTTTTAATAACTACAGAATCATTAAATTTTAATTTTTACTAAGCAGATGAACAAACCTTTGTCTCTACTATGAAATTGACGTTGGAGCACCCAGAAACATAATATTTACAATTTTCGTATACCTACGTTGGACGCAAAAATTTTGAACTCTCACATATGGGTTAATAAAACTTGACAATGGTTTTAGTTACAGAGCTCACGTAACTATTCGACTTTGTAAAATGAGCGTATGTTTGAAATATCACTTGAATGAAACAAATCATTTTGGCAAAACACTGTTTAAATGACTGAAGTAATAACTTTATCCAATATTATGAAAGTATTTTATAGGTGTTTTGTCCCTTCCGATAGCTTGTATAATCTTTACAGAAACATCAAATACGAAGACCAATTGAATATTAATGGTAAAAAGATGTCATAATAATCGAATATCTTTACCAGACATAAAAATAATGTCTATGTTTTGTAACTGATAGTTCATTATTATAAATATTCAATATAGAAATATATACATATCGTGTAAGTATAGGTATGTAAAAGAGACTACGAAACAAAAAATAGCGGAAAAGATATCATCATGCATATTATATTATCATGCACATTCATTTTCCTGCCAATATCCAAAGAATTTAGGAGCAAATACAAAGAATAATAAATAAGCACATACGTGAATACATTTAAATATTTAAATATTATACTCGTTTCGTATTCCTCTGCATATACAGGAAAATTTAGAGTTTATGCGATTATTTGGACTTTATTTCAATTAATAAATAAATAAAAACTTTAGGATCAAAATCATAATCAAAAAACTGAGCTTATATTTTATTCACATTTTTAAATACTTCTAGGATTCGTCAGTCAAAGAAAGTATTTTAGTAAATGCTGTTCTGTCGTCGTTGTTCTTTACATCAAACACGAAAACAACGTAATATGATTGATAAAATGCTACATATAAGCAAAGAGTCGAAACACAATTGTGATAAAGATAAAACATTCGCTTCTACGTAGCTACTTGTCAAATTCGCTCTCGGACTCGTTTGGTTGTCATATACACCACACACGTTTTCCAGTGAATTTGACATATACTTATGTCCGTATTTCACTGATTTTCCGTTGACATTCTCCACCAATACCAATCAGCTCAGCGATAACCGTTGACCGCTCATTCGCAGAGAGCGCCAACGGAATCGGTATATGTAACCAACAACGAATAGTGGGATACGGTCGTTAGGCGGCATTATCACAATTATCAGATTAATCAGATAGTCGCCCAACTATACGAGATCTGACCGGCACCCTTATTATGTAAAAATAGCGACCCAGTTGCTATCGCATTGTGGTTGCTTTGCAGTTGTAAACTGATTGCTAGTCTTAAGAAAATCTTACTACGTAAAACGGTTGCTTACCATGCAGTCGCTGGTTAATAATATGCTGGATTCAATGTAATTATAGCTCACTGGTGGTTCGGTAGAGACAGCACTGTTTTCCAGTTGCAATTTAGTCGCAGTTGCAGTTACCTGATACCAAAATTGACGTCTGGCTTTTGCGTACCTGTAGCATATACTAATAAAATAATATTGCTGAGACATGAGTATCTAAAATAAAGCTCTATATTGGCTTAATGCAATCTGAGATATGTCCTTATGTTTCTTTTTTTTATGCGAAGGTTTGCTGGTAATCCAGAATACTTATTACCAAAATATGTGAGCTTTTGTTTTCAATATTGCAATATATAACGTTTATGGAAAGTTATTCGAAAGCTAAAGTTTATAATCAATATCAGTTCTGTTTCTTGTGAAAAAGTCATAAATGTTTGGAATATAAGTATTTTTTACCAAAAATGGACCGACTTTATTCAGTGCATTGAAAAATACAAAATAATATTAATTCTATTGGTGTTGGTAATTTTGAATTGCAATTGTAGTCATATAGAAAACTTTTGTCATCAATTTCAAAAGTACCAGCACCCATAGAACCAATATTATTTTGTGTTTTTCAGTGCAGCAACTAATAAAGTCAGTCCAGTTTTTGGTAAAAAATATTTATTTCACACTTTTAAGTGTAACATTAGTTATGAATATCATTGAGTGTTCATTAATATCAAAGAAGATAGTACTTATCCACATAACCCATGTATATCTTTGCTTGTATTTGTTATTATTCACAGATCTGAAAACATCGCGGAGAATATGCATATATTACCTATAGGCTTTACTACTGCTGTAACTCGAAAACCGTAGTTTTTTTAAAAAGTACAATTTAAATGTTGCTACATATAAACTCTAATTTTTGTGTCATACTTTCAGTTTTAGAAAAAATGTCCACTTCAGATAGCAGAAATACACATATTTCATTCATTACCATTGCTATAACTCGAAAATCGTAACTTTAAAAAATAATCAATTTAAACGTTTCCTGATATGGTTTAATGTTTAATTCTGTCGTCTGAGATTTTTGATTTTCTAGAAAAATTGCACCAACCACCCCCGTCGGGGCGGTTTTTGCCGGTAAGGACATGTTGAATGTCGTTTGGGACCAACTCTCAATAGTTCTCTATCTAATGAAAAAAGTATCATGAAAATCGGAGTTAATTTGACTATTTATAAGGCGCGAACATCAATAAAAAAAAACATGCAGACATACAGTAGAATTGTATTCCTCCTCCGTTCGCATCGTAGGTCAAAAAGAGAGCAGCCATTAGAGCTAGACCGTCAAAGATTTGATTAAGGAAGCTCGAAGATATATGATTTCAGGAACTAACTTTTTTTGTGCAACTTCAATTTATTGACTAAAATACACATTCTGTCATATCAAGATCGCACAGACATAAATCAAAACCATTGCCCGCGTGTCACTTGGATGATATTATCGATAATATTTAGTTATTTATCGAGTGGTGGTAGTTTTAGTGATTAATATCTATATCGAATCAATTGAGGAAGACTTACATACAGTGTTGGTATGTTAATTTTTTTATATAGAGGAGTCCCAACGAATATTCCTTCTAAATTTTATTTACAATGTCTGAGTTTTTTATTGAAATCAATCAAAATACGACGTGTTTTTGTTTCAAAAGTTCAATAGGTTGCAATTGGAAACTATAAAAAAATATTCATATTACACCATAATACCAACCAACTTTAATGCGAATATTGAGAATATACAATGTAAATGTTTCAATTTATGTTCATAAATTTTGGATACAGTACATAGAAGAAATAGCGAAAGTATTAAATTAATGGACTCAAATAATTTTATATTGATCATAACGTTCATTCATTGTGATTACTTTTTTGAAACATATATTTTGTCTGGATTTTCATAGCACCCCACTATCGGGGATCAATAAATCTTTAAAATTATCTGTAACCATAGACATGTGACACTATCTATGTCTATAATCCATACATTTTCTACATAATAATAGACATTTTTTACATGCCTTGTTTGCAAAATATAGGCCGACAAGCACGTCTTAAATCCTCATGCAATATTCTGTAAAGCTTCAAGAACAAGTCGCTGAAGCTTTATAGGGATCACATTTTTGAGTGGTCCTGCTAAATGATCCACAAAAATTGTTCTATGATTGTAAATATTAAGTTTAAATCCTCATTAAACTTTTAATAAATCCATCGCTTGTAGCTTGGAAGCTTTAACTTTATTTGAGTTAATATCGAGTTCAAAAGTTGATATTTACTTTCTCTTTGATAGTATAGGTACGGAATTTTTAATTTTCAAAAATTTGCTCCTCTCCTTCTTTCGAAATATAAACCATTGGAAGTTTTTCGAAAACGTAAATTTCAAAGTGTTTTATTGAACTTTAGATTGAATTAGATATAAGTGTATCAAGAAAGTATCTTCAAAGTTACTTTACATAATTGTACTATATTTCACGAGTAGGTTTTTGTATATCATGAAATAAATACTAAGAATGTCCACTCTGTATCGTCGTATATACTACTAGATCTTCAATAATTCTCAAACGTTACCGTTAGGTACCTATATAATATTGTATCTAAATCTTAAGAAACTGCAGTTCACAGAGACATAATCATGCAATACACAGCCATCAATATAAGCTTGAAATTATGCCATGTGATGGGCGTCCATCCTGCAAGTACTAATACTCTGATAGATTTCATGATATTTTTCATACATCTGTTCAATATTGGTTTTATGATGGGTCTGCTGCTTTTACAATTTGTTTACACTGATGAACCGATAACGATAATGTCAGTAGCTGATTGTATGTCTTGTATCATTCTTATGTTTCACGTGAGTATTTTGAAATATTATTTGACTGATCCGAAATAAATTTAAGTAATTTCTTCCGAAGCTATTTGACAAGGGCCTTTTACATTTTATGATTTAGGTTAGGTTAGGTTAGGTAATCGCTCCTTAGAATGTATTTATTTTATGTTAATTGTTTATTAAACACAATTTGTTTAATATTTACCTGTAATAGTTTGGCTTTAATCCCGAATAACGAAAAATGTTATCTCAGAGAAAAATTTTATTATTTCTCTATTGATAACAACAAGTGAACTGAGAAATATAGACATAAATAATACAGGGTAAACTAAAATAAATTCCAACATTCGCTCACACAGTATGTATCTACTTCTACTCAATTTAAATATTATAAATCATATATACTTACCTATGATCTTCTATTTACATCAGTATACATATGTTCAATACTATTTTCCAAAGTTTGTTAGGAGACGTTTCTGGAATTTTTCGAATCATAGAATAAAACGATATGATATTTTCTTGTTCATGTAATTTTCTGTGATGCCATCCACTTTTCTTCCACTGTTAACCACTGGCAACCACCCGATTAACAGTGTTCAAAACAAAATATAGATCCAATTGTCAATTTTATTTCCACAACTATCGATAAAATTTTAGACTGAGAAATTATTTTATTTGTGATTATTATAGTTATATATCGTTAATTGTGCAAGTTCATTTTATGTGTTCTTGATTACAATTATCTGTAAAACAGTCAGTCAGTGTTTCAAATCAATGAACATCAGTTAGAGAAATGTCACACATTGTAAGTTAGAACATTTCAATCTTTTTTTTGCAGATTACAGATTATTTACGTTATGTTACAATTTGCACTTTATTTTGTAGATTTTTGATTGAAGAAGGAATAAAGATAATTCCGAAAGCTCTCAAATAAATATAAAGAGTATCAGTTATCCACCCAAAATTTGGCTGCATCCCTACTATCCAATAGTTATATAGTTATAATTATCTAATCAGCCACAAACTCTAATATATATATATATATATATATATATATATATATATATATATATATATATATATATATATATATATATATATATATATACTTGAACCAAAAGTTTTTTGATTTCAGACATATAACAACATACAGTAGAATTTTTTTCGAAATTCAAAAGTGTGAACGATGGCAGTAAGTACATTTGTGTAAGAGAGATAAATTTATCTAATAAAATATGCCTCATTTCTCGAAAATATTAATAGCTTTTTGAAATTCGTAAAATAGGCTCCTTGTCATAGAATAATAGTATCAAAATCAACATAGTAAGAAAATATACGGTTTGAAAATAAAACGATTTCACATAGAATAAAATATAAAATAAGCCTACATTCTGAAGATAGAGTTAGTAACAAACAAATTGCACTTTTTGTTCTACTGTACCTTGGATAATTGATAATAGAATTAGTGTCAAAATAAAATATTCTTGATTTCTCGAAAACATTAACAGCTTTTTGATATTCTTAAAATACCCTATCACCTTAGACAATCACACTGGTAAAGGGCAGTTTTTCTATCACATCCTAGTAAAGTACATCGGCGTCATCATAACGCGAGCAAATTGAAGCATAACGGTATTCTTTGGTTCTGAACATCAATTTCAATAAAATGTAATCACCACTGTCATTTACCACTGTCAAGTTACTCTCAACTTATCTCTCTGATCAATACTGCTGCCTGCTTATGCAGTGGGTTTGAGTAGGTTTTTGTGGGAATATCTTCTTCTGAACCCGTAAAAATATCAGATTTTTTGAGCTGATTTGATTTGTTTCTTTATTCCAGAGTACCGAATTCAAAGTGATTACTAGATTTATTACAGAAACAGCTCAGAGATTTCATAATGAGTTTATTTGGACAATATACTGGGTGGCCAATAAATGCGACAAAGTAGAATAACTTCTCTATTTTCAATTATTATAAAATTATGTAAATATAGAAGTTGTAGGGGAACACAAGCTCCACATTTTCAAACTACTATATAAGGTGTCCCAAAAAATAAGAACAAAGTTGCGTTTTTTAGATGAATCACCCTATATATTTTGACATTTTTGAATTCCACATAAAATAACGAGTACAATGGTGTATCACTTGTCAACTTTCAATTGTTTGCTTAAGAGTTACAAACAATTGAAAATCGACATTTTAGTCTCTTTGACAGCTATTTGTGCTATAACGGTGGAAGATAAAGAAAAACTAATAACGAAGGCAGTAAGCTTTCATGGGCATATTCACACCGATTATCATACTCCATACTCTATCCAACAATTTAAAATTGCATCTGTCGAAAATGTTATATTTAGTCTTATTTTGATATATTTAGCTAAATTATACCATTTTGACTTTAGTTTAGCCCAAAAAAATTAAAAAAATTGAGATTTTCGACGATTTTCCTTAGAAAATGGTCTAAGAAGCAGGGATTTTGGCCGTAACTCAACACCAAAGTATCTAAACTTTACCAAAAACAATAGGGCTCTTCCTTGGGCCGATACCAACCAACAACAAAAAACCCTTGGTCGAAATTCGGTTCCGTTTTTGAGTTATCGTGCGGATTAACTTTCTTTCTCGTTTTTTGCTTGCTTGTCTATGTTTTTTTGCGAATATCTCGAACGGTTGGGTATATCAACACTTTTTGATTGGAATGGTTTCTGTGAAAATTCCAAATAACAGATTTTTCAAAAAACAAAAGTCATATATTCACAATGTGAAACGGTGTAAATATGATAAATTTCACATTCCTATTTTAGTTTTATAAGACCTATCTGATAGTGGTTTCATAAATGGTACTTTCGGTTCTTGTATCAATGGACTCCGCAGCGATTTCTCAGGCCCCATACGGTCTAGAGACTTGAAATTTCGAATTCGTACTTAGATCGCAGACATCTCGCCACCTGTTAAGCTCCAAGTGTGATCCAATATTGGTAATTAAAATTATCTCTTTCAATCTCATTCGACCAAGATCATTATAATGTCGACATGGAACGACAATGGGATCCGTCACTGGAATTACGCACGAGCATGGAGCGTATATATACGTCTCGTTCTCTGGTATATAGGTACTTTCTGGAAGATCGTCTATGGTTATGTCGCAATTGTCAGACGTCAGACGTTGTTAATTTAAAGTTTAATTTTGTGTTGTGGTAGACAAACAGTAATTTGTTATGGAATTGCTGTTGCTGGCAAACACATATACATAAGTATAGTTAAAATCGAGAAAAGGATAGCAATAGTAGGTACTCATCGGTTCGGTTTAAATCTTAAATGCCCAATAAAAACTATTTTTATTTTTTTTCAAAAATTTCACTTGTTCTTTATCTTTTACCGTTTTGGCACAAATATCTATCAAAGGGGCTAAAATATCGATTTTTGATTATTTGTAGCTCCTAAACAAACAATGGAAAGCTAATAAATTATACACCATTGTACTTGTTATTTGATGTAGAATACAAAAATGTAAAAATATAAAGGGTGATTCATTTGAAAAAATGAAAATTTGTGCTGTTCTGTTTTTTGGGATACTCTGTATAGTCCCAACTAATTTTAAAATATGGTGCTTGTGTTTCCATACAACTTTTGTATTTAAGCTATTTTAAAATAATTGAAAATAGAGAAATTATTCTACTTTGTTGCACTAATTGGCCACCCTGTATGTCGCCTGTTACTTGATGTACTAGTGCTGTTCCTTAAAAACTTTTCAGTACACTTTCATTCTCTTTCATCAGATTATTCACTTTCTCGATTTCGGCATCCTCAATAACCTGCAGTTCACTTGCATGTTGCTTCCAATTGAGATTTATAAGGCCGGGAATAAAGAAGACAGAAAAAAATTCTTTAGAAAACAAATTGGAAAAAAATCAAGAGACTATTAAAACTACTACTAAAAGAAAATATGAAGCTAACAGCGAAATTAATGACATAGCAGAAATACCATCAAAAATAAGCAAATTAAAAGAATTAATTCGGAAGAAAAACAGAGTGCGAAGAATAACCTTTTTATACCCCACCGAAGAGAGTAAATGGGAAGAGAAAATATTTCATAAATTTATGTTAGAAAGGTTTGCAAGAAAATGCAAATAACACCTGGAACAAGAAAATACACGAACTGGATCCAAGAGAAAAGGGTTTCTGGAACCTGCAGAAAGTTGTAAGGAAAATAAGTAAAGATAAGCCACCGCTGAAAACCGCAGCCGGAAAGATCGCGTACACAGTAGTAGATAAAGCCGAAGCGTTCGCCTTCAAAACCACCAATTCAAGGAAAACATTGATCCTAGATTTAATCTAGCATTCGAAGAAAACGTCAGAGAGACGACAAGTGATGCACGTGAAAGGGGGGATACGACGGAAATAGAGAAAACCAACGAGGTCAAGTTGATGGCTATATAATAGCACAAAAAAATAATAAAGCGCCAGGCACAACCTATGCAAGAAAGCAGAGATCATAGTTTTACCAAAGGAGGATAAAAGCAGCGTACTACCTGAGAGCTACAGGCCTATAAGCCTAATGTCATCAATTAGCAAGAAAGCTGAAAGAGTCATACTTAGAAGACTTAAGGATACCGAGACAACTTTAAAAATTCTTCCAGGGGAAGGATACTCTAAGGATTTATAAGCTCTGAGACTTTTAGAGCACTCGGTTTGCAAATTCAACAAGGGAAGTGTAACGGGAATAGTTTTTCTAGATGTAGAGAAAGCGTTCGACAGGGTTTGGCATAATGGGCATCTATAAGATGCATTCATTTGGAGTTCCAATTTCTCCAATTAATATACTCATATTTGAGTAACATACAGTTCCAAGTTAAACTACGTCATATCACTTCAAACACGCGACAAATGGAAGCCGGTGTACCACAAAGTACAGTACTACTATACAGCATATACGGTGCTGATACACCACGAATCAATACAGCATCAATAAATAACATGCAAAGCCATCAGAAAGGAGGAAACAAATATTTAAAATTTAAATAAACTCCTCAGTTATGTTATATATTTATTAGTTTATGAGAAGAAATTTCTTGGCATGTTTCTTGAAGGTTTTCCTTGGTAGTATTTTCAGTTTCAAAGGTAGTAACAGATTTTTGGGCCCCAGTTATCGACTCCTTGCTGCGAAAATTTATAACTGTGATGTGGTATAGCAAGATTTTCTCTGTTTCTGGTTCAGAAAGAATGATATGTATCTACTATTAGTTGGAAATGATGTTAAATTGTTGTGTACTTATGCGGAACATACATAGATAGCTGGGATGGTGAGTATTCTCAGGTCTTTGAAATTTCCATGCAGCTGTCGGTTTGCTTGAGGTTTTTTATAATCCTGATAACTTTCTTCTGGTAAATCAGCAGATCTTGTACATGTGCCGACGTACCCCAAAGGAAGATTCCATAGTTAGCTACTGAGGGAAAGTTGGCAAAGTAGGATGTTAATACTGCTTTTTTGTAGCTACCTTTTTCAATGGTCTTATGGAATATATGTACGCTACAAATTTTTTTCTTCAAGTTCTCTATGTGTGGGTCCCATGACAGTGCTCCATCTTATATAATTTCCAGTAGTTTGATGGTATTTTCTTTCTTGCTACGAAGTCGTTGTGTTTTTAATTCATTCATCGAAAGGGAATTACATCTGAACCTGTTGTTAGATTGAATCCTTACCTCAAATTCTCATCATCATTCATAAAAGTGATGCTAGATATGGGACCCAATATCGAACCTTGGGGAACCCTATACTTTACTGTCCTTCTCTTTGGCTTTCTATTTTTTCATTGGACCTGCTGTTGTCTGTTCGAAAGCAATGACAAGATCATCTGTAAGGGCAGTCCTTCCAGACCATATTGAGAGTTTTTTAATCAATGGTTTATAGCTCACACTATCAAATTCTTTTATGAGAACACGTGATAAAATTTCTGAGATCCACTGTTGGTCCAATGTTGATATTATGTTTCCCAAAAGCTCCAGAAGCATTGTTGTTGTGACTTTCGATATCCATGTTGCTGTTCTCGTAGGATGTAATTTTATTCTAAGTACTGTAAAAGTCTCTTTGAAAATCGAAATCGAAAGATTGGACGATAATTCTTTGGATTGTTACGTTACCCTCGCTGTTTTGAGTTCCCCCGAAAAAAAATCCTTTATCAAGGCATTTGTTCAAGACGATCGTGAGGGGTCTTGCGAGTTCCAAGCATAGATTGTTGATAAATGTTCGTATATATCTGTGGTATTTTTTGATTTTATTCCTTCTATCACGCTAATGACTTCAAATTCGGTTGTTTCATGAAATTTCTCGATTTTGTTATTCATATTTATCTATGTAGTTAGAGGGTATATTTGAATTTTTGTTAATAGTATCACCAGCTGTAGAAAAATAACTATTTAGAGTGTCAGCGTCCAAGTTGTTTTCTTTATCTTTAGTTGTATTTTTTCAGTTTTATTCTTTAAGATTTTTGAAATAGTTTTGTCTTTTTCTCTGAGTTTTTGGTAAGTTCTTCATTTCTCGTTCTTTTGTTTTCTCAATACAATATTTCATATTCTCTTTGCATTTTTTGTATGCATTATCCCAAAAAAACATTCCCAATGTAAAGCATTTGGAGGTGAGAGCTATATTCTGCAAAACTCAACAAAAAACTCAAATCTTATATGCTCAGTTAGAGCTGAACCACACCGATACAATTTTTGGTATGTTGTTTTGTGTAGGAATTTTGTTTTAATGTTACATTTTCATCAAGTGATCCTATTGCTTCTCATCGCCCCCAAAATTCTTTCCATGAAATTACAACTTGAAGTATTATATTCATAACCCACATTTACAGGAAATATGGACTCGAGCATTTCCATTTCCTCACCAGCCTGAATTTATTATTCGCAATATTAACGCATTTTGATCGTCATCGTCAATTGTAAAACTTTTCACCTTCCTCCTCTTGCCCCTAGTCAAAAGTAAAAAAAATCCCGATGGCCTGTAGTCAGCGGAAAGGTAAATTTTTCAAAATTTATTGAATTGAAGTTTGAACAACCTTTACATTGGTATACCTACATGTTATTACATAAAATTGTCGTATGTGTCATAGCCTTGCGGTTAGATGTTTTGTTTTGGCTGTTGAATATAAGGCAGACTGGGTTCGAGTTCCACTTCAAGGCAGAATTTTTTTTTTCGCCTATATCTTTTCAATAAATATACTATATATTTTTTTAATAAGGGTCTATATTAAGATCTCCAGAAAATATAAAATTACATCAAATTTATATTGAGTGTTCATGTTTTATCAATATTTGTTATTTTTCTTTATTAATTTTTATTTTTTTACCTGTGTATTTTATGAAAAATTGCTTTGAACAAAAGTTGTAGGTACTGATTATATCTATAACCTAAAATTATTTTTGATGATATTTACAGAACGGCTCTTTTTTGATATTTTTTTAAATTTAATTTAATTTTAATGTTTGAATGGTCGCCATTTTGAAACTACTTACCCGATATTGCCTAATAACGAACTCGACCGAGATATTTGAGGGATTGATTTTTGTAGCAAATTTTAACTTGATACCTTCAAAACTGCGACCTCTATCGTGTTAACAAATTTTGTAATATCCCATATATATATGTATATGTATATAAACTTTTGAACCAAATGTTTTTTTGGACTAACTTATAGACATATAACAACATGCCGTTGAAATTTTTTCGAAATTCAAAAGTGTGAACGATCGCAATAGGTACATTTCTATAAGAAATTTACCTAATACAAACATAAAAATCAGTTGTATGACGTTGACACATAAGTTGTTTTTTTTAACTCCTAATAAGTTTTATAGATACTCCACACCTTTCTACCTCTCCTTAATACGGTGTTAGCAAATATTTCCATTAGGTCTAAGTATATATTATAGATTAGATCGTATCGTACCTGTGTACGTTTGGCGTGTGCAAAAATATTGTAAATTACTAGCAAATTTAATTTTTTCTCCCTTAAGAAACTTTAGTACATGACAATATAGTTTCTACAGTGGAAACCAAAACGGAAAACATGAATTTGGGATAGGATTTGTGGTTTCAGAGAAGATCTTTAACAGCGTAATAGGCTTCAACCCAGTAAGCGAACGCATTTGCGGCATCGGACTAAAGGGATCATTGTACAACTATTCTATCATATCAGTTCATGCCCCTACGGTGGAGAAGGATGAAGATACCAAAGAAGAATTCTTAGACCAACTAGAAACAGCAATTATGCAAATACCTAAACAAGACATGATACTGCTCTGTGGGGATTTCAATGCAAAGATTGGAAGAGAGCGAATGTACAAACTAACCATAGGCTTACATAGCC
The DNA here is from genome assembly GCA_958507055.1 of Crioceris asparagi. Lineage (NCBI taxonomy): Eukaryota > Metazoa > Arthropoda > Insecta > Coleoptera > Chrysomelidae > Crioceris > Crioceris asparagi. Next base: position 43,271,449 of record OY293829.1, read on the forward strand.
TACACAGCATCAGTAATGACAATGGTGTGAGGCTCATCCAACTAGCGACTAGCAATAACTAGCTAGTCAATTCTACAATGTTTGAACACAAGGATATTCACAAACAGACTTGGATATCAAATGATGGTACCACAAGGAATCAGATAGACCACATTTTAATAGACGCGAGACATGCAAGCAACGTCCTTGATGTACGGAGCTTGAGAGGTGCAGATGCGGACTCGGACCACATCCTAGTAAGAGCAAAGGTGAGATTGTGCATATCTAACCACAAAAATAAAACAGCAGAAAGATCAAATAGGTGGGATGTATGTAAACTAAGTGACGAAAGAACCAAAAACGAGTTCCAAAAACAGATATTGGAAAACCTTCCAGAAACATATGAAGATGAGAACGTAAATCAGATTTGGGATACAATAGAGCGATTAATATCTAATGCTGCCAAGGAAATACTCGGTCCAACACAAAAGAAGAAGCAAAAGAACTGAATCGACGATGACTGTCGGAAGGTATTAGAACAGAGACAAAAAGCCAGAATGCTAACAATGCAAGAGCCCAATGAGACAAACAGAAGATATCTCATCGAAATAAAAAGGGGCGCCAGAATAATAATGACAAAGAAAAGGAAACATGAACAACAAATACTGGAAGAATTGGAAACCAATTTCAGAGGCAATCCATTGAAGGAATTCTATAGGAAAGCGGGCGAAGCAAAATCTGGATTCAGACCAAGAACAGGGAACAGCCTGAAGAAGGATGATGGTACCCTAATTACAAATGAGAAAGAAATTATAACGGAATGGCAAAACTACTTTAGTGGACTTCTCAATATCCATGTAGGAGACAACTAACATGCACAAGCTTACCACACGGTAGATTTTCTTGTAGAAGACCCAGCCTGGAGGAGGTCAAAAATACCATAATGAGGATGAAAAACGGCAAAGCGCCGGGAAAGACAACATACCCACGGAATGCATAAAATATGGAGGTGAAGATCTGCATCGGCATATACATCAACTTATTACCACAATCTGGAAAAAAGAAGAAATACCGAACAATTGAAAAGAAAGTATTATAATCCCCATACGCAAGAAGGGGGATAAAATGAAGTGTGCCAATTACAAGGGAATCTCATTGATCAATATGTCATACAAGATACTATCGATAATTATCCTGCAGCGGCTAACACCTATAGTGTAAGGCGTCGTGGGGGACTACCAGTGCTGGTTTAGAAAAAACAGGTCTAAAGTTGATCAAATATTCACTATTCGATAAATTCTGGAAAAATGCTGGGAGTTTAATCAAAGGTTGCACCATATATTTATCGACTTTAAGCAAGCCTACGACAGTGTCTTGCGAGTAGAACTTTGGCAGGCAATGGCAGAACTATCAATCCCGCAAAACCTAATTAAACTTACCCAAATGTGTGTAAGTGGATCCAAAAGCAGAGTTAGAATTGGAAACACTGTCTCAAGCGCATTTGAGATAAACAACGGGCTGAAACAAGGAGACCCTCTATCTCCACTGCTTTTCAATATAGCGCTGGAGAAAGCCATAAGAGTGGCAGATATTAGAGTGGAGATGTACACTAATGATGGACAAAAACTTCTAGTTACCTTTGTGGATGATATCGATGAGATGGCCAGGTCAGTTCTTAAAGTCAAAGAACAGTTCATCAAGATAGAAAGGAACACTTGAAATGGGATTAGCCATAAACGAAACTAAGACCAAATACATGTACGTATCAAGGCAGACTCAAAGAGATCGTATAGGCCAGAATGTGACGATTGGAGATTTTAATTTCGAGAGGGTGAATAGCTTCAAATATCTAGGAGCGATAATAACGACCGATAATGACATAACAGAAGAGGTCAAAGCCGGAATTCAGTGTGGCAACAGATGTATGTATGCTTTGGACAAAACACTGAGATCTAAACGTATTAGTAGGAGAGCCAAAATACGAATCTACAAATCGATAATTCGACCAGTGGTTATTATGGTTGTGAAACGTGGACACTCACAAAAGATAGCGAACGAAAATTGAGAGTTTTCGAGCGGAAGATACTCCGGAGACTGTTTGGGTCGATACTGGATCCAGACCATCTTGTCCATAGAACTAGGAAAAATAGGGAACTCACTGAGTTGTACAAGGAACCCGATATTGTAAATGCGATCAAAGGGATGAGATTGAGATGGGCGGGACATGTCTAAAGATTACCAAACGAACGAACGGCAAAATTGGCATGGGAGAACTACCACGCTGGTAAACGACCGCTGGGAAAGCCGCGAATGAGATGGCGCGATAACGTAATTAGCGACCTACGTACCATGGGATTGGACTACGACCCTCAGATGTTGATGGACCGACAGGGTTGGAGACGTATCGTGCAGTCAGCCAGAACCCACATAGGGTTATAGAGCTACGGAAGAGGAAGAGAGAATATAGTTGAATAAACGCATGTACTCGCAAAAATGAATAAATGTTAACATACAAAATTAATTCTGTTTCATTCCATCTTCTTTTCTAAGACTAAATATAGTGCCTTTATTCCAAGTATATATCCAAGATAGTGACAATTTTATCATTGAAAGCCCGCCGGTGAGTGACTGAAAATGCTCGAGTCCAGATTTACTGTAAATGTGGTTTATGAATATAATCCGAGTTTTGCAGAATATAGCTCTCACCTCCAAATGTAATTTGGGGATATGGATTTATTTTGGAAATCGGATAGCTGTCACGGACTTTAATTTTAATAATCATGTTATTTTTAAATACGTATAGGTATACAAATATCTTAATACTAAAAAAGCAAACACAACCGAATTTTATCTGGCGAAATCGGTCAAAGACATCGAAAACTCTCATGAGTAAAATAGCTGTTATCAGAATTGCAGTTTTGAGTAACGTGTGGCTTGAATAATAATACTAAGATGATTAAATTGGGGCAGAGTTGCGCATTTATGTGCTCAACAATACGGCGTTTGAAAAATTTGCATATATCGAATAGTTTCGGAGATATCCGGAAAAAACGAATTTTCGGAAAAACATTTTATGTTTATCCTGGCTTTATTTCTTGATGAATTTAAAAATAAATAATACATTCACGTTGCCACTTTTTTCACTCTTTCCCATGGTGTTAATAATTTTATAACTTTTTTTTCTTATGGGAGCCATATTGGCATTCCACAAATTTGAATAGCCCTTTTTGTTACCTTTTTGACAATGTATTATAAGTTGGCCTTGTTGTACTTAAAATCCGAAAAATTAACTAAATTACTTTTATTATTATTTTATTTATTATTTAGTTGGCTTTGATTTTTCCAATCGGTGACACGTAAATGACATTCTGTATTATTGTCAATTGCTGAGTCGTTGAAAATCGAGTTCTCCAATGAAAATAACAACGACCATGACAAAACTTTATTACAATAATGTGAAACAGTGTGAATAAATACATCTTAAGATGTGTCCTGAGAGAAGATAACCACAACCAAATTTGTCCAAATTAATGGACAGAATTCGCGATGGGTTTGGCTCGTTTGAAAAACTTTAGATTAATTATACCTCATTAATAATGATTTCTTTAGTTTCTTTATCAATCCTGTCTCCAGATTTTTGTCTGTTGAATAAAGATCGGTGGGGTTGTTCATGATAGTTGCACATAAACGAAACGTCAGGTTACAAAACTATTAACACCATTGGCAAGAGTGAAAAAAGTGGTAATGTAAATGTGCTAATTATTTATAAATTCATTAAGAAATAAAGCCAGGAAAAAATGATTTTCCGAAAATTCGTTTGTCCCCGGATATCTCGCAACTAACCGAAATTTTCAATTTTCTGAACAGCGTATTTTTGAGCATATAAATGCGCAACTTTGCCCCAATTTAACCATCTTCGTATTCTCTATAGTTTCCGAGATCCCAATGGTGAGAGTCGAATTTGAAACAGACTGTATATTATTTAGAAATAGTTCACAATATAAATTTGAAAAGCTCTTACTTCAGTATGCTATTTTTTAATGTTAAGGTGATGTTAGAACCACTAGTAAAGAGAAAATGGTCTATTTATATCAATAGTTAACAATTACAATAGTAAAATACAATATTAAATACGACTATAAATACCTATTGTATGAAGAAAATATATTAATGTTAACATTATTAAAATTTATGTTACATTTATCACTCAAAATGTTCTTCAATGTTTCTGTTATATGTCGATTTTATTCTTGCTTGCTGGTGAACTGGACAATCACAGAGAATATGTTTTATGTTTAATTATTCAAAGAATTGTACTTTTATTTTAGGCATTAGTTGTATAATATTAAGGTGATGTAACTACCAGCAAATAGAAATGTTGAATTTATTTATATACATATTAATATTTTAATATCTAATGTTTCGCTCTTCTAATACGTATATTGTATTAAAATACTCATAGTTTATTATGCTAAGTTTTCTATCATGAATGGTATTTTAAAAACGTCCGGAAATTAATGAATCATTTTAGTATGATAGGTCTTAAGATTCAAAATTAGTTTTTTCAATTATTCAATATGCGCAAGCTCTTATCTATAATATAATATTTACTCAAATAAACGGTCTTCATCCTGGTCATTCTGTGGTAAACTTATATGATGAACTCTGGCGGTACATCCAAACATAACTTCACAGGGCGATTCACCAATTCCTATTATTTTTCTCATAAATATTCTTAAGACCCACTTAGTTTTTTACTCACCACTACATATAAAAGATCCTTGCACCATCCAAAATCTTGTTTTTCGGCCATCCAAGCGGTAAGAATTATGTAGTTCGGCTATTAATGAACTTCCCTTCTTGTCCAAATGAAGTTTTACCGAACTTCCCTTCTTGTCCAAATGAAGTTTTACCTACTTGAACCTCAAATATTAATCAAATCTGCATGTGCCTTAACTTCAAAACATCCCGACAAGAAAGCTTGTATGTCATCATTTGCTTTACATCAGTCCACGGCGATCTTGCAGTTTAGTCCGCCTAAATATTACCCATGCTATAAATTGACACTTCTACGAAAATAAAAGTTAATTTATATATCTGAGGGCAAGGGAAAGGTTTTTGTCTCTCTTTGAAGTTAATGGTTCTTGATATATTTTGGTCCATTTGGACCAATTCTCTTAATCGAATTATTAAAATCACTGAATTAGAATTAATATTGATTAAATTACATAACCATAACCCAAAATTATGATTAACAACATATTGGCTATGTTCAGGGAGTCGCTCTCTGCACTATCTCGCACTATCAGCTGTTCACTGAGCTCGATGATAGTACTACAAACGCTATCGTGACGTCATTAATTTTTGTGTGTCGTGTCATAAATGAATGCTATCAACACTATTTATTCCGAGGTAGTGTTTGGAGGACAGGAATACTGTATATCTGACATAGACGTCATACTGACACTGACATAACAAACCGATAATCGTTTATGATCCGTTTTCCAAAGCGGAGAGGGATGAGTATCTACTTAATAGGATAAGTTAAATAAATAATTTAACTGAAATATTTTCACGCAATGAGGAAATTCAGGTGCAATTAAGATGCAGTGGTCAACAAATTATTCTGCAAGAGAATACTCGTATACTGGTATGTCTACGTTTGATTTATTCTAATTATTAAATCCTCATTATTATTGGAATTATTTTCAATCTAGTTTTTGAGATACGTTGGCACCGAAAAACTAACCCGTCGTAAATTTTACCAAAAATTAAAGAAATTAATGACAAATATTATTTATTTAAAATTTATTAGAAGTTTACATTTTAAGTGGTAATTTTTACTTATAACAATGATACTAGAATGACCATTCTGAGAAAAAACTAACAAGATGCTCACCAATATTGAGGTTTGCACAAACGTGCAGAAAATTGTAAGTATAAACCAGATATTCAGACAGAGATCTTTGCGCAGGTTTGAAATTAGTAGTTATGGTATGGCAAATAGATATGCTAGTCAATACTTAAGTTACTGCTAAGCAGTTTCAGGTTGTCCCACATAAGATCCTCTATCCCCTTATCTCGGATGATATTCTATTTAGGAAAAAAGTTAAATACAAATTATTATTGTTTTTAAGGGAACTCTTATAGTATATTCTTTTCACGTATGCAGGGTGCTCAGTTGTCCACGGCCTGGAATCAACTCTTGAAACTGAAATGGGGCACCCTGTATATTACTTTGGATTTGGATTCCTCATAAGAAATAAGAATGACTTTCAATAAGATATTATATAGCTATCTCTCGTGGTTTAGGAATTAATAGCAGTTTTATTTATTTTTTTGCTAAAAACGTGTTTATTTAAGGTAGTAGAAAAACATATAAGTATATCATATTTGTAAATATGCCATTTTCATGTTTAAGACAACATCCCAACCCATAACTTTAACTGTTTCCTATGACTACAAATTATACAGGGCCATCTCAGAAATTGATCCGATCTTAATATATAAAATCATCTATAAGTCGATAATTTTAAATAGAACACCCTATATATCATGGCCGATTTAGATTGTTCACAAAAAAATAAGATAACTTTGTATAAAATGCCCTATACCTATCTTTATCGGTTTAGAATATATTCGCTATTAAACATTTTTTATGTAATAAACATATCTTTCGTTTGAATTTAGTGAGGAAATACGTTACAATTATTTATTAACGGGCGGATTGTAACAGACTTTCAACAATATGCAGTAGTTTAGAACTCCAACTAATATGTCTGTATTTTTTGAGAGAATAATTCACTAAAAATCACAAAACTAAACCAAATATTGCTTGTAATCAAAATCAGCTAACGCTGCAAAATCAAAACTGCCATGGAAAATAAATAAAGTGCTTTGGAAACCAACGTTAATAAGAGCTGTCAAATAATAATTTTGTTTTGCGTTTAGTTTATCTTTAGCTTATAATGTCTTATAGTGCCGAAGAAAGGTTAAATTTATATCAGTGCTATCTCCAAAATAACAAAAGCATTGCACTGACTATTAGAGCATATCGTCAAAAGTATACGGAAAGAAGAATACCGGAAAGATCCATATTTGGGCGAGATCTCGAACAGCATGGTGTTTTAAAGTATGGAAAAAGAAATAAACCTAAAAATATCTTGGATGATGAAGCATAATTGAATATATGTATGTATTTCGAATAATTTACAGAAAATTCCATCAGAGATGCAGAAAAAGACTTAAATATTGCTAGAACTGATATCCATAGATTACTGGTAATGAATAATTACAGTACGTTTAATTTCGCTATATTACAACACATAGAACCTAGTGATCATATTCTACGCTTGGAATATTGTAACTTCATGATGGATTGTCATTTTTGTGACCGTAATTTTTTTAACAATATTTGTTGGACGGACGAAGCGATATTTACTACCTCAGGGATATTTAATAGAAAGAATACTCATTATTGGTCGCAAGAAAACAAAAACAATATTAAAACTATAGAACATCAAGGTCACCATAGTGTTCACTGCTGGTGTGCGATTTACAGGAATCAAATAATAGGTCCTCTATTTCTGGATACCCATTTAAATGGTGCGTGGTACAGGAGCTACTGACTGACAATATCAGACCGTTACTAGAGATGCATGGTAACATAGACAATATTATTTACCAAATGGATGGAGCACCTTGCCATAACACCAAGTAAGAAATTATTTGAATGAAAACTATGCAGAGGTCATTGGGCCAAATGGAAATATTCCTTGGCCTCCGCGGAGTCCAGATTTGACTCCTCTGGACTATTTTCTATGGGAAACATTAAAGGATACAGTTTATAAAAAAAACCTCAAGATATCGATGACCTAAGAAATCGATTAAGGGAAGAAATTCGAAATATCAGTGATGGTGTTGCAGTAAGAGAAGAAAACTAGAAGTCATCTACACAACTTGTATTGCTCAGAATGGAGGGCATGCAGTACATTTACTTTAATTTTCCGTTTTGTATTACACATTTTTTATTGGTTCTTTCGTTATATGTATTTGTTTTTTATGTTTCACTATTTTTTCATCTTCTTGCTATTTAATAGTTCACAAAATTGTATTGTTAAATATTAGAACATATCTGTATTTGTTAGAATATCGTTGAAATAAAATATTTATTTTACCGGTTATTGAATGAATTATTTTCTCAGAAAATAGAGACCTGTTGGAATTATAAACTACTATATATTGTTGAAAGTCCGCTACAGTCAGAGCGTTAAGAAGTATTTGTAACGAATTTCCTCTATAAATTCAAACGAAAGGTATTTTTATTGCATAACAATGTTTAATAGCAAATATTTTCTAAACGGCTAGAGATAGGTATAGGGTATTTTATACAAAGTTACGTTATTTTTTTGTGAACAATCTAAATCGGCCATGATATATAGGGTGTTTCATTTAAAATTATCGACTTATAGATGATTTTATATTTCAAGATCGGATCAATTTCTGAGATGACCCTGTATAATTTATACTCAAAGGAAACAGTTAAAATTATGTATTGGGATATTGTCTTAAACATGAAAATGGCATATTACCAAATATGATACACTTATATTTTTTTCTACTACCTTAAGTAAATACGTTTTTAGCAAAAAAAAGAATAAACCTGCTTCTAAATCCTAAGCCTCGAGAGATAGCTCTATAATATCTTATTGAAAATCATTCTTATTTTTTATGAGGAATCTAAATCCAAAGTAATATACAAGGTGTCCCATTTAATTTTCAAGAGTTGAGTCCAGACCATGGAAAACTGAGCACCCTGTATATGTGAAAGGAATATAATATAGAAGTTCCCTTGAAAGCAATAATAATTTGTATTTAACTTTTTTTTCCTAACTAGAATATCTTCCGAGATAAGGGGATAGAGGATCTTATGTGGAACACCCTGTACATGTTCCAGCTTTAGTGAGAATACGAATAAAATATAGCTATTATGTTCTCAAATTTATCCAATGTATTGACGCTGATTCTATTACATCATTTTTAATTATATTTTTCAGATGAGTCTCTTCATAGACAAAAAATAAGTCAATTTTATTATCTCCGTTTGTGCCTTAACTCCTTAACCTCAATGTGACAGCAAATGACAGAATGTGAACGTAAACGCAAAATAGTGTTCATGGAGCTTGCTATCACTAACATACAATTAGCTCCATGAACAGCATCGGTAGTGTTTGATAGTGCAGATAGCGACACCCTGAACACAACCATTGTCACATGCATTTTGATTGTGACCTATGACATTTGTCAGTTGGGAGAGAAATACTGCTACCGTGTTGCCGTTTAGTTAGAGTATACTTTAGGTATACGTTTGACGAATATTATTAATGCGTTAAGGATGTACCATTTTCGAATAAAAGCGAAGTTGATTGCATGTTTAGAAAAAAAGATTTTACTATCAGGTTCATTATTACATTTCACTTAGGTATTTATCCGACATTTATATCACTTAGGTATTTACAAACAGGTAAAATGTTAGCTCTGGCAACACCGTAGAGTCTTGAAAAAATAAATTGTGAAATTTGGTCTTACATATAGTGATAATATAAATATTACAGCCTTTTACGAGTTGAAAACATTCTCAAATGATTACTTATCATTGTAGGATTGTATTATATACAATATCTCATTAATTTCAAGCCATATTTTTAAATTAATCGGGAAAAATCATTACGTGACCTAGAAAATCCAACATTTTTCTGTAAATAATGCTTCCGTAGGCAGAAGTACGAGGTACCGCTCTCACCTCTGCAAACTACAGTTTGCATTGATATGCATCATTTGTACGTGTAACTCTGAGTATTGTATCAAGTATATCTAGTTTATATCTGAGATGTTTCAGATTTTTATCAACAATCTTTCTCTTGTTATTGTTATGTTTACTCTTCATTTTTTTTTCATGGGAATGTCTAAATCAAAGTAAAATTTCAATTCATCATGCAGGTTTTTAGTGGATGATGTTTTAACTACAAAATTGCAGACTATCGATGAATGTAGAGCTCCCGGGTGTTGTTCTGGATGGTTCTTTTATTATAAGTTTAATATTGTGAGAAAAAAAAACTTATTTTATTGATTGTAACTATCGTTATAACTTTATTTTATTACAATTTGGAAATTTCATTACTGAATTAATTATCTATGTGTTACTATGACTCAAAATTACTTTCATGTTCAAGGGGGCTGGGGCTCCTCTTTGATTAGTTCGCTATATAAATCATTTGGAGGTGTTTGATTAATGGGACATTCAAGCAGTATGTGATCTCATGTTTCTTCCGTACCACACTCACAGTTTGGAGTATCTTTAATACCTATTCGGAATAAATGTTTATTATTGATGCAATTTCCCGTTTTCATCCTGCATTGTAATATGTCTTCTATCCATATATGAGTATTTTTAATACCATGTCTCTCTAGTCTCTACGGTACTCGGTACTCGTAATTTTCATGTATTTTCTCATACGTTTTACCTCTGGTTTGTATTTCTATTTTCCATTTCCTATAATATTGATCTAATATTTTACTTTTTATGATGGAGGTATGATGGAATTTTTATCTATTTCCATGTTCATTGGTTTGTTCAAAGTTGTTCCTATTTTAGCTAATAAATCAACTTGTTCGTTTCCTGCTATGTTAGAAAGTCCGCAATCATGCAAATTCGAAAGTAGTACCGTATAGTGGGGATACTTTGATCAAATTTAAAATTCAAACGAGAATACCTTTTTTTCTTGCAAGAAAAAAAAAGGAAATACCGGCCTGTCCCTCACGTTTAAATCAATAGTTTCGAATAAGAAATAAAAATCGTATGAACAATTTTATAATGAATTTGGGGACACTTTGATCACCATCGCTTTTTTATGTATTATCAAAGTAACCCCTTCAAAATGAGCAATAAGACAAAATATATATAACTTATATTTTTAGTTCCGTTCAATGGATAAATTGTTATGAAGGGCAAAACCCATTGTTCTATAGTTAATCTTTATTTAGACTCCATTTTTGCTGCAGATAAACATCAAAGTTACATACAAACGTAACATTTATTTCTTATTTGGCACAAAAATGTCACCTTAAACTTAAATATTGTTAACTCATTCTATTACAGCCTTAAACTGAAATATTTGAAAAGGAAAATGGGGAACATAAATCTAAACTTCAACGACTTTGATTACACAATTAAACGCACAAATACAGTTGTCCTTCGAATCACTCGCTAATGTTGAATTGGGCAAGATTTCAAGAATGACAGTTTTATCGATAGATTTCATACCCATAATAGCGAGTTCAGGTTCGGAGTCTATAAATTGGCAAGCATTTTTAAAGGTTGTCTTCCCCCTGCGTGAGGAGAACTTTGCCGGAATATAATATCCTTCTTCTACTTGTCTATTCATATTCTCTTCTGTCGCCATCGATGTATAAGGCTGTGGAGAGGAAGATTCAGGCTGCAGAGAGGGTGGATCAGGCTCTGAAGCTGGAGAATCCTGCTGGGGCGAAGAAATTGTTGAAACACTACATTCAATATGAATAACGAGGCGGGTTTTCTTTCTTCTTGGGCTTTCTGAGGTTGCATCAGGAAATCTTTTCTCTTTGAGCAGTGAAATTAAGGCATTTTCAACACTCTCGGTTGCATCTTCACAATCATTTTGTTCAGAAAATCTTCTGTCAGAACTGGTTTTGTAGATTTGCATTTTGGCAGAACGATTGATGTTTTCACTCTTCAATAGATTTATGTTGGCGTAGAAAGCCTTAAAACCTGCTTGTATTCCATCTTTAATGGATGTTGTACACTGGGGTTTATTGTCTATCCGGTTACCAAGATATTTAAAAGTTGCAACTCCTTTAAACGTACACTGGGCTATTTGTAGATCTACCGGTGTTTGTTGTGTCTTGTCCGCTGTGAGGTACATATACTGGGCCTTGCATACGTTAACTTCTAGTCCCACTTCTTTTGCTGTCTCTTCGAGGTCTTTGTACACTTCAACGAGCTTGGTCTTACTTCTGGTGATGAGTCCAATATCATCGGTGTATGCACAAATCTGCGTTGATTTGTTATATATTTTTCCTCGTTGGTCTATATTCCTAATGACAGAGAGAAGGATAATAAAAAATGTCGAAGAGAGTCCATCTCCCTGCCGTACTCCTTTATTGATGTCGAAAAGATGGCTTAATTGGTTGTCTATCTTAACTTGGGCTTTAGAGTCCTTCATTGATACCATTATTAGGCTAATCAGTTTTTTGGCTCTTCCAGGTCTTTCAGGACTTCTTTTACCGTGTTTCTTTTGCAGTTGTCAAAAGCTTGTTTGAAATCTACGAAGAGTATATGGAGGTCTATATCGTGTTCGTTGCATTTTTCCATGATTTGACGTATGACAAAGATTTGATCACTTGTATCTCTGTCTCGCCTAAAGCCACACTGGTATTCGCCAATCTTTTCGTCAGCTATTTGCTTTGGAAGGTTGTTCAGTACGGAGGTGAAGACTTTATATGCAGTGTTCAGTAGCATGATACCACGGGAGTTGTTGCAGTCGGTTTTGTCACCTTTCTTATGCATCGGACACAGCACACCAACAGTCCAATTCTCCGGCATCATTTCCTTCTCTCAAACTATCCGTATGATTCTGTTGTCCGTAGCACCTCCTCCATACTTCAACAGCCAAGCAATGATATGGTTTATTCCGGTTGTTCTTCATTTTCTCTTTCTGTTTTACGGATTTCTTGCAGAGTTCTTCTCTCTTTGGCTACTGTTCTCGTGTGTTTTGAATACTGAGCTCGTTTTCATCTTCGTTCAAAAGGGTTTTGAAACGCTGTGTCCATCTATTGAGAATCTCTTCGTTGTTGGTCAACATCCCTCCGCTTAAGTCCTTGCACGCATTAATTCTGGGTTGGAATTCTCTCTTCATTCATGTTTATAGCTGCGTAGAACTTTCTCTGTTCATTTTCTTTGCGTAATGCATCAATTTTCTCCGCTTTTTCTTTCATTGCTGCCTTTTTCCTCTTCTTGAGAAGTTTCTTTGATTCTCTTCTGACTACGGTAGTTCCTTACATTGTTTCATGTGTTCCTTCTTATTTTCATTTTCCTTGCGTTGTTTTTCTCACTTATGATCTGTGTGCATTCCTCATCGAACCAGTCTTCATTCCTGCTTTGTTCTTTTTCTCCTAGGTTTTCCTTCGCCACTTTCAGTATAAGTTTTTGTTTCTTAACTCTGGAAAATCTTGTCCCTCCAGTGTGATCACCTCTTCTTTGGAAAATTTAGGTTTGCTTCATAATAATTTGCATTATCAAAAGCCATTTTTTCTTTAATGTTTTTTTCGCTTTCATATTCCTTACAAATGCGATCATTAGATTTGTTTAAGTCATTTTTTCTTTAATCTTTTTTTCTCTTTCATATTCCTTACAAATGCGATCATTAGATTTGTTTAATGAACTTTTACAGTGATAACATTTAATTTTATTGCATATTTCATATTGTTTCTGATTTTCATGTTGATCCCATCAGCTGTTACATTTTTATAAAATTTCATCTTGCTTAGTTTGTTTTTAATTTTTTATATTTTCAAAGTTTTTTCTATTCATTATATTCTCTACTTCTAAATCCATACTATCACGATCTGCTGAACTGGTATATATATTCTAATCGCTCATCTTTTCAGAATCTCACTAATCTATTGTTTAATTATCAAATTACTTATAGGATTAGAAATGTGTAACTTACAAAGGATATTTGTTAGTAAAGCACGACCTGCCTCCTCTTAAGAAGAATTTCCGATTTCACGTAAATATCTCACTCTTCAAGTTCACTTTTTGAATTCCCGATCGGAAATTGGTCTTTTATTTGTTAATTTTATTTTCCCGCTGATGAAAGGTTATGTTTATTCGATTCATCGATGTCATCTTTCTGTGCGTTCGCATTGACAGATGACTTTGGTAGTTCAGATGCATGGTTTTGTTTCTCACTTCTCTCGGGTGTTCTGTTTCTATGTATGTTTACATGTTTTTGTTGCAGTATTTGATTGAATGGTTTCTTATTTATTTCCTGATCTCTAAAACTAAACTTTTCCGACAGTAATTTATTATTTTCCTTCAAAATTTTGTTTTTTTCTTGACATTCTTCCACGGCATATGTAAAAGACAGCAGGGAAACTCGATAAAATTTCATGTCATAGGAAATGTTCACAACAGGAGCGTATAAACAGATAAAGCGTCTGTCTTTGGTATATTCCAAATGAAGGTTTATATATATATTATAAAATTAAATATTTTAAATCTTGACTGTATTTCATTATAGAAGCTATAGTATAATTCATAACTGAGAATTTATAAAAGTGATAGTTAATATTATTTATGACACTTCAAAGGGAAAAAAGACAAATAAAATTTAAATTTCTTTGTTCCTACATAATATTGATACAAATTACTCAATTATGACGCCATATAATTACTTTTCTTGCAATACTTTTTTGGTATTTGAATAATTTATTTATGTATTTCAATGTATAATGTATAATAAACTCTTAATCTAATGTTGTTTGAAGTTTATGTTCAATCTGAAATAAATTCAGAAACATTTTTGGTTGGGGAGCCAATATTTCAAAATTATTTTGAAATCCATATTCAATTTTTGTGATTAAATCCACAAACGTATCATTGGGGTTATTTAAATTTTCAAATACACTTCTTTCTTTATTCCCGTAGGCCTGAAAGAAAATAAATAAAGAGGAGTCATCGAACTATTGCCTTTCTTTCGAGAATTTAGTACACACATCACAGATGTGAATTTTGAGGGCTTTTCGCAGCAAATACCCACAAACATATCTCACAAAGTTTTTCTATGACTCATCATCTCTTTGGTATAGTCCATTTGAGAAAGGTGTAGAGTAATAAATTATGATAATGAAGGGATCTCTATTGTATTCTGCCATATAAGCGCCATAATACAATAGAGATCCATTCATTATCATAATTTATTACTCTACACCTTCCCCAAATGGACTATAGTCGGTGTCAATTGGTTCAGTATTCACTATTTGGGGGTACCTAAAGTGGAACTCTCTATGGGAAAGTCATGCATTTTCAATAGCATTGGCTCTGAATCTGCTTCACAATTTTCTTTGCCTGAGTGAAATAATTTTGGCATAATATTTTCTTAAATGATTTTTGAACTTGGATTGGGGTGGGATTCCTACAATTTCTATTTTGTTGCCTAATGGCCTTAAAGACATTTTTTAGGCAATCTTGATTCAGTCTTCTTTTTGATATAATAGGCCCCATCCACACTCCAATTCCAATTTGTCTTATAAGCCCAGGTAGAATTTCAAGGACCTAGGGGTATTTTGAAGATAATTATAGCCACAGAGTAATAAAGTATATACCCTACCCTAATAGCTATATTGTATTCGGTTTCCACTCGAATAAGCTCAATGAAATACTGCCGTAATAATTAGCGGATATACCAGAATGAAATTCTTAAAAGAATAGGTATCCGTTTGCATGTACGCATTCTACGTACAAATCTGCTCTAACCGCCTTCGAGCAGATAAACGCATAAATTATAACCCGTAATTGCGCAAAAAAATTTCTATATGTGTAGTGAATACGTGCTCATATAATATTTTAAAAAAGAGATTTTATAAAACTACTCTTCAAGCATTATGCCTACATATATCGAAAGCAGCTATTTATCATTAATTCTCATTGTATTATTCGGCAAGGGTAATTGATCACTAAATAAAGCATTTAAAAGAATAATGGCCTATAAATATTAGCCTATAAAATTTAAATTTTATTTTACATACCTTTTAAGATCAGTTGGAAACTTACAAGCTTCCATGAGGAGGCGAACTAGAAACGGAGGAGAACAGGTTTTAGTCTGTGAAGATCCGACACTCTTCCGATCAATGATTCTGATCGGTTCGTCTTATCGAAAATTTCCTACATCCCGCCTCAAAAAAAGAATGCATGCTGCTCCCACATCATCTGGTGATCCTTTTTTGTGGCCCGCCTCATAAAAGTTCCACAAAAATGTCAAGACGTTTGAATAAAATCTTTCAGTTTTACAGGCCAGTATCAAAAACATAGATTTAGTTATGTATTGGGTTACTGGTCCGTCACTTAAAAAGTGCAGGTTTTCTACTGTGTGGGGCAAAGGCATGAACACTGTTTGTAAATGTGCCCAAATGGATGCGGCATTGTGAGCTAAATTTAATGAAATATTACAATAAGAAGTTGTTGAATCTTTGATGTAAACAACCGTTGTGTGAACTGAAATTTATGTACGGGAACCCTACAAATAATATGCTTGAATTTTCCGGTACAACTGAAACAATGCTTATGGCATCAAATTGGGACAAAACTATGATATAAATCATTCATCTTTCCAAACACCGCAATTTTTACATGTGTACCATCACAGCGACCATCAGCACCGCTTCCCTATTTTACATCAATGCAAACTGTAGTTTGCAGAGGTGAGAGCGGTATCTCTCACTTCTGCGTACAGAAGCATTATTTACAGAAAAATGTTGGATTATCAAGGTCACGTAATGGTTGTACCTAAGTGAAACTGACAAAGTAATTATGATCATGATTGTAAAATCATTTATTATTTAAAAAGCATGCATACTCATACTACTTCGCTCTTAATCGAAAGTGGTACATTTTTAAGGCACTAATAATATTTGTCAAACGTATACTACTACTATACTATACTAAATGGCAACAATGAGGTAGATGTAACAGTAGCAGAGAACAGAGACGTATATGGAACTGCATAGCGATCGGGAATTAGACGTTTTCGTTATTCTATTTATTAGTCTATGGTTTTCGTACGCTGTGGGTTATTAATTAATTAATTAATATTTGATACCTAGTTATATTTCTTCTAACATTGCCTACTCGTGCATACATTTTTTTGGTTTTAGCTTTTGGTTCAGATCACACAATATAGCTTTTTTATAATTAGACGCGGCCCGCTGTTGATAAATATCTAGGTGCATTTCAAGTTATGAAATACAACACACTTTGGTTTTTCTTATGGAATGTTTATAATTTTAATTTATTTTTCAGATCAAAATGGAAAACAATGTCAGTTTATTAATATGACTTTATGTTTATAGCTAATATTTTATGAGATGTTAATTAAAGGATGAGAGAGTCAGTATGTAGTTATTCGCGATTTCACAATTTTTTTGAGTATATCTATATTCATGTCCCCAAGAATAATGGTAATGTTACTACCATTATCAATGTTGTGCAAATATGCTTCAAGATCTGTAACATTACATTTAATTTCTTGGCAAGCGCTGAAAAGAAAGATGCAGCATATATATACAGGGTGTCCCACTAAGGTCAGCGAGGTAGGATAATAATAAATCGAAATATTAACGTATTGTTTTGGTACCGGAAATGAAAAGTTCATTACATTCTG
The DNA here is from genome assembly GCA_958507055.1 of Crioceris asparagi. Classification (NCBI taxonomy): domain Eukaryota; kingdom Metazoa; phylum Arthropoda; class Insecta; order Coleoptera; family Chrysomelidae; genus Crioceris; species Crioceris asparagi. The sequence continues at coordinate 43,288,905 of OY293829.1, forward strand.
CGTAATTTTGGTCCTAACACTTTTTCCGTATTTTTGATTATATGGGTGGGGGGAGTACTTTATTAAACGGCTGTAATCTCCTAGACGCGTTATCTAAATCTAATAAGTTTAGTCATGTTTGAAAGATAACTCGACGCTTATTTTAAAAATAATGTCGGATGTGTTCGCAAGTTCACAACTTTACTCCTAGAGAGCACTGATAAACCAATATTCAGTTTTCATATTTTTTTGTTAAAAAATTAAATGACACGATACATTTATTAATCATTGGTATTAAGAGCCACATAATTAGCTACATTTTGGCGAAAGCCGCGACTCGATATCTTTACTCGTTTTTGAGTTAATGTAAAATTGATATTTTTGTTTTATTAAGAAAGTAATAATCATTATCACTACGTATTTAAAGATATAAGTTACTTATTGCTCAGTCAGTTAGGTTAGGTTACCGCCGAGTAAAAAAAACTATTTCTTTAGGTACTTTAATCATAATATCCCTAAAAATGTTGATAGCTGCGCAATTTTACTTTGCCGATAGACCATTGGATTATTTTTATTCGTTCTTAAGTTAGCGTAAAATTAATTTTTAAAGAAAAAATAATTGGGGCCATAGAACCAAATGGTTTTTTGATCGACGAAAAAACGAGAAAAAAATATAATTATCTATTTACGCAATATTAGTGGATTAATAACAACGTAAAGTAAAACATAAAAATAATTATTTGATTGAATTAATAATTTCAATAATACGGACATGGACACAAAACTACCGTCAGCTTCGGCTGTTGGGGATAACATTGAAAACGTTGGACAATTAAGTAAAAAGAGTGTTTGTAAATGTGTACTGTATGTGCTTCTCTTACTTAAGATTCCACCGCACGCCACTGCTCATAACAACAATTAATGATAACTATGTGCTGGTTTCGGATTTGCTATTTTCTAACAAAAGCAGAAAAACATTTTTATTTATTTTCTTTTTAATCAGTCTATCAGTATTTTTGTTTCGTTTGAGATTACATTTTACAATAATTCAAAAACGAGTAAAGATATCGGGTCGCTAAACTGTAGCTATTTATATGGCTGTTAATACCAGTAAGAAAAAAATGTATCGTGAAAAGTGAATATTGGTTATTCAGTGCCCTCTAGGAGTAAAAGTGTGAATAAGCGCAATACGCGCAATAAGCGTTGAATTATCTTTCAGACAAGACTAAAGTCGTTAAATTTGGATAACGCGTCTAGGAGATTAAAGCGGTTTAAGAAAGTACTGTCTCCCAGCTCCCCCACCCTTATAATCAAAAATACGGAAAAGTATGCAGACCAAAATTACGCAAAATTTCATGAACTTTCCATTTCCGGTACTAGAACAATACGTTAATGCATCGATTTTTTGAGAAAAAGTTAAATCTAATTTATACCATGGTAATTACGCAACCTAGCGGCCATTTTGGAAATGTGAAAGTATCAGCTGAATTTCTTTAAGCCGATTTTTTTTTCCGAAGTCGTAGGGTTCACGCTTTCCCTATTATCCTACCTCGCTGACCTTAGTGGGACACCCGGTATATATATAGGGTGGCTCATGGTCGATGGTTAGTAGGTCATCGAGATAATGTTTATGGATTCTGAATAAAGAAATTTGTCCTGCGTTATACAGCGTCGTTCAAAATGTGTGATTTTACTGCTAGATACGAAAATGTGTTTTTTTAAATGGAACACCCTGTATATTATAAAATATCCTGAAAGATACCTAAATTTCCTATACCTAAGTAGCTTTAAAAAAAATGAAATTATATTTCTCATATTCATCTAGGTTGCTATTAAATGTCATCATCCTACATGACATTATGAAAATTTGACAATTAGTGCATTATTAATTATATCTTTAAGTATTTCTCAACGTAAGTGATTTGAAATGAATGAAATAACAATTTAAACGAAGTTCTATTAAAATTGTTTATTCTTCATGGAAAATGTGTGGAAACTATCGCAACGATACTCTTCCAATGACAGATTGTCCACGAAGTCGTTCACAACTGACCTTAGAATTTCCAAATATTTCTCAGAATTCAACGGTTCATCTTAAAATAAGGAAACTTATTCGGTGATCCTTTATAAGGCAAAATACGTTGAAACTAAACTTCTCCTGAAATCCCATTTCCTTGACAATATTTGGATTTTGATCAGCACAGAAATGCCTGTTCCTTCTATAGAAATTCCTTCTCTGGAAAATTTTGATTCGTTTGTTTAAATAATTCTTTTCAAGAGTTCAGGATCTTCTTGGATGCGAAATAGGATTGTTTTGCAAAAGTGAACCCTACTTTGATGATCTTCTGGTTTTAGAGCTAGAACTTTAGTAAACTTGTACGGGCGCATTATGGATGGATAATCAACTGCATTGAAGAACTAGTTGCCAGTGAAATAAGGAGGGCTACAACTATATCTACAAATAAACGGACATCGAAATGTTTGGAAGCCAATGGTCGGCATTTTGAAAACTAATTATGAACCTTTTCTAAATTTTAACAGATAGTTAATGAAATTATTTCATTTAATTATCTGCACGTTGTTGCGATTGTTTCCACACATTTTCCATGAAGAATAAACAATTTTATTAGAACTTCGTTTGAATTGTTATTTCATTCATTTCAAATCACTTACGTTGAGAAATACACAAAGGTATTATTAATAATGCACTAATTGTCAAATTTTCATTATGTCATCTACTATGATGACATTTAATAGCGACCTAGATAAATATGAGAAATATAATTTGATTTTTTTAGACAATTGCTCTTATCTCGGAATTCTGGCTACTATAGGAACATGATACATCAAATCAAAGGAAATTTAGGTATCTTTCAGGATATTTCATAATATACAGAAAGTTCCATTAAAAAACGCATTTTTAAACATTTTTGTATCTAGCAGTAAAATCACACATTTTGAACGACCCTGTATAACGCAGGACAAATTCCTAGGAATTGAAATAACTCTCGAGAACCGTTAGAGATAGGTGTAAGTAAGTGTGACAAAAATATTAAGAAAGTGAGGACAAATGCAAAACGCAGTAATATATAGGGTGTTCTATTTGAAAAAACAAAGATGCTGCTACTTTTTGGTATAAGCGACAACGCTGCATCGATGAAAATATTTTAGATCGATAGATTAGGAGCAATTACTTGAACAACCAAATTTTCAGAACGATCCTATGTCCCGTTCTCCGTAAACGTCTAAGGTACCATCGACCGTGAGCCACCTTGTATATACATATATATTTGTATTTACAATCAATATGATTATTGAAAATTAAAGTTAGTCCGTGACAGTTAAGCGACTTCCAAAAAAATCCGTATCCCCAAAAAAACATTCCCAATGTAAGACTTTTGGAGGTGAGAGCTATATTCTGAAAAACTCGACAAAAAAAATCTCAAATCTTTCGCATACGCTCAGTAAGAGCTCCACACCCATACAACTTTTTATTTTTCTTTGTATACGAATTTTGCTTTAATGGTACATTTTCATCAAGTGATTCTATCGCTTCTCACCGCCCCCAATATTCCTTCCATGACGTTGAAACATAAGTTGTTCATTTTTTTTTTCAACTCATAATATGTTTTATACATACTCCACGACTTTCTAAGTCTCCTTAATTCGGTGTTAGCAATTATTTTCATTAGGTTTAAATATACAGGATGTTTCATAATATATGCGCAGGACTTGAGGGTGTGATAGATAGCTCGTCCAAAAAAATAAAAAAAAAATAACTTATCCTCTTGAATATCGTTGCGTGTTTTTCTGCCCATTTCCTACGCCAATGGAAAAATTACAGTTTTAAGATGCCCATTTGAACCGGCAATGTTTTCTACAAAAATAACCTTTTGGTCGTGAGCTCTGAATTCGACCGTTTTCGTGAAAAATCAATTTTATAATTAGAGGTCACGACCAACAGTACCTTTTTGGTGTAGAAAACAGGTTCAAATGGGCATCTCAAAACCGTACTTTTTCCATTAGCGTAGAAATTGTGGAGAAAAACACCCACTACTACTTCAAAATCTTCACCATTTATGACAAAAATGTTGTTCTGACTCAAAACTTATACGATAAACGGTTCAGGAGATAGTCACAAAAAACGATTTTTTTTAATTTCAACGCCCTGTAGGTATCTCGAAAATGACGCATTTTAAACTGTTGTTCTGATATAATCGTATTAGTAAGTACTTCTTACATTTTTTACGATTATTTCTCTTAGATACTTGAGTCGTCTTTCTTTTTCTTTGTATTCAGGTAATAACAAATAAACTTGTTTTTGCGGCTATTTCCTCTTTAAATAATTTTGACCTTTTTTTAGGTGACATGCGGCATGATGCTTTAAAACAGATAAACATCACATACTATTAGACAATATAGCCAGTTGATATAAGTGAGCGTCAGTCCCTGACCACTTCGTTAGTCCTAGTCACACTTACAGCAAGGGCTTGACGGTTCAGGGACTGACGATTCAGAGGAAAACCAAAGAATACAGTGTTCGATAATAAATACTACAATATCTAATGTTATCTATCGAAAAAGATCAACAAAGGACTAGTACATAATAATTCATTTCAAATATTTTAGTATTATTCAACAATATAATCTTTATGTCCTACCTACTTTATATTCATCGCCAGTTAAACCTCGAAATTTTAAAATCCGTAAGCAGCTAGGGCTTGATGTTTAGAGTCGTGTACACAAATTTGACGTGACAAAATGTACCTAATGTTTCATAGTCAATTGATGCAATTAGGTTATATGCACTGATTTTAAACACTCTCTGATATAATAAAGTTAATCAAATGAATGTTTTTTGGAATATGAATGCCCAAAGAAAAATAAGAGACGCGCGGACCCGGGTCTGACGTTTGGCGTATGGAGTATCGGCAACGGTTTTAATGGCGCTACTCCTGTTTTGCCATAGGGTATCACAGAAGATGTGCAATTGAATTTCAGAATTAGCTCTTTCCATCATACAATACTGTCTTGGTAGTGTGAATAGACAAATATGTTTCAAATCTTAGATGATTTCATCATCTTATTCAATATGACTTCGCCAAGTAGGTATTCTGCGAAATTATTTTTCCATGAACCAATACATTTTCTAAAAATCCAAGAGAATTGAAGACTGACATAACCAACCATAATTTTTCGAGATTTCTTCTGAAGAGTTCACTTCCTTCAACCTTCCGCCAAAAGCGATTCATTTATGTTTCTCAGAATGTTTGAATCTTTGGCAATCCAGTTACACACACTGTGCATACAAAGTATGGAATAAATTCGTTATTTCATAAACTAAAGACGATTTGTATCGAGTATTTGTGACGTCATCACCCTTTCAAATATGTAGAGATGCATCATTCAAAAGAGCATTCGTTAATATTTCTTCTCGACCATTGGAAGATAACAGGCAAATTTCTTAATAAAAGTCGTCTGCTTGATAAAATATGACAACTAGTCTCTGTCTTCTTTAGAATTAGAATCCGTTCTTTTGTCACCAAAATAATTTTTTAAGAGATCATGATGAACCCTTTCAAATCCATCTATTTTGCAAACTTTTAAACTGTGGTTAGTTAGTAAACGAGAAAAACTAAGTTCGCTTTTTGTTGTAAATGACCACCTTTCACCGGCACTAAACTATTTGAATACAGAACAAGAAAGTACTGAAATTGTGGATTTTTGTTTCAGAAAATGCACTTCTTATTCACAAATTGTATTGCTAATGTTACGTCCTTATTTTTCCCTTGTTATTCTTATACTTAGGGATTTGTGGAATTTGAAGCTATGCTGTGCATTTGCTTTAGAATCTAATAATGGACTCTCTCGCCGATTACTTGCTTGAAATTTCATGAAGTAATTAGATAATTATGGATTGCTTAAATGTTCGCTTTCTTCCAAAGACTGAATAGTGAATATAATTTTTTAAATTCATCCGAAAATTCTATAAGCATTTCTAATTTTCCCTCTTTGATAGTATAGTTGGAAGTCGTTCAAGTAATAATAAACTTATATGTTCAGGATGACATAAGCTATTTTATTGTCTTTGCTTCATATTTGCATTGAGGCCGAGTACTGGTTAGATTCATCTTCTTCGGTATCAGAAGACGCACATTCCATTCGGGATAGTTTTAAATTCTAATAGGTCTTTCTGTTTCGTCAACAATTCTTATTCCAGTTCTTTCCTCTTAATATCCGCTCGTATTATCAATTCTTTCTAATATTTTATTGAATGTGCACTACATTCTAAACTGATGGATTTCCTGTCATGGATAGTATTTTTCACAGAACATATCTTCCTGGTGTCTACATTAGATGATTCCACGATAGACTTCTTGTCGTCATTGTCATGTCCAACATTTGATCCTTTAGAAGACATTCGTACATACCTACCTTGTTCTTACCGTAGACATATCTAGCATTTTGCATTTTTCTGCTATTCTGATACTTCTTCGGATGTCTGACACTTTGTCAATAGCCTAATTGAGTAATTGCTTCGAATGATTAATATCTACTAGTATAATAATGTTATAATCCTATATCGAAGAACTGAAAATGATATCTTAATCAAAATCAAAGTTTATTAGTTCAGTCTCTATTGATAACAACAAATGCGTGTAATGCAAGGGAAACAGTCTAACACAGTTCAGGTATTGTTTTTTTATTCACCTCTCTCTATTTTCATTAAGGTACTCTTCCACATTTATATGAATGATATTTTTGAGCCTACTTTTTTCTTGACATCTCCTTTTTTGATTTATATCCATAGGTTGATTCTAAAAGAAAATTGAGGTTTCTAAGAAAAATATGGATTTTACATTATTACCCTGGGATGTAACAAAAATTAGAATTGAATTTGGAAAAATAAACAAACAATATTATCGTGTATGATCAATGAAACATTCATGCCGTACACATCCCTACTGAACATGTTTTTAAAAGCATCGATTGCTTCTCTCACCTGTATAAATCCAACCTCCCTGAACTCAAAGTTTGGATAACTTTGTGACCTATCTGGTAGATATTTATAAAACTTGTCCGTTGTCTTTGGCATAGACACTGTTATCTTTCTCTGGTCTACTCGAGGAAAAGTCATTAAACACATTGGAAGTCAAATTTACATCTCGTTCACACATTCGATTTACACCCCATACCTGATTTAAAATGACCCAGGATGTTCTTACTACATTAGTTGTATTGAGAATGTGGTTTGTGGATGCTGTCTTTTTCGCCTCCTGAATTGTACGATTATACAGTTTCTTGAATGAATTTATCTCGTCTTTCAAAATCAGGGATGGTTTGTTTTGGTAGGCTTCTTGTAACAGGTGTAAAGCTTCCCTCATGTGAGGAATTCGGTCATTAAACGAAGTAATACCCCTATTTGATGGTCTAGAGACCCAGGAATTGCATACCTATATCAATTACATCCAAAAAGGCCTTGTATACATCATCCACACAGGAATCATTGTCATTTAAAAAAGTTCCAGTTTTGACGTTCTAGCAAGACATAAATTTTATTTATTTCCTTTTTTGTAATAGGTCTGTATGTCTATGCGTCCGGCATCGGATCCGAACCCATATCGACCAGCACATAGACAGCTGAGTGATTAGAGATATCTGGATTATAGACATTTGAATTTAATCTCAGTAAATCAACAAAATTGACAAAAATGTTATCAAGCAGTTTACAGTATGTGTCTCAAATATTTGTTGTTCTAAATTAAATCCCCTAAGCAAATGTGACAGATCAGTCTTTCGTTGATGATTGTATAAAAACTTACATTAAAATCACCATTGATAATGACATATTTTTCCTTTTGCCGTTTTTACTCTGTTTTTCACGATTTTTTTTGTTCAAAAAGCGGAATTCTTTCAATTAAACTCGATTATTTTCTTCTAGTAGTTGTTGTTATCCATTATCTCTTCAACTAGTTTTCTTCATATTCCGCTTCCACTTGCATTTTTTCATCTGGTCGACTGGACTTTTCCTGAAGTTTTTCTTGATTCTCCTTTAATATCATGACTTTGTCTTCCATATGCTATAAAATTTCTTGCAGATGTTCAGTTTTCTCCTCCTGTGATTTAATTTTCTCTTCATAAGTTGAGGTTATAGTAGCTTTAGGTTTACAACAGGGAGATTAACTCTTGAATGCTCATCAAAATATTTTAAGAACATGAATAGACGAGATAATCTAAATAGTAGGTATTCGGTTCGCCATGTGGTTTTCGCATAATGAGTATCCGTATCCGGTTAATTTTTGTAGAACTGTGCGTCTTATGAATTGTACATGCATGCGAACCTATCTTCTTTCTTTCAAATCTTGTGTAGGTACACTCCGTTGCACTATAATTACATGAGCATCTGTTTAACACATGAATAATATTTATGAATCCAGCGGTTATCATATAGAGAATTTATTGTTAAATACCGTCTAGCTTTCATTTAATAATGTCCTGAACCTTTATTAATAGAAAAGTCTTTATGTATTTTCTTGACAACTGTTGGTTTTTCAGATGTTTAGCAAGAGTACCTATCTTTTTAATTTTAAAAAGATTGGAGAATTTTAGCCTTGCAAAGAATAATTGATAATCAATCACAAACACATCACTAATATTGATAAGTTAAAATATACGCAACGGCATATACACATATAAGGTGTATCTAGTAAAAATATTGTTTTACAAAAAATTGGACCGACGTTATTAGTTAGTGCACTGAAAAGAATAAAATAATATTAATTCTGTTGGTGCTGTTAATTTTTAAGTTTTGCAGTTGCAGTTAGAGTGGCACCAGTTTCACAAGTATCAGCACCAATAGAAATAATATTATTTTATGCTTTTCAGTGCACCAACTAATAACGTCGGTCTAATTTTTTATAAAAAATATTTATTTCACACTTTTTAGTCACGAAAATCGTTGAACGTTCACTAATACCAATGAAGATAGTACTTATCCTATTACCCACGTATATTCGTTGCTTGTAACTCTTATAGACCAATTGCATTAAGCGAAAATTATTCTCCGCATGCGCAGCGAGAAGTTTGCAATGATCACTTTCATTTGAAATGTTGCTCTTCTGAACAGAATGTCTTATGCATGTGCCCAAATAATATTCTGCTAATGGCTGTTTGTGACCGTTTCTATAAATTTCTTTATATACTATGACATCTATGCCCTCTCACCAGAGAAAATTGCTTCTACATAAAGTTGAATAGAGGTAGGTATCCTATGGCCGATGGGTCGCGCATGCGGGGAATTTAAATCATTAATGCAATTGTAGGCCAGTCATTGGGGATTTGTACATGGAAATAACTCGGGAAGTTTTGAAATTTGGCAGGTTCGTAGGTTTGGGTGAGTAGAACTGAAATTCACAAAATGCACAATTCGAGACTTGCCGCCGGCGCCTCTATCTTGCCAAGTTGGCCGCCAAAAACGGTTTTTCTCAATTATCTCCAAAACTATGCTTCTTTTAAAAAAATATGTTGATAACAAAATGAAAGAAGAGAAAGTTTCATACAAAAAATGTACCTAGCATATTTTTGCTAAAGTGAACCGTTTAGGCAGAAATGTCGTCGTAAAGTTTAACATTTTGCGTAAGAGGCGATTTTTCGAAATAAAATTTGTAGTGGGTTGTCCAAAACTACTTCTTTAGGGTTTTTGACCGATGAGCCCCGAACGGAGGAAGTATCCAATTAATTGAGTAATGCATTAATTATTAATCAACATTTTTCATACCATCCATGGGGTTAAGTACACGGCGTGTTTTTTAACGCGGTTTTTCCTGTAAGCCTTTTCCACTTTATAAGTAGAAATACGTTTTCTATGTGCAATGGCCCGACGGATATGGCTTGTTAATATCATTGCTTTCAACGGTGAATATGTTTGTCTTTATTTCGGGATCAACGTCGGTTTCTTTTAATTCGTCGAATTCTTTTTCAGTCTACAAACCGATATCGAGCGGCAAGACCAAGTCATGATTGTCAGTTTATCCAGCTTCACTTTAGTCACATTTTCGCAGGTCGTCCCGTTGCAGACAGCGCAAATCATGGAGCATTTTAATCCTGCTTTTCTGCATCCGCAGGCTCTACCACAATTGGTCTTGCTCTTACATGACAAAAATACAAGTAGTGCTTTGGGAGCATGATCCTTTAAAGTGGTTACTGGGATGATGCCAGTTTGACTTTTCTTCCAACCCCAATCTTCAGCTTCTTTTGCACATCCATACCATTGTTGTAATTGATGGTAGGTTCGTAGTGAATGCTGTCGTGTAGCTGCGCTTGTCGGTGGTAAGGATGCCAAATTAAATTTAATTTTTGTTACTGAATTGACAAAACACTGGTTTCGATATTTATCAAGATCAATATCCTCTTCGTTTTTGGATCCATAGAGTACAAGGAGAAATTTCTCACCTGCATTAGCAACTTCGTCAGCGGTGGCATGTTCGTTTTTAAATACTTGAGAGGAAAAATATGTCATCTTTCACCGCTTCGCCGCCTTTAAAACTGTGCGATGAATAAATGTTTGGGACTGTTTTTGCTTTCCCGGGCTTAAGGAGGTATACATTATCATGGGACTTGCACAGTGCTGTCATCAGAAAAAAGAAGTCTACATCTTCTCCAACAACAATAGCGTATTCATATGAGGATGACATCTCGATGATTGTACTTATTTTTAATGTGTCTGCATCGTCTGTAGCCTGAATGACTGTTATCTGCGCTTCTTCAAATTTCCGTTCTAAAGATAGATATAAAGCGACCTTTGACAAGAAATTTGTCGGGGTCATAGACGCGTCAAACAAGACATCTGCTGTTGTTATTTTCTTTAATCTTCGCTGTCACTCTGCACTTTTCCTGCCATTTTTTTTGTGCTTGTGGGATAGCCGTCGAAAACAACAACTACATTTGACTGATAGTGCCTTTGTACATAATTTATGTAACTGGTACAAATTGATGCAAATGTTGCATTTCGGCTCCAAACAACTCGATGCAACAGGTAACCAACGTCAATTATGCACTCTTTGTTTGTTCCAAAGTTTATGTCTGTAACTGGCAAAAAAGCTTTGTACAGTAGGGACTTCGCAGTTTTTCGCATTCCGGCTTCAGAAAACAAGGTTAATGGATACGGAGCCAACTCATACTGCAGATGCTACTCGAGTTCTTCGTTGTTCTGTTTTGCAACACAAAGTGTCTGAAAAATAAGTAGTGAGTCAACGGGCACTACGTTATTATCAATTCGAATACTCGAGTTCACTGCTCTTAGGGGCAGTACTTTGTCTTTGCGTCTCAGTACCACATCGCCAGAGTTGTTTTCCAATTATATTATTTATTTCAACTTTACAAATTTGCTCCGCCCCAAAACAATTTATTGTTTGATCTCCGACAACGCCTGAAGAAATAGACATTATTAGCAGTTTAGGCAAGTTAGCGGAACATGTGGTAATTCAATTAGCTCTTGAGTCTAAACCGTTAACTTAAAATATGCTTGTTATATATTTTGTATGAAATTTTCTCCTCTTTCATTTTGCTCTTAACATATATTTTTTTAAAAAAGCATAGTTTTTGAGATAATTGAGAAAAACCGTTTTTGATGGCAAGATGGTGGCGCCGGCAGCAAGTCTCGAATTGTGCAATTTGTGAATTTTAGTTCTACTTACCCAAAACTACAAACTTGCCAAATTTCAAAACTTCCCGAGTTATTTCCAGGTAAGCCCTTCTTTTGATCCCCAATGACTGGCTGCGGCTGCGAAAAAAGGCTCAAGTATTTTAGAGGTTACCATATTGTAACGTGGATGGGTATTCATGTACTTACGGTTAATATTTGTTTATTAGCTGTTTATTTCTACTACCTTGTTTGCTAAAGTTGTTGTTTGTATGTTTCCTTATGTAGTTCTAGAATCATGGTGGATGTATTCTGGATCCTTCCAGAAACTATATGTGAGGTACAATTTGTCATACTATTGTCAGTTTGACAAGGATCTAGAACATTAATTATGTGCATCTAGATAATCATAGAACATTCTTGATGAATGTCATGTCATGATTCAGGTATATAAAGCCGTATCGACCACGGGACAGAGTCAGTCAGTCTTATGAAGGCAGTGAGTCTTATAAAGTCAGTTGATAACAGTCAGTCTGTGGCCTCAGAGGTTAATAGTAGTTCTGTCGGTGAAGACAGTGACAGTATAGATTGTCAAGGTGACAAGTGGTGACAGTTGTACCATAATAGAAGTTCGTGTACTGAGTGTTTGGAAATAAACCATTAGAAGCAATCTGCGAACTTTTACGCAAGTGATCTCACCCCACAACGTTTACAACAGGGTTAAACGTTACAATATTAACACCGATTTAGCTCGTAAACCGTAACTCTATGGAAAAAATGCTCTTTATAAATGTTGCCACAAATAATTATGTCTTTCATTTAGTATCAACAAATTTTCAATTTTCGAAAGAAATCCACATAGCAAAAATACACATATTTGAGAATTTAATGTCAAGAACCGTAAATCCTTTGAAAAAAATGTTCAGTTTAAATGCTTCCGGATATTGTCCCATTTTTAATTATACCACCTCAGATTTTTGATTTTCGAGAAAATTTTCCCGCTCCAACCCCTTCGGAGACGGTTTTCAAAGGGAAGAAGATTTCGGATTTGCGTTTTTATGAATATGAGACCATTTCTCAAGCCTCCTCTTTCAAATGAATCAAAAGTCATCAAAATCAGAGTACGATTACTATACTAAATGCGCGCACCAAAAAAAGCAGATAGTCGAATTGTTTACCTCCTCCGTTCGGGGTTCGTCTGCCAAAAAAGTAGATATAATAAATATTTGTTACAAAAAATTGGACCGACGTTATTAGTTGGTGCACTGAAAATTATAAAATAATATTAATTCTATTGGTGCTGTTACTTTTGAAGTTGTGCAGTTGCAGGTAGATTGATAACTTTTGGCACCAACTTCACAAGTACCAGCCCCAATAGAATTAATATTATTTTATACTGTTTAGTGCACCAACTAATAACGTCGGTCCAATTTTTTGTAAAAAATATTTATTTCACACTTTTGAGTGTAACATTAGTCACGAAAATCGTTGAACGTTCACTAATACCAATCAAGATAGTATTTATCCTATTACCCACGTATATTCCTTGCTTGTAGTTATTATTGAGATCGCTGCGGAAATACGCTTGAATAAATACTACTAAAATTAGTAGTTACCATTTTAACACCGATTTTACTCGAAAACCGTAACTCTAAGGGAAAATTGTTCATTATAAATGTTGCTACAAATAATTATGTCTTTCATGTACTGCAAGTTTTCAATTTTCGACAGAAATCGCCTTCTCAACATAGCGAAAATAGGTATATTTGAGAATTTAAAATGTCTCTCTCTCGAAAACCGTTAATCTTTTGAAAAAACTTTAAACGTTTCCGGATATTGTCCTATCTCTAATTATACCAACGCAGATTTTAAATTTTCTAGAAATATTGCCCCTTCCGCCCCCTTCGGGGGCGGTTTTCGGAGGAAACGAGATGTCGGATTTTCGTTTTTATGAATTTGGGACCATTTCTCAAGCCTCCTCTTTCAAATTTATAAAAAAATATTAAAATCGGAGTACGATTACTATATGATACAAATTACAAAAATACATCTTTTAGTTGAGGTATTACATATGATTTCTAGAAAAAAAAAATAGCCCTCTATGGCTTCCATTTTGAAAAGACTTGATCATGCTTACTAAGTAAAATCATTTTTATCTTAACATAACGATGTTTTTCGTAAAATGTTGACAGGATCAAATTGAATCGGAATTTACCTGCTCTAATGATGATAATGGTTGATAGAACCAGTCCCACGTTTAGCATGATAGTAGAAAAATATCATCTGGATTTTGTAAGAAGACTGCATAACGCAATGTCAACTGACTGCAGGGCAACATGTTAGTATTATTTTCTAACAAAAATTTGTATTATTTTATTCTTATTTGGTGTGCCTATATTTAATGGTCAAATTGAGCTCAAAACATGTTTACTAATCACAGCCGCTGTTTATTGCAAAGACAAAAATAGCACTACAATATAAATTAAGCCCTACATCCGTCACTTTGGTGTCATATTATACGAAATAATAGCAGCCGTTCAAGAATTGACGAATTCGTACCCTGCCCAAATTTTATTGAAATCGGCTTGAAAACAGAAAAAATGAGATAGGTTAAAGTTTGTTCCAACTTAATTTTGCCCACAGTGTTGTAGTGTATCCAAAGACCCCAGGTCCGCGCTACAGTTTACCTCTAATTCACTATCTAACTCTACGACTCGTTTCTTGGCATGTGATCATCTAGTCTAGTGGATTTTAGGACCCACCTGAAGTGTCATGAACTCTAATAGTATAAGAAAACACGTTGTTGTTGTCTTTTTAGGATGCATCGGAGTTAACCTTCTAGTAGGGAAAAGGGGTAGACAGTAATTGAAACAACAAAATCCCTTACCAGTCCTTTTATTTAAACAACACATCATTTTTCACTTGAATTAAATAGTAAAACATTTAATTATTTAAAATCATACAGGCAATTTGAAAAGAAAATAACATTTATAATTTAGACCAGGAAGGTCGCTCTTAAAATCTTCATAACATGGGAAAAAGAGCGAAAAAAACCCATGTACTATCAAATATTTTACAATAAATTTTTAATAACACTGCACATTCTCTTTGTCGTGAAAATTCACAAAGGTCTGACACTACTACATAATAACTCTTGACAACTCTTGATGAATTTACTTGTAATGTGATTAAAAATAATAAATGATGGTATAAAACAAACGAATTAAGAAAGAATCACTCACCACCCAAGACAACCATATCTCAGATATACTTCGAAACACGACAACAACATTCGAAACCGAAGGGTACACGGAGGGACAGACCCGCCGCTCGCTGTCAGTCTGCTCAATTAGGGATTCAAGTCCCTGGGACAAATACTTTTTGCATGTTGATGTCAACGGTCAATACCATTTACCATGAGATACTGTTACAAAGGTGTTCATTTTTGAAATAAACAATAGTTATTGACATCATCATGAAAACAGTAACATATACCAAAATAAATAATATTCAACAAATCTCTATCATACAATGGTCTCTTGGCCTGACTCACGATACTCTCGCATCTTCTATAAACTGACTTTATGTGATGAAGTAATTATTCCAAGTTAATTCATCAAATAAATGATACCAAAACAAGTGCATTTAATTTTAAGGTAGCTCAAACCTTCTTATAAATTTCCAACAACAATAAAACAAAAACTCATCAGTTACATACAACTATAAAACAAAAAAATATACACCTTACCTTCTCAAAGTCTACAATCACTCTCCTATTTTTACCGCACCTCGCAAAACTTTTTCTCGCAAGAAGAAAAAAAAACGTCCCAACAAAACAAATACTCTACACCTGACAGAAATATTTCTAAACATAGAATACCGTTCAAAACCGATCCGGCACAGCTGTCTATGAAATTTTAATTTATTGTATTATCAGTAATAACATAGATATATAAAAATAATAAGACATCATATGTTGACTTTTATGATTCGTATATAAAGAAAAATAAACAACCCGCGAAATTTAAATATGGACACCACAGAACGCCCCCTTGAAAAAATTACGAATGAATGTAAATCAGCTCGGAATCTTTTCAACATAACTTGGTGTCCCTAAACTAAGAAACATAATATAATTTTAAATTTGTAATATTATAGTTACCCTTGACCTGTCTGGAGTTTAATTCAGTAAGTGTATATCAATTTGGAAATGGTTGTGCATTGACCTCATAGGGACCCGAAAATAAAGGACAAAATTTATATATGATTTTGTTGGCCGCACTAGAAATGGGATGTTCTCTCAACAACACCAAATCTCCTATTTGAAAGCTATCTTGTCTATGATTTTGTCTAGCTCGTTTCTCACCGCTACTACGGAGATTTTGCAATGCCAGGGCTCTAATTGATTCCACCGACTGAGGATTTTGGGCAGGCAGAAGCGATTGAATACCATCGTCTAATGGATTGCCTTCAGACTTACCCCAAAGAATCTCTGACGGTGTAAACCTTGTATTCAAATGAGGGGTGTTGTTAAAAAGACGTTCAATTTTCGAAAGCTGTAATGCCCAACTGCAATGAGAACCTCGACAATATGTTCTAAAAAGTCTACTCAATTCCTTCATTACCCTCTCAGTAGGGTTTGATTCAGGATGTCTAATTGAGGAGTAAGAAAACCTAATACCTTTTGCCGCCAACGTATTTTGAAAAACTTTTGATGTTTCTTGGCATGTGATCATCTAGTCTAGTGGATTTTAGGACCCACCTGAAGTGTCATGAACTCTAATAGTATAAGAAAACACGTTGTTGTTGTCTTTTTAGGATGCATCGGAGTTAACCTTCTAGTAGGGAAAAGGGGTAGACAGTAATTGAAACAACAAAATCCCTTACCAGTCCTTTTATTTAAACAACACATCATTTTTCACTTGAATTAAATAGTAAAACATTTAATTATTTAAAATCATACAGGCAATTTGAAAAGAAAATAACATTTATAATTTAGACCAGGAAGGTCGCTCTTAAAATCTTCATAACATGGGAAAAAGAGCGAAAAAAACCCATGTACTATCAAATATTTTACAATAAATTTTTAATAACACTGCACATTCTCTTTGTCGTGAAAATTCACAAAGGTCTGACACTACTACATAATAACTCTTGACAACTCTTGATGAATTTACTTGTAATGTGATTAAAAATAATAAATGATGGTATAAAACAAACGAATTAAGAAAGAATCACTCACCACCCAAGACAACCATATCTCAGATATACTTCGAAACACGACAACAACATTCGAAACCGAAGGGTACACGGAGGGACAGACCCGCCGCTCGCTGTCAGTCTGCTCAATTAGGGATTCAAGTCCCTGGGACAAATACTTTTTGCATGTTGATGTCAACGGTCAATACCATTTACCATGAGATACTGTTACAAAGGTGTTCATTTTTGAAATAAACAATAGTTATTGACATCATCATGAAAACAGTAACATATACCAAAATAAATAATATTCAACAAATCTCTATCATACAATGGTCTCTTGGCCTGACTCACGATATTCTCGCATCTTCTATAAACTGACTTTATGTGAAGAAGTAATTATTCCAAGTTAATTCATCAAATAAATGATACCAAAACAAGTGCATTTAATTTTAAGGTAGCTCAAACCTTCTTATAAATTTCCAACAACAATAAAACAAAAACTCATCAGTTACATACAACTATAAAACAAAAAAATATACACCTTACCTTCTCAAAGTCTACAATCACTCTCCTATTTTTACCGCACCTCGCAAAACTTTTTCTCGCAAGAAGAAAAAAAAACGTCCCAACAAAACAAATACTCTACACCTGACAGAAATATTTCTAAACATAGAATACCGTTCAAAACCGATCCGGCACAGCTGTCTATGAAATTTTAATTTATTGTATTATCAGTAATAACATAGATATATAAAAATAATAAGACATCATATGTTGACTTTTATGATTCGTATATAAAGAAAAATAAACAACCCGCGAAATTTAAATATGGACACCACAGTGTATATATGTTTTTACTGGAATTTTTTGAATGCAAATGTTTGGTTACCCTGTTTATATTGGCAAGGCACTATTCTTATAGAATAAAAATAATAATAATAATAAAACCCTCAGATTAAAAGTTCTGGTTATAATTTAATGTGTTCCTTGAAAATTATTTTTTTACTATTCGCACGAAATTATCGAAGATTAAATTAATAGAACGAGAGAACATATATTTTGTAAATATTATTTCACCTTGCGATTTATAATAAATTCGACAATAATTTCTATCTGAATTATTTTTTTCTAGGGAACTGTAAAAGCAACCGCTCTCCTCCTAAACAAATCTCGAATTCTCGATCTTCTTAACAGATGCAAACAAAATTTCCACGAGCCCGACCCGAACAGGCACTCACCATCCGTATACCAAGAGTGTAATGAACTACTGTCTCTCTTGATCAAGTCCATCACTACTGTGTTTGTTGTTTACGGTATTACATTCTCTACATTTGCTATTTTTCCTTTGTGTATCAAAGGACAGATGCTCATCTACGACTGTTACCGACCTCCATGGTTCCCATACTACCCATTGCTTTTGTATGAGCAGTACATCGGCCTGATTTGTACATTGTTTAGCAAGATGCCAGTTGATATGATGTTTCTATCATTGACAGTGATGACAAATATTCAATTCAAGTTGCTGAACATGGAGCTGCGACATATATTCGATGAGCAAGTGGTATCTGAATCAGATGTCAAGAATTTGAAGATTAAATTCCGAATTTGTATTGAGCGACATGATTTTCTTTCCGAGTTTGTATAAAGCTATCTTGTAATATTCTCATATTTACACAATTTTCATTATACAGGGCAAACGGAATAAAGGACACCAAAGGGGTTCTGAAAATACCATATGTCTTGGGCCTCACAAGTTTTATAACCGATATATAGGGTGTTTTATGTATATTGCTAATTTCTTTGTTGGGTCATAACATACAAGATACCCAATATATTTCTTTTATATTTGGTTCACACATTCTCCTACTTGTACCCAAACTATCAGTTAGTTGAAAAATCCATGTTTGGATTAACCGAATTTAATCTTATTTGTTAGTCGTCAAAAATACTCTGTATTTTAGAATATACAAAAACCCGCTTGCATTTTTGAAAATAGCACTAGAAGCTGAAACGAACTGTGTACCTACTTTTTAATTTTCCGCAAGATCCATCTCCACTAAATTTCTGAGTCTGAATTGAAAGTTCTTTGTCTAAAATTACCCAATAACAACGGACATTTGAACAATTTTTTAATTAAATGTAAATAAGTACATGGAATATTTCTGACAGTATTATTAAATAAAATTTTTGAAGTCCATAATTCCTTTACATATTTGAAAAGGGCACAAATAGCTGAAAGGAACTGTGTTCTTTTTATTTTTTCATATACTTTTTTTTACTAAATTTTTGATTCTGAATTAAAGGTTTTATGCGTTTGGATAATTAGAAATAAAATTTAAAATTCTCTACATTGAATTACAAAAATTCTTCAATGTTCTTGGATATACTGTGGAAGTCTACCTTCGTCGAAAGCCTGAAGACAACGCTAGTGCTTCTCCACATACTTCAATATTAGTATTTAGTAATTGATATTATGTCCCTAAGTATTTGTAACAAAAATTGAACAAGTCAATTGACGTACATATCATTCTTGAAGTCTTGAAGCAATATTATTTAATTTCAATGTTGAATTCCTTCTAAGTATTCGCATGTAAGTAAAAGTTTGTCCAAATGTCTTGTTATCGGGTAATTTTCGACCAGGAAACTTGATACTCTCTTCTTGCAGCCAGTCCATTTTCATCACAAAACCATAAATATGATACTGAGCGTTTCGAAACTTGTTTCAAATCAATTAATGGACAAAGATATCCCGTGCTGCTTACTATGCGTGTGTTAGAAGTGAAACTTCTTTACCGAATTCATCAGGTAGGGAAAATAATAAGAGTAGTTATAACACTTGTAAGAATAGGGTTTGGAATAGAAACTAAATACCTTTTTTTGAATTCTTCAAAATTGATAATTGATATAATTGATAATGTACAAATGTACATTATCATTCATATAAAGGTGAAGCGAATATTATGAAATATATTTATGTTCTTGATATGATGGTCCTATTTTAGTCGCGGCAATATTTCAATGGTAATTCAAGAATGATAAGCAGTGACAAGGACTCATTCAATGTAAAATTTGACCAAGAGCAAGAAGACTGTAAAGAGGGGAACAAACTCGAGGAGAGGTGGTGGGGCAAATTGTGGACTTCTGCGCGGTACAGTCAGTAGTACAGAATTAGCGAAATGCGCAATAAAGCTTAAAATACCGTAGGCACTGGCACCATGGCCCACAAATGTTTTTAGTCTTGTTTTACGATTAATGTTTATTGTCTTGCTTGTCTATGGGTTATTGTCACGAAGACTGTTCACGTTTCATTTGTTTTTTTGCTTGTGGTGGTCAATAATTGAAAACGTGAAAAACACCTCGGTTAAGTTGTGTTCAAAAGTGTGGAAGCGGTAATGACCTTAGAATAGTAATAAAATAGATAAGAGTAATAAGTAATACCTAACGGACTTTCTCTTCAACTTACGTCGAGTTCAACGGACATGAGGAGAATCTGTAACCCCTAAGGAGCTGGTCACTTGCACCTAAAGAAAGTAGAGGTTTAAACAGACGAGAAGAAGAAGGTCAAAATGAAAAGAACCTTCTGCATTGGAGTGCATTTTTAATATTCACACCTGGAGTTTGTTCTCTCCTTACAGTCTTCTTGATCTATACATATTCGGAATAAAAGTTTCTTAGAATGGATTAAAACCAGTATAGGGTACAGTAAATAGATTTCTGGAAAGAATGTCAAATATTCAACTGAAACAACCGTAGAATCATTCACGTTCCTCTTCTTTCGAACGACAAATTGACCACTTCATGTGCTTTTAACCTATTATCAGAAAAAAAATGTCATTTCTTTACATGCAAAACATTAATTTTTGTAAATAAATGTTGGTATTCGTTATTTAGGTATACTTCACCAAAATGAAATTGTTCTGACTTCATAAAATTCCTATTAATTTTATGGACATTTGGTTTCAACAAGAGACTGCTTATCGACAAGAATGTAAAAGATCTACAAATAACTCGATGAATTATAGGATAAAAAAACTCATTTTTAACAAAATTCTGCAAAATCATCATGATACCAGTCCTGGAATCTCTGATTTGGCTATTGACACAACAAGCTGGTTTATTTCAACATTTATTTATTTATATTTGTAATGATTATTATCATTTTAAGAGTTCAGAGTTCAATTTTCAGATTTTGTTTCTTTGAAGTTTTTTATTTATTATGTTTTTTAATTTATTTAATTTCATTTATTCTCCAAACAGTTATGACAAAAAGTAAAACAACACTTGTTTTCAGAGGAGGCATTATTTGTTACAATTATTACAGCAAATAATTTCTAGCATGAAAGAACACCGTTCAGAATCTCTCTCGTGATAATTTAGCAGTACACAGAGATTCCTGGTTATTAGAGAAGTGCGAAAATGTATGGAGCCTGCTGACTATTATTCAAAAGAAAATGAAGGGGAGGGTAAATTATTCCAATTCTATTTTGAGAAAATTGTACTTCTAATCTGTTGAAGTAGCGAACGGTGTATAAAATACAGGATATCGTAGAATTTCTGTTTCGCGATGACAGCAACTGTTTTTCCATTTGCTAATTTGAATTCAGAAATATAAATATCGTCAATTATTTATCTCAAGTTAATTATACAGGGTGGTTCTCCGGGAAAGACATCGATCGATTTTGGGCAAACGATAAGTACAAACAGTCTGAAAATTTGGTGACATTCTGAAGTCACTAGTGGACACACGACTAAAATATTTTCATGTTAGCCGCATTTCCGGTTATACCGGAAGTAGATATCAACTTTATTATTTTTAATAGAATACCATGTATATTAACACATTTTTAGATTTCTTGTACAATTTTTAAAACATGTTTTGTATATTGTCCTAAACCCAAGTCTAACCGTTTTTGACATATTTCAAATTTTATGTCAATTTATTACAATTGCGGTCCAAAACTTAATTATCACTCATTCCTATGAGGAAGCCTTTAATATTTGGGTCGAATTTCTTGAAGAAGACGACCTACTCTATCAGTATTTTTATGATATTTTGATAAAAAATTATACAGATTGATAAAAATAAACTTGAAAAACTAGATAAAAAAAAGTCAAAAGTCATTTTTTCAGATGGAAATCCCCGTTTTTTATTATTTTATTGTAGTAAGCAGCAAAAATAAGGCTAACTTTGTATAAGGTTGTATATACCCAAAATTGTTAGCTTTTGAAATAATTTTCATAAAAAAATGATAAACATCTTTACAGTTGGGTTAGTAGTGGGCCATGATTGCATTAGAAAATAATAACAAATGTCAATAAACGTCAAACAAGCGTAACAAAATTCAATATTAATAATTTCCATTTGAAATTTTTGAGTCAATTGTACAAATAAAGATTATTTAAGTCTATTTATCATTTTGGAGAATGTGATAATGTTATTTCAATAACATGTAATACAATTGCTATGCGATATCCACAGAAACATAAATCAACACCAAAATCTGTAGAAAACCTCTATAACTTTGGAACTATCGTGGCTAAAGTACATAGAAATAAACCAATTGTTAAAAATGAAAATATTGAAATCAGCATCTTTGGAATAATTGCCAAATTATCATTTTTCTATATAAAAATATAAAAATGTATTTTATAAATGTTCATAATGACGCCCTTGAACGTCCAGACATTTCTTAAACCTAAGCAGGAACTGTTCATGGGTAGCTCTTCTTACAGATTTATGGTGGTTAAAGCGGTATTATAAACTTTAGTTTTGACTTTCAAAGATGTGGCCCATTGTTGACTATCCATTGATCATAAAACAACCTTTGCAGATGGTACTTCACTAAATAATCATTATGTGGAGGCGCCCCATCACATTGATAAAATAGATGTTTATATTCAGCCAGCGGCAAGTTGTCTAAATAGTTCACTCCAAAATTTTTCAAGATATTGCGATAGCACTCAACTTAAAAAAAATATTTATTATTTAGAAAGCTTTAGAAATAGCTAACTTACCATTGAATTATTTTGATAGAGTTCAAGGGCCACGATGACGTCATTTCTTGAGTCGCAATAAACGTTAAGCTAGCAGGATTCTTGAAAGTTCTGTTGTCTGTATGGATGTATATTTGGATCACTCCAATAATGTGAATTATGTGGATTGAATACCCCTTTTTTGGTGAATTTACCTTCGTTCAACCAAATAATTATATCCGATTTTCTTGAAAATGAAGTAGAATAAATTCACAAAACTCCATTCATCGTGGGAAATCAGACTCTTTCATATGCTGAACAATCGAAAATGCGTATGGATGAAACTTGGGTTCCCATAAAATCCCTAAAACCGATGTCCTCCTAATTCTCATGCTACTTGCCTTGTATAATTGGTTGGTTATGCGGCAAAATATTCCAAAATTGTGATTCCAATAAATTGTTAACAATTGATATTTTGTCTACCTACTTTAGGTTCTATATTTCCAAACTTCTTGAAGATTTCTAAGAAGAGATATCCATAAATAGTTTCTGCTTAGGTGCGAGGAATGGAAGTTCAAAGGCATCATTTTGAACATTTATTAGAATTTATTAGAAAAACGATAATTTGCCAATTATTTCATTATTTTCATTGGTAACAATTACTTTATTTCTGCGTGGCTTTATAGTTCCTAAGTTCTTGTGGTTTTCTATAATTTTCTTAATAGATTTTGGTGTTGGTTCCTATATCTGTGGATATCGCCTAGCTATTGTATGACATGTTCTTGAAATAACTTTATCACATTCTCCATAATTATACATCTATATCTATATATCAATACAATAATAAAATTTTAACAGGCCGTTGTCTGTAAATGGTAGAAATTTAGGTGAGAGAAATTAATTTGGGCGGTCTTTATTAAAGCAGCAGAAGCCAAAACAACAGTTTTTAGAATTTTTGTCAGTCTGTCTGTGTATTTGTACGTGCATCACGCAAAAACTTCTGCATGGAATTGAATACAGTTTTCACCGATGTATTACCAGAAGTCTAACTTATAGGCTACATTTTATCACGTCTGTATGTCTTTCTGTATGTTTGTACACCTATCACGTAAAGACTACTACATAGAATTGAATGCAATTTTCACCGATGTATTGCTAGAGGTCTTACTTAGAGAATAGGTTCCATTTTACCACGTCTGTCTGTCTGTCTCTATATTTGTTCACGGAAAAACTGCAGCATGGAATTGAATGCAGTTTTCCACGCGCACGAAGTAGCGGGCAAAAGCTAGTAATAAATAAACTCAAATAATCTTTATTTGTATAATTAATTCTGCAGCTTAATTCAATAGAATAATAAGAAACGGGGGTTTCCATTAACGTTTTTTGGATCTAGTTTTCAAGCTTCTCTTTTGATCACTCTGTTTTTATCAAAATATCATAAAAATACTGATAAAGTAGATCTTCTTGTAGAAGAAAATCGACCCAAATTAAATATTAAAGACTTCCTCATATGAACGATTAATAATTATGTTTGGACTCCTAACTTAATTATTGACATAAAATTTAAAATATGTCAAAAAAGTTAGATTATATGTTTTCAAAATTGTACAAGAAATCTAAAATCTTAGAAGTGTAGTCAAGGTCAATTCCGAAATTTAATAAGACGTCAGATTTTTTAACAAACATCTGATCTAGCAAGGCCACATAAATTCTACATCACCCTCTCTTATTATTCCACAGGCATGCAAATCCCGAAACCTATTAAATAGAATTCTAACAAGTTGGCACAACATTTGAATTATTCAATGTGAAAAACACCTAATATTTCGAATCAAGACTTCATAATTCTTACTTATAAGCCCATAAAAAATAATCAATTTTGATAACACCCTCTCTCGATTACAGAAGTTGTGATACCCAACAAATATGGTATATTCAGAACCACGTTTTCCTGTATAATGGGCTATTCACCCTAGTTCTCCTGCGGCCAACGTCATTTGATGTTAATCATTATATTTTAAAGTACTCTTTACCCAAATACCTATATGATCTTTACTCATAATGTGATCTATGAAGAAGAGCATAAACAACATTGTGTAGGATATTGATATTTCAAGAAATAAATGAAGTTAGCGCATGTAGAAGTTCTGAATGTTATGAAGGATTTCAATTTGTGACTTTTCAAAACTGAGAAAAGATTTCTTGTTGATTTACTATTAGACAATATAAATAAAAATGGACTTTTCACAAGAGTTCTTTTTAAGACAGTTCATTTTTTATGTAGTAGGTAAATTAACAACGAATTGTTTAAAGATCATCTGACATGGTAACATATCGTGGTTCCTGAAATCAAGAAATTAGTGTATTGAAGAAATATTCTATTGCTGTTGTTATAGCTTGAAATTTAAGAAGAAAACAATGGATGTCAGTAAGATTCATGTTGGATTGCATGAAGATAAAAACAAACTGGTCTAGAAACTTTGGAAACACCTGATTTCTGGCTAATTTATCTGTTACATTAGGTTTCTGAAACGGAACAACATAAATATTTTTTGATTTTTATAAACTAAAATAACATTGGAGGAGCAATAAATATTTATTAATTTATGAAAAACATATTTTATCACAAAAATTGAGTGAATTAACCTTGATAGAATAGGAAATATTTTATTTAATATTGGAAAAACCACAAGTCACACACCATTAAACCCTTTATCATTTAAATTGTTATAAAAGAAAGTATCTGCAATATCTCAATAAAATTCCGTACACTTTTCTTCTCTGATTCGCTTGTAATTGACATTTGCCATTACATAAGCTGCTCTCACGATTTCACAATCTGTTTGACTACATAATCGACGAAGAGCAAACGTCTTATAACCAGGCTGTACTGCATTCCCATTTCAACCATGGCTACTGGCTTCACTGGATTCATCAACAGATGCTTTAACCCATTATGCTTTCCTGTAGTGCTGCATTCTTGTTATCCTTCGAACCTATTTCCGAGATGGAGGGTGAAGATCATGGACATTGGTCCGAATAATCAACTTATTCGTACCAATGTCAGATCTCTGTTTCCCCAATATTAACCTTCTGATTGTAGCTGGGGTTGCACAACATAAATCTATTACAATAATAACTTATGATAATTGTCTTAATTGTTGTCAACATAGGCATAGAATAAACACATAAACCTGAAAAAGTCACAAATGAGAGTCAAAGTAACACGGTTTTGTCAAAGATAGTCCTACTGAAATAGACTTAAGAAACAGAGAGAGTTTAAGAAAAGAAATTGGATTTCATGATTATGCCATGACAGTCGCAGCTAACTGTGTGAAAACTAAGGAGCTGAGTACTTACTCTTAAAGAAAATGATAAATATAAATGGTATCCGGAATATTCATCGTCATTAATTCTTCGACAAAAATTCTTCGCCCACAATTCATACCTACATCATTTCTTCGCACTGACATTTTTTCGCCTAGGTCATTAGTTAACAATGATTATAGGTACTTGGATACATTCGATCATCTCACTGAAATCTTTTCGGGGGAATTATGATTTGATTACATCTGGATGGCTGTGAAACCTTTACCTGTTTGCTCTCAATGAAATCTTATCTGAGGAATAATAATTTAATAACACCTTAATGGGTATTATATATATTATGTTGTACATATTTACTGAGTCCAATTAGCTATATATATATATATATATATATATATATATAAATAGGATGAAGCTCTACACCTTTATGCTTTTATTTAGTCGGATACAACCACCCACTAGAAGCGGATCACGTGATTTCAAGCTTGTTAGCTTTCATCAGCGGCAAATGAAGCGACAAGAATCTGTGAACGAGTACGTGCAACTGCGAAAGCTTCTAATGATACGCCTAAACAGATTTTATCGGAAGTTTTATGCCATTGCAGTCAAGCTGCAGCCCCCAACTTTCCAACGTGGATTCCATGAAAAGAACAATTCGCAGCCTACGGTAGCAATATTTGAAATGTCCCAATCTCCCAAAAAGCCGAGGAGAAATTCAGTTCCGTGAGGAATTTACAAGAACCTACGCTGGAGAATCTTTTTTGCTGTATGATTCCGGTCCAATTATATGATTCCGGTCCAATCGAAAATCGTATTTTGATTTTTTCCACTAAACGGAATTTGGAATTATTAGCACAAAGCGAGCACTGGTATGCAGATGGAACATTTAAAACTGTTCCTTTATTATTTTATCAACTATACACAAGTCTCGGCATGAAGAATAATGCATCGCTGCCGTTAGTACATGCTTTGCTGCCAAACAAATTAGAAACGACATAAAAGAATTTCCTTCAAAATCTAAAAAATTACAACCTCTATTATCACCAAAATCAATCCCAATTGATTATGAAAAAGCAATGATCAAATCCTTTGAAAATGAGTTTCCTAGAGCCCGATCTAGAGGATGCTTTTTCCACTTTACGCAATGTATTTATCGGTCAATCCAAAGAGAAAGTGGATTGAAAAGCCAACATAACGTCGATGTCGATTTTGCATTGAGATAACGAATGTTGTGAGCATTGGCTTTTGTACCAACAAATGAAGTAGTTAGTGTTTTCGAACTCTTGCGCGAGAGTGACATTTTCCTCAAGAAGCAGAACCAGTTTTGGACTGTTTTGAGGATACTTGGATTGGCCGACCAGGAAGAAGAGGTCAACGGAGACCGCCACAGTTTCCTCATGCAATGTGGAATTTATATAATACCGTCTTACAGGATTTACCTAAGACAAATAATAGTGTTGAAGGTTGGCATAGAGGGTTCGAATCTCAAATTGCTGTTCATCATCCCAATATTTGAAAATTTGTGGAGTGTCTTAAAAAAGAACAAGGATTGAATGAAGTACGTTTTGAACAGTACATCAGCGGGTACGACGAAAAAAAAAGAAAAAAATATATCGGGACAGTGCGGAACGGATAAAACGAATTGTTTTGACTTATAATATAGCCACTGCTCTTGATTACATCAGAGGTATTGCTCATAATATTTCATATTGAAAGTCGAAAGTAACTCATATTCCAGTTTTTGTTGTAAAGTCTTTATTTTAGTATTATGTATACTATGTTTATTATTTTATTATTAATAGATAAATAAGCATCAAAACTCGAAGATAATTTATTTCAGCACTTCTTTCCTACTTGTTAAATTAACTTAAATATGTAATAAGGCGAATAAATGTCGTTGCGAAGAAATGATGTAGTATGAATTGTGGGCGAAGAATTTTCGGCGAAGAATTGTTGGAGAAGAATTGTTGGGGATGAATATTCCTAGACCCGTATTTTCCATACTCCTGCAAACGCTAACGGCCTTCTGTCATGAGATACCTACATTAATCCCCCAAGTGACAAAAAAAACAAAAAAAAATTGAGATGAGTTTGCATCATTCCTCTTTGCAAGATCAACATACCATTTCTTCTATCTTGGGTCTAGGAATATTCATCCGCAACAATTCTTCTCCAACAATTCTTCGCCGACAAATCTTCGCCAACAATTCATACCTACATCATTTCTTGGCAACGACATTTCTGGCCGTTCTGATTTAGCGTTTGCAGGAGTATGAAGAAGACAAGCAAGACTACGTGCAAGTGAAAAGGTTATTTCGATATACACGGTGTCCCTCCAGGATAGATACACAAAAAACTATAAATGATTTACTACATTTTTATATTCTTCGCTCAGTTCTTAACATATTTCATGAATAATTTTCTACGAATATACCTCCAGCCTTTTTTACATATTTCAAATTTTATGTGAAATGTGACTTTTGTGGACCAATACATAATTAATATTATTTCCAATAAGGAAGCCATTATTATTTAATTTGGATTTGTTATCTTATAGAAGAAGATTAACTTGACTAGTAATATTTATATGATATTTTGACAATTGTTAGTATAGGGTGGTCAAAATGAAGAATAAAAATTTAATTCAAAAACAAACATCCAAATTATTTTTTTCATGTAGTGTTAGAAGAGGATCATCTTTGTATTAAAAAATGATCACAAGTGTCAGAAAAGCTAAACGGATGTCACCAAAATCAAAATGTAAATATTATACTTGTTATTTGCAAAATTTCATTGATTATAATGTCGGGACGACTAAATAATACTAATTCCTACAAAGAGCATTTAAATTTAGTTATTATTTAGTTATTATTTCCATAAAATCCTTTGAACATGTGTTAGATTATCCTGATTTTAATGCTACATGCCATGCAAATATTTGGCAAAAAATTACAATTTCAATATTTTCAATGATGTAATCTTTCAATAGTTTTTGGTGCTAATTTTTATTTTTGAAATAACTTGATTACATTTCTCATAAATAATAAATACATTTAAATCATGTACTTTAATGGTTTGTGAGACACTTGTTTGAATCTTTTGACACTTGTGATTAATTAGGTTGTGTTCTAACATAGACAATTAATAATTGGCAATTATTTCGAGAACTATAATTTTTCGAAATAGACGTTATTTTACAAAATAGCCTCCATTCTTATTGCTCTAGGTATATCATTAAATTATAAAAATTGGAGGTTCCATTTGAAAAAAGAGATTTGATGTTCTCGGACCGACTTTATTAGTTGGTGCAGTGAAAGATACAAAATAATATTAGTTCTGTTGGTAACGATACTTTTGAAATTGTGAACTTCAAACTTCAACTTCAAAAGAACCCTCACTAATAGAATTAATATTTTTTTGTCTTTTTCAGTGCACCAACTAATAAAGTCGGGCCAATTTTTGGTAAGAAATATTTATTTCACACTTTAGAAAAAATGTTCAATTTAAATGTTTCCGGATATGGTCTCAGTTCTAATTCTGCCATTGCAGATTTTCGATTTTCGTGGAAAATTACCCTATCCACCCCCTTCGGGGGCGGTTTTTGGTGGGTGCAAAAATAGAATAAAAAGAAGCAAACACACAACTGAATAAATCGATTAAACGGGATTGTTCTCCGCATGCGCGACGGGAAGTTTGCAACGGTCACTTTCATTTGAAATGTGACTCTTTTGAACGGAATGTACTATGCCTGTGCCCAAATAATTCTATACTAATGGCTTTCTGAGACCGTTTTTATGAATTTCATTATGTTCTGTGACATCTATGCGTTTTCACTAAAGAAAACAACGTTTACATAAAGTTGAAAAGAGGTATTCTATGGCCGATGGGTCGCACATGCGAAGAATTGAAATCATTATTGCAATTGGTCTATTGTATACCTTTTCCTTTTTAGTCGATCAAAAAACCTAATAAAGTCGATCTTCTTCTACAAGACGACAAACTCAAATTAAATAATAAAGTCTTCCTTAAAGGAAATATGTAAATTTCTATTGGTGTGCAAACTTATATAAATGTGTTTAGAAATCACAGAAGAATATAAACTTGTAATTATATCTATACAAAGTTGACATATATTTTTGTTATAACTGGCCACACTCTTGAAAATATTTTAGCCGAGTAGCCCATATTAACGTCAGTACAGTCCTCAGTTTTCAAATTCGTTTCATTTATAGTTTTCTATACAGTGCATTCGAAGAGAAGTGGATAAATTAACTAAAATCTCAAATGAGAATTTAGAAGAAAAACTTTCAACCGTCATTTTTTTTTTCGTTTTGAGGCTTTAATACGTAAAAATGAAACATACAGGATGAGTAAGAAAAGGATATGACGTCATCGCCATATTTTTTAATTCGCAACCCACAGTTTTCAATATTGAATTCGAAAGGGCACATCTATTTGTGTATGGTAAGAGAAATTTAACTAATAGTTGCATAATAAATTTTTAGATGAAAAAGAGATGTGGTGGCATCCATAAATCGTTTTACTGAATAATTAAACACATTTTTATGTGCGAGGAAGCAAATATGAATGATTTGACATAAGGAAAATGCAAAGAACAAAAATAGGTATAGTAATCCTTTTCTAAATTAAATATTCAAATTGAGCACCATTAACAAACTGGCAGTCGCCAAGGCGATCAACAAATGCCTTCTGAACATTGAGTCACTTTGACAATATAGGTAACAACTATAGTCGGAGAGCTGATGACGAATTTTGAGAAGGTTTTTTAAGCAAGCTGAAATATCGAAAAATTACAATTTCGTCAATTGGCGAATCTAGTCCTGGAAGTCTTTTAGCGAGTTAGCGTTTATTTCGCTACTGCGTAGCATATAACATTTGCAAAAAAAAAAGATTCAATTTTTTTTTATATTTTAGGCAACTTGATTTTTTTTAATCTTTGAATTTATCGATAATTTTTAGAATAAAAAAAAGATCCAAGACGTTTTTGTGGGTTATTAAGTTATAAACAACGGTTATAAACAATTCCCAGACGTTAATAATGTTTGTAAACTATAACTTAAATTTACCTTCACGTGCGCAAAAAGATGTGCTCTTTCCAATTCTACAATGAAAGCTGTGGGTTGCGACTTAAAAAACCTATCGATGACGTCATTTTAATTTTCACAGAATTTATCCGCTACTTTACGAATGCTGTGGATATCAATCGATGCTGTTCCCGGCGGGACACCGTGTATAAAAAGGATAGTAAATCTTGGAATAACCATTGAAAAGGTTACTCATGAGGTTTCAGTGAAGTAGATTATGGAGGTGATGAAAGCACAGGTCCATTCATATCTGGAGTATTTTGCAAGTACCTAGAGTGGAGGAGCAGTATAATGGAGGGAGCAATCAAAGTTTAGTAGTGGCAATTAGCACCACAAAAACCGAAATTGCAGCAGTTAAAGAGTAAATTAAAGTGCCAATACGAATGGTTGATAATGAGCAGCTGTTCCACTAATTCAAAATTCAAGATTTTAGAAAGAATAAAATACATTACAATAAGACATTTGTTCTAGAACTGTTCACCAAAGATAAAATAGTTGTAAGGAAACTAGGAGATAGTAATTAAATTGTTAATCTAATGACGAAAGCTTTGTTTAAGCCAAGAATGATAAATTTATGAACTTTAATGGATTCTACATGAAGATGATCAATACGTCAGTGAGGGAAGATGTTAAAGATGGCCACTTTGTATATTAAAGTCTTGTTTTTAGGACCCGTCTATGTTTTGTCTTATTTATAAATTAATTATGATTGAGGTTTCAAAAATGTACCTGCCTTAAAAATAATTCTTGTAAAAAGTTAACGTTCATTCAATTTTTTTTATTAGTAAATCAATAACCGGTTGGGTAGAGATCATCCACCTCTTCACAAAACTCTCGATAGATTGGAAATTATTTCATATATAACTCACATTTTAAATTTCAGCTACATGAGAAGACTGAATGATACGTTTTCAGGGACACTTTTAGCTTTCTTGGGAATAATACTGTTATCGATGTGCATGGAGATGTATCGTGCGTCCACTCAGTGAGTTCTGCCTTATTTTTTTAAGTACATAATAATCACGCGGCTATTTCACAAATCCATTCTATTTTCAGATCAGACTGGTTGATAGTGCTAAAGGCATTTCTGTATACGTCTATTGGTTTGCTTGAATTTATGGTCTGTTATTGCATTCCAGCACAAGCTTTGTTCAATGAGGTATGTAAGGAGGTCTCGAAACTAATGATAATGTGGCATCACCGTCAAGAGCAGCAGCTTTACACAACGTTAGAGCACAGCTCACCAGTTTGGGGAGCTGTGGTTAGAGCGTGCTAAGAGGCTGAGGTTCCGTTACAAAATACAAATTACAGAAATTACCGAACACCAAACTCACCTATAGAAAAAAAGTCAGTTCTCTCTAAATCAGTAATTCTCAATCTTTTTGAGGCCCAGGAACACTAGATTTAGATATTTTATTTCGAGGTATAATTTTTATACTAAGTGGATTCTAAATTAAAATTACGGAAAAGTAAAGATATATTGTAATTTTATATAATCTAGCCACTTCTGCGTCTAAGTATTTCTCAAATAAAACAAAATTCAGGTAACAAAAATATTAGTCAAGTACGACAAATTCAATTATGACTTTTCAAATATTATAAGTATAAATTACAATCTTACGACAAATATAAGATCTGAAGTGTGTTCGGAAACTGCCATATTTTCTCCCTTGTTAATTGAAGATCTATATTCGTATCCTTGTAATTATTTTTATTTCAATAAAAAAGTGTAGTGAACCTAATACATTTTTCTAATTGCTCGCCAAACCCTAATCCGCTGTCCTTCGTGAGCGAACTCAACACAAACGCTTTGCGACGAGAGAAATCAAAGCCAATTTCACCCCCTTGCCTTCACTAGAACGTTTCAACGCTATTCGCAAACTATTTTTGAACCTAAGAAATGGTAGATACCAAAATATAAGCTAATATTTTGTACTGTTTGGATTTCACAGCCAAAAAACTTATCGATGTAATGCAACTATGAAGGGTTGTAACTATTTAAGGGTGCGTTTTTGAATATAGATAAATATTGTCAAATCGACTTGAAGTTGACCATAGATTATGCCATTAAGAGTACGAACATTTTTTATGAAACATCCTGTAGGTATATAAGTGGATAAAGTATAGTATTGATCTTGCTTTAATGGTCATAACTCATAAGTTAAACACGTTAAATAATATAGTATTAACGGTTGATAAGCATTTGATTAATGATTATCTGGAATGTGAATGACACCCTATTCAGGCTATACATTTTTATTGGTCTATTTAAAAGTTGTCTACAGCTCACGATGTTTGAATCGGATTGCATGTACCTACTGTTATAGAATAACTATTTATTTTCTTCAGGCAGAAAAGATCAGCGAAAGTATGTATTTGAGTCAATGGTACAAATCCCTCAAATATGCCAAGCCCCTGGTTATGGTAATGGCTAGTGGTCAACGGACCAAAAATATTTCCGCCTGTGGTATCATAACAATTGATTTGAAAACTGGATTGGATGTAAGTATGTATTTGTCTGTCTATATTTCCAAGTATACCTCCACGAAGTTACGTGTGGCGGCAGATTCAAATCGGACATTCAAATTAACGGTAGAATATGAAAGTAGTGCAAAGTAGAGGAAGGAATGAAACATTCAGAAATTGTTGAGAAAGTTAAAAAAATCAGAGCCCTGTCTAAATGATTGCTTTTGAAAAACTCTCATTAAGCGCACCAGGACCCGGACACTGGATACTTCATATGCCCTTGCACTGCTCCATTTCTGCTTCAGCCCTCTTCCGTTGCTTCTCAATTAGGCATATAAATAATTGGATGTACAATGTTAATGCTGCTACCAAATTGTGTTTTCAAATTGTCATTTAATGCTCTTTTGGATTTGGTTCCTCCCAGTTGCAGGAATCTACTGTATACCGAAGTAAATGCAAAACCCTTCCCTTTTCCTAAACTATTTTTCATATTGTAGGTAATGGCATCTAGAGCTTTATCTTTTTCGACATTTGGATCTTTGGGGACTTTACTTGTAATACCCACATGTTTATGTTTGAGCAGTCTCTTTTGCTCTGATAATAATTAACCTGTATGGTATTTAATTTCCATCGCAATCTGATCGTTTGATCCAATACTTTTAAGAATGTCTAAATTAACAGCAGCTATGGATTTTATT
This sequence comes from Crioceris asparagi, assembly GCA_958507055.1. Taxonomy (NCBI): domain Eukaryota; kingdom Metazoa; phylum Arthropoda; class Insecta; order Coleoptera; family Chrysomelidae; genus Crioceris; species Crioceris asparagi. The sequence goes on from OY293829.1 coordinate 43,323,296, forward strand.
TTGTGTTCAATGTTCATACACATAACCTGAGACAAACGCCGTGTTGTTGATCTTTTTTGACAAAAAACTCACTTATTTGCGCAGCATTTCACCAACAGGAGGAGGTGGTTTAATACCCATTTCCTTAAATTCTTCTTTTTTTATTTTCCTTTCCAAACATTTAATGCTCTTTTTTCCAACGTAAGTTAAATATCAAGATTTCTCTCAAATGGCATTTTGCAAATTTCCATGTTTTCCTTCCAAGATAATGCTAAGGATGTGAATATCAGAGTTTTTCGTTAACGCATCTCTGAGCTGAGTGGCCTTAATGAAGCTTTGGATTTTTTTTACAGTAGCGCTTGAACAAGCATAAGCTTTCTTGCATATTATGCACACAATGGAACTACACTTAGGTATACTGTCTTTTTTGTCTCAAAAAACACACAGAAAAACATGCGTTGTTACTTTCTAAAATTATTAATCTTGCACAGGTGGTAGAATGAAGGACGCGAGAAACTTTTTCAGAGAACAGTTTTTTTTCGATTAACGCCTTCGTTTACGAGATATCACTGGTTAAACGGAAATAACTCTGAAAATTAACTCGAAAATGCCTGGTGTTGTTCCTAGATAATCAACTATTTGACTAGCGTGGCTCCATAAAGGCACGTATATTTCGCGATATTCAAAAATTGAAAAAATATATAATTTCCACAAAAAACAGAATTGTATTTATATCAAAAAATCAATAATGTTTTCTTCTTTACAATGGTGCGATTATTTCGATTTTTTTTTCTTGTGCCCTTCTGCAATGTCCGATTTTTTCCAGCTTTTAGATTTAAACAAAGTAGGTAATAAGCAACGATTTTGCCAAATTTCAGATTATAACCTCAACGCCCCCACGGGATGTAAGAAAAACGCCGTTCTGATCTTTACTCTATTATCCACGTATATTATTTGCTTGTTGTAATTGAGATCTCAAAACATCACTGCGGAAATACGCATAAGTATTTTAGATGTTACAATTTTACCACCACTGTAACTCGAAAATCGTAACTCTAAGGAAAAAATATTCAGTATAAATGTTACTACAAATAATTGGGTCTTTCATGTAGTACCCACAGATTTTCAATTTTCGAAAGAAATAGCCCTCTCCACATAACTAAAATAAACATATTTGAGAATTTAATAAACCGTATCTTTGGAAAAAATGTTCAATTTAAACGCTTCCGGATATTGTCCTATCTTTAATTATACCCCGTCAGATTTTTGATTTTCGAGAAAATTTGCCCGCTCCAACCACTTCGGAGGCGGTTTTCTGAGGGAAGAAGATTTCGGATGACCATTTCTCAAGACTCCTCTTTCAAATGAATCAAAAGTCATCAAAATCAGAGTACGATTACTATACTAAATACGCGCACCAAAAAAAGCAGATAGTCGAATTGTATACCTCCTCCGTTCGGGGTTCGTCTGTCAAAAAAAGTATAGGTATATAAAAAATCTCCCATAGCCACATGAATTGGGGCCGGTGGTAAATATTGACATTTTGGATACATAAAATTAATTAATCCATTTTTTAACAAACGTTGCAATTATGTTATATTTGCCCTATACATTGGGGAAAATGTATCTAATAAAAAAATGTAATCTGACAATCTGTAATATATAGAAAAGTGTGAGTTTAAAAGTCATTATATATTAATGTTTTTCAAATTTTTAAAACTTTAAAGCCATCAAATTTTACTCCAAACATCATCCCCGATCCTTGTCAATACAAAATAGGTTCTGGTAATACCTTCACTATATTGGCATTCGGGTAAAATAACTTATTCTTCCTTAGTCGTGATCGGTCGAAAACTGTTCTCATGCAAATTCCACATTCGAAAGGCTTCATTCAATTCAAGCTCTTGTAACCTTTTTTCAAAAGTTCAAAATAACCATAGACTACAAATGGATCGATAGCTTTTTTTCTTGCAAATTCCACATGTTGGGACTACGCCAAGACTTTGGATTCAAGGTCTATGGACTAGGCGCTAAGCACGATCGTATAAGGTCTTACATCTTGGGTAGGAGAAGTGAAGGCGATTTTTTAAATTCAGAGTTTGATCGCACACGGCGCTTTAGTCAATTGTCGTTGCCGAAATAATGATTCTTGGCTATACTTGCAATGCACCCGTCAGTACCTTCTTATGAATCTGAGCTAAGCCATTTCTCTCTATTTATATCATGTCTGTTGAAATTCAATTTTGATCACAAAGTGGAGACAAGGCATACATATTTTCCTCTACCATTTTTGCCTTGAACTACCAGTTTCTCGAAAGAGTCTTCGTTTCGTCTTATGATAAGAACAGAATATTCCGGTATAGTCTAACCATGCATCTATCAGGATCCAAGATTTATTGACTTAAGAAAAATATATCAAGACTATATTCTTGGCCATAAGTTACGATAGATAGATAGATAGATAGATAGATGTTTATTTAACCACGTTTTGTAAATACAATTGTAGCAAGTCTTGATAAAAAAAATATAAAAACATATAAATTGACACATAAAACTGATAAAATAGTAGCTAAGAAAATAAAATACAGGTATATGGTTATAAAATGATAGCATGTATTGGAGTGTAATGCTCTCTTAAATAGAAAGATAGTCTAAATACTCTTCAATCGAGTAAAAAGCATTCTCGAGTAAAAACTTTTTAATTTTTGTTTTGAAACTATTTGAAGACAGAGTTTTGAAACACTCTGGAAGGATGTTGTATAGTTGGAAATGGGGAGAATTCTTCACAGATTTTTCTAGCCTTAATCTGGGCTTTCTAATCAACACAGCTGAACGGGTGTCGTAGTTATGATATGCCGAATTTAAATTTAAATTATATTTATTTTTGTGAATATCTAATAATTGGTAAAATATATATAAAGAAGGTAAAGTCAATATCCCTAACTGAACAAAAAGTGGTTTACAGTGCTCTCGGAAGCTGGCATCAGCAATTATTCTAATGGCTTTTTTCTGGAGTCTAAATATAGGTAACATATATGAAGACTGGCCCCATATTATGATACCATAGGATATTTGAGAATGAAATAACGAGTGGTAAACAATTTTTAGTGAATTTTGGCTTATCAGTCCACGTAATTTTCGAATAACGAATAAAGTAGATGAGAGTTTACCGTGTAAAAACGATGCATGTGTGCGCCAGTTTAACCTATCATCTAATCTCAATCCCAGAAAATTGACACAATGGCCGTGAGCAATACCTGCAGTTGTTGAGAAAATTATGTCTTGTGTCTTGTCGATGTTGAGCTTAAGACAATTTTGCGTAAACCAGTGCTCGGCCCTTTTCTTACTGACTATCATTCTATTTTCTAGTTCCTCCAGTGACTTGGCTCTGCAAATTATTGTATTGTCATCCGCATAACACACATTTTTGTGAGGTAATAAATAGGTAAATAAATCATTTATATAGACTATAAAAAGGAAGGGCCCTAAAACAGAGCCCTGAGGCACCCCACAATCTACTGGTTGAAAATTTGACATGATACCATTTAGATCTACACACTGAGTTCTTGATGTTAGATAGGATCTTATTAAGCTAAGAGGAAGTCCTCGTACACCATACCGTGACAGTTTTGTTAGTAAAAGCTCATGGGAAACGCAATCGAAAGCCTTGCTAAGATCACATAAGGTAAGACCTACATGCTCTCCATTTTCGAGGCCTTCGACTACGCCTTCCACAAGCTTGGTTACAGCTTGAATAGTGGAATGGTGTTCACGGAAACCGAATTGTGAGGAACATAGTATTTTGTATTTATCAAAATATGAGTTCAAACTGTTTTTGAGAATTATTTCGAAAACCTTCCCAAAAAGGGGAACAATGGAGATTGGACGATAGCTCTCTGTTGAATCCAAGTCTCCTTTTTTGAACAGAGGAACCACTCTAGCTATTTTGAAACAATCAGGGAACTTGCCTTGAGCAATACATATGTTAAAAATGTGAGTTAGAAGTTTAATCAGACTTGAATTTATGAGCTTGAGAATATTATTATTTAAATCATACACATCAATGCTATTGGAATTTTTTAAACTCAAAATTGCATTCTCGACATCGTTTTCTGCTACCGGTAAAAGAACAAAAGATTGTGAAACTATGGGAATGTCATGTAATAAAGCATTCTGCAAGTTTACGTCAACTGTCAGGCTCTTGACAATAGCTGATGCTACGGATACAAAATAAATATTGAAATCCTTAGCAGATAATTTTTCAGTAGTTTGTCTATTTTTATTATTATTTCTCTCAAAATTTACAATTTTCCACATATCCTTGCATTTATTTTGCGACTTATTTATATATCGATCAAAAGCCATTCGTTTATTTAAAGTGATACTTTCTTTATATTCAGAACGCAACAGGTTATAAGTGTCTTTGAGTATTGGGTGTCCCGAATGGTCAGATATGAATTTAATTGTAGAAAGATGTTCTCTTTGTTTCTTCAACTCATCATTGAACCATTTTACTGGTTCCTTATTACTAGAGACATTACGTAATGGTAAGTTTTCACAAATTAACGCTTGGCATTTAGTTAGCAAGAATCTAGACATATATTCGACACAACCAGAGTCATAAAATAAACTCCAGTCTATACATTTAAGACTATTATTTATAGATGTAACGCCTAAAGAAGTGATTTTTCTTACTTTATGTCTTTGGACTTCTAATTTTATTTCTTCTCTAATCTTAATAAACTGACCATAGTGATCGGAGAGGCAAGGTTCACAAATACCTGATACAAAGCTGCTCGGATTTATATTTGTTAGAATATTGTCAATGCAACTTCGAGAGCCACTATAAACCCTTGTATATTCTGTTATGGTAGGGAAGATACCAAAAGAGTCCCCAGTATTAATTAATTCAGAGAGAATATTCGAACTGATCTTAAAATTTATATTAAAATCACCCAATATATATATCCTATTGTAAGTATCAAATAAATACTCAAGAAGCTGTTCAAAAATCTGCAAAAACAATTCACCATTTCCAGAGCAAGACCTATACACGGTAATTATTATTTCTTTATTAGAAACAACTGCAGCACAGAGTTCTACATCAATTTCTCTACAGTAAGGTTCCAAGTTTAGAACTTTACTTTTAACATCATTTCTTGCGAAAATACATACACCTCCATGAATGTGATATTTTCTACAAAAAAATGAAATTAACTTATAATTACTTACATTGATAAGACTTAATACATCCTTATTACACCAATGTTCACTAATACAAACAAAATGATACTTTTGACTATCGAGAAACAAAGACAGTTCAGCAGTTTTATTACGCAGACCCTGAATATTAATGTGAAATATTTGTAGGCTATAATTATTGTTGGCACTAGTTAAATTTTGCGTTTGAATGTTGATTGAGGTTAGTCCACTTTCTTGTTCTTCCCTTTTGCGTGAAAAAACTTATTAATTCTAGCACCTTCCGGCCATATCGATGGTTTCAAAAAATTATTTACGTTACTGTGAAATATACCAACCTTAAATGAAGCATATCTATCGGGAAATTTTGATTGTATTTTCTCACATGTGGCTTCAGAAAACATAGTTTTTAGATAATCTACTAAATCTTCTGCAGAAGTCGATGGATCTAAATGATAAACATGATAAAAACTGTAGCTAGGAACTGCTCTGAGATTTGAATTTCCAGCATTCAGGCTACCGGTTCCTATCATAGTTTGAGTAGACCGCCTATTTCTTTGGTATGAAACCTTTTTCCAATCGTTATCTTGGTCATCTTGAACTAAATTGATAACTTTAGTCATTGTTTGTTGTTGTTGTGATTCCAGAACAGCATTAGACAGCTGCTGTTTGGTTATGTTGTTAATATGTCCACTCAAATTTACGTTTTCCGAGATTTGACCCTGAGAAGAACAACAGGAAGCAGAAGATTTCTTTCCACTACGAGATGGCATGGATGTCGACGATGTAGATTTCTTTGTCGTTAGGTTTTTGGTTATCTCTGGTTCATTGCTGGTGCTGATAGATGACCCACAATTTTTGTAATCAGCCATTGAGATGGAAGATGTCGATTCATGTGTTGACTTGAAATGATTGTTTTGATGTAAAAACATGTTACTTAATAAGTTCTTTTGCTCACTAACTGCATTTATTGTCACTTGTTGGTTGCTGATGACTAAGTCCTTTTGATCACATAACTGTTTAAGGTACCACACCTCTAGATTACGTTTGTTATGCATCACAGTTTGATCACTACCTTCTAACACGGCAGAAAAATCCAAACTTTCAGAACATTTTTCACATTCACGCGACATACTAGCTTTCAGTCCATCAACCAGGCACAAAAGAACATCACTAGATACACTTTCCGGTAAAGTTTTGTTAATTATTAATTCAATTAACTCGCTTTTTCTCAATTTATTGAGTTCAGCTGCTAAAACCACACTATCCAGTTCCGCCATATTGGCATATATTGGTGAGACAAGTAGGCCAATCAAACAACGGATAACAGGTCACAAACTGATAGCAACTTGTATCCAGAGAGATAAGTTGTTTATTAGCTTTAAGATGACTTGTTATTACATGTTCATTCTATAAAATGTAGGCATGCGATAATGCCAACCGAAAACAACCATGGGTGTTCACAATATTGATTTATTCACGTTAACGAAGGGAAAATTGGATAATTCGGGAAAAAGCAAAAATGATTTTTATGAGATTTTTGTATAAATTCTGCATTCGTGATAGTCCGAGTAAGGCATTTGGGAAACAAAATTACCCAGAAAATTTATTGAAATTTGGTCAGAACAACGTCTTTATTTAAACAACAATAAGAAATAGTTCTATTTGTATTCTGACTCTCTTCAATTGCGGGGTTAAAAAGAAGTAACCACAGAAACAAAAATGAGGGTAGATAAACAGGGATTACGCAGAATATATCTTCTAGTCCTTTTGGTCCTAAGATCTATATAGATTGTTGGGTGACCAAAAATCAACTCTATAATTTTTTCAATTTATTTTCTGTTATTATTTATTCTTATTAATCTGCAATTGATGTTAAGGGCATATCTGGTTTCGTTTCTCTTTATATTATTCTATTTCATTAAAGAATTTATCCCAGTTACTCGTTCTTGTCTAGTTGACAAATTTTCTTGATATAATAAAAGAGGTCATGAACATTATATGTGCTTAATGATCGTCATTTAATGGTAGATATTTATTTTATTTTATTTAATAAATGGAGTACATTCCCGAAAGAGGTATAAAGATACCTGTGCCCCGGTCCAGTACAAAGAACAACCATGGCTCTGGCAGGACTCGAACCCGCTCCCATTGGTAGATCAGAGGCAAGAAAGTATACCTACATAACTGGAAGGTGGACTCTGTATACGAATCCACGGAGCGAGTGAATGCAAAAACGAACAGCATTAACAGTATCCACGATATACTTGTTTTTATAGCATGACAACATCATAGTTGCCTACTCAATATGTTGGATGCTCGCGCCTGTCAATAAAGAGAGGTCAAGTGGGCGCATACAGACTTACTCATCTTGTCGCTTCTCAACTTCTTTCTCCTCCACTTGAGTTGACACTCCTATCCACGAAGCAAGAACAGTAGATTAGAAATTAATTTAGTTATAAAACTCGTGTGAATTTCCGTATACACATCTTTCGAAAAATGCGTCATTGCAAAGAAATCAACGCTCAGTTCTTAACCTACATGATTATTGACAGCAATGAGCGCCTCTGATATGCTGACACCTATGATACTGGTATCATCTCTGACCTCAATTGACTACATGGAGAAGCATAGTCAACTGTATCAGAGACAATCATCTCGTATATAAGCATAATACTTCGAACGTTAATCTATGTACAGAGATGGGCAAATGTGGTGGAACTATCTTATTTTTGACTAAACTATAAGTTATATTTTAAAAAAATACTCTCAAGAGATTGTGACGTACTTTGATTGTCAACAGCTACGCTAATTTTTGACCGACGACCCAACCGGAGGAGGTATACAATACGAATATTTTTTTTATGGATGTTTGCGCCTTATAAATAGTAATCGTGTTCCGATTTTCATGATTATTTTTTTTATTTGAAAGAGGACTATTGAGCATTGGTCCCATTGAAAAAAAAATCGAAAATCAACATATGTCCTTCCCCAAAGGGGCATTTTTTTTTTGAAAATTTGGGACGACAAAATTAAGGAAAAGACCATATCCGCTTAAACTGGACATTTAAAAAAATAATCATAGGTGTCCGAGTTACAGTAGTTGTAATACCTGAAATATGTGTTTCCGCTATGAGGTGGGGTCATTTTTTGCGAAAATTGAAAATATGAGATAGCCAAATTAAAGAGAAGATTATATTAGTAGCATTTAAATTGCACAATTTTTCCATAGAGTTACCTAATGTTTTCGAGTTACAGCGGTGGTAAAGTCTAAATAATTATAAGCAACGTATTATCTTCTTTGGTAGACGTTGAATGATTTTGACAACTAATGTTTCACTCAAACATGTGAAATAAACATTTTATATAAATATGATGTCATCTCTGTTTTATTTCAAATTCAATTTTTAAACAATTTCAGTGATACATAATTTGGTGTGAGTAGGGATGTGTGAATTGAGGTTTTGTAAATAATAATAGTGAGGAGTAACAAATACTCACAAGGTAAAGAAAAAAATAAGATTTTCACATTGAGAAAAGAGGAAATATTTTATTTAATATTTGAAAAATGAATACCCACTAAACCATATACCATCTAAATTGTTGAGAAAGTGACTATCAAAAAATGCAAAAATATATTGGGTGATTTAATTAAAAAACTAATGTCATTTTTTGAAAATTAGCGTAGCTGTTGAAAATCTGAATAAGTAACTGAAAAGAATTAGTGTTCTACAAAATGTTTTGATATGGTATTTTTTAAAATATAACGTATAGTTTCGCCAGAACTCAGATAGTTCCACACAACTGCCCATCTATGTATAAATAGACAAAGAGAAAACAGTTCAGTACCTTTTCCTCGTATATTTTTCAACAGATTTTCATTATTCTTTTAGGTAAATTTCTTATAGAAATGTACCTATTGCAATCGCTCACACTTTTGAATTTTGAACAAATTTCAACGGCATATTGTTCTATGTCATAAGTAAGTCCAATAAAACTTTTGGTTCAAAAGTTTATATATATATATATATATATATATATATATATATATATATATATATATATACTATCAGCCATACTTTTTCTTCTAGTTTTTGGACATTATATCCCTGACTATAAATGATAGAAGTTTGACAATTATCTGGAACATTATTTTAGTTTTTGAGTAATTGCACTTCACATACTGAGTTACTGTCTATAGGATAAGCGTAAATATTTGAACACAGTTTCTGTTGTGGGGCTAATTGTTTACACGCACTAATGTCTTTAATGCTTATGTAAGTGAGAGAATCATCGTCACGCGAGTTAAAGTTTCTCCTTTGATTTTTCCCTTTTAAAAAATCACTAAGACTTTTTGATAATTTTATTTACGGAATAACGTTACGAATAAACACAAGAATAATTTTCTACCAACTAGCTTACAATATTTACCTTAGCTATATTTATAATATAAAATGTACTGACTCAGCCTTAAAGCTGCACGATATGCATTATAGTTCATTTGTTAGTCCCGTAACTCCTCCCGACGTGGAACGAAACTCCGGTGAAGTTCAGATGATATTGTCTTGGGGTTGGTCTTCTGTTTTCATACAATATTTTTGACATATAAATTTTGCAATGAAATGCATAGTAACAAAAGTGGCAATTATATAAAGCAATATAGTCCACACACTAACACTATCTAAGTCCACTGGTTTATTATGAAAGTCTTTGATTCGTTGATTTTGTATTTCCAGAGCGGTTCTCACATTTTTCATCGCATCTAAGTTTAGGTGGTCGATGTTAAGTGGTTTCATTTCTTCTTGTTCCTCTTTGTCTGTCTATTTATCTGTAACGAAGCTGGTTTTTGGTAATTGAATTTTTCTATAGTTTGTTCTTGTTGGTTTCCGGTTCTTTATCAATATTTGATTCAGATGGATTTCGCATGGTGGGTTGATATCTAACAGATATATGCCTTGGAGTATGATTTTTTCTTCGGATTGATGGCAATACTGTTGTGCTATTGTTTGCCTTGGAACGACAACGATCCATTTTTCTTCTTCTATTTTCCTGGCTTGAATTGATGTTACTTCAATTGGGATTTCTGTGCAATTTATAATCATTTTTGCATATTGCAACATTTGAATTTCACAGGGTACATTTTCGTTAATAAAGATGGGGTTGACACTGGCATATGTGTTGGTCAGATGAAATTTCTTGGCATCTGGTATTCAGGAAGACGTATTTGTGCTCATTAAGGATAAGAAAATTTGCTCTCGGTATGATAGTTTTAAAATGATTAGATTGTGGGACAGGTAAGGGATAGAGGTGGTAGTAATTATAGTTTTCTAGTTCCATTAAAGGAATTCCTACTATGAATACGACTTGGTTTCCTTTGCTTTTACTTTTGATATTCAGTATTTTTTCGTAATTTAGTATATTTTCGAGCTTGGGTTCAAATGGAAATTTAACGTTAGTTAAATGAATAGATATTAATTTGATCTCTTCTAATAATTCGTGTTCAATTTTGAAAAAGATATTGATATTTCTATTTTTTCTAGGATTTCGTATATATCTCTAAGTAATGATAATATTTGTGTGAGAAATGGCTGCATAGCAAAATGTTCGTTTTTGTGAAGATTTGAAAGTTGCATATAGGTTAATGTTTTTACTATTTGCAGTAAATGTGACTGTATTGAAATTTCATTCTTCGTTATATTTCTAGTTATATCTTCAAAATTGTTGACTGTTTGATTGAGAATAGGAATTTGTTCTTGAACTAGCGTTTTCATCTTTCCTTGGTTTTTGAAAAGAATGTTAATCGCTTCATCATATTTTACAGCATCTTCTTGATCTAAGTTTCCAGTGAAAACTTTGATAAGACTACCTAAACCGTTTATCAAGCCTCTTCTTTTTCTAGAATTTAATAGAGGGTTTATTTGCAGCATCTGATTATGTACTTTGCTTTGCAGAGATGTAATCAAATTACAGAAATTATAGAAATCTTCCGAAAGTTCTTTGGAATTTTCTATTTTTAATTTGAACTCATCAAATAGTTCGCTTATATAAGTGAAATGTTTTAAAATAATTGGAATATCGAAAACTTGAATGAAAGACCAATTATCTATAGCATTTTGAGCATTACCGATTTTGAAAGGGAGAAGACCTGGATTTTCGTTCAATTCATGAAATTCGGGATATGCGAATTCAGTTCCTAATCCTCCGCAGTGGGTGAAGATCCCGAAATCACATTTGGGGGTTTCAATTCTTTCATATGGATTATTTGAATTTTATTGTTCTTTTTATTTTTCACTTTTACTTTATGATGTTCTAATATTTCAAGAATTTCGTACGGCCCTAAAAATTTGTTTTCACGTTTGTTCCGTCTGTTGTTGTATTTATAAACTGTTCGACCTACTTGAAATTCAGTTTGTTCTGAGCCTCTATAATTTCGTTTTTCAATAACTTTTTCTTTCTTCTCAATAATTTTTTTGGAAATATTTTGATATAAATGTTTCATCTTATTTCGGTGTGTTGCTACATAATCTGAATAAAATGATGTTTGAATTAACTCTGATGGATCGCGAAATTCTGTATGACCAAAAGTCAGTTCGTATGGGGAATAGTTAGTGGCTGAATGGAAACTACTATTGTAGGCTATAATTGCATAAATCATAAGTTCGAAGATGGTATCTTTTGGATATTTCTGTCTAAGAATTCTGAGATGTTCTATTAAGCTAGAGTGGAGTCTTTCGATAGGAGCATTGGATTCATGATGAAGTGGTGTTGTGAAATGAATATTATTTTTGTGTGATTTGAGTAATTTCATTTTGAAATTCAGTACCATTATCGAATATTATTTCTTCTGGCAAACCGTAATATGAAAAATATTGAACTAGACTTTTGCAAATTTCTTTTTTCTTGAATCTTTATGGCTTGACCTAATTTTGAGAAGGCGTCAATTATTGTAAGGAAGTTCTGATTGTCAAATTTGAATACATCTGCGTGAAGTAGTTGAAAAGGTCTACCTACACTCTTTGTTAGATTTAATGGTACATATGTAGTTCTTCTTGAATATTTAGACGTCTGGCAGATTTCGCAATCGTTGATATATTTGGTGATATCTTTTTTCATAGAAGGCCAATAATAATTTTTCTTGATTTTTTACAATGTTTCGTTAATTCCTCTGTGATTGCATTTACCTTCATGTTGATGTTTCATTATTAATATCTTTTCCACGTTATCCTTAATAGAATTTACTAATTTCGTACATTTTACTAGTTTGAATAGATTGCCATTGAAGTTTTGGATGAATATTTCATTGAAATCTATATAGAGTGTCTCGTCATTAAAATACATATAATATGTTCTATCGGCTGTAGTATAACAACGAAGAAAGTCCATGATAGCATCATCTGATTTTGGAATTTTCACATGTAATATTTTGTGTTTTTCGAATTGTTCTTCTCTAATATCTATTTTGTTATGTGGGTTTTTTGTGATCATAATTTGTAGGGGTTTGTTATTAATTATTTCATCGAGTATTGGGATACCATCGTTAATATTATCATTTGCATCAATTGAATGTGCAGTTTCTGTGCTTTCATCTGTCTGTGCTATTTCAATATCGCTTATTTCTTGGTTAGGTGGTTTTAACTGGATGTTTTGTAAAATTTAGATTTTTTTATTTTTGCTTCTACTTGTTGGTTCTGAGTGAATTTTGTTGAATTCTTTCAAGATATCTTGCTTAATTTCTTCTATCTCTTCTATTTTTTGCTCGAATGGATCTAAATTAATTTTTTATAGAAAGTCTGTAATTTCTTAATTAATATCTCCTGGGTTATTATGTGTACTCCTTGTTTCAATAGCATTGATCTTAACTCTTGATAACGAATCAGCATTGGTATTTTGGCTTCCTTTTTTATAAATGATCTCATAATCGAATTCCTCCAATTTCAAACGCCATCTTATAAGTTTACTATTAGGTTCTTTCAAGTTAAAAAGCCAAACTAAGGGTCTGTGATCAGTGTAAATCTTGAATTTTCTTCCGAATAGATATGATCTGAAATGTTTACAGGCCCATACAATTGCTAATAACTCTTTTTCAATAGTTGAATAACGGTGTTCGGTATCATTTAGAGTTCTACTTGCATATGCGATGGGTTTGTCATTTGGTACAATTCCTTGGCTTAAGACGCTTCCAACAGCTTGATCTGACGCATCTGTTGTCAATATAAAGGGTTTCTCAAAATCCGGATAAGTTAAAATAGGAGCATTTATTAGAAGTTTCTTGCAATGTTCAAATGATTCAATAAATTCTGTTGTATGTTCTATTTTCGATTCTTTTTTCAAACACCTGGTCATCGGTCTTGTAATTTTCGCGAAATCTTTGATAAATCTGCGGTAGTAACCAATCAGTCCAAGAAATGACTTAATTTCTTTTCGGGTCTTCGGAATTGGAAAGTTCTTAACTGCTGAAATTTTGTCAGGGTTCGGTTTAACTCCTTCGGGTGTTATGATGTGACCCAAATATTGAACTTCTTTTCTCAAGAATTCGGCTTTGTCCATTTGAATTTTGAAGTTTGAATCACGAATTCTTTTGAAAACTTGTCGTAATCTTTCGATGTGCTCTTGTAAAGAGGTACTATATATTACAATGTCATCAAGGTACACAAGACAAATTTCATTTTGAAGTCCTCGTAATATGTTATCCATCACCCTTTGGAATGTTCGAGGTGAATAATTCAAGCCAATAGGAAGTCTTCGAAATTCGAAGTGCCCGTTCTCAGTAGAAAAAGCTGTCTTCGGAATGTCTTTGGGTTCCATCTCTATCTGATGAAATCCACTTGCTATGTCGATTGAAGAGAAATATTGGCTTCTTCCTAATTTATCTAAGATGTCGATGATATTTGGCAATGGGTATTGATCACTTATAGTTTTCTCGTTCAGTTTGCGATAATCGATTACAACTCTCCATTTCCTTTTTCCGGATGCTTCCAGTTTTTTCGGTACGATCCATATTGGACTGGAGTAAGGGCTTGTTGAGTGCTGAATTATTCCTTGATCTAGCATTTTATTTATCTGATCTCTTACTTCGTTTCTGTGGATTTCGGGATAACGGTAGTTCTTAGTGAAAATAGGTGTTTCATCGGTTAAATTTATTTCGTGTTTGATTTTGTTTGTGAATGTTAATGGTATTTTCTCACTGTGGAAAATATCTCTGAATTCGAAACATAATTTCTTGATAGCGTCTGACTCTTCTTTATTGCAATGATCTAGTTGAAGATTATTTAAATTTTCTTTGAGTATTTTATCTTCAGCAGATTTATGTATAGTAGGTGTATCTATGTTTAATTTCTCACAAAAATTGAGTTCTATTGGATTTATAGGTTCAATTTCTAAAGGTTCGAATATTATGAGATCAACTGGATTGTCGTTAATATTCAAAATTGTTGTTATTGCGTAATTATCTATAACATTTACTAATGCTTCAGGCATTTCTAAGTTTCCTTGTAAAATAGTATGCTTCAGAATTCCTAAGTCTTTATTTAGCTTTACAGGTATTTTTATTACTTTTTCTACTCTACTCTACTCTTATGAGTGACGGGTTCATGATCATTAGTTTCGTAAATTATTGGAATCTTAGATCTATATTGGCTTGCAATTTACTCAATATATCTGCACCAATTAATCCATTGTATTTCTGGGAGAAATGAAAAAGGTAAAATTTGTGAAAATCATTGACATTAAAAATGTTAAATGCTGGGATTACTGCAATTTCGTTGTGGGATGTTATACCATGTGCAGTTTGAATATTAAAATTCTCGAATTGTATATATTCAGTAAAGAAATAATTTGCTAAATCCGGATGAATTATACTCTTTGAACTTCCAGTATCTATGAGAAAATTAGCATTTAATTCTGGAATTTCTATGTATGGTAAATCAGCACGTATATGATTCATTTGAATTACTGTCATTCCTGTTGGATATTTTGATGAGCTAATTGAAAATTTTCCTCTTCAGAAACAGTCGGATAAAATTGTTAATAATCATAAAAGTCTGGGTAAGCATTTTCTTGAAAGGTATATGTATCATTTACAACATTTTCTTGTGTTTCTACAACTTCATTAGAATTTGCTTTGGTTGAATAATTGTTATCATCTATACCGCCGACGCCAATCTCATGATTATGTAGTTTCGCATTACTTTGTTGGATATGAGGTCTTGTATTACCATACGACGTGTCCATAGGTTGGGGATAAAGGCTTCTCTTTGAATTTGTGCTAGCGTTTGAAAAATTTGTAGAATGGAAATTTGGTATGATATTACGAGGGGTCTGAGAGAAATTCGTTTAAGGTGAATAAATTGGACGGAAATTTGGTTGATATAGATTTGCTTGATGGAAATTTGGATATAAATTTGGTGTTAAAAATTTTTTTGGTTGGGAATTAAATGAGTTTAGTGGACGCATATTCATTGGCTGAGAAGGATATGGTCTCTGAGAAAAAGAATTTGAAAAATGAGGTGGCATCGATTGGAATGTACGTATTGGTTGGATAAATTGCGAACTTGATTGATTTGTAAATGGACGTACAATCGTTTCAGGTTTTGAATAATTAGCGTTAATTTGCGGTTGAGATTTATAGTTCGTAGTTTGTAAATTTTGATTCCTGCCTGTACTGAAATATACAAAGTTTTCTTCTTCTGTACAATGTGCGAGGGCTTGTTATAAAGAAGTGGGATTTCGTAATCTGATTACAAGTTGCATATTATATGGTAATCCATAAATAAAAGTTTTCAATGCAAAGTCGTCATAATGTTTAATTTTTATTTGTTTTTCGGTAGCATCTGTTAGGGTCGAATTCAATTTAGAAAATAGAAGACTCCTTGCATCTTGTATTCTCATTCCAAATTGAATAGGATTTTCATTTTTAAGAGCTTTGATATGTATTAAGTCTAGTATTAAACAATCAATACTTCTTTGATCAGAGAAAGTTAGTGTCAGAGCATCTTGTATTAGAGCCCAAGTATTTAGTTCTGATCGTGAGCCGATTAGGTCTGCTGCACGATTTCTTAACTTACTTAATATAGTGTCAAATAGACAAATGTTAATCGGATCATTCGGATTTGAATTATTCTGGAATGCTTTAATGAAATTTTCACAAGAACTTATAAATCTAAATAGCTGTTTTGGGTTACCATCAAAAGGTGGTATATTATCTGCTTGATATTTCAATAGAGCAACATTTACTGTTTCTGGCATTGTTTAAGTTATTTTAATTTCTCTTTTTCTTGTTAAACTGATTTGATTGAGTTGTTCAATTAATTCGTCGTATTCAGAATCAGACATAAAATTATAATACTATATATAGGAACTAGAAATCTAATATATTTAAATTTTGGAAATTATATATATAGGAATTTTGGATAAGTAATATTAGGAAATGAGCACTTACATCAATATAATCGTTAGCTGCATGTGGATTCTTTTTCTGTTTTTCTTCTTACACTATTTCTTACTGCTACTCCCAATAGGTGGTTATCTGCTATAGATGCACCCTGGATTAAATCTATTCTTACTGCTAGGCCCAATAGGTGGATATCTGCGATAGATGCACCCTGGATGAGTTGGATTTGTAGATTTGTAGGTTTTTCCTTTGGTTCCAGCTGGTAAATCGTTGAGACGAACCAGATTTCGGGGTAAATTCACGATGAGATACACCAAACACTGTCCTAGCTGAATCCTACTGACTGCGCCAGTTAAAGTTTCTCCTTTGATTTTTCACTTTTTAAAAAATCACTAAGACTTTTTAACAATTTTATTTACGGAATAACGTTACAAATAAACACAAGAATAATTTTCTACCAACTAGTTTACAACATTTACCTTAGCTATATTTATAATATAAAATGTACTGACTCAGATTTAAAGCTGCACGATATGCATTATAGTTCATTTGTTAGTCCCGTAACTCGCGCAATGTATTTATTTGAAAATGATAACAAATGGTGAAAACCAGTTCTATTATCTATTATAAATTGGGATAGGATATAAATGGAATAAGGTGTAGCTTTTTTGTTCGGTTAGAGGGACCTTCAGAACAAATACCAAATCAGATTTCGTTTGAAATGCTTCTAGATCTATGATTCTTAATTATTCAGCAATGCTGGAGTATTTAACTGGAAGCGGTAAGTTGTTTTTTATTAAATTTTGTGATATTTGTTTAAGAGAACCAATCAAACTATCGGGTGATATTATAGAAGAATGTATTATATTTAATCTCGCAAATGTTATGGCATTCAAGATATCATTAAGGTTATCTTCTAGATAGATGTAACTTTCCATTAGTTTTTCGCAGATTTCAAAGAATTTCAGTTGGGCATTAATCAGTGCTAACTTATCAGACAAATGGTGGATTGCTCTTTCGATCTTGCTGAGATCTTTATTGAGAATTGATTCGTTCCTTTGTTGTGTTTAAATGCCTGAAGTAGCAGTGTGATGTTTTTGTGCACTAATAAGGTCCAGTGGTTGTTCGTTATGGTAAGTTTTGTCTCGTCGTGATAATAGATACCTAATGTGTTTTTGATCGGTTCGATGTTGTATTGGCAAAATGCTGATCCGAACAGCAAGATAACCCTGAAAATTAATTAAGGCTCTAAGTAGGGTTTCATTCTGTCGAAAATAACTTTTGTCTTTTGGTTAGTGTTGGCGTTAATGAGAGTCGCTGAATTGTTGTGAATCTCTTGTAT
This sequence comes from Crioceris asparagi, assembly GCA_958507055.1. Taxonomy (NCBI): domain Eukaryota; kingdom Metazoa; phylum Arthropoda; class Insecta; order Coleoptera; family Chrysomelidae; genus Crioceris; species Crioceris asparagi. The sequence goes on from OY293829.1 coordinate 43,341,205, forward strand.
TGTGAAAGGTCCGTTGAATTTGTTTTGTACCTTGTCTTTAATTTAGGATTCCCTAATGTAAAGTTTATCTCCGATGGCTTTCTCTTTTTGTGCTTCTGTGCGTTTTCGAGCTAAACTGTAGTAATACGAAATCCTATTATTAAGATCTCGGACGTATTTAGTTATTAGTTCTTTATGATTGTATATATTTTCAGGTGGTCTGTTGGCTGTGTGACCGAAAACAAGCTCATACGGTGAGAAACTGTGGGTTTTGTTAACAGATCGGTTATAGCATATAATTGCATAAGGTAGTACATTCAGGGGGTGTTCGTTGTTGATCTGTTACATGGGCTCTTATCATCTCAAGAAGAGTTGCATGGAACCTTTCAATGGAGCCGTTGGATTGTGGGTGTCCAACGCTGGAGTGTGTGAGCTTAATGTCAAATAAACTGCATAAGTCCCTAAATAAACTGTTGTCGAATTCTCTTCCTTAATCACAGTGAATTCTTATAGGTGTACCAAAGTGTTGGAAATACAGTAGCAGTGTATTGGTTACGCTTTTTACAGATTTGTCTGGTAGTACGTAAGCTTGTGAAAATTTTGTCAATTCGTCACGTATCGTTAGTATGTAGGTCCTTGATGGAATTTCTAAAATGTCGATATTAATTCTTTCGAATGGGGATCTTGGGGTTTCTGTTAAGATGAGGGGACTATCTAAATTTTTTCTACAAGTTTTGATCTTTTGACAGGTGTCACAGGTTTTGATGAATTTTTCGACGTCTTTTGTGATTCCAAGCCAATTATATTTCTCCCTTATTCTACGAATGGTTTCGTTTATACCTCGGTGGAGATGGGTTTTACCTTTATGATATTGGTCAAGAATAATTTGCTTTTCATCTTCATCGGGGATTTTTACAAGGTCTTGACAAATTTTAAAATTTATTTCTTTCTCGGAAAATATAAATGAAAGCATTTCTATAGCTGGGATGTCGGGGTTATTCTCAACGAAATATGTTGTGGACGGGGTGAGCTCTTGTTGACTTTTATACAAGGCTGTAAAAAGATGTTCATTGACAAAGTTTGGATCGTAAGGGATTGGTATAATGAAATATTTTCTATTTTGGATGGTTTTACTAGTAAGTATATTTACTTCATTATCCGTAAACTCTGCATTCTCTTCGAATATGTCATCTATTAATTTATAATGGGTGTCTTTAAGCTTATTCTGTTGAAAAATGGTGATGATGTTTTGTTTTGTTCAGAAGTTGGTTATTAGTATATTCTATCTTAGAGTTGTCTATCAGTGAAATCGTCTTATACAATTTTACAAATGTCTTAAATTCTTCGCAAATGCTTTCGTTAGAAATGTCTATCGTTTGGTTGACTTCGTCATCTGTTTCGTTGGTAGGAATGATAGAATATTGGGATAATCTTTCTTGAAATTTGAGGCACTCTTTTATGTGATTGATTTTAATCCTAGATAATGCATCTGCGTTTTTATTAATACGACCTGGTTTATAGCGAATTTCGTAGTCGTATTCCTCTAATTTAAGTCGCCAACGAGCTAATCGGCTCCCTGGGTCTTTTATAGAGAAAAGCCACGTAAGGGGTCTGTGGTCGGTGATAAGAATGAACTTTCTTCCATAAAGGTATGGTCTAAAGTGTTTTACAGACCAAACTATCGCTAGAGGCTCTCGTTCGATAGTTGAAAAGTTTGTTTCAGTTCTTGACGCATAGGCAATTGGGAGATCTTTAGAAGGGGGACCTTGTGAAAGGACTGAACCAATCGCGAAGGCACTAGCGTCGGTCGTTAATATAAAAGGTTCTTCGAAGTTTGGGTACAATATGATGGGGCTTGAGGTAAGGGCTTGTTTTAATTCGTTAAAGGATTCTAAATATTCTGAGTTGAAATTGAAGGTGATGTCTTTTAATAATTCAGTTAGAGGTTTTGAGATCTTAGAGAAGTTCCGAATGAATCGGCGATAATATCCAGCTAAGCCAAGAAATTATTTAATCTCTTTTTGATTTCGGGGTTGTGGGAAGTTCTGAATGCATTCGATTTTCTGGGGATTTGGCTTAATGCCATCTTTCGTAATTAAGTGACCTAAGTACGAAACTTCTTTTCTTAAGAATTCGCACTTGTCTGGCTGGATTTTAAGGTTAGCTTTCTTGACGCGGGTGAATACTTCTTTTAGACGTGCAATGTGCTCATGGATAGTTGGTGAATATATTATTATGTCGTCCATGTAGACGAGGCATCTTTCGTTTTGGATTCCTAAAAGAATATTATCCATGACGCGCTGAAATGTAGAGGGGGCATTCTTAAGACCGAATGGCATTCGGACAAATTCGAAGTGTCCATTCTCGACATAAAGGCTGTTTTTGGAATATCCTTAGGGTTAATCTCTATTTGGTGGAAACCCGATGCTAGATCGAGCGTAGTGAAATATTGGCATTTGCCAAGTTGGTCTAGGAGATCTGATATGTTCGGGAGGGGGTATTTGTCACCTATTGTCACGTCATTCAGTTTCCTATAGTCCACTACGACTCTCCATTTCTGTTTCCGGAGGCGTCCATTTTTTTGGGCACAACCCATACATGGGAAGACCAGGGTGAATTTGATGGTCTTATGATTCCTTGCTCTAACATCTTGGAACTTTGGGATTTAACTTCCTGCTTATGTACATGTGGATAGCGGTAGGACTTGGTGTAAATGGGTTTAGAATTATTTGTCTCTATGTCATGTTTAACTTCGTTAGTAAATGTCAAATTGTCGTTTTCCAAATAGAATATTTCTTCAAAATCAAGACAAAGTTGAGTGATGTTTTCTTTCTCTTCGTCGTTGAGATGTTCTAATCTAAGCTGATTCATAATTTCGTATCGTCTGTCGGTATGTTCGTAGTCTGTATTGGTGTTGATGTTACATATAGGTACTGAAATTATTTTCGTCTTCGTATAAATCGAATTCTAGTTCAGAAAATACGATAGTCTTATCAATGGCATTGGCGTTCAAGATTGGCACAATTCTCCATTCTTATCTATCTTAACTATAGAGTTTGGAATGAAAACTCTTTCGATTTCTTGCCTTAATAACACTGCCTGTGTGTTAGCTAGCTTATTTGTTTTAAGTATGAAGACTTGTTCTGTTCGGGGTGGAATTGTTATTTTATTTGTGGGAATTGTGTTCTGCGTTTCACTACAATTATCATTATTAACTTGGTGAAGAGGTATGGCTTTAAAGTTTGTAATGAGTTGCTTATTTTTTATGTCCAATACACAATCATATTTTTGAAGAAAATCGGAGCCAAGTAAACCGTCAAAGTCGATATCTAAGTTGCATATATAGACTTTATGAGGGTCGTTTATGCCAAAAGGTATAAGTACTGATTCGGTTATAGGAACCTTTTCAGTTGTTATTCCTTGAATTACGATATTTTCTGTTTGTCGTCTTTTATAATTTTTACAAGTGTTTGGCTTAAAGATTGATATTCCAGCTCCACTATCTATCAAAATTTTAAATGTATCTGTTGCATCTTACATATAAAATAAGTTTCTCGAATTTACAGTTAACAATTGTTTTACGCAAAGTGGTGTTCTAGTGGTGTCTCGTTCCTCAGAGTCAGTTTTCTGGTTTTCGTTGAAATCTCTGATATCGGATCTTGGATAAGATTGTGTCCTGGGTGTTGGTCTTGTGTTTGGGGTGTTTGAAAATCCTGAGGTTGTACAGATTGAGGGATTTCTTCGTAAGAGTATGATAGTTCGTAAGTGTTAGAATAGTCGGAATTGTAGTCATTGTGGTAATCATTATAATCACTGTGGTAATTATGGTCGTACGATTGATACGCTGGGTCATAATAATCGTTTTGATAATATTCTGGTTGCGTATACTCTTGTGGGTTCAAGTGATGTGCTCTATTTTGGGAATTATTAAAATTGGGATTTGGATGAATTGCTGAAGGTCTATGAAAGTTAGGGTTTGGCCTAATTATCGATGGACTGTTCTGGGGAATTTGGTTTTGTTGTGGTCGTACTTGAAATTGTGGTCGATTTTGAAACTGGGTTCGATTTTGGAATTGGGGTCTAAAAGGTTGTGTATTAGAATTATTTGGTTGAAATTGCGGTCTTGGTATGCTTGGAAAATTCTGGCTATTATGTTGACTTTGCCTACTAATACACTCATTATAAGTATGACCGTTCCGTTTGCAATATGAACATTGTTTAATTTGTGGATGTAAGTTTGGTTTCTTAATATTGACTGACAATTTGTTTCTATTTTGATATTTTTGTTGTTCAAAATAAGATAATTGCAGCTCTCGACGGATGCGATTTATTGCTGAAAGCATATCGGTTGGGTCACTAGCTCAGAATATTTGTCCAAGTTTCGGATCTAGGCCGGTTAGTAGGGTGTTAAGTACAATTGAATCAGTAACTTGAATTTGAGCTGTCTTTTCGATGTTAGTTAAATTCTGGTTTCTGATGGAAGCATGAATTTTTGCCTCGTACGTTTGTCATCTCGCAACGAAAGTTAAGGGCGATTCACCAGGTAACTGTCTAATTCTTTGAAGATCTTGAATCAAAGCGGTAAGATCCCTTGAGTCGCCAAAGTGAGCATCTAAGAGTGACTTGATTTCGTCCCATGAATCTGGGTTGCGTGAATTAATTAATTCCGCGGCTCTACCTCTAAGTTTGTTCTTTATATGTAGAACGAGCAGATTTTTCTGATCGCCTACAGCCATTTGAAAAGCAATGCAAGCGTTTAAAAATGTTGTGAGCATGATTTGATTTCCATCGAAATCGGGAATGATTGAGAAAATCTCCGATAATTTGTATGGTTCAGTTATTACATGTTGGATGGAGTTTTGATTTTGGTTATTGTCTGAATCACCGGCTTGGCTTCTTGTTTCAACCATAGTGCGTGATATAATTTGGGATTATGACAATAGAAATGGTATACAATATAAAATAACAATTTGGGAAAACCGAAATAATCGATTATTAATTGTAACAATAATAATAATAAACGTGATGTTTCTCTGTACTTACAGCAAATTCTTCATTCGTCAGCGGGAGATGAAATATTTCCTCCGTGAACTGTGTTACACCAGGTGAGCGTCTGCGTGTTCCTTGATGCCGGGGAGACCGTCTTCTCGCTCTGAAGAATTTCACTGGTAGTGGTTTCTTGATTTTTCTTGAGGTTCACTTCTCTTGAAGATTTGGAAATCGCCACAAATAGTTAGAATTCTCGTGTTCTATTCGTGTAGAGAGTATCCTACTGACTGCGCCATTTTTATATCTTTTTATTTGAAATTTACTTTTTAAAAACAATTTGACACTTTATTTATTGAAAGTTATAAGTTACAGGAAGATATTACATTAACTAAGTTACTTATGTATCTACTAAGATGATTACTGGTGTGATAATAATTATATTATATCTCGAGCGCGAAAGTTGCTCGTACTTTATATTATAAAAAATGTAGAGTTTGCAATTTGTGTGAAGCTGTTGAAATGTCTTATTACAACCGTACGTATCTGGAAAGACAGACAGTATGGGTGGTTGCAACTTTGTTGTCGGTGCTGTATCTTGCAGAGTTGAATATCAAGATTAGCAAGTACCAGATGCATTGTCATCAAATTCCGTTTATACAATATAGGTCAGGCAACAATGTCTGTTATAGAAGTTACGTCATCATATAATCTAATATAACATATATATATATATATATATACAGGGTGTATCATTAATAATGGGAAATAATTTAACTGGAGAATCTTTGGTCCAAAATAATAAGATTCAACCCAATTCACTTAGATAAAATGTGTCTCCTGTCTGAGTTACAGGGTGTTTTATTTAATTATTTCAAAATGATTTTTCCCCATTACTTTTAAACCGTTTGACCAATCTTTATCATGTTTGGTAGGAAGTGTAGACACTGCGAACCTTACTAAATTATGCTAAAGACACGCTTCTATCTACTACCAGAGGCGTACGACAGGGGTAAGTGAAAGGTTAACCATTCTTAAATTCTACGCCACTGGCGGAATTTCCATTTTAGTTCAATTTTTCTATTCTCCAATACTTTTTTTGTAAATAACATACTCTTCCTTCGTAGCGATAAAGTCATTATTTTTCTAGATATTTAAAGTTGAACATAACGATGCATAATTCTAATGGGTATTTATAATGACGGTGTTTTTGGGGCATAGGCTTGCATTTATTACGCAAATGAAACTTTACCTTTGATTTTATAGGCTAAATAAGAAGACAATTTTACTAATACCTTTGTAATTATCAAAAAGTCTTTTTCACATTTTTGATACAATAAATAATACCAAAATTTAGAAATACTTAACTCAACAAATGTTCAATGTGACCCCCATTTACCTCAATAAGTTTATCTATTCTTTCATTAAACGATCTTCTAATTTAAAAAAATATGTTTGGTTGATTAGCAATAACATTAGCGGCATTCACAATTTGGTGCCCTAGGTCTTGACGATTATTCATGTCTTGTGAGTATACTAATGTTTTCATATGCCCCCAAAAATAGAAATCTAAGGGATTTCCTTCAGGAGTTCTAGGCGGCCACGGAAATAAACTACCTCTGCCAATCCAACGATGAGGAAATTTCTGATCTAGATAGTTCCGTACAATTAAAGGATAATGAGGTGGTGCTCCATCCTGCATGAACCACATGTCCCTTCTTCGGTCAAGTGGTAATCCCTCTAGATCGTCGAAAAGTCTAGTTTCTAAAAACTCCAAAAATGAGTTACTACTAACGAATAATTCAGATCGGATGCAACTTCACAAAACCTGAAATCATTTTGAATATGTCATACACACTTCGAAAGATATTACCTATTCTATCTAAATTATAAACAGAAATGATTCAAGTGTCATTTATTTCATTGCGATATTGTAAATAAAAAATCATTTCAGTTGTTAAGTATTTTTAAATTTTGTTCATATTATTTATTATTATTATTATTTATAGTGAAAAATACTTTTTGATAATTACATATAAAAAATTGAGTTGAAATTTTATGTTAGTCTTCTTATTTAACCTTAAAATCAACTGTAAAGTTTCATTTGCCTAATAAATGCAAACCTATGACCCAAAAACACCGCCATGATAGATACACATTAAAATTGTGCAGCGTTATGTTCAACTTTAAATATCTCGAAAAATAATGACTTTATCGCTACGAAGGAAGAGTACATTATTTACACAGAAAGTATTGGAGAACAGAAAAATTGTACTAACATGGAAATTCTGCCAGTGGCGTAGAATTTGAGAAGGGTTAACCTTTCTTTTACCCCTGTCGTACGCCTCTGGTAGTAGCTAGAAACGTGTCTCTTTAGCATAATTTAGTAAGGTTTGCAGTGTCTACACTTCCTACGAAGCATGATAAAGATTGGTCAAACGGTTTAAAAGTAATGGGGAAAAATCATTTTGAAATAATTAAATAAAACACCCTGTAACTCAGACAGGAGACACATTTTATCTAAGTGAATTGGGTTGAATCTTATTATTTTGGACCAAGGATTCTCCAGTTAAATTATTTCCCATTATTAATGATACACCCTATATATATATATATATATATATATATATATATATATATATATATATATATATATATATATGTAATATATATATATATATATATATATATATATATATATATATATGTAAGGGTCGTTTTGAGGACGTTTTGTGGAATCAAGTGGTGCTTTTGAGGACGGTCCTCATAGCAATTATATATCCAGGCATAACTTTGGCGCAGTTTAGGTAGGCGTTGTGGAATACGTTTACCACCTAGATTTTATAGATTTAGATTTAAGAGAGGGTTACATTGCACTGTGACCATAAGGTCTATTGTGCCCCCTACCTGAGTTGCACTTGCCTATACGCGGTCTACAACTCGCCTTCCAGTTCCAGAGTTCTATTGAACTCCAGTATCTGGGTTGGCTTCAAGGAGGATACTTCCTCACTACTGCAGGTTGCTATTCCAAGGCACTGTTTGCGTTGGCTAGCAATGGCGAGGCATTCCGTCACCAGGTGATCCGGAGTTTCCTCCTCTTCCCCGCAGAATCTGCACTCGTCATCCTCTGCTAGAGCTAATCTCATTAGATGCTTCTTGAGGCGACAGTGTTCTGTGAGAAATCCAGTGAGTAGGTGTAGCTTGTTCTTGCTGAGATCCAAATACCTTTTGGATCTTGCAGTATCAAAGTTTTTTAGAAACTTTTTGGAATGATCCAATCCAGGGGTATCCCGCAAGAGTGTTTCTCTTACGGTTTTTTCCCTCTCCAGAAACTCCTTCTTGTAGGTGCTTTTATCTGTGCCACAGAAGGGTTTTGGGCCAGTAAATGGAGTTTGTGCTCCTTTCCTGGCAAGTGTGTTGGCCTCCTCGTTGCCTTTGATTCCCGAGTGGCCGGGAACCCAGACTGTATTGCAATGTCACATTTCTGATAGTTTCTTTCCACGCATCTCTCAATTGCAAGCAATTCTGCTTGAAAGACGCTTGGGCAGCGGCCTAGCGCAAGTGAGCATTTGGTGCGATTCCCAAACACTCCAGCGCCTGTCCCCGTCGTGGTCTTAGAACCATCAGTGTACCATTTAATGGTATTCTTTTTGAGAGCTTGGGTTGTGAGCCCCCTGTCCCAATCTTCTCTGCTACTTAGCACCGTGGTGAAAGTTCTCTCGATGCTAATTTTCTTTGTCATTACATCACTGGGAAGGTTTGCTGATGGGATGTGTTTGGACAGAGAGGACCAAGCTCTCTGATTTCGAATTCCCACAATGTCTGAACCTTCCCTAGATAGTCTTAGAATGGCCTCATGGGCCAATCTATCTATCACTAGATGGAGAGGTGTGAGATCTGTGATGATCTCTAGTGCCCTGGTCGGGCAAGTTCTCATGGCTCCAGTGATACAGACACAGGCTAGTCTTTGTATTCTATCGAGGGTTTTCCTCGTATTGCTCTGACTTGCCTTGCCATGCCAGGCTATTGACCCATATGATATTATCGGTCTTACAATCATGACGTACATCCATCGCAGTATTTTTGGGTTACATCCCCAAGTCTTACCAGTCAGATTTCTGCACGCCATTAAGGCCTTTATTGCTTTGCTAGCAGTAGCCTCAATATGCTTGTTCTACAGAAGCTTGCTATCTAGTGTTAATCCCAGATATTTGACTTCAGCCTTCCAGCTTATTATGTCTCCACTCAAAGTGAGAGGTTTCATAGCTGGAAGTTTCCTTTTCCTAGTAAATGGAATAATTGTGGTCTTGGATGGGTTTATGCTAAGCCCCACTGACAAGCACCATTGCTCAATAGTTCTGAGGCCCTCCTGCAATAATTCGCATAGGGTGTTCGCGAATTTTCCTCGGACTATTAGGACTATGTCGTCGGCATAGCCTATACATGTGAAGCCAAGCTCCGTGAGTTTGTGGAGTGACTCGTCTACTACTAAGCTCCATAGGAGGAGAGATATTACTCCTCCTTGAGGTGTTCCACGAGTAGCTTTAACAGAGGTGGTATGATCACCTACTTGGGCCTCAGCTATTCTCGTCTTCAACATCTCATACATCCATTTGATAACGGTGTTGTTCACTCCTCGCCGTGTGAGTGCCTCCCTGATTGACACATGTGTGGTGTTGTCAAAAGCCCCAGATATGTCCAGGAAGGCACACATTGCGATTTCTTTATTGCTCAGAGAACTCTGAATGACCTCAGTTAGCTGATACAGCGCGGTTTCTGTTGAACGCCCCGCCCTGTATGCATGCTGACATTTATGAAGTGGTTTGTCCTTCAGAATCTCTGTTCTTATGTAGTTATCCACTACTTTCTCCATAGTTTTCAGTAGAAACGATGTTAAACAGATAGGTCGGAAAGATCGGGGATTAGTCCCATTTTTCTTCCCTATTTTCGGTATGAAGATTACTTTGGCTCTTTGCCATATGCTAGGTATAAAGCCCCGTGCTAGGCAGCTTCTTGTAATCTTCAGGAGATGGGGAAGGATCTCCTCCATTCCTTTCTGTAGGAGTATTGGGAATATGCCATCTACTCCCGGCGATTTATAAGGTTGAAAGGTGTTGACTGCCACCTACCTACCGTGATTCTTTCAATGAATTCAAATATTCTTTAAGAATGTGAATAACTATTAAGGATATCTCTAGAAATTGTGTGTTTGAAGATATCTTCCTTTTTTGAGAAAGGAATCTAAGCTTTGAGGTTCATTATTCATTACATTGGTAATATAATATGATTATAACATATTGGGCGCACCTGATCTCTTCTAGCCGTATACGTAAACGTATGGTAAATCATAAATCGCTTCCTTACTATGGGGAACACTTCATTTAAATAATCAAATTTACAATAGGTAATGTCTTTTTTCTTACGTTCTAACATACCTCACCCTGTTGATAAAATAAATATTTCTTACAAAAACAGGAACTGAATTTATTAATTATTATATATATATATATTATATATTATAATTTTTATTCCATGGTAATGGTAATTTAGAATTTGTACAAGAGATACGTAGATAGAAAACTCTTGACTCCTCTACGGGCTACATATGCTAGGTAGGTAGGTATATTGTCTATATAGCATGGTAGGTAGCCACGTTCTACGTTTTAGGAATCTGTATGGGGTTATAAGTCTGTAGGGTGGTAAGTGAATTTTAGATTGTTTTAAGAATGTTTTATATTACAAAATGTTTTTAATTGAAATATTTACATTTTGATTTTGTTTTTTTTTGTAGAATTTTGGCAAGAAACATAATATTCGACCACGAAACCCCCACATACTAATCTCCATTAGAATCAGACCATATCTACAAAACTCCATCTTGATGATGCTATCATAACTTTATGAATTTTGACGGAAAAATATACTCTCCAATCACGAAAACCCCACACACGAATTTTGTGTAGTATCGGTCAAGTATTTTTAATTCTGTTAAGTTTATAGTATCTTATAACGTATTAATATAGGTTTATTTATACAAGTCTACCGTGCAAATCAGTAATTATAGTCGAACCTAATTTCTGCTACCTACCAAAAATATTGCCGATAAATTGAACTGCCATGTAATAACTGTTTTGGATAAATCAGTTATCATTTGGATTGAATATTATACAGGAATAAACTATTCATGGAATATTCATATCCAAATAAAATTATTTGAAAAGAAAATCCAGAATTGTTATATCCATTAGGTACTACTGATCCAACCAAGTTTAAAAAAAATAACCCAGAGATTCGCAGTTATATTTATTAATTCCGCGCATGGCAAGATGACTCGAGTCACATGTATAATTTCACGGCATCTGGAAATTTAACTCAAAAAGTGGATTTTAAGATTCTGTCTATATTCAAAATATTCACTAGAAAGTCAAAAAACAATATTTTTTGATCTACTGAATTTTCCTGTGCATTTGGATTTCAATGATTATAAAATATTGTCTCACAAAATATATTACGAAATGATAAGATAAGAAGTACGAGGAGAATCTTAGAAAATAGTTCTTTCTGTAAAAATTACATTATGTTTTCTGAATTTCTGAACACATTTAAAAATAACAATTATTGTATTGTTCAAAATTCCAAAAGCAACGTTTCTATATATTTTTTCATGATATGATATGCAAAGGAAAGAATAATTGTCTCTGTTACTCGTTGAATTTGTAATGATAATACATAACCGATCATGGAATAATATACAGAATAATGTATGCTATTTGAATATCGAAAGGAAATAAGACAATAATAATTCGTTTTTTATAATTAAAAAAGATGTTTGGGTAGAGCCACTATCCAGGGACGCAATAGTTATAGGTTAGCAGTTTTTGTCAATTGAATTTCAATTATGGCTTATTTAGTTGGCAATCTAGATAATTTAAGATGAATAAGATGATAAATTAAATCATATCCTGATAATGATTAATGAACGCTATCTGATCGATGAATGAAATGAACTAATCTTTTGAACATAATTTCCGCTTATACACTAATATCCAGTCAAGTTAGCCAAAGTTGGCGCACGCTGTTATTCAGACCAGTTCTCAACCAAAATGGTTATAAAATATAAGAGAATCTCCCCTATAATTGAAAAAATAAACCGAAAAAATTCATGTCCTCAAAACATTTAATACAGAAAAAGAAAATATACATTTGTTATTAATACGTATAATTTTAAAAAAATTGCATATATCAATTCCCAACAAGATATCTGACTAACTGCACTCTAAAATAACGTCTGTAAAATAACCAACTTTATTGAAACCCCATTTTTTCCATAGTCCCTAAAAGAACCAAATATAAATATATTTATAGTAAGGATATTTCGAATGCGAAATTAAAGTTTGACAGAACGGTCTTTTTGTAGGATAGAAAATTATGGCAGTAATAGTTTTTAGGTATAAAATAGTTCAAAAATCATCCTGATGCACCAGTTTTTCTATATAATTCTATCAGAATTATTTTGTTTTCCGTTCTTATAAACCCGCTATCAAGAAATGCTACATATTGACTTTGATGTTCAATCTCAATAATTGCAAATTGAATGTACGGATCAAAAGAATTGAAAATGTACAATTTCTCTTCGATTACCATCTTGAGGTATGGCTAATATCAAATAGTCGACATATTTTTTAATGGACAGGGGTTAAAAATAGAGTACCTACTGCTATAACTATATCTAACAAAATTCAAAACATAATTGGCTAATATTGGCGATATTTTGGCTCCCATAGGCGTACCCAGAATTTGTTTGTGAAACATAGCATTGGAAGAAAAGTACGTACTATCAAATAATAAGGATATAATTTTGTTAAAGATATATTTGTGTATGATGCAGTTAGCACTCATTGATTGCCATTCACTTTCAATTGCTGATAAACATGTTTATTGTCAAACTGTCCTCAAAAAACTCGAGACGAGAGTCGTATGTTATCGTTAGGGAGATTTTAAGCCACAACTTGAGCATCATACGTTAAATCCCTTTATCCGCTATTAAAGTAAATACAGTACGCTAATAACGTAGTTTAAAAATGTGTTTTTAAGCCATCCCATTCTGCCGCTATTTACGTGATAAGTGACTATTACACAAAAAACCAACTTGCCATTTAACAAACGAAAAACGAACACACAACCAAAAAGCAGGAAGCAACCAACAGGTACCACAGAGTAAAAAAAATATACAATATACCAGAGACAAACATACAGACCAGAGAAAACATCAATATAGACAAATACTACAAAAGATAGGTTAGGTACAAGACTTAAATGTGACGGACGTAGAGAACACTGCTCCCAAGACGGACGGTAGCCATATGCCATATCTGATGTTGCCACAGTGGTAGAAATGGCGAAAAATACTGATTTACTCAATTCATCTTAATTTTACATGTATTTATCATGGACTTTGGAGTTTAAGATAAAACTTAAATATAAATTTTCTACAGGTGGCATCATGGCAAAATCAATTTCCTTTATTAAGGGAACGTTATCTCAACTTTAATAACGTAAAGCAATATCGGTTAATAACGTTTTCCCTTATTTCAGCACTATTGCGCATACGATTTATAACGGATAAAGTATATTGCTGTTCAAATAGGTGGCTTAAAATCTCCCTATTGTCTATGGGATTTATATCGCCCATCATATTCAACTATTATGTTGAGTTTTACCACAGGCTAGGGAGCATAAAAAACTCAACATCGTTTCTATAGAAATTTTTCTTTCATAACAACAAACTGAACTCCATCTTCAAATTTTACCAAGATAAATTTTTACATAAACAAGGAACGTTTTAATCAGTTGAGGCTCTAAAATATACAGAATAACATTCATTCTATTGGTACTAGTAATTTTGAAGTTGTGCAAGAGATGAAGTATATACATATCAGTTGCAGGTAGATACTCTTGGCAGCCTGTACCAATAGAATAAATATTATTTTGTATTTTTTAATGTCTCCTCTGAAAGTCAGTCCTTGTTTTTTGTAAAAAATATTTATTTCACATTTTTGAATGTCAACAGAATGATACTATACATTTTTCGATAAATACACCGTACTAAAGTCTCTAACTCGGAAACCTTTGAAGTCTTTGGAAACATTCCAGATAAAAGGTTTCCGAATATGGTTTCTTCAATTTGGCTATCATAGATTTCCGATTTTCTAAAAAAAATACCCCTTACCCACATTTGGAGGGGATTTTTTGGAGGAAATACATACTGGATTCAAATTTTTTTAGAACTAATTTTGAATTAGATTCATTCGAATAAAAGTAGAATCGTCAAAATCGGAGTAAGTTTAATATGCCAAACGCGCAAACATGCATACATAAGAAAAAACAAACATAAAATTGAATTGTATACCTCCTCGTTTTTCAGTCTGTCAAAAGACATTTTGCACCTCCTGTACCTATGGCACGCCGTTTTGCTATTAAATTACATAATACAGATTAGTAATCAAAATTTTCAAAAAAGAAAACTATTCACAAAGAAATTCATAGCCACAGAAATATATACTATATGGCACAGGTAATTGCAGTTGTAAATAAATTATTTGTTTTCCTTCTAATAAAATTAAAATTCAGAAAATTATTTTATATTTTCAAATCATTTGAACCGTCAAATATTTTGAAATTCTGTTGCTTTCCATTCCATTCCATTGATATTATGGTAAAAAATAGTCGAAAATTGAACATATATAGGTACCTTATTTGTATTTTTATTTCCGAATTTTTATTTTTGAATCAAAATTATCTGCATAGTTTTGATCCTAGAATTTTTATTCTTATATTAGACTAATAAAGGTATATTAGAGTTAAGTAGGTACATAAATTTGAAATTTGAATCGTCATGTTTTATTCTTGATTCTTTATTATTGAAAACTAGCAAAAGTCCGCGACTTCACCTGCGTAAGTCAGCGGAATCCCCTACAATGGACTTCAAAATAAACAATATTTTCGTAATTCGAGTCCCCTTATTTTCAGAAAATCACGAAATATGTGTTTGCTTATTTATTTTTAGAAGTAATCTTACATATACCGTACATACGTACCTACACACAAAAACGCACACACTCTGGGTATCTTGAAACGTGGAGATTGTTCAAATTTACAATTTCAGAAAATCGACTCCAGTGCAATAACTTCCGACTGGAAAGTAAAAAATATTCTTAGATTTTTTTAATATCTTGGATTTGAAAGTAATTTGAGTGAGCATTGTAAAATTGTAAGAAAAACTGCACGGATTAATAAATAATTTTCGAGTAGTATTGAAATAGAAACCATAAATATTTGGTTGAACATTTTTAGAGATAGGTGCTACTTGATACTTATTCAATTTATTTTGTAATGGGTGCGTAATAATTCTGGCTTCAGTTTTTTATGATCCCTGGCCTCTGGCAAAACGCAATATAGAGGTCGATGACCCTCGAATTTACATGAGGGGTGATTATGTGAATCCCGTATACAATGATATTATTCACTCTTCTACCAAAGATTAGGTGTATTTAATCTTTACTTCTACCTTGTATGTACCCAACACCAAAGACTGACTTCTATTATCTTTGCTAACACTTAACACATAAATCATGGGACCAGAAACTTTAACGACTCTGAAGCGGGACTCTGTGTCATATAGCATTCTATTAATCGACAAGATTCAATGGTAATGTTAATAGAATCTTGTCGATTAATAGAATACTATATAACATAGAGTCCCGCTTCTGGTCCCTCGCTATTCTCTATAGTTATTTGTTAGTATTCCACTTATATGTGTATTCAGTATATTTTTTACTAAATACCTCACACAGAAACAGAATGGGATCCTTTTTTCTGGAGAAGTACCTACATGTGATATATCTATAAATTGTATGTATACAGGGTTGGGCAAATGTGTGGAATCAGCTGATTTCTAGCTAAATTGTAAGTTATAATAAAAAGTATCCCAATAAAAGTTGGGTAAAATTTGTTCCAAACATTTTGATGAGGATTGTTACGAAAGGAACTTGAAATTTGACTTACCGTTCTAATCAGGATATATTTTTATTTTTTTAGTGTAATCAGGTCTAGAAGGGGCTTACATGATCATCCTAATCCCTTAGAATTTAAATATCGCCTGAGGGCATACATTTTAGGAAGGAATGAAAGATCTCTTTCAGTTGAAGGTAATACGGAGAGAGACGAAACTCCTGATTTACAGTCAGAGGACCTTTTAAGTAACCAATACTTTTATGAGCTCACTTCTGAAGAAACATTCCAGTTTGAAATTCTTTAGATTAAGAACTATTCCATATGGCAGATTACAAAATTTTGCGGGTTTCATTTGTCACAAGTTAAAGAAAACTGAACCAACAGCATCCAGTTCCACGAATACTGTCGATTCAGGATTGTTTACATGGACAGATCATTTATCAGAAGGTGGCTTATCTAAAATTTTTGATGAAACGATGCTTCATAGGCATACAGAAATTGGAAAAAAATTTCAATGAAGTAAATTCCGAGGAGCTGCTTATTTCTAAGGGGTACCTTAGTAAATTAATTCGTTGTGCCTCAAATATTGATTGCATTCCAAAAATAAAACAATTATTCTTCATATTGAGAATGTTCTTCCGAATACGGAATTTAAATTAATCGCTTCAAACGAACAATTTGTTAAAAAAATGAAAAACAATTAAAACTATATCATAATTTTTGTATGTATTTTATAGGTATTATAGAGAATATTTTATTAGTAAATAAATACAAAAAAAGTTGTTTTTTATTAACAATGTAGATAGTTGAAGAACAAATATTTTCCAAAACATCACATAAAATAGATTTATCTGTATTCTAACCACGTCTCTAGATTCGTTACTACAATTGCAGCTGAAATAATTACCACAACAAACAAATTGTTCACATATAACATAATCTTTCATATCCTATAATTTTTTTGACATTTTTTGTTAATATGTTGAAATATAGGTTCATATCATCGCCATATTACTTTGTTAGATATGTACTATAACTATAGAAAAAGTTATAATAATGTGTAGAAGTACCTACACTATTCATACTATATAAATAATTACATTTAAAAGTCCTTATTTCTAGTAAAAGCAACTTGAAAGCGCAGATAGCCATATCTTGCTCCGTTAATTTCAAATTCTACTAACCGCATGACGTTAATGCGCCGACTGGACGAAATTGAGACGGCTATTTAGCATATCTTCTATATCTTTGTATCATGAACGCAACCCTATCTGCTATCTGCTTGAGTTCAGTAGTTCAGTTCAGTTCAAGCAGTCGTACGAGACGGTTGTGTTTTTTTTCTCGTTCGGAGCTTCTCGGTACTGAATGTTTTGTTTTGATTTGTTTCTCTGTGCGTGTATACTATTTTGTGTTATTGACTTAGAACCAGCATGTTATTTATCATTGTACGTGTGTTTTCTTACTGTAAAATGACCTGGTGTGCGTTAACATTGAACCCGTATTTAACTTGACCTACCGTGCGCGTGCAAACTTTTGCTGTGTTATTGACTTTCAATTTATTTTAAAAAATTGACAATAAAATGTCTGAATTCAAGTGTGATTCCTGCCAAAACATCGTCTCGGAAAAGAACAAATACAAACTTCGCTGAAGTGGAAAGTGTCGCCGGATTTTTTATATGACCTGTACTGGGGTGGATAAGTCAACAAAAAAAGTGCTCTACCACCAAAAGTTCCATAACATTAGATTTTTTTGTAATGTTTGTGACTCTCCTACCTTAAAATATCTCCACGATAAAATATCACAGGTACATAAATCACAAATTTCTCTAGAAAATGTTGAAGCTCTAGGAACCTGCTTAAAGAAAAATAATGACCTGTTTCCAATATTTTCTGAAATGTACGACATTTTAAATGATCATGACTCCAAATGGAAAAATTTATACAAAAAGATAGATGAGATTCACAGTCAACACACCAGTTTGGCGGAAAATAGACAAGAATCTCTGTTCCAATCCATCAAGGAAATGAAACAGGATATTTTAATCTGTCATCTATTATATGGACAATCATGAATAATCTATTAAAGTCCAGATTCATGACTCATCAAAGGATGAGTTATTGAAGGAAATGGCGAATATGTGGAAAAATATAAACTAAATGGCACACACGGTTGAAAAGTTGGCTGCCAATGATAAATCAATTACTAGAAGTGACCCACCAATAGTAAAAAAGTCCGTTTCGACTCAGACCAACCATACGGATAACCAAGACACAGTGGTTATTACTTCTCCAAAAGTCACTTCTCCAACACCTCTCAAATCCTCCATTAAAGTAGAATGTCATTATGTGGTGGTGTCCAAAATCCCATCTACTTATACAGCTACCATGCTTGCACACTATGCAAAGGAAAAACTTGGAACTACTGTAGTTATCAGATGCTTTCCAATGCTGAAGAATAAGGACAGTTCACACTCCGATTTCAAAGTTGGTGACCAGAATAAAAGTCACCTATAGCAGCTAAAAGACTCAAGGATGTGGCCTCTAGGTACTGAAATCGCAAAATCATCTTTTACAACCTTAAAGGTTTCACCACCAGCGTCAAGTTTTTCGACCACAGGCTGTCATTTTATTCCAAACGCTGTAGACAGTCATAGCCCAAAACCATGCTCTGACTTAACACCTGTAAAAGCTAGGGAGATCAAGCTGCCTGTAAGTCTCTTGTACAGGAAAATATAGAATTTGTGGTGGAAAAAATGCAAAGAAAGACGATTTGCTAAATAGTGACCCGATGACTCCACCTATAGTGCGGCTGTCCCGTAATTCAGATATGGCTAATGGTCGTTATTTACTGGCTAGATTGAGGGACTCTTTCTTATTAAAAGCTCATCGGCTATTTCTAGCCTATCTCCATGACCAACTATCCAGTGTATGTTTTGAAAGGTACACCACCACCAGCATCAAATTAGCTCTAGCTTCAGAGGGACTTCCTAGTGACGTGGAAACCTTGAGTAAGTTATATTATCGCTACCACAACGCATATGGTATTGGCTCAGCCGAAGTTGAAGCTGATCTTGCTGCCTTCAGGTCTTTCATTTCATCCGAGAGACTTCAACAGCTTCGGAAAAGGAGGGAGAGCCATGGCAAATATTTTTCTATTGGCTCTCAAATAAGAAATCAAATTTTTTAATTAAAATGACGCGATCAGAGGTTCAAGCACCCTTTGTAAAATTGGACAATGGCAAGCTTAGTGTTTTTCTTATTAATGTTCAGTCCTTAAGACACAAAACAGATGAATTATTTCTTTTATTAGAAGAACTTAATTTTCCAGAAATCATTGCCATAACTGAGCATTGGTTAAATATTGATGAGCCTGTGTTTATCAAAAATTACGCTACATTAACTAGATTTAATAGAAGTAACTTATCTCATGGAGGTACTATGATAATGTCTACTAATAGCGACTTTTCGGCTGTAACTAAATTCGATAATCTATTGTCTGGAAAAGTATTTGAATTTTCCATCGTCTATCATAATCCTTATGATCTTTATATTGTTTGTATTTACAGAACAAATGACGCTGACGTGCATATATTCAGTCAAAAATTACTGAGCTTTCTTGAATCCCTGCCTGTAAAAAGCAAGTTAATTTTATGTAGCGACCTTTATACTGACGTTTCCAATGTGTGTGCTGCTCAAGAATCTTCAGTCTATTTCGACTCTTTTGGCATAATCATGCATGTTGACTTACCAACCAGAATTACTAAAACTAGTTCTAGTATTATAGACTATGTCGTATCATCTTTCGATCCAAAATTCGTTGACTGTACTGTCCTTAATTCAGGTTTCTCGGATCATGAAGCAATACTTTTGGTAATTTCAAGCACCTATGTCTCACAACAGGCTGGGTTGTCCTCTCTGATGATGTCAATACTGAATTTCCTAGATTTATAAAAACTTTATCTAACTTTGCGTTCAAATCATTTCCTCTTAGGCCTCTAAAAATCAAACAACATAAGCCCTGGTCTACTAAAGGCTTACGTACATCTGCAAAGAACATGCGCTCATTATCTTACCTAAAAAATCATCGGACAGCGCCTTCTACCATGAATTACTTGAAAAATAAAACCTCTTCATCTAATACAATCTCTAATTCACCTGAGAACCTAAATAATTACTTTTTAGATGTGGCAAAAAAATTTATGAACACCATAACTCCTTCCGATGATCCCCTCTCAATTCTCCCTAAGGCTAATATGAATTTACACAGTTTCTTCTTTACGCCCGTAGTATTCGCAGAGCTTAGCAGTACAATTAATGACATTAAAAACAAATCCTCATCTGGGGCTGATGGGTTTACTCTGAAAATGTTCTCGAACCTGCCGGAATGCACATTAAACCATCTTATTACTTTAACTAACAAATTATTCCAAAATGGAGTACTACGGTTTCAGAGGAGTGTCTCTAGAATGGTTTAAGTCGTATCTCAACAACAGGAGCCAAGCCAATTGAATATGGAGTGCTCAAGGTTCAGTACTGGGCCCAATTTTGTTTCTGCTGTTTATCAACGACATTGCTAATCTGGACTGGATTACTTAAAAAAAAATTAAATATAAACTCTTCCTTCCCTATTCATATTTGAATCTGTATGCTTAATCCGCAAGCACGTATCTTCTATTCCAGAGAGGCCATCTCACAACTTTCCGCTTAGAACCCCACGCTCAGAGTTGGTTAAAAGCTGTATACTGTATAATGCAAAAAAATGCACTATCATCTACTATTTAAAATCAAGTCCATAAGACATTTTCCTGAATTTCGCAAAGTTTTGAAATCATACTTACTGGAGAGAGCCTTGTATGCAGTAAGCGACTGTTTTGATAAAAATTCTTAATACTTAACTTCTTACACCCACTGGTTTAGTGAATAGTATTTGATGTTTGATATCCTAAGGGTCTTTTGTAATGTATAATCATCTGTCACACGAAGTTAAATCTATAACGGCTTTTCCCAGATTTCACCAAACTTTAAATTAAATACCTACTACAAAATACCTTTTATGCAGTTAACGACTTTTTTCACTAAGACACATTTCTGCTCAGCTCACACAATACTCACTGGTTTATTGTTTGTACATAATTTGTTTTTGTTTTTTTTGTTATTTAGGTAGTGTTTACCTTCTGAATGAATATACAGCTGTATATTAACTTACTCTCGGACCAGATATACAGCTGTATATTACATTCTTATTCTTATTATCTGATATTTTTACATCTTTATATTTTTATATATTTTTTTAAATATTTTTCAACAACCTTTAATACTCTGACCGGATGGCTATGATACATGCGGTTAAAAATGGGCAATTGGCATGTAATGACATGGAGGTATACCAATGAAAATGTTAAAATTTTAATTTCAATGAATTTCGAGAAATTTACCTTTCCGATGGCTATAGGTCGTCGAGATTTTTTTTTGTTTCGTATACATAAATATCTGTAAATCTGAAAATAAGTCAAGTGAAGTTAAAATGAACTCACTTATTGCAGTTCCTATTATAATTTAACTACAAATGCCATCACTTGTCAGGACATATTGGCAATATAAGTAACCGTATTATTTGATCAAGGAGGCCAAGATTTCGTGGAATATTACCGTACACGACATAGGAGAATTCAGTGACTCTACTTATTGAAACAGTGTATAGCCAAAATATGAATTTTATTCAAGTTATATTTATATAGATGCTCATTTAACGAAAGCAGCGTAGTCTTTTTGTGTGCATTATAATTAAAATCATGAATCAATATAAGTTTTAGAGGTTACGTTAAGCGGTAAAACTTCACTCATGAAGATCCATTCATATGAAGTTCGCGTAGAAGACTAGGCTGCTTCTGTTAAATGAGCATATATCTAAATATCACTTGAATAAAACTCATATTCTGGCAAAACACTGTTTGAATGTGTAGATCCACTGAATTCTCCTATGTCGTGTATGGTAATATCCCACGAGATCGCGGCTTCCTTGATCAAATAACAGGGTTACTTGTATTGCCAATAGTCCGTTATCATATGCCATTTGGTTACATAAGTAATTAGTAGAGACCTATACCTACTTAGAATGTGAATGACTTATGAAAAATTTGTTTTATATCCTGAGAAATACATTTTGTTGGTACCTATATGATTTTGTGAGGTGATAGGTGATTGCTATGTGTTTGTCTAATCTCCAAAACGATTAAATTAAACAAATTGAAAAACATTTCAGAGAAAAATATAGGCAACTTTTTTCATCTGGCGTGTGTTTCGCCAACCAATTTGACATCGTCAGTGATGAACTCTTCGCAAGTTACTTAGCAAAACATGTGTCCGTTTGTACAGCTCCATTGTTGGCATGTGTATTATAATTTTCTTTTTATGTCAAATATTGGATTTTTTAAGTATTTAGGTATTTATTTTTACGGTTACAACAATTATACAAATAATACTTATCCAAATATTACATAGCTATGTAAAAGTTACAATAAATTAATTATATAGAGCTCCCTAAAAACTTTATAATATAGTCCAGTAAAACTTTATATATTTTGAATTGCTAGTACAGATCTCAATTTATTCTTAAATTGGTTTAACGTAATATCTAACAGATCAATAGAACCATGAATATCATTAAAATTCCGAGGTATTCTTGCTAAGGGACTATAATATGTATAGTTATTAGTGTAAAATTTAATTGAAAATAATTTACTATCGCGAGATCTAAAGGGTGGGTTGAACCTCAACTGTGTCAGTATGTAATTACAGTCCATCAGACCACTGACAATTTTAAATAAAAAGTAGAAATCAAAAAAGTTCTACGAATTTCAATAATTGTTCTATGAATGTGTAGGTAGTCAGTGTGGAAGTCTACACGTACAATACCCAGTTTGAATGTGCACTGTCTCAGAAACATTTTTGAGCTGACTCAATCAATTTAGTATCATATGAGTAACTGGGTGACCACACCACTGATGAGTATTCTAGGCTTGGATGAACTAATGATATGTATAGCAATTTAAAAGTTTCCACTGAGAAATGAAAACTATTTCTGTAAACTAAGCCCAGCTTTTTCATCCATTATTTCCTAGATTACTGTAGTGACTTTTCAAACATAGTTTAGTGTCGAGAAGTACACCTAAGTCTCTTATTTCATCAATTTTGATAAAAGATTTTGCTTCCAGGCCAAGACCAAGGCATGATAAAACTGCACAATAACAATATTTACATTGAAGTATCACAGGAAAACGGAGCTGCTGCATGAGTTGGGTGCATAATTAATAAACAAATTGAAGAGCAGATATGTACAAAACTGGATACCATGGAATGAACGCATACTGACAGTAGAGATGAAAAATAATAAAACATAGCGGATAAGATCAATAATAATCGCTTATGGGCCAAATGAAGATGATAAAGCCACAAATAAAGATAAATTCTGGAAAGAGCTGACAAGAATAATAAACCAAACGCATTGAAAAAAATATTTAATAGATATCAATAGCAGAGTTGGACAACAGGACAGTGAATACAAAACAGTTATTGGAAACTTTGAAGAATTAACTAGAAATAATAATGGTAAGAGACTTCTTGATTTTTGTCTCACAAACGATTTTATTATAACAAACACGTTTTTCCCTCATAAAGATATAAACAAATATACCAGAGAAGTACAGAGTAGAAATGAAAAATCAATAATTGACTATGTAATAACAGAAAGTCAGTACAGAGAAACAATAATGGATGCAAGAATTAAGAGAGGAGAAGAAATAGGAAGTGACCTCTATCTAGTGGGGGGAGAAAAACGGGGAAAAATCGAAAAACAGAACCCATCAAGAAACAAGGCGCAAGGAAAAAGCACTCACATTAAGTTAATAAAGTCTTATAAACTTAGTGATGAAGAAGTAGCAGATAAATACAAAAATGAAATAAATATTAAGTTCACAAATAATAACACAAGTACAGAAAGTAGAAACATAGAAAATGATTGGGGAATATTTAAGCACAGCTGAAAAAGTATGAGTATGAGTGAATAGGAAAAACAATAATATGAAGCAAACGGCATGGCGGACGGATGAGATTAAAGATCATGTAAAAAAAGAAGGGAGCCTGGAAATATTACTTGACAAAAAAAAAACAAAAGAAAGTTATGATATATATAAAAAAGAAAGAAAACCCACTAAAACGATAATAAAGGCCTCCAAGAACAATCAGTGGAGAAAAGTTGGTGAGAAGATGAAACAGAACTCTAAAGGGAACCAAAAACTATTCTGTCGAGCATTTAAATAGTTACAAACATAATACGTAGAGCATCAGAAATAAAAACAGTGAAATAATAACAGAAGTAAAAGATATTATGAATAGATGGCGAGAGTATTATATGGAACTTCTCAATGAAACACAAGAAGGGGTACAAATAGAAGAAACTGAAATACTACAATAAGAAGAGGAGAATGAAATAACCATGGAAGAACTAAAACAAGTAATAAAGGAACTGAAGAATGGGAAGGCTCCAGGATATGACAAAATAACATCAGAAAAGATGGAAAATATTGGACAAAGAGGTAAAGACAGACTGCTAGATATCTACAACAAGATATGGACCGAAGAAAAACTACCGGCAGACTGGAAGAAATCGTTGATTATCCCGATACATAAGAAGGGAGACGCAAAGGACTGCAATAACTACAGATGAATAGAATAACCTTGTTATGTACAGCAATGAAAATGTTTGAGAAAAAAATAATATCCAAGATCGAAAGAACATTAGAAGAATCACAGAGTGGGCTTAGAAGTGGAAGAAGTACACTGGACCCTATTTTCACGATTAAACAAATCACAGAAAAGGCAAGCCAAGAAAGAAGAAAAGTTTATATGGCATTTTTAGACCTAGAAAGAGCTTTCGATTCGGTAAAAAGACATAAAATATTGGAAATTTTGAAGGATCGAGGCGTAAGCGGTAAGATCATAAGACCAACACAAAAAATATACGAAGGCAACTTAAACTCAGTAATTAGAAACAATATAGCCTCGGAAACGTTTACAACCAGTACAGGACTAAGACTACCTCCCTGTCTTAGTCTGTTTTTGTTTATCATATTCATAGATGATATTATTCAAAAATGCAAGCCCAGAACCAAGAAATTAGAAATAGGACATATTCGACTGGAAAGAATATCAAGCGAAGGAGCATTTGTAGATGACGTGGTAATACTGACTGAAAGTGAGAAACACCTACAAACCAATTTAAACATATGGAGCACGGCATTGAAAGAAACTGGATTAAGAATAAATAAGAATAAAATTAAACTCATGATGATTGGAGAAAATATAGAAAAGCTGAATGTAGTAATAGATGAAGACCATATAGAACAAGTAGATCATTTTCAATCCATAGGAGTAACTTTAGACGAACCGACCAAGGAAAACCTGGGATAAAATAATCAAACAACTGCTGGAGAAGGAACTGGAAAGAAGCTACTGGAGTAGCATACGCGAGGAAGGAATGGAGAAAATTTGTGCAGATATAAAAGATTGAAAGCTCTACACCATGATATATAGATCATTTCGCTGGGAAGATCAAAACGTTTATCCAAATTAGAAAGATGTCTCCAGAATTGTTTAGGATCATCATTTAGTTTTTTTCCATTTTGTGTAATTGCTTATATATCTATTATAGCATGTGTCACCCAATTCCTAAACTAGACCTTAAGTTTCTAAAGATATCATAATCTTGGTCAGATCGACTGATTTTAAAATTTATATAGCAATCTTCTATATATATATATATTGTTAGTCGTTTTAACTCATTAGAAAACTAGACAGGAAAATTATCATTTCTGAACTTTTTTATCGCAATCAAAATATTCATGGCGCTAAATAAAATACTATATTCAAGCTCCGAACTGACAATACATAAGTAATTATTGAGACCCAGATAATTGCCATTTGGAAAATCAAGATTGTACACTTCATATTTCAAATTATTATTAGTATTGATAGTGGAAACCTCAAAGAAATATGATTTATGGTGAAAGCTCTTAAAAAATAAACTATCCGCTGCATAAGACACATCGAGATCATGAATATGACTAAAGCATAGGTCCAAAAATTTGTTATTGATGTTTGGTGATAGATTGACTGGCTCTAAATTTAATAATTTAAATTTTTCATCAAGAATAGATAATTTGGAGTTTGAGGGATACTTTACAACTGTACTTTCAATGTTGCGTGACCATGTGGCATCCGTCAAGTCTTAGTCACCAAAAATAATCAATTCATGCTCAGGGTTCTTATTGATCAAGTTTTCAATGGTAGCAACATGATTTATGTAACACTCATCATCTGAATTAGGTGGGATGTAGAGTCCTCCTATAATGTATCAAGATTTACTGCATACAATTGATATAAATAGTTGTTCAAAATTAAGCTGATCCATATTCAGCAACTTGGCTGATAGATAATTTTTATTTGCAACTAATATGCCATCACCTCGCGATTTATTGGTAAAAATAGAACTTCGATCAAATCTATTGTTCTATAGTTTTCTTTCTCATGGTACTGTAACCTCAATATTTGCCAACATCTATTATTTTCATTAATTCTACAGACTTTTTATTTGATGCGATTTACTTCTTTAATGTGGATGGTAATAACGAGAAATGTAAAGAACAATGGGGCAATCAAGGTTTATTAACTTTAAGTTGAAGGCCACTCAATTTCATAACTCTTTGTAGCATAAATCTATAAATACTGCTTATTTCTAATAAATTTTCTACCAACGTTCGGAAAATTCGTTGAATTCTGATAACTCATCAGGACTGAACAGCATGGGTGTTAAACATGAACTAAATTACCTAGGGTATAAGCTTACGTGAAATATTATATTAACAAAGAGACCCAGATGCCTTGAGAGGAAATGATGTAATAATAGCAGATATTGTCATTTTAATAATCGCATTTCATTCAGTCTCATCAAAATTTCTACATTTTGACTATTGACAGAGTTTGAAACTTTATTGGGCACCGCTTTAGCGGTGATTTTGACAGAGTAGGCTAATAAGTTGGAGCGAATATCATTTTTTTCACATTGTATTTTCTATTGCAGACCATAAAATCGATGATATCTTATTGCATGTTTCTCAAGACCGTAACTGGTATGACCAACTAACTCTGCACAACTCCAAGGCACCGAAACATAATCTAAGTAATTTGTTTTGTTTATCATTACAATAAATTTATTTTAAATCTACATTTGTATTATTCGAATCCTTGACGGAAATACAATTAAACCAGATTTACAACTGAGATGAAAACATAGAAACTGGAATGAGAATCAATAAACTCTATAGTATTACTCGTTAGCTGTAATCAACTTCCTCAAAACATAAATACCATCCAAACTTGGCGCTGGTGATCCATACTGGTGAGCTCAGCTTTTTGAGCTCCCACCAAAAGTACCGGAGTAGAATGGGTATGAATGCCCGATATCGTTTTTGGACTTCCCGCCTTGCCGACAACAACTACCGCCTTACCAACTCGAACAGTAACCGGAAGAGCTTGCAAGTTCTCGTCCAGTGTAAGCAACCATCCTGGTTTTATGGAAATCTCCAAAAATTAGAGAAGATAATGGGAACTGCCTAAGAAATTCTGTGGTTCCATAAGCGCAATCAGAGGAACAACCTACCTGCTACGGCCACTGAATCGACCAACATTCG
This sequence comes from Crioceris asparagi, assembly GCA_958507055.1. NCBI lineage: Eukaryota > Metazoa > Arthropoda > Insecta > Coleoptera > Chrysomelidae > Crioceris > Crioceris asparagi. Next base: position 43,368,930 of record OY293829.1, read on the forward strand.
ACCCGTATGCTGAGGTCATGGTACCTTTGCCTATGTAGATCTATCCTTTTGAGAAACGAACAATAAATAGTTGTGATAGGTTTCGGGTATGGAACACTGCGAGTTGCCGAAGCGCAGCTGCCAAACTTGCGTTATTAGTACCTGAAAATAATATTTTCTCCCGTTTGGTAATGCAAAGCCAACAAAATTACTACCTATATGTAAAAGCTCTTGCACTACAAGAACATCCCCTGTGGCAGCATACGCACATGTCAACAGCATTGTCTGACTAAAAGTTTTGTAATGCTCCTCCAGGACTGACAATGCATCGGTGGGAGCTTCAACGGCGTCTCTCACTCCAAAATAACAAAGGGATAGGCCAAGAGTTTAGAATAAAACGGAAATATATTTTTTTAAATATTTACAAACTGAAAAAGCTAAACTGCTAATTTCATGCGTGATGTTTTCAAGAATTTCGTGAAATTCAACTCAAGTATCTTATTGAATATCATGGATGATGCATAATTGTCGTATCAACCAATCGAGACCATACAACATGCGAAACGTTAGAATTGGTGTCAATAGATCCAACACAACTTGTCTGAAAGTTCTTGAAATTTATTTGGATCATGAAGGTATTGTTTAGGTTAACACTGTTCTATTATTGATATTGAATAAGTATGAGAAAATACCTGCATAGGCCTGGGCTATTCCCATGATTGCTCCTACTTGAAGAGTTTCATTATCGAGAGCGACATAGTCGACTAGGAGTGCTAATGCTGGATAACGTTCACTCTTGATTCTGTAAAATATTTACACTGAAAGTATAAGGCAATCGTGTGAGTTTTTTTTCGGAATCATCTACATTACAGTTTATCAGTTACCACAGGGAATACTCAAAGTATAATAAAAAAAAATATTTCCAGAGATGGACCGTAGAACATATAACAAGATCAGTCTGAAAGCCATTTTGAAATATTAATATCAATAAGTTGAGGTTCAGCAATGAATTTTGGTCCAAGAGACAAAACATTTTTAACTTCTGGTGGTATTTTAACTCCAGATAAATTTTTAATCCAATGCCTTGGAGTTTCGACAGTTTTAAGCTGATTAGCTAATAAATTATTGAATTTTCTATTATTTTCTTTGATTTTGTAAAAAAATATTGTGACTAATTGATTGTTTTCTATAAAAGTCTGTTACTATATTATAAGGAATTGGGTTCGTAATATCATTTTTCAACTTTGTAAATATAAAAAAAATACTGAACCTTAGTTTGTTATAAAACTCTACGATACGATGGAGTGTACGTCCCGTTGCTGTACTTGTGAGATTTTCAACATTCTTAACACCAGTGGTAATTTGTAATGGGATCACTCTTCCTTGTCTACGCGAAATCAAAAAGTTTCTTCTGTTCCTCATATTTGCAAGTTTGTTGTTGATATTAGCCACGTCTTTGAGTTTCTTCATTATGGGGTAACCATATGTATCACGAATGTTTTGATAAAAGCTCATCTTTGTAATTCAGGAAATTTATTAACGACTGGCTAGGATATGTATTGGAAAAGTTATAAAACGGCTTTTGCAGTCTTGGATGTGGAAATAAGAGAGAAATTACAATGTAAACATGAAAAATATGGTACTTCCGAAAGTGAGATTTAGTTTTATATTTTAGAATAGAGGTTATCATCAGCAATAATAATCGTATGTATCATTATAACAATGTTTCGCATTTATTTGGAAACACCTTAAAAAGATGAAGATTAACTGAATACAAAGGTGTACAAGTGGATAGATATACTTACGAGTATCTAAGTGCTCTACTATTCGCAGATCATAAAGTCCAGTTGGTACATTGGCTAGAAATGTTGTTTACACAATATAACCTCAAAAGAAAGACGAGAGTTATGGCCTTTAAAAGTAAAGATCTCGTATTGTCCAAGATAGTCATTGATAATAGAACAGTTGAATAGATGTCCCATTTTAAATATTTGGACTGCGAACTGCGACACCAGCTACGAATACGATAAAGGCATAGATAAAAAGCACACCGCCGAATTGTATATCTCTTCCTTTTGAGAAGTGGTCACTGAATGTCCCTGTATATAGGTACTCTTTGAAAGAACGAAAGGCATACAGGAAGATTTTTCTAATGCAATGCGTTGCGCTACGGCTCGCCTTAATGTAGGCGAACCTCAGGACGAACGTTATCTACTATCATTTCAAAGTGTTTTTCGATTCATTGAAAAAAATGATTTGTCCTGGATTCTTCTTTCAGAGAAGTTTCGTTTTTGATAAAATGTTAAAAAATCGGAGATAGTTGATTATATTTATTTCAAAGTTTTTATCGTTTTCGTAGTCATCCTGTATGTTGCTAGAGATTGTTTCTATTTTGGTTACAAATTTGCACCTCTGCTTGTTAGATTTATGATAATGGATATTTAGTTTATGATATAAATTACTACTATTGATAAATCATTCAACTGTAATTTTTTTCTGAAAAAAAGATAAGATCTAGAAAACTATAGGTAAATACTAGGTAGAGGGTTTGTTACATAAAGTTAAGCTAAAATTTTATGTAGAATCCAAAAATCTAAAAATATATATGGTTATACATAACAGCCATAAAAATAAAGAAATTCTAAAAATTCACAAAAGATTTTATGTCTCTCTTTTTCGCATCTCTCATAGTTTCTGAGATAGAGGGCGGGGTGGTGAATCTTATTCTGTATAGCCTGTACATAATGTCTCCATCTCCAATTATATTGATATAAATAAACTCATTTTTTAATCATTTTGATAACGTGATCATAATTTATAAATCCATCATCAGCACTTTTTGAGACTTCTCGACCTTCTAGGATTTACCTTACCTTACCACGCTGCCTTAATGCGAGGGACAAGGGTTGTGGACCGCTGGTTTTTGCCAAATTAAAACGATCTTCTATTAAAAGGTATTTAAGTTTTTATTTCAGGTCAATATCAATAACTACAGAATCATTAAGTTTTAATTATTACTAAGCAGATGAGCAAACCTTTATCTCTGCTATGAGATTAACGTTGTAGCATTCAGAAATATAGCAGACCTTGTCTTTACAATTGACTAATTTTCGTAAACAGACCTATGTTGAAAGTTAAAATTTTGAACTCTCACATATGAGTTGACAAAACATGACAATGGTTTTAAAAACAGAGCTCATGTAACTACTTGACATTGTAAAATGAGCGTATGTTTGAAATATCACTCGAATAAAACAATTAATTTTGGCAAAACAGCGTTCAAATGACTGAAGTAATAACTTTATCCAATATTATAAAAGTATTGGTTACCTATGTGTTTTGTCCCTTCAGATAGTATAATCTTTCCAGAAACATCAAATACGAAGACCAATTATTGTCTATTAATGGTAATTAGTTGTCATCATAACCGAATATCTCTACCAGACATAAAAATAATGTCTTTGTTTTGTACTGGCAGTTTTTGGATTCATTCATTATTAAAAATATTCAATATAGAAATATATACATATCGTATAAGTAGGTATGTAAAAGAGACTACGAAACAAAAAATAGCGGAAACGATATCATCATGCATATTATATTATGATACACATTTATTTTCCTGCCATTATCCAAAGAATTTAGGAGCAAATACAAAGAATATGAAATAAGCACATACGAGAAGACATTTAAATATTTAAATATTTTACTCTCGTCTCGTATGTGTCTGCATATACAGAAAAATTCAAAGTTTATGTGATTATTTGGACTTTATTTTGATTGATAAATAAATAAAAAAATAAGGATCCTGTAATAAACAAACAGCTTATATTCGTTTCACATTTTTAAATACTTCTAGGATCTATTAGTCAAAGAAAGTATTTTAGTGAATGCTATCTGTCTTCGTTGTTCTTTACATAAAGCACGAAAACAACGTACCTAATATGATTGATAAAATGCTACATGTAAGCAAAGGGGGCGAAACGCAATCGTGATAAAGATAAAACATTCGCTTCTACGTAGCTACTTGTCAAATTCGCTCTCGAACTCGTTTGGTTGTTATCTACACCACACTCGTTTTGAATGAATTTGACATATACTTATGTCCGTATCCCACTGATCACCGTCAGATTATGACTACAATATGCTGAATTCAATGTAATTATAACTTACTGGTTGTTCAGTAGAGGGAGCACTGTTTTCAGTTGCAATTTAGTTGCAGTTACGTGATAACAGAATTTGACGTCTGGCGTTTGCATATACCGTAAAGGAATAAATTCAATAATCACTCTTCTAAGTATTTTGTTCAAACTACTCGGACGCGTCTTATTTTTTATCGAGCATTTCATAGAAAATAAAATTATTATACAGGGTGGTTGCAGAAAATCTGGTCAGGTAGTAACTATTTTTTTTAATGGACACCCCTAATTCTTTCTCATTTTCGGACACCTGATAAAATTCTAAGCATTTTTCATGACATATGTCCTATACCTAAATTTAACTGTTTTAAAATTACAACGTATTAAAAAAATAGTTCGCCAGTATCATAACCATGAGCAAAAATAATATTTAAATCAAAACAGGACATAAGCCAATAAGACACTAGAAAGTTTATTACATAGTTTGATTAATTTCATTTTAAGAAATGTTGAAAATGTGTTCCATTTGTTAATTGACTGTAACCTAAGCGATCAATATACTCCCCCTGGATATTATTAATGACGTTCGGTGTAATACGTTCTATCTCTTGCGCAATACGAATTTTTAAGTCGTCCAAATCTGAAGGTCTTGTTTTTGTTCTTTCAAAAAATTATAGCTCACTCATGGCCTGCTTTGATTTAAATGTATTGTTGCTCGAGTTTATGATACTGGGGAATGAATTTTTTAACACGTTGCAATTGAAAAACAGTTCAATTTAGTTATAGGATATATTGCATGAAGATTGCTAAAAAATTTATTAGGAATCCAAAAATGTTAAAAATAGGGGTCTATTTAAAAAAAATAACTCGCTACGTGCTCAGCTTTTTTGCGACCACCCTGTATAATAATTTTATTTTATAAAAAATGCTTGAAAAAAATAAAGTCGACGTGTTCGAGGGTAATTTTGAAGAAAACGCTTAATTGGGTAATTATTGAATTTATTCCTTACTTGACGGCCGCACTGTATACTTGTAGCATATATACTACTAATATTTCTGAGACAAACATCTCAAATCAAGATCTATATTTGCTTGATTTTTTTAAATGCAATGTGAGATATGTCCTTATGTTGCTTATTTTTTATGGCAAGATTTGCTGGTAATCGAGAATATTTATTGCCAAAGTATGATGTTAGCTTATGTTTTCAATATTTCAATTTATAATGTTTATGAAAAATTATCCGAAAGGCCGAAAGACAACGCTTATATAGGCTGAATGTGATAGTAGTCGGCCTTATTAATTAGTTTTTATTACTTTCGGTTCTTGTATAGATGAACTCCGCAGCGATTTCTCAGGCCCCATACGGTCTAGAGACTTGAAATTTCGAATTCGTACTTAGATCGCAGACATCTCACCGCCTGTTAAGCTCCAAGTGTGATCCAATATTGATTAATTATATTATCTCATTCAAGTACTCAATCAAGAGCATGGAGCGTATGTATACGTCTCTGTTGTCTGGTATATAGGTACTATCTGGCAGATCGTCGTATATATTACTCTATGGCAGAGACAATCTATTGTTATGTCCCGCTGTTTACTGTCAGCTGTCGCAATTGTCAGACTTTGACTTAGACTAGAAAATTCCTAGTCTAAGGACGTTGATAACACTTATTCAAAATTTAATTTTGTGTTGTGGTAGACAAACAGTAATTTGTTATGGAATTGCTGTTGCTGGCAAACAGATATACATAAGTATATAAAAGGAGAGATATCAATAGTACTCATCGGTACGATTCAAATCTTAAATGCCTAATAAAAACTATTTTTAATTTTTTTTTCAATAATTTCACTTGTTTGAAGTAATCTCACTTTAACTGACAATGACATGGGCATATGTAAACTGAGTGGACAAACTTTGGTTCGCATTTGTAGCTCGCAGGTTAGGCTATCGCTTAGTGTAGAGAAAGTTAACCGAATTTTTACTTAATTTTTATTTCTAATTGAAACCGTTTTGCAATTAGTCGGCCGTTTGTACCTTAGTAGTCGGCCGTACCTACACTAGTAGTCGGCCGCCCTAAAATCGGTCATTTCTTACCAGGCCAGAACTACGTATTTTGGGCCCACATACAAAATGTAGGTAGCTTCATGGTAATTTAGTAATTTCTAGTGACATCACACATTGACTTTGCTGCCAAATACTTTTCGACTTTCGGTCATGTAACTTGAAAGGAATGAATACTACTACAGATTTGATGGCTTGTATGTAAGATTTTTTCCAAGAATTGTACGCAGGGCCGTCTACTGGTACAGGAAATAAGCTTATACCAAACTTTGCAGTAAGACAAAGATAATGTGAATATTGTTCTTATTGAATGTAATAGAGAAATAATAAAATTGTCCCTCGTGAGCCACTAGTGGGCCGGAGGTGCCGACTACTAGTTACTATCAAAAATTGCGAAACTTATTGGCCGGCCATCTTGTTTTTTACACTAAATTTATAGAAAGGCATTGTTTCTATCGAATTAAGGTTATTTGACTAAACATCCATTAGCAAAATCACTTATAAAAGCTCTCGATGTGGCACAACAAGTGTTAAAGGAGTTGACGAACAACAACTTTTTTAACGGATTTCGAGGGAATTCAGTTAGATCTGATCTAAAGCGAAGTTGGTATCCTTACAGTTCATAAACTGGAGATTTTGAATACGCACATAAGGAACGTAAAAATGCTTGCGATTCAAAATATATATAATTAAAGGGGTATGTGGCCGACCTCTAGATGGTGCCAGCTTACTGGCGCATTCACCCTACCTAACCATGTATATTATTATTCAGAGATCTGAAAACATCGCGGAGTAGGTATATACATATATTTTAGGCTTTACCATTGCTTTAAGACATGTTGAATTTCGCTTGGGACCAATTCTCAATAGTTTTCTATCAAATGAAAAAAGAATCATTAAAATCGGAGCACATTTACTATTTAAAAGGCGCGAACATCCATAAGAAACATGCAAACAGTCGAATTGTATACCTCCTTCGGTTGGTTCGTCGGTCAAAAAGAGAGCAGCCATTAGAGCTATTCCGTCAGAGATTTTATCAAGGAAGCTAGAAGATATAATATAATTTCAGGAACTAGCTTTTTTAAGCACTTTCATTTTATTGACTAAAGTACCTACACATTCTATGTCATATCAAGATTGTATAGACATAAATCAAAACCATTGCCCGCGTGCCACTTGGAAGATATTATCGATAAAATGTAATTATTTATCCTGTGGTGCTAGTTTTGGGTATTAATACTTACATACAGTGTTGGTATGTTAATTTTCTTATAGAGAATTCCCAACCAACCAATTTTAATAAATCCATCGCTTGTAGCTTGGAAGCTTTAACTTTATTTGAGTTAATATCATGTACCAAACTTGATATTTACTTTCTCTTTGATAGTTAATGTACGGAAAGTTCCTTCACATAATTGTATATTTAATTTAATTTAATATTTCACCAGTAAGTTTTTGTATAGCATGAAATAAATACTAAGATTGTTCACTCTGTATCGTCGTATACACTAGTAGATCTTCAATAATTCTCAAACGTTACCGGTATGTACCTATATAATATTGTATCTAAATCTTAAGAAACTGCAGTTCACAGAGATATAATCATGCAATACACAGCCATCAATATAAGCTTGAAATTATGCCATGTGATGGGCGTCCATCCTGCAAGTACTAATACTTTGATAGATTTCATGATATTTTTCATACATCTATTCAATATTGGTTTCATGATGGGTCTGCTGCTTTTACAATTTGTTTACACTGATGAACCGATAACGATAATGTCAGTAGCTGATTGTATGTCTTGTATATTTCTTATGTTTCACGTGAGTATTTTGAAATGTTATTTGAATCATATGCGAAAGAGATTTAAGTAATTTATTCTGAAACTATTAGCAAAGATTAGAAAGACCAATCTTTGCTATTAGGCAAGGGCCTTTTACATGATTTAGTTGTAGTCTCTCATTAGAATGTATTTATTTTATGTTAATTGCTTATTAAACACAATTTGCTTAACATTTACCTGTAATAGTTAGGATTTAATCCGGAAGCGAATAACAAACAAAAATTATCTCAATCAAAGTAAAATTTTATTATTTCTCTATTGATAACAAGTGAACTCAGCAACATAAACATAAGTAATACAGGATAAACTGAAATAAATTTCAACATTCTCTCACATATTATAGGTATGCTTCAACTCAAATCAAATACTATGAATCAGACATACGATGATTTTCCATTTACATCAGTGTGCATATGTTCAATACTGTTCTTCCAGGCTTGTTGGGAGATGTTTCTGGAATTTTTAAAATCAAAGAGTGCCTTCCACTTTTCTAAGAGATTTAGGACCCTCTGGTCCGCTTTTGTACAGGATACTGCTGCGTACGATGTTTCAATTAAAAAATGGAAGTCTTTATTCAGTAGAATAACGTTCAAAATTCAATAAATTTAACTTATTAGTTGGTTTGCCGATTTTTCGGTTATAAGTTATGTAACTGCCCGTTCATTTGGCTTCAGACTTTTTCCAAATGCTCTTTGTAAGGTATAATTTGCGTTAATATACTGGCTGCTGGGATAAAATCACTAATGACAAGATATTAAACTTTACTATAAAAAATAAATATTTATACAGGCTTAGTGATGTAGGCGATTGTACGTCTTTGGAGTATTTTAAATAGACATAGGAAAAAATATAATAAACAAACTGCTTGAAATTTGTGTATCTTTTTATCTATGTCATTATCGTGTTCGTAGCTGATGTCACAGGTCGCAGTCCAAATATTTAAAATGTGGCACCTACTGTTCTATTCTTCACACACTTCAATGTTTCGGTGGGTACCTAAGTTAACAGAGTGGCCAATCGAAATTAAAACAGAGCCATTTTCAGGAAGTGTGTCATTATTTAGGAAAAAGCAGGGACCAGTCGCTTTTTTATTCAAGGGGGACACTGTTTTTCGATATTTTTGACTCCACCACTCTTACCCGCAGTGAGGGTCAGAATCACCCCAAAATATTTAAATAGCATTGGGGTCGAGTAAGATGTCTTTTAACAGCACGTTTAATTCCCTATACAGTAGTATTTGTGAATTCCGCCTAAACGTTGAAGAAAATTATATATTAAATCTAAATTTCTCTGCAAACATTCAGTTACTACGCCACTGGTATATTGTTTTAGTTCTTGCTTTTTATTGTTTTGTGGTAGTTTGTTATCACTTGGGGAAATAACAGGAATGGATAAGATACAAACACGCAAAGAACGTGAAATTTAGTTTGTTATCTTATTTCGAAGTATTGGTTGTAAGTTTATCTTACATTCTTTTTGAAAATTAAATACCACTGTTTATTCGATTGCGGAAAGGGTAGATATCCTTTCTTACTTCATGAACAATAAATGTGCGAAAAGAACAGCTCAAATATGTTGTAGAGTTAGTACAACAATTTTAAGAGATAGGGAATGTAGCTATTAAGAAACGAGAGATTGAAAAGCCTTTCGTTAATAAAGCTAGTGAAGTTGCAGTTTTGGGATATGTTCATCTTTATCCTACCTTAAGAACGAGGCAACTAGCATCTGTGTCTGGGATCAATCGAACTAGCGTCCAAACCATTAAAAAAAACAAATTTCATCCATATAAAATACCTTTACTGCAGGAACTTCATGAGGATGATTTTGACCGCCGTTTACAATTTTGCAATTTTGTGATGCAAGAGCGGGAAATGAACGATCCAAAGTTCCTCTTTAATATCTGCTTTTCCGATGAATGCAGCTTTTTTCTGAACGGGACGGTAAAAAAATTCGCACGAGGTGCATACACAGCAGCCAGCAAAATTAAATGTATTGGCTGGCATTTTTGGAGACCGACTGGTGGGACCTTTTTTACCTGTTACTTTAACTGGTGAAATGTATTTGCAATTACTGGAAGACGCTATAGGTCCTGCCTTAACTGATATTATGACAAATGATCAGCAGTATGATGAAGATCATTTGCTTTTTCAACAGGACGGTGCTCCTTCGCATTATACTTTGATAGTACGTCAGTATTTAGAGTAACATTTTCCAAGGCATTGGATTGGGACAAGAGGCAGCATTGAATGGTCTCCTCGATCCCCAGCACCACACGATTTTTTTTTGTGGGGATACCTAACAAGTAAAATCTACAAAACACAACCAGTGTCGTTAGAAGATTGGCGTCAAAGAATTGTTGATGAATGTTGTCGAATTACTCCGGAAATGCTTCGGAATGTGCGCGAATGTTTCGAACACAATCTTTATTATTGTATGGAGGTAGATGGTCATCAGTTCGAACATTTAATGTTAAAAGACATCCTACTCGACCTCCAATGCTATTTAAATATTTTGGGGTGATTCTTACCCTCACTAGGGGCTAAATGTGGTGGAGTCAATTGGCAACCCTGTATATATTTTTACTGGAGTACTTTGAATTGAATGCAAATGTTTGGTTATCATGTTTATATTGGCGATGAACTATTCTCGAGTAACAAAAGGAAGTTCCTAAAGAAATGAGGATTTTGGTCCTACAAAATAATACCTAATTTTATTTTTTTCAGCTTCCTGGATGCATAAAATACTCAACTTAAAAGTTCTGGTTGTAATTTAATGTGTTCCCTGAAAATTGTTTTAGATTAAATTAACAGAACAAGAAAACATATATTTTATAGATATTATTGCACCTTGCAATTTATAATAAATTCTACAATAATTTCTATCTGAATTATTTTATTCCAGGGAACTGTGAAAGCAACCGCTCTCCTCCTAAACAAACCTCGAATTCTCGATCTTCTTAATAGATGCAAACAACATTTTCACGAGCCCGACCCAAACAGGCACTCACCATCCGTATACCAAGAGTGTAATGAACTACTGTCTCTCTTGAACAAGTCCTTTACTACTGTGTTTGTTGTTTATGGTATTACATTCTCTACATTTGCTATTTTTCCTTTGTGTATCAAAGGACAGATGCTCATCTACGAGTGCTACCGACCTCCATGGTTTCCATACTACCCATTGCTTTTGTATGAGCAGTACATCGGCCTGATTTGTACATTGTTTAGTATGATGCCAGTTGATATGATGTTTCTGTCATTGACAGTGATGACAAATATTCAATTCAAGCTGCTGAACATGGAGCTGAGACATATATTCGATGAGCAAGTGGTAGCTGAATCAGATGTCAAGAATCTGAAGATTAAATTCAGGATTTGTATTGAGCGACATGATATCCTTTCCGAGTTTGTATAAATAATATTCTCATAATATTTAAACAATTTTCATTATACAGGATGTCTCATTGGGAAATGGAATAGGGCACACCAAAGGCGTTCTGAAAATACCACATTTTTTTATAACCGATATATACGATGTTTTATCTATATTGCTCATTTTTTTGTGACCCCCAATATATCTGTTTTGTATTTGGTTCACACATTCTCCTACTTGTACCCAAACTATCAGTTAGTTGAAAAATCCATGTTAGGATTAACCAAATTTAATCTTATTTATTGGTGCTGAAACGAACTGTGTACCTACTTTTTATTTTTCCGCAAGCTTCTTCTCCACTAAATTTTTGAAACTGAATTGAAAGTTCCTGGTCTAAAATTACCTACTAACAGGAGATTTGAACAATTTTTTAATTACATGCAAATAAATACATGGACTATTTCCAATTTATTTATTATTATTAAATATTATATATTTATTTAAATAAATTTTTTGAACTCGTTTCATATTTAAAAAGAGCAAAAACAGCTGAAACAAACTGTTTTTTTTTCTATATACTTTCTTATACTAAATTTCTGATTCTGAGTTTAAGGTTTTATACATTTGGATGATTAGAAATAAATTTTCAAATTCTCTACAAAGAATGACAAATATTGGGCAATGTTCTGTGATATACTGTGGAAGTCTCGTTATCTACCTTCGTCGTAGTCCTGAAGAATACGCTAGTGCTTCTCCACATACTTGAATACTACTATTTTGTAAATAATATTATGTAATTATTTGTCAAGAATTGAACAAATTAATTGATATACATATCATTCTTGAAACAATTTTAATTAATTTTACTGTAGGATTCCTTCCAGGCATTCTCATATGATTAAAAGCTTGTCGGAATATCTTGTTATCGGGTAATTTTCGACCAGGAAACTTGATACTTTCTTCGTCAGCCAGTTCATTTTCATCACAAAACCTTAAATATGATATTGAGCGATTCGAAACTTGTCTCAAATTACTTAATGAAAAAAGATATCCCTCGCAGCCTACAATGCAGGATCCATCAGGTAGAGAAAATAATAAGAATAATAAAAGTTGTACGAATAGGGGTGGAATAAAAATTAAATACCTTTTTAATTTAATTCTTCAATTCGTACATTATCATTCATATAAAGGTGAAGCGGATATTATGAAATATATCTATGTTCTTGATTCTAAATGGAATAAATTTCTCAAAATTTAGTCGCGGCAATATTTCATTCGCTATTCAGTTCTAGGGTGAATTTCTCACCAAGAATGATGAGCAGTGGTGAGGACTCATTCAATGCAAATTTTGACGAGGTCACCATCGAGAATCTGCATTATTCAACACTATACCTCTGTACCAAGAACACTGTCAAGAGGAGAACAAACTCGAGGAGAGGTGGTGGGGTAAAATGTGGACTTCTGCACACTTCATTTGTTTTTTTGCTTGTGGTCGTCAATAACTGAAAACATGAATAAGGCCTCGGTTGTGTTGTGTTCAAAAGAGTAAAATAATGTTATGCCGGGTGGGAACATAGGTACCTAGATCTCGTGGAAGGAACACACAATGATTTAGTATTTTGTGCACACAATCAAATAAGTGCGCAGTAAAATATCGAACAGAGGTCCAAATGAAAATGAACGGACTTCCTCTTCAACCTTCGTCGAGTTCACATCAGGTTGGAAGGAAATTGTTTCAAATTTCATACGGACAGGAGGAGACCCTCGTGGATAACCGCAAGGGCTTCACAGAAATTATTATACTCCAATCGGAGCACAATTCTGGTCCAACCTTGACACGTGCATTGCATAAAGTTGTATTTTTGTAAAAGTTAAATATTAAGAAAACCTTAAAAATATCTTATACCATATCGCTTTTATCTTCGATGTATTTGTATTCAAGAATTTGAAGTAAACTTTAAGAAATCACGAATTAACTCTTACTAAATATTTTCTACAAACTCTGTCTACAAGACTTTATTACTTACTATCATACTTTTCTCGTAACATCTCATCTATCAACGCCACACTAAACCACTCTCTTTTATTATTCCACAGGCATACAAATGCCGAAAACTATTAAATAGAATTTTGAAGAGATGGTACAAAATGTGATTCATTCCATGTGAAAAACACAATATATTTCGAATTGACTTCATAACTCACAATATTTTCAATTTAGATTCAGAAATTTAGTGGAGAAAATGAAAAGTAAGTATTTTGTGTATTTTCAAATAGGTATGTAGGCGGATTTTGGACATTCGAAATTTGAGTTTTTTGTCAACCAGCAAGTAAGATTAAAATTGGTTAATTTGGACCTGGGTTATTAGGTATAAGTAGGAGAATGTGTGAACCAAATGATAAAGAAACATGCTGGGTGGCTTGTAAGTTATGACCTTATAAAGAAATGAGCAATTTTGATAAAACACCCTATCTCGGTTATAAAAGTTGTGAGACCCAACAAATATGGTATATTCAGAACCAAATTTTCTAATGGGACACCCTGTATAATGGGATATTTACCCTAGTTCTCCCTGGGGGGAATCTTTTGATGTAAATCATTATATTTTAAAGTACTCTTTACTCATATACCTATATGATCTTTACTCATTATGTGATGATTTTTGAAGAAGAGCATAAGCAACATTGTGTAAGATATTAATATTTCATGAAATGAATGAAGTTATCGCATGTAGGAGTGATGTTATGAAGTATATCGATTTGTGGCTCCTCAAAACTGAGATAAATCGTGTTCTTGAGCATAGACAAGAATTCATTGTTGATTTACAATAAGAAAATATATGTAAATAAAAATTTACTTTTCACTTCTATTTAAGACAGTTATATTCATTTTCTATTAGTAGGTAAATCAACAACGAATTGCTCAAAGATCATCCAGCATGGGAGCATAGCGTGGTTCTTAAAAATCAAGAAATAAGTGTCTTGAAAAATTATTCTGTTGTTCTTATAGCTTGTAATTTAAGAAGAAATAAATGAATGCCAGTAAGATTCATATTGGACTGCTTGAAGATAAAAGAAGCTGGTCTACAGCAAAGATCAAAATTTATATTTTGATTACAATTGTACCGGGGCCAAGAGCTGAATTCCCATCTTGCCTGTCTGACACCGTTTAGTAAACACAAAGCCATGCTGTACACAGTAGAATGCAGCTTTGAGGAGTTCAACCAGAGTTGTGCCAGGCCAGACAAAAAAAAATACAATCAGCAGTACCCTACCAATTTCTGGAATCAGCCTGAATCTCTTACGGTATTGAATCTCTCTCCACAAACCCACTCAACCGTTTTCCCATAAGGCTAAAGAACAGCTTGGAGATGCAATAGATCAACTAATGAAGGACTATCCTCTGGAGTGCTCCACCACATTGATATCACCCTTTTTATGTAAGGTCAAAATATGCAAGAAAGAGAAATCAAAAAATATTCTGGCTAAAGTTTTTGTAGAATATTAGCTATTTTCAGTTACGTACTTCAATTTTCAATAGCTACGATTATTTTCAAGCTATGACGTCATCTGTGTTTTTAGAGACAATTTCAGATACTCATTTTCATAAAAATTTAAATAAAGGAAATATTTTATTGTATTGAAAAAACCACAAGTCACAGAACCATTGAACCCTTTATCATTTAAATTTTTGTAAAAGTAACTATCTGAATATCCAAAAATATATAGGGTATTCTATTTTAAAAAAATACACCCAAAAAATAGCGAAACTGTTGATATTCGTAGTACGCCACTAAAACGAAAGAAATGTTCTGCAAAAACCTTTGCTTGAATGATTTTAATATTACGTATAGTTTAGTCAGAAATCAGGTGTTTTCAGACTTTCTTGCCTCCTAGTATATCCTCAGCACGGGCGTTAAATCCATAAGAGATTCTGCATTCCTCCTTGGTCTTTATAAGAACTTCACTCAGCCCCGCCATGGTGAATGAATAGTCTGGAGCATGCCAGGCTGGTACAGAAGGGTATCTTCTACCCAAAGTCCATAAATAGTCAAGCTGCTTCCACGATTTCACAATCTGCTCAACTAAATAATCGACGAAGAGCAAACGTCTTATAGCCTGGCTCTACTGCATTCCTATTCCAACCATGGCTAATGCCTATCCAGCTTTTTCACCGGATTCCTCCTCGTTCTCAGGCATTCAAGGCAACAGGGTTTTGACAAGAATATAGCTACTGAAATATACTTATGAAACAGAGAAAGCTTAAGAAAAAAAAAATGAATTTGAAGATTATGCAATTACAGTCGCATCTAACTCACTTAAAACTTAAGAGTCTAATACTCATAAGAAGCTCTCAAAAGGAACGATAAAGATAAATGCATAGAAGGAATGTTATATTGATCTTACAGAGAAGTTACCAGAAGGGAAAAAGCGTTACCTTGTAAGTGGGTCTACAAAGTCAATCGAAACCCAGATGGCTCTGTAAAAAATAGTGACTGGTTATTAAAGGGTTTTGACAAATATTAGGTGAAGATTTTGACCAAACTCTTAGATCTGTTCTTCACTAAGAGCTGTGATATATCAGCAGCATTTTATATGGTTTATATCTGTATGAAACAACCAGAAGGCTTTTATTATGATTCAGGAACAGTTTGTCGATTAAAAAAACGCCCTTATGTACTCAAAAAGCACCATGTTGCAGGTAAAAGCGCATTACTACGAGAAGTGATGCAGACTCACGTCAATTCGTCATAAAACAAAATTCTATGCTAATTTTGTAACTTGTGGGGATTAATGTACCTCATGACCAAAAGCCGGTCAGATTTAGCGTGTGCTGGAGTATGAAACATACAAGTAAGACTACTTGTAAAAAGGATTTCGATATACACGGTGTCCTTCCGGGAAATATAGCGTATGATATACAGAAAACTATGAGTGAACCGAATTTGAAAATTCAGAACAATATTAAAGTGAGTAGGGGCCAGGAGCTACAATATTTTAAAAAATGTGGCACATCCGGATATGCTATAAGCAGATGCCAACTTTGTTATTTCAAAAGGAATGCTGTATATTCTACTACTCTACTACTCTATTTTTATATTCTTCGCTCAGTTCTAAACATATTTCATGAATACTAATGTTTTATACCTAAGTCCAACCATTTTCTACATAATATTTCAAATTTTATGTGAAAAATGACTTTTTTAGACCAATATAAGGAAGACATTGTTATTTAATTTGGGTTTGTTATCTTATAGAAGAATATTGACTTTAGTAATATTCATATGAGATTTTGACAATTATTAGTAAGTATAGAGTGGTCAAAAATGAAGAATAAAATCAAATAAAAAAACATCCAAAGTAATTATTTTCATGTTGTGTTAGAAGTGGGTAATTATAGTATTAGAAAAGTGTCAAAAAGCTAAACAGATGTCACCAAAATGTAAATATTATACTTGTTATTTGCAATATTTCACTTATATGTCGGGACCAGAGACTTGCTACACCTAGACCGCGCTTAGTATGAAGTCGTCTGCCGTCAAGATGTTAAGCTGTATGGCATAAACCGTTGCCACCGAGATATAAGGCCTGCGGGCTGCTACGTCACGTATTCGTTAGTGGTCATGAATTCACTCGCAGCGCTGATGCGTATATATGCTAACTGCTGTTGCAACGTTATTCAACAGTATAAATTTAATTATCTAATAAGGGATTCCTGTTCAAACGGGGCTGCCAGTCGTGAACTGATCCCTCAGTCGCACCCCATTCGATTTTTTTGAGAAATGGAAAACGAAATTTCAAAGCAAACCATTGGAACAGATAGTAAAAATCCTATTTTTTCGACACGGTTTCTATTTTTCTTTTTTTATTTTTGCCCTTGCTGTCGTTTGATTTTCGGCAATAATTCTTTAATAAAGTATTCCCTGTAATTTTAATTACTTATTTCAAAATAGTTTCTATTTCATGATGTTGACAAGTAACGAATCTATAATTATCTGACTCATATTGCTGCCAGTAATTGAAAATATAATTGCGTTGTTATCGCTTATAATACAAAATACTCTAAAACCTATTTCTTCCAATTTTGTTACAATAGACCGAATACATTCAAAAAGAGTGATATGATTCATGGTAGATGCAGGAAAAATATGCACAACTTCTTTTAATTTTGATGTAACGCTGGAAATCATAAATGTGTTCGCGGATGTGACCATTGTTTTACTATTGAAGGAAGTACCGACAATATTTCCACCTTTGAAATCCAAATAAGGTTGAATGTGAATTTCGTCCATAAGAAGTATTACATTTTTTTCATGATCTTCTAAAAGTTTAAAAATATTACGCGCATAAACTAGAAACAATGCTCTGTCCTCTTTGGTGGGATCGGTTAGAAATGTATTGCAAACTGTTCTTATTGTAGATGGGTGAGGTAGCGCTAGTGAACTGTAGTGTCGCAAATATTTATACGCATGTGAACTTATGGAGTACATGATTGATGACCAAATCATTGTTTTTGCTGAATAACGATGTCTTTCTTTAGCAGTAACATGAAGTTTTAATTGTTCAGACAAAAACTTGAAAGCATTTCGTTTATCTGAGTCTTCACATTCGAGGCTATCTAAAATAGATGTTATATGATTTATAATTTCTTTAATTTTTTCATTTTCGCAGCTGTTACTGTCATTGGCATTCAACGAAATAGAATCTATGAAACTCAAACAATTCTCTATAATCTCTAGGTTGTTTATAACACAAGGCGTTCTAGTTTTATTATTATTCAAATAGATTTCATGATCACGTAAATATGTTTCCATTTTTAAACTTGAATTAATTTCTACTGCATACGTAATTTTAGGCCCAGGACTCTATTCAATTTTGAAAAACGTAATTTTTGAGTCATCTTTTTTTTTACACCAATTTTTGTAGGTAAAAGAATCCATAATTTCTAGAAATTTTTCAAAATTTTGAAAAGTAATAGACTCCTGATGTGCAGCAAAAGTTTTTTAGCTTTCTTTGAGTAAATTGGCATTATTGATTTCATGAATTTTCTCTTCCTTACTTTTTCGAACATGAGAAGTTGAGGATTTTGAAAGATATTTTGGGCAATTTGGAAATATACTTGGTATAGCGCTATCTTTTAAACGATAGCGGTTTAATGGAACAGTAATATGTTCTCCAGTTTTTTTATTTAATTTTGATATATCGCGGATAATGTCATCAGTATGAAAATGTAACTCACAAACTTTGCTGGAATTCGATGGGATGAAACCTGCTCGGGGAATGGCGCGCAACCATTGTTTTTTCATCTCATCGTTCTTTGGAAATGAAAACACTCTCACAGTCGGAGCACTATTATACCCGTAATTTCCTTTACACGATGGAACACAGCACTTGTGAGGCATTTTGAAAAAACTAGAATTGAATCACGGCCCTGACCTAATGTAAAATGGTGGTCGTTGCAACGACAATACCACTGCACGTGTAGTGAATCAAACTTGAACAGTTTTAACTATGTTTATGTTAATTAACAAATTAAAGTTTTAATCAAACAAAGCACAATCACTACGTAATGTATTCACTACGTAATTATATTGATACTACGTTTTTTCAATGTAAATAAAGTGCAAAGAGAAAATAGACAAATCAGTCGATAGCGTCTCATCTACTGAATTTGCTACAATTACTATGCACTACGTTTGGTTTGTTATGACCACTAAGAGTGAGGGGAATCTTCTGTGACGTCAGAGCGGTTAGGCCTTATATCTCGGTGGCAACGCATAACTCGACGCATAAACCCGAGCAGACGACAGATTCACTATTCAGTGCACGTCATAAAAAATACTTTTGCAGATTGGGAAAAATTGATAGATGCTGACGGAAACGAAATTAATTGGCGTTATTTAAAAAAAATATATTTTTGCAAGATAGTGAGGGCTTACATGCTGCAAACAAATTATCCCGCAGACATGATCATTTTAAAATGGAAATGATGAGAGTCAGATTAGCTGTGCAAGTTTTCAGCAGAAGTACTGCTGATGCTCTAAGGTTTTGTAGTTACGACCTTCAATTAATTCGGGAGATTGAAGGTACAGCGAAATTCAGTCAACTTATTATTGACGCATTTGATGCTTTGAATTCGCGTAATCTGAACACTGCGGATGGAACGAACATATTAGAGTCGTAGAAAAACAGGTTTTAAGGCTCTAATTTTGTCAATCTTAAATGTTCAGAGTATATTTGACGATCTTATAAAAACGAAGGTATTAAAGTACTTACTTTTTAAAATCTAAATATATAAATCAAAGTGGTTGTAGTTACTGCCACCCAATTTCAAGTAGCATTTAAATGATTACTGATTCACAATGAAGTAATAACCAGCTCTTCATCGGCCAACTACACTGAAATCAACGAGAAATCTATATTGAAAATAAGCACTAGCACAATAAACGAAAGGGTGGATGACATACTTCTACGCACAGAAGATAATGGAGAAGAAGATGCCGATCGTTTAGGTACCACAGCTTGAGTCGGTAAGTGGTTTCCTTACAGATTTAGTAGAGTACATTTCTGGGTTTTTGCAAGGAAAGTTGCAAAATCTTCAGAGTGTGCAATTTTTGCATATACTTTATTTTTGGAAGTGGGACTTCTTCTCTTCAGAAGAGGAAAAACCGTGGAGGATTATGTTGGAGTTTGAATAACCCAATGAAAATATTTCTATATGTTGGTACCACTGTCATCGTCAACTTGACAATGACAAGGGACAGTGAAAACAGAAGTGATTTGATAGTAGTATGGTAGACAAGCATGGTGAAGGTTGTTAATTTTGTAAAATTATATTATTACTTTATAATAAAATAGGGAAGTATCAAATAAGCATATCTTTATTACAATCACGGCACACAAACACCCAACAGATTACTTACCTTACATCATCCGTCCACGTCGTTAAGATTTGTCGGACAGCAGAAAAAGTGTTTCGAGTGTATGCACAGAATAAACTCAAAGCCTTCTATACCTATCGAAAATTGCAACAGCAGAGTGCCTTAGAGAACTACAAGGAAAGAATTTGTTTGAAACCTTAAAATTGAATAAATTTATGAGCAAGATCCCGCAACAACCACGTAATCCAGTTACTGAAGATAATTATTAAATGTTTTCTTAATTATCAGGATCCAGGAACAACTACGCAAACCAGTTTCACGTACGGGTTCGTAGCTTTTATAATGAGATGATACTTTTCAAAAGTCAATAAAGTTTTAATAAAAGTCTATGTGCTTTTTTCTTTCCATACGATAAAAAACGCTGACACAATAATTAGTAATATTTCCGTGTTAACATACAGCCAGAACTTCTTGCCATACAATGTATAGCAGGTTGCCTAACTATCTTGACGGCAGCCTCGACTATCTCGGTTGTACGGGTACGAGCGCTCTAGGTGTAACAAGTCTCTGGTCGGGACGTCTAATACAAATAACTACATAGAGGATTTAAATTTCGTTATTATTATTTCCTTAAAATCCTTTGAACTCATGCCTTAGATTATCCTGATTTTAATGCTACTTATTTCTGTTTTTGAAATAACTTTATTACATTCCTCTTGAATAAATAAATACATTTAAATCATCTATTTGTATAATTTAATGATTTGTGACACACTTCTTGAATTTTTTGACACGTGATTATTTAGGTTGAGTTCTTACATAAAAAAATTTAATACTTGGCAATTATTACGAGAACTATTTTTTTTCGAAATAGACATTATTTTATAAAGTAGCCCTTATTTTATTGCTTTATATGAATAAATTATAAAAATATGAACCACCATTTGACAAAAAGAGATTTGACGTTTTTATATTTGAGTTTATTCTTATTTTTTTATCACCCTGTTCTAATAATTATCAAAATATCAAACATAAATATTTCTTACCAAAAGTTGGACCAACTTTATTAGTTGGTGCAGTGAAAGTTACAAAATAATATTAATTCTGTCTTGCAGGTACTTTTGAAGTTGTGCAATCATTGTAGTTAGAAGACTTTTGGCACCAACTTTAAAAGAACCAGCACCAATAGAATAAGTATTATTTTGTATTTATCAGTGCAGTCGGGCCAATTCTTGGTAAGAAATATTTATTACATACTTTTGAAAAAATGTTCAACTTAAACGTTTCTGGATCTTTAATTCTGCCGACTCAGACTTTCGATACAAATTATTCCCTCTACCCATCGGGGCGGTTTTTGGAGAGGAGGTGATTTCGGATTTGAGTTTTTCTAAATATTGGTCAATTTCTCAACTCTCCTCTTTCAAATCAATCAAAAATCATCAAAATCGGAGCACGTTTACTATGCAAAATGCGAACAGCCAAAAATTGCAAACATACAACCGAATTGTATTCCTGATAAGTAAAACTGAAATATACAGGATGAGCCAAAAAAGATATGACGTCATCGTCATGGTTTTTAACCCACAGTTTTCATTATTGAATTCTAAAGGAAACTTATTTTCGTTTACGGTAAGGGAAATGCAACTTATAGTTACATACTGAAATTTTAGAGGAAAAAGAGAAACACATTTTATATACGATAGAGCAAATGAGAATACTTTTACTTAAGGAAAATGCAGAAAACAAAAATATAATATTTGTTTTCTAAATTAAATGGTCAAATTGAGAACTATTAATAATCTCACCGTGGCCAAGGCGATTGATAAATGCCTTTTGAACATTGTGTCATTTTGACAATAAAACAACAATATATCATGTGGCGCAAATGGCTTCCCAAGTCATATTTATTTATCGTCTTGCAGACATATTGTTATGAATGAGGTTTCAAAAATATAACTACCTTAAAAACAGTTCTTGTAAAAAGTAAAAGTTTATACCATTTTCTTATTATTAAATCACCAACCAGTTGGGTAGAGATCATCCACCTCTACACAAGACTCTCGATAGATTGGGAATGATTTCATATATAATTCACATTTTAAATTTCAGCTACATGAGAAGACTGAATGACACATTTTCAGGGACACTTTTAGCTTTCATGGGAATAATACTATTATCGATGTGCATGGAGATGTATCGTGCGTCTACTCAGTGAGTTGTGCCTTATTTTTTTAAGTACATTATAATCACGGGGCTATTTCCCAAATCAATTCTATTTTCAGATCAGACTGGTCGATAGTGCTAAAAGCATTTCTGTATACGTCTATTGGTTTGATTGAATTTATGGTCTGTTATTGCATTCCAGCACAAGCTTTGTTCAATGAGGTATGTAAGGAGGTCTCGAAACTAATGATAATGTGGCATCACCGTCAAGAGCAGTAGATCTACACAACGTTAGACGTGTTAGGAGAGTAAGGTTTCGTTACAGAAAACATATTAAAGAAATTACTGAACTCCAAACACAACTCAATAAAAAAATTCACAAGTCTGTTCCCTCTAGATCAGTGCTTCTCAATCTTTTTCAGCGGGGAAAAACAACAGATTTAGATATTGTAACGTGGATGGGGGGTCATGTACTTACGGTTATTATTCGTTTATTAGCTATTTGCTATTTATTCTACTACCTTGTTTACAATGGTTGTTGCTTGCATATTTCATTATGTAGTTCTAGAATTATAGTACCTAGAATTATTCTCGATCCTTCCGGAAACTATATGTGAGGTACAATTTGTCATACTATTGTCAGTTTGACAAGGCTCTAGAACATTATTATGTGCATCTAGTGATCTAGATATTCATAGAACATTCTGCATGAATGTCATGACATGATTCAGATATATAAAGCCGTGTCGATCACGGGACACAGTCAGTCAGTCTTATAAATTCAGTTGATAACAGTCAGTCTGTGGAATCAGATGTTAATAGTAGTTCAGTTGGTAAAGACAGTGACAGTTTAGATTGTCAAGGTGATAAGTGGTGACAGTTCTACTACCAACAGAAGGTCGTGAACAGAGTGTTCGAAATAAATATGTAGGAAGGAATCTGTGAATTTTTGAGTATTACGCAAGTGAACTCACCCCACAACGTTTAGCACAGGGTTAAACATTACAATATTCGGTATAGATTTCCTGCTTTTCAGTTTCTAAATAAACTTTGATTCAAGTGAAATTTCGTTTCCGGATGTAAAATTTAACAAAATCAGAAATCCAGAACCACTGCCCTGGATCATACAATTTAATATATTGAACTGAAATTGCAGTTTGGGATCCTCTCAGCTTTGCCAAAATAAGAAGAAAATACAATTTTCTTGTTTAATAATTTGATTTTATCCAAAATAAAATTGTTTTGGTACGACAATGGCTATTTTATTTGGTAGCGAATTAATCGATGCCACGTGCGGTCTGGTCTGGTTGCAGATATCGTCTTCTTCTCTCTCGATGATTCAGCTGGGAAGAATTTGATTTCGACTGTCACTGATGATTGTTCTACGAAGTCTCCAGGAGAAATTAACTGCCCGTCGTATGAGATTTGCAGTTTATATAGGCAATTAGATTGATCCATCCTTTTTCCACTTATTTGAACTATTTCTATTTAACTATTCCTCACACTCTGTTACACATGGGTTTCATCTGGACAGATCTTTGGCATTCAATGCTCATTCCAAGTGAAATTCCTTGTCTTGCTTTCTGTTGTTGTTATAAATAGAGGAATTTTCGTTTTTCCTAATTAAATATTCATTCTTATTGAATAGAACCCTTAATTTTCAGTACAATATGATGC
Source organism: Crioceris asparagi (assembly GCA_958507055.1). Taxonomy (NCBI): domain Eukaryota; kingdom Metazoa; phylum Arthropoda; class Insecta; order Coleoptera; family Chrysomelidae; genus Crioceris; species Crioceris asparagi. The sequence goes on from OY293829.1 coordinate 43,393,051, forward strand.
TGATTCGAATCTATTAAATATTAGGGAATCTGGAGAAATTGTAATCCAGATAATGATTGGAACAACGCTGAATAACTATATTATAAAAGGGTGACAGTAAACAGAATTTCTTATGTATATCAAAACATACTATGATAACCATTCCTCAATAAAAAAAACTATTAAACTATATACTTGACGTCGGTGTATTTAGCACCCCCACTTGACGCTTGGCATCAACTATAACTCCCATATTCTTAACACACCAATGATGTTTGCTTCTAGGCAATGCCTTTGTTAGGATATCAGCTATCATAAATTCTGTAGATTCTTTAGTTATTGAAACAATTTCATTCTTGACAGCTTTTCTAACAAAATGGTGGTAAACATCAATGTATGATTGGTACGACTATGAAGCATTATGTTCCTGGCTAAATCAACAGCTCCTTTGTTATTATATTTAATATCGATCTTCTGATCAGGTTTGATTTCACCTAATTCCAGTAGAACTGTTCGCAATCAAATAGCTTCTTGAGTTGCATTTGAAACAGACATGTATTCTGCCTCTGTAGTCTGTAGTAGAAGGAGCAACTCAAGTCTTGCTCGTTTATTACTTCACCAGCTAAAAGCTCCTGAAGACAATAAAAAAAAAACGTATCTAGTTATAGATTTGTGATCGAGCGGATCATAATGTATAATGCATGCATAATCGAAAATATCTGGAGACCGAGCTTTGCTCGGTTAAAACAAGATTTAAGATGGGTCTATAAGAGTTTCTAAGGATATTTAATCTTATTAAAAAATGTGCATATTTATGGTTAAAATGTATTGCGATCGGTAAATACTGCTTTTATTGTTCACATATTCTTAAGTTATAGATTTCAAAATAAATATGAATCTGTGATATGAATGATAAATACACCAAAACTCTAGAAATAGCTAGTGTGGACCTCGAGGGTCACACCGATTAAATATGAAAGTATCGTCAATCGATTTCTCAACTCTGAAAATCCATTTTTGCTATTTTTTACCAAAATCTGCTAGGCCTTCCTTGAAATAGCTAATTTGTACCTTAAGGGTCGCAATATATTAGATATGTACAAATTTTCATTGCAAATTTTTGATTAAAGTATTAGAAACTCATATTTACATCTTTTATTTAAAAAATGGGTTTTGTTAAAAAAAAAACTTAAGGTGATCAGAATTCGAACCGAGGAACTCTAGATTAATACCGCGAAGCTTAACCATAGGACTATTTTTCCTATGATACTATCGGGTTCATATTGATATCTGAAATATAATCTGTAAAAGTTCTAAAATGGAAATATTAATTGCTGAAAACGATTTTTCTTGTAAATGTAAATACAACCAATCGATTCAATACACTCTAAAACTCATGAATTTTCATCGAAATCGGTAGACCAGATTCCGAGATAAAATTCGTATATATACAGGGTGAATCACGACCAACGGGATGGAGGTTTATGGCGAAACGGTAAAAGTTTTAAATTTTTTGTCACTTTAGTAGTTTGTACATTGATAAAGGCCACATTTTTAAATTATTTTGGAATATACACGATGTCCCAAAAATTTGTGGCATATCAAAGTTACCTAATTTTTTTTCTTATGGAACACCCTATATTTTATTGAATTTTCTGGTGGTCCCTAAAAATTAAGATGCTCTTTCATAAGGGTTCCCTATACCTAAGTACAGAGGGTTCTGAGTTATGTTGACTTTTCATAAAATGTAAACTTTTCGAAAAGAATTCGTATCTAATTAATATAACAAATTCTAGCAAATTTTCTCTTACATCTAAATAGTTGGGCGTTCGTTGAATATATTCCACGATTGAGTACTAAACATCTCTTTACAGGGTGTTAAGAATTTACAGTTTCATTATTACGTCATTCAATTTGTAATATCGAGCTTATTTTAAATGAGACCCCCTATATTTTATTAATTCACCATGTCAAAAAAGAATTCTTCTTTCGAATGGTATAAGGGTGTCCTATACCTAGGTATTATACTTTTCGTCAATTTACAAATTTCAAATTTAATGGTAAATCGAAGTTTAAAACATTGCAATTCTCTCTAAATTTTTAAACAAATCATCTTGGCATAGTTGTTGTAAAAAACAGTGTAGTTGCTAATAAATATGCACACGTGTAGTTGCTGAGGTACACTAGAGTTAGATCTCTTCTTGTTAGAAGCAGATTTTTAAAAACAAGATTTATTTGATAGAACGACTCACTGGAAGTACAAGTTAATTGTGAATTCTACGTTTACAATCTTTCCTTATATTTATACTAAAATAATGCTGACTGTTGTTTATCCCTTCGTAATTACGTCATACCAGGGGTTCTGCAACATGTAACTTCTCCCTCCTTAAGCTGAAAAAATAATGGAATGATTTTTTCGAGCTGGATTTTGGGGTTGGATTCTTCTTCAGTTAAATCTTCAATTATAGATTCATGAAATTCAATTGGAATAGCTTGACATTGATTTATTGATCTTCCATCCAATAAATTTAAAACACATTGATCTTCAATTAAATCATTTTCTTTACAATAATATACGTTTTCGAGTTGGGGACAATCTTCTTCCTCAAATTGGTATTTTGTGCTTGTTCGTGCCAAGTAAGGGTATTTTGGTATGAATATTTGGTTATTTTGGATTACTGGGTATAAATGAAATAAGTTTAAGGATTCAGTTCTAAGGATAGGAATATGAATAACAAAGATTACTTTAGATCTTTCAAAACTTATTTGTGTACCCAAAAATTGGTAATATGTTAAAATATTTTCAAAATTTGGTATTTGATTTTCATTATATATTTTCTTTAAATAATTCATAATATCTCTGATTTCTGAACTTGATATGATAGAATTATGCAAAGTATTTACTTTAGCAAATAATATAGCATTTTCAATATTATCTAGAAAATCTATTACACTTTGACAATCTAGATTTATCTGAATGATTGTAGCTTGAAAACTAATATACATTTTTGTATTAGTTATGGCTTTGTTCACGTAATTCTCGAAAAGTTCCAGTTGCTGTAGTAACTTCTGTTGGTTACTTGTCAATTTCTTAACTGTATCATTATAATTATCAATTAACTTTTTTGATAAGGAAGTTTGTAAATTTAATTCATGTATAATGTTTCCTTGATTATGTTGTAAGGTTTGTATTGCTTGATCGTATTTTAAACCATCATCAGCATCTAATGTACCAAAAAGCCATTTATGTATTTTACCTATTCCATCGAATAGTCCTCTTTTATTTCTAACATGTGGATATAAATTTTCATATTTCTTTAAAAGACTTTGGATTAGATACTCGGTTCTTGATAATAAGTTTTCTGTGAGTCCATGATAGGATATTATATTCTTGGATATATTTGTCTTATCTTCTAAGGTTATTGCATTCTTTATTATAGAGAATGTCTGGTTAATACTTTTTATTTGGTTAAATATATCTTCTAAATTAAGATAGTGTATGAACGTATGTTTCGTATATATAAGTTTACTATTACCCAGTTGTATTGGTAATATTGGATTTTCAACTTTTGTTATTTCGATGGTATAACAAGAGCTAATCAGAGTCGCGAGAAGTACCAGGCTTTGGTTCATCTTTGCTCTGTAACAAATTACACTTATTACTACGTGGTTTCCGTATTAAACTTTTATGATATTCTCCTTTTGGAGTTATTATTTTGTTTTCAGTTTCTTCTATTAAACTGACCTTTTTAAATTTTGGTAACTTTTTATCTCTCGCTTTTGTTTTAATATAAGCTATATTTTGTTTACTAAAATCGGGTGGATTTTCTCGTTTTTCATTTCTTTTATTAATTACTCTTTCTTTATATTTTTCATTAAGATCCTTAACTTTTTCATATAATCTTTTCGTTGTTTGTTTATGATTTTGTACATAATCTGAAATTACTAAGTGATCATTTAAATCAAATGGATCTATGGTATCAGTATGTCCATGAATTATCTCATTTGGTGTATAATGAGTTATACTATTAATTGAAGAATTATAAGCTATAACTGCTCTTTTAATTAATTGATCAGTGTCAAAATCTTTATTTTCTTCTCTTAAACATCTAAAATGTTCAATAATAGTAGAGTGAAATCTTTCTACAGGGGCGTTTGAATTACTATTCTTTGGTGTAGTGATATGTAAATATGATGTAATTCACAAAAGTTTTTCAAATCAAAGTTTTTAAATTCAACTCCTGAGTCTACAGTTATTTTTTTAGGTATCCCGTGATGTGTTATAAAAGTTAATAAACCATCTAATACGCTTACTCCTGATATAGATTTAATTGGATAAAGATTTCCATATCTGCTAAATTTATCTAATACAGATAGAAAACTTTTATTTGCTATTTGAAATGTATCCATATGCAATTCTTCAAATGGTTTACTCGGATTACTTGTTATACTATATTTTATATTCGGAGGATTTCTATCATATTTATTTTTTAAACATATGTCGCAATTATTTATAAAGGTTTCTACGTCTTGTTTCATACTTGGCCAATAATAGAGTTTATCAAGGGCGGCTTTTGTTTCATTTATTCCACGATGTGCAGTTTTTGTGCAATGATGGAATGATATCATTTGTTGTTGATCGTCCTTATCTATTACGTCGTTTAAAAGCTTTGTTGTTTGTATTACTTTGAATAAAGTAGTCAGAAACGTAGTTCTCATTACGTTACAAAATAAAGGAATTAAATCTTCATTTTTTATATACAACGCATAAGTTTGTTTTGGTCGGAAATAATTTTTTACTAGATCTATTATATGCTGATGTATGTTTACTCTTGATAAAGTAACATTTAATCTCGTATTTTCCAAGATTTTCTCTTGCTTGCATATCAAATGTAGATTATCTCCTATTGTAATAAACACTTGGTTTTTAAAGCTATTTATAGGTTTTTCCGAGATTGGAATTACAAATGCGGGATTCTCGTGGGATGTATGAATAGTATCATTATCATCGTCATTATCATCATGAACAACGTCACGTTCATTGTTAGGCGGTTTTATTATTGTTTGACTGATAATATTTATTTTCTTATTTTTATCAATCTGTTCGTCTGGTTGTTTTTCACATTCTTTTAAAATTTCATCAATTACGTCACTATCTAATTCTTCAAATGGAATATCTTTACTCATTTCTCTTCTAATAATTTCATCAAAATCTAACTCATCTAGATTATTATCCATAGAAGCTGTTTCTATTCCATTGAAATCTAAATCTGGGGGATTCCGTGATAAAGCATCAGCTGCTTGATTATTTTTACCTTTCTTATATTCAATAGAATAATCATATTCTTCAAGTTGTAATCTCCATCTTATTAATTTAGAATTAGGTTCTTTTAATGAAAATAACCATTGTAATGGCTTATGATCACTATAAATTTTAAATTTTCTACCAAACAAATATGGTCTGAAATACTTACAACACCATACTATACTTAATAATTCTTTTTCAATTGTACTATAATTTATTTCTGTTGGACTTAATGTTCTTGATGCATAACATATTGGATGATTATTCTGTTGTAATATTCCTCCTATAGCATAATTAGAAGCATCTGTTACTAATTCGAATGGTTTATCAAAATCTGGATAAACTAAGACAGGTTCTGACATTAAAATTGTTTTTAATGTATTAAAACATTCTATAAATTCATCTGTATGTTCAACTTTCTTATCTTTCTTTAAACATTGTGTTAATGGTTTAGCGATTTTAGCATATTTTTTTATAAACTTTCGGTAATAACCTGTCAATCCTAAGAATGATTTTATTTGTTTATGAGTTTTTGGTAAGGGGAAATTTCGTATAGATAGTAGTTTTTTAGGATTTGGCTTTATTCCATCAGTTGTTACTAAATGACCTAAGAATTCAACTTCTTTTCTTAAAAATTCACATTTATCTAACTGAATTTTTAATCTTGCGTTACGTAATTTATCAAATATCAATTTTAAATTTTGTATATGTTCTTGTAGTCCTGTACTAAAGACTATTATGTCGTCCATATAGACCATACATATTTTATTTTGTAAGTCTTTTAATACTTCATCCATTACTCTCTGGAATGTCGCAGGAGCATTTTTTAAACCAAAGGGCATCCGTAGATATTCGTAATGTCCATGTTCCCTACTAAATGCAGTTTTTTGTATTGAATTTTCAAGCATTTCTATTTGGTGAAATCCGCTTGCTAAGTCAATTGTCGAAAAATATTGACATCTGCCTAATTTATCTAAGATAGTCGTAATATTTGGTATGGGGTAACGATTATCAATAGTTTTGTTATTTAATTGTCGATAATCAACTACTAGTCGCCATTTTTGTTGTTTAGACGCATCCAGTTTCTTTGGTACAATCCAAATTGGTGCAGAGAAAGGACTATTTGAATGTCGAATTATCCCTTTATCTAACATTTCCTGGATTTGTTTTTGAACTTCATTTCGATGTACATACGGATATCGATAAGATTTCGCATGAACCGGTATTTCATCTGTGGTCTTTATTTCGTGTTTAATTTCTGATGTAAAAGTTAACTTATTCTCGGGTCTATGAAATATATCACTATATTTCTTACACAATTTTATTATTTGTTCTTTTTCTTCCGAATTCATATGATCTGTGCGTATTAATTTCTCAATTTTCGTTTTATTGATTTCAGGTGTATGATCTTGAAAATTTTCTAATGTTTCTTCAAAAGAATATATTTCATAATCATCAGAATTAAATTCTGTTACTGGAAGTGGTTTATGAAAAGTAATTGTTATCATATTTCCGGTTGGATTTTCAATTTCTATTAACGCATAACCGTTCTTTGCTACTGTTAATATTTCTGGTATTATTAATTTTCCAATTTTTCCGGGATGTATTCTAATTTCTCCATTATCAACACTTACTGGTAGAAGTTTCTTAAGTTTCTCATACGCATCTACAGAGAAAGTAAAACTTAACTCTTAGTGGTATTTCATTATATGGATTAATTAATCTTTGATTTATCAAATCTATGTTATAATTCATATTTATCAAATCTTGTAAACCTATTACGCCGTCATAAAAATCATTGAAATCAAATAATATAAAATTTATTATATAATCACTAGCAAATTCTGGAAATGATGGTATTGAGGCTTGATATTTTATCTTCCTACTACCTGTTGCTGTTTTAATTAAGGTACTTGAATGATAAATTGTTTCTGGAAAATAATATTCGGCGATTGCTGGTCGTATTATTGATCGTGAACTTCCTGTATCTAATAATAATTTACATTTTGGATTCATTATTTCTATATACATTAATGGATTACATGTTGACATATTTATTTCAATTAATTCTGAGTTTTCCGAGGCTCTTTTGGAAAATTTACGTCATCAGAATCTTCAGATCCTTGTGGTAATTGTTCATCTTGATAATCATCTTGCGATTCAGTATACAGTTTGTCATCGTATTCAAAATCAGCGGTATGATCCTGATAATATTGTTGATTATACTCATCATAGCTAATATCATAATCATTACTTTCGTATTCCTTATTATGTAATTCAGGATATGGTCTTTTTTTGATAGTTGAAGGTAAGGGTGACGATATAGACATGGGTTCTGGTTTAGGTAGTTTATGTTGAGGAATGTTTCTTGGAGCAAAAACATTTGATTGTGGTCTGGGTGTACCAAACACTTGTTGATTCGTAGGGTAATTTCTTGGTAATTGCATATTATTCATTGGTTGTGGGGAAAAATTTCTTTGTTGGAATGGATTTTGTTGAAATTGATTTTGAAAAGGGTTGAAATTCATTTGATTTCTATTCTGAAATGGATTATAGGGTACTTGATTTTGGAATTGATTATATGGTAATTGATTTTGGAATGGATTATTCATTGGTAATTGATTTCTATTAAATATGCTTTGATTACTCATTGGTGGTTTCACATTATTCCAGGGATTATTTTGAAAATAATTTAGTGGAATTTTCTGTGGCACATTCTTATTTATTTCAACTTTTGGTTGTTGTATACTCCCATAAAGTCTCTCGAAATTTTCGTATTCATTTACATACGCCATTGCCTCTTCTAATGATTCAGGTCCTCTCAGATGTAAATTATTACGTAAAATACCTGTACATCCGGCTATAAAAGTATTCAGTGCTGTTTTTTCATGATGTTTGATACTTAATAGCTTTTCTTCAGCTGTTAAATCAGTATCATTACTTATTCTTTGGGCTACATTACTGCGAATTAACTGTAATCTATGTCCAAAATTTATGATATGTTCGTCTTTATTAGGTCTTATACGAGTTAATTCTTGAATAAGACAATCTAAATCACGTCTGTCTGAAAAACATTGTTTAAGAGCTGCTTTTAGTAATTCCCAAGTATTTAGCTCAGTTCTGTTACCAACTAATTGTTCTGCTCTTCCAACAAGTTTATTTTGTATGCAACTAAAAATATGGGCGTTCAAATCAGCGTCGTTAAAAACTAGATAATTCTTAACCAAAGTATCGCATCGATTGATGAAGCTACTCAGGGTGTTACTGTCACCATTATACGATTTGATATTTTCTACCTTTGAACGGAATAAATTCCAATTTATTTCTGGTGCTGCCATATCTAATATTTGAAAATAATATAACTTGAAACCAATCTAGATAATCATCAATTAGCAGACTTTCAATTTTGATTAAATTTACTGATTTACTTTGCTCAAATTCTTGCTATCAATAGAAATACTTAACTCTAAAGAAAATATATATGTATTTGTTTTTCTTATATCTAGGTTTTTTCTTTTCTAATCTACTTTGTGTTTCTTTGTTTCTTATTTCTAATTCCGTACCTTGTCCTAAGGGTGGAATTTCTTAATCCTATCTTTCTAATCTTTATTCTTAAGTTAGAAAGCCCTAAACTATCTTTCGCTATCCTTGTCCTAAGGTAGGAAAGGCAAAAAGGAATTTTTGGCACTTACAGTTTCGATGAGCTGTCGGCTGTAGGTTTGGAACTCCTTTCCCCGAATTCTCCAACTACTCTCGATCCAATGATGTGGTTCTTGTAGATTTGGTCCAGTGAAGAAGTTGAGACTTCAACGTTGTCGTTTTCACTTTTCTGGTGCACTACAACGCCTGAACAAATCCTACTGACTGCGCCAGTTAGATCTCTTCTTGTTAGAAGCAGATTTTTAAAAACAAGATTTATTTGTTAGAACGACTCACTGGAAGTACAAGTTAATTGTGAATTCTACGTTTACAATCTTTCCTTATATTTATACTAAAATAATGCTGACTGTTGTTTATCCCTTCGTAATTACGTCATACCAGGGGTTCTGCAACATGTAACTCTAGCTCCTTTTTTTACTGACAAATATTTGAGTACATAATAAAACAGATACACATTTTAAATAAAGCAAATAAATAAATACTACAAAACGAACAACAAATTATTAAAAGCAAAAAATGCAAAATTACTGTAATAGATGCTCAAAATGCTTGCCATTTTGTGCAATGCAACATGTGATTCTATCTTCAAACGGTTTACTTACATTATTCAACATATCGAGTGTTATAGACGCGAAAGCGTTCGAAATTCTTAATTTCATATCGACTGGAGTAGTAGGGGGTTTAGCATATACAATATTTTTAATATAACCCCATTTGAGGAAATCCATCTTGGTCAATTTTGGTGACCAAGCTGGCCAATTATAAGGACCGCTTCTACCCATCCATTTATTTATAAATTTTCTATTAAGGTAGTTCCTAACAGCACTTGAAAAGTGTTCGGATGGTAAGTGGTAGGTTTTCGAGAAAGATCCAGAAGTCTTTTTTCAAAAAATTCAAAAAATTTCTTCCGTGAAAAAAATACGGGCCGATAACATATTCGCCCACAATCCCTCCTCAAACGTTTACACACCATCGGTGTTGGCGATCAACAATACGAAATGAATGTTTGTTTACTGCATCGTAATAATGGAGATTATGTATATTTACTAACCCATTATTGTGGAAAATAGATTCATCGGTAAACAATACATAATTAAAAAAATCGGGATCTTCTCCAACTTTATCCAAAGTCCATAAACAAAAATTTAGACGTTTATCATAGTCCTGTTCTGTCAACTGCTGGTGTAGTTGAATATGATATGGATGGTAGCGATTTTTCTTAAGTATTCTACACACACTCATTTTACTTATTCCTAATTCACTTGAAATTTTTCTAGTATTAGTATTAGGATTCTCCGTAACCAACAGCAGTAGGTATATCAAATTCGTTGGCGTTGTCACCAGTAACTGGTTTAGTTTTATTCACCTTCTCGTATGCAACGTTACCAGTATCACGGAATCTATTGAGTAGTCTTTCAAAAACTTCCTTTTTTGGGTGAACTCTATCAGGGTACTTTTGAGCGTAAACTCTAGATGCTAGGAGACAATTTTCTAAACATTCCCCAATGCAAAGTATCATGTCGAGTCTTTCGTTTAACGGGTACTGCTTCATTGTTAGTAGCAATAAAATTTTAAACTAGCACAGGATTGTTAAGATAATTACCAGAGAAATGTCATACAAATGACATAAAGTTAGGTACCAACTAGATTATGTATGCATTTTTTGTTTTAAAATCGATTTACCATTAAATCTAACAAAATTGTAAATGGCACGAAAAGTATAATACCTAGGTATAGGACACCCCTATACCATTCGAAAGAAGAATTCTTATTGACATGGTGAGTTAATAAAATAAGCTCAATATTACACATTGAATGATGTAATAATGAAACTGTAAATTATTTACACCCTGTAAAGATATGTTGAGTACTCAATAGTGGAATAAATCAACGAATGCCCAACTATTTAGATGTAAGAGAAAATTTGCTAGAATTTGTTGTATTAATTACATATTATTTTTTTTTTAAAAGTTCAAATTTTAAGAAATGTCAGCATAACTCGGAACCCTCTGTACTTAGGTATACCTCATACCTTTGAGAAAGAGTATCTTATTTTTACGGGCAATCAGAAAATGCAATAAAATATGGGGTGTTCCATAAGAAAAAATATAACTTTGATATGCCACGAATTTTTTGGGACATCCTGTATATTCCAAAATAATTTTAAAATATAGCCTTTATCAATGTACAAACTACTAAAGTGACAGACATTTTAAAACTTTTACCGTTTCGCCATAAACCTCCATCCCGTTTGTCGTGAGTCACCCTATATATATATATATATATATATATATATATATATATATATATATATATATATATATATATATATATATGTATATAAAAATATGTTCTTGGGGATGCAGTCATATAGTAAATAAAATTCTTTGATTGAAGCCGAGCTTTCGAGAATATTTATTCTCTTCTTCAGGGCAAACTACAAATCGTTACAAAATTATTTCAACAACAACTTAAAGAATTTAGAATAAATTAGCCAAAAACTGGAAAGATTTCATAGGCATCAATTACAAATGTCATTATTTATATTTGTCATGGTAACACAATAAGTAAGAAAGTATCTACATTTTGTTGATAAAAATGAATATTACTGAATGATCTTTTTATGTTTGTGGCTATTTGAACAAGGAGCACAATTAAATTAAAATTATTATTAAGGCAAATACAGGTTCAGTTAAAAAAAAATATTACTTAATAAATAATGTAATTTAAGAATATTGCATAAATACTTAGGTAAGTACATATATACCCATACATAGACTCAATTACTTTTATTCTGGGTTTGAACTGACAGTTAAAAGAAAAAGGTACATAATATTATGTAAAATTTCTATATAAGTGTAATCGTATTCTCTCACAATACGAAACATATAAACATGATTATTCTCAAAGTGCACTGATACTTATTCCATCAAAAAGGCCGATTTCTCTTACTAATCAACCTCTAAATTTTTGGGTGAAATAGATGTTTTGAAATCCTAAAATACTCTTTAATGTTCTTTCAAATATTCATAAATATTCAAAATAATATATAAAATCATATTCTCTCACAATACGACAATAGAATGAAACATTTTGAAAATCATTCACTTTTCCAGAAACAAGCTGATATCTCTCACTAATCAGCATGCATATTTTCGAAAACAGTAAATGTTATGAAAACCTTTCATAAATAGATTATACATTTAATCTCAAATAAACATATAATGAATTTTAAGAGAATAATTCCCTTTGATCAACTAAATTTCTCTCACTAATAAGTTGATCTAAATTTTTCTATTGTTTATGGAAACCTAAAATTTTAAAGTTAATTACTATAAAATCAGTTAAGACCAGTTCTTCATCTATATATAGGTACATATATCCATACACATTAATCCACTTATAACCAATATACATATATACACATACATATACATATATACACATATATATATATACACACATATACATACATACACATATATACATACACACACATACATAAATACATATATAAACATAAAATAAATATTACATGTCAAGTATAGTTACATATTACATACCCAACTACACATAAATATCTATACATATTAATTTTGAGATACATCTGGAGAAAAAATATTATAATTATCATTATATAATTTTAGAATATAAAAATAAATGGAACTAAGTCCTTTTATATCTGTGCGTTTATTCATAGTGTTATTATGTTTCTTAATATTCACCATTTCTAAGAAACCACGTTTAAAATAATTTTTCTCAGAACATAGTGCAATAGTATTATCAAAATCAATACTATGTTTCTTACTGATAGCATGTTCTGTCAAGGCACAAGATTTTTTATTTCGTCTAATATCACTTTTATGAGATGTAATCCTTCCAGAAATATTTCTGGAAGTTTGACCAATATATGATAATTCACAGTCTAGGCAATTTACTTTATATACTACTCCAGATTTTTCTGTTATTTTTAAAGGAGTCTTTAATTTAGAAAATAAACTAGATACTGTTTTTACATTCTTTCTCGATATTATAACATTATACCCCTTAAAAATATTAACAAGTTTACTAGTGAGTTCATTAATGTAATGTAAATATCTATAGATAGGTAAAATATTATTTGCATTAGAAATATTATTAGGATTTGGTGCGTTATTGGGAACTATTTCATTTATTTCAAGATTAAGTTGAGGATGCATCAAACATTTGTTTATCAATTTTAGAGGAAAAGAATTTTCTAGTAGCATTTGTTTTAATTTAAACTTTCATTTCTATATAAATTATGTGTAAGTTTAATAGCTCTACTTTTTAATGCCATAATTAAGTTAATTTTCATTTTTTGTGGATGATAGGAGAAAAAATTGTATGTATCTATTACTGCATATAGGCTTTCTGTGCCATTTTGTACGTAATATACCTGCATTATCTCTACATACTACATACCATCATATCTAAAAAGGAAGACATTGTTCACTTTTGTTAAAATACCAGTGATAAAAGATGCCAACTTATTATTAGGAGCTTCGATTGAAGATACAATAGGTCTCATTGAAAGTGTTGGTTTATGTATTTTTGAAACCTTTAAATCGATCCTTAAATTCATTTTTGATTCAATTTTTTTTTTCAATGACGAATATTATAAACAAATATTTGGCACTCCAATGGGTTCAACCATATTATGTCCTAGATGAATTGATACAAGTTTCAAAAACAAAAATTTCTTTCCCAATTCCATTTATCAAACGATATGTTGATGATCTAATATTAGCTTTACCCTCAAATAAAGTAGATGAAACATTAAATATTTTTAATACTTATAATGAACATCTTCAATTTACAGTTGAACTAAGTATAAAGTGAACAATGTCTTCCTTTTTTAGATATGATGCTATGTAGAGATAATGCAGGTATATTACGTACAAAATGGTACAGAAAGCCTATATGCAGTAATAGATACATACATTTTTTCTCCTATCATCCACAAAAAATTAAAATTAACTTAATTATGGCATTAAGAAGTAAGTAGAGCTATTAAACTTTCACATAATTTATATAGAAATGAAAGTTTAACTGAATTAAAAAAAATGCTACTAGAAAATTCTTTTCCTCTAAAATTGATAAACAAATGTTTGAAGCAACCTCAACTTAATCTTGAAATAAATGAAATAGTTCCCAATAACGCACCAAATCCTAATAATATTTCTAATGCAAATAATATTTTAGATATCTATAGATCTTTACGTTACATCAATGAACTCACTAGTAAACTTGTTAATATTTTTAAGGGGTATAATGTTATAATATCGAGAAAGAATGTAAAAACAGAATCTAGTTTATTTGCTAAATTAAAGACTCCTTTAAAAATAACAGAAAAATCTGGAGTAGTATATAAAGTAAATTGCCTAGACTGTGAATTATCATATATTGGTCAAACTTCCAGAAATATTTCGGGAAGGATTACATCTCATAAAAGTGATATTAGACGAAATAAAAAATCTTTTGCCTTGACAGAACATGCTATCAGTAAGAAACATAGTATTGATTTTGATAATACTATTGCACTATGTTCTGAGAAAAATTATTTTAAACGTGGTTTCTTAGAAATGGTGAATATTAAGAAACATAATAACACTATGAATAAACGCTCAGATATAAAAGGACTTAGTTCCATTTATTCTTATATTCTAAAATTATATAATGATAATTATAATAATTTTTCTCCAGATGTATCTCAAAATTAATATGTATAGATATTTATGTATAGTTGGGTTGTAATATGTACCTATACTTGACATGTAATATTTATTTTATGTTTATATAGGTATGTATTTATGTATGTATGTATGTGTGTGTATGTATATGTGTGTATATATATGTGTATATATGTATATGTATGTGTAGGTATATATGTATATGTATGTGTATATATGTATATTGGTTATAAATGGATTAATGTGTATGGATATATGTAGCTATATATAGATGAAGAACTGGTCTTAACTGATTTTATAGTAATTAACTTTAAAATTTTAGGTTTCCATAAACAATAGAAAAATTTAGATCCACTTATTAATGAGAGAAATTTAGTTGATCAAAGGGAATTATTCTCTTAAAATTCATTATATGTTTATTTGAGATTAAATGTATAATCTATTTATGAAAGGTTTCCATAACATTTACTGTTTTCGAAAATATGCATGCTGATTAGTGAGAGATATCAGCTTGTTTCTGGAAAAGTGAATGATTTTCAAAATGTTTCATTCTATTGTCGTATTGTGAGAGAATATGATTTTATATATTATTTTGAATATTTATGAATATTTAAAAGAACATTAAATAGTATCTTAGGATTTCAAAACATCTATTTCACCCAAAAATTTAGAGGTTGATTAGTAAGAGAAATTGGCATTTTTGATGGAATAATTATTAGTGCACTTTGAGAATAATCATGTTTATATATTTCGTATTGTAAGAGAATATGATTACACTTATATAGAAATTTTACATAATATTATGTACCTTTTTCTTTTAACTGTCAGTTCAAACCCAGAATAAAAGTAATTTAGTCTATGTATGGGTATATCTTGTAACGAACTTGGCTTCGGTGATCGGTGCCATAATAGTGGGCGTGTGCGATTCGTCGGAAGGCGGAGCACATTAGTGAGTGCGGACGTTGGTGGGACCTGGGTGGTGTGTTGCATACCGCTATTGGTATTGGTCAGCCATGCATGCCTGGGTCAAGACATATTCCCGAAGCTTCTAGTAACTTCGCGCAAGTTCGGGAGAGCTCGCTTGGCATCGGAAGATGGGCGTAGAAAATACGAGAGCCAATCTGCTTGCCTATATATTGGAGAGTGCTGCGGAGTCAGTGAGTCAGTCTGGGGTAATCGCCCGGTGCAGACGAATAAGTCTGGGGCAGTGAATACAAATTATAAATAGTTGAATATAAATTGTACAAAGTTGTAAATAGTGAAGTGTAAATATAAATAGTGTTAAGTTAGATAAATAGTGAATATAAATTGTATATAGTTATGGATATTTAGTGTGTATGTATAAATACTGTAGAAATAAATAAACTTTGTAAATAAATAAAGCCCAGTCACTTTTATATGCCCGTTACAATATGTAAGTACTTATTTATGCAATATTCTTAAATCACATTATTTATTATTATTTTTTTTAATTGAACCTGTATCTGCCTTAATAATAATTTTAATTTAATTGTGCTCCTTGTTCAAATAGCCACAAACATATAAAGATCATTCAGTAATATTCATTTTTATCAACAAAATCTAGATACTTTCTTACTTATTGTGTTACCATGACAAATATAAATAATGACATTTGTAATTGATGCCTATGAAATCTTTCCAGTTTTTGGCTAATTTATTCTAAATTCACGATTGTAAGTATTTTTATAATACTTTAAGTTGTTGTTGAAATAATTTTGTAACGATTTGTAGTTTGCCCTGAAGAAGAGAGTAAACATTCTCCAAAGGTCGGCTTAAATCAAATAATTTTATTTAATATATGACTGCATCCCCAAGAACATCTTTTTATTTATATATATATATATATATATATATATATATATATATATATATATATATATATATATATATATATATATATATAAGCATTGCTCGTTTAATATAATTAGATTTGTATACCCATGTATGCAAGTTTTTCATTACTTGTTCCCTGAAAATGTCGGAAAACTCTCTTCACATATGACCAGTGTGTAAAATTAAATCGACTCAGTGCTCCTGCTACAAATGATGTATCAGGCCTTGTGCAGATCGCTGCATACATTAAAGATTCATTTGCTGTTTGGTAGGATATCTCTTTTCTTAAATTATCTTTTACATTATGGTAGAGTTTCAGACCTTGCTAACATGTCAAATCTTTGAAGAATCTCATCCATATATTCTGGTCGATACTGACGACTCTGGTAGCAGAATCTTCAACTATTTGCATACCAAGGCAATAGTAGGTATGCAGATCCAATGTCCTTCATCTCCAAACTCTAAATCAATTTATCTTTAACACTGGCTTTCAGGTTCTTGTTGTCAGTGAAAATTAATACATCATCATTATACAAAGCAATTATAAAAAAATCCCGATGGCCTGCAGCCAGCGGAGAGATAAATTTCTCATAATTGATTTTCAAACTACATCAATAAAATTGTGTATCGTTTGATTATCTATGAATCTGAAGTAAACTATCGCTTTCTTTAGCAAATAGATTTTTAACACCACGTATGTTCAATTTACATTGAAGGTCTGCGATTGAAAATTAATTTGTCTAATCAGGATGACTCATCGTCTTGGGTAGCTGTATGTAACGCGCTGGAGCCCATGTTCGAATCCGCGTAGCTGAATTTTGTTTTCTACTTTTCTTGCTCATTTCTTATAAAAATCATTTTTTAATAAAATTTTCAAATTCAAGGGCTAAATTACCAACCCTAGGAAATATACAATTATTACTAATTTCATATTGAGCTTCCATCTTGTTAACAATATTAAAAATAATTTTCGATTACTAATTTTTATTTTTTTATCTAGCAATTTTAGGTGAAAATACGTCAAATAAAAGTTGTAGGTACAGATTATATCTATAGTTTAAAATTATTTTTGAATACATTTAGTCAATGGTTACATTTTGTATTCTTTTAATTTTGACCGGTCACCATTTTAAAACTATTTGTTCGATCGTAGCCATTAACGAACTCGACCGAAATATATATATACATTCGATTATTGTAGAAAATAAATAACTTCAAAAATGCGACGTTTAACTCGTTAAGAAATTTCGTAATATCCCATATACTATTTCAAATTCGAATCTCACCATTGGGATCTCGGAAACTATAGGGAATACGAAAATGGCTAAAATGGGGCAAAGTTGCATATTTATATGCTCAAAAATACGCCGTTCAAAAAATTGAAAATTTCGAGTAGTTGCGGAGATATCCGGACATAACCAAGTTTTCGGAAAATCATTTTATTTTTTTCCTGGCTTTATTTCTTAATGAATTTCTAAATGAATAGCACATTCACATTGCCACTTTTTCCACTCTTTCCAATGGTGTTAATAATTTCGTAACCTGACGTTTCGTCTATGTGTAACTATCATGAACTTTTTACTTTCCTACGCTACTATAGTAGCTGTATAAGGAAAGTATTGTAATCGTGTGAAATTTTCGGTATGGAGATTTTTACAAATGTTGAAGTTTCAGAGTTTTCTAAGTCTAATAAACATATTTTCAGCCTTTGGTTTGTTTGTCTGTCTGTCCGTCTGTCTGTCTGTGACAGCATTATCTCGGGTACGAAACGGTGTATTTTGTTGCTTTTTTTTATTTTGTTTGGTACCAATGTCACTCGCCGGTGGCACTAAATGAGAATCCTGTATACACTGGGTGTTGAACTATAGCCAAAAAACGTGATTTGCTCAAGACTATAGCGCGAAAACGGCTCTAAGCATTTTGATACAACTTTCCTAAAGTATACTTCTGAGAGCTCATTGCCACCCACATACAGCGTCATCGCTGAGAAAAAGCACAAAAAAGTTATGCTCGAATAAAATTCCGTATTTTCCACATGTTTCTTTAGATTCTGGCTTAACGTTTCATCTTACGAAAAAATGTTATATGACCATTGTTGGTTATCTTGACATGCTGAAAAAACTGAGTGGTAGCGCGATTTGACCAAAAGATTTTTACTTTACTACCGCTATTATTATTCACTGAAATTTGCCTGCGAGCGGTAGGAAAGTCATGTGAGTGGACACACCAGATTTTTTTTAGGGAGCCATATTGGCATTCCACAAATTTGAATAGCCCTTTTAAGTTGGCCTTGTTGTCCTAAAAATCCGAGAAATTAAATAAATTACTTTTATAAAGTAGTTGGCTTTGATTTTTCCAATCGGTGACACGTAAATGACATTCTGTATTATTGTCAATTGCTGAGTCGTTGAAAATGGAGTCTTCCAATGAAGAAAAACGAGATATGATAAAACTTTATTGCAAGAATGATAGAAACAGTATGAATACATTGGAAATGTATCATCTTAACATGTAAGTAGGTATAGGATTGATGAAGTAACTAAAGAAATCATTATTAATAAGGTATAATTAATCTTAAGTACACTTCCAATGTATTTATTCACACTGTTCCTATCATTCTTGTAATAATGTTTTATCATATCACGTTTTTCTTCATTGGATAACTCTATTTTCAACGACTCAACAATTGACAATAATTCAGAATGTCATTCACGTGTCATCGATTGGAAAAATCAAAGCCAACAACTTTTTAAAAGTAATTTATTTAATTTCTCGAATTTTTAGAACAACAAGGCCAACTTATTATACATCGACAAAAAGGTAATAAAAAGGGCTATTAAAATTTGTGGAATGCCAATATGGCACCCATAAGAAAAAAAAATTCACGATAATTGAACATAAGCGAAACGTCAGGTGAACGTGTAACAACATTGGAAAGAGTGAAAAAAGTGGCAATTTAAATGTGCTACTTATTTAGAAATTCATTAAGAAATAATGACAGGAAAAAGATAAAATGATTTTAGGAAAATTCGGCTTTTTTCCGGATATCTCCGGAACTACTCGGAATTGTCAAACTTTCTAAACGGCGTATTGTTGAGCACATACATGCGCAACTTTGCCCCAATTTAACCATCTTCCTATTCCCTATAGTTTCCGAGATCCCAAACGTGAGAGTCGAATTTGAAACAGCCTATATATATACAGGGTGTCCCACGTACGTGTACGTACGTACGTATTTTTATCTTTGCCACCCCATTGGTTGTTATTATGGATGACAAGGGGGATTCTGTGTGCTACAGAATTGTATATAAAAGTTGTTTTATTTTATCTAATTCCCATTATACATGGTGTCCCACTTAAGCGTACTTCCCCGATAGCTCCCTTATTAATGAGACTATGAAAAAAATTGCTGAGCAAAAGATTTGTCAATTCAAATTTTCCATCTCCTAAAATTATTTTCAGTTATACAGGGTGCCCCATATCTGCTGGGCCGGACTCAACTTCATTTTTTCAAATGAAATGATACTATTTTTATTGCATTTTTGTATTTCTCATTAAAAATAAGGGTCCGTTTCATAAGCCTTCTTGATAATTAAAATCATGGGTTTTCGAAATAATCAGAAAAAACAACTTTTGCAGCGTCTTGCGCCATTTTGAATATCTCGTGAACAATCAAACTTAAAGCAATGTAGTTTGGATCATTGACTTGAGAAGAATGAACTATCATTTTCACTATTTTCACAAAGCTTTCCATAAAATAAACTCTTATATTTTTAACTGTCAAAAAAATATTTTTATTGCTAATAACTTTTTTTCTTAAATGGAAGTATGTATTTTTTTCTTGTTAATGAAAAGGTAAATTTAATCTACTTTCTCCCGATATAAGGATGTTTCCACTTATTTACAACGGTTTTTGAGATATTTAGAATTTTTGGAAAATTCTGTTAATGCACTATAATCTAGTTTGCTTTTTTCAAAGCTGAATAGACGGCTGACTTCATCGAATGTGGCTCCCGTTGTAATTTATTGCTGTTGCACATCGTAATAATCTGAGTAAATGTAATTATTGAAGTTATTTAAAAAAACTGCAAAATAGAATTTGAACACAGCTTTATAATATTTATTAATTAATTACAGCAAATGCTCGAAATGCATGCCATTCTGCTCTAAACACTTTCTCATTCGCATTTTAAAGTTGTTGTCGACATTGTGTAGAATATCTGGCGTAATCTCTCTGAAGGCAGCTGTAATTCTTTGTCGCATGTCCTCTGCTGTAGTAGGCTGATACGCATACACTTGATTTTTTATGTAACCCCAAAGAAAGAAATCGCATTTTGTACAGTCAGGCGATCTTGCTGGCCAATGAATTGGCCCTCCTCTTCCGATCCAGCGATCGTGGAAACGCGTGTTTAAGAAATTCCGAATTTCTCGAGTAGCATGACATGGTGCTCCGTCGTGTTGTAGCCACATATTCTGCCTTATTGCCATGGGAACATCTTCTAATAATTCTGGAAGCTGATTCTATAGAAAGTCCAGATACATTCTTCCATTCAGGTTCCCATCGAAAAAGTACGGTCCTATTAATCGATCGCCTAATATTCCGCCCTATATACGTTCAGTGACCAACGATATTGTGAATATGTACGAAAAATACGCGGGTTTTCAGTATCGTAGTAATGAAAATTGTGTCTGTTAACCAACCCATTTTTGTGGAAAGTAGATTCATCAGAAAATAGCACAGTTTTAAAAAAGCCCTCTTCTTCGATAATTTTGTTAGTAGCCCATTCCGCAAAAGTGATTCGGGACCCAAAATCCATAGGTAGTAATTCCTGATGCAACTCAATGTGATACGCATGATTTTAAGTATCAAGAAGGCTTATGAAACGAACCCTTATTTTTAATGAGAAATACAAAAATGCAATAAAAATAGTATCATTTCATTTGAAAAAATGAAGTTGAGTCCGGCCCAGCAGATATGGGACACCCTGTATAACTGAAAATAATTTTAGGAGATGGAAAATTTGAATTGATAAATCGTTTGCTCAGCAATTTTTTTCATATTCTCATTAATATGGGAGCTATCGGGGAAGTACGCTTAAGTGGGACACCCTGTATAATGGGAATTAGATAAAATAAAACAACTTTTATATACAATTCTATTGCACACAGAATCCCCCTTGTCATCCATAATAACAACCAATGGGGTGGCAAAGATAAAAATACGTACAGCCAGTCATCTAGGTACATAATGATAATTGAAAAAGGAAAATGTCTTTGACCGGATGCCCATCCAATAAAATAAAAGCAGGTAATAAATATGTCACCAAAGAGGTACAATATAAGGGTGACGAACAGCGTCTCAAAGGCGCCAGTCTGAATTCAGGGTGGTCTATCCTTTTCATAACAAATAACAAAGAAAGTGTTTCCTTGCAGTTTTTAATTAACGCTTAAATTTTTACAGGAACCGCAATGTCGTAATGTTATGAGTATGTCGTAAAGACAGTAAATCTCCTAATAGGATATCCCGAACGAGGCATGTTTCTTAAAATTGATCAGAGGCTGAAAGAAAGAGGGAATTCGACGACAATGAGACGACCCAGGAGCATCGGCGCCATCGTGACTGAGAAACACCTTTTAGAAAATATGATGAACACTCTGCTGCGAGTACAGGAACAACGCTTCCTTACAATTAACCTGTAATTCTGAAAGGTTTAAATAGAACCTAAAGGAGGTTTTCAAAATCTCCACCATTTTCCTGTATGCAAAGCTGGCATCGAACTCTCAGGGAAATTCGCATGTTATGAAAGTTGTGGGGCATTTGAGAGAAATCGCTTGCCACCTCGTCGATGCGCCACTGTGAATTCTCTCTTGAATGAACGGAACGAAATAAACCCTATCCTTCATGTACCCCTAAAACAAAAATCTAGTGGATTCAGATCAGGAGGACTGGGTGGCCATGCAATTAGTGCTTCTACATCACGTCCAATCCAGCGACCAGGAAATTCTCTATCGAATCAATTGTGTACTTCAAGAGCGAAATCTGGAGGTACACCATCATGCATGTACCAATGTTCCTTCTAATTTCCAATTGCACATCATTCAGTAACTTCGGCAAATCATCTCGCAAGAACTGATGATATGCGGCCCCTGTTAAGCGGTTGGGCAAAGTAAAAGGTTCAAAATGCATTCACCAACAATTGCGGCCAAGACAATAATTTAAAGGCGCACTTGATGGTGTGTTTACAACAGCGCGGGGGTTGTTCAAAGCCCAAATATGCGAATTGTGTCGATTTAAAATACCATTATTTGTAAACTGCAAATCATCGAAAAACAAGATTCTGGGTACAACATTGTGGCCTTCATCCAAAAAGATTTCAGGTAATAGTCCTTGCACCGGCCGAAAATGAAAGGGCTTCAGTAAAGCTTTGTGAAGAGTTCTCCAAATTGATGAGTGTGAGAGTTTCATTTCTGCAGCTAGTCTTCGTGTTTTCCCAGTAGATCTTTTTTCAATTTCTTATAAAAAAATCCTCAGTCTCGACATTGCGTGTATTCTGGGGCCTACCAGAATTTGAAGCACAGCCATTTTCTTGAAACTACCCCTTTCTCGTAGTCTCAGATCAATTCTAAGAAACATTCTTCGTTCAGGATGGCGTCGATTTGGGAATTTAAC
The DNA here is from genome assembly GCA_958507055.1 of Crioceris asparagi. Lineage (NCBI taxonomy): Eukaryota > Metazoa > Arthropoda > Insecta > Coleoptera > Chrysomelidae > Crioceris > Crioceris asparagi. The sequence continues at coordinate 43,416,230 of OY293829.1, forward strand.
GGCCTCACTGCGGCTGCTCTATTTCCACCATATTCTCCCAAAATTAAGTGCATATCCGCCATTTCGGCATTAGAAAATTGATTATCTTGCATTTTTCACTCACAACAATGCAACCCACACAGTTAATAATGTAAACGTCAAGAAATCATAATCGTTAAAATGTCATGGCAACTCCGATATTCTTAAATGTTAAACGACTACATGCGCTCCATTTTTGCAAATTATCTGGTAAACGGTTATTTCAAACAAAATGTGACAAGATGTAGAAAAGTATCTTAAGGAATTATTCCTTTTAATAAAGAATTTGCTAGTTGTAAAGGCAATAAAAATATAGGGGTTGAAAAGGAAAGCTATTCCAATTTCACCCCCTTGCTTTCACTGGAACTTTTCAACTTTATTCAAAAATAATTTTTGAACCTAAGAAATGGTAGATACCAAAATTTAAAGCTAATATTTTGTACTGTTTGGATTTCACAGCCAAAAAACTTATCGATTTAATCCAACTTTGAAGGGCTGTAACTTGCCTATATATTTTGTATATAGATAAATATTGTCCAATCGACTTAAAATGGACCATAGATTATGCCATTAAGATTATGACAATTCTTTATGAGACACCCTGTATATAAGAGTAGATGAAGTATAGTATTCATCTTGCTATAATAGTCAAAACTCACAAATAGTATTAACGGTTGATAAGCATTTGATTAATGATTATCTGGAATGTTTACTAAAATGAATGACATCCTATACATTTTTATTGGTTTACTTGTCTACAGCTCAAGCTGTTTGAATCGGACTGCATGTACAACAGAATAACTATTTATTTTCTTCAGGCAGAAAAGATCAGCGAAAGTATGTATTTGAGTCAATGGTACAAATCCCTCAAATATGCTAAGCCCCTGGTTATGGTAATGGCTAGTGGCCAACGGACCAAAAATATTTCCGCCTGTGGTGTCATAACAATTGATTTGAAAACTGGTTTGGATGTAAGTATTTGTCTGAGTAAATATTTCTAATTATAGTGTGCCTAGCTTAGCAACTAAAGTCTACTGACTCACCTGGTGGCTATCCAAGTTTAAGAAACATTATAAAATATATGTAACGGGATGAATACCGGAAAAATTATATAAATTATTAATACATATATATTTATTGAATTCTATTTAAAACAAATTATATGTGCAATAATTGCTAAACAATAATGAATTCATGAACAAAAATTCAAACATATACATGTCATTTTGTGATACAAAAGATTATTATGGTCATTAGATAGGTACAGAGATAAGTTAACAGTTAAATACCTTTCCTTGGTTAAATCTTAGAAATAACTTTATTAAATGAAAACAGATTAATAGAGACTCAACAAAATTATGTTCACCGTTCTACAGGGACCTATTTATATATAATTATATTGCACTATCAGCACTATGCTTATGGTTAACAATATATCCTTATTTTAATAATGGTTCAGCTATAATGACCATATAACTTTACAAAAAAGTAATTCAACTTAGCTATTTTTTAAAAACTTGTTGATATATTCAAAATTGTACAATAGAGGAATATGTACATACATATAACTACCAAATAATAAATAATATCTGACCGCTAATATGAAAGGTACCAGTTTAGTTTGGGTGAAAAGTGAAATCACTAATAAAAATATTACATCAAATTATTATGTATTTTCAGAATGATTTACAGCAATGATTTGTCGTTATGAGGTAGATACAAACAAATTGATGCCATTTTTGTTACATATAAGTTACTAATATAACATTAACTTCAAGTAGAATTCAAAAAAAATCCCGATGGCCTATAGTCAGCGGAAAGGTAAATTTTTCAAAATTCATTGAATTGAAATTTGAACAACCTTTTCATTGGTATACCTACATGTTATTACATAAAATTGTCGTATGTGTCATAGCCTTGCGGTTAGAGGTTTTTGTTTTGGCTGTTGAATATAAAGCAGACAGGGTTCGAGTCCACTTCAAGGCAGATTTTTTTTTCGTCTATTTCTTTTCAATAAATATACCATATATTTTTTTAATCAGGGTCTATGTTAAGATCTCCAGAAAATGTACAATTATATCAAATTAATATTGAGTGTTCATGTTTTATCAATATTTGTTATTTTTCTTTATTAATTTTTATTTTTTTACCTGTGTATTTTATGAAAAATTGCTTTGAACAAAAGTTGTAGGTACTGATTATATCTATAACCTAAAATTATTTTTAATAATATTTACACTACTGCTCTTTTTTTGATAATTTTTTTAAATGTTTGAATGGTCGCCATTTTGAAACTACTTACCCAATATTGCCCAATAACGAACTCGACCGAGATATTTGAGAGATTGATTTTTGTAGCAAATTTGAATTTGATACCTTCAAAACTGCGACCTCTATCGTGTTAACAAATTTCGTAATATCCCATATATATATATATATATATATATATATATATATATATATATATATATATATATATATATGAACGATCGCAATAGGTATATTTCTATAAGAAATTTACCTAACAATATGATACAACTTTCAAGTGCCATATTGGTGTGTTCTCTGTCATTGTTACCAATGATCTAAGAGAACCTACTATTCCAGAATAGTTTTACTAGGAAAGTCATAGAAATAGATAGTTAATATATTTTTGAATTACCATTTAATTCTTGTTCATCCAGCAAATGCTGTTTTCGGGTGGCACTGGACCAATATAGTCTGGATGAGAACAGATTTGACAAACATAATAGTTTCTGAGGTACATATTTTCAAATTCTGAAGAAATCATTCTCACCCATTCCCTTCGACGATCATTGTCAATGAATGGGATAATCGATATCTGAAAAAAATCATATAATTTCTACATGATCATAAACATTCGTATTAAATAGATAATTCATTTGAAATAACTTCTAAGAATTGAGATGAATTCATGAGATAAGTTTATTTTTATACAGATCTTTAACTCTTAATCTGACATTTGTAAGATTGAGCTAGCATAAATTTTGCTTAAAAACTATAATTTCTTCTTATTTAGTAAACCTTTTACTAAACTTCGAGGATTACCACTTCCACATGAAGGCACCTTAGATAAAATACGAGGGGAGGCACACAACACTCATTTCAAAGAGTTTTAATGTCACTGTTGTTAAACCATAAAAACTAAGAATAAAATAATAAATAAGAACATTCATTTATTATACTAACACTGACAACCGTGAATGATCATGACATGCTCAAATGCAGATTCCTGTAAAGGATACATTTGCTTTTCTCTAGTTCATAACGCAGTTGGGGGATGGCACCAGCTCTATCAATAACAGACTCTAGGCAATCTGAGATCGCATACCCTGGTACAGTACGGTCTAGTTCGGTATGACTCAATACCCAGTATATTATATTATGTAGTGTTACAGTAAATAAAATATAGTTAATAATCATTTGTGTTTGTGTTCGTTCGCCACGGAAAACCTCCACATTGGTGACCCCGACGTGATCGAGTTTGGACAGTGAGTAAGTGAAATGTTATTAGAGTGCTGTGCCTGTGCTGCTACGAGTTTTAGATACTTTATTCATGATGTCTTCCACCGCCGAGGAACTACAAGTCGAATTAACAGCTCTCCATCAACAGAATGAGCAGCTTCAACAGCAACTCTTGCTCAGGAACCACAGCAGAAGCAAGCCACAGAAGGGCAAGAAACTGTGTTCCGCACTGCCATTCGTCTCCCTCCCTTTTGGGCCAATAAACCCTAAGTCTGGTTCGCACAGGTTGAGGCTCAATTTGTTATTGGCAACATTACACAGAACAGCACTAAATATAATTATGTTGTTGCACAACTAGATACTCGCTTTGCCACTGAGGTACATGACATCATTATTAATCCGCCAAGCAGTGATCGATACACTAAACTTAAGACAGAACTCATTACACGCCTCTTCTTGTCTGAAGAACAGAAAGTCCCACAATTACTTATGGCTGAGGAGCTTGGCGATCGTAAACCTTCACAGTTTTTGAGGCATTTACGATCTCTCGCCGCTAACAGCAATTTGCAGAGCTCCCTTCTCCGCCAGCTCTGGATCCAGCGACTTCCTTCCTTGGTTCAAAGTATCCTCCAGGCACAGAAAACGCTTACGCTGGACCAATTGGCAGACATTGCCGATAGCATTATGAATGTCTCCACAAACACCTGTCGTCAACGTGCACGCTGCAGCCGCTCCACCTATCGATCCAAGAGCTACAACGAATATGGACGTTGTCAAATTAGCAGTCCGCATCGATGAACTTACTCAAATGGTTGCCTTTATACAAGTACGTCGTCATGAGTATAATTCATCCTTGCGTCAGCGCTCACAGTCTCGTGGTAGACGTTTGGATCAAGATGGCCCCAGTTGTAGTAATAGTAACCAGTGCTGGTACCATCGCCGTTTTGTTAACAAGGCCCACCGCTGTACCCCTCCTTTCATGTTTACAGAGGAAAACGCCACCGGCAGTCAGTAGTGGAGTCGACCGGCTGCCTTACAGAAGGACGTCGCCTTCTTGTTTCTGATCACACCACGAAACGTTAGTTTCTCGTGGATACAGGATGTTGTTATCCTCGTACCTTCCTAAAGCAATGTCGTTCAGTTAGAGAATAAAAGTTAGAAGCCGTAAACCAGACAACCATTAATACACCTAGTCTAAACTCAGGAGGGACTTTACATGGAATTTTCTGATCGCCGACGTTGCACTACCTATCATAGGATCTGATTTTCTATCCTATTTCAACTTACTACCTGACTGGCGTAACAATCGTCTCATTGAGCGAATGGTTTATCCTCCCCTGGACGAGCAGTCTTCTCCTTTTAATGATATAGTGGCTGAATTTCCCCAGTTGATACGTCCTACTGGCACACCCCACGAGTTTTAACATAGGACACAATGAATACAACTCCGGGACCACCAGTTTCATGCCGCGCCCGTCGGCTTGCTGCAGATCGTTTACGCATTGCTGAGGCCGAGTTCGCAACCATGCTCCGAGATGGCATCGCATGACGCTCTGAAAGCTCATGGGCATCTCCCCTTCATAGAAGAATAATGAGTGGTGACCTTGCGGTGATTACCGCAGCCTTAATGCTCGAACAGTTCCAGATAGATACCCTGTATACACGATTTTACTCACCATATCCATGGTTGCACAGTGTTTTCAGTTATCGACTTGGTTAAGGCTTACACACAGATACATGTCAACCCAGTTAACATTGAGAAGACTGCGATCATTGCTCCATTTGGACTATTCGAATTCCCCTATATGAGTTTTGGACTCCGCAACGCAGGACAAACTTTCCAAAGATTTATTGACGAAGTCCTTAATGATCTTAAGTTCTGCTTCCCTTATGTTGATTTTCTCCGTCGACGCTGAAGAGCACCGTAAACATCTTCGCTTAGTGTTCCAGCGCCTAGTAGAATATGGCCTTCTCGTCAACTTCTCCAAGAGCACCATTTGTAAACCTCAAGTTAGTTTCATAGGATATGAAGTCTCCGCTGCTGGTATGCGTGCTCTCCTAGATCGCATTTCTGCTCTACAGAACTACCCCTTGCCCAATAAATGTCTTCGTCGTTTTTTAGGTATGGTAAACTTTTATCGTCATTTCGTACCTTTTGCGGCTGAATATCAAGCCCCACTTTAAGATGTAGTATCCAAACTTTGTGGTTCACAACCAGTTCCATGGACACCGCCTTTGAAGCCTGAAAGACAGCTCTTTCCAATGCTACACTCCTTTTTCATCAAGTCACCGACGCCCCTCTCAGACTGTTCACCGATGCTTCAACCACGTCTGTTGGAGCTAGCTTAATGCAGTTCGTTGATAATATTTGGCAGCCCCTCGCATTCTTTTCACGTAAGCTTTCTGACCAGCATGTGAGGCGTTTATCAACTTCTTTTCGCGTCCCAGCCACTCCGCAAGAGAAGCTTGACTCTGCCACAGGATCCACCTTCAACCCATCTGAATGGCCAGCCTATTATCGTGAGTTACTTGCCGTTTACGAAGCTGTGCAACATTTCCGCCATTTTCTCGAAGTGCATACACGAACCATAAGCCCCTCACATATGCATTCAAACAACGTTGCGAGAAGCTACCGAAAGTGCAACTTAATCAGCTTCTTTTTATTACTAAGTTTACTACTAACATCCAGCATATTAACGGTTCAGCTTATGTCGTGGCAGATGCATTTTCTCGCAGCGCGACCGTCACTTCTACTCCTGTGGATTTTCCTAACCTAGCAGCAGCTCAAGAAGCTGACAATGAGCTCTCTAAGTTCCTGAAGGATGACTCTACAGCGCTCCGTTTGTTTCGGGTACCTAGGCCTGTTTCCACAACATACTTGTTTTGTGATGTCACCACCAACCGGCTACGACCATTCGTGCCAGAATCTATCCGCAAGCAAGTTTTCGAATTTCTTCACTACCTTAGTCACCCTGGCATCCGTGTATCCGCATGTCTGATTTCTGAACGATTCGTGTGGCCAAACATAAAACATGACTGCCGTATCTGGGCTCGCAGTTGTGTACAGTGCCATTGAGCGAAGATTACTTGCCAAGTAACTTCGCCACTTGAAAGTTTCACCCTGCCGACATTTCGTTTTTGGCATATCCACATCGATATTATCGGCCCACTCCCTCCTGCTGGACCATATCGATACTGCCCTACAGCAATCGACCGGTTCACGCGTTGACGTGAAGCCTGGCCCATGGAACGGATCACTGCGGAAGACGATGCCACGGCTCCCTTCAATGGCTGGATCTCACGCTTTGGCTCTCCGTCAATTATCACTACCGACCAAGGACGTTATTTTGAATCCCAACTTTTTAAGGTCTTGGTGCATGCGTTGGATTCGAGCGCACTCGCACTACAAGTTATCATCCAGCTGCGAATGGTATGGCTGAACACCCCCATCGACAGATGAAGGCCGCTTTAATGTGTCACTCTGGATCAACTTGGTTTCAAGCTCTCCCCGCCGTTCTTCTAGGACTGCGGAGTGCTTTTAAGGATTGCATTCAAACATCTGCCGCAGAATTAGTGTACGGAGAACCCCTACGCCTCCTCGGTGAGATGCTCGCTTCTCCTACTTGCCAACAGATTCCAACTAACCTCACCGCCTTCACTGACCACCTCCGTCACATTATGGCTAAAATTTGTCCTACACCTGCATGTCGTCACGCTCAACCGTCCGTCTTCGTCTTTAAGGAGCTCTCAACTTGTACCCATGTATGTGTATGTGATCAGCCTTAAAGACAAGACTTTTATGCTACGTATCCGTGGAGAGCCCATAATCGTGTCTATTGACCGACTCAAACCAACCTTTCTTATCAAAAACGACGCCTCAATTGGTCCTCCAGCTGGTCATCGTGAGCGCAGCATTGACGTCGGCCATTTATAAACACCTGCCCCGCCACCCATAGCACTCAGGTCCAAGTCGTCGTCTTCAACTCCTACTCACAAGCTTGATTCGCCCGCCTACATCACTCGTTCCGGTCGGCGCGTCCGTTTTCCAGCACATCTTTAATCCTAGGTTTCCTTCACTCCCCAAGGGGTGATGTGGCGCCCTCCATTGGTATTGCTTTACCAACTGCCATAGCACGCCTGCTCCACCTACGGATAGAGCACGCTAGGAATATTTTCTTCGAAGCGCCACATTAAATTCGATGATATAGCTTATAGAACATGCCTACAGACAGTACATTACAGTCCAGTCTACTTCAGTTACTCAATACCCAGCGTTTATTATATTATGTAGTGTTATAGTAAATAAAGTGTAGTTAATAATCATTTGTGTTTGTGTCCGTTCACCAAGGAAAACCTCCACAGGGTTTATTTTCCAATTTAAACTCTTGCAACGTTTTCTCAAAAGTTCAAAATAACAATAACAACAAATAGATCGGTAGCTTTTTTTCTCGCAAATTCCACAGATTGGGACTAGGCACTAAGCACGGTCGTATGAGGTCTTGCATCTCCGGTAGGAGAAGTGAAGGCGATTTTCATAATTCAGAGTCTGGTCGCCCAGGGCGCTGTAAACAAGTATCGTTGCCGATTGCCGAAATAATGATTCTTGGCTATACTCTATAGATAATAATGTATAAAGTGACCACAGAAAACAAGATCATATATTTATCAAGAATATTAATTGTAAACAATAATTACCTACAGCTACAGGCGGTCGACACTAATTCACGTTCACGAATATAGCTATATTAAGAATTTAACAAAAAATTCAATATGCAGGACACTTTGGCCTATCCCAATGCTTTTGTGTTGCAAGACTTTTTTATACGGCTGTATTTGACAATTTTGATCATAATATGAAGGCAAGGCATATTTTCCTCCACCACTTTTGCCTTAAAATAGCCCTTTATCGAAAGTCTTTGTTTCTTCCTATGATAAGATCAAAATATTCTGGTATAGTCTGACCATGCATCTATCAGGCTCCAAGACTCATTGACTTGAGAAAAAATATATCAAGACTATGTTATAAGTTACGATAACTTGTTTATTAGCTTTATGGTAACTTTTGTTATTACATCGTCATTCTATAAACTCTAGACATGCGATAGTAGCAACCGAAAACAAACATGGGTGTTCACAATATTAATTTATTCACGTTAACGAAGTGTATATTCAATCTATATATATATAATTGAAATGGTGTTCGTTTCTAAGAGCATAACTTGAGAACAGCTGGCCCGATCGGGCGTCCTTGTTTTAAATATTCGTGACAGTACGAGTAAGGGTTTCAGGGAAAGGAAAAAAAAAATGTCCGGAAAATTGGATAATAGTTCGGGAAAAAGCGAAAGTGTTTTTTTTATAGATTTTTGTATGAACTCAGAATTCTTGATAGAAGTAGACAAATTTTCTTGATATAATAAAAGAGTTAATGAACATTTTATGTACTTAATAATCGTCATTTAATGCTAGATATTTATTTTATTTTATGTTATAACTGGAGTACATTCCCGAGAAAGGTATAAAAATACTTGTGCATGGGTCCAGTACAAACAAAAATCATGGCTTTGGCACACGATGTGCTTTCACAGGCTATGAACGCATTTCGAGCGCTATAACCCACTAAGCCATCGTGACCCCTTGAATTGTTAGATCAGAAGCAAGAAGTTATACCTACATGACTGGGAGGTGGACTCTTTGTACGAATCCATGGAACGTAGTGAATGCAAAAACAAACAGCATTAACATCCACGATATACTTGTTTTTATATCATGACAGCATCGTAGTTGCTTACGCAACTTGTAGAATGCTCGCACCTATCAATATAGAGAGGTCAAGTGAGCGCATAAAGACTCACCTTGTCTCTGTTTCTTTCTCCTCCACATGAGTTGACACATGTGTCCACGAAGCTCGTGTGAATTTCCGTTTACATAGGTATCTTTAGAAAAATGCGCCATTGCGAAGAAAGCAACTCTGACCTCTTAAGCGGGAAACACAATGAGCGCGCTCTAGACGCTCTGTAGACGCCGGCATATGTTAAAATTACGCTGGCAAAAATGAAGTGCTCACAATGAACGTTGCGTGATCAGCGCGTTTAGTTGTCAATCTTCAACCTATATCAAAGTATAAAGAATATAGATCTTTATATTGTGCCAATATGTTATTTGAAATGGTTGATTTTATAGAATTATGCTTTATCAGTCTTGCTGGTATATGATCGAAATTATTAAGAAAGGCAAAGACAATCATGACGTTCGTGGATGAGACCAAGAGATCGGTCAAAAGATCGTGATAGTTATTTGGTTGGTAGTTTAAAAAAAATTATAGATATGGACCCTGAAGAATTGCTTAAGCATACCAGGATGGCTCGTCAATTATATGATACATTACTCTTGTTTTTAAATAATATTCTTGTACTCCCTTTGCTTCTTGTCATCAAGAAATAAGTAGGTAAAATTTACATTTTTCAATTAGCAGTTCATTGAAACCTGTTGAAGACATCATTATTAAACACACTCCCTCAACACTGGAATCTCAAAACAGAGAAGACTTTTGTTTGAAAATGAACTGAGAGAACTTTTATATACCTTCCTATACTGTATGTCATTTAGAAAATGAGAATAATAACGATAACCAATTCCCCTCTGAGTAATTACAATTTCAGGTAATACGAATAATCTTTGAATTCTGCATTTTGGTGTTATTGAAATGAGCTCATTAACAAATTTACTAATAATTTTACTATATATATTGGAATGTGGCTAAGGTCTAAGTTTACAACATTGGAGACGAAGGGTTCGACTTGCCAGTTGTTAAGAATGAACTAATTACCTATATTACCAATTGATTTTTCGGCTAAAAAACTTCAGTAATTAGTTATTATCATTTATTATTATTACTATTATTATGTGTGCATAAAAGAATTGCTCGTACTTTTATACATTTCTAGATTCTTCGAACTACTTAGTGCTGGTATTTTCGTGAAAGCTTTATTACCTTCAAGTGTGGAACATTTTCATTCAAGTTGACAGCAATTAGCACCTCTGATAACCAGCACTACGCCAACCGATAAACTCTCGTATAATGAAAAACTCTTGAAACCAATTGCATTTTCCAAAAATATAAATATTAAAAACTGCATATGCTACCGTTTTTGAAATAATCGCCATCAAATTTGTGAAAGTTCAGGTTATGATATCTTTGAACCTGGGGGCTTATTCTTGACCACTCGTATAGTAAGGATCATGCGCAACTTTACGAATGAAACGAACTTTTCAATTCTTGAGCCATCGTGCCATCGTTTCTAAACGTATTCTCAAATTTTCAGACGTTTAAATACGGGCGGACAAAAAGTCGTGCAAATGAACGATGATGTATTATTTGTGGATAGGATTGATGATTTCAAAAAATATTATTTAAATTACTGTACATGATCTGACGAATTAAGAATAAGTTGCTTCTAGAGGATTACACTCATTGTTATTTTGAATAAATTGAATCTATTTGGATCACCAGTAAGTAGTGAATATGCATATTTATTTGAACATAATTAACCAATTGTTCTTATTATTATTTGATGATTCAATCGACGTAGGTACAATGTACTGACATTAAGAAATAGAGTAATTTTACATCAGAGAGAATCACCAGACGCAGATCTTTGCATCTCGACAAGTATTTCGTCAAGGTAGATAATACGTAATACCCTTATTTCTTAACTTGTGTTCCTCGTCTTTAAAATTGTATTTTGCAGATTCGGGATGGGTACTTTCCCCAGATGTACCTACAAATGAATGTATTTGAAGATGGTATCTTCAAATAAGAAAATAAGTTTTGTTGGTATTTCGCCAAGAAAAATGTAATATTAGCGAAGACAAATTTAATATGTAAAGTTCTCTCAAACTCAAGATATTATTTTCTAGAATTTGTACGGAGTATGCAGTCTCTGCTTGAACAATGACAGGTATGCGAAGTCTCAAAATCACAATCTGTAAATTCTTTACTATGTACAATTTCATTGAATAATTGATTCACATATTAACTAAAGAAGGCTGTGGAATAACCATACCTAATAATTGTGTTTAATCTCATAGTATAATGTTGCAAAATAGAGTAGGTAGATAACTAATAATGATGTAAGGAATTTTGTGGAACACTTGTTTGCGTTTTCATATAAGAAGAGAGATAAATATTTTGCATTTTTGCAGAATTTGCCATATTTATTGATAGATAGACTTACGTTTGTTAGGTTATGTTGTTATCTCAAAATATGAGAAATATCCACCAATGAGCACAGAGTATTAATATAAGAGCGATGTTGCCAAATGATTTGATTGTTCTTACGCGATTATCGCAAGTGAACATGCGAATGGGTGCCAAGAATTGACCTTTTAGAAACCATTCGTATATGTCCACTATGTAAAGTAACGCATTCGCAAATAAACAAACGTGTGAATCTCAAGAATAGGCCCGGCCTCCTGACCACTCTGGATGTTCAAAAACTAAATTTAAAATTGCCAAGTCTTACAAACATAGATGCCAAACCCTTAGAATTTCTATTTAAAGACTTAGAAACTAATAAACCATATATTCCTCACATCCTCTGTGCAATTTTACGCCTCATGCTATGCTCTCAAAAGTCAATATGGAGACTTTTGAGAACATATCATAGGACGTAAAATAGCACAGATGCCGTGAAGAATAGGATACAATAATTTCCGAGTCATTCAATGGAAATTCTAAGGGTTTGGCAATTAAGTTCGGAAAATTTGGCAATTTTAAATTTAGTTTTTGATCGAGTGTTCAGGTTCAAAGATCATAACCTGAACTTTCACAACTTTGATCGCAATTATTTCAAAAACGGTGGTATATGAAGTTTTAAATATTTAGATTTTTGGAAAATGCAATTAAAAATACATCGATTGGTATCAAAAGTTTTTCAATATACGAGAGTTCATCGGCTGGCGTAGTTCTGGTCCTCTGATATGCTGATACACATGATACTGGTATCATGGCTGACACCATATACTTAAACTTCTGTACCGCTAGCATTGTGAAAAAAAAAAACGCCAAAAAGAAGCCAAAGACCTGGGGATAGCTGGCGATATGCGCAAGCGTCATGAACTTTTTTGGTAAGAGAAGGGACATGTCCCTATTATGTTACCATGGATACCATATGTGGCATAAATTATGTGACTCCAAGCCATCTCCCTCAACCTCCCCATGCGCGTATGCGTACTAAGCTCGCAATCCCCATAGTGAGCTTCACAAAAATCTTCAAGGATCAAATTATAGGTATATAGAATTATGTGGCTGACATATAGGCCTATGATCTCATTTGACTACATGGAGAAGCATAGTCACTCTATCAGAGACGATCTTCGTACTTCGTATGTTAGTATAATACTTCGAACGTTTCTATGTACAGAGATTGGCAAATGTGGTGGAACTTATTTCTGGCCAAACTGTAAGTTATATTAAAAAATACTCCCAAAAGATTCATTCATTTTAGTGACATACTTTGATAGTCAACAGCTACGCTAATTTTTGACCGACGACCCATCCGGAGGAGGTATTATACAATTCAAAAGTTTGTATTTTTTATGGATGTTTGCACCTTATAAATAGTAAATAAAAGTGTTCCGATTTTCATTGATTGAAAAAAATCGACAATCAACATATGTTTTTTTTTATTTAAGACGACAGAATTAAAAAAGACACCATATCCGTTTAAATTGGACATTTAAAAAATAATCAGTTACAGTGTTGTAATGTCTGAAATATGTGTTCACGGCATTTTTTTGCGAAAATTGAAAATGTGAGACGGCCAAATTAAAAAGAGATTATATGTAACAACATTTAAATTGAACATTTTCCCATAGAGTTACCTATGGTTTTCGAGTTGCAGCAGTGGTAAAGTCAAAAATATGTGTATTTCCGCTATGTTTTGAAATCTCTGAATAAGTATAAGCAACGTATTGTAACGTGGATGGGTAGTCATGTACTTACGGTTGTTATTCGTTTATTAGCTATTTATTCTACTACCTTGTTTACAATAGTTGTTGCTTGTATATTCCATTATGTAGTTCTAGAATTATAGTAGAATTATTCTCGATCCTTCCAGAAACTATATGTGAGGTACAATTTGTCATACTATTGTCAGTTTGACAAGGCTCTCGAACATTATTATGTGCATCTAGATATTCATAGAACATTCTCGATGAATGTCATGTCATGATTCAGATATATAAAGCCATGTTGATCACGGGACAGTCTTATAAATTCAGTTGATAACAGTCAGTCTGTGGAATCAGATGTTAATAGTAGTTCAGTCGGTAAAGACAGTGACAGTTTAGCTTGTCAAGGTGACAAGTGGTGACAGTTGTACTACCAACAGAAGGTCGTGAATAGAGTGTTCGAAATAAATCTGTAGGAAGCAATCTGTGAACTTGTGAGTATTATGCAAGTGTACTCACCCCACAACGTTTAGCCAAGGGTTAAAAGTTACAATATTCGGTATATATTTCCTGCTTTTCAGTTTCTAAATAAACTTTGATTCAAGTGAAAATTCATTTCCACTGCCCTGGATCATACAATTTAATATATTGAACTGAATTGCAGTTTGGGATCCTCTCAGCTTTGCCAAAATAACAAGAAAATACAATTTTCTTGGTTAATAATTTTATTTTACCCAAAATAAAATTGTTTTGGTACGACACTGGCTATTTTATTTTGTAGCGAATTAATCGATGCCACGTGCGGTCTGGTCTGGTTGCAGATGTCGTCTTCTTCTCTCTCGATGATTCAGCTGGGAAGAATTTGATTTCGACTGTCACTGATGATTGTTCTACGAAGTCTCCAGGAGAAATGAACTGCCCGTCGTATAAGATTTGCAGTTTATATAGGAAATTAGATTGATCCATCCTTTTTCCACTTATTTGAACTATTTCTATTTAACTATTCCTCACACTCTGTTACACATGGGTTTCATCTGGACAGATCTTTGTCATTCCATGCTCATTCCAAGTGAAATTCCTTCTCTTGCTTTTTGTTGTTATAAATAGAGGAATTTTCGTTTTTCCTAATTAACTATTCAATCGTATTGAATAGAACCCTTAATTTTCAGTACAATATGATGCTGATTCGAATCTATTAAATATTAGGGAATCTGGAGAATTTGTAATCCAGATAATGATTGGAACAACGCTGAATAACTATATTATAAAAGGGTGACAGTAAACAGAATTTGTTATGTATATCAAAACATACTTTGATAATTTAGTGCTAATTTAGTACACAAGAATAACAATTATAACTCTTATTTTAAAGAAATTATGATTAAGTTTGTTTGTCATTCAGCTATTCTGTTATGTCTTGACAGACATTATACATCGCCTGTGACCTGGGAATGCCATAGCCATGGAATGAAGATGTAGCTAGTGAGAAATAGATGGAGGCATCTCTTCTCATTAGGTTGCGTAAGCAACATTTTATTTGTCATACTTACTGATATTATATAGGAAACATTTAAAATAAATGTATAAGTAGCATCATAGAGATAGGTCAAGAAGGACATAAGATATAAAATTTAGTCATATCAATCTGAATATTATATAGTCTTTTAAACCCCTAAGAAAGTATAATTCATTTAAATTTTCCTCATTGTCAGATTTGAGAATTTCTCTAACCTTCTAATGAAAGTGAGTGTGGAATGTATAGCCAAAATCTATTTAGATAGACTTTGGTATAGGTAAACTTCTAATAGGTTATCCTAAATCGAAATTTACAAACAGTGTTTGACAGCTCTGAAATTTTAATTTTCCTTTGGCAGGAATAATCGAAACAATTGGCTTTCAAATTTTATAATTTATGAGGTCTATTTTTTAATTGCTAAATTAATAATGTAGGGGGTCAATACAAGTCATAATAAGAACACATGTGTGTAGTAATAGAGATATATTAAAGTTTTTGCTAAATAGTTACAGACATTTAAATAAAAATCAAGTAGGTACTTAAATAGTACCATTATTCAGTATCTGAGTGTCAGTAATTCAAGAATATCACTTGTGAAATGTGAACAATGAGTACATAGATATATGTCTAACTAAAAAAGCTAGAAGCTCAGGGCCTCCCTAAATGAATCGATATAAATTTTATTTTTAGACTTTTATTTCTTTAAACAGTAATAACCATGAACCACAAAAAAAACATATTTTCATTTCGCTTTTTCATAAAAGTCCACTTATTGTAAGTAATACAAATAAATAAAAATAAAAACAGATTTTCTCAAATTCGATCATATTCCGTTTAAGTGTGCTCACTTAATGTTGAGCTGTAATGTTAATGCTAAGTATTGCCTGTAATTTCAAAAATTGAAGAGTTATAAATTTTATTTTTGTGTACTAAAATTTCACTAAATATACTTGAATTTAGTACACTAATTTTATTGGTGTATGCCACTTTTGTTCTGCTAGCTTAATGGACCTGACTTTTTATTTTATGCAATTCTACTTTAAGCTAGATGGTAATAACGAGAAATGTAACGAACAATGAGACAATCAAGGTTTATTAACTTTAAAGTTGAATGGCACTCAAGTTCATAACTCTGCAGTATAAATCTATAAATATTACTTTATAATAATACATTTTCAACCAACGTTCGGACAATTCATTGAATTTTGTCAACTCATCAGGACTGGATAACCTCGCACAGCATGGGTGTTAAACACCAACTAAATTACCTATGCTTATAATCTTAGTATTAGATCAACAAATATACCCAGCTGCTTCGAGAGGAAATAATGCAATAATTGCAGATGTCATTTTAATAATCGGATTCTATTTAAGGTTATCAGAAGTTCAACATTTTGTCTATTGACAAAATTTTAAACTTTATAGGGTACTGTTTTCACGGTGATTTTGACAGAGTAGGCTAATAAATTGGTGACACTGTAGAGTGAATATTAATTTTTTCACATTGTATTTTCTATTGCAGACTATAAAATCGATGATATCTTATTGCATGTTTCTCAAGACCGTAACTGGCATCACAAACTAACTCTGCACAACTCCAAGGAACCGAAACATGATTTAAGATTTTTTTTTGTTTATCATTGCAATAAATTTATTCTAAATCTACATTTGTATTATTCATATCCTTTACGGAAATACAACACCAGATTGACAAATGAGATCAAAACATGGAAAGTGAAATGAAAATCAATAGACTCTATAGTATTACTGGTTAGCTGTTATCAACTTCCTCAAAACACAAATACCATCCAAACCTGGCGCTGGTGATTCATACTGTTCCATAGCCAGCTCAGCTTTTTCAGCTCCCGCCAAAAGTACCGGAGTAGAATGGGTATGAATTCCCGATATTGTTTTTGGACTTCCTGCCTTGCCGACAACATCTACTGCCTTACCAACTCGAACAGTAACCGGAAGAGCTTGCAAGTTCTCGTCCAACGTAAGCAACCATCTTGGTTGTATGGAAATCGCCAAAGTGTAGAGAAGATAATGGGAACTTCCTAAGATGAGATTCTGTGGTTCCATAAGCGCAATCAGAGGAACAAGAAGACCTAAAATACAATGACGCAAGATTTTGAAGATATACTAACGATATTTTTTCTACCTGCTACGGCCACTGAATCGACCAACATTCGATCCGTATGCTGAGGATGAAATGTCATGGTACCTTTGCCCATGTGGATTAATCCTTGCGAGAAACGAACCATGAATAGTTGTGATGGGTTCCGTGTATGGAACACTGCGAGTTGCCGAAGCGCAGCTGCTAAACGTGCGTTATTAGTACCTGAAAATAATCTTTTCACTCTAAAATTTCAAATGATTTTGTTTAATAAGCTCATTGTACCTGCTCCGATCAGTCCCAGACCAAAGATGGCATTCGAGGCGACATCTTCATCTGGGTCGTGTGCGTATTTGATCAAAATATCCATTACGTTTAACTGGGGATTCGATACAGATGACAGGGCTACCGTCAGTGGTGCAACTCGACGCACACAGGCATCCCCATAACGTCCGACTTGACCTAAGATACGTTGGGCCATCTCCATTCCTAAAAAAACATTAATAGCTCCGACTCTCATCATTCTCGAATTACGAGGAAGAAAATGAAATGGGTTTGAGAGGAAGCTCACCAATATCTTCTCCAAATGATACTACCGAAACTCCCAGAGCCGCTATTGCTTGACCCATGGAATAATCCCATTCCAACTTCTTGGGAATCTTGATTTTGGTGTAGCCCTCTTTCTTATTCAATTTATCTTTGGCTTTTTCTTTGCCCTTCTCCCGTTTAGGCACATCAATTTTTTCACCGACTTCATGAAATAACGCCACAAATATGTCAAATTTAGCAAATTAGGTAATGCAAAACCAGAAAAATTACTACCTATATGTAAAAGCTCCTGAACTACCAAGACATCCCCAGTGGCAGCATACGCACATGTCAACAGCAATGTCTGAATAAAAGTTTTGTAAGGCTCCTCCAGAACTGACAATGCCTCGGTGGGGGCTTCAATGGCGTCTCTCACTCCAAAATAACAAAGGGATAGGCCAAGAGCTTAAAATAATACGGAAATAGAGAAAAAAATATATTCACAAATTGAAAGAAGCTAACCTGCTAATTTCATGTGTGATGTTTTCAAGGATTCCATGAAATTCAACTCGAGTATCTTATTGAATATCATGGATGATACATCATTGTCGTATCGACCAATCGAGACCATACCACATGCCAAACTAGATATACCAATGATGTTAACTGATTTAGAGGACGTTAGAATTGGTGTCAATAGATCCAACACATCTTGTCTGAAAGTTCCTGAAATTTGTTTGGATCTTGAAGGTATTGTTCAGGTCAACACTGTTCTGTTATCGATTTGAATAAGTATGAGAAAATACCTGCATAGGCCAGGGCTATTCCCATGATTGCTCCTACTTGAAGGGTTTCGTTATCGAGAGCGACATAATCGCCTAGAAGTGCTAATGCTGGATCACATTCATTCTTGACTCTGTAAAATATTTACACTGAAATTATAAGGTAATGTCTAATGAAATATTGATCAAGAATGTAGAGTGAGTTTTTTTTTCGGAATTATCTAGACCACACAGAGAATACACTAAGTATAATCAAAAATAATTTTCAGAGATGCTATTTTATATGAAAAATCTGAACAACTTATATACAAGAGTTATACAATATAAGTTATATAAGTTAATTGGTTGTTTTCTTGTCAGGACAGGCACCGTATCCATTAACGCAGTCCGCGTATTCTTCCTTCAGCATCATTTGATCATTTTCTTTTGAGTCGGTTTGGATTAAGGATATTGTCAAGAATTGATGGCGTCTCATTGGGATAATGTTCTGCACTCTTATTCAACATAGAGAATGTCAAGATCTGTGTGTAGTTGGAGACATATCAAGGGGCATTCGTAATATTATTCTTATGTGCAGCTTAAGAAGTTTCCTCTCGAGCGTGAGAGTCTCGCGGTCGCAGAATGCTTCGTGCAAGCAACCAATCCAACGTATAGTGCGAATCCTACCGTGGGCTGAAAAGTGGATCGCATCACCCTAGCGGCCAATCATCAAGTTAATAGATATGGTTAACCACCAACAATGAGTGACCACTCAAGACGCCAATGAGCTGATCTGTTAGATGTATATAGTCCCTGGCATACGATAATTATCTTACATGTAAGTTTTTTATCAATGAAAAAGTTATCATCTAAAGGAGGGTACAATACCACTGGTAAATGGCAAGACCTAGCGAACGATACCTCTCGCTCCTTACCAGCACATAGAGGAGGCGTGGTAAGGTAATCCTCCCAACCTCAAGCATGAACAGAGGACAAAAACCACGGCCTGCATTCTCCGGAGTAGTCCTCGGGATCAAGTCAGGGGGTTAGAGGTTTCTAAGAATCGGTGGACTCTTAACCGTTACCCAGTCAAGTCAACATCGCTATTCTTAGTCAACTATAATTGCCGAACTCGTAGTAGAGCTAAAAGAGGCAGAAAGCATTAACTGGTACATCATAGGTATCAGCGAATTAAGACAGACAGAAGAAGAACATCCTCTACTACAAAGGTACACCAAACGGTAGAACAAGTGGCGTACGGTTCCTGAACAAAATGTCATAGGAAAACAGGATAATCAATGTAACAAGTCTCTCAGATCGGGTAGCTAGTTCAACCCTCCGAATGTCGGAGAGATAGGATATAAAAATCATACAGATCTACGCTCCAACAATAGGTCACTTAGACGAAGAAATAGAGGAATTATATAAAAACGTGTCCACATTCTTCAACGGAAATACCAAAAATTAAATCGACTACATTTTAACAAATAAAATTGACGCGATAAAATATACAAGTGTTCTTAACAAAGCCTCGAAACCGTAAACCTCGTTAGAAAACCCACTACAACAGGAATAGATAATGACTTAATGACAAGTTAAGAGAAAACTCTGATCAATATCAGACGATAATCAAAGAAAAGCTACAAGAATAAGAATACAACATTAAAATCATGGAAGCTATACTGAGCTTTGCTAAAGTAGTAGGAGGTCCCAGACAACCTAGAAGAGAGACAAGAAGCTCTAAAGAGACCAAGACCAAGAAAATATAAAGTTAGTAGAATACACTGAACTCAGCAAAACACTCACTCGTAGTCGGTCTTATATATGACAATATAGGAGTTACAAACAAGGAAATTACAATAAAGTTTGTAACCAGTTCTACACAATACAATGCCTCAGAAAGAATCAAAGAACAAATATCGACACCTCCATCACAAAAAGACATACCAGACGTTCTCATAGAAGATGTAGGAAAAGTCACAAATAGTATGAGGAATGGCAAAACTGCAGGCAATGATAATATAATGACCGATCTCCTGAAATACGGTGGCAGATGTCCTAATCCATAAGAAAGGTAGTAAGGATGATATCAGTAATTACTGATCTACAAGTTTCCTACCGGTAGCATACAAAATATTCACTTAAATCATTAGTAACAGGATAGAGAAAATACTGGATGCTGCGCAACTAAGAGGACAACCTGGATCTAGGAGTGGTTTCAGTACAATAAACCACATCCAAACATTAAGAGAAGTAATTAATCGAAAAAAGGAATATTAGTAATTTAGTATTAATGAAGAAAAAGCAACATTTGCTTTTGCAGAATCGAGTAAATTAATACAAATTTGTCAGAGTGTACTATAACATTCCACTGCCTATTGCTTGTACTATTATTTATTGGTCGTTTGAGCCAGGATTTAATAAAAATGACAAATTTCACTAGGGTACAGAAAAACAAAACAAATATGCAAAGTTATTTTTTTTATTCACTTACCTACAGTTGACAATTCCGAGTGCGAGAAGGGCACCAGATTTTATGTATTCATCGTTAGAGTATAGAAATTTATCAATTGGTGTTAAGCCACCATCAACATCCCAGAGATGGAGCAAACCTAACGCTGCAGTTGCACTTAGCATGCCGTGATCTTTATTTCTAGATAAAATAAAATAATTTTACTGAAAATGTATCAAATAACATAATAAATAAATCTTAAATTGTCTACCATTAAACTGTTATTGATGAAATTTAAATAATATATAAGTTCCTTTCAAGTGGGAATTTGATATTTCGGGAACATAAAAATATTAAGGGTCAATGACCTTAAATTTGAAATTATCTTAAGCACGTCTCCACACAACAAATCTCACTAGTACTTTAATATATATATATATATATATATATATATATATATATATATATATATATATATATATATTTGTAATGGTTGTTTAGGGGACGTCAAAATTTTGTACAGGGAGGTCCATGCCTGTACGGATACAGCCAACACTGTTTTCGATCAGCACCGGAGAAATTCAAAATTTCATATTAAATCGCAACCTCATTCATCTTATTATCAGTTAATGTGAATTAGTGAGTGTGTGATGACATCAGTATACTACTGTAAGTCAGTTAATTTAATTAAATATTACCTATCAATTTGTAAACAAATCCTCGAGTACACTGAAAAATCAGTCAAGGTCAAACAAAGAATCACGGGGTCTGCGTCCGCGGTGGTGCACCAGGACCGTACTCAGGTCGGAAGAACCTTTCCATGATGGAAAGAACTACTATGGAGACTAATGACTGCAGTGGTCTCCCAAAGAATAACCCTACTACAAAAACCCCAACGAAATCATATTCATCAGTATTAAACCAATCAATTCCAAATTATCCAAACAAGAAACAAGCCATATTATTCAAATCTGTACCAAACGCGAAAGTCGAGGATTATCTCTCAGCAGTTGCTGAAAAAATCAATCCAAGTCAAATACTAGCAATATCCAGAATCACTAACGAAAGAGTTTGTATCTATTTCACAAATGAACAGACTGTTAACAACTTTCTAGCTATAAATAATGGAAAAATTGTAGTCAACCAACAACTCCTTCAAGCTAGGAAATTGATATTTCCTAATGAAAGACTGATTATTTCTAATGTATGCACAACCATACCGCACGATATAACCGAAAAGGAACTCAACAACCTTGGTATACAATTGATTTTCACCTGTAGATTCCTCAGGATTGGTACAACAAAAACGGAATTTAAACATATATTAAGCTTCAGAATACACACATACATTGCCCCATCGAATATCGATAAAGTCCCAAGTACACTATTGATCAGTCATGGCGACACCAGTTACCGAATCTTCCTCACAATTGAAAAATATGCAAACAGGAAGGGCACATATCATCAAAATGTACAAACACAAACACTATAATTCCACAGGCTTCAGTCCCTATCGATTTAACCGCAGAAATACCAATACAAGACCTACCACAAGCCAACAACGAACATCCAATACCACTCACTCAACCAACCCCAATATCTCAACGAACACAACTTCCTCAGCCAACACAACTTCCTCAACCAACACAACTTTCTCAACCAACACAACCCCCACAATACACACAATCATCCCAGCATACAAAAATCTCTCAATTAACTCCTAGAAACACAAACAATGAAACACTTCAACCTGCTATCTCATCGGAAAACGTCGAAAACAAAACCCCTACCAAGACATTAACATTAACACATACTGATATACCGCAAAACAACTCCAAAAGAAATGCCTCTGAAATTACTTCACCTCCAACTACATCTACTGATAAGAATTTCGTCACCCCCACAAATCGACCCAAAAGAGTGAAAACAACACCAGAAGAAAATCTCAATACAATCGAAGAACTCTCAAAGACCACAAAAAAGTTCTTCGAGGAGAATACGAATGACGGATGTTTAACAAGCGATGAATTCATAGACTTCTTCGAAAATGCTTGTGGTTCGCCTGATCCCCTCAGCGTAGCCAAAATATATACAGATAATATCGAAGATTTACTCAATACACTAACTAAAATATACCCCTACATGAACCCACGGTATTTGTAAACACGATGAACAAAATTAAGAAACAAAATAACGAAACAACTTAACAGAGACAATCGAAAAGATATAGACCGTGATTCATCAATCGATGCCATCTAAATCATTTATCTTTTCAATTCTATAATACAATGGAATCTAAACGGGTTCTATACCCGTTTGGAAGAACTAAAACTCCTACTAGCTCGATATCAACCTAGTGTTTTAGTTCTACAAGAAACTCACTTTAAAGGAAATAAGTCATATAGCCTCAAAAACTACACACCCTTCTACAATAATAGAAACCATACTGACCATGCAAGTGGAGGAGTCGCTATTTATGTTCACGAATCATATGAAGCTGAAGAAATTCCCGTCAGAACTGAGTTAGAAATAATTGCAATCAACATTAAAGGACCAACAAACGTTAATATATGCAATGTCTACATCCCTCCTGGCCTTGAACCTAGCGCTAATGAAATCATAAACACATTTAATCAAATACCTCATCCCCGTATAATTCTAGGAGATTTTAATGCCCATAATTATATTTGGGGAGCGAAAAAGATAACACCTTTAGGACGCACATTAGAATCACTGATTTCAGCCTGAATATACTGAATGATGGCCGAGAAACAAGATTCAATACTAGTACCAGTGGAAGCTCGGCCATCGACATATCCTTATGCGACCCTGTTCTACAACCGACATTATCCTGGGATATAATGCCGTACTTACATGGCAGCGACCACTACCCGATCATAATAATAAATACAGAGCTACAAATCCCGAACGACTCACCCAAAAACAAGTGGAATCTGAAAAATGCAAACTGGACTCAATTCTCGGATCTTACAGCATGTTCTATAAACCAGCTGCCATCCATCTATGATGAGAATGCGGATATAAACCACATACTGCAAGGTTTTACCAATCTCATCACAGAAGCTGTCCAGGAGTCCTTAGGTATATCAAGTCTACCAAGAAACAGAATCCCCGTCCCATGGTGAAACACCGAGTGCGAAAATGCTATCAGGCAATCTAAAAAAGCGTTTAATAGATTCAAAAAACATAAAACAGTCGAAAATCAATTAGAATTCAAAAAAATGAGAGCTTATGCCAGATACATTCTGAAAACAAGTAAAATACAATCTTGGCAGAAATATGTATCAACTTTGAATAACTCTACTCCTACCCCTGAAATATGCGAAATGATAAATAGAATATCCGGCAAAAATACCAACGTTAACATAAAATACCTTGAAAAGAACAATACCACATATACTACCCCATATGAAATAGCCACTGTTTTAGCTGAAACGTACCAATACAACTCCAGTCATGAAGCCCTCCCCAGTGAGATATACCAGAGCAGAAATCAAGTAGATCCGCAAGTAAATCTCGAGGCTAATACGAACGCATCCCTCAACTTCTATATAACGATGGACGAACTAGAAGAATCATTAGGCCAAATGAAAAATACCAGCCCAGGCCCTGATAACATTCCTGTTATATTCCTTAAGGCCCTTCCAATAAAAGCTAAGGAATACCTCCTTGGTATTTATAACACCATTTGGACAAGACAAGTATTCCCCTTAGAATGGTATAACTCAATCATTATACCCATATGGAAACAAGGAAAAAGCAAATCCAGTCCAGATTCTTATAGGCCTATCTCCCTAACATGTGCAATGTGTAAGCTACTGGAGAAAATTGTGAGCAATAGACTGACATGGTTCCTGGAGATGAAAACTTAATCACACCCATTCAAAGTGGTTTCCGGAAATAACGCTCTACTAAAGACAACCTTGTGGACATAGAGTCTGAGATCCACGAATCTTTCGCCATTGGTCAAGTCTGCCTAGCGGTATTTTTCGATATAACCAAAGCATATGAAACGATAAGGCGAAATGATGTCATACATTCCATGGAAATATATAACAATTCATTGTGAACTTCCTAAATCAGAGAAACTTCATAGTCCGAGTAGGCAAAACGTTATCTGACTTGAAAACCCAGGAGAATGGAATACCTCAAGGATCTACTTTGAGTGTAGTACTATTTCTCATAGCCATCAACAACATAGTTGGATCAAGACAAAACCTAGTTAAAGCTAGACTATTTGCGGATGACCTCGTTATACTTACCAGAGGAAAAAACAAATCTACCATACAAAAGAATATACAAGAAGCTATCCACGGCTTAGAGAAGTGGTCAAGTGCAACTGGCCTAAGGTTCTCCACTTCCAAGTCTAAAGCGATGCTATTCTTCAAGAATCCCACAAGGAATGAGCTACCACCTACGCTACACCTTGATAACTCGCCGATTGACTATGTAGAAAGAATAGAATTTTTGGGCATGACATTTGATCAAAAACTAACGTGGAAGGATCATATTCATTATCTACGCTTGGCCTCTCAAAACGGACTCAATTTAATGAAGACTGTCTCCCATAAAAACTGGGGTGCCGACTGCACAACACTGTTAACCCTGTATAAAGTTTTAGCTCTGGGAGCACATTATACAAGCCCCATAGAAAGTCTCTACAGCGAAGCAGGGGAGCTTCCACCACAACACAGAAGAGAATATCTTAGCCTTACATATACTTCGAAAATCTCTTCCAACCCCAATATCCCAGTGCATAGAAATACTTTTGCAGACAGATTTGTCTCAATCTTCAATTCAAGAAAAAGACTCGATACACCTTTTTACATACGAGTTAGCAAATACCTCAGTGATCTTGACATAGCAATGCCTAATATACATATGGAGGACACAAGCCCTCCACCACCTTGGACAATTCCAAAGCCCAGGTGCGATACAAGCCTTACCTGCCACAAAAAACAGAACACTATTCCAGCATACTTTAAAATACAATTCTTGCATACGTTGGAAGAATACAGAGATTACAGGCATATCAATACAGATGCATCCAAAGCAGAAACAGGAGTCGGTGCTGCTTTTGTAACAGAGAACCAGAAATTTTCGTACAAACTCCCTAAAGATACCACCATTTTTTCTGCAGAAGTATTTGCTCTTCTTCAAGCAATACAATTTACCAACAATGAAAAACTAGATAAATCATTAATCATTAGCGATTCATTGAGTTCCTTAACAGAACTTGACCAATTATATCCCAAACACCCTGCCCTTATCTCTATAAAATCCGAACTCCTCAAATTGCACGAGAATCATTCCTCTGTCCAATTCCTATGGGTACCATCTCACTGTGGTGTGAGAGGAAACGAGAACGCAGATGTGACTGCAAAAGAAGCGATAACCAACCCAATTACCTCAAGGATAACAACCATAGTTCTCTCTGATTTGAAATCTTTATCCAGGAACAAAATTATGGGCAAATGGCAAAACAAATGGGATGTTTCAAATAATAAGCTTAAATTAATAAAACCATCAGTACAAAAATAGAACAATCTGCCCACTAAGAGAAGAGACCAGGTAGCCATCACAAGATTACGAATAGGACATACCAGAATAACTCACGACTATCACTTCAAGAGAGAACCCGCCCCTGTGTGTAACATGTGTAACGTAACATTAACAGTGCAGCATTTAGTAGTGGAGTGCCCGTTATACAGCCCAGAAAGACAGCAACGCAATATCCCCACCACGCTCAAAGAAACTCTAAATGAATCTTGTGATTACGAACAATTAATAAATTTCTTTCTCAAAACAAATCTTTTGAAATATATATAATATAATCTTATAGTAACTGTTCAATGCTAATAACCCTGCGTGGTTGAAGCATACAAATATAGAAAAAAAATTGTACATTTTGGTGCATACATTAGTCATATATCTTGTTAGGAATTGAGGTAAATAATTTTTGTTTAATTATTTGTATTATTAACAAATGTATACTTTTTATATGTGTATTAGATGTTTTGAGGACATGCAATTTTTTGGCTTATATCCTCAATTATACGGAATGATTCTGTCATAAAATGAAAGCCGGGCTATATAACAGCTTGTGCCAAGTTATGTGGTTATTACAAAGGAAACGCTTTATAAGGAAACCAAACCAAAAAATTAAAAAAAAACTACAATCAACAGCGTGGGGTGCGATATATCAATTAATATATTTGATAATACTCAGATAATAAAAGTGAAGTATCCAAGAAAAAAACGCAAAATTCGTAAAAAGCACCCCACGCTTTTGATTGTAGATTACTTTTTAGTTTGGTTTTCTTATAAAGCATGTTGATTTAGTTTTTTTAAAACAATTATTTACTTTTCAATTTTTAGTTCAGGTTTTCTTAGGAAATATAGTTTGGAACCCTCCATCAAAGAGTCCAGCTCGCACTTACACACCATCACACATCCTCCCAACACACATGCATATCGAAAATTTACACAGATCCGATGTTTTTAAGTAGGTGAAAATTATGTCCAAAAATTTCATTACATAGATACATACATAAATTTATTATTTAAACTTTAGGGCAGTTTTTCCATAATAATTTATATTGCTTTAATATGTATATAACATTTAAGAATATTTATTATAATAAGTTTCATATAGCTTTTTTAATTACATTTCTGATTTCATTGTTTATTCTAATACTTGTGTTTTTTTATTATTATATATATTTTTTTATTTCCCTGTTATAAACATTTATGTTTCTTGGGAAATAAACCGTTATTATTTATTATTTATTTCAAATTTAAGAATACCTACTTATAGCAAAGATTAGAATAGTTTCTCTTAAATTTATAAAATCTTCAATATATAACTGACTTATTTTAGTTGGTACTATGAATACTTGTTCACAATATTTGTTTTTTTCACCAAAATAAAGTAATTCATTTTCTATAGCAATGATTGGTTGCTTACAAACTTTTTAGTAATTATGAAATTGTAAGAGATTTATTTTATATGGATTAAAATCTAACTTTTATTATTTGAATCAAGAGTTAGCACCATTAATCACATCAATACCAATATTTTCGTACGAGAATATCTTCATTGTTTCTTCATCCCTCTATTTGATGCATGCTTTATATTGTAGAATTATAAGAATAAATAAAATTGGGCCTATATGTAATCTAGGTAGCATAGACCTCTCACGAGGTTTCTGAAAGACCTAACCTTCCATTTTCCTGGCGAGTTTCTAAATATATCCCGAATGTAACCTGAACCAGAAATTCTTACTGCGAGTTCCTAAAGTTAGCGCGAATTCTGCGAATTCTGAGAAATCCTTAAGTTGTACCGAAAGTAAACTGGAAAAGGATTTTTTATTGCGAGTTCCTAAAGATATCCCAAATCAAAGATAATGGAACTGAGTCCCATTATCTTTGCCTAAATGTAACTTAAACATAGAGATCATGAACACACAATACTTCTAAATAATATTTATTTAGTTCATTCATCGATCAGATAGCTTTTAAAAGTCATTATAAGGATACGACCCAAATTATTCAACTTAAAATTCTTTAACCTGTCAACCAAAAAATCCATAATTGAAACTCAGTTGACAACTGCTTTTTCAGGAGGTGCAAAATGTTTTTTGACAGACTTTGAAAAATGAGGAGTTATACAATTCAATTTTATGTTTGTTTTATCTTATGTGTGCATGTTTGCGCGTTTGACATATTAAATTTACTCCGATTTTGATGATTCCACTTTTATTCGAATGAATCTAATTAAGAAACGGTTCAAAAAAAAATTTAGAATCCAGTTTGCATTTTCCCCCAAAAATCCCCTCCAAATAATGTGGGTGAGGGGTATTTTTTTAGAAAATCGGCAATCTAAGATAGCCAAATTGTAACCATATTCGGAAACCTTTTATCCAGAATTTTTCCAAAAACTTAAAAGGTTTCCGAGTTAGAGTATTTAGTACGGGGTAGTTATCGATAAATTTTATAGTATCATTTTTTTGACTCTCAAAAATGTGAAATAAATATTTTTTACAAAAAACAAGGATTGACTTTTTGACATTAAAAATACAAAATAATATTTATTCTATTGGTACAGGTACTTTAGAAGTTGTTGCCAAGAGTATTTTACTATCTACCCGCAACTGATAGGTATATACTTCATCTCTTGCACAACTTCAAAATTACCAGTACCAATAGAATGAATGTTATTTTGTATATTTTAGAGCCTCAACGGATAAAACCGGTGAAATTTGAAGATGGAGTTCAGTTTGTTGTGATGAAAGAAAAATTTATATAGAAACGATGTTGAGTTTTTTATGCTCCCTGGCTTGTGGTAAAACGCAACATAGTAGTCGATGACCCCCGTTCCTTGTTGCACATGATGGGCGATATAAATCCCATAGACAATGATAGTATAATACTCTCGTCTGTCGAGTTTTTTTGAGGACAGTTCGACAATAAACATGTTTATCAGCAATTGAATGTGAATAGCAATCAATAAGTGCTAACTGCATCATAGACAAATATACCTCTAACGAAATTATATCCTTATTATTTGATAATACGTACTTTCCTTATTTTTTTAATTATTTGTTAGATATAGTTATACCAGTAGGTACTCTATTTTTAACCACTGTCCTTTAAAAAATATGTCGACTATTTGATATTAGCCATACCTCAATTATACATTTTCGTCTTTTAATCCGTACATTCAATTTGCAATTGAGATTGAACATCAAAATCAATATGTAGCATTTCTAGATAGCGGGTTCATAAGAACAGAAAACAAAATAATTCTGATAGAATTGTATAGAAAAACTGGTGCATCAGGATGATTTTTGAACTATT
The DNA here is from genome assembly GCA_958507055.1 of Crioceris asparagi. Taxonomy (NCBI): domain Eukaryota; kingdom Metazoa; phylum Arthropoda; class Insecta; order Coleoptera; family Chrysomelidae; genus Crioceris; species Crioceris asparagi. The sequence continues at coordinate 43,445,938 of OY293829.1, forward strand.
TTATAACTAGAAACTATTACTGTCATAATTTTCAATCCCACAGAAAGACCGTTCTGTCTAACTTTAATTTCGCATTTCGCAAAGTGTGTTATTTTACAGACGTTATTTTAGAGTGCAGTTAGTCATATATCTTGTTGGGAATTGATCTATGCATTTTTTTTAATTATACGTATTAATAACAAATGTGGATTTTCGTTTTCTGTGTTAGATGTTTTGAGGACATGAATTTTTTCGGTTTATATTTTCAATTATAGTGGATGATTCTCTCATAAAATGGTTGAGAACTGGTCTAAATAACAGCGTGCGCCAACTTTGGTTAACTTAACTGGATATTACTGTATAAGCGGAAATTATGTTCAAAATATTAGTCTCCATCGATAATATAGCTTTCATTAATCATTATCAGGATATGATTTAATTTATCATCTTATTCATCTTAAATTATGTAGCTTGTCAACTAAATAAGCCATAATTGAAATTCAATTGACAAAAACTGCTAACCTATAACTATTGCGTCCCTGGATAGTGGCTCTACCCAAATATCTTTTTTTTAATTATAGAAAACGAATTCTTATTGTCTTATCTCCTTTCGATTTTCAAATAGCATATAATATATTATTCTGTGTATTATTCCATGATCGGTTATGTATTATCATTAGAAATTCAACGAGTAACAGAGACAACTATTCTTTCCTCTGCATATCTTACCATGAAGAATTATACAGAAACGTTGCTTTTGGAATTTTGAACAATACAATAATTGTTTTTTTGATGTGATCAGAAAATCTGAAAATATAATGGAATTTGTACAGAAAGAAAGATTTCAAAAACAATAATTCTCCTCGAACTTCTTATCTTATCATTTCGTCATATATTTAGTGAGACAATGCACAGGAAAATCCGGTAGCTTAAAAAATATTGTTTTTGACCTTCTACTGAATATTATGAATATTCTCTTTTCTTTTCAGATGATAAATAAGCTGTGTTGGTCGATTTGTTTCCAAAGGAAACCTAGACAGAATATTGAAATCCAGTTTTTGAGTTAAATTTCCATGTGCCGTGAAATTTTACATGTAACTCGAGTCATCTTGCCATGCGCGCAAATAAATATAACTGCGTTAATTTTTTTACCTAATGGATATAACAATTCTGGATTTTCTTTTCAAATAATTTTATTTGCATATGAATATTCCATGAATAGTTTATTCCTGTATAATCTTCAATCCAAATGATAACTGATTCATCCAAAACAGCTATTACATGGCAGGTCACTTTATCGGCAATATTGCTGACCGGTCTGTTGTCGCGGCTATTGTTTGATAGTTTGGTAGGTATTAAAAATTAGGTTCGACTATAATTACTGATTTGCACGGTACTATATACTAAATTACTATAAACTTAACAGAATTAAAAATACCGATTCTACACAAAATTCGTGTGTGGGGTTTTCGAGGTTGGAGAGTATATTTTTCCGTCAAAATTTATAAATTTATGATAGCATCATCAATATGGAGTTCTGTGGATATTGTCCGATTTTATTGGAGATTAGTATGTGGGGGTTTTGTCGTCGAAAATTATGTTTCTTGCAAACGTTCTAAAAAATTAGATTTTAGAGGTCAAAAATTTTGCTAAATTTCACCCACATAAGACCCAAAATCAAAATTTAAATATTTCAATAAAAAATATTTTGTAATATAAAACATTTTTAAAACAGTCTAAAATTCACTTAGCACCCTACAGATTTATAACCCCATACAGATTCCTAAAACGAAGAACGTGGCTAGCCATGCTATATAGACAATATACCTACCTACCTGGCACATGTAGCCCGTAGAGGAGTCAAGAGTTTTCTAATAAAAATTATTTTGTAAATTTTACAACTAATAAACTCAGTCCCTGTTTTTGTGAGAAATATTTATTTTATCAACAGGGTGAGGTATCTAAGAACGTAAGAAAATAAGACATCATCGACTTTATTTGCCAATTCGATTATTCAAATGAAGTTTTCCTCATAGCAAGAAAGCGATTAAAATGATATACCCGCATAGTCGTTTACACGATTGTCGTTCTAGGAATCTGTATACGGCTAGAAGAAGTTATTTCATATTTTTAATTCTTTTAAAAACGTGGTAAGTGAAAAAATGTTTCTTATTCTTATTAATTTCTTTAATAAATTTTTGGATATCACCCAATGTTCGTAATATAATGTATAATAAATATGTTATAATCATATTATGTTACCAATGAAAAGAATAATGAACCTCAAAGCTCAGATTCCTTTCTCAAACTAGAAAGATTTCTTCAAACGCACAATTTCGAGAGATGTTCTTAATAGTTATTCACATTCTTAAAGAATATTTGAGTTCATTGAAAAAATCACGGTACCTACGTAGGTGGTAAACGTATTCCACAACGCCTACCTAAACTGCGGCAAAGTTATGCCTGGAAGAACAAATTTTTAGGTCCTCAAATCAACCATAGCACATATAAGCAGAATTTGGGTTTGGGGACAGTCCGCAAAAGCACCGCTGGATATATAACTGCTATGAGGACCGTCCTCAAAAGCACCAAAATTCCTCAAAGGCGCCACTTGAGTCCACAGAACGTCCTCAAAACGACCCTTACACACACACACACACACACACACACACACACACACACATATATATATATATATATATATATATATATATATATAAATAAAAAGATGTTCTTGGGGATGCAGTCACATATTAAATAAAATTCTTTGATTGAAGCCGAGCTTTAGAGAATGTTTATTCTCTTCTTCAGGGCAAACTACAAATCGTTACAAAATTATTTCAACAACAACTTAATAGTATTTTAAAAATACTTACAATCGTGAATTTAGAATAAATTAACCAAAAACAGGAAAGATTTCATAGCCATCAATTACAAATGTCATTATTTATATTTGTCATGGTAATACAATAAGTAAGAAAGTATCTAGATTTTGTTGATAAAAATGAATATTACTGAATGATCTTTATATGTTTGTGGCTATTTGAACAAGGAGCACAATTAAATTAAAATTATTATTAAGGCAGATACAGGTTCAGTTAAAAAAAAAATATTAATTTAAGAATATTGCATAAATACTTACATATATACCCATACATAGACTAAATTGCGTTTATTCTGGGCTTGAACTGACAGTTAAAAGAAAAGATACATAATATTATTTAAAATTTTTATATAAGTGTAATCATATTCTCTCACAATACGAAACATATAAACATGATTTTATATATTATTTTGAATATTTATGAATATTTGAAAGAACATTAAAAAGTGTTTTAGGATTTCAAAACATATATTTCACCCAAAAATTTAGAGGTTGATTAGTGAGAGAAATCGGCCTTTTTTGAGTGAATAAGTATCAGTGCACTTTCAGAATAATCATGTTTATATGTTTCGTATTGTGAGAGAATATGATTACACTTATATAAAAATTTTAAATAATATTATGTATCTTTTTCTTTTAACTGTCAGTTCAAGCCCAGAATAAACGTAATTTAGTCTATGTATGTGTATATATGTAAGTATTTATGCAATATTCTTAAATTATTTTTTTTTAACTGAACCTGTATCTGCCTTAATAATAATTTTAATTTGTGCTCCTTGTTCAAATAGCCACAAACATATAAAGATCATTCAGTAATATTCATTTTTATCAACAAAATCTAGATACTTTCTTACTTATTGTGTTACCATGACAAATATAAATAATGACATTTGTAATTGATGGCTATGAAATCTTTCCTGTTTTTGGTTAATTTATTCTAAATTCACGATTGTAAGTATTTTTAAAATACTATTAAGTTGTTGTTGAAATAATTTTGTAACGATTTGTAGTTTGCCCTGAAGAAGAGAATAAACATTCTCGAAAGCTCGGCTTCAATCAAAGAATTTTATTTAATATATGACTGCATCCCCAAGAACATCTTTTTATTTATTATAAAACCAGTCAAGAATACAAAATCAATATATATATATATATATATATATATATATATATATCTTCCTATCAATAGAGCGTCCGTACATTGACGAATTGCATTTAATAGAGCGTCCGTGGTAATTGAGCGTCCGTATACGGACGCTCTATTACACATCAGTGTAATTCTGGTCAAGATGATCATCTTAACCGATGGAACAAAAATTGGAAGGACGCTCCATGCACGTCCCAAGAGATTTTTGATTGATATTCGAATATAATTAGTTCGATATATCTGGCGCAGCGCGGCGCTAAAATATTCATTTTGAATACGTTAACTTTCATTCCATCGCGTATTGGGCGTCCGGCAATCTGGCAACAACGAAACACATGAATTTCATTTCAACGACTTTTACACTCATATAGGGTCTTCTGATATATATTCGAAGCACTTATAAATTATTCGTTTGTGATCATGTGGATAAAACTGGTGCCATTCGAATCAATAGAAGAAAAAATCGCTCTAGATAAAACCATTCTTTGAATTTTTTTTATTTATAGTATATATTTAAATTTTTTTTAATCATTATTCAATGTATTGGGAACAAAGTGAACTAACAATACGAACAATATTGACGTACTACTACTGACAGACGTTTCATTTAAAATGGAGGACATAAACTCTATCGTATCGTATTCCGCGAGGATATAGACTAATAAATCATATTCGACAGATTTGTATTCATGGTATTTATACTAAGACCAATTTAGATTACCATAACATTTGTATAAAAGATCTTTGCGCGAAGATAGATGCAGAATTAACACAGCTTTAAAATATGAAAATTAGTTTTTGTTGTGCCTACAGATCACCGGATGGTGATAGTAATTTTTTTTAATATTATCTGCACAGAATATTATCAGAAAAAAACTCCAATAATAAGGTACAGGCTGTCGGTGACTTTCAATTATAGTTTTAAGACTTAAAACCAGTGACAATAAATTAACTGAATGCAAACATATTTTTTATCACATGATATGCTAGAAAAAGTTTTTGTTGACACCACCGGATAACTAAATCTAGAGAAACTAGAGTCGATAATCTGTTCACAAATTTAGATGATAACATTTTCATTCTTGAAGTCATAGAGCCGCACTTGTCCGACCATAAAGGAATTTTATCATGAGTCGACCAATGTCAAAAAAATCTATCTCAGGTTTCACAGCTGCATTAGATGAAATGATCTGAAATATATGCCATTTAGATCCAGAAACAAAAGCTGCTCATTTAGTTTACTCTGTCAGATCTTTAAACATCTCGTTTTCCATAAAAAAAGTTATGTATCCCTGAAAATAACTTTGAAATGTTGAGATTTCTACGTCCCTAAAGCTGGCAGAGCAAAGTGAGTAGAATCAAAAATACAAATCTGTTGTAGAGCTAATTAAATGCTGTGTTCCGAAATTAATTGCTCTTATAGTTTTTATTTTTGGAAAATGGCTGCTTTGCTAGCTTTAGACTAAAGCTAGCACAGCAACCTTTGAAAAATTATTTTTTTAGAACTTCTTTTATAGTGCTGTTAAGGTTAATTAATTGTTAATTAAGTGCTGTATTCCGAAATTATTTATTCTTATTTATAGTTTTTCGGAAAATGGATACTTTAAAAAATCTATTATTTCGGGATAATCTTATTTGGTCCTTGTAGAGCTAATTAAGTGCTAATTAACTGCTGTATTCCGAAATTAATTGCTCAGATATTAAAAAAATTGCTGCTTTGTTAGCTTTAGATCTAAAGCTAGCAGAGCAACCTTTGAAAATCATAATTTTTCAGAACTTTTGTTTTAGCGATTGTAGGGCTTATTAAGTGCGGTACTCCAAAATTAATTGCTCTAATAATTTTTTGAGAGAGAACGTTCTTTTAAGACAAATAAAAATGTCAATTTATCTATTGTGGGGATATTTATAGCTTTAAAGGTACACCGGGCAACTTGAAACTACTTAATTTTATGTAATCCATTTTTAATTCCATTTTAAAATTGAGATTTTAATGTTTTTGAATTTATTATCTCTCCCAATGAAGAAATGTACAATTCTGATACTAAAAAGCTAAGGGATAAAACTTAATTTTTGTAGGACCGGACGGTTTTCGATTGCTAACCGTATATGTTCCTATGACTGTAAGATAGGTTTACCGGTGGATAAGTTCATTACTAACCACGTCGGTAAGTACTTTTCTTACGGATATAATTGTATTGGCCGAAATATTATAGAAATTATAGAAATTAATTTCGGGGAACAGCACTTGATTAAATAACATAGGAAATATGTAAATTTTATTGATTTTTTATAAAAAATACCTCAAATAATGGTTACCGATATAATTTATATATCGGGTGTATAGATTATATGTTTTCTAAAAACTATAAGAGCCGATAATTTCGGAATGCAGCATTTAATTAGCAATTAATTAGCTCTACAAGCATCAACTACGATTTTCTAGAAAAAATAATTTTTAAAAACAAAGCATACATTTTCCTAAGAACCATAAAACAACAATTAATGTCGGAATACAGCACTTAATTAGACCTTAAGCACTAAAAAAGAAGTTCTCAATGAATATTTTTAAAGGTTGCTCAGCTATCTTTAAATCTAAAGCTAGCATAGCAGCCATTAAAAAAATGTAAGACCAATTAATTTCGGAATACAGCAATTAATTAGCACTTTATTCGGTCTACAAGCACCAAATAAAATTTTCTCGGAAAAGTTGATTTTTTAAAGCAAAGCAGCCATTTTCCAAAAACCATATGAGTAATTAATTTCTGAATGAAGCAAAACTTAATTAGAACTTAATTAGCCCTATAAACACAAAAAAGTACTAAAAAAATATTTTTAAATGTTGCTCTGTAATCTTTAGATTTACAGCTAGCAAAGCAGCCATTAAAAAAAACTATAAGAGCAATTCATTTCGGTATACAGCAGTTAATTAGCAATTAATTAGCTCTGCAAGCACCAAATTTGTAATTTTGTTTCTGCTCACTTTGCTCTGCTAGCTTCAAGGACGAGACAATTCTCCTGATATTAAAAATCTTAAGTCACAACTAACCCAGGTTCATACTATTGCCGAAGTGACCAGGACGCTCGATAGCTTCGAATTACTTAACATTAACAAATCGAAAAAAGTGGAGTTTAATAATAAGATATTATCTGAATCAAAAATAAGCAAAAGTCAGTCTGGGGAATATTAAATACAAATTTAGGTAAAACTAATAACCTAAGGAATGAGAGCAATTTATCCTCTGAGGACTTTGCCAACTCTTTTGAACATTGCATAAACAATTTAATGCAAAATTCTGCGAACTATATTGCACATCCCTTCGATTCTTGCATGCAAAAAATAGCAATAAACCATTTGACTTCTTACCTACATCCAACAAGTTAATCAGAAATATTGAACATTGTTCATAAACTGAAAAATTCTAGAGCCGCAGATAAATAAAAATGTAGCGATTTCTTTACCGAATCTATTTAATCTTCGTATGAGTACATGTATTTTTCCAGATATTCTCAAGGTTTCCAAAGTTACACCTATCTATAAAAAGGGAAATACTCTCAGGTAACTGAAGCTGAATGTAGATAAAGATTATCTAAGAATGGCATATTTTGTTATGTTTCATAGCATAATAGTGACCGTATGCCTTGATAATCTGGAGAAACACATGTCACAGCCCCAAAATATGCATTGCACAAAAAAAGTCATTCGAATAATAACATCCAGCAAATATGATGATCACTGTAAGCCATTGTTAGAAAAATTGAACATCCTGCAATTACCATGTTGCTGCATTTTGCAGTGCCTGCTTCATATAAAAAACATGCCAAAGAATCCAGCACAATTATGTTTACTCTTATAATACAAGAGAAAAAAAACTATATCTGTCCTCCATTATTCAGACATAGACCCATAATTCCTATAAATTTCTGGGCATAAAATTCAATAATGCTTTGCCAAACAATTCAAAGATAATAATATGTCTTGTGCATCACTCAAAATTAAGATCCGTAAATATTTAACATAACACCGTTTTAACTTCTTAGATGATTATCTGGAACATGTTGTAAGTACATTTATGTAGGTAATACTTTTTTACCCTTTTTTCTAGATTGTTATTACTATTATTTTCTTTTTTTAACATGTTCATAATCCTTGTCTTGAATTAAGTTATATGTACTTTGTCACTTGTATGTTTATTAAGTCTTCATCTGAAGCGTATTTTAATTTATTTTATTTGGTGTGATCTATATCACTATCCAGGACAAAAGTATACATGCCTAATTGTTTACATGAAATAAATATTTCTATTTCTATTTGATGTTGGAGACAGAAATAATGACAAAAATGAAAATGAGTTTACATTTTAAAATCATTAGCATCTACAATTCCATTTTGTATAAATTGAATTATAGAATATATGACAATTGAGTAATTATAATAAAGTTTAAGGAACAAAAAGTCAGATGAAATACTATTCGGAGAAACAACCAATGCTAGGCAGTCGCTGGTAGTTTCAAAATACGAGAAATATATTTAAAATCACATTTCATCATCCCATTCCACTGCACATTTGGCAATAGCGCCGGACGCTGTATTTACGGTAAATGAAATAAATATACACCATATGGACGCTCTATTGTTTGTAAGATTGAAATTATTATATACATTGGACGCCCAAACGGCTATAGAATGAACGGAGCTCACATTGATGGCGAAGTGAAATATATACGGCAAGGACGCTTCATTACTGTTTTTTGAAAGGACGCCAGAATGATACCGAGATGTATATATATATATATATATATATATATATATATATATAACATTCCATATGAACAATGTAAAGTTCAAGGACATCATCCCATTTTTCCATAATACTTGGTAGCAGGCCTAACACGGTTCCCATGGTCCAATTGCGGCGCCATATTTCCTAGACGCTGATAAAGCATCACGCCACTACCATTTCCAAGGATAATACAGTGAACCGAAATTCCCAAGAAAACGCTGACGGAACATCACGCCACCATCATCATCCGATGTGCTCATATGGCCTACGTGACTTTACCACATATATCAGCACTATTTTTTATATAAATAAGTAAAATTGTAATTATAGAATCAGTTATTAACTCACTTTAGTAAGGACAAGACTATTTCCAAATTTGTAATCATTTTTATAAAATATTATATTATAATTAAATAAATAGTTTTTAAAAACTTAAAAGTCAAAAAGCAAATATAAAAATTGGTGTCAGAAGTGGGATATCCTCTACATATTCAGAAAACGGAAATCCTAACTGAATGTGGTGGTACCCAAACCTTAAAGAAGATAACGAACAAAAGCCAACACAGCCAGCCAACCAACCCTTTGTAGACGGTCTCTCCAACGTCGGGAACACGTGAACACCAACCTGCCGGAGCAAAGCTTGTGGAGCCGGATTGCAGTTACAAATGTGGAGATCGCTGTAAGTCTTTAAAGAATCATCTCGCTATACTATTAGTTTATTTTTATTAGGAACAGTTCTTTTGCCTAATACATTATCAAATTTTTATTCACATTGATTGTTGTTAACATTTTATGAGATTAAGAAATAATAAAATCACAATGCCTAACGACAGTCAAGCAAACGATAACAATGAAAATAGAACAGTCGAACCGTATAAGTTGAGTGAGATGGTCGTGCCGGAATTTGATGGCAACCAAATCTTCTTAAACACTTTCCTCTTATCATGTACTACGGCTTACAATATGGCCGTAGGAAATCAGAAACCATTACTTATTTTACATATCAAGAATAAACTGCGTGGCAGAGCTAATACATTCAAGGAATCCTGCAACTTGGATTGAAATTAAAAGATTGCTAGAAAGTAATTTCGGTGATGCAAGAGATCTCGCATCATTGATTCAAGACTTACAAAGAATGAAACATCTATCGAATGAATCGCCTCTCACTTTTACAACGCGACTCCAAACCCATGAAGCAAAGATGTATGCTTCAATAAACAAACAAGAATATAGTCAAGAAGAAAAAACTGCTCAGACTCGTTTAGCCCAATCTATAGTCTTGAATACATTACTTACCGGTCTTGATCCTAAAATAGGTCAAATTGTTCGTGCTAGTGATCCTACAGATATTCTTAGTGCTACTAATAGAGTCCGTAGGGAACTGTAGTTGAATTATTTTGAATCTCAAAAATTTAATAACCCCAATAAGAATAGCAATATTCCGCAGAAAAAAACCAATCAGCCTCTTCCATCGAAGCAATGTTCTAATTGCAAACGTATGGGACACAATTCCAATGAATGTAGACAAAGACAATTTTCCCAAAGTCAAAACTATCAATCAAATTTCCAACAACAACAAATCAGACCAAGTTTTCCACAACAGTCTCAACAGCCAAGACAACAACTTCAGTCAAACTTCCAACCTAATCCAATGTTTCGAAGAGATCGCCCTAGTGTGATTAGACAAAACCCTAATATAGGCAATTTAAGACCCTCAGTCGTACAGCCTAATCCTAATTATAATAAGTTCCAACAAAACGGAACCTATCATTTCAATTACGAACAAGATCCTAACTCAGATTGTTATGATCCATATGAAAACGAAACTTCTTATAATTTTTCGAGTGAAGATCAATTATCTCAAGATCCGTATTATCATGATCCAAGTGTCCAACCAAATTCGGATTTTCAAGAAGGCCCGCCTTCGTCGTCGGAGCCTCCAGACGAGAATCCAGAAATAAAAAACATTCAAGCCCAAATTCAAACCATGAATCTGGACGACTTCAACCCGAACCTCAACTTCCCCGAACAGAACTTCATCAAAATTCTCTACTTTCAGTCAAATCGAAAAATCTGTATTACATTACCGACACTTCAAAATCATTTAAATTCCTAATCGACTCAGGAGCAGGACTTTCCATCTTTAAACCTAATGCATGTCGAAATTTTCCTCAAAGATTTTCAGAAAACGTTATGATCCAGGGAATAACAGATCAAAAAATCAATATAAATGAATCTACCCTAGTTCCTTTCAATTTCAAAGACCCTCATAAAGTTTACATATGTAATTTAGATATTGATTTTGATGGAATTCTCGGAACCGATTTTTTGGATCATTACGAATGTATAGTAGACTTGAAAAATAAAGAACTGATAACAAATTTTAAGAAATTACCCTTATTTAAAGTAAACGAAAATTCAAATGTAGAATCGGAAGTAGAACTAGTCATCTGAATTCAAACACTATATCTATAGATGCTCGCACTGAACAAGTTTTCAAACTCAAGTGTACCCTCTCTAATACTGATGCAATATTATCTGCTAAAGAAATAGATAAAGTGCGCCTCCCAAATGCTCTCGTTAAAGTTAACGAGAAGGGCGAATTTTTCACTACCATATTCAATCCGAACGCAATTAATAAAACAATCGACCTCTCAGACATCGTGCTAGAACCAATTCAGCATGTTTCTATTAACAGTCTCAATGAATATGAACACAATATTGAAGCCAATAGAATTCCCGAAATTAGAAATCAGCTTAGCTTAGAACATCTAAATCAAGAAGAATCAGAAATGATTACCAATCTTTGCCTTGATTATGCCGACATATTCTACCTTGAAGGAGACAGTCTTACATTTACGAACGGAATAAAACAAACGATCAAAACTAATTCGGACAAACCTACATACACGAAATCATACCGATACCCTCACGTGCATAAAGAAGAAGTTAAAAGCCAGATAAATAAAATGCTCGACCAAGGAATAATTAGACCTTCAAACTCACCATTTTCATCACCTGTCTGGGTTGTTCCAAAGAAGATGGATGCATCTGGGAAACAAAAGTGGAGAGTAGTTGTAGACTACAGGAAGCTTAATGAAATTACCATAGACGATAAGTATCCAATACCAAATATCTCGGATCTTCTGGACCAGCTGGGAAAATGCCAATACTTTTCTACACTTGATCTCGCCTCTGGATTTCATCAAATCGAAATCGACCCAAAGGACATTCAAAAAACCGCATTTTCAGTCGAAAACGGACACTACGAATTCGTCAGAATGCCATTTGGATTGAAGAACGCTCCATCAACTTTCCAAAGAGTGATGGACAACATCCTGTTGGGAATTCAGAACGAAAGATGCTTGGTCTATATGGACGATATAATTGTGTACTCCCCATCGATCCATGAACACATAGACAGACTGACAGAAGTCTTTAAAAGACTACGACAGGCAAATATGAAAATTCAGCCCGACAAATGTGAGTTCCTTCGTAAAGAAGTAGCTTACCTTGGCCACTTAGTAACCAAAGACGGTGTTAAACCCAACCCATCGAAAGTTGAGTGTATTTTGAATTTTCCGCAACCGAAAAATCAAAAAGAAATAAAATCATTTTTAAGAAGATTTATACAAAATTTTGCTAAGATTTCCAAGCCACTTACTAACTTACTCAAGAAAGATATACCTTTTGATTTTGATTCGGACTGTAAGAAATCTTTCGAAAATCTGAAAGAAGCACTAACATCCACCCCTGTTCTTATATACCCAAATTTCGAGGAAACATTTATTCTTACCACCGACGCTAGTAATTTCGCGATTGGAGCTGTTTTGTTCCAAGGACCAATCGGAAAGATCTCCCGATTGCGTACGCTTCCAGGACCCTTTGTAAGGCCGAAACCAAATATTCAACAATCGAAAGAGAACTTTTAGCGATTGTATGGGCCGTAAAACATTTCCGATCATATCTTTTTGGCCGAAAATTCACCCTTATTACAGACCATCGACCTCTATCATGGCTCGTTTCAGTTAAAGATACTGGCAGCCGTTTAGCTCGCTGGAGATTGAAATTAGAGGAATACGACTACGAAATTCAATATAAACCGGGAAAAATCAACAAGAACGCGGATGCCCTTTCCAGAATCAAAATTAACCATGTGAAAGATTTTTCAAAATTTCAAGCTGAATCACAATTAACCCCTTATCGAACTCTCATTACAACTGAATGCGATGACGAGACAAATGAAGAAACAAATTTAGAAGATAACAATAGGATGTACGAAGAATTTGATACTTTCGTTCACCTCTATAAGACTAAATCTCTGATAGACTACTCGAAAATAGAATTTTCTAACGGTCAAATTTTAGATAAAAGTAACAAAAATATTATTAGTTTCTTCAGGCAAAACGAATTAACGGATATTATAGAAAAAATTATAAACGATATTTTTGAAGACAATCTAGATTTCGTACATCTAAAGATTAACGTCGCATCTAGCAAGACAGTTAAAAAAAGGAAATATTTTCTTATTGCCCTACCATACTCTCCAGATACAGTTAATGAATATCTATTCGGAGCACTGTATAGAAGTCAAGATCTTCTATCGCCAAACGAAACATACTGCATAGATACGAACGTAGATTTACCAGTTTTAGAAGTTTTATCTTTCATCAACGCTGAAAAAGAAATCAAATTCAAAGTTTTCCAAAATATCACTCAAACACCAACCGAAGATCAAATACCATTGATTCTTGATCAATATCACAATGGCAAAACGAACCTACACAGAGGTATCAACGAAACAATTAGAAGGATAAAAGAGAAATACAACTGGAATGGTCTAACTAGAGACGTAGAAAAATTTATCAAAAACTGCGAAATTTGTCAAAAAAAACATACCGTAAAAACCTCGACCGACCGCTGGTTATCACCGAAACACCAAAGACCCCTTTCGAGCGAGTAAACATCGATATCCTAGAAATTCCAACAAGAAACTATGCGTTAACTATTAGAGACAAGTTGACAAAATTTAGTCAAGCTTATCCAATCGAAAACAAATCCGCCAAATCAGTCGTTAATACGCTCATGGTCTACTTCCAACACTATGGTACACCATTGCGGATCCATTGTGACTATGGCAGAGAATTTGACAACGCCCTACTGAAAGACCTTTGCACATTATATGATATTAAACTTACATACTCCAGTGTAGGACACCCTCAATCAAACGGATCAGTTGAAAGATTCCACTCGACTCTGATGGAAATGATTCGAGTTCACAAAGAAGAACACCCTCACGAACATCCGTTTAATATACTACCGTACGCAGTTATCTGTTATAATAACTCCGCGAATAAGACACACAGATTCACTCCGTATGAACTTGTCTTCGAACACTGTTCCAGTAGACCTCCTGAGAAATACTACAATGAGAAAGAGCTAATTACAAAATACGTAAGAGATTTGAATAATCGTCTCTCTCATTTTTACAAATTAGCCAGAGCCCGAACAGAAAAACAAAAGGAGAAAGCCAAACTTCGTTTTGATAAACATGTTCACGATAACATTCAAAATTTTAACGTAGGTGATAAAGTTTATATCAAAGAATCGCAAATAAACTCGCAAACAAATTCAATGGACCCTTTGAAATTTTAGAAATCCATAATAATTCAGCAGTATTACTAAATCCTAATACTAATCAAAAATCTAAAATCAACTTTGATCGCATGAAACTATGCTCTGAGATCTAATTGGTTTCAGGTACTTCGTAATGGTCACAACGGCCTTCTGTCAATACCAAATAGAACCAATAAACAACACCCTTGGAGTATTTTATAATGACGAAAGCCGAATAGTCATTTCAAACGACAAATGGACACTTCTTGTACACAAAAATATATCGGGACTACTAACTGCCTTTGAGAACAACAACAGAATACTCGACATAATACACAAGACTCTAAAGCCAGACTATCATTTTATGAACTCATTCCACTCAGATGTAAGGACTCATGTTAACCTTTTAACACAGATTTCGAGAACAATCAAAAAAAAATTTAATGAAGTGATAATTGACACTAAACGCAATAAACGAGGAATTATAGACGGAACTGGTAGTATATTCAAGGCTATAACAGGTAATTTAGATGCAGCTGATGGCGAATTTTATACCAACAGCATATACAAATTACAGACCGACCAACATCAAATCGAAAACCTATTAAAGAATCAAATATCAGTATCCACCGCTATATGCGAAGCCCAGTTGTTGAAAAACCGCCAAGAAGTACCAGAAATATGTAATAATGTGATAATTTACAGTCGAGGATACAATGTTCACAAATTAAGAAACAATGTATGGCTTGCCATAATATCAGAACCATTACAAGTAACACTAAATTGCCCTAACTCGAATACAAAGACTTTGCTACTTTATCAAAATTCAATTATCAAGTTTCAATCCGAATGTCAAGGGTTCATAGGAATCACAAAAGTTCAAGCCGACAACCAGAAGTTTACGGACTTATCCGATAATCCACATCCAGTGATTATCCCCTACGAGTGTTGCAACCACCTTCCAAGCAAAATCCAACTTCCAAAACTAGATGCCCTGAAATTAAATGAAATCAATATGGAAGAACTCAATGTTGCGAACCATAAGCTCCAACAGTATTCAAGAGACTTGGACCATTTTTTTTACTTTCCCTGTTATAAACATTTATGTTTCTTGGGAAATAAACCGTTATTATTATTATTATTTGATAAACGAACCATTCGTATCTAGGAATATATCATGGATCACATATCTAACAATTAGTATCATTTGTGTGCTTTCAGGCGCATATGTTACAGTTAAACTTCTAAGAAAATTCAAACCAAAGTCTCAAAAGAAGCCCTTAACCCCTTTGAGGAGAAGGAAGTTTCTTCCCAAGAAGAAGACCAAATCTACAAGTTCCCGAGGAAGAAAATGACGTTCCCATGACCGAACACATCAGTCTTGCTTAAAAGTTGCTGCATAAGCACCAACTTTTCAATAATGAGGGGAGCTGTTATATAACATTCCATATGAACAATGTAAAGTTCAAGGACATCATCCCATTTTTCCATAATACTTGGTAGCAGGCCTAACACGGTTACCATGGTCCAATTGCGGCGCCATATTTCCTAGACGCTGATAAAGCATCACGCCACTACCATTTCCAAGGATAATACAGTGAACCGAAGTTCCCAAGAAAACGCTGACGGAACATAACGCCACCACCATCATCCGATGTGCTCAAATGGCCTACGTGACTTCACCACATATATCAGCACTATTTTTTATATAAATAATTAAAATTGTAATTATAGAATCAGTTATTAACTCACTTTAGCAAGGACAAGACTATGTCCAAATTTGTAATCATTTTTATAAAATATTAAATTATAATTAAATAAATAGTTTTTAAAAACTTAAAAGTCAAAAAGCAAATATAATATATATAGTGAGGTCAATAAAATTGAAAAAATTGGTAATCTCAGTATACATACACTTATGTGAGATTGATAAAAAACAGTTGACACTAAAAACATATTCTAAAAACATTGCACAGATAGGAACACTAAGAATTATATTTACATTATACACTATCACAACACATTATACATATTTTTTTTTACATAAAAATTCCAAGTAGCTACATCATCAGGAATTCTGGTACAGATTAGAGAACACTACGAGATGAACGAGAAAACGATATTTAAAAATTCTCCGGTTAACAACAGAATGTGACAAAATGGTGGGGGCAGTGATATGTTTATATTAATTGTTATTTCTAATTCCACTTCCCGAAACTAATGGTAGTTATGTCGGCAAAATATTTATTACAATTATACGTTCAGTACCTATCCATCCTTAATAAATATTTGTATAGTACACTATGTTTATGAATATCTTTTTTAGTATTCATGCAGTCATCCGACTTGAAAATTTTGGCCATTTTTAAAAAAAGTCTTTCGATTAAATTCTGTTCATGACTTAATATTCTGACAGCATCATAGTTCATGTTATGTTTGGAATAAAATACGTGTGGGCCACTGCACATTTCTCTGGGTGCAATCTAGAGTCACTTTTGTGTGATGTTATTCGAGTTGATAGCATATACGAAGTTTCACCAATATATGTTTTACCACAAGGTATACTATAGACCACATTGAACTGAGATAGCACTGCAAAAAAAAAATGTGTCATGTGATGTGATAGTTTATCATGTAAATATAATTCTTAGTGTTCTTATGGCTGGTAGTCATCCATTAGTCAAGGGTGGTTATATGGTTGTGTGTTTGAATCCTGGATGGGGTTTCTTAGTCTTTATTATATTTTTTTCCATAAAAAATAATCAGAAAAAGCCTTCCTGAGGTTGGCTTGATTATAAAAATATTTTATTAGAAGATTCTATGAGTTAATTGGTTAATAAAATTTAATAACACTTGACAAAACTTCGATTTTTTATATAAAAATATAATTCCAAAGACGTTCCTTTACCTAGAATTGATAAAATTAACCAGATATTCGAATATTCTTATGATACAAAAATAAATAATCATACCATTAAACAAAAAAAAATCATAAATTATATTATTTACAATAATTAGTTTCAGGTAGTTTGCTAGACCATCGGTCAATACTCATGTTATGGGGGTTACGGTTTTCGTGCTCACCAGTTGGCAGCACAGGCGAGTGGTCACTGTCATTATCAAAAGATTTAGGTTAGGTAAGGTATATAGATTACAGCATTCCCATATAGACATGGAGCGAGTAGTCCTTATCTCGCTAATAAATGGAAAATTACCTAACGAGTCTGGAGAGAGACAATAATTTTAAGGCCCGTGGTTAATATCCGCGCACTAGCTCTGTCTCTATCAAAGTTCTGTGAAATTACGCAGGTAGGTAAGTAGGAATTTGGTAAATTCGCTTGATTCAGACCAATCTGTCAGCATCTAAAATTTCGCAGTTCATGTCTCTGTGGTAATGGATTACATCGACGTCAATTTTGAAATCTGCTAATGACATTGATGCTATTGTAATTTCTGTTTATAAATCTGTATGTCAGAAACGTCACAATGTCGTTCAAGTGAGTGCAACCTTACGATCAGTGATATTTGAGACCTTATTCTACAATAGCGCACCTCGCGGTGAATTGAAGCACAATAGCCGTCATAGGGATGGCACATAGGTACTCACAGGTTAATCAAACATTCGTTTAAAAGAAAATAAGGGTCGGATTCGTTGCAATAGTTCCGAAAACTAATTTATATTTTCTTATTGTTCGTAACGTCCACCGTGTCCTTGTATTTAGATAGGCGTAGTATTCCGCTTGCCCCATTAACCAACAAAGTACAGCCCTCTTAAATAATCAATATTTTTCATTAGTTCCATTATTTTTTGATAAGCTCCTCAAATTTATGAAATATTAGTGTTTAGGTCACATCTCAAGAACATCTTATTCTTCTAGAGTCATCATCATCTACAAGCTACAATCCTGGGTGGGTCCTGGCTGACTGCACAACTTTTCTCCAGTTGACACGGTCCTCCATCATTCCGGGCTCAAAGGGAATATTCATTTTCTGTAGGTCTGACCTAATGTTATCTCTCCAACGCATTCTGGGACGTCCGTGCGGCCTTTTTCCTGTTGGGACCTCTTCCCATGCCAGTCTTACCAGTCTATCCCCATGAAGCCTTTGCACGTGTCCTGTCCATCTTAGTCGTTGGGATCTAGTCTCTTGTACGATATTCTTCTAGAGTGAAAATAATTAATAATGAGGGTGAATAGATATAATTTGGAAATTATCGAAAGAAATCAAATGTAGGTATGAACTATTTTTTAGTGTATTTACTTTTTAGCCGGTATATAATAATTTACCGAATTTTCTAGAAAAAAATCGGCCAAACAAGATTCAATATTAGTTTAAAAAAATATTCATTATAATGCAATATAATAAATATTTTTATATAGCTTTTTTTAAATAAATTTCTGATTTTAAGGCACATTCTAATACTTACGCTTTTATTATTATTATTTACTTTCCCTGTTATAAGAATTCAAGTTTCTTGGGAAATAAATCATTATTATTATTTATCCATTTATATGATCCTGCAGGAGAATTCGGCGACAAGTGCATCTTATCCATCTGAATGCTCATCGCGCAAAAATATTTCAGCTAAATCAACCTCTCTGAAGCAGGCATGACTAAATCGGGAAAATCGAAACGCACCCATTACACTTTTCAGTGTTTATTTTGTACTAATTTGTGCTTCTAGCGTACATCAGTTGTGCTTCTAACAAAAATTTTGTACATCGTGCCGTTTTGAAAAAAGTCGTGACTGCTACCTTCATATGAACTCAACAAGACAATACCAAAAAATAAATGAAAGGGTACATAATTTGTGCTAATTCGTGCCATCAAATAAAAATTTATATTTGCATTCAGTTTAAAAAAAAACGCTTAATAAATTAAAACCCGAAATTTAAATTCATAAGTATCATAAGTATAAGTATCCACTTTTATGAATAGACTCGAACCGCAAATCTACCGTTTATTTTTTGCTACTAAAATATGTAATTGCAGATGTAATGTAAGAAATGAACTTTTTAACAAAGTTTCGTGTGATGACAAATCTGATATCACGTATGGAAGTGTAGTGAGTGACGATTCGGAGTGATACAAAGAATCTGCGAATGAATCACTAAATAGTTGCATTGAAAAACATTTTGAAATCTCGCTTTTAAGGGAAGAATTCAAAGACTTTCTCTTTAAAAAAGTATACATGTGACGAGCCAACAAAAAGAGGAAAACATACTACATATTACGGAAAGTTCATCAACCTGGGAAATGTCAGCAACTGAACACACAAGTTCTGAGATAGTTTCTGATGAAATGCCACTGAAACAAAATCTGCAATTAGATATTTTGGTAGTAAAAAGTAAGCTTTACCTTTTGCAATTGTCGCGGCTGGATTCTGCTGATAAAAATGGCACTCTACTCTTGAGCGTTAGCTGGTTCTTGGATAGTTTCTGATGAAATGCCGCTGGTACTAATTATGCAATTACATATTTTAGTAGCACAAAATAAACGGTATCTGTTGCAAGATTTGTGGTTCGAGTATATTCATAAAAGTGGATACTTACTTTTCTACTTAGTTTTAGGTTTTTAATTTATTAATTGTTTTTTTTTTAACTGAATTTGAATATGAATTCTTTTTGATGGCATACATTTTTTACTTTCTATTTATGTGCTTGTTGATTTTTGTTTTTTTTTGTTGTGGTCGTGCTGACTTCATATGAAGCTAGCAGCGTCCCTATTTTTTTATTAGCACAAATTATTCTCTTTCTATTTATGTACTTGTTTTTAATTTTTAATATTCTTTTGCTTTGGTCGTGCTGACTTCATGTGAAGCTAAAACGATTTTTCTCAAAACTGCACGAGGTAAACATTTTTTTAGTAGCACAAATCAGCACAAAATAAGTACTAAAAAGTGTGATAGGTGCGTTTCGATTTTGCCGATTTGGTCGTGCCTAATTCAAAGAGGTGCTAAATCACTAATTTCAATTGTCGTCTTAAGCTTTACAAAATTGATTGAATCACAAACGATTATCGTTACTATAATTGAGGTCCGTGAACAGATGTTAGCGCTATATAGTGCAGATAGCGTCTCCCTGAACACAGCCTATATGTGATATAATTCAATTTACCTAAAATTACTCTGAGATTATCCGCAAGGTAGGTATTCCTCTCATCGTTGCGAGGCCACGAAACCACGTACTACCTTTGACATAGAGACATGGACTGCACAATTTTCTTACAAAACTGATTGTTCTCGCTGTTTTTTGAGAGAGACAGAGCTAGTTTGTGGACAATACCAAAACAGATAAAATACAGGCCTTAAAATTACCTATCTCACCTCGTTTGCTCATTTTCTACCAATCACAACAAAATCAGCGAAAATAATAATCGATTCCTACATGTCTCCTCTTTAATTCGGACGTCTCCGCCTCAATGAAAACGTAGCCTTGGTACGGACGGTTTAAGTTATTTCAGCAATTGAAGTGTATCAATCATGAGACTAACGAAGCCTTACTTGTTGCATTTATGTTTTTAGTGTACCAGACCATTTTTATCCTCAATTTGAAAATTGTGGCGCAGATCTCATACGTGATTACCTATTTTAAAGCTGACCTGGGTTCGATTCTTGGTGATCACATTTTTTGATAAAGAAAATTCAATAAAATATATCCAGTAATTATGAGGTATACTTTTTACAGAAGGACCTTAATAATGCTCAGAATTAAATTTAATGAATTACTGTCAAATTTCGATCTCTATCACCAATCACCAATTTATAATATTATACAATCTAGCTTACCGATGGATCCATTTATTGCCACCTTCAACAGTCAGTAATTTATCGGTTCCAAAGCCAGCATTGATAAATCCATTCACCAGTGATGAAGCTAAATTTTGTCGTGCACTGTCCAAATTATGCTCACCGAGAAGACTGAACCGTGGCGGTACTGGTTCGAGCCACGTTTTGTAAACTTCTTCCGGTGATTTCGCCTCCACAACATCAAGCTTCAGTAGATGAATGAAAAAAAAAAAATGGGGAATGGAATCTTGTAAGTACATCTTTTATTAACCATTTCACATACCTCCCTAGCCAATGTCAAGAAATAACTGCTGAGAAGACTGTTGCTTAAAATATTGTTTAGCTCTTCGTAATATTCACAGTCGGGATCAATTTCCACTGGAAACATTTGCCTTGCACACATAAAAGCCAACTGATAGAGAGTTATTCTGAAAATCGAATAATTCCAGAAATTTCGAGATTTTGGGAGAAAATGTCTTGGCAAAAACGGCCAATAGAAATCACTTAAAATAACTTCGAGCCTCTAACTTTACGAAGGCGCAGAAAACTTTTTTGCCTTATAATTATAGTAGGTCTTAAATAAGTAAATTAGAATAATGCCTATGTTTCGAATGGATTTTTTTTCAAATAAAGGTCTGGGTAGAGTGAAGAAGTGTTTATAAATGCCTACAACTTTAGTTTGCTTAATCCAATTTCAAAAAAAATCGCTTCATGCAAAAGAGCGTAGATCAACCAATCATAATCGTATAATTAGAAAATATAGGTAGACAAAATATAGACGATAACGAAAACAGTATGATCAAATTAAACATGCGTGAGATGGTTTTTACTATACTTTTATAATTACCTTACATGTATAATAGCGACCAATCAATTATTGATAACATTTGATGTCAATCAAATTAAACTCTCTAAGCCGTATTCATAAACAAAAATAGTTTGCCACTAGCTTGGTATGATACTTAAACTGTCACACATGATATTAACGTTACCAGAGTAACTAAGAAACAAACTAAACTATTGAACTTTGAATTGTTTATTAATAGGTACGGCTGTTTATGTTTCAAAACTATTTTTTTCAACTTTTTAGTTATTCAGTCGTGTTCTTTATTTTTTTTTAACTTTAATGTATTTTATACTGTTATCATCGTACTTTATGGTTATTGTATATATTAAACACCATTTAATACTCACCTGTCTTCACAAGACGCGAAAATCCTATTGGCTATTTGTTCATCATTTAACTGGATAGCAATGATGAGCGAATTTGTAAATTCTTCAAATCTCAGATATTGTTCACAAATAAGCTTCATAATTTTGGATCTTTCAACATCATCCACATACTTGGCACAAGAGGCAAGATAAATACACATACTACCCAAAATACATACATATATATCAACAATATCCTAGAGTTATTTAAAAAAATTAAACAAATTTACCGCTTGTAATTATCTATAGCCATAAATTCGGGTAACATATGTAGAAGATCGATTTCCATAAGTAAATCGCAAGCTTGAATTTCTGCATGATGACTACAATTGAATGTTAAAATGTCACGGACTAGAGGCATTAAAGTTTGGATTCCGTCATCACAGCTGAAGCCCCACTGCATGATAATTTCCTTCTCCAAGTGACGGATATACTCGTGGCCCCAGTCACCAATATTTTTCATGGTACCTCATTTTGTACATTATTTTTATATAAAATTTACACAACAGACTAAGTGTCTGCAACATTTTGAAATATTTCGATATTGGCAATAGAAATACTATCATGTGATCACTATGACGACTCTATTCAATTATTCTGCAATAAGTAGGTACTCAAAAATGAAAACCGCCATATTGGTAATATCTTACTTACAATGTGTAGGTATAGGTGTATCTATGGGTTTTTATTCCTGTTCAATTTATTTATATTTTTGTATGTTAATTAAGTATGATATGTAGGTATTATTCATATCCGCAGAGAAAACGTTAAAATGTGGAATCATCTTCACATTTCGATCTGTGTTAATTTAATGTCCAAGCCGATTCATCAAGACATCTATCAGCGGTTTAGCCTAACCTATTGCCACTGTATAGAAGGATCCGAAAAATCGAAATCGAGAGGTCAAGCGCACAGCAAGAAGACAGTCACCAAAAGAAATAAGAATAGGAGAATACACAGGTGACGCAATGACGGACACCAAACTAAGCTTCCAGGAGGAGCCGAAGCAAAAACGGAGGGGGAAAGAGTTTTAGTCGGTAAAAATCCGACACTGTTTCCGATCAATTCGTCTTTTGAAAATATCGTACTCTCCGCCACAAAAAAATTAACTAACTATACACCAAAATTCTAGCTTAACAGTCTCACAACTCCTGTATACCAACGTAAATCACGAAAATCAAAAACTGTAGTACACTTAACTCCAAAATTACTTTTTAAACGACGAACCCAAACGGAGGAGGTATACAATTCGACTGTCTGCTTTTTTTGGTTTGCGCACGCGCTGTATATAGTAAACGTACTTGTACTTGTATTAGCTACATGCCAGTGAACATCAAAAAAAACAAATAGACAGACAGACAAAAATATAGAAATTGTTGTTTTGTTATTAGTGACACATATACTTCCATAAGCAATTAGTTAAAACTTATTTTTTATCAATATAGATTAAAATCAATCAATGATTTTGCGAAAAAGTGTTGGACACATGCGCTTCTGCAAACAATAGCAAATTGGTATGATGTTCTTTCTAATCTATTTAAGCGGACTATATTCTCATGCGCTTGATTTTTACTGTTATATACTTAATTTGATTTTTTCAAAACTATCCATGAAAAAATATTCAATAATTTTTCAACAAAACCATAGTAATATCTCATAAGGTTTGAATGCTATTATCAACTTCATTGATTAGATGACATTCGGTATTTTTATTGCCAATATGAATAAATCTTTTGGAATAGTTACTTACCAAGGATACAGTATTTTAAACATTCTCGATTCACTTTGGCTTCTTCACCGCCTGCAGTGCCCATGGCAAGTAGTGAGATGACATCTGCCAGGCTCTTTTGAACAAATGCATTTTTTTCCATTTTCTTGTGTGTTAGCTTGAGCAGACTATAGTATGGAGCCAGGTACTTCAAAGGCTTAGGCACTGATGTCATTGAAGTTGTAGAAGTTCTTATTAGAAATTTCATCATTTCCAAGGCCGGTGGTATAAGAGAATGATCGGATCCCTTAAAAGTATTACATTTGATTTAATTTATGTAGAAATTCAAGGATAATTACAATAGGCATTAAGTGGCAGATTGATTAGTAGTATCACTCACCGTTATTTTGTCAACTAGAAGGTTAAGCTCATTTTGAAGTTCTTTATCTTCATCTGACTAAAATAGGTACATCAAATTACAATTATTTTCTATAATTAATTTTGTAATTGTTCTTACCTCTTCCTCGGTTACAACTTTTTTAATGGTCTCCACAGCCGAAGTCATATTGATGAAAATAAATTGTAGGTACTCACTTCTCTTAACCCTTTGATGACATGCAAAATTTTAAAACTAATTTGTCAAATAATCAGTTAGAACTGAATCTGAAATCTCTATAAACACAGTAAGCAAAATGTACCTAACAATGTTGATGTACCTTTAAGTATAAGCGTAGCAGAAATATAAAATTTAAAATTGTTATTTCAAATTGCCTACCACTCTTACCAAAACTGAAAGTCAGCTCCCGCTTCGTCTTTCACTGTAACTTTTGCCTTCTGTACTTCTGTCAGTTTTCTTTAACATGGAGGAGCTGTGCCATCTGGAACGCAATGTCCGTACTACAAGTAAGATTGAGCCTTGTATGTTATCTAACATGAAGGGGAAATAAATCACTGCGTTCCATTTATTATGATTTTTAATTTTTTTATGTATATGTATGGCTGTTAGTGCGTTTTGCATAGTAAACATGCTCCGATTTTGATGATTTTTGCTTCATTTGAAAGAGCAGAATTGAGAAATGGTCCCATATTTAGAAAAACTCAAATCCGAAATCTCCTTCCCTTCAAAGACCGGAGCAGGAAATTATTCTCGATAATCGAAAATCTGAGTCGGCAGAATTAAAGATGAGACCATATCCGAAAACATTTCAGTTGAACATTTTCTCAGAATATTTACGGATTTTGAGTTACAGCAATGGTAAAGACCGAAATATGTGTATTTCCGCTGGAGGGAGTATTTTTTAGAAAATAAAAAAGAAGAGATTATATGTAGCAACATTTAAACTGGACATTTTTCAAACAAACTTACGGTTATCGAGTTAAAGTAATGGTAGAGTATGTGTATTTCTGCCGCGATGTTTTGAGATCTCTGAATAAAATAACCAGTACAAGCAAGGAGTATTTACATGGCTAATAGGATAAGTACTATCTTCTTCTTCTTAGGTATAAGAGAAAGCGTTCAACAATTTTCATGACTAAATGTTACACTCAAAACTGTGAAATAAATATTTCTTTCCAAAAATTGGACCAATTTTTTTTAGTTGGTACACTGAAAAAAACAAAATAAATATTAATTCTATTGGTGATGGTACTTTTGAAGATGGTGCCAAAAGTCTTCTAACCAAAATTGCGCAACTTCAAAAGTACCAGCATCAATAGATTTAATTTTATTTTTTATTTTTCAGTGCACCAACTGATCTGTCCAATTTTTGGTAAAAAATATTTATTTCATTTAAATTCAGATAAAAAATTAAATACTCTTTGTATTTATATCTGTGTGCACAATTGTTCAAAAGATTCTTGATTGAAAATCGATTACATACTATTACATATTGTAGATTTTCCGCATGGAACTCCTAAAATAACTTAAATCTCTGTTAGTATTTCATAACTAGAATATACCCACGGCTTCGTCGACGCATACCTTTTGTAGCATTTGCGTGTTATGTAGGTACTCACTTAGTGTCAATTTCATCGCCTCAATCATCCATGTCAAGTGAAATTAGTGAACCCAAACTTAGCTGCGCCCATGGTCATACACATACAAACAACTCTGGAATCGAAGTTGAATTACATAGGTAACAAGTGGGTCGCTTCTCGTCTTGTTCAAATGTCAAAGTCAACGATGGCGTTGCTAAATTGCCCTATTGCTTTGTGGGCTTGTAGATTAACTATTCAGCAATAGATGTCGCAACCGGTACAATTAAGATATATAATTCGAGTAGTTGATTTTGAGTCCTATTCAGAGAGAACATACAATAAAACTTCTCTCTGGTGCTACTGGAGAACGGATGCTCTTCTCCAGGATAAATCTTATTACTAACTTATGTATGATATTGAACTGAATTGCGGTTGGGGATCCTTTCGGCTTTGTCAAAATAACAAGAAAACACAACTTTCCGGTTTCAGAATTTTATTTTCCCAAAATAAAATTGTTTTGGTACGCCACTGGCAATATAATTTGATACCAAATTTATCGATGACACGTGCAGTCTGGTCTGGTTACAGATGTCCTCTTCTTCTTCCTTGATGATTCAGCTGGGAATAATTTGATTTAGAATTTTACTGATTTTCACTCTACGAGGTCTCTAGGAGAAATGATCTGCCCGTCGTATGAGATTTGCAGTTTATATAGGAAATTAGATTGATCCATCCTTTTTCCACTTATTTGAAATGCATCTAACTATTCCTCACACTCCCTTACACATGGGTTTCATCTTGACATTCTTGGCATTCCATGTCCATTCCAAGTGAATTTCCTTCTCTTGCTTTTTGTTGTTTGTTGTAAATAGAGGAATTTTCGTTTTTCTTAATTAAGGTAGTACCTCCACAGAAGTGTTGAACTAAGAAATGGTTGAAACTCCACATACATATTATTCCATACATTATCCATACATCTGTGTAATTTAAATAAGTATAACCATCCCAAACCTGAGATATTTACACTTGAAGTTGGCTTGATTTACACGTAACAGATACGTTATTATAGCCAAACAATACGTTATTTAATTCTACCGTCAAAACTAAAACTAAGAAGTTGTTAAAAAACTAGTATAAGTTAGAATAGGATCTCACAACTAATGTAAAAAAAATTAGAATGAGTGACCATCTAGTTTCCAAGATAAAATCGTTACAAGCCCTCATAATTATGACCGTATAGCATATATCCTGCAAAGCCAGAAAGCCGGCAACAGTTCTCTCTGGCAGGGCGCTTAATTTTATTCATCTTAGTACCCTATGCTCCATGTTCTATGATTAGGTTTTGGACGTTCGTGTTTCAGGATCAGCTATCAGCGCGACGTTGCAACGATCGTTTCTTCTCACACGCACACGGAGCATAGAAGAATGCGTTATCAGTAGATACAATATATTTCGTGTACTAAGGCCAAATCTGTACAGTCACAACGAAAATTACATTGTCAATGGTGATCAAAAATACAATACAGAATACATTTTACGCCAATAGATGATATCCATCATATTACCTATTAGTACCAAGTTAATATTGCGTTGTTTTTAATATTAATTACTACTTATTAAACTAATTGTCAATCAATCAAATATGAGCATGGTATGTAAACTTTTGTTTAAGTTTGTCGCGAAGGAACTACCTTAACTATTCAATGTTATCGAATAGAACCCTTAATTTTTAGTACACTGCCTCCTCCTTAAGTTTCGTTTGTCCCGAACGAAATCCTGACTCATGCATGATCCGGTGGAGTAACTTCTTCTTCACCGTTGGTCCCCCGATATGGAGCGAGTCGATCTAGAAGTACCACTTCCATCTTTTCCGGTGTTCGTTGGATGCGATAAACGACATCGTCGAGTCGTGCCTGTATGGTGTAAGGACCTTCCCAATCGGATTGCAGTTTGGGAGAACGGCCAATCGTTCTTTTTGGATTGAATAGCCAAACTCGGTCTTGCACCTGGTAACCCTCGGAATTGGCGCGTCGATCGTACCGTGTTTTCATGCGGTCGCTGGCCATACGGATATGTTTTCTGGCTTGTTCATGAACTTCTCGTAGTCTTGCAGCCGACTAGTGAACTCATCTGTGGCTTCCGTTGATGGAAAGGGTCTTCGAAAGAGCAAATCGCAAGGTACCTCAACTCTCTCCCGAACATCATGCAAGCTGGAGTCTCTTTAGTATGGAACATATCGATCCCAGTCACGTTGGTTATCAGACCTGAACTTCTTCAGAAAGCTGACGAGAGTATGATTGAACTTCTCGACCATGCCGCCTGACTTCGGATGCAGGGGTGTTGTTCGGGTCTTTCTGATGCAAAGTATCTCGCAGACCCCTTGGAACAAGCGGCTCTCAAAATTCCGTCCTTGGTCTGAATATAATTCCATGGGAATGTCGAAACGGCATAGCGTGTCAACCAGAGCCTGTGTCACCGTGGCAGCTTCTTGATTGGGTAGGGCATATGCCTCTGGCCATTTCGTAAAATAGATCATTATGACTAATATGTACCGGTTTCCATCATCACTCCTAGGAAACGGCCCTGCTATGTCGATGGCTATCCTCTCAAATGGTGCGCCTACAGTGTATTGCTGAAGTCTCCCTCGGGTGCGTCTATGCGGCCCGCGAGCGCTGGCACACACATTGCATCGTCGGCACCATTCTTCCACGTCTGCTCGATATCGTACCCAATAAAACCAAGTTCGCGTTTTCTCTAATGTCTTGTTAACACCAAAATGTCCTCCAGTTAGCCCATCGTGAGTCTCTCGAAGTACACGAGCCACCCTGACTCTGGGAATTACTATTAGCGAGGTGGTTGTTGTGGTTGTTCTCCCATTGGTATCGCAGCTCACCGGCTTCCAGTTTCAGGCTGTCCCAAAGATTCCAATATGCCTTGGTAATATATATATATATATATAAAATCTCATTATTGGCGCCAAGTCTGGATCAGCATGTTGATCACGTCTGATAGCCTCGTTGGACCATTCATCACCCTCCGGTACTAGCGCCACCGGTCTCGTAGGAACGTCTTCCAGTGTTTCTACCCCCTTGCATTGCTTACACGCACTCGTGCAGGGTCTCCTTGATAGTGCGTCAGCATTCCCGTGCGTATTACCAGTGCGATGCTCAATCGAGAAGTTGTATTCTTGCAACTGCTCCAGCCATCGAGCTACCTGTCCTTCCGGTTCTCGAAATCTCATCAACCAGCGCAGTGATGCGTGATCTGTACGAATAGTGAATTCCTGGCCATACAGGTATTTGTGAAAATGTCTAAGACTTTTGACAACAGCAAGCAATTCTCGTCTGGTGGTGCAGTAATTGCGCTCTGCCTTACTCCCGACTGAAGTAGGCCACAACCTTCTGCTGACCGTCTTCTTCCTACGACAGAATACCTCCAATACCGACATTTCTGGCATCTGTATCCACATAAAATCGGCGACCTGGTTGTGGGTAGGTCAGTATGGGTGCAGTACACAAGGATTCCTTCAACTTTTGAAGAGCCTCTTCGCAATCTGGCTTCCACTCGAATGGTTGATCTTTTTCTGTCAGCCGATGTAATGGCTTAGCCAGGTTGCTGAAGTCCTTGACGAATCGGCGGTAATAGGTACATAATCCAGGAAAGCTGTGAAGTTCTGAGATATTCCTTGGACGAGGCCATTCTTGAACCGCTGCTAGCTTGGCTGGGTCTGGTCGGACTCCTTGTGGAGATACTACGTGACCGAGGTACCGTACTTCCTTCCGGAAGAGTTCGCATTTATCCGGGTTCAACTTCAACTTGGCTCCTCTCAATCGTTGAAGTACTCCTTCCCGATTACGCAGGTGTTGGCCAAATGTCTTACCCATGACTATGACATCATCCAAATAAACCAGACAGGTCTGCCAAGACAATCCTTTTCGAACTGTATCCATCAATAGCTCAAAGGTGGCAGGAGCGTTACACAACCCAAACGGTATAACATTGAATTGCCAGAGTCCGTAAGGCGTGATGAAGGCAGTCTTCTTTTTATCCTGTTCTTGGATGCCAACTTGCCAGTAACCACTGCGAAGATCCAAGGTAGAGAACCATTCAGTACCTGCCAGTGTGTCGATGGTGTCGTCGATCCGAGGCAGAGGATAAGAATCCTTTCTTGTAACGTCGTTGAGCTGGCGATAGTCGACGCAGAATCTGGTGAAGCCGTTATTCTTTATACCAGAACTATCGGCGACACCCAGGGGCTGGTGGATGGCTCTATAACGTTCCGCTCCTGCATATTAGCCAACAGTTGCTGAACCGGTAGACGTCGGGCTGTCTGTCTGATCGGAGTGGCGTCTCCGGTGAATATCGAATGCTGCACCAGATTAGTATGACCCAGACCGTCATCATGCAAGGAGGAAACATCCTGATACTTTTACCTACTCTTATTGGTGCCTCGTTCTTTGTCCAAGTTCATCACTTGTTTTACTGGATGGCACGTCCCTAATTTCGTCCCAGATTTTCACCTCCTGGTCGCTCATGTTCATGATTCTGACTGGAATTCGATCATCTTGTACTACGTTCAAGGTGCGTCCCACCAGTAGCTGTCCATTCTGTTGTTGGGGTTCTACCACACCCACAAACTGCCTAACAGTATTACCAGTGATAGCAGCCATTAACACCTTTTCTCTTCGTGCAGGAACCCTGGCGTCCTCTTCAATGGAAACTCGGAGAACGGCAGCTGAATTATACCCATCGTCTAAGAGAATCTCTTCACTCTTGGTCTTCAATATTCGCCCTTTTGGATCTATCAAGATGTCAAATGTCGCTAGAAAATCTAGCCCTATGATAGCGTCGTCCCTGATCTTAGCTATCAAGATCACGGTTTGATATTCTCTAGAACCCAATCGAACTCTGATCTCACGTTGTCCCAGGATTGGCAAGCGTTCCCCTGAGGCCGTTTGTATCACACAGCCTGTCCAATGGTTCCCAGCCTCCTTTGATAATATCAGGTCGGACGATGCTTCGTACTGTTCCAGTGTCTATTAAGAGGGAGCAACTGATACCCTCAATTTCTCCATCAACCGTCAAGCTTTTTCCTTGGGTCCCGACTTTACTAACGATGACGGCAGCTGATTGATTCCTTTTCATATACGTTATGTAACAACGCGGAAGTCATCGACACAGAATACCTCAACAACAGGTATTCTTTGGAATGGACGCCACTGTTGGACAGGGCATCCATTACGGTCGGCAGAAACCAACATTCCAAAGCAATTCCAAATCATACGGCAATGGAAGACCAGGAAGACCAAAGCACCGCTTGGGGGATAGTGTCACCATAGATGCAAAAAAGGTTGCCGGCGTCAGTCATGATCCAACCAGAGATGTGGCGCTATTGATGATGATGATGACTATACTATCCTTATATTTTATACTTTTTCTAAATAGTTTTTTGACGGACGAACCAAACGGAGGAGGTATATAATACGACTGTTTGTCTGCATGTTTTTATTATGGATGCACCTTATTAAGTAGTAAACTTAACCCAAAGGGGATGGAGGAGGATTTTTTTCTAAAATCAAAAATTTGAGACGATAAAATTAAAGAAGAGACCATATCCAGCAACGTTTGATCTGTACAATTTTTTTTAAATCATGGGTTTCCGAGTTTCAACTATAGTAAAGTATGAAATGTGTGTCTCCGCTATTTGGTGGGGGCATTTGGAAATTGGAAATATAAAACTGACAAATTAAAGAAAAGATAATATATAGCAACATTTAAACTTTTGGACTTTGTTCCGTGTTAGGGTATTGGGAAAGTTTGAAATACCTATGTGTATTTCCGCGATATTTTGGAAGCTCTGAGTAAGTATAAGCAACATATTATCTTTTTTGGTGAACGCTGAATAATTTTGATTTCTAATGTTACTCTTAAAAGTGTGAAACCAATATTTAAAACAAAAATGGACCGACGTTACCAATTGAATTAATATTATTTTCAATTTTTCAGTGCACTAACTAATACAGTTAGTCCAAATGATTATATTACTTTCGGTTAAGTGGAAAAGGTGAGTGCTCAGCGATTTCTGAGGTCCCATACAGGCGAGAGACTTGAAATTTCGTATTCATACCTATATCGGAGGCACCGAGCTGCTTGATGGCAAGCTTAAGACTGATCCAATAAAGATTAATTATTACTATAGCTGACCTGGGCGAAGCAAATACCACTAAATTAAAGTCCAAACCGTATATAGTATCGTATAATACGTATTTAGAGCGTCATGAGCTATTTTTCGAGACACGGTTGTGAGAAATAATATATATGATTATCGATGTAATAATAATCAATGAAATGATTATCAGGTTATAGAACCATGCAATATATATATATATATATATATATATATATATATATTAAAGAGATCTGTTAGTTCATTAATGAATGAAATATATAAAATATAGAAATATAAAAAGAATTGTTAATTCTTGACTGTCTAATTAATGCTAAATTTTTAATGATTGGGGTTGCAGTCAAAATGTCAAGAAAATCCAAGTCGAGCTTTCGGTAACGCTTGTTACCTTCATCGGGACAAACTAAAATAAAGAACAAATTAATTATGACAAAAAATATCAATAATAATATATTATTATAATTATTATATAATTAAACTATTTACAATCGTGAAATTAATGAAATTTACCAGCTACAAACATTTGTTATTATGCATTTAACTTTATGATAGAGGTTTTTTATATTAATTTCATAATTAAAAGTTACTATGGAATTACGCATATTTAGATCAATCAATGTATCTAGCTAATAAAGATAGAACACACTTCATAAGTGTGCAAGTGTAAGCAAGAAATATCGTTTAAAAAATGGATATAATACAAAAATATGGCATTATCTTATATAATATGAATCAATATATTAATTTAGAGAAACATCAGATGGCACACTACGATAATTATCATTATATAATTTTAAAATATATGATTAAATGGAACTAACTCCATTTATTTTCGAACGTTTATTCATTACGTTTGATTGTTTTTGGATATGAATCATTTCCAAGAAGCTTCGTTTAAAAATATTCTTTTCAGAACATCGAACGATTGAGTTATCAAAATCTATAGTGTGCTTTTTGTTTATGGCATGTTCGGTCAAGGCACATGACAGTTTTTTACATCTTATATCGCTTTTATGAGACGTAATTCTTCCTAATAAGCTCCTAGAAGTTTGTCCTATACTTATATGATAAATAACAATCATTACCTTTGATCTCATATACTATTCCTGATTTTTCTGTTGTTTTTAAAGGTGTTTTTACTTTTGAAAATAACTTAGAAATTACTTTTATATTCTTTTTTGCAAATGTAATATTATATCCTTTAAAAACATAAATAAGTTTATTGGTTAATTCATCAATATAATAGAGAGAACAGTATACAGGAAGAGTATTTATTATTTTCGTTTAAAGACATTTCCAAATTTCTATCACCATTATTTAAGTTAGTTTGGGTATGAATCAAGAGCTTATTTATCAATTTAATAGGATATGAATTCTCGATTAATATACTTTTTAATTTTGATAAACTTTCATTAACAAAAGTTTTATGGGATAGTTTTATGGCTCTGTTTTTCAAAGCATTAATAAGGTTAACTTTCATTTTATTTGGATGATACGAGTGGTAGTTTATATACCTATTGCATACAGTATGGTTTTCTATGCCACTTTGTTCGTAGTAAGCCTGTATTATCCCAACCAACTTTCATATCTAAGAACGGAAGGCTTTGCTCCCCTTCTACTTCAACAGTGAATTGAAGACGTTCATTATAATTGTTAAAGATACCTAAGGTTTCATCAATTTTATCTGATGGTAAAGCAAGTATTAAATCATCCACATATCTTTTAATAAATGGTATCGGAAAAGATATGTTATCTATTGAAGTCTGTATGAGTTCATCTAAAACATAATTAACAAGAATAGGTGATATTGTGGTTCCCATTGGTGTGTCAAATATCTGCTTATAATATGTTTCATTAAAAATAAGGACATTAAAATCGAAAATAAATTCAAGAACTATATTCATAAAGAGCTGCTCTCCGTAAGGAGTGCCTCAGCTCGAGAAGAGCATCACAGCGGGGCCAAAAAAAGGCCAGCTACGCAGAGCTGGTGGCAAAGTATAAGACCGCACGTCGATAGATGAACAGAGCCATTAAGGATAGCAAGAGACAATGCTGGCAAGAGATGCTCGACGAGGTCGAGCACGACATCTGGGACCGGCCATATACGTTGGTTATGGCTCGCCTAAAAAGCCACCGGATGCTATCGACAACATGCCCAATACTTTTGTAGAAGATTGTGACTGTTCTGTTTTCCCAGTAAATGGAACTCCACCACCCGACAGGGCATTACGAGAGCAAATCCCGCCAATCACGGAAATTGAGCTGACGGAAGCTTGCAATAGAGTGGAAAATTTAAAAGCTCCTGGATTGGATGGAATCCAAAACATCGCATTGAAGTTAGCCATTAAGACAGTGCCAGCACTATTTTTGGAGACCTACAACACGTGCCTTGAAGAGGGTGTTTCCCCTCTGAAGTGGAAGCGGCCGAGACTGGTACTGCTACCGAAAGGGAAGAAGCCACCGGACGAACCATCGTCCTACCGTCTACTCTGTATAGAAGAACCGCTGCTTGCTGACAATCAATATGATTTCCGGTAAGGACGCTTCACCTTGGATGCTGTTGACCTAGTTGTCAATACCGCCAAAGAAGCGATTGCAGGGTCCAGATGGAAGGGCGTATCGAAAAAGTACTGTGTAGTGGCAACACTGGACATCAAAAATGCTTTCAACTCTGCCAGGTGGGATTGCATTATGGAAGCTATTTTTGAGATGAACGTACCAGGACACCTGCGGAGGGTGGTAGCAAGCTACTTCTCTAATAGAATTCTGAGATACGATACAGGGACCGACCAGAAATAATAGGGAGTCACTAGGGGAGTACCACAGGTTTCAGTTCTAGGTCCTTTCTTGTGGAACGTCATGTACGATAGGCTGCTGAAACTGGTATTGCCACGAGGCATATGCTGATGACGTGGCTGTGGTGGTCGTTGCAAAGTATCTCGAAGAGATAAATTTTTGCTTTCGACACTACCTTCAAGAAGATCAGCCAGTGGATGGACACACTTGGTCTGAAACTGGCGGAACACAAGACTGAGGCAGTGCTTATTACTAGTAGGAAGCAAGTGGAGACCGTCACACTGCAAGTTGGAGTCCATGAAATCACACCTCAATCGTTTCTTCGGTATCTGGGAGTGATGATCGATGCCCTCCTACTCAACTTTAAGCAGTAGGCAGACCACGTAGGGGCAATAGCGTCAATAGTCAGAGCGACTTTATCATAGCTGATGCCAAACATCGGAGGCCCGAAGCAGAGGAAGAGAGCATTACTGTCGTCAGTAGTCACGTCAGTACTTACGTATGAAATTCTCATCTGGGCCAACGCCTCAAAACACAGGAAACACAGGGGAACGTCGCTCGAGTATACCAACTGAGTGCTCTGAGAGTCACCAGCGCCTATCGCACAGTGTCTCAAGATGCTTTATGCGTCATGTCCCGGAGTTACGGAAGATGCTGAGCACGTAATTTCTTGTGTGCCCTCGTTTCAACAGATTACGCAGTATCTGGAAGACCGTTCTTGAACATACAGCCAGAATCATTGATAAGAGCCATGCTGTCATCAAGGGCAGCCTGGGAAGTCCTTCAGGAACTCCGTCGCATAGAAAGAGAGCGGGCAAAGAAAAATGAAACCTAGAAGGAAAGAAGCCATGGCTTCGCCTACCTGAAGGAGGAGCTATAGCTAGATTCTCCCCCAGGTGAAGTAATGCCTGACGGCTGTCTCGCGGGGAACTAGGGAGCAGAAGCAAGGAGGTTTGGGTTTTAGTCTGTGCGAGTCCGACACACGGACACTTGTATCTATGGTGCAAAAGGCATCTCCCCCTTCTTTACAAAAAAAATACGTATACGTATACATATACACACATAATATATATATCTAAACCTACATATACACTGTGAGCAAAATTAAGTTGGAACAAATTTTAATTATTTTTTTTTGTTTCCAAGCCGACTTCAATAAAATTTGGACACAGTACGAATTCGTCAATTCTTGAACGGCTTCTGTTTTTAGTATAAGGATGACACTACATGGCCGGATCTAGGGCTTAATTTATATTGCAGTGATATTTTTGTTGTTGCAATAATAAGCAGCTGTGATTAGTAAACATGTTTTGAGCTCAATCTGACCGTTAAACGTCGGCACACTAAATAAGAATAAAATAATACAAACGAAATTAAAAATATTCCTTTTTTTCCATTTTTCTTAGGAGGCTGCATAAAGCAATGCCAACTGCAGGGCGTCATAATGTCAGTATTATAACAATCGTAAATATACAATAAAAAGTAAAACATTTTCAAACATTTATTATTTACAGTAAAGATTATTTATTATTAAAAATAAATGTACTTCACAAAAATTCATTGAGCTCAAAACTTACTTACTAATCACAGACACTTATTAATGCAACGACAAAAATAGCACTGCAATATAAATTAAGCCCTTGATCCGCCCCTGTAGTGTCATTCTTATAAGAAGGCTGTTCAAGCAGTAGTAGCCAAATGAATTTTGCCCACAGTGTATAATAAAAATGTAACAGGTCGATGTCTGTACATTGAAGATATTCAAAAAAATATATAGGGGCCTCTATTAGAGCAACAGAAGCCAAAACAACATTTTTTAGAATTCTTGTCTGTATATCTGTGTGTCAGTACGCGCATCACGCAAAAACTACTACATGAAATTAAATGCAGTTTTAACCGATGTATTACTAGAGTTTTAACTTAAAATATAGGCTACATTTATTATTGCGTTTGTCTGTCTTTCTGTATGCTTTTACACGTATCACGCAAATACTACTTTATAGAATTGAATGCAATTTTCACCGATGTATTGCTAGAAGTCTAACTTAGAATATAGGTTCCATTTTACCACGTCGGTCTGTCTGTAGAAGTTACCGCATGGAATTGAATGCAAATCTCCACGCGCACGAAGTAGCCGGCAAAAGCTAGTTTTATAATAAAACAAAAATATCCTTAAAATGGAGCCGTGGCTTTTCATATTAATTCACACAATCTATTGTAATAAACATAATTGTCTATGGTTATGGAACATCGTTTGATTACAAATGGAGCGGTGGATGTGGTGTTCCGTGTCCGTGGCTGATGGTGTTCCGAGACTTGAACGGTGACAGGTGTCAGGGTCGGAAGTGGCAGGAGGAGGAAGGATAATTTTGGCGGGCATGTGTGGCGTGGTTACGAGTGATAAGAGAGAAGACAATTATTAATTTGATTATAATTAACTAGAATCCAGAATATATTTTAATTTATATAGTTCCAGACCATTTATTTACTGTCTTTAATATCTCAGAAGTGGGATTGGATCCGTGCAATGGGAAGATCAAAGAAAAGCCGGCGAGAAAGCATTTCAAGCTCCACCAGTTCCTCAAAAGACTCACGAAGTGTTCGAAGGAAGGTACGGAAATTGAAAAGCCAGTTGAAAATTACCGAAAAGTTGTTGCAGAAGCGTACTACTGTAAGTACACCATATACAAGTTTGAATATTGATGAATCACTCATTCCGATATTTGACGGTGCCACCGACAATTTATCTGCAAGGGAATGGGTGAATAAAGTTGATGAATTAAGTGAAATATATGATTGGAACGATAAGCTGATCATAAGACTTTCAACGTCAAGGTTAAAAGGAAATGCTCGAAAATGGTATGATTCACTAAAAGAACAATGTACTCAATGGAGTCAAATGAAGCTCATGTTATTAGAGACATTTCCTTGTAGTATTAAATTCGGTAAACTATTTGTAGAAGCTGCCAATTATAGCCATAGACCTACTCAAAAGCTAAGTGATTATTGTTTTGAAAAAGTAGCTAAAATTAGTAAGCTCAAGTTAGATATTGGGCAGGAGGAAATCATTGATTGTGTTATCGAGGGCATTGCCAATGAAAACATAAAGCTTGCAGCAAGAGCAGCTGATTTCAAATCAGTGGGATTACTTGCTAATTATTTAGAACATACAAATCAGCACAGTGTAAAACCTTTGAAAAGAAATGCGTTCATTGGCCGTGTACCTGAATCATCAAGAATCACAAATGAAAGCCAATTAAGTTATACAAATACGAATAAGATACGACCTTGGTTTGATAAAGGTAAAACATGCTTCAATTGTAAAGGGTCACATTTTATTAGAGATTGTCCTAAAACTATTATCAAGTGTGAATCATGTAATAAATTTGGGCATAGCAAAGAGCAATGTAAAGTCTATAGAAGAAAATCACAAAATGTAAACTCAGTTAAGAATACAGATGAAAATATTTATTTGAAGAAGATTATTATTAATGGAACGTTGATTGATAATTGTTTGGTGGACACAGGTAGCTCTTGTTCTCTTATAAAGGAATCCGTCGCAAAAAAATTAAAGATCAATAGCATATCATTAGATAGTTCTGCATTTCTAAAAAGCTTTATGGGAAATTACATATCTTGTAATAGATTAGCTAAGGTTGATGTAAAACTTGACCAATCATGTGGAAGTATCAACATATTTATTATTGATGACTCATATTTAACATATAATATTATTATTGGCAGCGATTACTTGAATCAACCACAAGTAGCAATGTTTAAATGTAATGGTGCATTTTGGTTAAGAAATATTGCCAGTATTGAAACTGATAAATGCCCTCAACAGTGTATTAAACGTGACAATATTAATTTTGGTAACGTCAATGATAGAGTTAAAACTCAAGTGTTTAACTTGTTATGGCAATACAAAGACAGAGTTTCATTCAGTTTCAATGATCTAGGTAAAACCGATATTGTCGAGATGAGTATAAATTGTAAAACAATTGAGCCTATAATTTATAATCCTTATAGAATGAGTGTGAAAGAGAAAGAGATCCTTGACGGATTGTTACAGGAACTTCTTGATTGCGGCATAATAAGGGAGTCCAAATCAGCATACGCCAGTCCAGTACTTTTAGTTAAAAAGAAGACTGGTGATTATAGATTATGTATAGACTATCGTCGGTTAAATTCTATTACTATAAAAGAAAAATTTCCCTTGCCACTGATAGACGATCAAATAGATATGTTAGGTGGACATAAATATTTCATAACCTTAGATTTAGCATCCGGTTACTATCAAATTCCTATGAAAGAGGATTCGATTGAGAAAACTGCTTTCATCACTCCTATGTCACATTATGAGTTTTTAAGGATGCCATTTGGGCTGACTAATGCACCGGCAGTATTCCAAAGGTTAATTAATACTCTGTTTAATGAACACATAAATAAAATTGTATTTGCTTATTTAGACGACCTTATAATTCCAGCTACTAGCATAGAACAAGCTTTAAGTAGACTAAAAATTGTATTAGATGTGTTAAGACAAGGAAACCTTACATTAAAATTGAGTAAATGCAACTTTTGCCAAACTACTATTTCATATTTGGGTCGTGAAATCAGTGAGTTGGGCGTACAGCCTGGTAGAGAAAAGGTTAAGGCAGTAGAGAAAATGAGACAACCAAGCAATGTTAAAGAAGTAAGACAATTTTTAGGGCTAACAGGCTACTTTAGAAAATATATAAAAAATTACGCTACTTTGGCGGAACCAATAACAAGACTATTAAGAAAAGGGGTTGCATATACTTGGTCAACTAAACAGGAGGAGGCTTACACCAAATTGAAGTCAATCTTGGTTGAACGCCCCATACTAACAATTTTCAATCCTCTACTTAAGACAGAGTTGCATACGGATGCTAGCAGTTTGGGATTTGGTGCCATGTTGATGCAAACCCAAGATAATAATCAATATGTAATTGCTTACTTCAGTAAACAAACGAGTCCTGAACAGCGACGATATCATTCGTATGAACTTGAGACTCTGGCAGTTGTTTTAGCATTACAACATTTTAGAGTGTATCTGTTAGGTATTACATTTGATATTATTACTGACTGTAATGCATTACGTGCGGCATTCGCAAAACGGGATATGGTGCCTCGAGTAGGTCGTTGGTGGCTAATGGTGCAAGATTATAACTTCACTATTATCCATAGACCAGGACGGAAAATGGGACATGTTGATGCTCTCAGTAGAAGTCCAGTGATGGAGTACTTAGATGTATTAATGATTGATATAACGGAAGCCGATTGGATTGTTGCAGCTCAAATGCAAGATGAGCAAATTCGAAATATTCATAACATATTGAAAGACAGAATTATCAATAGAGATACAAAACAGTATTTTGATAATTATTTGTTGCGTGATGGTAAGGTATATAGGAAGATGGAAGATGGGAGATCATTGTGGGTAGTACCAAGGTTATGTAAGTGGCAAATTTGCAGACTTTGTCATGATGAAGGAGGTCATTTTGGAGTTGAGAAAACTTTGAAGAAGATTGGAGAAAGCTAATGGTTCCCACATTCAGGAAGATTTGTGAAGAAATATGTGCAGTCGTGCCTTTCATGTCTTTATTACAAGCATAACCATGGAAAGAAGGAAGGTTACATGCACCCAATTGAAAAAGTTCCGATTCCGTTCCATACTATTCACATTGATGATCTAGGACCTTTCGTTAAAAGTAGAAAGAACAACAAGTATATTTTGGTAATTGTCGATGGATTTACGAAGTTCTGTTTTATGGAAGCTGTGAAGGATGTCACCACTAAACCGGTAATAAAAGCATTGATGAATGTTATGTACATCTTTGGTGTACCCACCAGGATTATATCAGATCGTGGGACATCATTTACTTCTATGACATTCAAGAGATTTTGTAAGGCGTATGGTATAAAGCATGTTTTAAATGCTGTTGCTTCCCCACGAGCTAATGGACAATGTGAAAGATAAAATCGAACAATTTTAAATGCACTCTCTTGTACAGCTGCTGGGGCTGATGATAATAGTTGGGATACTTTCATCAAGCAGATTCAAAGTTCGATGAATATGACATTTAATGCAGCTATAAGTGCAAGTCCGTTAGATGCTCTTGCTGGTTACAAAGGAAGAAGTATCTCCGAGAGTACAATACTGAGTACGATTGAAGTGGATCTGAATCGACTGGATTTGGAGACATTACGAAATAATATTACACAGAGAATATCGAATAGTCAACGAAAACAAAAGGAAAGATTTGATAGAATGAGAAAGAAGGCAAAAGTTTATAAAGAAGGAGATGTAGTTATGGTTCTGAGAACTGACACGCCCAATACAGGGACTAGTAAAAAATTGTTACCAAAGTACAAAGGCCCTTTTAAAGTTGCCAAAGTTCTGTTGAATGATAGATATGTAGTGGAAGACTTGAGAGAGAACTTCCGGAGAATGAGTACTGTTGTTGCTGCAGATAAAATGAGGTCATGGATTACATTCAAAGGTAATAGCATGGAAGAAGGGATGCCTGTCGGGAGAATTATGCAGTGACATAATAGACTCGAGCATTCTGCTTCTAAGTTAATGTTAAAGAAGGGATGCCTGTCGGGAGAATTATGCAGTGACA
This sequence comes from Crioceris asparagi, assembly GCA_958507055.1. NCBI lineage: Eukaryota > Metazoa > Arthropoda > Insecta > Coleoptera > Chrysomelidae > Crioceris > Crioceris asparagi. The sequence continues at coordinate 43,487,662 of OY293829.1, forward strand.
TAATAGACTCGAGCATTCTGCTTCTAAGTTAATGTTAAAGAAGGGATGCCTGTCGGGAGAATTATGCAGTGACATAATAGACTCGAGCATTCTGCTTCTAAGTTAATGTTAAAGAAGGGATGCCTGTCGGGAGAATTATGCAGTGACATAATAGACTCGAGCATTCTGCTTCTAAGTTAATGTTAAAGAAGGGATGCCTGTCGGGAGAATTATGCAGTGACATAATAGACTCGAGCATTCTGCTTCTAAGTTGATGTTAAAGAAGGGATGCCTGTCGAGAAGATTATGCAGTGACATAATAGACTCGAGCATTCAGCTTCTAAATTGATGTTAATGAAGTGATGCCTGTCGAGAGAATTATGCAGTGGCATAGTAGACTCGAGCATTCTGCTTCTAAGTTGACGTTAAAGAAGGGATGCCTGTCGAGGAATTATATAGTCACATAATAGGCTCGAGCATTCTGCTTCTATGTTTATGTTGGAGGGGGAATGCCTGTCGGGGGATTATGCAGTTGCATAATAGGCTCGAGCATTCTACTTCTAAGATGAAGTTATGGAAAGGATATCATTTAAGAGGTGCTACTATGGTGTAATACCATCAAGCATTCCGTCCTTGACATACACATGTATAAGCCATTGATAATAACGCAGTTTATGACGGAGTGTTTACAACTTTATGTAAGTATGGTAAGGATCTATAATAACTTCTGAATTTTAGGTGACCAAACTGGAGAATCTGAGGACAGATCCAGTGAGGATGGCCGAATGTAATAAACTTAATTGTCTATGGTTATGGAACATCGTTTGATTACAAATGGAGCGGTGGATGTGGTGTTCCGTGTCCGTGGCTGATGGTGTTCCGAGACTTGAACGGTGACAGGTGTCAGGGTCGGAAGTGGCAAGAGGAGGAAGGATAATTTTGGCGGGCATGTGTGGCGTGGTTACGAGTGATAAGAGAGAAGACAATTATTAATTTGATTATAATTAACTAGAATCCAGAATATATTTTAATTTATATAGTTCCTGACCATTTATTTACTGTCTTTAATACTATTTATTTCGTATGCTGGAGCAGTTTTGTTTGATAGGGTGCTTGGTTCTTATTGATTCAGCAAGATCCCCTGAGAAACGACCGTTCTTTATTGGTGTTTCCACATCAGATCGTTATAAATATTTCCCACTTAAATGAATACATAATAATATATAAATATACATACCTAAATAAACACACATATAAAACAGTTCTTTACCTTACTTTTCTAAAAAAAAATAATATTTCTTTCTTTCTAATAAGTTATCAAAAATCTATTTTGCTTTTATCGGTGCGAACATTTTTTTGTTTGTTCGACTAGAGCACTAGCTATCTTAGCGCCAGATCATTTTATTTCTAAAGCTATCTAGCACCGATAGCTATTTTCATCCAACCGAGCCATTCTCCAGACATATTGTTGGGTAGAATTCATAATACAAAGAAAAACGAGATAATGAGATATTGCTCTGGTGGGCTGAGCATAGCCATGGCACGATGATGTATTACGGTAACCTTGTGACCATTCGTTTATATACATCTGTATGTATTCGTAGTAAAATGGGCAGTCACAGAGTATATGATTCATTGTGTTAACCTTGTATGACCTATTCGTAGATGGGTCAACATCACTTGGTGTTTTCTGCTCTTTGGTAAGTCTTTGTGTGGAAGTATACTTTTCTTAACCTCAGACAGCAGGAGGTGTAGCCATTTATGTTTCAAATAACGTGGAGTCTCAACATATTCCATTGAGAACAGGCTTAGAAGCTGTGGCAGTGACTATAAACGGTTACAAGAAACTCCACATATGTAACATCTATATCCCTCTTAACGAACAGATATAATAAGCCAAATATCAACACCTAGAATAATTTTGGGTGACTTCAATGCCCACAATCCAATCCAAAGAAAATTACACCGATGGGTCGTAAGATTGAGAAAATAATTAATGAGTCCAGCCTCAATATAATGAACAACGGTCAGAACTCTCGATACGCCACCCACATTGGAGAATCCACAGCAGTCGACTTAACTTTCTGTTATCCAGCCCTAGGGATATCAATAAATTAGGAAGTTCTCACAGACCTCTACGGCAGCGAACACTTCCCAATAGTATTTACGGAAAACATGTCGTCGTCCGAACATAATCCGACTACAAATTGGAGGAAAATAGAAGCCTTGGACACAAGGATTACTCATAATATTTCCATCGATCCCTTAGCACCAAAAAAATATAAACCTATACCATGGTGGTCACCCAATGCGAAGAAGCCATCAGACAGTCAAAACATGCTTTCAACAGATTCAAAAGACATAGGACAGAAGAAAACCTCATCGAATTCAAACGATTGAGAGCAAAGCTTGATATACTCTTAAAAAGAGTCGCCGAGAATCATGGATCCAATTTGTATCGAGCATCAACCCATCTACCCCGACAGACATCGTCTGGAACAAAGTGAAAAAAATATCAGGAGAATATAACACCAAAAACATAACCAAATTAACTTTCCAAGATAAAGATCTCATTTCTTCTTAGGAAATAAGTGAAGCACTAGCCTCCACTTACTACCAGCACTCTCAGAATAGTAATTATCATCCAGACTTCATAAAAAGAAAACTTGCCCAAGAATCGTCAGCCATATCAGTCGAGGTACAACCTGAAAACCCTTTAAATGCAGCTATTTCGATGATTGAGTTCAATGAATCTCTCAACAGCACCAAAAAAGCCTCACCAGGACCGGATAATATTCCAGTAATATTTCTGCAAAAGCTACCACAGAATGCCAAGGAAGTACTACTATCCATCTACAAAAAAATATGGTCTACTAACGTTTTCCCAAAAGCTTGGCGAGAGTCTATAATTATACCAATACATAAAGGTGGTAAATCGAAAATTCTACCGGAATCTTACAGACCGATTTCATTAACATGCTTTATGTTTAAAATTATGGAGAAAATCATCGACAGAAGGATAATGTGGACACTGGAACAAAAAACCTTCTTATTCTAGAAGAGAATGGCTTCCGAAGAAACCGTTGCACTGCAGATAACCTAGTGATCTAGAATCAGATATACATGAAGCGTTCTTAAACAAACAGGAATGTATAGCTACTTTCTTTGACGTAACAAGAGCTTACGATACTGTCTGGCGATATGATATTCTGAAAACATTAGAGAATTGGTCCATAAAGGGAAATATTTTGGCCTTTGTTACCGTACCGTAAATGGATACCTCTGAACCAAGAAATCAGGATAATGGAATACCACAGGGATCGCCGTTAAGCGTTACATTATTTCTAATAGCCGTTAACCGCATAATAGACAGATGCAAATCACCTATAAAAGCAAGATTATACACACCAGTCAAGTCCCCCAGAGTTAATCGTACAAAATAGCCCTATAGAATGCAAGAATATCAAGTTCCTAGGCATGATCTTTGACCATAAACTCAATTGGAAGCTTCACGTAAGCTACGTCAAAAAGTCATGTCATAAAAGATTAAATCTTTTAAAACCAATAGCATCCAAAGAATGGGGAGCAAATTCCACAATTTTGATTGGGATATATAGGAACCTGATACGATCAAAATTAGATTATGGTTCTATTGTGTACAACTCAGCCAAGAAAACTGTACTGAAGGACTTGGAAATAATACAGAATAGTGCGCTAAGAATTGCGTTAGGAGCATTTTGTATTGTAATCTCTTCAATGTGGAGCTGGCGAACCACCACTTTCACTCAGAAGACAATTTTTAACTCTTCAGTTTGCCTCTTTGGTTATCTCCAATCCAGAAAGACCAGTAGACGCCAACGTTATTGCCAACCGATTCAAAAACTCTTTTCTCACCAGTCCCAACAGCGACCCTCCATTTTAGGAGAGGGTGAACAAAGAATTGTATTCTATTTTTTTTTCGTTAGCTTAGGGTCTTGGGATGTCTTGTTTGGTAGGTAGGCATGATACAGAAAAAAACAAAATATGACTGATAGCGTTACCAATTTCGTCTGCTCTGCGCAGTGACTTTGTGTGGTGACCCAGAAAAAGCTAAATTTGGGTAAAATAGTGTCGAAAATGCATTAAAGATTCCACAATGAAGTTTATATACTTATTAACAATTTCCAGAGATGGTAAAAACCGATTTCTAGTGTTTTTAATAGAATGTAAGACAATATTTGAATCAGACAAATAATTTGAAAGAAAATTCCTTCTACTTATTCAGTTATATCAGAGGGCAACGAGGGAATTTTGCAAAAAAAATTATGTCAGTCGACTCTGTTTGATGATAAAAATTCAACAGAAGTTGTCCCAATATGCGGAAACCTCTAGTAAGGAAGTTACGGGAACTGGAGCGAACAGGGGTTCTGGGTGGGTAACCTCTACTAAGGCATACGCGCACCGATCGACGATACTGGCGATATATGTATATTGTTCTGACAGTGTTGCCACATCTCGAAAACTTCTTTAAATCTCCGACGTAATAAAAATTAACGTGATTTCATGAACTAACTAAGTTATAAGACCTGGATTGAAAAGAAATGCTGGGTGGGTAACCTCTACGAAGGTGGACGTGGATCGATCGAAAGAAGAATAATTTAACCGATCTACCTATGATATTTTATTAAAGAGTTATTTAAAACTGGCATAAATCTAACCTAACATAAACCTAACTTGACCTAACCTCAGCTTACCGAAAATCTTTTTGGACAATAAAATTTAAACATAAACCTAACTTAACCTAACCTTACCGAACATCTTTTCAGACAATAAAAAGATAAACATAAACCTAACTTGACCTAACCTAAGCCTAACCTTACCAAAAATCGTTTTGGACAATAAAAAATTCAATATTTTTGTCAATCTAAATATAATATTTTAAATTAATGAGTAGTTTAAAATTGACCTAAGCCTAATTGATTTATTTTAAAACTCAATAATAGAAATAATTTTACCTAAATATCTATGATTATTTTATAAATAAAATAAAGTAAAGGTTTCCTGGGTATGGTTAACTTCTATAGAAAAAAATTACCAAACGCAGCGACAGTTCAGAAACCTTTGAATGAAATTTTGGCCGGCGCCAAGAAACGAGATTAATCACTCATAGTTTGGACAGAGCAAGCAAATGAAGCCTATGAAGAAATCAAGAAAGCACTTGTCAACGCAACAAAGTTATCACATCCAGCACCTGACATGCCATTATCATTGGCAACTGATGCAAGCAATACTGGATAGGGAGCGGTCCTTCAACAACTAGTAAACGGTAAACAACAACCTCTAGGATTTTTCTCCAGAGCATTTAATAAGGCTCAGGTTAATTATTCTACATATGATAGAGAACTTTTGGCAATCTACGAAGCGATCAAATATATTCGTCCACTTATTGAAGGAAGAGAATTCTGTGTATATACTGACCATAAACCGCTAACCCACGCATTAATACAAAATTCTAAATCAGCCTGTCCACGACGTCTACGTCAGCTACATTTTATCTCACAATTTATAACAAAAATAATTTATCAACCTGGTGGAGATAATCTAGTGGTAGACACATTATCAAGATTATCTGAAATATGTCTCCCTGAGAACCTTCATCTGTTGGCCAAAGCACAAGAGGAAGGTGATAAAATAATCAAACAATTAAATCAACGGAAAAATATTAAACTTCAGAAAATAACAATACCAGGAACAGAAATATGTCTATGGTATGAAACATCAACAAATTCAACGAGGCCATATTTACCAAAACAATTTCGACTACCAACCTTCCAAAAATTCCATAATTTAAGTCGTCCTGGTATTCGAGCAACAAACAACATAACAAACGTTATTTCTGGCCAAACATGAACAAGGATATAGGAAATTGGTCTAGATGTTGTGTTCCCAGCCAGACTTCAAAGATAAATAGGCATACCATCACTCCACGAGGCACCTATGATAGATAGGAACACACATTGGCCTGAAGTAGTTCCACTCAGCAATATAGAAGATCCTACAATTGCTGTAGCATTTTATAAGCACTGGGTAGCACGATTCGGAGTTCCTGCAAAAATTACTACAGATCAAGGAAGAGTTCGAATCGGAACTATTTAAAAAATTAACATCATTACTCGGTATCACTAGAATCAAAGCAACACCATACCATCCTCAAAGTAATGGATGTATTGAAATATGGCATCGTTCATTAAAAGCATCTCTAACAGCTCAGATTCAAGAAACTAAGAGTTGGACTGAAAGTTTACCTACTGTATTATTGGGATTAAGAGCAGTACTTAGACAGGACGAGGATGCTAGTACAGCCGAGCTACTTTATGGGCAACCATTAAGACTCCCAGGAGATATATTCACTTCAAGCTCCAATAATATAGAGTCTGATGAAGTTTTGCGACGCCTGAAACAAGAAATGACAAGTTTTAGATAAACAAAAGACAAATCTTTTGTGAGTAAAGACCTATCTACATGCACTCACATTTTTCTGAGAGATGATATATCAAAAAACGGATTAAGGCAAGCGTATTTGGGACCATATAAAGTTCTGGACTGAGATAACAAAACTATAAAGATACTTACAAATGATCGTGAGGTCAGAATCTCATTAGATAGAGTAAAGCCAGCATATTTATTTTCTGACTCAAGTCAAACAGATTTTTCAAATTCAAAAACAAAATTTTGCATAATCATGGCAACGAGGAACCTAGTAAAAGAAAAATAAAACGACCAGTTCGTTTCTTGGATACAATCAAATAAAAAAGTATGTATAACGTCTATTAATCACCAAAATTGATCAGTTCAAAAAAGTGATCAAACCAGAATGGACCTACCATGGAAATTGCAGGAGGTACAAGGGTAACTAGCTCTGACAGTAATTTCCATATAGAAGATGAAATCCGGTTTCGTGAAGCTTGCTCCGTCAGGTGAGTCGAATTTAAAATATATTTATGTTGGTGTATGCCAGTTCAATATATTTAAAAAATATATTGAATAATTTGGTTCCCAGTCTGTACCCTACTTATTATAATAAATATATGTATATACATGCTCTGATAGGCTAAGGTTCGGTTTAGCGCCAACGGAAATTTGTAACAAATTATATGTCAATCGACTCGGTTTAATGGGAAAAATTCAATAAAAGTAGTCCCAAGGCGCGGAAACCTCCAATAACAAAGTTACGGTACCGGAAGCGATCAGGGGTGCTGGGTGGGGAAGACGTCCATTTTGAAGTTTTTTTAGCATATAGTGGTACAAAAGCTTTTTAGAAAGTGGTTACAAAATGAAAATTAACGCGATCTCTCAAACTAAGAAACCTGGTGCGAATAGGGGTGCTGGGTGGGTTAACCTTCATGAAGGCGGACGCGAATCTATCGACGATACTGGCCATATACGTATGCATATTTATCTCACAGTGCTGCCACATCTCCTAAATTTCTTTAAATCGCCGACGCAATTAACTAACTTAAATTAACTAAGTTACGGGACCTGGAGCGAACAGGAGTGCTGGGTGGGTAACCTCGACGTATGAATATTTTTCTGACAGTGTTGCCACATCTCAAAATTTACTTTAAATTTCCTACCTGACATAAAGTTAGGTTTAAGTTTATTTTTTTCATTTTTCAAAAAGATTTTCGGTAAGGTTAGGTTTGGGTTAGGTCAAGTTAGGTTTATACTTATTTTATTGCCCAAAAGATTTTCCGTAATGTTGGGCTTAGGCTAGGTCAAGTTAGGTTTATGTTTAATTTTTTATTGCCCAACAAAATTTTCGGTAAGGTTAGGTTAAGTAATGTTTATGTTAGGTTAGGCTTAGGTCAATTCTAAATAATTCTTTAATAAAATATCATAGGTAGATCGGTTAAATTATAATTGATTTTTTCGTCATAAAGGTCTTTCGGTAAGGTTTATATTAGGGTAAGCTCAATTTTATATAAAATAATCATAGATATTTTATATATTTATTATTTCTATTATTGAGTTTTAGAAAAAATCAATTAGGCTTAGGTCAATTTTAAACTACTCATTAATTTACAATATATTATATTTAGATTGACAAAAATATTGAATTTTTTATTGTCCAAAACGATTTTTGGTAAGGTTAGGCTTAGGTTAGGTCAAGTTAGGTTTATATTTAATTTTCTATTGTCCAAAAAGATTTTTGGTAAAGTTAGGTTTAGGTTAGGTCAAGTTAGGTTTATGTTTATCTTTTTATTGTCTGAAAAGATGTTTGGTAAGGTTAGGTTAAGTTAGGTTTATGTTTAAATTTTTATTGTCCAAAAAGATTTTCGGTAAGTTGAGGTTAGGTCAAGTTAGGTTTATGTTAGGTTAGATTTATGCCAGTTTTAAATAACTCTTTAATAAAATATCATAGGTAGATCGGTTAAATTATTCTTCTTTCGATCGATCCGCGTCCACCTTCGTAGAGGTTACCCACCCAGCATTTCTTTTCAATCCAGGTCTTATAACTTAGTTAATTCATGAAATCACGTTAATTTTTATTACGTCGGAGATTTAAAGAAGTTTTCGAGATGTGGCAACACTGTCAGAACAATATACATATATCGCCAGTATCGTCGATCGGTCCGCGTATGCCTTAGTAGAGGTTACCCACCCAGAACCCCTGTTCGCTCCAGTTCCCGTAACTTCCTTACTAGAGGTTTCCGCATATTGGGACAACTTCTGTTGAATTTTTATCATCAAACAGAGTCGACTGACATAATTTTTTTCTGCAAAATTCCCTCGTTGCCCTCTGATATACCTGAATAAGTAGAAGGATTTTTTTTTCAAATTATTTGTCTGATTCAAATATTGTCGTACATTCTATTAACAACACTAGAAATCGGTTTTTACCGTCTCTGGAAATTGTTAATAAGTATATAAACTTCATTGTGGAATCTTTAATGCATTTTCGACACTATTTTACCCAAATTTAGCTTTTTCTGGGTCACCACACAAAGTCACTGCGCAGAGCAGACGAAATTGGTAACGCTATCAGTCATATTTTGTTTTTTTCTGTATCATGTCTACCTACCAAACAAGACATCCCAAGACCCTAAGCTAACGAAAAAAAATAGAATACAATTCTTTGCTCACCCTCTCCTAGAATGGAGGGTCGCTGTTGGGACTGGTGAGAAAAGAGTTTTTGAATCGGTTGGCAATAACGTTGGCGTCTACTGGTCTTTCTGGATTTAAGATAACCAAAGAGGCAAACTGAAGAGTTAAAAATTGTCTTCTGAGTGATAGTGGTGGTTCGCCAGCTCCACATTGAAGAGATTACAATACAAAATGCTCCTAACGCAATTCTTAGGGCACTATTCTGTATTATTTCCAAGTCCTTCAGTACAGTTTTCTTGGCTGAGTTGTACACAATAGAACCATAATCTAATTTTGATCGTATCAGGGTCCTATATATCCCAATCAAAATTGTGGAATTTGCTCCCCATTCTTTGGATGCTATTGGTTTTAAAAGATTTAATCTTTTATGACATGACTTTTTGACGTAGCTTACGTGAAGCTTCCAATTGAGTTTATGGTCAAAGATTATGCCTAGGAACTTGATATTCTTGCTTTCTATAGGGCTATTTTGTACGATTAACTCTGGGGGACTTGACTGGTGTGTATAATCTTGATTTTATAGGTGATTTACATCTGTCTATTATGCGGTTAACGGCTATTAGAAATAATGTAACGCTTAACGGCGATCCCTGTGGTATTCCATTATCCTGATTTCTTGGTTCAAAGAGGTATCCATTTACGGTACGGTAACAAAGGCCAAAATATTTCCCTTTATGGACCAATTCTCTAATGTTTTCAGAATATCATATCGCCAGACAGTATCGTAAGCTCTTGTTACGTCAAAGAAAATAGCTATACATTCCTGTTTGTTTAAGAACGCTTCATGTATATCTGATTCTAGATCACTAGGTTATCTGCAGTGCAACGGTTTCTTCGGAAGCCATTCTCTTCTAGAATAAGAAGGTTTTTTGTTCCAGTGTCCACATTATCCTTCTGCTGATGATTTTCACCATAATTTTACACATCATTTTTTGTAATACTAGAATAAGAAACCAACTCAAAGAAACTATACACATCAGTGTCCAAGGGATAGATATTGAATTAGTCAACAGCATCAAATCACTTGGTGCTATACTCGATGAGAACCTAAAATTCCGAGAGTATGTAAATAAAATTGTTCAGAAGTCATATACATCATTGAAACTCCTTTATAGTAGCCGGCACATACTAGAGCAGTCCATTAAAAAATCCCTGAGTGAATCACGTGTTATGAGTATTGTTGGTTATTGTGATTTAGTTTACTATCCATTTCTTGATGTAGTTTCAAAAAATAGAATTCAAAAAATTCAAAATTCATGCTGTCGTTTCATATTCAATTTGAGAAAGTATGATTCTGTTTCAATACGAATTAAAGAACTTGGCTGGCTCAAAATCCAATCGCTTATTGAATTTCGATACGCTGTTTTTCTTCATCGACTTCTTGTTTCTCACAGTCCAATATATTTGAAAAATAAATTGGTCGTAAGGAGATCTATCCACTCCATCAACATACGTAGAAAAAATTTACTTACGATGCCTCAACATTCGACTTCTATTTCAGTGCTCTTTCACATTTAGATCAGTGGTATGGTATAATCAAGTTACAGATAAGCTCAAACATCTGCCCATTGGCAAGTTCAAAATTACACTTAGACATGTTCTAGTCGGAAAATATTTCTACTTGCTTAATTATCTTCTTTTGTATCTTTAGGTTAATTTAGATTAGTTTTAGGTTAATTTGGGTTAAATGTAAGAATAGCACTGTGCTAAATTTCGCCCATCAATAAAGAAATTATTATTATTATTATTATTATTATAAAGCATGTTAATGAAATCGGTCTGTAAGATTCCGGTAGAATTTTCGATTTACCACCTTTATGTATTGGTATAATTATAGACTCTCGCCAAGCTTTTGGGAAAACGTTAGTAGACCATATTTTTTTGTAGATGGATAGTAGTACTTCCTTGGCATTCTGTGGTAGCTTTTGCAGAAATATTACTGGAATATTATCCGGTCTTGGTGAGGCTTTTTTGGTGCTGTTGAGAGATTCATTGAACTCAATCATCGAAATAGCTGCATTTAAAGGGTTTTCAGGTTGTACCTCGACTGATATGGCTGATGATTCTTGGGCAAGTTTTCTTTTTATGAAGTCTGGATGATAATTACTATTCTGAGAGTGCTGGTAGTAAGTGGAGGCTAGTGCTTCACTTATTTCCTAAGAAGAAATGAGATCTTTATTTTGGAAAGTTAATTTGGTTATGTTTTTGGTGTTATATTCTCCTGATATTTTTTTCACTTTGTTCCAGACGATGTCTGTCGGGGTAGATGGGTTGATGCTCGATACAAATTGGATCCATGATTCTCGGCGACTCTTTTTAAGAGTATATCTAGCTTTGCTCTCAATCGTTTGAATTCGATGAGGTTTTCTTCTGTCCTATGTCTTTTGAATCTGTTGAAAGCATGTTTTGACTGTCTGATGGCTTCTTCGCATTGGGTGACCGCCATGGTATAGGTTTATATTTTTTTGGTGCTAAGGGATCGATGGAAATTTTATGAGTAATCCTTGTGTCCAAGGCTTCTATTTTCCTCCAATTTGTAGTCGGATTATGTTCGGACGACGACATGTTTTCCGTAAATAGTATTGGGAAGTGTTCGCTGCCGTAGAGGTCTGTGAGAACTTCCTAATTTAGTGATATCCCTAGGGCTGGATAACAGAAAGTTAAGCCGACTGCTGTGGATTCTCCAATGTGGGTGGCGTATCGAGAGTTCTGACCGTTGTTCATTATATTGAGGCTGGACTCATTAATTATTTTCTCAATCTTACGACCCATCGGTGTAATTTTCTTTGGATTGGATTGTGGGCATTGAAGTCAACCAAAATTATTCTAGGTGTTGATATTTGGCTTATTATATCTGTTCGTTAAGAGGGATATAGATGTTACATATGGAGAGTTTCCTGTAACCGTTTATAGTCACTGCCAAAGCTTCTAAGCCTGTTCTCAATGGAATATGTTGAGACTCCACGTTATTTGAAACATAAATGGCTACACCTCCTGCTGTCTGAGGTTAAGAAAAGTATACTTCCACACAAAGACTTACCAAAGAGCAGAAAACACCAAGTGATGTTGATCCATCTACGAATAGGTCATACAAGGTTAACACAATGAATCATATACTCTGTGACTGCCCATTTTACTGCCAAGAGTGAATACATCACCACATCCCGGAAATACTGAAGGACATCTTGAGGAAAGCAAGGAACAACAATGTAGTGATTTCCTTTTTTAATTATATAAAGATTTCAAAACGTTTATAACACTCTATCTGAATTTTAGTATATAGTATAAAAAAACGAATACATACAGATGTATATAAACGAATGGTCACAAGGTTACCGTAACACGTCATCGTGCCATGGCTATGCTCAGCCCACCAGAGCAATGTCTCATTATCTCGTTTTTCTTTGTATTATGAATTCTACCCAACAATATGTCTGGAGAATGGCTCGGTTGGATGAAAATAGCTATCGGTGCTAGATAGCTTTAGAAATAAAATGATCTGGCGCTAAGATAGCTAGTGCTCTAGTCCAAAAAACAAAAAAATGTTCGCACCGATAGAAGCAAAATAGATTTTTGATAACTTACAGGCTGATATCTTCGTGTGGTCAATTTTTTTAGGCAGGGCCAGGTTTACTAAGTTTTTTCTTCTAAAACGGTAAATACTGAACGTCGTTGCAAATAATTAATTCGTCTTTTCGGTAGCTCAGCTATTGAACATAGGTACTGCCTAAAACCAAACGTTTTGAAATTCAGGAACTTTGTATAATATTTTTGAGAACAAAGAGATCATTAAAGTTAAAGAAATATTATTTTTTTTAGAAAAGTAAGGTAAAGAACTGTTTTATATGTGTGTTTATTTAGGTATGTATATTTACATATTATTATGTATTCATTTAAGTGGGCAATATTTATAACGATCTGATGTGGAAACACCTATAAAGAACGGTCGTTTCTCAGGGGATCTTGCTGAATCAATAAGAACCAAGCACCCTATCAAACAAAACTGCTCCAGCATACGGAATAAATAGATTGTGTGAATTAATATGAAAAGCCACGGCCCCATTTTAAGGATATTTTTGTTTTATTATATAACTAGCTTTTGCCGGCTACTTCGTGCGCGTGTAAAACTGCATTCAATTCCATGCGGTAACTTTTACAGAGAGACCGACGTGGTAAAATGGAACCTATATTCTAAGTTAGACTTCTAGCAATACATCGGTGAAAATTGCATTCAATTCTATAAAGTAGTATTTGCGTGATACGTGTAAAAGCATACAGCAAGACAGACAAACGCAATAATAAATGTAGCCTATACTTTAAGTTAAAACTCTAGTAATACATCGGTTAAAACTGCATTTAATTTCATGCAGTAGTTTTTCCGTGATGCGCGTACTAACACACAGATATACAGACAAGAATTCTAAAAAATGTTGTTTTGGCTTCTGTTGCTCTAATAGAGGCCCCTATATATGTTTTCGAATATCTTCAATGTACAGACATCGACCTGTTACCATTTTATTTTAAGTACACTGTGGGCAAAATTCATTTGGCTACTACTGCTTGAACAGCCTTCTTATAAGAATGACACTACAGGGCCGGATCAAGGGCTTAATTTATATTGCAGTGCTATTTTTGTCGTTGCATTTATAAGTGGCTGTGATTAGTAAGTAAGTTTTGAGCTCAATGAATTTTTGTGAAGTACATTTATTTTTATTAATAAATAATCTTTACTGTAAATAATAAATGTTTGAAAATGTTTTACTTTTTATTGTATATTTACGTTTGTTATAATACTGACATTATGACGCCCTGCAGTTGGCATTGCTTTATGCAGCCTCCTAAGAAAAATGGAAAAAAAGGAATATTTTTAATTTCGTTTGTATTATTTTATTCTTATTTAGTGTGCCGACGTTTAACGGTCAGATTGAGTTCAAAACATGTTTACTAATCACAGCTGCTTATTATTGCAACAACAAAAATAGCACTGCAATATAAATTAAGCCCTAGATCCGGCCATGTAGTGTCATCCTTATACTAAAAACAGAAGCCGTTCAAGAATTGACGAATTCGTACTGTGTCCAAATTTTATTGAAGTCGGCTTGGAAACAAAAAAAAAATAATTAAAATTTGTTCCTACTTAATTTTGCTCACAGTGTATATGTAGGTATAGATGTATATATTATGTGTGTATATGTATACGTATACGTATTTTTTTTGTAAAGAAGGGGGAGATGCCTTTTGCACCATAGATACAAGTGTCCGTGTGTCGGACTCGCACGGACTAAAACCCTAATCTCCTTGCTTCTGCTCCCTAGTTCCCCGCGAGACAGCCGTCAGGCATTACTTCACCTGGGGGAGAATCTAGCTATAGCTCCTCCTTCAGGTAGGCGAAGCCATGGCTTCTTTCCTTCTAGGTTTCATTTTTCTTTGCCCGCTCTCTTTCTATGCGACGGAGTTCCTGAAGGACTTCCCAGGCTGCCCTTGATGACAGCATGAGAGAGAGAGAGAAATGCTTTATTGTCGAAAAAATATAAATTTTGTAGACAAAGCAAAATAAAAATATCAAAATCAAACACTACAAAACAAAACAAAGGCAAAACTAAAAATTAAATTAAAATTAAATAAATTTATATAATATAAAACAAAAATATAAAAATATAAAGATGTAAAAATATAAGATAGTAAGTATCAGAATGAAACCTACAGCTGTATATTCGGTTAGAAAGTAAGTTAACATACAGCTGTAAATTCAGTCAGAAGGTAAACACTAACTAAATCACAAAACAAAAACAAATTTTGTACAAACAATAAACCAGTGCGTGAGCTGAGCAGAAACGTGCCTTAGTGAAAGAAGTCGTTAACTGCATAAAAGGCATTATCCTAGGTAGTAGGTATTTAATTGAATCTGGGATAAGCCGTTATAGATTTAATTTTGTGTGACAGATGATTTTACATTACAAAAGACCCTTAGGATATCAAAAATCAAATAATATTCACTAAACCAGTGGGCTCTTATCAATGATTCTGGCTGTATGTTCAAGAACGGTCTTCCAGATACTGCGTAATCTGTTGAAACGAGGGCACACAAAAAATTACGTGCTCAGCATCGTCCGTAACTCCGGGACATGACGCATAAAGCATCTTGAGACACTGTGCGATAGGCGCTGGTGACTCTCAGAGCACTCAGTCGGTATACTCGAGCGACGTTCCCCCGTGTTTCCTTTGTTTTGAGGCGTTGGCCCAGATGAGAATTTCATACGTGAGTACTGACGTGACTACTGACAACAGTAATGCTCTCTTCCTCTGCTTCGGGCCTCCGATGTTTGGCATCAGCTATGATAAAGTCGCTCTGACTATTGACGCTTTTGCCCCTACGTGGTCTGCCTGCTGCTTAAAGTTGAGTAGGGCATCGATCATCACTCCCAGATACCGAAGAAACGGTTGAGGTGTGATTTCATGGACTCCAACTTGCAGTGTGACGGTCTCCACTTGCTTCCTACTAGTAATAAGCACTGCCTCAGTCTTGTGTTCCGCCAGTTTCAGACCAAGTGTGTCCATCCACTGGCTGATCTTCTTGAAGGTAGTGTCGAAAGCAAAAATTTATCTCTTCGAGATACTTTGCAACGACCACCACAGCCACGTCATCAGCATATGCTTCGTGGCAATACCAGTTTCAGCAGCCCATCGTACATGACGTTCCACAAGAAAGGACCTAGAACTGAAACCTGTGGTACTCCCCTAGTGACTCCCTATTATTTCTGGTCGGTCCCTGTATCGTATCTCAGAATTCTATTAGAGAAGTAGCTTGCTACCATCCTCCGCAGGTGTCCTGGTACGTTCATCTCAAAAAGAGCAAGACTTAAAGACTTTCGCAAGACCTTATAAATGGAAGAAGATAGGAAAATGGTACCAAGTAATGCAATACAGGTGATACAACTTCCACTAAGACTTCCTCAATTCTGGGAAGAAGATCCGTCCCTATGGTTCACTCAAGTTGAGATGATTTTGCCGACAATAACGTGGTACACCAAATAAAGAAATTTAATTTGGTAGCAAGCCAACTACCTTATAAAATACTGAGCCAAGTCTCAGGATTGATTAAAGAACCAGGTGACAACCCATACGACGCTCTAAAGGAACGTTTGACAACTATATTTAGTCAGAGCCAGGAGAAGAAATTATTAACACTGTTGGAGGAAACACAATTAGGTGATTCGAAACCCTCACAGCTCCTTCGAACAATGCAAAATCTGAGAATAGAGAATTAAATTTGTCAAGTCAAGGCAATAATAAATTTTAAGAAGCCAACTAATAAGTCTGAATTAAGACGTTTCCTGGGTATGGTTAACTTCTATAGAAAAAATTACCAAACGCAGCGACAGTTCAGAAACCTTTGAATGAAATTTTGGCCGTCGCCAAGAAAAGAGATAAATCACTCATAGTTTGGACAGAGCAAGCAAATGAAGCCTTTGAAGAAACCAAGAAAGACTATCGCGTAACAGCCAAAATGGGTAACTTTGTTAAATAAATTTCCACCAATAGCTAAGCAGATAAGCAGTATAAAAGGCGTGCTGCTTCGCATTAAAATTCAGTCAGTTTCTTCGACTCATTCCGAAAACATCTCTTGTCAGCTTCTGCAGGTTTTCCATATATACCGAGAGTTTTATTTCACTACTAGTCTTGCTACCAGTCTAAATTCCCTCACGCTAATTTTAACTTTCAGGGCTTACTTGGGCTGGTTCCCCAAGTAGTCGCCTCTCTTACACTCCTACTTCCTTCAGGGCTTACTTGGGCTTGTTCCCCAAGTAGTCGACACTAGTTAATAAGGCTGGTTCCCTTACTCACGCACATCTTTTACCTAACTAGCTTTTAACCTCTGTACCTGGAGGACTTCTTCTTAGTGAATACGCGAAATTATTGTCGAGACCTTCTGTGTAGGACTGATACTCCATTAACTTGAGTATATTCAACTATTATTTGACAGTTGATACACCACCACTCGACAATTGGTGACCCCGACGTGATAAAAGTCCGACGTGATAAAAGCTCGACGTGATAAAAGCTCGACGTGATAAAAGCCCGACGTGATAAAAGCTCGACGTTATCAAAGCACGACGTGATACAGAGACCGACCGGATTCAAAGCGTGAATAATACTACTGTCGTAACCAGCTACTGACAAGACTTAAAGACTTTCGAAAGACTTTATAAATGGAAGAAGATAGGGAAATGGAACCAAGTAATGCAATACAGGCGATACAACTTCCACTAAGACTTCCTCAATTCTGGGAAGAAGATCCGTTCCCATGGTTCACTCAAGTTGAGATGATTTTGCCGCCAATAACGTGGTACACCAAGTAAAGAAATTTAATTTGGTAGTAAGCCAACTACCTTATAAAATACTGAGCCAAGTC
The DNA here is from genome assembly GCA_958507055.1 of Crioceris asparagi. Lineage (NCBI taxonomy): Eukaryota > Metazoa > Arthropoda > Insecta > Coleoptera > Chrysomelidae > Crioceris > Crioceris asparagi. The sequence goes on from OY293829.1 coordinate 43,505,198, forward strand.
TCAGGATTGATTAAAGAACCAGGTGACAACCCATACGACGCTCTAAAGGAACGTTTGACAGCTATATTTAGTCAGAGCCAGGAGAAGAAATTATTAACACTGTTGGAGGAAACACAATTAGGTGATTCGAAACCCTCACAGCTCCTTCGAACAATGCAAAATCTGGCTGGCAATAATGCATCAATACAAATTATTAGAACAGTATGGCTTAGAGCGTTACCTCAGCGAGTTAGGGCCATTCTAGCTGCTTTCACTAGCGATGATTTAGAACAAATGGCAAATATCGCCGATGAAATTTTGGAAACTCATTGTCAAAATCCTTCAGTTGCAGCTACTTCTTCTTCTTCTTTCTCCGATGGGATGAAAGAAATTATTAATCAACTGCAGAACCTAAAACATGAAATAGAAGAACTTAAACATAGATCTCGTGATAGAGGTAGAAAAGGGTCAAGATCCCGAACTCCATCACGAGAAAGAAAGCCTTATTGCTACTATCATTATAGATTTAAAGAAGAAGCAACCAAATGCGTCCAACCATGTAATTGGAACGCAAATAAATCCAAATTGAATCAGGAAAACTAACCTCGGCGGTGGACAAATCAACGGATAATACGATGTCCACCGCCGCAATGTCAGCCCAGAGATTATTTATTACTGATCGAGATACTGGTGAAAATTACCTTATAGATTCTGGCGCTTCAATTTCCGTATTACCAAAAAAATGCAGTAAACCGAAACCAAACACAAATTATAATCTATATGCTGCCAATGGTTCTCCAATACCCACCTATGGAATTGAACATAGATAATTAAATTTGGGAACAAGGAGACCTTATCCATGGAATTTTGTGATAGCAAATGTATCACATCCAATAATAGGGGCAGACTTTTTATATCACCATAATCTTTTGGTGGATATTAGACATCGACAATTGATTGATCAAGTTACTAAAGTGGGAGTCATTGGTCGTGTCCGTTCGATTTATGCCGAAAAAATAGATACTATTCCCAAAGGAAAGAATTATCAAGAAATACTAAGGAAGTATCCTGATATAACTAGACCGACAGTCATTGGCAAACCGTCAGATTCTGCAATTGAGCATTATATTGAAGCAGATGGAGCTCCAATAAGTTGCAGAGCAAGAAGACTCCCCTTAAACAAATATGCAGCTGTTAAAGAAGAATTTCGTCGAAGAAGAATGATGGAAACAGGAATTTGTAGACCAAGTCCTTGGGCCAGTCCGCTACATGTAGTAACTAAAAAAGATGGTAGCCTTAGACCATGTGCCTAACCTTCATGATTTCACTAATCAACTATTTGGCACAATAGCCGAAGAGGATATTCAGAAAACAGCAATAATCAGGCCATTCGGACTTTTTGAATTCCTTAGAATGACATTTGGTTTAAGGAACGCTGCACAAACTGTTTCAATATAATGCTTAATTGCAGAATCTGGCGGTTTGCCAATGACTGTCGGTCTAGTTATATCAGGATACTTCCTTAGTATTTCTTGATAATTATTTCCTTTGGGAATAGTATCTATTTTTTTGGCATAAATCGAACTGACATGACCAATGACTCCCAATTTAGTAACTTGATCAATCAATTGTCGATGTCTAATATCCACCAAAAGATTATTGTGAAATAAAAAATCTGCCCCTATTATTGGATGTGATACATTTGCTATCAAAAAATCCCATGGATAAGGTCTCCTTGTTCCCAAATTTAATTCTCTATGTTCAATTCCATAGGTGGGTATTGGAGAACCATTGGCAGCATATAGATTATAATTTGTGTTTGGTTTCCGTTTACTGCATTTATTTGGTAATACGGAAATTGAAGCGCCAGAATCTATAAGGTAATTTCCACCAGTATCTCGATCAGTAATAAATAATCTCTGGGCTGACATTGCGGCGGTGGACATCGTATTATCCGTTGATTTGTTCACCGCCGAGGTTAGTTTTCCTGATTCAATTTGGATTTATTTGCGTTCCAATTACATGGTTGGACGCATTTGGTTGCTTCTTCTTTAAATCTATAATGATAGTAGCAATAAGGCTTTCTTCCTCGTGATGGAGTTCGGGATCTTGACCCTTTTCTACCTCTATCACGAGATCTATGTTTAAGTTCTTCTATTTCATGTTTTAGGTTCTGCAGTTGATTAATAATTTCTTTCATCCCATCGGAGAAAGAAGAAGAAGAAGTAGCTGCAACTGAAGGATTTTGACAATGAGTTTCCAAAATTTTATCGGCGATATTTGCCATTTGTTCTAAATCATCGCTAGTGAAAGCAGCTAGAATGGCCCTAACTCGCTGAGGTAACGCTCTAAGCCATACTGTTCTAATAATTTGTATTGATGCATTATTGCCAGCCAGATTTTGCATTGTTCGAAGGAGCTGTGAGGGTTTCGAATCACCTAATTGTGTTTCCTCCAACAGTGTTAATAATTTCTTCTCCTGGCTCTGACTAAATATAGTTGTCAAACGTTCCTTTAGAGCGTCGTATGGGTTGTCACCTGGTTCTTTAATCAATCCTGAGACTTGGCTCAGTATTTTATAAGGTAGTTGGCTTGCTACCAAATTAAATTTCTTTATTTGGTGTACCACGTTATTGTCGGCAAAATCATCTCAACTTGAGTGAACCATAGGGACGGATCTTCTTCCCAGAATTGAGGAAGTCTTAGTGGAAGTTGTATCGCCTGTATTGCATTACTTGGTTCCATTTCCCTATCTTCTTCCATATATAAAGTCTTGCGAAAGTCTTTAAGTCTTGTCAGTAGCTGGTTACGACAGTAGTATTATTCACACTTTGAATCCGGTCGGTCTCAGTATCAAGTCGAGCTTTGATCACGTCGAGCTTTTATCACGTCGGGCTTTTATCACGTCGAGCTTTTATCACGTCGAACTTTTATCACGTCGGACTTTTATCACGTCGGGGTCACCAATTGTCGAGTGGTGGTGTATCAACTGTCAAATAATAGTTGAATATACTCAAGTTAATGGAGTATCAGTCCTACACAGAAGGTCTCGACAATAATTTCGCGTATTCACTAAGAAGAAGTCCTCCAGGTACAGAGGTTAAAAGCTAGTTAGGTAAAAGATGTGCGTGAGTAAGGGAACCGCCTTATTAACTAGTGTCGACTACTTGGGGAACAAGCCCAAGTAAGCCCTGAAGGAAGTAGGAGTGTAAGAGAGGCGACAAGCCTTTCTTACTAGAGTCAACTACTTGGGGAACCAGCCCAAGTAAGCCCTGAAATATTAGAGTCGACTACTTGGGGAACAAGCCCAAGTAAGCCCTGAAAGTTAAAATTAGCATGAGGGAATTTAGACTGGTAGCAAGACTAGAAGTGAAATAAAACTCTCGGTATATATGGAAAACCTGCAGAAGCTGACAAGAGATGTTTTCGGAATGAGTCGAAGAAACTGACTGAATTTTAATGCGAAGCAGCACGCCTTTTATACTGCTTATCTGCTTAGCTATTGGTGGAAATTTATTTATCAAAGTTACCCTTTTTGGTTGTTATGCGATAGTCTTTCTTGGTTTCTTCAAAGGCTTCATTTGCTTGCTCTGTCCAAATTATGAGTGATTTATCTCTTTTCTTGGCGCCGGCCAAAATTTCATTCAAAGGTTTCTGAACTGTCGCTGCGTTTGTTAAATTTTTTCTATAGAGGTTAACCATACCCAGGAAACGTCTTAATTCAGACTTATTAGTTGGCTTCTTAAAATTTATTATTGCCTTGACTTTATCGTCTAAAGGAGTGATACCATCTGGGGAAACATTATAACCGAGGAATTGAACTGAAGGTTGCCCTAGGTTGCATTTAGCTAAATTTAGGGTCAATCTATTATCATTTAGACGTTTGAGTAATTCATTTAGATGCTCCTCGTGTTGTTGTTTGCTATGTGAGGCTATCAATATGTCGTCCAAGTAGACAAAAACATATCGAAGATCTCTAAATAAATGATCCATGAAACATTGAAAAGTTTGTGCAGCGTTCCTTAAACCAAATGTCATTCTAAGGAACTCAAAAAGTCCGAATGGCATAATTATTGCTGTTTTCTGAATATCCACTTCGGCTATTGGAATATGAAAATAAGCCTTATTATTGTCCAAGGTGGAATATACCTTTGTGCCAAATAGTTGATTAGTGAAATCATGAAGGTTAGGCACTCCGTATCTATCTGGCTTGTTGCAAGAGTTTAATAACCGGTAATCTCCACATGGTCTAAGGCTACCATCTTTTTTAGTTACTACATGTAACGGCTGGCCCAAGGACTCTTTGATGGTCTACAAATTCCTGCTTCCATCATTTGGCAAAATTCTTCTTTAACAGCTGCATATATGTTTAAGGGCAGTCTTCTTGCTCTGCAACTTATTGGAGCTCCATCTGTTTCAATATAATGCTTAACTGCAGAATCTGGCGGTTTGTCAATGACTGTCGGTCTAGTTATATCAGGATACTTCCTTAGTATTTCTTGATAATTATTTCCTTTGGGAATAGTATCTATTTTTTTGGCATAAATCGAACTGACATGACCAATGACTCCCAATTTAGTAACTTGATCAATCAATTGTCGATGTCTAATATCCACCAAAAGATTATGGTGATATAAGAAATCTGCCCCTATTATTGGATGTGATACATTTGCTATTACAAAATCCCATGGATAAGGTCTCCTTGTTCCCAAATTTAATTCTCTATGTTCAATTCCATAGGTGGGTATTGGAGAACCATTGGCAGCATATAGATTATAATTTGTGTTTGGTTGCCATTTACTGCATTTATTTGGTAATACGGAAATTGAAGCGCCAGGATCTATAAGGTAATTTTCACCAGTATCTCGATTACTAATAAATAATCTCTGGGCTGACATTGCGGCGGTAGACATCGTATTATCCGTTGATTTGTCCACCGCCGAGGTTAGTTTTCCTGATTCAATTTGGATTTATTTGCGTTCCAATTACATGGTTGGACGCATTTGGTTACTTTTTCTTTAAATCTATAATGATAGTAGCAATAAGGCTTTCTTCCTCGTGATGGAGTTCGGGATCTTGACCCTTTTCTACCTCTATCACGAGATCTATGTTTAAGTTCTTCTATTTCATGTTTTAGATTCTGCAGTTGATATGTAGGTATAGATGTATATATTATGTGTGTATATGTATACGTATACGTATTTTTTTTGTAAAGAAGGGGGAAATGCCTTTTGCACCATAGATACAAGTGTCCGTGTGTCGGACTCGCACGGACTAAAACCCTAATCTCCTTGCTTCTGCTCCCTAGTTCCCCGCGAGACAGCCGTCAGGCATTACTTCACCTGGGGGAGAATCTAGCTATAGCTCCTCCTTCAGGTAGGCGAAGCCATGGCTTCTTTCCTTCTAGGTTTCATTTTTCTTTGCCCGCTCTCTTTCTATGCGACGGAGTTCCTGAAGGACTTCCCAGGCTGCCCTTGATGACAGCATGAGAGAGAGAGAGAAATGCTTTATTGTCGAAAAAATATAAATTTTGTAGACAAAGCAAAATAAAAATATCAAAATCAAACACTACAAAACAAAACAAAGGCAAAACTAAAAATTAAATTAAAATTAAATAAATTTATATAATATAAAACAAAAATATAAAAATATAAAGATGTAAAAATATAAGATAGTAAGTATCAGAATGAAACCTACAGCTGTATATTCGGTTAGAAAGTAAGTTAACATACAGCTGTAAATTCAGTCAGAAGGTAAACACTAACTAAATCACAAAACAAAAACAAATTTTGTACAAACAATAAACCAGTGCGTGAGCTGAGCAGAAACGTGCCTTAGTGAAAGAAGTCGTTAACTGCATAAAAGGCATTATCCTAGGTAGTAGGTATTTAATTGAATCTGGGATAAGCCGTTATAGATTTAATTTTGTGTGACAGATGATTTTACATTACAAAAGACCCTTAGGATATCAAAAATCAAATAATATTCACTAAACCAGTGGGCTCTTATCAATGATTCTGGCTGTATGTTCAAGAACGGTCTTCCAGATACTGCGTAATCTGTTGAAACGAGGGCACACAAAAAATTACGTGCTCAGCATCGTCCGTAACTCCGGGACATGACGCATAAAGCATCTTGAGACACTGTGCGATAGGCGCTGGTGACTCTCAGAGCACTCAGTCGGTATACTCGAGCGACGTTCCCCCGTGTTTCCTTTGTTTTGAGGCGTTGGCCCAGATGAGAATTTCATACGTGAGTACTGACGTGACTACTGACAACAGTAATGCTCTCTTCCTCTGCTTCGGGCCTCCGATGTTTGGCATCAGCTATGATAAAGTCGCTCTGACTATTGACGCTTTTGCCCCTACGTGGTCTGCCTGCTGCTTAAAGTTGAGTAGGGCATCGATCATCACTCCCAGATACCGAAGAAACGGTTGAGGTGTGATTTCATGGACTCCAACTTGCAGTGTGACGGTCTCCACTTGCTTCCTACTAGTAATAAGCACTGCCTCAGTCTTGTGTTCCGCCAGTTTCAGACCAAGTGTGTCCATCCACTGGCTGATCTTCTTGAAGGTAGTGTCGAAAGCAAAAATTTATCTCTTCGAGATACTTTGCAACGACCACCACAGCCACGTCATCAGCATATGCTTCGTGGCAATACCAGTTTCAGCAGCCCATCGTACATGACGTTCCACAAGAAAGGACCTAGAACTGAAACCTGTGGTACTCCCCTAGTGACTCCCTATTATTTCTGGTCGGTCCCTGTATCGTATCTCAGAATTCTATTAGAGAAGTAGCTTGCTACCATCCTCCGCAGGTGTCCTGGTACGTTCATCTCAAAAAGAGCAAGACTTAAAGACTTTCGCAAGACCTTATAAATGGAAGAAGATAGGAAAATGGTACCAAGTAATGCAATACAGGTGATACAACTTCCACTAAGACTTCCTCAATTCTGGGAAGAAGATCCGTCCCTATGGTTCACTCAAGTTGAGATGATTTTGCCGACAATAACGTGGTACACCAAATAAAGAAATTTAATTTGGTAGCAAGCCAACTACCTTATAAAATACTGAGCCAAGTCTCAGGATTGATTAAAGAACCAGGTGACAACCCATACGACGCTCTAAAGGAACGTTTGACAGCTATATTTAGTCAGAGCCAGGAGAAGAAATTATTAACACTGTTGGAGGAAACACAATTAGGTGATTCGAAACCCTCACAGCTCCTTCGAACAATGCAAAATCTGAGAATAGAGAATTAAATTTGGGAACAAGGAGACCTTATCCATGGGATTTTGTGATAGCAAATGTATCACATCCAATAATAGGGGCAGATTTTTTATATCACCATAATCTTTTGGTGGATATAAGACATCGACAATTGATTGATCAAGTTACTAAACTGAGAGTCATTGGTCGTGTCAGTTCGATTTATGCCAAAAAATAGATACTATTCCCAAAGGAAATAATTATCAAGAAATACTAAGGAGGTATCCTGATATAACTAGACCGACAGTCATTGGCAAACCGCCAGATTCTGCAATTAAGCATTATATTGAAACAGATGGAGCTCCAATAAGTTGCAGAGCAAGAAGACTGCCCTTAAACATATATGCAGCTGTTAAAGAAGAATTTTGCATAATGATGGAAGCAGGAATTTGTAGACCATCAAAGAGTCCTTGGGCCAGCCGTTAAATGTAGTAACTAAAAAAGATGGTAGCCTTAGACCATGTTGAGATTACCGGTTATTAAACTCTTTCACCAAGCCAGATAGATACGGAGTGCCTAACCTTAATGATTTCACTAATCAACTATTTGGCACAAAGGTATATTCCACCTTGGACAATTATAAGGCTTATTTTCATATTCCAATAGCCGAAGAGGATATTCAGGAAACAGCAATCCTTAGAATGACATTTGGTTTAAGGAACGCTGCACAAACTTTTCAATGTTTCATGGATCATTTATTTAGAGATCTTCGATATGTTTTTGTCTACTTGGACGACATATTGATAGCCTCACATAGCAAACAACAACACGAGGAGCATCTAAATGAAGTACTCAAACGTCTAAATGATAATAGATTGACCCTAAATTTAGCTAAATGCAACCTAGGGCAACCTTCAGTTCAATTCCTCGGTTATAATGTTTCCCCAGATGGTATCACTCCTTTAGACGATAAAGTCAAGGCAATAATAAATTTTAAGAAGCCAACTAATAAGTCTGAATTAAGACGTTTCCTGGGTATCGTTAACTTCTATAGAAAAAATTACCAAACGCAGCGACAGTTCAGAAACCTTTGAATGAAATTTTGGCCGTCGCCAAGAAAAGAGATAAATCACTCATAGTTTGGACAGAGCAAGCAAATGAAGCCTTTGAAGAAACCAAGAAAGACTATCGCGTAACAGCCAAAATGGGTAACTTTGTTAAATAAATTTCCACCAATAGCTAAGCAGATAAGCAGTATAAAAGGCGTGCTGCTTCGCATTAAAATTCAGTCAGTTTCTTCGACTCATTCCGAAAACATCTCTTGTCAGCTTCTGCAGGTTTTCCATATATACCGAGAGTTTTATTTCACTACTAGTCTTGCTACCAGTCTAAATTCCCTCACGCTAATTTTAACTTTCAGGGCTTACTTGGGCTGGTTCCCCAAGTAGTCGCCTCTCTTACACTCCTACTTCCTTCAGGGCTTACTTGGGCTTGTTCCCCAAGTAGTCGACACTAGTTAATAAGGCTGGTTCCCTTACTCACGCACATCTTTTACCTAACTAGCTTTTAACCTCTGTACCTGGAGGATTTCTTCTTAGTGAATACGCGAAATTATTGTCGAGACCTTCTGTGTAGGACTGATACTCCATTAACTTGAGTATATTCAACTATTATTTGACAGTTGATACACCACCACTCGACAATTGGTGACCCCGACGTGATAAAAGTCCGACGTGATAAAAGCTCGACGTTATAAAAGCTCGACGTGATAAAAGCCCGACGTGATAAAAGCTCGACGTTATCAAAGCACGACGTGATACAGAGACCGACCGGATTCAAAGCGTGAATAATACTACTGTCGTAACCAGCTACTGACAAGACTTAAAGACTTTCGAAAGACTTTATAAATGGAAGAAGATAGGGAAATGGAACCAAGTAATGCAATACAGGCGATACAACTTCCACTAAGACTTCCTCAATTCTGGGAAGAAGATCCGTTCCCATGGTTCACTCAAGTTGAGATGATTTTGCCGCCAATAACGTGGTACACCAAGTAAAGAAATTTAATTTGGTATTAAGCCAACTACCTTATAAAATACTGAGCCAAGTCTCAGGATTGATTAAAGAACCAGGTGACAACCCATACGACGCTCTAAAGGAACGTTTGACAGCTATATTTAGTCAGAGCCAGGAGAAGAAATTATTAACACTGTTGGAGGAAACACAATTAGGTGATTCGAAACCCTCACAGCTCCTTCGAACAATGCAAAATCTGGCTGGCAATAATGCATCAATACAAATTATTAGAACAGTATGGCTTAGAGCGTTACCTCAGCGAGTTAGGGCCATTCTAGCTGCTTTCACTAGCGATAATTTAGAACAAATGGCAAATATCGCCGATAAAATTTTGGAAACTCATTGTCAAAATCCTTCAGTTGCAGCTACTTCTTCTTCTTCTTTCTCCGATGGGATGAAAGAAATTATTAATCAACTGCAGAACCTAAAACATGAAATAGAAGAACTTAAACATAGATCTCGTGATAGAGGTAGAAAAGGGTCAAGATCCCGAACTCCATCACGAGGAAGAAAGCCTTATTGCTACTATCATTATAGATTTAAAGAAGAAGCAACCAAATGCGTCCAACCATGTAATTGGAACGCAAATAAATCCAAATTGAATCAGGAAAACTAACCTCGGCGGTGGACAAATCAACGGATAATACGATGTCCACCGCCGCAATGTCAGCCCAGAGATTATTTATTACTGATCGAGATACTGGTGAAAATTACCTTATAGATTCTGGCGCTTCAATTTCCGTATTACCAAAAAAATGCAGTAAACCGAAACCAAACACAAATTATAATCTATATGCTGCCAATGGTTCTCCAATACCCACCTATGGAATTGAACATAGATAATTAAATTTGGGAACAAGGAGACCTTATCCATGGAATTTTGTGATAGCAAATGTATCACATCCAATAATAGGGGCAGACTTTTTATATCACCATAATCTTTTGGTGGATATTAGACATCGACAATTGATTGATCAAGTTACTAAAGTGGGAGTCATTGGTCGTGTCCGTTCGATTTATGCCGAAAAAATAGATACTATTCCCAAAGGAAAGAATTATCATGAAATACTAAGGAAGTATCCTGATATAACTAGACCGACAGTCATTGGCAAACCGCCAGATTCTGCAATTGAGCATTATATTGAAGCAGATGGAGCTCCAATAAGTTGCAGAGCAAGAAGACTCCCCTTAAACAAATATGCAGCTGTTAAAGAAGAATTTCGTCGAAGAAGAATGATGGAAACAGGAATTTGTAGACCAAGTCCTTGGGCCAGTCCGCTACATGTAGTAACTAAAAAAGATGGTAGCCTTAGACCATGTGCCTAACCTTCATGATTTCACTAATCAACTATTTGGCACAATAGCCGAAGAGGATATTCAGAAAACAGCAATAATCAGGCCATTCGGACTTTTTGAATTCCTTAGAATGACATTTGGTTTAAGGAACGCTGCACAAACTTTTCAAAGGTTCATGGATCATTTATTTAGAGATCTTCGATATGTTTTTGTCTACTTGGACGACATATTAATAGCCTCACATAGCAAACAACAACACGAGGAGCATCTAAATGAAGTACTCAAACGTCTAAATGATAATAGATTGACCCTAAATTTAGCTAAATGCAGCCTAGGGCAACCTTCAGTTCAATTCCTCGGTTATAATGTTTCCCCAGATGGTATCACTCCTTTAGACGATAAAGTCAAGACAATAATAAATTTTAAGAAGCCAACTAATAAGTCTGAATTAAGAAGTTAACCATACCCAGACTTATTAGTTGGCTTCTTAAAATTTATTATTGTCTTGACTTTATCGTCTAAAGGAGTGATACCATCTGGGGAAACATTATAACCGAGGAATTGAACTAAAGGTTGCCCTAGGTTGCATTTAGATAAATTTAGGGTCAATCTATTATCATTTAGACGTTTGAGTACTTCATTTAGATGCTCCTCGTGTTGTTGTTTGCTATGTGAGGCTATCAATATGTCGTCCAAGTAGACAAAAACATATCGAAGATCTCTAAATAAATGATCCATGAACCTTTGAAAAGTTTGTGCAGCGTTCCTTAAACCAAATGTCATTCTAAGGAATTCAAAAAGTCCGAATGGCGTGATTATTGCTGTTTTCTGAATATCCTCTTCGGCTATTGTGCCAAATAGTTGATTAGTGAAATCATGAAGGTTAGGCACTCCGTATCTATCTGGCTTGGTGCGAGAGTTTAATAACCGGTAATCTCCACATGGTCTAAGGCTACCATCTTTTTTAGTTACTACATGTAGCGGACTGGCCCAAGTACTTGGTCTACAAATTCCTTCTTCCATCATTCGGCGAAATTCTTCTTTAACAGCTGCATATTTGTTTAAGGGCAGTCTTCTTGCTCTGCAACTTATTGGAGCTCCATCTGTTTCAATATAATGCTTAATTGCAGAATCTGGCGGTTTGCCAATGACTGTCGGTCTAGTTATATCAGGATACTTCCTTAGTATTTCTTGATAATTATTTCCTTTGGGAATAGTATCTATTTTTTTGGCATAAATCGAACTGACATGACCAATGACTCCCAATTTAGTAACTTGATCAATCAATTGTCGATGTCTAATATCCACCAAAAGATTATTGTGAAATAAAAAATCTGACCCTATTATTGGATGTGATACATTTGCTATCAAAAAATCCCATGGATAAGGTCTCCTTGTTCCCAAATTTAATTCTCTATGTTCAATTCCATAGGTGGGTATTGGAGAACCATTGGCAGCATATAGATTATAATTTGTGTTTGGTTTCCGTTTACTGCATTTATTTGGTAATACGGAAATTGAAGCGCCAGAATCTATAAGGTAATTTTCACCAGTATCTCGATCAGTAATAAATAATCTCTGGGCTGACATTGCGGCGGTGGACATCGTATTATCCGTTGATTTGTTCACCGCCGAGGTTAGTTTTCCTGATTCAATTTGGATTTATTTGCGTTCCAATTACATGGTTGGACGCATTTGGTTGCTTCTTCTTTAAATCTATAATGATAGTAGCAATAAGGCTTTCTTCCTCGTGATGGAGTTCGGGATCTTGACCCTTTTCTACCTCTATCACGAGATCTATGTTTAAGTTCTTCTATTTCATGTTTTAGGTTCTGCAGTTGATTAATAATTTCTTTCATCCCATCGGAGAAAGAAGAAGAAGAAGTAGCTGCAACTGAAGGATTTTGACAATGAGTTTCCAAAATTTTATCGGCGATATTTGCCATTTGTTCTAAATCATCGCTAGTGAAAGCAGCTAGAATGGCCCTAACTCGCTGAGGTAACGCTCTAAGCCATACTGTTCTAATAATTTGTATTGATGCATTATTGCCAGCCAGATTTTGCATTGTTCGAAGGAGCTGTGAGGGTTTCGAATCACCTAATTGTGTTTCCTCCAACAGTGTTAATAATTTCTTCTCCTGGCTCTGACTAAATATAGTTGTCAAACGTTCCTTTAGAGCGTCGTATGGGTTGTCACCTGGTTCTTTAATCAATCCTGAGACTTGGCTCAGTATTTTATAAGGTAGTTGGCTTGCTACCAAATTAAATTTCTTTATTTGGTGTACCACGTTATTGTCGGCAAAATCATCTCAACTTGAGTGAACCATAGGGACGGATCTTCTTCCCAGAATTGAGGAAGTCTTAGTGGAAGTTGTATCGCCTGTATTGCATTACTTGGTTCCATTTCCCTATCTTCTTCCATATATAAAGTCTTGCGAAAGTCTTTAAGTCTTGTCAGTAGCTGGTTACGACAGTAGTATTATTCACACTTTGAATCCGGTCGGTCTCAGTATCAAGTCGAGCTTTGATCACGTCGAGCTTTTATCACGTCGGGCTTTTATCACGTCGAGCTTTTATCACGTCGAACTTTTATCACGTCGGACTTTTATCACGTCGGGGTCACCAATTGTCGAGTGGTGGTGTATCAACTGTCAAATAATAGTTGAATATACTCAAGTTAATGGAGTATCAGTCCTACACAGAAGGTCTCGACAATAATTTCGCGTATTCACTAAGAAGAAGTCCTCCAGGTACAGAGGTTAAAAGCTAGTTAGGTAAAAGATGTGCGTGAGTAAGGGAACTGCCTTATTAACTAGTGTCGACTACTTGGGGAACAAGCCCAAGTAAGCCCTGAAGGAAGTAGGAGTGTAAGAGAGGCGACAAGCCTTTCTTACTAGAGTCAACTACTTGGGGAACCAGCCCAAGTAAGCCCTGAAATATTAGAGTCGACTACTTGGGGAACAAGCCCAAGTAAGCCCTGAAAGTTAAAATTAGCATGAGGGAATTTAGACTGGTAGCAAGACTAGAAGTGAAATAAAACTCTCGGGATATATGGAAAACCTACAGAAGCTGACAAGAGATGTTTTCGGAATGAGTCGAAGAAACTGACTGAATTTCAATGCGAAGCAGCACGCCTTTTATACTGCTTATCTGCTTAGCTATTGGTGGAAATTTATTTATCAAAGTTACCCTTTTTGGTTGTTATGCGATAGTCTTTCTTGGTTTCTTCAAAGGCTTCATTTGCTTGCTCTGTCCAAATTATGAGTGATTTATCTCTTTTCTTGGCGCCGGCCAAAATTTCATTCAAAGGTTTCTGAACTGTCGCTGCGTTTGTTAAATTTTTTCTATAGAGGTTAACCATACCCAGGAAACGTCTTAATTCAGACTTATTAGTTGGCTTCTTAAAATTTATTATTGCCTTGACTTTATCGTCTAAAGGAGTGATACCATCTGGGGAAACATTATAACCGAGGAATTGAACTGAAGGTTGCCCTAGGTTGCATTTAGCTAAATTTAGGGTCAATCTATTATCATTTAGACGTTTGAGTAATTCATTTAGATGCTCCTCGTGTTGTTGTTTGCTATGTGAGGCTATCAATATGTCGTCCAAGTAGACAAAAACATATCGAAGATCTCTAAATAAATGATCCATGAAACATTGAAAAGTTTGTGCAGCGTTCCTTAAACCAAATGTCATTCTAAGGAACTCAAAAAGTCCGAATGGCATAATTATTGCTGTTTTCTGAATATCCACTTCGGCTATTGGAATATGAAAATAAGCCTTATTATTGTCCAAGGTGGAATATACCTTTGTGCCAAATAGTTGATTAGTGAAATCATGAAGGTTAGGCACTCCGTATCTATCTGGCTTGTTGCAAGAGTTTAATAACCGGTAATCTCCACATGGTCTAAGGCTACCATCTTTTTTAGTTACTACATGTAACGGCTGGCCCAAGGACTCTTTGATGGTCTACAAATTCCTGCTTCCATCATTTGGCAAAATTCTTCTTTAACAGCTGCATATATGTTTAAGGGCAGTCTTCTTGCTCTGCAACTTATTGGAGCTCCATCTGTTTCAATATAATGCTTAACTGCAGAATCTGGCGGTTTGTCAATGACTGTCGGTCTAGTTATATCAGGATACTTCCTTAGTATTTCTTGATAATTATTTCCTTTGGGAATAGTATCTATTTTTTTGGCATAAATCGAACTGACATGACCAATGACTCCCAATTTAGTAACTTGATCAATCAATTGTCGATGTCTAATATCCACCAAAAGATTATGGTGATATAAGAAATCTGCCCCTATTATTGGATGTGATACATTTGCTATTACAAAATCCCATGGATAAGGTCTCCTTGTTCCCAAATTTAATTCTCTATGTTCAATTCCATAGGTGGGTATTGGAGAACCATTGGCAGCATATAGATTATAATTTGTGTTTGGTTGCCATTTACTGCATTTATTTGGTAATACGGAAATTGAAGCGCCAGGATCTATAAGGTAATTTTCACCAGTATCTCGATTACTAATAAATAATCTCTGGGCTGACATTGCGGCGGTAGACATCGTATTATCCGTTGATTTGTCCACCGCCGAGGTTAGTTTTCCTGATTCAATTTGGATTTATTTGCGTTCCAATTACATGGTTGGACGCATTTGGTTACTTTTTCTTTAAATCTATAATGATAGTAGCAATAAGGCTTTCTTCCTCGTGATGGAGTTCGGGATCTTGACCCTTTTCTACCTCTATCACGAGATCTATGTTTAAGTTCTTCTATTTCATGTTTTAGATTCTGCAGTTGATTAATAATTTCTTTCATTCCATCAGAGGAAGAAGAAGAAGAAGTAGCTGCACCTGAAGGATTTTGACAATGAGTTTCATAAATTTTATCGGCGATATTTGCCATTTGTTCTAAATCATCGCTAGTGAAAGCAGCTAGAATGGCCCTAATTTGCTGAGGTAACGCTCTAAGCCATACTGTTCTAATAATTTGTTTTGATGCATTATTGCCAGCCAGATTTTGCATTGTTCAAAGGAGCTGTGAGGATTTTGAATCACCTAATTGTGTTTCCTCCAACAGTGTTAATAATTTCTTCTCCTGGCTCTGACTAAATATAGCTGTCAAACGTTCCTTTAGAGCGTCGTATGGGTTGTCACCTGGTTCTTTTATCAATCCTGAGATTTGGTTCAGTATTTTATAAGGTAGTTGGCTTGCTACCAAATTAAATTTCTTTATTTGGTGTACCACGTTATTGGCGGCAAAAATCATCTCAACTTGAGTGAACCATAGGGACGGATCTTCTTCCCAGAATTGAGGAAGTCTTAGTGGAAGTTGTATCGCCTGTATTGCATTACTTGGTACCATTTTCCTATCTTCTTCCATTTATAAGGTCTTGCGAAAGTCTTTAAGTCTTGTCAGTAGTTAGTTACGACAGTAGTATTATTCACGCTTTGAATCCGGTCGGTCTCTGTATCACGTCGAGCTTTGATCACGTCGAGCTTTTATCACTTCGGGATTTTATCACGTCGAGTTTTTATCACGTCGGACTTTTATCACGTCGGGGTCACCAATTGTCGAGTGGTGGTGTATCAACTGTCAAATAATAGTTGAATATACTCTAGTTAATGGAGTATCAGTCCTACACAGAAGGTCTCGACAATAATTTCGCGTATTCACTAAGAAGAAGTCCTCCAGGTACAGAGGTTAAAAGCTAGTTAGGTAAAAGATGTGCGTGAGTAAGGGAACCAGCCTTATTCACTAGTATCGACTACTTGGGGAACAAGCCCAAGTAAGCCCTGAAGGAAGTAGGAGTGTAAGAGAGGCGACAAGCCTTTCTTACTAGAGTCAACTACTTGGGGAACCAGCCCAAGTAAGCCCTGAAATATTAGAGTCGACTACTTGTGGAACAAGCCCAAGTAATCCCTGAAAGTTAAAATTAGCGTGAGGGAATTTAGACAAGATAGCAAGACTAGTAGTGAAATAAAACTCTCGGTATATATGGAAAACCTGCAGAAGCTGACATGAGATGTTTTCGGAATGAGTCGAAGAAATTGACTGAATTTTAATGCGAAGCAGCACGCCTTTTATACTGCTTATCTGCTTAGCTATTGGTGGAAATTTATTTATCAAAGTTACCCTTTTTGGTTGTTACGCGATTTTCACTTCATGTCAGCTGGATACAGAACAACATTTATTTTTGATATTTACAGGGTGATTTTTACAACAATAAATAATGTTGAATAAAAACTAAGTGTCACAGGGTGATTTCTACAATTTTGAATTAATAATAAACTGAATAAAAACTGTGTCACAACATCAACCGTTTACAAATAGACCTTCTTTCATATGATCTAATTCCAACATAGTTAATATCAAACCAAGCGTCGTCCAACACGTGTCGTACGTCGTACAAGATGTGATCATCCCATTTCTCTTACCTGGGCGAAGTACGAATTGCAGTCAATCATAAACGCCCAAGTTATTTTCCTTAAATTATACAAGTTATAGTAATTCCGAGTAATAAATAAATAATGGACAGTGAAATTCAGGTTATTGCACTGCTAAGGGCAAACCATTGGCGATATATAATGGCTACGTATATCGCGAATATCGCCGAAACGATAAAAGTGGCGTTATTAAGTGGGTTGGTCTCACGGAAAAAACGGTTTGCTACCATGGCAGAATGTAAACCAAGGATAATTTTCCTGTTAACCAGAGAGAACATACAATAGAGTGTCAGATTCCATGTAAATAGTCGGGACCTTGTAGAGCCAGCGCCGACTTTTGAATTTTGAATTTCAACTCTATCATTCCACTCGCATAAATGTATATTTTAATGCTGTAATGAATGGGGATATGAAAAGAAACTAATGAAACCTTTGTAATGATTTATTAAAAAATATATAAGAATATTACAACTGTATATAAATCAACTCAAAGGTATAAAATTGTGTAAACAATAGTAAATTCATTAGGCTGCAAAATTGTACTCTTATATAGGGAACGAATTTATTAACATAGTATAAGACAAGATTCCTCAATAATTAATAATAATTTGGGATTGCAGGAGGTATATTATGATACAAATTGAGCTCTACTTGGCCAATAAATTAAATATTTGGTAATGATTGACTAAAATTGTATTTATGCATGTAATTAATTAGATTGCTTTATTATTCACCGGGGATCTTTCCCTGATGAAAAATACGAAAATCTAAATTATTGTTCGGCAAGAACCAATGAGAAGGTGTAGCAGAGTTATATTTTGCCAGGATAGAAGAGAGGTTGCATGGAATATTGAGGTACAGATAGGTATAACGGATAAAAATGGCTAGAATTACTAAAATATATCAAAAATAAATGAATCATAACACTGAATACATAAAAAAGCAGCTATTAAATAAGGTGAAGTATATATATAGTATTATATAAAAATATATAATAACTCTGAAAATATAAATAAAACAATAAATAAACACAAATAAGAAGATAAATACAATCTTAAGTAGGTATCTCAAAAATAAATATATACCTCTAAATATAGCAAAACTAACATATATACTTAATTCTTGATTATATCAAAGACAAATAAATATCAACTCTGAAAATATAAGAAACACAACCATTTAGGTCAGCAAACATTAGCTTATCGCAATCCAATAAGTCACAAAGGTCATTTATAAATATTCTAACGTTTAACCCTGTGCTAAACGTTGTGGGGTGAGTTCACTTGCATAATACTCAAAAGTTCGTAGATTGCTTCCACTGATTTATTTCGAACACTCTGTACACGACCTTCTATTGTAGTACAACTGTCACAACTTGTCACCTTGACAATCTATACTGTCACTGTCTTAACTGACTGAACTACTATTAATATATGATTCCGCACAGTGACTCTATCAACTGACTTTATGAGACTGACTGCGTCCCGTGATGGTCACGGCTTTATATACCTGAATCATGACATGACATTCATCGAGAATGTTCTATGATTATCTAGAGGCACATTATAATTTTCTAGATGCTTGTCAAACTGACAATATTGGGACAAAGTGTACCTCACATATAGTTTCTGGAAGGATCGAGAATAAATCTACTATAATTCTAGAACTACATAATGGAATATACAAGCAGCAACTATTGTAAACAAGGTAGTAGAATAAATAACTAATAATCGAATAACAACCTTAAGTACATGACTACCTATCCACGTTACAATATGATATCTACCTGTTCGTCGAGCTATCTCCATTTATACATCAAAATGATCTTCACAGTTTAACAGATATAAATTATTATAAATCCTTTTCAAAGTGAAATCTAAGCCCACACTCCACAATCCTAAACCATTATGGCCTCCTGTCGATGTCACTATCAGAACTGAAAAAAATCTTTTTATAGTCTTAATTTCTAACTCATAGAATGGATAATAGAAAAACGATTATTGCAAGATGTAACTGCGTAACCATGATGAAATTTACCTAGTTCTGTCTAAGTACAAGACATATTTACGATTGTACCAGCGAATAACAGGGTACTTACCAATATCCTTATTTAGACTATACATCGGTAGGTATATTCTTTATTAAAGTATTTTTTTTATTTGAGGATACACTTCCTTCCAGGAATAGTCAATAATTGGTTTATTGGTCCTCATATCTTGTAATAAAACACAAAGACAGAAACTCTTCTAGACATTCATAGTCTTGATACCCTTCAAGGTAATTTCACCGTCATTTACTTAAAAGCCTGAAAATCATAAAGAAATTATACGAATAACAATTTACTTTAAGTATACCAAATTCACGGTTTTTTGTCTCCTGTATGAAGTTAGATTAAAGTCAATGACCTCTGGCTTGTTATGCGCTAAATATTGGGTTATGTCAGAGGTTAGGTTTATATTGTATTTGGCCGTTATTATGTCTAAGTATTTGAGAGAAAGGCAGGGAACATACGTATCAGATGGTGGCGCTCCGACTTTGTCTCACTGTAACTAGATCGATGTCGCCAACTTTTTCTATCTAACGGACACTCTTTTTATTGTATCTTCTCTCTGCTGTTAACATTGTTGAACATAAATGTGTACCGGTCTTGGCAAATGCAGAATATTGGAATTCATCATATATATACTCTGTAACCCTTGACAATATGAAAAACTTTCTTACGCAAAAGTTGTCCAAATTCTTGAACTGCATATTTTAGAAATAATTTAGAAGCTAAGCCACTTCCGGTTATACCGGAAATCCATACCAACTTCTTTATTTTATATGGAACACCCCATATATTATTGTATTTTTGAAATCCTCAAATAATTTTAGGGCCACTTTAGTGAACATGGGCACTAGATAAAAAATCAACGATTGCAGTAGTCTGGTCATCTTGGTTGTTTTTTGAAACTATGGCACTTTAAAGAATGCGGTTTTCGCACGTCGCTTTGTTAAGGAGCCAACTAACTTTTGCAGTTTTAAACGGAGCTGTTACATTTAAAATTTCTTAAAAACACTGCTTTGAAAATGCAAATTTTCAAACATCAAAAACTTTTTATTTTCAAATAGAACATACTACTTTTTTTGCAACACTGAATGCAAAATGCAATTTCCTTTCCCCTGATATGACACTATGGCTATCTGTTTCCTACCGTTCTCGTGAAATGTGCACTTTTATGTTTATTTCGATTAATTTCTCTTTATCGCGTTAGCCATAACTTGTCTTATTTTGTGACAATTGCGTATGCAGAAAGAAATCCAATCAATAAATGGTGCAAGAGGAAAAGGGTGATGAACAAACAACCATAAATTATTGATTTGGATTTGGGATCCTAAAACGCTCCTGCAGAACTTTTTCTACTTAATAACATCTCTTATCTCTCACATTTTAACAATGGATTGTTTAGGTGGACACTATGCTAAGGCCCACTAGAAAAATAATGTTTCGTCCGTAGAAACGAAATGATGTTAGAAGAGGTAGAAATTTACTCATTCATGTAGGTACATTATCCGTCGTCGATCAAGAAAGTAACTGTTCAAAATGAGCTCATTTTGTTCAATGCACAGTCGAAGTCGCTTTTAGAATGACGGCTCAACTCTAAGAAGCATCTGAGGAGTGACACACTGAAATCCCAACCTTATTCTATTGCGCATATCATCAGCAGTTGTTGGAGGAGTGTGGTAGACCAGGATTTTTACAAAGCCCCGCAAAAAGAAGTCCAGCTTGGTTATATCTGTAGATCTTACTGGCCAGTTTACGGGACCTCTTCGACCTATCCATTTGCGGGGAAAGTTATCGTTCAAAATTGATACGGTATGTCTTTTACTGTACTGTGCGCAGGTGCCCCAGCATGCTGGAACCACATATCCCTAAGTGTCCCTAGAGGAATATCCATTAATAAATTGTCGAGTTGATTTCGTAAAAATTCCACATAAATTTCTCCAGTTGAATGTTCGTTGAAGAAGTAGGGGCCTATTAAATGAGTGCCTAAAATTCCTGCCCATACGTTTAAAGACCATCGGTGTTGACTTTTTGTTGTAAATAGATGTTGGTTTTCGGTGCTGTAATGGAAGTTATGACTATTAACGAAACCATTCCGATGGAAGGTCGATTCATCCGAAAACAGTACTTTAGAAAAAAAAAAGAATCATCTTCATCCAGTCAGTCAAGGGCCCACATACAAAGCGCACGTCTTTTTTCAAAATCCTCATTCTGTAATTCTTGATGCCGTTAAATGTGGTAAGGTAAGATTTTTTGGAATGACGTTTTGCTGAGGTCACACGTACGACTAATTTCCCTCTGGCTCAAATTTGGATTTTCCTCAACTGAACCGAGCACCAAGAATTCAATCTCTTCGGTGATAACATTCTTAGCTCCACCTTTTCTTTCACATCTCACAGCTCCATTTTTAACAAATCATTGAAGTAATCTTCGAAAAGATGTTTCCTGTGGATGCCGCCGGTCGCGGAATCTTTCTGAATAAACTCTTGACGCCAACAATGGCTTTTTGTAGCATTCACCCAATATGAAAATCATGTCGGTCAATTCTTCTTGTGTCAGACATTGTCATCAATTTTCTTATAACAAACGAACAGAAATTATCGAACACAGGAATAAAATGACAAAAGTGACAATTGTTTGAAATTCAAACAATACAAGACAAGTCATGGCTAACGCGATAAAGAGAAATTAATCGAAATAAACATACAAGTGCACATTTCACGAGAACGGTAGGAAACAGATAGCAATAATGTTATATCAGGGAAAAGGAAACTGCATTTTGCATTCAGTGTTGCAAAAAAAGCAGTATGTTCCATTTGAAAATAAAAAGTTTTTGATGTTTGAAAATTTGCATTTTCAAACCAGTGTTTTTAATAAATTTCAAAAGTTACAGCTTCGTTTAGAACTGCAAAAGTTAGTTGATTCCTTAACAAAGCGACGTGCGAAAGCCGTATTCTTTTAAATGCCCTAGTTGAAAAAAAATCAAGATGGTTAATTTTTTTATTAAGTGCCCGTTTTCTCGAAAACGGTGCATTTGAGACACGATGTATTTTTCTTAAGTGGCCCTAAAATTATTCGAGGATTTCAAAAATGCAATAATATATGGGGTGATCCATATAAAATAACGAAGTTGGTATATATAACCGGCAGTGGCTTATCTTCTGAATTATTTTTAAAATATGCAGTTCAAGAACCTGGATATCTTTTGTGTTAGTAAGTTTTTCTTTTCAGATTTTCAAGGGTTACGGAGTTATGCGGGAAAACGTTCATTTGGACCACCCTATATATCTATATATATATATATATAGTTAAACCAATCGAGGGGATGCAGCAGTTATGAAGGAAAACTCTTTAAAGTTTGTTCCAAGCTTTCGGTAATTTATTACTTATTACCATCTTCAGGGATACTACAAAAACATACAAATCAATATTCTCTAAAAAATGGTTATAAATGTCTAGTACTGACACTTAACTGAGATTGTTCATAAAAAAAGATGTTAAAAAAGTTAAAAAACATTACAAAATGACGACATATTAAAATCATTACACATAATTTACAACATTCAAAAATAAAAAAATATAATAAAAACTATATTCAACAATCACACTTGTGTAGAGGCCATCGATGGAATGATATTTTGAAAATTTTTCTACAGGAAAAAAACAACGACTGTGATGAGTGGGAGGGTACGACCTTGATCGCACGTTTGAATATTTATATATCCAAAGATACAATTAACTATTGTTTCTAAAAATCCATCTCTCAGTCAGGCCTTAAAAGATATTTATATAAGACAGAAAGTTTTTGAAGTATTTTGATTTTGTATTCTTGACTGGTTTTATAATAAATAAACAGATGTTCTTGGGGATGCAGTCATATATTCAATAAAAGTCTTTGATTGAAGCCGAGCTTTCGAGAATGTTTATTCTCTTCTTCAGGGAAAAAATCGTGAATTTAAAATAAATTAGCCAAAAACAGGAAAGATTTCATAGCCATCAATTACAAATGTAATTACATTATCGATGACACCCGTTGTGTGTAAGATGTTTTAATAGCATAGCACGCTTGATCCAAATGCTTACAAGTGAGCATATTTTGCCCCGTGGCAAAGCTAGGAAGTCTTCGGCTCGTTTCCGGCATGGCTCCACCTCTGACCGTGTCTGAGGTGTGTGTGTCCTCTTTAATGAGGTTGGCCATGATGGGTACTACCGGTTCGGGCCCACATATTGTTCCCGACGAAGCAGCACCCACCCGCTTATCCGCCTTGTCATTGCCCTCATTACCATCGTATGCTGGCACCCAAGCTAGTTCAACCAGATTTTCGTTCGCAAGTTTCAACAGTTCGCGGTGGCAGTTCAGCGTGGTTCTCGCGTCGTACCTTCCCCTTTCAAGCGCCTTTAAGTCTGTGAAGAAGCGTATTACTCGTCCTCGCACCTTGCTCATGCAGACCTCATTAGCCCCTCGAGCTAGTGCCCATAATTCCGTTTGTAATGCGGTGGCATACTTCCCAAGCGGTTGTTGTAGAGATAGTTGCAGGTCTTGGCTGAAGATTCCCATGCCTGTACTGCTGTACTGTCTCTCTTTTTAGACCCATCAGTGTATACGTCTATTGTCGGCACAGTGTGTGGGTTTGTTTCTTCCCAACAATCGTGGTATTTGCATTTGTAGCTATGCAATGTGGTCTGAGCTGGCCTCGAGGAGTTGTATTCTGGCGAGGCACCACTGACTGCGATGCAGACAGATCTCTGTACTCTCGCAAGTCTGTCCTTCACAATTTTTAATTTGGTGCGCCACCAAACTATTGAACCGTAGCATATCATGGGCCTTATCACCGCTGTGTACAACTATAGGGTGGCGATAGTCCCCAGGTTTTACCCACAACTCTTCGACATTGCCATAGAGCTGCAATGACTTTGTCCAGCTTGCTGTCCAGATGTTTTCCCCAGGTTAGTTTTTTGTCGATAACCACCCTTAGGTATTCACATCGTGGGATAGCTTGAGCTGGGTTTCATTTAGTGTAGGCATTTTTATGTTGCCCACATTTCGTTTTCTGGTAAAGAGCATAGAATCTACTTTGTGGGAATTCACAGAAAGAGACGTTGCCCTGCACCACTTTCCTAGGATGCGTGCCCTTTGCATCAATAGCACTCCAATATGCTTTCCTGTGAGCAGTATGACTATATTATCCGCATAGCAGGGTCATTAGAAGGTCGTCTACTACTTTATTCCATAGCAAGGAGGAGAGTACCCCTCCCTGAGCAAAGTTGCGCCTGCAACACTAATTTCAACTATTTTGCTCTCGAGTACATTTCCTATCCAACTGCGCAGACCTGGCGGTACTGTACTGTACCGAAGAACTTTGTTCGACTGAACGCGCCTTCGATGTTTATGAAGACTCCAAGGGATTGTTCGCCATTATCCAGGGTTCTCTCTATCCTGCCCACCAGAACATGGAGAGCCGATTCCGTAGATTGCCCTGGTGCGTAGGCGAATTGGTTGGAGTGTAACGGTCTTTGGGTTAGGACATTACCCCTGATCTAGCCGTCGCAAAGCCTATCCAATGTTTTCAGTAGAAACGAGGTAAGGCAAATTGGACGGTATGATTTGGCAGATGAGAAGTCAGTCTTGCCTGGTTTTGGTAGGAAGACTACCCCGGCTATTCTCCATTTCTCGGGTACGTGTGCAAATGCAAGGCACGCCCGGAGGATAACCACCAGTTCGTCCAGTACAGTTCCCAGTCCCCATTGAAGGAGACCCAGGAAAATCCCGTCCGCGCCTGATGACTTATATGGGGAGAATTTCTTGACGGCCTGTATCGTTCCGGTATGATTTACGACTTCCCCCGCCAGTTGCCAGTCCTCCGCAGAGGGAGGTTTCGAACTATGAGGAAGTTCCGTAACGTTCCCTAGTAATATCGAGCCTAGGAAATGAGTTGACAGAAGTGGTTTCGCTGTATCTATAGCAGTGTCAGTATTGGTACCGTCCTCCTTTCTGACACAGCCCACTTGTCTAGGATCTTTGGAGATCACCTTAAGCAGTCGGGATGCTAGAGGTATACTTTCTGTCTATTTACAGAAGAGTCTCCATGATTCCCGTTGTTTTGAGTGAATTTCCTTCTTATACGACCTTTGGTATAGTTTGTAGACCTCCAATCGGACGTATTTCGGGATGACTTGGCTCTGTTGAAGAGTCACAAGACCCAAGCTCCACCATGTGGCGGAGCCATGTCTGAGCTGTCCTCTTCTCAGGGGCGAGGTGTGCTAATAAGCACTCTTAATTCGCCCAGTGAGTGCGTTGACTCGCTTTTCTAGGTCCTTTACAGACGTTATCTAAGTGGCCGCCCCATAATTGCCAATGGAAAACTCCAGGTGCGTTAGGTACGCTTCCCTGTCCATCTTCCTGGGATTCCAGTTCGGTTCTTTTGATATCTTGACCGCTAAGAGTCTCATTATTATCCATTTGTGGTCAGAGAGGGTGGCTTCGGAGCTGACCCTCCATTCCACGATTGATTTGGATATCTCTTGTGTCGCAACTGAGATGTAAATCACCGTCTGATACCGCGAGGTTGCGAACGTGGGTTCGCTCTGCTGTTACAGTCTTCGCTGCCCCAAGCGTAATTCTGGGCATTTGCGTCACGCCCTGCTATAAGGTATCTTCTCCCCTGCTCGCAGAAGTCGACCAGCTTCGACAGCTCTTTGCTGGGGGTGGCTTTGTGGCGTCTTTTGGCAGGTAGGATGAGGCTACAATCACCCTTTCTTTGCCCTTCGCGAAGTCCAGATACACTTGGACAGCCGTTAGGTCGCAATTACTAATAGTTTCTGTAAATCACTCGAATCATTTTTGAATTATTTTACAGACCAATGGTTACAAAATACAAATATTTCAATAACCATGTGGAATTGCCACCGAGAGAGATACCGCATGAATTACGCTGTGGAAGGATGGAACTGCAGGATAAATTGTTTCTTAGGAAGATTCTATCCAAGATTCGTGACACTAGTGAGGCACCTTAAGTCGGAAGCCGAAAAACAGAACTGCAAATAATGAGATCTGAAATGAATTTAAAAGGTGTATAACGAAAAAAGAAATATATTCAGTTAGATGACAGAATTAATGATGGGAAAATTGAAAAAAAAGATTATTATTTGCAATATTATTAATTCAGATGTTTCATGAAAAATATTCTATGTTTATGCATTTATTGTATAATTTATTTATTGACCCCATCTTGAAAAATAAATTCCCGAAATATGAAATCAATTTTGATAAGAGCATTTGAGTTTTCAGACATATTTTACCTCGAAGGAGACAAACTGATTTAAACGAACGAAATTAAAGATTTCAATCAAATTAATTCCGACAAAACAACTTAACCAAGTCTTAGGAGTATCCGCAAATCGCAATAATGAGTAAAATGCTTGATGAAGGCATTATTAGACCTTCATGTTCACTTTTTTCATCTCCAGTTTGGGTCGTCCCTCAGTAAATGGATGCATCAGGCAAATAAAAATGGAGAGTAGTTGTAGATTATCGTAAGCTCCACGAAATCACAATTAACTTGAAATATCCTTTGCCAAATATTTGAGACCTCTTATATCAAATTGGCAAATGTTAATATTTCTATACCCTAGACTTAGCCTCTGGATTTCACCAGATCGAAATTGATCCACAAGATATTCAGAAGATCGCTTTTTCAGTCGAGAATAGACATTTCAAGTTCGCTGAATGCCTTCCGCTCTCAAAAATGTCCCTTCAAATTTCAGAGAGTAATGGACAATATTTGGTATCCAAAATGAGCGTTGCTTAGTTTATATGGATGACATTAGTGAATATTCCCCATACATACACAAACATATTAACAGACTGAGTTTTTAGTAAACTCAGATATGCTACCATGAAAATCCAACCGGATAAGTGCGAACTCCTTCGCAAGGAAGTAGAACAGTTAAACACTTTAGAACCTACATTTTTGGAAGTAAATTCACTTTAATCACAGACCATCCCTTAACCTGCATTTTTTCAGTCAACTAGCAAGATGGAGACTGAAGCTCGAAGAATACGACTACGAGATAATACACAAACCCGGAAAGATAAAAATATACAGACGC
Organism: Crioceris asparagi; assembly: GCA_958507055.1. Lineage (NCBI taxonomy): Eukaryota > Metazoa > Arthropoda > Insecta > Coleoptera > Chrysomelidae > Crioceris > Crioceris asparagi. Next base: position 43,532,364 of record OY293829.1, read on the forward strand.
TCTTTTCCACACCGAAGTTAATTATATTCAAAATTTATCAAACTTCTAATCTGTATACAATCTAACACCTTATTAAACTTTTGCTGTGAATGAAAACACAGACAAAGATATCCCCGAAGATCACAAGAGCAACCCTGAGTTTCTAGAAAATATGTAGATACAAAAAAAGGATTTATTCGTAAATTTATACAAGACTAAATTCTAACTAACGGACAATTATTAGATAAAAATAATAAAAATATTCTTAGATTGTTTACACAAAACCAACTGAATGAACTTGTCGAAAAAATTATTAATGATATTTTTGGAGAAAACTACGACTTCGAAAATCTTAAAATTAATGTACCTACTCGTATTATCTAGCAAAACTGAAAAATGGAATATTTGTTTGGATCCCTTTTCAAAGACCAAGATCTTTTTCATATTTCCAAACGTTTATTTTGAACACCTTGTACACTACCTTCCGTACTTAGTAATATTGTCATCACTTGTCACTTTGACAATCCAAATTATCTCCGCTTTCTCACCGTCTGTACTCCTATCAACTTATGATTTACACTCACTGATTCCATAATCTCACTTTTATAGTAGACTAGACCGGGACTCGTGATCGACACGGCTTTATGTATCTAAACGGACTACAACTATCTCGTCTTTTGATTTGACAATCCAAAACCGATGATCTGCTTACGACCAAGCGATCTTGAATTGCGATTAGCCGATCTAAGTAGGCATGTGACGAGAATACGGCAATTTACGGCAGTCCATTTTACTGCTTTCAGTATTACGGGAATACCTGAGTTCCCAATATAAACCACGTAAAGCTATCCCATGACAGGCACATTATGAAATGTTTACATTGCAATAAAAACACGGAATTGTATTATAAAAAAATAGTAATACATATGCCATAAATCGATAAACAATAATTCAGCACTCGGAATACGGAGCAAAGCAAATTCACAATTCATGTGGGTAAATGGTATTTATGTCAACATAGTCTATTATAGAACCATAAAAATGTTAGTGTTTAAAATATATCTATAGTTTGTTTCATGAACGATAGCTATTGTGTGTGATCATTCATAAGCTACGTACATCACACTATACGTCTCATCGTATCTCATTATCATGAAATGTTTTACTACGTTTGTCGATCTAAGCTACGACATCAGTATTTCAAGCTTCTCTTTTTCAATAGAATGATAGGGCGCTGCCTTACATCCGAAGGCACCGCAATCTTTATTTCATAGGCGTCACAAAGTCAGTGTGTCATTTCAGATAATTCATGTGCATACATTTATTTCATAACTCAAGCAATAAATTTGTATTTTGTGTTTCTGCATTATTGTTGATAATAAATCTTTCATATTATTTGCTTATTCAATCAATCTATTTTTTTTTCGCCCTAATAATATGAACTTCCTTGAAGCGTATAAGAAAATTGAAATACCAAATCTTATCTCAAAATCGTTTCGCCACTGATTTACTCCCGTCACTTGAATTGATCCATTTTCCGTGTTTTCAAGGCAGGCGCCAATATTCGTGGTACAAACTATATATAAAATGGGATGTGCAATTTTAAATCGACGTAAATATTCGAAATGTCGTTCAAATTGACTCCACTTTCAGATATATATTCGAAAGAGGACTGCTGAGACTTCGTCCTATAAAAAAACTGAGAGGTCAAACAGCATAGCAGCACAAAAAGATTAACTGACGGTTTTTTTTCGTACATTCTGTATGCTAAAATTAAATATTAATTTCGTAAACTTTTAATTTGGGTAGTTTTCTAAATTTTCAAAGCTTTTTCTTACAGCCTGTTTCATATTTATTTAATTCGAACTGTTTCAAAAAGTTGAATTTAATACAAGGATAATTTTGTGCTTATTTACGAAACCGGCTGTAACTCAATAGCAATATGTATCGGGAAATGTCCAATTTATATGCTGTCGGAGATAATCACTTCTTCAATCCTATCAGATAAAATTGTCTTCCCATTGAGGAAAGAACGTTGAATTTCTTGAAATGCCACGAACCTCAGAGTTTGGTGTACCTAATGAATATGAAGGAATAAAGTCTTAAAAGATTATTCTTTGACATTGTCTTTATACATTATTATTTTTGTTCATTTTCAGGAAACCGGAAACCAAATTAATATTAACAATATATTCATACGAGAACCGATAGTTAAAGTGATAGGTATTATCTAATTTATCTTTATCAGTTCAACCAAAGTCTATCTCCTTAGGTAGACTTTGGTTCAAGTAGGAAAATTTCTATTCGAATTTTCAATCACGCTACGTGTTATTTCATCATAATGTATTTGAAATAATACTTTACTTTAATTTGTTATGGTGTTTCCTTATCGTGAAGCCTAGTGTGTGTAGGTACATTCTGGAATAATAAATCTAGAGGTTACAGTCCTTCTCCATTTAAATAGTTGCTTATTTGACGTGGTAATAACATGTTACAGAAAGTTATATTTGGCATTTTAACAGTGCTAGTTGCTCTTTCGGCCATTAAAGTTTATAATATTGTGTACCATGAGTATATACCCAATATTGATGAGGGGTTTTGGTATGGACCTGAAAGATTGGTTGGTGGAAATTTTGAAGGAATACGTACGTTTGAAATCAGATTAACTGAAAATGTAAGTATCAATCTAATTGATATAGTATCCAGATTAGAACACCTATGTTATTATTATATTTTTTTATTGCTTTGAAAGAATGGGGATTAGAAGTGTTATAAAATCAGCCCGAACGCATTTAAATATTCTAGTATATGAGAAGTGAAAATTTGATTAACCTAATCCAAGTACATTTGCAATTTGAGATTTTGAGCTTTTCTACGAGCGAAAAGCATCCAATAAAGTATAGATTTAAGTAATAAAAAAGTGAAACCATTAAAAAAACTCTAGAGAAGTATTAAACAGGGTTGATGTTTTAATATTAATGTGTAAAATGGTAGATACGGGAGTTTATAACGGTCTCTCAAGGTATCTGGTCGCATTCGTAAGCAGAAACTTTACTGGTAGTTTCGTTTTGAAGGCAGAAAGACAAATGGATTTTAGCTATACTTATCTCGAAATAATATTGAACTGACGAAGCACTCAAAGGTATGTGTATCTGAGATGATCTGTATCTCACACAGATTTAAGAACAGCTCAAATAATAATATCTGCATCATTAACTTATCCAAAATTACATGGGGATGCCATTCCTTCCTTCTTATCAAATTACTTCTGTAAGACTTTAGTTTATTGTGAAACTAGGGACGAAAAGTTTTTATATTTAATTTAACTGTAAATATAATTCTGAATTAAATTTGCCGTCCCAGCGTCCTAGTAGGTATCTTGGTATTTTTTATTTTATTGAACAAAATCATCAAAGATTAAAATAGAAGAAAACAGAAAAAACAGCAGGCCCTTGAGGTTCAGACTACCTGTATCTTATATTGCTAAAATGTAACTTGAAATCGTACGAAATTAAGAATGTTAATTTCAATTGTATTTCAATCTTGGACATTTTCTTAGTTGTTTTTACTCTCGAAGGCCGCCATTTTGAAACTAAAAAGTCAATCATACTAATTATCTAGATCTTTCTTAGTCAGTCAACGACTGATTTTTGTACCGTGTTTGGTTATGCTACTACAAAATATAATTTTCCTAAAAACTGCTTGTCTCGGAGTAACATAAAACGTGGAGGTTTTTCTAAATTATAATTTCCGAAAATCGGTTCCTTTAAAATAACTTTCTACTGGGATGTTAATTCTAATTAGGTAATACCTGAGACTAAATATGGAATTGCATTTCACTTCTAATTATTCAAGTGTCTCTACTTCGAGAAAGTAGCACTTCTTTCGTCAAATTTTATGATTAAGTTCTCTGAGTATAAAATAACTTTTTCGAGCTCTAATATGATTATAATAAAAAAGTAAATTATTTCTTTTAAGCTAATATAATAACAAAACAAAAATACATTTATTCCAATTATTATAAAGTTCTAATATGTTGATAATTGGTTTGCAGTAATTTATTAAAAATATTTAATTTTATCTATATTTCCAGAAAATCTGAATACACCAAGTTCTGGCACCATACATTTTATTTCGGGAGAATCTTATTTTCCTTTATTTTCATATTCCTTGTGAACCATAGGTCAACTAGTTCTGGTAGCATACGTATGTAGTAGAAACCCTCCAACTTTGGTTGTACTTTATTTTCTCAAAATCCTTCATCCTTATAAATCTGCCAAGAAACAAGTAAATTAGTATACCTAACTATTATGACCCTATGTGGTACTTTTAAATGTCATTTATCTTTTCTACCATCATAGGTACCTATCGGACTCCAGAAAAGTATTAACAAATCATGCCTCTCCAAATTTTCAAATTTACTCGACGCACTAAAAGCTATAAAAAATACTTATACAAAGTGAAAACTTAAACCAACAATTGTTTTCTATAATATGTGTATAAATACATATTATAGATATATTTATACATGGTTACTGGTAAGTGGACGAATACCTTTGAGGAGGTGAAAGTAGAGCTTAGTTGCTACCGATTAAACATTATTTACCTCTATACCATTCTCAACGGTTTTCGAGATATTTCCTTTTTTCAATTTTCAAGAAATTCAGTTCTTTACGAAACAAATATTTGAAATCAACGAAAATAATATGAGCCTTTGGTGCTTTTTGAATTATAAGCTGACAGACATACCCAAAATATCAGCAGTGAAAATTATTGAAACACTAATGTTAACTATAAATTATTTTGGTTTAAGCTCAACTTTCCTTTCCAAGTTTTTAACTAATGGTTCCTGTATACATGAAACGTACCTACAAATTTTGTTTTATTTGTAACTAGTGGTTTTATTATAAGAAATAAGTCACACTGCAACACTATTTCGCATTTTTTTCCTAACGCATTTATTTCTTATAAATGCGAAAATAAAACCAGTAGTTGCAAATACAAATTATTGAGGTAATAATAAAACAAAAAGCTAATTCTGAAATAATATAACTTATTTTGAAGAAAATAAAATAGAGAATCTTTATATAACAATAATTTGTACGTTTGATGTAGAATGAAATTTTCAAAAATTTTGAGCATAAAGGAATTATTAGTCAGAAACTTAGAAAGGAAAGTAGAGTTTTAACTGAAATAAATTTTAACTAACTAAACTAACTAAAGTTAACATTAGTATTTTAAGGGCCGATTTCATAATCAAATTTAATCTCTTATTAATTTTAATCCTAGATTAAAAAAATCATAATTTTTTTGGTTGGACATTTTGATCAAAGTAACTTTAGAAAAACGAAAGAGAAGGTAACTAACTTTGTAAAAGTTATTGAAAAATGCACTATTTTTATTCCATCATCGAGATATGACTTAAACAAATTGGAGAATTAACTAATCTCTCATTAAGGATTCATTATGAAATCGGCCCTAATAATTTTCACTGCAGATATTTTGGGTATGTGTGTCAACTTATAATTTAAAAAGCGACATTTAGAAAGGCTTTTATTATTTCTCATGATTTTAAATATTTGCTTCGCAAAGAACTGAATTTCTAGAAATTTAATAAAAAGGTAATATCTCGAAAACCGTAAGGAATGGTGTAGTTGTGAATAATGTTTAATAGGTAGCAACTAAGCTCTACTTTCACCTACTCAAAGGAATACGTCCACTTACCAGTCACCCTGAATATTTTATACATAAACTTGGCGTTCGACGATTAGCGACCAAAGCCGCTTAGAGCCCCTAGGGTCACTATACGACGAGCGCACAAGCTACCTGAAGTATACCTTTTTCTTAAATATATATTTTTTTAATTTATCAATTATTTTAGACCGATTTCAGACTTTGCCACTGCTGTAACTTGTTAGTGTTTATATCTGAAATTTCACAGTTATTATCGATAACTAATTATATCTAGTGTGTGACCATCAATTGGAGATTTAGACGTATATCAGTATCCTAAGTACCGAAGACCTGGAGTACAGATTTATGGAATATCCTTGAAATTCGTGGATATCTCGTCCTGCAATAAGGTACATATTCCCTCAAAATACAGATATTGTAGATATCTTTGTTTACATATCCGATCCGATTCAACGTCTACGTTTCCGCAACACACATACACGGATAATGTATCCAGGGCTGCATAGAAGAAAATATGGATAGCGAAGTGAGAAACTAGAATCCACCACCACATACTGATCCTGGTGCCTCTGACTACAGGAGCACACAGAATACAAGCCTACAAATAACTGAACACACTGAAAATTCACCAATGCCAACAAATAACGAAACAAATTATGCACTAAATCACTAAATCCACACCAACTTTTACATTTCCAAAGAAAGAGCAAGCCATCGTACTGAACGCACAAAATGATCTGAAATTATCCGACTACATTCAGGCAGTAGCTGAAATTACTGGGCCCAAAAATATATTATTTGCATCTCGAATATCAAATAATCGTAAATGCTTTTATCTATGATCAGTAAGCTTAGTAGATAGCATTATTACCAATCATAAGGATATTATTCAAATCAATACACACACCGTCGGCATCAGGCGATTTGTATCAGCAGCAAGGAGAATAATTTTATCTAACGTATGCCCATCAATTCAACATTCCACGCTGGAGGCAACTGTACGAAACCTCCAAAATGCCCCAAGATAATTCTGAAAGCGATATAAATGACACAGACTAGGATACCTCATCGAAAACATCATATTAATATTTATGTTTATATTACAATGGAACATAAATGGGCTATATGCCCACCTTGCCGAACTTCAAGCAATAATGAAACAACAAATGCCAAAAGTATTATGCATTCAAGAAACACATTTCAAAGCGACTAAGTTCGATACCATGAAAAATTATGAAACCCATTATAAGAACCGGGTAAATCGTGAAACTGCCAGTGACGGCGTTGCCATTTATGTATCGAATGACATACCCACCTACGCCATTCATCTTAATACCAACCTTGAGGCAGTAGCAGTCACAATAAAGCACCCATTAAATATGACAATTTGTAATATCTACCTACCACCAAATCAACATATCTCTACGCAAGGTATGACAGATCTGATCACAGAACTACCAACCCCATTGGTATTAGTGGGAGACATGAATTGTCATAATGATTTGTGGGACTCTTCACACTGTGATAGCAGGGGTAAAATGATGGAAAATATTATTGACCAACAAAGACTTACACTCGTCAATACTGGAATCGGCACTAGATTCAATGCATTCAGTGGTACTTTTTCAATACTCGATCTGACACTATATAGCCCCACTCTGTTTCCATACTTTTCTTGGGAAGTTCTAAGTGATCCATATGGGAGCGATCACTTTCCGATAAGGATAGATTTCTTGAATATGCAAAACCAAGAAAGTCATTCTCATGTCACAAGATGGAACCTCAAGGCAGCAAACTGGAACAAATACCAAATGATCATAGAATCAACATTGACACAATTCAATTATTCAGGCAGCGTAAATAACAAAGTGAATCTACTCACAGAAGCAATTCTGGAGGCTGCCAAACAAAGTGTTCCAAGGTTACGATTCCAAAATCTTCACAAATCTATTTCATGGTGGAACGAAGACTGTGCTGCTGCAGTAAAGGAAAGCAAAAAAGCTCTCCATAGACTGAGACGAAGAAACAAAGAGGAGAATTTGCTGAATTTCAAAAGACTGCGTTCACGAACCAGATACATCATCAAGAAGAGCAAAGATGATTCATGGAAATCATACGTATCATCAATCAACCCAATACCCCGATCTCAGAAGTCTAGCAGAGGATTAGAAGAATAAAAGGCATCCGAAGTAATTCAGAAATAAAATTTTTGAAACATGAAGACAACATCATTACCCAATCAACTGAAATCGCTGAAATTTTTGCCGATCGTTGTGAAGGCAATTCCAGTGATCTCAATTATGATAAGAGATTTTCTTGCTTCAAGGAAGAGCATGAGAAATCGCCAATCATAATATCGAGTACATGCCAAAATCCAAACAACATAGATTTAACGTGGGAAGAACTCAGTGATGCATTGAAATCCTGCAAAGACACTGCACCTGGACCAGATAATGTTCCCTATGCATTTCTCACAAATCTCCCAGAACTTGGAAAGAAAATATTATTGAGGTTATATAATGAAATATGGAATGAACAAGTTTTTCCAGACATATGGTCAGAAGCTATTGTGGAATGATTTTTAAAACCCAACCAGCCAAAAGACAAAGTTACCTCGTATCGCCCAATTTCTCTTACATGAACCATGTGTAAGGTTCTTGAAAATATAGTAAATCAAAGACTTGTGTACAACCTTGAGAGCAGACACCTTCTATCTACAGAACAAAATGGTTTCCGTCAACATCGATCTACTATGGACAATATTGCTCGCTTAGAAACTGAAATAATAGAAGCCTTCGCCAATAAACAATACGCCATGGCAGTTTTTTTCGACATTGAGAAAGCCTACGATATGGCATGGCGACACAGAATCCTGAAAAAACTTGATGCATGGAGAATACAAGGCAACATACTTGCATTTCTTCAGAATTTTTTGGAAAACAGGAGTTTCAAAATCAGACAAAATGGAATTACATCTCGCAGTAGGACACTCAGAAATGGGCTTCCCCAGGGGTCCTTTGTGAGCGTCACACTATTCCTAATTGCCATAGATGATATTATAAAGAACACAGATTCGCTCGTGAAATATAATCTGTATGCTGACGACTTCCTCATATACGCAAAAAGCTGAAACATTAATACCATACAATATGCATTACAGAAAACGATAGACAACCTTTCACAAGAAACTGGTTTCAAATTTTCTGCGACAAAAACCAAATATGTTCTTTTTTCAAAACGGGATATCAGTACAACACCACATCTGAACTACGCAGGCTCTAGTCTCTAGAATCACATTTGACCAAAATTGACATAGAAGCAGCATATCGCCAATTTAAAAACCTCCTGTAACCAGACTCTCAACCTTATGAAAACACTCGCACACCAGCATTGGGGCGCCGACTCAGGGATGCTGCTTCGTATATATCAATGTCTAATATGCAGCAAACTGGACTATGGCTGCATTGTTTATGATTCAGCAAATAAGAAGATTCTGAGAAGTCTAGATGTTATCCAAACCATGGCACTTAGAATAGCATTTGGAGCATTCTGTACGAGCCCGGTCGAAAGCTTAGGAACACTAGCAGGTGAGATACCTCTGCGACGAAAATATCTTATGCTCACATATGCGAGTACGAGTACTTATAAACACAGAACACCCTAAAAAGTATATAGTTTTCACATCTCGCTTTAAAACAATATTTGAGAGAAATCCTAATATGAAACCACCCCTGTACCAAAGGATATTCAAATATATTCAAGAAGTATGTCAGGAAATACCAGTTCTAACTCCACAACAAACTAGAAAGTACCCCCCCTGGACATTGACACAGCCAAAGATAATTTTGGATCTCACACAGTTTAACAAAAAAGAAACACCTCCTTCATTGATTTTGAACACTTTTAAACAAATGGAATCGTGTTTACCAGAACATGAATTCATTTATTGTGATGCATCTACAACGCATGAGACTCTTGGATGTGAAATTGTGACCCCGAATATCACGGAACAATACACACTCCCGAAAACAGGATCGGTCTCCACAGGAGAAACAGTTGCAATTCCGAAAGCCGTAGAGTATACAAAGAACAAAATCAACAGCAAAGTCATTATATGCTCAGACTTATTCTGACTCATTTAAAAGAGAAGACTTGAAAAATGATCCCATAGTCATAGAAAAGGCACATCCAAAATCTCCTTCCTACAGAAAACCACCCCCGAAAGGGGTGAAGGGGCCAAATTTTCTCGAAAATCGAGAATCTGAGGTGGTAATATTAAAGATAGGACAATATCCGGAAACGTTTAAATTGAACATTTTTTCAAAAGAGTTACGGTTTTCGAGATAGTGGTAGTTAAATTCTCAAATCGGTATGGGTATTTTTGCTATATGGAGAGGGCGATTTATTTCGAAAACTGAAAATCTGTAGGTGCTTCATATTTATAACATTTTTACTTAGTTACTGTTTTCGAGTTACAACGGTGGTAAAATTGTAACATTTTAAATACTTACGCGTATTTCCGTAGCGATATTTTGAGATTTCAATAACAACAACTACAAGCAAAGAATATACGTGGATAATAGGATAAGTACCATCTTCATTGGTATTAGTGAACGTTCAACTATTTTCGTGACTAATGTTACACTCAATAGTGTGAAATGAATAATTTTTACAAAAAAATGGACCGACGGTATTAGTTGGTGCACAGAAAAATACAAAATAATATTAATTCTATTGGTGCTGTTTTTTTTGGAGTTGGTGCCTACAACAACAAACTAAAACGGCACAACTTCAAAATTACCAGCACCAATAGAATTAATATTATTTTGTATTTTCAGTGCTACAACTGATAAAGTCGGTCCAATTTTTGTAAAAAATATTTATCAAGAATTATTTTTTATTTCAATTATTCGAAGTTCAATGTTTTACGTCATAAACTAGCTATTGTTTTATGTTTTTGAAATTCGTAAAAAATACATTCGCATAGAAAATTCTCAAACATACAAATTGTTAGGAATCTAGGTGCACATTTATCTGTTTTGTAATTTAAATCTGATACTCCCCGATGTTAATATTATTGTAAAAAAAATTCTTAATAATAATAATAATAATAATTATTATTATTATTAAAATATTATTATCGTATTTATGATTTGAAAAAAGGCATAATAGAGTGTCAATCCCTAAAATTCAATTTTCTACCTAGTGACGATTGAAAAATAGGTATTTGTTATTAAGAAAAGTTTTGTTTTTTAACTTTTGTCATTGACGTATTTAATTTTTTTTGGGTGTGGTTTACAAGACAATTTTCAAAATGATTGGCCTACTGAAGGAGATCCCAACATTGGGCTACCGATCAAAAACAACTTTTCCGGTTGAGAATAAGAGAGTTATGAATTTTTGAGTAGACATCTGTCATGAGAACTTTTTGCAGTAAAATTGAATTACGTCAAAAACTATGACAGATAACTTATAACAACTGGGGCTTTTCATACAAAAATAAGTGTGCGGAATTAACATATCTAATAGAAAACAGGGGTTTCCATTTGAAAAAACAAATTTAGTACAATTTCCGGTGTAACCGGAAGTTCCATCATCTTGTAAATATTATTGATTATAGTCAGGATCAAATTTTCATATTTTTTCTCGATTTATAAGTGAAAATCTTCTAATGGGTACGTTAAAGAAATCACCCTGTATATAAGGGGCAGTTTTGTGAATAATAATAATAATGGGTATATATTTCCAACAACAGGCAATAATTTTATAGACGGTGCCAAAGTATAAACATTCTAGTTAGAGTGGTACTGAAAATCCAAAATCCATAAGCGCAACTAGATTACGCAAACATTTGGCAACTATAACACAGTTACTTCAGTTTTCAGAGAGTGACTTAGAACAACTATCTAGATTCATGGGGCCCTTCAGACACATTGCAATCTTTATAGACTTTCCGATAGTTCCACCAGACAGCAAAAGTATCCAATTTGTTGCTTCTTGCATCTCAAGGAGGATTAGAAAAATATAAGGGCTTAGACTTAAATAATATAAACATTGATTTAGCTCCCATTTCCGAAAACATTCAAATAGATTATATTCTAGATTACCGATTACCGGATGGGGCGGTACAGACCATCAACGATGGCATAACTATAAATTCTAATAATGAGTATGTTCCCAAACAAAAACAAATTTAAAATCTATGAAACAACCACGGACGCTTGTACTGGGAAAAATTATTGCAGTATTTTTTTGACCACAAAAAGTGGTCTATGTCCTAAGGAAAGTGAAGTAAATGTATTTCGGCTTATTCAACAATAGAATGATTTCCCTAAAATCAGTTGTATAGAACTTTTATACAGGAAAACTCATTGCACTTAACTAATACCCGGCTAACGGTTCCCCTTTTCTGTTTTATTATTAATACCAGCTGTTTAACCCGGCATTTGGCATTTCGGGCATATGCTTTGTTAGATTGTGGTACGAAACCATAAAGTCATAAAAGCCTTGAGTTTGGAACCCTTCTACATCAGAGTACTACTCGCATGTAGAACAAATCCGAACACCCAACCCCGATCCATTCACAGACACCAAGAGAGAACAGAATAGGAGGCCCACACTTACAGCCGCTACTAGTTTATATTCTAGGTTAGGTTAGGTTAGGTTAGGTTAGGTTTAGATCCTTGCTTATCCATAAAAAAAATCGGAGATGAATATGCCGAATCACTTGGTTCAATAATACCAGCTTGCAACATTTCCTGAAGTTGAGAATATAAAATATCTTTATACTTGGGAAATATTGGATAAGGCCTCTGCTTAATTATTTTTTCCTCCCTAAGACGAACAGCATGACGGGTAGTATTTGTTGTTGGCTGGAAATTATATTTAAAAAATAAATCACTAAATTCCTTAGAAAGTGAAGTTAACTCATCTTTAAATTTTTCTGGCAATTTTAAATCCAACGGTTAAGGTAATTTTGAAAGAGACATTGATAAATGATTTCTCCAATAAAAAGTTTTACCACCAACATATGCGCATCTACGAGTATAGTCTAAAATTACATTATTCTCCTCCAAAAATGGAGCACCCAGAATAATTTCTTCATGAAGTTTAGATATATGCTGGAAAGACGATAATCTTCTATTATCTTGTTTTTCAAATAATATTGTTCCAGCTGTGGCAAAAATCTTTTCGGATCTTCATAATCATAACCATGGAAACTATGCGGCAAAATTCTTACTCTAGTATGATATTGAAAAGTGTCCGTCACAGTCTGCAAAGCTTTTATGAATGTTTGCGAAATATTATTTATGGAATCTTCATTGGATATATTTTCTTGAGGTGGAAAAACGAGTTTATTAAAAAAGGATTTGTTGTTGAAATATCTTTTCTATCAACGTCTACCTCATTTGATATATATGAAGGTGAAAACGGATTGGTTCTCGAACTAAAATCAACAGTCATAGTTTGAGGATTCGCACATTCCAAATGTGGATAAACACTAGTGTCACTAGGAAAGTCCAACTGTTTACGGGACGATAACCCTACTTCACTAAAACTAACCAAACTTTGCCACCTATCCACTGTCTCTTCGATTCGATTGGTAATTAAACTAAAAAAATGTAGGTACTCACAGTTCTTCCTCTACTATCATACCAGTCAAAGAACACATATAAAACCAATCAATGTCTCAGGCCACCACATGTATCGTAACAGTTATTAATCGTTTTCTTAGTCCACATAAATCTCCATTCAAAGATGCTGACACCAGTTTTTCTTATTTATCAAGCCCCACGTTCTGGGCCACCATGTTGTCGATATTTTCTTTTTGGTAACAGTTTTTCATAGAAGAATCTTCTTTTTAGTTGGGCGCTAGTTAACTCCGTCGTTTTATTTTCTTTTTATTATAATTGAAACTCTATTAATATCGACTTCACACTTTTTTTTAATCATTATTTGTGGTTGAGTCTTGCCAAAAAACATTATAAAAAACTGCCCGTAACCCTTGGATATCAGAGTGTGTTGCGTCGCACATCACCTCCCTCGATCATTTTTATCCTTTTCGGGTTTCCTAACGTCTTTCATCAGTCAACTCTATAGCACAAGTACAGGGCGGTCTAAGCCAAAAAGGAGACTTGGCGCAAATTAACGATCGTAACAATTGATAAAGAGAGTTATTTCTAAACCAATCAAAAAAACTATTTCGTACAGGCTCATAAATAGCAAATACGATGTTTTGTCTGGTGCCATAGGTATGAGGTCGATTAGTATTTTTTGTCTAATCATGTATGAAAATGAAAAAGCTCTGAAACAGAAGAGTTGTCTAATATCCATGACATGGGCATCCTTAATAATAATTGATTTTTTATTTAATATTCATCATCGCATCCACCTGATGGTTATTATCGACCGAAACAGTATTTATCGTGTCGTACGAGATGCGGTCAGTGGGAGATGCGTTCAGTGGGATACGAAATGCGGTCAAGATACTAGGAGATTAACTATAAACGCCTTGACTAAGGTATTTTCCATGAATTATAGAAGTTATAGTAATTCTGCGTAATAAATAAATACCTAATGGACAGTAAAATTCAGGTTATTGCCACTACTAGGGGCAAATCATCGGCGATACATAATGGCTACGTATATCGTGAATATCATCGAAACGATAAAAGGAGAAAACAGTTTGCTACCGTGGCAGAATGCAAACCAAGGATAATTTCCCTATGAAAATTGTTTAACATAAATGTGTACCAGACGTGACAAATGCAGAAGTGGAAGCTGCTTCCTTCCGAGCTGCGAAAAGAGCGACAGAAGACGACAATATTGGAATTTATCAAATTTATAAAGAGGAGTTTGATGAAATAGCCAGAGGAGGATACGAATTTATAAACATACTCAAGAATGTATCGTCTTATCTTGGAAAAGATTCAAATTTGGAAGCCTTAAAAAATTACAATTGATTTAGAAGTTGGACTAATACTTATTGCGGATTCACAAATACATGATTGTTATTTTCATTTTGGCGAATCTTTGTGGTGCAAGTTGCAAGAAGTTGGTTTGATAGAACAATATAGAAACAGCAACAGCAATAAGAAGGATTATCCGTCTTTGAGCTGGTTTAGCTTTCCTTCGTCCTGAAGATGTTGATAATGGATGGATATAATGGCAATGCTAATACTTCGAATAAATCACTCGAATCATTTTTGAATTATTCTACAGACCCATGGTTACAAAACACAAATGTTTCAATAACCATGTGGAATTGCTACCGAGAGAGATACTCCATGAATAACGCTTTGGAAGGATGGAACTACAAGTCGGAAGCCTAAAAAACAGAACTACAAATAATGAGATCTGAGATGAATTTAGAAAGTGTAAAACAAAACTGGAAATATATTCAGCTAGATGACAGAATTGACAAAAATACTTCGCAGTATGAGAAAGATGGAAAATTTGTAAAATTTTTGACAATAATTAACAATGTTATAATTTAGATGTTTCATAAAAAAAATTTCAATGCCTATGCATTTTTTGTATAATTTTTATGGTCCACATCTTGAAAAATAAAATCTTATAGTTTATGTATTTATTGTATAATTATTTCTTTGACCGCATTCTGTACTACAACTAACAACATAGTGAAGGCTCATGCCACTTATGACATGACCGCAAGACCCACCATTTTCGTCTTCGACCGCATCTCGACGACCGCATCTACCGCAGCTTCGTATTTATGGCACAGGTTAAAATATGTCTTGAAAAAATACAATTTTTCAAATACTATTAATTATAGATTATAGAATAAATCAATATCTTTCAGATAGTCCGTTAGATTTTGAACTTCACCCGTTTGACACAATATTGATCAATCTGAGAATGCAGAATTAAAGATGGGACCATATCTGAAACGTTTAAATTGAACATTTTTTCAAAAGAGTTACGGTTTTTGAGTTATAGCAATGAAGTCTGAAATATATATATCTGCGCCGCTATTTTTTTAGATCCCTGAATTATAAATAACAAGTACAAGCTAAGCCTATAAGTGGGTAGTAATAGGAAACGTACTTTCTTCTTTGGTAATAGTGAACGTTCAGTAGTTTTCATGACTAATGTTACACTCAAAAATGTTAAATAAATATTTCTAAAATGGACCGACTATATCAGTTGTACTGAAAAATACAAAATAATATTAATTCCATTGGTGCTGACACTTTTGTAGTTCGTGCCTACAACAAAAACTACAACAGCCAATTTTTTGTAAGAAATATTTATTTCTTAAATAATTGATCTGAGAGCTACAAGCGAGGTATTCTAGTTATAATTTTAAGAATCAATTTTTAACACCGATTGGTTTCAAATATTTTTTTCAATATCACTTCGCCCTATAATACCATATTGTAAAATGGATGCCACGAATGCGTAGTAGATAGTTTTTAGATGGTGTTGTGTTAGGAATCAAACTAATTGGTTGAATTTATAAGTTATAAATCTTATTTTATTCACAATATTGTGAACCTGTACATTCCAGGTCAAAAAAGAGTCAATATAGATACCTAGGTATTTGATTGAATAAATAACTTTCAAATGTATACTATTGTAATTACCCAAGAAATGTTTGTAAGAGTTGAAAGGAACAATTTTGGTCTTCGCTGCGTTGACTGTAAGTTTATTTTCATCAAACTAGTCAAAATCATTTATATATCAACTTTAGTGATTTGTTTAATTTCGGTCGAGGAGAGTTTACCTCATACATAATGGCAGTGTCATCTGCAAATGATAATATTACGCCTTTTGAATTCAGCTGAAGAAGATCCTTTAAATGGTACCTTGTGGGACTCCTAAAGAGAATGGCTCTTCTTGACTGAAAGTATCATCAATTTTGAAAGAATGACTTCTATCTAGAAAATAGGTCTATTGCTATACCAGGTGTACCTTAGGTCAGCATGTTTTGGAAAAAAATCGGCCCAGTCTTTACATATTCACGAATTTATGTTCATTAATGTAATTGTAGGACACTACGTTGTTGTTGTGAACGTGTTCGCTTTTTAGATTTAACAAAATTTTTGATGTTGAAAAAGTGTCAGTGACGTTAATTTTAAAAATTACTGGGAATAAAAAAACTGTTTTCGAGAAATCCATGATCGGCACGAGCTCGACATACAAGTGGCTACTTGACTTATATATATATATATATATTTAGAGATTTCTATCAAACCTGAGTCAGTGATAGCAAATCGTACATGCATTCCTGAGCCAGAGCAACAAACCTGAGCCGTATATGTGGCTCAGGATTGTTTCTGCCTTTTAGAAGACTCGTATCTTACAAAAAACTATTGGCGCTAGTTTTCAGTGGTACCCAGTCGTATCCAATACGAAACGTTCGTTCCTGTCACTTGATAATATAACCGACAAAAATTACGCGCCAGTCACATATACAAATGTATATATGTAAATCTATGTTTCTACCATCAAACCTGAGCCGTCCAGATTTGGCAACGCTGTGATTCTGTTCCTGCAAAATTCTTGAATTTATGGCGCTGATCATAATATATGAATGTCTGTTTGTTGCATTTATATAAACATCTCAAAAATAAATAAAAGATACATTCTATTTGAGATACGCCTTCATTACACACTAAACTTTTTTAAACGCAATTGAAATTTAACTAACAGATACTTCAGGGAAATTGTATTCGATATATACATATAAGAGCAACTGGAACAAATTTGATAATATCTAATAATAAGAACTATATTTTCTTGAATCGAATGATTGATTCGAAATCGATCTTTATACTTATATTTTTTTTTGGAAACTGAATAATTCTAGAAAATTTTACTTGCTATTATATTTACTCTCTAACTTAAATACTATGAATTGTCAAATTTTCTAAATATTTTCTCATATTCTGGCTAAACCGTTCCTTCAACGTTAAAATTGAATTTCACCATTCTTTTCCATCTTGACGTACTCAAGAAAATGAATGGTCATACCAGTTTTTTTTATAAGAAACTATTTATTAGCTAGAACATATGAACTAAAGATCAAAACCAGTGAATCAAAATCAAAATCAACGGATGCAATGGATCGAAATAAAAATAGATCTACTGAATATTTTTTGATCAACATTTTCCGTGTAATATAATTATATACAGGGTGAGTTTTAAGAGTGTCCACGTTCAGTTCGTATTTTGAAATTAATTAGAAATGCAAACAATGTTCTCTAACAAGGTGACACATCAATATTATTATTATTACTATTTATTTAGTATTATAATAATAACCCATTTTAACATTATTGCGTAAATTATGTACAGCGTATGTAAAAACTTGACTAACATATTTTCTCAATATTTTTGAATGGAACACCTTGTATTTTATATCATATATATTTCTTAAAACTTTGTTACAACCTTGTTTGTTTAAATGAAAATAAGATATTATATTGGAAAAAAGAATATAAAACTATTAAAAATCATTCAAAAATCAGTTTTAACTACCTTATATCCATTTTCAGTATCAATAGGAATCCAAGTCAAGGCTATATCAACTGAATACTTGAAATAAAATTGCTAATTTTAATATTATTGTTGCAAATGCTCGAACAAGAGTCATATTACGTAGGCTGTGAATAAAAATAGCATAAAAATATAATTTACTTGTCGGATAACCACGTGTTACTATCAGTATCTTGCATTTTGAATAATATCAAAAACTCTGAGTAGATTTTCTATTAACTGCATTTTTGACCGACGAACCCCGAACGGAGGAGATATACAATTCGACTGTCTGCTTTTTTTTGTTTGAACGGGCGTTTTAAATAGTAATCCTACTCTGATTTTGATGATTTCTGACTCATTTAAAAGAGGAGACTTGAGAAATGGTCCCATAGTCATAAAAAAGGCACATCCGAAATCTCCTTCCTACAGAAAACCGCCCCCGAAAGGGGTGGAGGGGCCAAATTTTCTCGAAAATCAAGAATCTGAGGTGGCAATATTAAAGATAGGACAATATCCGGAAACGTTTAATTTGAACATTTTTTCAAAAGGGTTACGGTTTTCAAGATAGTGGCAGTTAAATTCTCAAATCGGTATGGGTTTTTTTTTTCTATGTGGAGAGGGCGATTTATTTCGAAAATTAAAAATCTGTGGGTACTTCATAAAAGACCTAATTATTTGTAGCAACATTTATAACATTTTTCCTTAGTTACTGTTTTCGAGTTACAACGGTGGTAAAATTGTAACATTTTAAATACTTACGCGTATTTCTGTAGCAATATTTTGAGATCTTAATAACAACAACTACAAGCAAAGAATATACGTGGATAATAGGATAAGTACCATCTTCATTGGTATTGAGTTGGTGCCTACAACAACAAACTACAACGGCACAACTTCAAAATTACCAGCACCAATAGAATTTATATTATTTTGTATTTTTCAGTGCTGCAACTGATAAAGTCGGTCCAATTTTTGTAAAAAATATTTATCAAGAATTATTTTTTATTTCAATTATTCGAAGTTCAATGTTTTACGTCATAAACTAGCTATTGTTTTATGTTTTTGAAATTCGTAAAAAAGACATTCGCATAGAAAATTCTCAAACATACAGATTGTTAGGAATCTAGGTGCACATTTATCTGTTTTGTAATTTAAATCTGATATTCCCCGAGGTTAATATTATTGTAAAATTTTTTTCTTAATAAATATTATTATTATTATTATTATTAAAATATTATTATTGTATTTATGATTTGAAAAAAATGGCATAATAGAGTGTCAATCCCCTAAAATTCAATTTTCTACCTAGTGACGATTGTTATTAAGAAAAGTTTTGTTTTTTTAACTTTTGTCATTGACGTATTTGGTGTGGTTTACAAGACAATTTTCAAAATGATGGGCCTACTGAAGGAGATCCCAACATTGGGCTACCGATCAAAACAACTTTTCCGGTTGACAATAAGAGAGTTATGAATTTTTGCGTAGACATCTGTCATGAGAACTTTTTGCAGTAAAATTGAATTACGTCAAAAACTATGACAGATAACTAATAACAACTGGGGCTTTTCATACAAAAATAAGTGTGCGGAATTAAAATATCTAATAGAAAACAGGGGTTTCCATTTGAAAAAAACAAATTTAGTACAATTTCCGGTGTAACCGGAAGTTCCATCATCTTGTAAATATTATTGATTATAGTCAGGATCAAATTTTCATATTTTTTCTCGATTTATAAGTGAAAATCTTCTAATGGGTACGTTAAAGAAATCACCCTGTATATAAAGGGCAGTTTTGTACACATTGTATCCGCGGCTGTAAACTATTGCACTCTCAGGTATCTGGTAGTTTCTGGATATTTTTAAACAGTTGGGCTTCACAGATTGCATTTTTGTCTATTTGATAGGCATAGAGGTTGTAAGACACCTTCCTTTATGGATTTAAGGTTTTACAATCATTGATATCTTTGACGGAAATGTACATTAAGGAATCATCATTTCGTGCAATGTATTTATGTGATATTGGGGTGCAGCCCAGTTCTTTCATCCAGTATTGAGATGGGAAATAGGTGGAACAGGGTGTATATTTGTTTTTCTACTAGTGGTATTTTCAAAATGAAGATAATGTCGTTTCCTTGTTGATAAGCTTGAAGCTGAATAATTTGTAGGTACTTTATGATTTCTGAAGTTTTTACTGGTAATGGTAGATTATTCTTTACAAGATTTTGTGATATTTCCTGAAGGGATGATAGAAGATTATTAGGAGTAATTATTGAAGAATGTATTATCTTCACACGAGCAAAAGTTATAGCATTTAATATATCATTTCACATATTTCAAAAAACTTAAGTTTGGCTTGAACTAGTGCGAGCTTGTCATTTACTTGGTGGATTACTCTTTCGATTTTGTTGAGATCTTTGATTGATTAAAGGTCTTAATTAATGATGTTGACACTAATATTTGATTTTTTAGTAGATTTTCTATATGGTGTTGATTGGAATTTAATTGATGATTACTTTTTGTAAAGAACTCAGTTGAGTCTAGATTTCCCGTAAGGGTTTTAACTATACTACCAATGCCATCTATTATACCTCGGTTTGAACATTTCGCATCGATGATTACCTCGTTGAATTTATCTTCAATGGATTTGAATATTTGAGTTAATAGAATTACGTGCGTTTTAACGTTGGAGTGAAAAAGATTAATTGAATGATAGTCTGGTTTTAGTGTGTCGTGAATAGCGTGGAGTGTATCGTCATTATTTTTGAAAGCTTGTATAGTAGTCCAGAGATGTTCTTGTGAATGAGTAAAGTCCAATTGTCGTTGGAAATGACAATTCGTGTTTTGGCATTTTGGCATGGTAGAAGACTCTGAAACTGATTAGATTTCAGAATGTACCTTCATTCGGTCAAAATTTACTTTCGTTTGTTGGTTAGTATTACGATTTGGCAGAGTTGCTGAATTTCTACAATTTCAAATGGGCAATTAAACTTGTTTGCTAATTTATTTTTTATTTGAGATTCTTTTAAATACACTTTGTCACCTACACTATAATTTCGGATGTTCTCATGAACATGTTGGTCAAATCGAACTTTGGCTTTTTCTTTTTGCCTTTCTGTTCTAGCTCGGGCTGTTTCATAGAAATGAGATAGACGGATGTTTGAGTCTCTCACGTATTTGGTTATAAGCTCTTTTTCGTTATACAACTTTTCAGGGGGTCTACTTGAACAATGTCCAAAGACAAGTTCGTATGGAGTGAATCCATGTGTTTTGTTCACGGAGTTGTTATAACAAATTATCTCGTATGGAAGGATATTAAAAGGGTGCTCGCGCGGATGTTCAGCTAAATTGATTCGTATCATTTCTAATAGGGTTGAGTGGATCCTTTCTAAAGACCCATTGGACTGCGGATGTCCTTCACTAGAATGAGTGATTTTAATATCGTATAATTTACAGAGGTCTCGTAGAAGGGCATTGTCAAACTCCCTACCACAGTCGCAGTGAATTCTCAGCGGGGTACCGTAATGTTGGAAATAGAGTAAAAGTGTATTCACTACTGCTTTGGCTGATTTGTTCTCGATAGGGTAAGCCTGGCTAAATTTCGTCAGTTCGTCTCGGATAGTTCGGGCGTAATTTTTAGTAGGAACTTCCAAGATGTCAATATGTATGCGTTAGAATGGTGAATTTGGAATTTCGGTTATGACAAAGGGTCTGTCAAGATTCTTCCGACATGCTTTGTTCTTTTGGCATATCTCGCAGTCTTTTATAAATCTTTCGACGTCCTTGGTAAGTCCGTTCCCATTGTATTTCTCTCCGATTCGTCTGATGGTCTCGTTTATACCGCGATGTGAGTTAGATTTTCCGTTGTGATGTTGGTCAAGTATAATAGGTATATGATCATGTTCTGGAGTTCGTGTAACGTTTTGGAATTTTTTTAATTTTATTTCTTTTTCGGAATTAATAGACGATAAAATTTCAAGAATTGGTAGATTTACGTTTGTTTCAATGCAATAAGTAGATTGGGTAATACAACATCTTGACTTTTGAACAAAGAAGCAAATAAATATTCGTTTACCGTATATGGGTTAAAAGTTAAGGCAATAATGAAATATTTTCTATTTTCTACTATCTTACTTGATAAAACTTTGATTCTAAATTGTTCAAAGTCTTCGACAATGTCCTCGATGATTCGGTTGTTAACTTCAGTCAGTTCGTTTTGTCTGGAAAAGCTAATTATGTTTTTGTTGTTATGACAAGGAACATGATCCTGAAATCCCTGAAGGCACTGATCAATTTATGACTACTCCTCAAATATTGAATGAAGATAAGTTAAAACCGAAATTTTCAAAGAAATTATTCAAAAATCAAAGACACCCTAAAGATATTAAAAGACGTCAATAATTTTCTTTCAGGACAATGAATATAATCCTCCTAGCAATACTCCTATTTCGTCTTGCCAGTAACCAATACCAGATTGAAGAGCTGACCAATCCGTTATTACCATTTAAATTAGGAACAACTTACATTGTTAACAATTATCACCATGTATATTACCATGTAAATCTGACAAATATTTGGAATTGTATCAAAACAATCAAGGCAACATTATTGAATATTACATCTAAAATAACAAATCGAACAACACCACTATCTGATTTATTATTAGTAAGAACTAATAATTTGCTTGAATATGTTAGAACAACATAGGAATTTATTAGTCATTACTCGACAAAAAGATATAAACGCGGGCTAATCAATGTAATTGAGAAAATGGATAAATACTTATATGGTACCCTGGAGGCTGATGATGGAGAAAGATACGACAAATATATCAAAATGTTACAAGATAACCAAAAAACATTGCAACAAGACATTTCATCTACCCAAACTATCCTTAAAAAGGTACCTAACTAAAACGATTGATACACAATTGATAAATATTCGTCATAACCAAAAAATTAATTAACTCAATTTACCCAATCAACGATGGAGTTTATTTTATTGACTGACAATACTGAACACAACATTCGAATTTTAAAAGAAATACGCATGAATCTCCAAACAGCCATCAATTTTGCCTGAATAAATGTAATGCATTACAGTATTCTTAAATACAGTGAATTAAAAAATGTAATTTCCAAAATTAAAGCTGAGGAAACAATACCCTTTGACAATATTATTAAATTTTATGAAGTTGCACATGTTGATGTCACTATCCAAAATGACCTCATTATATTCTATATTGCAATTCCATTAATAATCAATAAGCCATATATTATGTATCAATTATATTCAATCCCTCTAGAAAATGGAATAATGATTCTCAAGAATCCTTATATTTTGATGTCCTCTGATGACTATTGGAATGTAAATAAAAAATGTCAAAAGATAGAAGAAATTAATTTATGCATTGATAGTCAACTGAGTAAAAATGAACCCTCTGTAGCCAATACAATAAATTTAACAAGTCATTGCCCCCTAACTCCAATTCAACATAAAGAATCATCTATCACTCAACTTCAAGATAATTCTACAATAATATTGCCATCATCAAATGAAAAAAGAAATTTCCAATGCCCGAACCAACAATAAACCATCCCTCGTAATCCCACAAAAATGTATAGTCATAATAAAGAAAAAGCATTTTGACTCTCAAGAAATTAATACGATCAACTCGAGACTAAAATTATCATCTATTGAGATAGATAGACAATTAATTCAAAAAATAGAGCCAATACAATTAGAAGAGCTCAAAACACGATGATTTAAAGCATATTGAAACTTTAAATATTCATCCACTTCAACATTTCGATGTTAATACAGGAGTTTCAGTATTTAATATTGTATTCTCTTTAATAATTGTTGTAGTGATTGTACTTATAATATATTATTATTATTGTTATTATAAAAATAAGAATAAAACTACAATGAGCTTAGAACTCAAAACTCTCGAAAAGGCAACCCCCTTTTCTCAATCTTAAGGAGGGAGGAGTTATATGGTCATTATAGATGAGGTAGTTTTTATTGTAGATATAATGTTACCCTCGATGTTACCCATAGACATAGTGCTGTGTAAGCAGAACTTGTATAAATATGTATAAATAGGCGACAGTAGAGATGTAAGTTAGTCTTCAATTATCATTCTTATTGTACACATATATAAATTTGTTAATATAAGTTTCATATAATAAAGTTTGTTCTTTTTAAAAAGGCAACACCGAGATAAACTTATATAACTATATGATGATTTTCAAAAATATATATTTTCGTGTAAATGTTATCTGAAATCTGCTGGTCTCGTTATTAGTTTGAAAACTGTAAGATATATGGTGGAAATTTATTGTCATTTAACTTTTGTCTGGTAGGTGGCAGGTGTCTATATTTAATTGAACAATTATTTTGGTTTTTGTTTTCAGTATCATTATATACCTACTGTTATTGATGGATCTATATAGTGACTATTATTTAATTAGTATTTCTTTTTTCTGTTCAACTAATGGCATGCCAAAATTATTGATATTTTCTATTTTTGTTTTTTTTAATTATATTTATTATGTGTAATATTATTTCATGTAACACTAAAAAACAAGAACAAGAACCTAATCAGTTGTGAAACTTTGGGTTGTTAAAAATTGTCTAAAAAGAAAAAAAAATTCTATAATTAGTTGAAATAAATTTGATTTAAATTGGTGATTTCTGTCCTGTCGTTTAGGCAATTAGGTGTATTTTATATGTAAATCATTTCTAACATTTCTCTCTTTCTTTTGTTATACTCTATCTTGAGGATTTTGGAGTTTTTGTAATCGAAATTATAGGTGGTGGAACGTTTATCTTTATTTAATGCCGTGGGTGCGTTATGGGTATATTTGTGGCTCCTGATACGACTTTCTAGATACTGCTTTGTTTGTCCGATATATACTTTATTGCATGTAGGTTCGTTACACGAGATTTGATAGACTATGTGAGTTTTTTTTTGAAGTGGGTTTTTTGTTTTTAACTTTGTAAAATTTGATTTCCGAGATTGGTGGCATTTGTGTCCAATTTTAAGGTTAAAAGTTGCGACAACGTGGGCTAATTGTTCTGACAAACCTTTGATTAATAGTATCGATATATACTCGGAAGTATTTGGTGTTTTTTGTTGTTGGTTTTGGTTGTAAAAATGTTCAATACGTTCTTTAAAAATGTTGTCAATTATTTGGGGTAGTTGTTTTTGAGTAGTGCAGTTTTTGCTTTCTTAATTGCTTAAGGGCCAAATTCAGGATCTGATAACTGGATGGATCTATCAGCAAGTCCAATGATTACTGTTTTTTGTGGGCCAACGGGTGGTTTGACTTAAAATTTAAATATCTACCTGACCATGTTTCCTTAGTGAACCACTCAGTTCTGATGGTATTGTTTTTTGTGTGTTGTGTGAAATCCAGGAAATTAATTTTGTTTTCTTGTTCTTTTTCGATAGTGAATTGCAAGGGTTTAATCACATTTGTCTTTTGGAACTAATAATAAGCAATCGTCTACATATCTAAAAAAGAAAGGTATTACATAATCTAGTTTGGCAATTGTTAATGTTTCAAGGTCTTCCATCATTTGGGCAATCACACTTGAGATAGACGCTCCCATAGCAGAACCCTCGATTTGTTTGTAAAATTTGTTATTGTAAAGGTGAGTTTATACAGTGAATAAAATAAAATAAAGGTGAGTTTATAGAGTAAATAAAATAAAATAAGAAACAAATTAAGATAAAATAAGAAAGTTGAACATGCTAATTTCCATGGGAGCGTTTATACACGAAATAAGCTAAATTAAGAAATAAGAATAAGAACTAAAGATGGCCAACTTTCGTCTTTATTTCTTATTTTATTTTATTTTGTTTGGAAACTGATAATGCGCATGATCAACCACCAGAGAACACTTAACTTGCATACAACACAAAAGTTTTTGTCAAAAAAGCTGTGATTTGATTGGTTCATTCTTATTTCTTATTTTATTTTCGTCATCTGTATAAACCAATCTTTCTTGAAGTTATTCTTATTTCAATTTTAATTTGTTTCTTATTTTATTTTATTTACTGTATAAACTCATCTTTAGAAACAAATTAAGATAAACTAAGAAAGTTGAACATGCTCATTTCCATTCTTTCTTGAGGTTATTCTTATTTCAATTTTAATTTGTTTCTTATTTTATTTTATTTACTGTATAAACTCACCTTTACTCTCAAGAAGTTAACACACTTAATTTGAGATTAAAGTTACCACCTATTGAAATAAATGAGGAGTTAATTCAGAAAATTGAGCCAATACAATTGGAAGAACTCAATTTGGAGTCAATACATAATGATTTAAAACATATTGAAACTCTGAGTATACACCCACTCCACCATTTCGATGTAAATACAGGAGTTTCAGTATTTAGTATTATATTGTCTCTGTTAATTGTTCTTATATTTATAATTATGTTATATTATTATTGTTGTTATAAAAATAGAAATAAAACTAAAATGAGCATAGAACTCAAAACTCTCGAAAAGGCATCCCCCTTTTCTCAATCTTAAGGAGGGAGGAGTTATATGGTCATTATAGATGATGTAGCTTAAAATAATGTAATGAACAGATATAGTGCTGAGTAGTCATATTTATGTATATAAATAGGGAATAGATAGAACGTATATTTTAGTCTACAATTAGCTTTGTTCCTGTACACATTAAAAAATTGTTAAATAATAAAGTTTTCTCTTTTTAAAAATCCAACCTTAAGAGAAACTTATTTAACTGTATGCGTTGCTTTTATTATTACTTCTATTTTCTATGTTAGGAATGTGCCAGTTTTTTTTATCCTTGTATATGATGATTTACAAAAATATATATTTTCGTGTAATTGTTATCTGACTTGCTTATAGAAATCTGCTGGTCTCGTTATTAGTTTGAGAACTGTAAGATTTATGGTGGAAATTTATTGTCATTTAGCTTTGGTCCGGTAGGTGGCAGGTGTATATATTTAATAGAACAATTACTTTGGTTTTTGTTTTCAGTATGATTATATACTGTTATTGATGGATATATATAGTGACTATTATTTAATTAGGATTTCTTTTTTGTGTTCAACTAATGGCATGCCAAAATTATTAATATTTTCTAGTACCATATTTTTTTTTTCAATTATATTTATTATGTGTAATATTATTTCATGTAACACTAAAAACAAGAACAAAAAACCCAAACAGTTATGAAACTTTGGTTTGTTAAAAATTGTCCTGTCCTGTCGTTTAGGCAATTAGGTGTATTTTTTATGTAAATCATTTCTAATATTTCTCTCTTTCTTTTGTTATACTCTGTCTTGAGGATTTTGGTGTTGTAGGTAATCGAAATCATGGGTGGTGGAACGTTTATGTTTATTTAATGCCGTGGGTGCGTTATGGGTATATTTGTGGCTCCTTATACGACTCTCTAGATACTGATTTGTTTGTCCGATATATACTTTATTGCATGTAGGTTCGTTACACGAGATTTGATGTACTGTGTGGTTTTTTTTTGATGTGGCATTTTTGTTTTTAACTTTGTAAAATTTGATTTCAGAGATTGGTGGCATTTGTGTCCACAACGTGTGCTAATTGTTCTGACAAACCTTTGATGTATGGTATGGATATATACTTATTGGTTTTGGTTGTAAAAATGTTCAATACGTTCTTTAAAAATGTTGTCAATTATTTTTTTGGGGTAGATAGTTGTTTTTGAGTAGTGCTGTTTTTGCTTTCTTAATTGCTATAGGGCGAAATTCAGGATCTGATAACTGGATGGATCTATCAGCAAGTCCAATAATTACTGTTTTTTGTGGACCAACGGGTGGTTTGACTTAAAATTTAAATATCTACCTGACCATGTTTCCTTAGTGAACCACTCAGTTCTGATGGTATTGTTTTTTGTGTATAGTGTGAAATCCAGGAAATTAATTTTATTTTCTTGTTCTTTTTCGATAGTGAATTGCAATTTGTGGTGGTAATTATTGAACATTTCAAGGGTATAATCACATTTGTCTTTTGGAACTAATAATAAGCAATCGTCTACATATCTAAAAAAGAAAGGTATTACATAATCTAGTTTGGCAATTTTTAATGTTTCGAGGTCTTCCATAACAATTTGGGCAATTACACTTATTCACAATCACAACATTCCTAATGACCATATCCTCATTTCACTAGAAGTCACGTCTTTATACACAAATATCCCGATTACCTAAGCAAAAAACAATATTACAAAAAAATGGACTGACATCCAATCCAATAACCACGTCACCTTTAGAAGAATTCGTAACAGCATTAGAATACACGCTAACATCCACATATTTCACTTAAGGTGAGTTTATACAGAAAATTAAACAAATTAAAATTGAAATAAGAATAACCTCAAAAAAGATTGGTTTATACAGATGACGAAAATAAAATGAGAAATAAAAATGAACCAATTAAATCACAGCATTTTTTACAAAAACTTTTGTGTTGTAAGGAAGTTAGTTCTTATTCTTATTTCTTAATTTAGCTTATTTCGTGTATAAACGCTCCCTTAAAATGCTTATTATTTATTGACACCATACATTCTTGTGGAATTATCAGGGAAGGTTTATTGATTGTTTCAATAGATTGTTCATTGAGACATTGGAAATTTATCTTTTCATTTAGCGATGGCACTATTATTATGGAATTATCCTGTAGTTGAGTGATGGATAAATCTTTGTGTTTTATTGGAGTTAGGGGACAATGACTTGTTAAATTTATTGTCTTAGCAACACACGGTTCATTTTTACTCAATTGACTGTCTAAACACAAGTTTATTTCTTCTACTTTTTGATATTCTCTGTTTACATTAAAATAATCATCTGAGGATATCAAGATAAAAGGATTTTTAAGGATCATTATTTTATTGTCTAAAGGGATTGGATATAATTAATACATCAGATATGGCTTATTAATTACTAATGGAATTACTATATAAAATATGATTAGATTATTTTTGATTGTAACATCGACATGTGCAACTTCATAAAACTTAATAATGTTATCAAAAGGTATCTTTTCTTCTGGCTTAATTTTGGAAATAACACTTTCTAATTCGTTATATTTAAGGATACTGTAATGCATTATGTTTATTTCTGCAAAATTGATAGCTTTTTGAATATTTGAACAAATTTCTTTTAAAATTCTAATATTGTTTTCAATATTATCAATTAGTATGATGAATTCCATAGTTGATTGGGTAAATTGAGTTAATTCATTTAATCTTTTACGTAACTTCTTTTGATTATGATTGATATTTGTTAATTGTGTATCAATTGTTTTTGTTTTTGTTTTTTTTAAGAATAGTTTGAGTGGATGAAATATCTTGTTGCAACACATCTTGATTCTCTTGTAACATTTTTATATAGTTATCATATCTTTCTCCATCATCGGCATCAAGAGTACCGAACAAATATTTATCTATTTTTCCAATAATATTCAATAATCCTCGTTTACTTCTTTTTGTAGAATAATGATTAACAAATTCTTCTATTGTTCTAACATAATCAAGCAAATTAGTAGTTCTCACTATTAATAGGTCAAATAAAGGTGTTGTACGATTTGTTATTTTGGATGTGATGTTTAGTAAGGTCAATTTAGTAGTTCTGACACAATTTCTTATATTTGTTAAATTTACATGATAATATACGTGGTGGTAATTATTAACAATGTATGTCGTACCTAACTTGTATGGTAGTAGGGGATTTGTCAGTTCTTCTATCTCGTATTGGTAAGTGGCAAGAGGAAATAGAAGTATAACTAAGAAGACGGTATTCATTGTCCTGAAAGAGAATTATTGTCGTCTTTTAATATCTTTTGGATGTCTCTGATTTTTAAATAATTTCTTCATAAATTTTGGCTTTAACTTATTTGTATTCAATTGTTGAGGGGTAGTTATAAATTGATCAGTTCCTTCAGGAATTTCTGGATCATTCTCTCTATTATCATTTAATTTTGCCAAAACATTAGCCTTCCGGGCATTTAATTTCAAATTAATATTTTCGTTTAACTCTTTCAAAGTTTGGGCTAGTTCATGAATGTAATCGGTTTGTATTTGATTCAAATTCTTTTCGAAATTAAGTTGATAATTGAGATTTCCTTTTATAATTTGGAAAGGTGTGTAATCATGTGAAGAATGAATACTATTATTGTAATTTAGAATGGCAATATCAACAAGTTCTTGATTTGTTTTCGAATGATAATTTTGTTTCAATGCTACTAAACTTTCTTTCAAGGTTGAATGGAATCTTTCAACAGGAGAGTTAGAGTTAGGATTATAGGGTGTTGTAAAGTGCAACTGAATTTGGTATAGTCTGCAAAGGTCTTGTATCAGATTACTTTTAAAATTTTGTGCGTTATCTGTTGTGATAATATTGGGGGTTCCATGTTGTGAAAAGAACTTCATTAAATTCTGACAAATTTCAATAGAATTTTCATTAAGTGGATAAGCTGCTGCAAATTTTGAAAAATTATCTATGATTGTCACATATTTCTGTGAATTTAGGGAATAAATGTCAATATAAATATGTTCGAAAGGTTTCTGTCCAATAGGTGTTGGTTTGAAAATTACTTTGTAAGGGTGTCTGTCGTATTTTGATTTTTGACAGATCTCACACGTATTTATATAATTTATAACGTCCTTTTCTAAACTAGGCCAATAGTAAAACTGTTTAATATTTTTGATATTCTCTGTGATGTTTTCACTGTGTGATATCTTTCAATGATTTCTTTTTGTTTATCTATATTAGTGATATCTTCAAGAAGTGAATTAGAGATAACAAGTTTGTAAGAGTTATGCTTAAAGGTTTCTTGGAAAATTCTAAGGATCAACGGTTCTAGTTCTTTCTGTGGAAAATGTAAACAGTAAGTATCTGGTGGTAAATAATCTCTTAGGATCTCTTGAATTTTCTGTGTAATATGATTATCATTAATAAATACGATGAATCGTTTCTTTGTTTCAAACAGTTTCACACAAGTTACATAAGGTTGTTCTTTATGAGTCCATTTGAAGATAACTTGGTTTTTAAAGGTATTTACGGTTTTGTTTATATATGCTGCACTTAGGATAGGATTTTCGTGAGAGGAATGAACTGTTTCTGTCTCCGAAGTATCACGATTGTTATCTTGTTCTTCAATTAATAAATTTCTAGAACAATTTGTTGAAATTGATTGGGGAATGATATTGGATTGTTGTTCCGTTGGAGGTTTAATCTGGATGTCTGAGATAATATTGATCTTGGGTTTTTCTGCTTATGATCTGTAATGATTGTAAATTTTCTACCAAATAAATATGGTCTGAAATACTTTGTTGCCCAGACTATAGCAAGTAATTCTTTTTCAATTGTGGAATAGTTACATTCTGCTGAATTGAGTGTTCTACTTGCATATGCGATAGGTAGATCATTTCCAACAGTACCTTGAGATAAAACAGCGCCGATTGCAAAATTTGATCCGTCTGTTGTTAGTAGGAAAGGTTTTGTAAAGTCAGGATTTTGAAGAATGGGATCATTCATAAGTATAGTTTTACACGTGCTGAAGGCTTCGACAAATGCTTTGTCGTGAATAACCTTCACATTTTTCTTTAAACAATTAGTAAGCGGTTTTGTTATTTTTGCAAAATTTTTAATAAATTTTCTATAATATCCAATTAAACCGAGAAATGATTTTATTTCTTTTGGAGTATTTGGAATTTTGAAATTTTTAATTGCTGATATCTTATCAGGATTAGGCTTAATTCCGTTTGGCGTTATAACATGTCCTAAAAATTCTACAGTCTTTTTCAAAAATTCAGATTTGTCAAGTTGTATTTTCATATTAAAGGAGATAAGTCTTTCGAGAACTTTTTGAATAGAATCTAGATGTTCTTGTAAGGAAGTCGAGTAAATGATAATGTCGTCCATATAGACCAGGCAAATTTTACCTTGAAGTCCACGCAATATATTGTCCATAGTTCTTTGAAAAGTGGACGAAGCGTTTTTGAGTCCAAAGGGCATACGTTTGTATTCGTAATATCCGTGTTCGACCCTAAAAACTGTTTTTTGGATCGAATTTGGGTCCATTTCAATTTGATGAAACCCACTAGCTAAATCGAGGGTCGTAAAATACTGTGATCTTCCAAGTTTGTCTAGAATGTCCGTGATATTAGGAAGGGGGTAACGGTCTTCAATTGTCTTTTCGTTTAATTTCCTGCAGTCAATTACAAGTCTCCATTTCTTTTATCCAGAGGCGTCTAGTTTTTTGGGTACTATCCAAACAGGAGAGTTCCAAGGAGAATTGGAAGGTTGGATAATGTTATCATTTAACATCTGATCAATTTGTTTATTTACTTCATCTTTATGAACATGTGGATACCGATAACTTTTTGTATGAACTGGTATCTCATCTGTTGTTTCAATGACATGTTTTACCTGATTAGTGAAAGTTAAAGGATCACCAGGTTTATGAAGTACTTTATTACATTTCTGAATGACTTTAAATAATTTATATTTTTCTTCTTTATTCATTTAGATGTTGTTTTTTTGTTGTTACTTGAGGTAACTCAACATGAAAAATTTCAAATTTATCTTCATCAAATGATTTCAATGGGAATATATTTTTGTCGATATTGTATGTGAAAGTGAAAGTCTTGTCAGTTATATTAGAAATACCTATAGTATAGTAGTCATTTCTAACAGTAATAATTGTTGGTCGAATTTCTATGTCTTTTGTCTTAATGTGTGGTATAAGCCAAGAGGAATTATTCGGTAATCTTGTGTAAATTTTGACATTTTGTAAAGAATGAGGTGGAATTTCCAAAGTATATTGATCAAAATGTTCTCTAAAATAAAATGGAATTTGTATAAAATCATTTCTTAGTAAGTTATTATCTAGATCAATGTTTAAATTAAATTTTCTAAGATCTTTAATACCTAATATGCCATCAAAATAATCATGGAAAGGATAAAGGATAAATTCAATTGGTTGAGAAATGCTTTACTATTTGCTTTTTTTGTACCTGCACAAGTTTGTAATTTAGTTATGTGAGGCTTAATCAATTCGGGGTTATATTTTTCAACTAAAGAGGGTCTCTATAAAGAAGCATGTGAACCTGTGTCAGTTAGTAATCGGATATTAAATTTGGGAATTTTTATATAAGGAAGTTGGTTAATTTGAAAACTGTTTAGTTGGAGGCAGAGTTTTCCGAAGCTGGTAACCGAAAATTTTCTAACAGTTCGTCAGAGAATTCAATATTTTCATCAATCATATTTTCAGGATTTTCTTGGTAATCAATGGATTCAAAATTTTCATAATAACTTGACGAGGGGTTTTCTATCGATTGATAATTGAAACCTGATTGTTCTAAGTTCTTCAAAAGTGTACTTAGGTCGAGATTGATTTCTAATGAATTGATTCGGGAATTGGTAATTTAATGGGCGTCGGGGTTGAACGCTTACACCTGACATTGGTTGAGGATATGTCTTTTGCGGATATTTAAAGAAGTTCTGATTTAAATTAGGTTTAGGAGTGAATTTTGGTTTAGTGCCAAATACTTGTTGTGCGGACGGAAAATGATGTTTAATAGGTTGTTGATTATTAACGGGGAATTTTGGAAATTGAGGTATATTCATTGGTTTAGGAGGATTCAAAAATGTATGGTTGATTGGTTTATGCTTTACAAGCATATTCTGAATAAAGTTATTCTTGAAATCATTTTGACTTGTCAATATTTCGTAATTTGAAATGATATCAATAGCTGCGTCTAAATTTTGAGGATTTCTTACAATTAGAAGAGTTTTCAATTCGTTAGATATGTTTGATAATAAATTTTAAGTTGCTGTTAATTCGTTCTGGGTTATTAATATTGTTCTAGCTTCTAAATTTTGAATTTCAATACAGATTTTGTTATTAATTTGGGTGACTAAGGCCTTAAGTTTTAGGATATAATCTTGTACTGATTCTCCTTTATTTCTAGTTAAAAATATTAGTTGTTGTTGTAGGTTACTCCTTGTAATTGGATCACTAAATTTTTGACGTAAAGCTAATTTAATTTGATCCCAAGTATTAAGATCGGGTCTGGTTAATAAAAATTCTTCAGCATCATCTATTAATTTAGCTTTAATGGCTAAAATAACGTATTCCTGCTGAGAAACATCATTAGTAAAATATCTAGTGTGGAAAGTATCGATTTGTTTTATAAATGATTCTAAACGACTAGGAGTACCATTAAATGTTTTTAATAAGGAAACAGTGGATCTTAAGGCGTCAGCCATGATATTAATATTGTCGTTTTCTTCCAAAATTGTTTCTAATAAATTAGGATTTTCGACTGTTGACGAATAAAGTATCTTTCTAACTTTCCGATAAGTTATATCTAAAACTCTATTTCTGAATTTTTTCATAAAAATTCACATAAACAATTGTATAGGTATATATAAAAATGATAAAAATAGATAAATATAATAGAATATAAATTTTAATAATTGATTTTATCTTTCAATAGATAATTAATAAATATTTTCTTCAAATGCTTTTCGCATAAATGATATATTAATATCTCAGTATTAAATATTTCTTCAATCTTAACTAAACAGAATTACAACAATAGGAGAGATTTTAAAACTCACTGAGTCAATTAATCTTCTTCCCTGTCTTGCTTCTGCTATCGGGTAGTGGCTCTTCCTGGAAGATATACGTCTAGGCTGGCTGCTACTCGTCGTGGATGCTAGTTAACACCAATATATCCGTGGTTTCCAGATATTAGTTACACCAAAGTATCTGAATCCCGAAGAAGTTACTGACTTGTTGTGGATGGTTCCAAAGGCAAATCAGGAGTCACAATCAACTTTCTGCACCAAGTTCTTTCGATATACCTTAACTTGTTGAAACAAGACGGTATTCACTATTCCGATTTTCACTTGGAAAACTATTCACAAGAATCGATAATTAAAATGATACCGGGTGTATCCTACTGACTGCGCCAGTTAAATAAGTTTCTCTTAAGGTTGGATTTTTAAAAAGAGAAAACTTTATTATTTAACAATTTTTTAATGTGTACAGGAACAAAGCTAATTGTAGACTAAATTATACGTTCTATCTAATCCCTATTTATATACATAAATATGACTACTCAGCACTATATCTATTCATTACATTATTTTAAGCTACATCATCTATAATGACCATATAACTATACCATTATTTTTAGCATTATAGTTGATAACAATCACGCCAATAGAGACGAGTTACGTCCATAAAGTGTAGAAAATAAGAAAACCAATATTTTAAACCAATAAATAAATAAAATGGTGCAGTGTAATAATGCATATATCCATACACAACCATAATAAAAATGGAATAGAAAGTAATACAGAGCCCACCAAACTCATGTTTGAATGTAAATTTTAATTACATTAATACGTGAATTAGATAAATTATTTGATAATCATATGTTATGTCATGCCCCTCGTCGAAACGTTGACCAATAAAACCAAAACAAGAAGTGTTCTAAACTTGTTTTCAACTTTATCCTAAGCGAACCTTAATTCCCAAGAAACTTTCTCATACATATTTATATATATATATATATATATATATATATATATATATATATATATATATATGTACAGGGTGATTCACGGTTGATGGTACCTTAAACGTTTAAGGAAAACTATTCGTAGGGTTGTTCTGAAAATTGTATTATGTATATTATACCTAGAGATCTATCGACTGAAAATATTTTCTGCCTTGCGACGTTGCCACTTATATCAAAAAGTATCAACAACTTTGATTTTTCAAATGAGACACCCTATATATTATCAATTTATTAGATTCTCTATCGCCTTCTGGTTATTTTTTCATAAGATACCCATACCTATCTCTAACAATTTTCAGTGAATTAATTAATTTTCTTTTGTTTTGTTCAAAACAGAGCTCCAATCAATAGCCCATTACTCTGAATTTTAGAATTGTGAAACGATGAAATTCCAGTAATAGCTTTATGAATACTTCTTTCTTAGGTATTATTGAATATTTTCTTTATATTTTATACAGGGTTGCTCAAAATTCTTGATCTTTCCAATAGATCTATAAAGTCCCAAAAATGCGTTTTCTCAAATAGAACACTCTATATTTTATTATTTCTTCAGATAGAGAATCAACATACATTTAAAATGATATATCATGTTCCTATAGCAAAATGGTCAGGTTTTCAAAATATAAGCAACTATCTATTAATGTGAATTATTTCTAGGATTTTTATGGTAGGTATTTGCTGGTTACCATGGTGATGGAAAGTTTAACAAGTAATTATCGTGAGGAAGAGTTGAGTGTTTGTTGAGTTGTTCATTCTTCTTAGATAATGTGATCAAATTATTGCAAAAACATACAGAAAGTTAAACGCAAGATACCCACACATACAAGTACAAAAAGACAAGAATAAACCTATTAACAGAACATATAAGTAATTTTCTGATTCCTAGAGGCTAATTCAAAATGTTCTGCTCTGTAAATTCCTTTAAAAATAATAATAAACTTTCATAGATATCTCAGTCTTGGCAAAACAATAATGAGTAAGTAGATTCATCAGAACCTGAACTCGATTTCAAGATAAAATTAGTAATAACTATGCATTGACTGATATTGGGAAAATGAATCCAGTTCAACGATATACTTATGTATTTTGTGATCTTTTGTTAGGTTACTTAGGCAATAGACATTATAAAAACAGTATAATATCAAATTAATAATCAATAACGTAACCAAGTGATAAGGACAGAGATTTGAATAATAATAATTAGTGAAGAAATATAAATAATTAAACATTTATAATACATTCTCAAAATGACAAGCGTTTCTTTCCAAACATCTGAGAATACGTTTCTCCACCAATAAAATAGCTTTTCTTATTTTACGTGCATCTATCTCATCAATGCATTTAATTACGCGTTGACACAGTTCATCTTTACTTTGCACTGGTATTGAATACACTTTTTTCTTAAAATCTTTGCCTTTCAGATAAATTATTTTAAGGAATACCTCAAATAATGTTTGTTAAATAATATTTGTGTTTTATCACGATGGTAACCAGCAAATACCTACCACAAAAATGCTAGAAATAATTCACCATAATAGATAGTTGCTTATATTTTGAAAACCTGACCATTTAGGTATACGAACATGATATATCATTACAAAGGCATTTTGATTCTCTCTCTGATGAAATAATAAAATATAGGGTGTTCTATTTGAAAAAATGCATTTTTGGGTCTTTATAGATCCGATGGAAAGATCAATAATTTTGAGCGACCCTGTATAACATAAAGAGAAAATCTTCAATAAAAACTAAGAAAGAAGTTCTAAAGCTATTACTGGAATTTCATCGTTTCACAATTCTAAAATTTAGAGTAATGGCTATTGAATGGAACTCTGTTTTGAACAAAACAAAACATAATTAATTAATTCACTGGAAACTGTTAGAGATAGGTATGGATATCTTATGAAAAAATAACCAGAAGGCGATAGAGAGTCTAATAAATTGATAATATATAGAGTGTCTCATTTGAAAAATCAAAGTTGTTAATACTTTTTGATATATGTGGCAACGTCGCAAGGCTGAAAATATTTCCAGTCGATAGATCTCTAGGTAAAATCTACATAATACAATTTTCAGAACAATCCTACGAATAGTTTTCCTTAAACGTCTAAGGTACCATCGACCGTGAATCACCCTGTATATATATGTATATTGATTTTAGATTTCTAGACTCCTTCTCCATATAAGTTCTACTATGACAAATCACATATTCTTCCGTGAACACAATATACTTAAAAAGAGTCCAAAGTATTCTTCACGAGAGGATTGGCCAGCTTATCAACCGTTCATACTAAACTATCCTTGCCTGCCTTATAAATTTATTTTATGAATTACATACCTACATTTTTTCTTAAAATTACTTGTGTCAAGATCAAGTTACTTATTGTATTCTTGTTTATTTACTGAGGTAACTCTCGCTACAAGCTATTATATCATATAAATATTACATATTCATTAATTAAAGTGACGTCATTTTATGTTTTTTGCAACACCTGCATTGGAAGTTCAATTTAATAGAGTCGTTATTTCTTTGATCACTGACCGAAGAAATATTTGAATGCTTCTCGCGTGTGATAAGTCATTAGGTACTTTACGCACTAGTGTGCAAAGTAATTCATGATGCTGGCTTCACACACTGTTGTCATAAAATTGTATGTTATAGTCAAGGACGCGGATATCGAGTACTTTCGCCTCGAAAATCAGTTCTCGAAAGTTGAAAGTACTCGATATTCGCACTCCTGACTATAACATGCAATTTTATGACGATAGTGCGTGAAGTATTTTTTCTCGTTATGATCATAAAATACTTTACGCACTGATAGTGCGTAATGGCTTTTCGCACGGGAGCAGCATTAAAATTTTTCTTCTGTCAAAAATTCAACGCAGTGATCAAAAGAATAACGACTTTATGAAATTTAACTTCTAAGGCAGGAGCTGCCAGAAATGATGTATCCTAGTCGTGATCAAAGGAGCAAAACTGACAATCATGAAACAATATTCGCTGAAGGATGTGTTTGCTATACTGCACGAATCCTAGGCTCATGCTGCAAAATCGCGATTTTTAGAAATTCACCCCTTTGCGCACTTGCAGTATAGCCTACTATTGTATCCCTCTCAGCAAACCATTTCATTTCATAACTGTATCATGACGGTAGATAAGAAAAATGTTACCTTCTTATCTAATTAGACTATTGATATTTTATTGCCTGTAACCTTTTGGCATAGCCAGAAATAGGTAAAGTCAAACTTTATGTTGCTAAACAATTCTCTGGTGTATTTTATTCGTAGTAAATACCCATATTCATACCTCGGGCTCGGACCAAAAGGCTGTGATAGTCTCAGTATCTAAATTTGGGTTCCAATCAATAGCGCAGAAATTCTTTTTCCAGATAGCTTCTATGTCTGGTTCAAGCTGCTGACCAATTTGAGAGTGCGAGACTATTCTACTCAAAATAGAGTTGTTGGATTTGCTATCTTTTAAGAACCTTATTACTTAATTTCAGATATTATCTCAACCGAAATATATTACACAACCTACTTAGCTTGGTAAAAACATCCAATGTAGTTCAATTAAGATAAAATTTTGTGTCCACCTAATCTAGACATATGTGTTGACCCTGGACGAATGTTGTTTAAATAGTGAATAATCAGTTTTTAATAGTTACAACAAAAGTTGTTGAGAGTGGAATTACAAATGTTTTTCTGTTTTTGATTTTGAGTAGTATAGTTTCTTGTTACTTATGTTAGGTATGCTCTTCAAAATCGCGTTTTCAAGTGTGGTGATTTTGTATGTGATACATTTTCTACATGATTTCCATCAACTTATTTATATGGAATACATTCCATTAATAAATGAGAGTGAATTGTGGACAACTAAGAATAGAATTGATGACAGAATATATCCGTTTGAGATTCATGTGACAAGAGATGTAAGTACGGAAAAACTGAAATGTTCCATCTTCATTAAGAAGTGTTGTCATTCTCAGCTTAATGCGACAATAGCACAACACCATTAAGGAATAGAATAGCATCAATTGTTATCCATACTAGTACTATAAATTGGGTGTCTGTTATTTTTAACTACCTTTAATTCTTACAAACTAACATAGCAATAAGTTGATTGGTTCTTGAAAAATATCTCTAGGGCCATTTTTTGTTAATACATAAAACGACCGATTTTTTTAAATTTTATTTTGTACAAATTTGGTCCAAAAAGCAATCGTTAATAGACTAAGAAAAATGTGGATAATCAGTATGATTGACTTTGAAGTTCCAAAATGGCGGACTTTAAAAAATCGACCATTTTTTGCATAAACAAGAAACTGCTTTGGATAAATTTTCCAAAAACATATTGGCTTAGTGCTATGTAAGTATGTATCGAATAAAGGTAGAAACATGTTGCAATCATTTTTCCTTTTCGAGATATTGTAGCAGAAAAATTATGACTTACACCGTTGAAAACCATTTTATATTGAAACACGGATATTTGTCAAAATTACAATTTTGGAAAATCGATTACAATGGATTTGTTCCAACAGCAAACAGTTTGCAAATTGCCCACAACGCGCATGTCTGTCAGATAATTGTCTATCTGTCGATTCACTATTCTTTCATCAATAAATAGACCAATGCAGAATTCACGACAATAAGAACGAGAAAATAGAGAGACCATTATATTCTATCAGCTACTGATAACTAGAAATCATATTGAAATTTATATTTAACTACTAACGCCAACTTATATTTTATTCATAACACGATTAAACGATTATTAAATAATCACATTTATACATAAGCAAATAAAATTAAAGCACTGAACTCTCATACCATTGAATCTAAAATGGTATGGGAGTACCGAAGGAAGCTCAATGAGCTAGGCAAGAACAACAGGGTCTACTTAGTCTGGGTTCCCGGCCACTCGGGAATCAAAGGCAACGAGGAGGCCAACACACTTGCCAGGAAAGGAGCACAAACTCCATTTACTGGCCCAGAACCCTTCTGTGGCACAGATAAAAACACCTACAAGAAGGAGTTTCTGGAGAGGGAAAAAACCGTAAGAGAAACACTCTTGCGGGATACCCCTGGATTGGATCATTCCAAAAAGTTTCTAAAAAACTTTGATACTGCGAGATCCAAAAGGTATTTGGATCTCAGCAAGAACAAGCTACACCTACTCACTGGATTTCTCACAGGACACTGTCGTCTCAAGAAGCATCTACTGAGATTAGGTCTAGCAGAGGATGACGAGTGCAGATTCTGCGGGGAAGAGGAGG
Source organism: Crioceris asparagi (assembly GCA_958507055.1). Taxonomy (NCBI): domain Eukaryota; kingdom Metazoa; phylum Arthropoda; class Insecta; order Coleoptera; family Chrysomelidae; genus Crioceris; species Crioceris asparagi. The sequence continues at coordinate 43,573,425 of OY293829.1, forward strand.
AAACTCCGGATCACCTGGTGACGGAATGCCTCGCCATTGCTAGCCAACGCAAACAGTGCCTTGGAATAGCAACCTGCAGTAGTGAGGAAGTATTCTCCTTGAAGCCAACCCAGATACTGGAGTTCATTAGAACTCTGGAACTGGAAGGCGAGTTGTAGACCGCGTATAGGCGAGTGCAACTCAGGTAGGGGGCACAATAGACCTTATGGTCGCAGTGCAATGTAACCCTCTCTTAAATCTAAATCTAAATCTACATAAGCAAATAAATTTATCTCAATAAAACATTTAAAGTTTTTATTTTGAATGGAATATTTCTAATATATTAAATAAAATTTTATTGTAAATTTTTATACTACACGATTAGTTTACCGTGAAGTGGTGATTCAATGAAATACTCTTATTTCGTTTTCTATTTTTTATTGTTGATACAAATAGAGTAGACAGGTTAGGTGGAATGCGTAGTAACACTTTGGTAAAACTTGGTAAAAATTTGATTATGTGTAACTACCGCATAGCTGATACTTTGTCGTAGTTGTTCTACTACGTTTCTGCTGGGTCTTGGCAAAGGTAGTTGTTCTACTACCTTTTCGACTGTGTCTGCTATGTCTACTGACTAAAAATTAACAATCTGCACCTTAAATAACTAAATATTGAATATAATCCCTAGAGTAAATTGGTAGGAACTCAGGGATTCTCATTGGTTAAGAAATGTAACAATTTTCACATTAACAAAAGGGGCGTACCTATCTCAAGAAGTGGGATTTTACAATCAATCATCAGATAAAATATTTGTAATTTGTTATTGCTATACTTCAGTGTGATAAAATTTTAAGTGAACGTAACTGGTCATTTGCCATATAACTTAAACAGGAATAATCTTGAGAAAGGAAACGCACATAACTAATACTAGCAGATCGTATCCCAATAAACTGAACAACGGTCGGATTCGATTGAGGATCATAAATAAGACAATGGTCATTGATCCCTTTTACTATTCATAAATACCTTTTTTAAGGCAATTATTGGAATTTGGATTATTTGGAGAATTGTTTATTATCTCTACCGACCCTTCCAATGTATAGAACATATGAAAGTATTTATGCTGGATATTTCCCAGCTGTATTTCTCGAAAATGAACGTATCTACAATAACTCTGTGAACAATATTTTACAATTTAAAGAGCTGTGCTGGCATCTATATGTACAAAACAATGGATTTACAATCTATTTCTTAAATCTATACGTACAAAAAATCTATTTACAATCAACTTCAAAACATGTATGAAGAAGTCCATGATCTCAAAGTGGTGTAGGATTGTAAAATGGAAAGAAACACAAAATCTTCTACATATATATTGGTAAAATTAACAAATTACAGGGGATGAGAGACATGTTTCGGGAATATATATTCCCATTTTCAATCTTGACAAAGGTTCTGTAATATTAAAATAGTAAATGTTGATATAATTAGAATAGTAAATGATAATATAATTAAATATAGAAAGAAATAATATAAGAATTAACAAAAATTACAAGATGGCTGATAACATTTTTTTACTTACATTGAAGAATGTGGCACACGCTGTCAATAATACAAATTAAACATTATATGATGATAATATTATAATCAAACTTAAAAAACCCGTTGCATATTAAATAACATAGAATTATAGATTCTGAAATTAAAAAGTTAAAAGTTCAAATTAAAACGACATTCTAAACAAAAAGAAAGAAAAAAACAAATACTCTGTATGGACTACATTTTAATCTTATGGCGGTCGTGTTAAGAAAGAGAAAAATTCCGGTGTGTGAAGTTATAAATAGGAGAAATTTAAAATATGTTAATTGCGCCATCTATTTTTAAGAAGAATTCTATATGAACAAATGAACAAAATGTGTGGTTGAAGAAAGTAGTAAAGGAGAAGCACCAAGTCATAATAGTTTGTTTATAAACAAATTCAAGAATTGAGAGCATTAAAGAAAGGAATACAATGAAACTTAATCTGTTCATTGAGTGATGTGATAAGTGGATTATTAGTATTAACGTTAATTTCAAAAAAAGATATTCAACAATCTACCCTTAGATGTATGGTGTAATATTCTGGCGTCTTTGGTGATATCGAAAGTATGTTTGTTGTTGATTATATGGTTAGAAAATGAACTATTCGAATTGATTTCATGAAAAAGTATTGTGAGAAACAAAGATTTATATTTATCAATTAATTTAACGTGCTCATCGATACTAGTACTAATTTTTCTGCCTGTTTGACCTACGTATTTAGCAGAGCAATTGGGAGTAGAGCACGAAGATGCTAGTCGAGCAACATTAGTCCGCCAATACAAGGCTCAGTTACTTTGACGAAAAACAGTTTCCTTGGACATTTGGTTCAATAGTGTATGCCTGAGAAGAAATCTGGTCCACAATTACGCAACTTTACATTCCAGACTCACATCTCCAGCTACGAAGAATACTGTATGGATCAAAAAAGAAATCAAATCACATTACAACAAGCTCAATACCATCAACTCCCACCTCAAATGGCTCTACTTAAGGCTTTCCCACTTCTTGGACTTCACTGAACTGGACTCCCTTCATAGAAACCTGTTAGATTATGTTGAACAAATAGGTAAGGAGAAGTACTATAAGTTAAAGAATAAAATGTCAAGATCAAATTCCGTTTTTTTACAACCTAATTACACACATCATGATAAACATTTTTCTGATTATTAATTCCACCCTAGAGTTATGAATAAAGCCTCAATCACTTTCAATGAACAGGAACTGAATCTTTTTAATCAAGGTTTAAAATTTAATTTACATAAACATAATGACAGAAAATATTTTCAAAGGTTGGCCATTGGGTGCGAAAAAGTTATTGGCACGGTTAATTTCAATAACAAAGATTTAATTAGAAGTGATGTCGCACGTTTGTTAAATAATAATTTTTCAGTTAATCCTAATCTCACCTCCATTGTCAAAGAGAAGAAACTTAGATTTGTTTTGAATTCAGTTACTAACAAAGTAAAGCTCATTAAGTTGATTGTCACAAAAGCATACAAAGGGAATTGTCTTCTTATTTTGGATCGTTCTGATTATGTGAGTAGGGTCTTAAATTTCTTATCTTCAGATAGTTTCCAAACTTCGATACTACTATTAAATTTGTAAGGCATGTGAAAAAAGAGTTAGACATTACTAAAGATACTATCCTATATTATCAGTCCAATAAAGATTTTCTAATCCCCATGAATTCGTCTACCCCTTTGTTGTATGGATTACCGAAAATTCATAAGGCCAATATGCCCATTAGACCGGTTGTTTCATTTTGTAATTCTCCCACCTCTAGATTAGCATCATGGCTTAATAAACTCATTAGAGAACTTACTGATTTCAATAACCTTCACTCTGTTAAAGACTCCAAAGATCTAATTACCAAAATCTCACACTTGGCTATACCAGTTAACTCAATTTTAGTATATTTTGATGTAGTTAATCTCTTTCCTAGTATTCCGCCAGACGATTGCATTATTTTGGTTAGAAATCTTCTATTCGAATCAGGTACTAATTTCCACCATTGTCTTAATATCTGCTAGTTATTGGACACTGTCCTAAAACAAAACTTTTTAAAATTTAACAATGAATTTTTCTCACAAGCATCGGGTTTAGCCATGGGCAGTAGCCTTTCCCCTCTACTAGCGGAAATATTTTTGAACAATCTTGAAAAACAATTCCATAACTTTATTCACTACGATAAGATCATATTTTATTATAGATATGTAGATGACTGTCTGGTACTTTAAAATGGTAATCTAAACCAACTTAATCTTTTCCTCACTTTTTTGAATTCCTTACATCCAGCGATTTCTTTTACTATGGAAATTGAATCTAACAACATCCTCCATTTCTCGATATCCTGATCACCAAAAAAGATAATAAGTTTGAGTTCTCAATTTATATAAAACCTACACACACGGACAACATTATTCCAAACTCATCATGCCACCCGATTTCACATAAACTAAGTGCCTTTAATTCATTATTTCATAGACTCTTTTCAACTCCGATGAATGTAATTGATTTTAATAAGGAGCTTAATATTATCAAACAAATAGGAATCAACAATGGTTACTCTCTTCATTTCATTGAGACAATGTACCATAGACATATGAATAAATTCTTAAATAGAAATTTGATTACACCTACCTTGTCCTCCAGATATTGTTCTATACCGTACATTGGTAAAGTCTCCCAGGAAATAAAAAACATACTTCAGCGTCACAACCAGGATTTAAATGTTTGTTTCTTCACTTACAATATTTTGGTTAAGAGATTGTTCAGCAGAAAAGATAAGGTGAATTCCTTTTCAAAATCGGGTGTCTACGAGATTTCGTGCTCTACTCCCAATTGCTCTGCTAATTACGTAGGTCAAACAGGCAGACAAATTAGTACTAGAATAGATGAACACGTTAAATTGATAGATAAATATAAATCTTTGTTTCTCACAATACCTTTTCATGAAATCAATTCGAATAGTTCATTTGCTAACCATATAATCAACAACAAACATACTTTCGATATCACCAAAGACGCCAGAATATTACATCATACATCTAAGGGTAGATTGTTGAATGTCTTTTTTTGAAATTAACCTTAATACTAATAATCCACTTATCACATCACTCAATGAACAGATTAAGTTTGATTGTATTCCTTTCTTTAATGCTCTCAATTTTTTATTTTTTTTATGAACAAACTATTATGACTTTGTGCTTCTCTTTTACTACTTTCTTCAACAACACATTTTGTTCATTTGTTTGATATAGAATTCTGTTTCTTACAATTTTCTAGCTTTTTCTTCTTAACAATAGATGGCACAATCAACATATTATAAATTTCTCCTATTTATACCTTCGCACACCGGAATTTTTCTCTTTCTTAACACGACCAGCACAAGATTAAAATGTAGTCAATACAGAGTATTTCTTTTTTTAGTTTTTTCTTTCATTTTGTTTAGAATGTCGTTTTAATTTGAATTTCTAACTTTTTAATTTCAGAATCTATAATTTTATGTTATTTAATATGCAACGGGTTTTTTAAGTTTTATTATAATTTTATCATCATATAATGTTTAATTTGTACTATTGACAGCGTGTGCCACATTCCTCAATGTAAGTAAAAAAATGTTATCAACCATCTTGTAATTTTTGTTAATTCTTATATTATTTCTTTCTATATTTAATTATATTAACATTTACTATTCTAATTATATTAACATTTACTATTTTAATATTACAGAACCTTTCTCAAGATTGAAAATGGGAATATATATTCCCGAAACATGTTTTTCATACCCTGTAATTTGTTAATTTTACCAATATATGTGGAGAAGATTTTGTGTTTCTTTCCATTTTATATATTAAATATCCAAATGGACAAACACTATGTTAGGTTATTGACCGACGAACCAAACGGAAGTGGTTGACAATTCGATTGTTTGCATGTTTTTTTATGGATGTTCGCACCTTATAAATAGTAAACGTGCTCCAACTTTCATGATTCTTTCTTCATTTGATAGGACTATTGAGAATTGGTCTGAAAAAAAATTAAGATGTCCTTTCCCTCAAAATCTTTCCCCAAAGGAGACGACAAAATTAAAGTAGTGACCGCATCCGAGAACGTTTAAATTGGACATGTTTCGAAAAAATCATAGGTTTCCGAGTTACAGCAGTGGTGAAGTCTGAAATATGTGTGTCTCCGCTATGTGGTGGGGGCACTTTTGTTCAAAAATTGAAAATCTGAGACGGCTAAATTAAAGAAGAGATTAAAATACGACATTTAAAAAAAAGTACAGTTTCCGACTTACAGCAGTGGGAAAGTCTGAAATATGTGTATTTCCGAGGTTTTGATAGCTAATTTTGAACTAAAAAAAAATCCCGATGGCCTGTAGTCAGCGAAAAGGTAAACTTTTCAAAATTCATTGAATTGAAATTTTAACAACCTTTTCATTGGTATACCTACATGTTATTAAATAAAATTGTCATAGCCTTGCGGTTAGAGGTTTTTGTTTTGGCTGTTGAATATAAAGCAGACAGGGTTCGAGTCCACTTCAAGGCAGATTTTTTTTTCGTCTATTTCTTTTCAATAAATATACTATATATTTTTTTAATCAGGGTCTATATTAAGATCTCCAGAAAATGTACAATTACATCAAATTTATATTGAGTGTTCATGTTTTATCAATATTTGTTATTTTTCTTTATTAGTTTTTATTTTTTTACCTGTGTATTTTATGAAAAATTGCTTTGAACAAAAGTTGTAGGTACTGATTATATCTATAAAATAAAATTATTTTTAATAATATTTACACTACTGCTCTTTTTTGATATTTTTTTTTAAATGTTTGAATGGTCGCCATTTTGAAACTACTTACTCGATATTGCCCAATAACGAACTCGACCGAGATATTTGAGAGATTGATTTTTGTAGCAAATTTGAACTTGATACCTTCAAAACTGCGACCTCTATCGTGTCTACAAATTTCGTAATATCCCATATATATATATATATATATATATATATATATATATATATATATATATATATATATTATGATTTTGTATTCTTGACTGGATTTATAATAAATAAAAAGATGAATATATGACTGCATCCCCAAGAACATCTTTTTATTTATATATATATATATATATATATATATATATATATATATATATATATATATATATATATATATATATATATATATATATATATATATATATATATATATATATATATATATATATAAACTTTTGAACCAAATGTTTTTTTGGACTAACTTATAGACATATAACAACATGCCGTTGAAATTTTTTCGAAATTCAAAAGTGTGAACGATCGCAATAGGTATATTTCTATAAGAAATTTACCTAAAAAGAAATAAACATTTTTTCCAAAACAAATTGGACCAACTTTAATAGTTTTGAATTTTGAAGTTGGTGCCAAACGTTTTCAATCTAACTACAACTGCACAAAATTACTAGAATCAATAGAATCAATATAATTACAGCAGTGGTGAAGTCTGAAATATGTGTGTCTCCGCTATGTGGTGGGGGCACTTTTGTTCAAAAATTGAAAATCTGAGACGGCTAAATTAAAGAAGAGATTAAAATACGACATTTAAAAAAAAGTACAGTTTCCGACTTACAGCAGTGGGAAAGTCTGAAATATGTGTATTTCCGAGGTTTTGATAGCTAATTTTGAACTAAAAAAAAATCCCGATGGCCTGTAGTCAGCGAAAAGGTAAACTTTTCAAAATTCATTGAATTGAAATTTTAACAACCTTTTCATTGGTATACCTACATGTTATTAAATAAAATTGTCATAGCCTTGCGGTTAGAGGTTTTTGTTTTGGCTGTTGAATATAAAGCAGACAGGGTTCGAGTCCACTTCAAGGCAGATTTTTTTTTCGTCTATTTCTTTTCAATAAATATACTATATATTTTTTTAATCAGGGTCTATATTAAGATCTCCAGAAAATGTACAATTACATCAAATTTATATTGAGTGTTCATGTTTTATCAATATTTGTTATTTTTCTTTATTAGTTTTTATTTTTTTACCTGTGTATTTTATGAAAAATTGCTTTGAACAAAAGTTGTAGGTACTGATTATATCTATAAAATAAAATTATTTTTAATAATATTTACACTACTGCTCTTTTTTGATATTTTTTTTTAAATGTTTGAATGGTCGCCATTTTGAAACTACTTACTCGATATTGCCCAATAACGAACTCGACCGAGATATTTGAGAGATTGATTTTTGTAGCAAATTTGAACTTGATACCTTCAAAACTGCGACCTCTATCGTGTCTACAAATTTCGTAATATCCCATATATATATATATATATATATATATATATATATATATATATATATATTTTGATTTTGTATTCTTGACTGGATTTATAATAAATAAAAAGATGAATATATGACTGCATCCCCAAGAACATCTTTTTATTTATATATATATATATATATATATATATATATATATATATATATATATATATATATATATATATATATATATATATAAACTTTTGAACCAAATGTTTTTTTGGACTAACTTATAGACATATAACAACATGCCGTTGAAATTTTTTCGAAATTCAAAAGTGTGAACGATCGCAATAGGTATATTTCTATAAGAAATTTACCTAAAAAGAAATAAACATTTTTTCCAAAACAAATTGGACCAACTTTAATAGTTTTGAATTTTGAAGTTGGTGCCAAACGTTTTCAATCTAACTACAACTGCACAAAATTACTAGAATCAATAGAATCAATATAATTTGGTATTCTTCAGTGCACCAACTATAGTAAAGTCGGTCCAATTTTTTGTAAGAAATAATTATTTTTATTTATTTATTACTAGCTGTATAGGGTACATTTTATGTAGGAATTTCAATACACAAAGTCTCCTAAAGGTTCTTATAGAAACCTGTGCGAAGAACTATTATACCTTAATGATAAAACGTCCAAGCAACTGTCCTGCCGGAAGCTCCTTCCAGTACCATATTCTGCATGGAAATCCCATACAAATTCTAGATTAAGTACGTTTACTTAATCTAGAATTTGTATGGGATTTCCATGCAGAATATGGTACGCATAACAATCGCGACCTGTTGTTGGTGCACAAAGAACTGCGCGTTCTTCACAACAATTGCAGAAGAAACTATCTTTCTGCTGCTTACGTCGAATTCTTCTACATATAATGCATTTCCTTTGAAGTCTTTGTTTACCGGTGGTAGTACTCAGCGCAACAAGTTGGTGACCTTGATACGCTCGATCATCTGCATTTTCCCTTTGAGCACCTTCATTTCTTGGGATGTTATTTTCTTGAGTACCAGTAGACCAGTCCTTTGTAATTATCCGATAGGATAAGTCTTTGGTAAAATCCACAAACATGACAGTAAACTATCTACTGTCATGTTTGAAATATTTGTATGCTAAATGAGCATTGGTTTCGACTATTCCTAATAGCGAAGCATACATACGATGCTTCCAGTTGTGCGTGTTCCATACCTCTTCTAATGCTATCCCAGACTGCCGGATATGATTATGAACATCGATTGCAGGGCTTCCCTCAAAATATTCTTCAATCATTTGAATTCTTGGAACATTTATTGAATATTTTCTTCCTTCTTCGTCAGTTCTTTGCTTTTTCGCTGGAATTCTTTGAAGAGTGGTACCACAACTGCCGACAAATGTATGCAACTTTTTGTCACGCGAAGCTGTACAGATCAGCTCAGTATTTTGCACTGTTGCCTTCCCAAATACCACACTACCCCGATCGTCGGGACATTTCTCTTTTAGAGCTTTTATTGGAAACTGCTTTGTAGCAGTCTTCACCAAACCGATAAAATACATACCTCATTTTTCAAGTTCAACTGCAGTTTTTACTGAGGCAAACCATGAGTCTCCCACAATGATCTTTCCTGATCCAAACCAAGGTTCTACCAATCGTAATGTCGTGGCAGTACCTGCACCTAACTCCTGTTGCCACTTTTTTCTTGCCATGCTAACTTTCCCTTCGTTGATTTCGAAACGTATCATAATATTACTTTGCGAATCTTCTAGAGTCTTACACACACAACCTACTCCTTTAGGTTTCCTAATAATCTTTATAACAGATGGTATGCCATTTGGGTCGTAGTTTCCTCGTCTATACCAGGAAAACATAGACTCATCGCACAGCTTATATCCTGGCACGAATACATCGAACCATTTGGTATGCGACATATCTATAAGAACTTGTATAGGTCTCCACCTATTCTCATCATCATTATTTTCCACAGAAAAGGACAAATTGCGTAAAATGACTCAAATCGGTGGTAACCCATGCCAAATGTTCGACCAAATGCAGATGCGGGAAAAACTGTATTTTCCTCGCTTGTGGACCAGTATTCTCTTCGGCTATGAAGAATATTCGAGCTCATCCCATAAAGCAAACCAATGACTTTATAGAATTCTCCCTTTTCTACCCTTCGTTTTTGCTCTCGATCCATGTTAAAGTATATTGTCGATATTTTCCACTGGAAAAAAAACCCACATATCTAATTCCGACATACTTTGGATATTCTCAACATTCAATTTCGTTTTTTGTATTTATTAATTCTGGTTTCCATTCCAAAGCTCTAAACTATTTCGTGTGCGGTGACCTAATCGAAAACTTCGTATCTATTTGCAGCTATATTCTCCAATTCATTTTCGGATTCAATTTCCTCATACTTGATGAACTAGAAGAAGTTGCAGCTACATTGTCCTGTTCATTTCCGGATTCAGTTCCTTCATGAATTGACGAACAAGAAGAAATCGCATCACTTGACCCAGCAACGTTATGTTCCTCCTGTCTCTTTCTTGTGCCTTTGATATACGTAGACTTGGAGTTGGAATCGCTATTATCATCTAATGCCTGAATCGGATGTTTACTATCTGGAATTAATAATCATGTGATATGTTAGTACTCTATGATACAAATGTGGACTTATAAACGTACCCATTTGTATTATTTATTAAAACTCTATCACCTATTTACCAAATTTGAAGTAGATATCTCAATTCCTTTGATAGTTATCGCATAAAGTTTCTTCTTCCAATTTATCCTCCCTCTCCCCCACCTTCCCCTAAATGATTTGGTTGAAATGTAATCCAAATTATTCTCTTATGAGTTACTGTTCATGTACCAAAGTCGATAGCTCTATCCCCTCAGTTTATTTTGTAAACTATTTTTCAACCAATCCCCATTTGCACCCTCTCCCGCAACAAACAAACAAATTCTGGTCTACATACTCACCTTTGGCTTTTCTTAATAAGTCGATATTTATGGGCATTTCCTGATTAAAGACTAAATAAAGACAAGGATCTATATGTACAAATAAAACAAAAAAAAATCCCGATGGCCTGTAGTCAGCGGAAAGGTAAATTTTTCAAAATTCATTAAATTGAAATTTGAACAACCTTTTCATTGGTATACCTACATGTTATTACATAAAATTGTCGTATGTGTCATAGCCTTGCGGTTAGAGGTTTATGTTTTGGCTGTTGAATATAAAGCAGACAGGGTTCGAGTTCCACTTCAAGGCAGAATTTTTTTCGCCTATTTCTTTTCAATAAATATACTATATATTTTTTAAATCATATGAAGATCTCCAGAAAATGTACAATTACATAAAATTTATATTGAGTGTTCATGTTTTATCAATATTTGTTATTTTTCTTTCTTTATTTTTTTAAAATTGCTTTGAACAAAAGTTATAGGTACTGATTATATCTATAACCTAAAATTATTTTTGATGATATTTACACTACGGCTCTTTTTTAATAATTTTTTTAAATGTTTGAACGGTCGCCACTTTGAAACTACTTACCCGATATTGCCCAATAACGAACTCGGCCTAGATATATAAGAGATTGATTTTTATAGCAAATTTGAACTTGATACCTCCAAAACTGCGACCTCTATCGTGTTAACAAATTTCGTAATATCCCATATATATATATATATATATATATATATATATATATATATATATATATAACCAAAGTGACAAACATTCATAGGGTTGCGGCACTATGGGCTGTAGGATAATGAAAACTCTTTTTCAATTACCAACGTTTCGATAGCGGTGGCTATCTTTTTCAAGGCTGTATTAAAATAAAAGAAAGTTACAAAGAAGTACTTAATTAAAGGGATATAAGAATCATCGAAATAATAATCAAGAAAAATAGTTATATATAAAAACACGTTATACGAATTCCAACTTACATTGATTTGAGCGTTAAATACAGATCATTCATTCTTATGTTATCAGAACTAGACTGAATTTCTACATCTAATATTAGAATACTGAACTCAACTGTTCGAGAATTAAGGTAGAACAGAAAATTATGGTTATAAATAGCAAAAAACTAGAATAAAGAAACAGGGGAAGATTGTATTTTTACTTTTTATTTAAATTTTTTAATACATGGAATTTAAAGTTACTGTCTTTTATTTAGTTCCCTGATTTGTGTGTTCTTTGTTAATTTTGTCTATGGTTTGCATGTCTGACGTCTAATGTCTAAGCTGTCAATTAAGAATTAAAAATAAAAATAAAAACAAACAGTAAACGTATGGCACAAAGTTATAATATTTGTAGTTCAGTTTCCTTTCGAAACCAAATAATGTATCGGAAATGACCAAACAACAACAGCCATGTATGATCTAGGGTGCAACAAGTTAAAGTCTGGTGAGTAATCTATATTGGAAATGTATATTGCAATTGTTTATGCATGTTCATTCTCTTTCCATGTTACACTCAAAAGTGTGAAATAAATACTTTTTACAAAAAATGGACCGATGTTATTAGTTGCTGAACTGAAAAATACGAAATAATTCTAATTTTATTGGTGCTGGTACTTGTGAAGTTGGTGCCAAAAGTTATAAATCTAACTACAACTGCACAACTTCAAAAGTAACAGCCCCAATAGAATAAATATTATTTCGTATTTTTAATTTTATATCGTCTATCCATCTCGTAGGGGATAATCCTACTATCCTGCACTTTATAAATAAATTTCACGACAAGTTACACGAGAGATCTGCCCTGCTACCCAACATAAAATACTAGAGCCTCACAAGTTTTAGCAAATAAAAACATAGATCAGGTTTTGAAGTTCTAGAGTTGGCTTATCGCGATATATTTTTTTTATGAGCTGACTTATCAAACATTTTAAGACGTTCCAAAATCTATGCAATCTTAGTAATTAGTAGTATGAGATTCCAGTATCTTCTCGCTAAAATAGTCGACGGCATTAACTAAAATTCACATAATCTCAAAGAATTATTATAATTTTGCAAGATATTTTAGATACAGAAAATAAAATAGAAGCGTACATATTTTAAAATATTGAAAATACTTTTTATCGGCATAATTACTGAAGATATATCTGTTTAACAAATACAGGTTCTCTCATTGCTGAACCAGACCATGTGCACGACTATATTGCAATGATATCGAGGTGTTTATTTGAATCAATGACCTATTAACAGAGATAGACAGAACACTTCATTGATAAAATACGTTTTGTTTGTTGACAAAATCTTTTTGGGCCAGGGGGTGAGCTGTGGAAGCGGTAGGAAGGGACAACAGCTTACTTTCACATAGAAAATATGGCGTCTCGTTCTTTTAGGTTTCATTTGCTATACGTCGAAATAATTAATACCACAAAATAAATCTGGAGCTTGGTGAAAAAAAGTCAATGTCCGAAAGTTGCATGTTTCAGCAATATTATTAAATAGGTGTGTATAATTCTTTTTTAAAGTCTAGGATTTGAAAAGCGCGAACAATATAAAAATCTCTAATGAAATAACAATAATTAGGTAATAATTTCTTTACTACGCCCATGACCGACGTTTATATGTCAATAATTTTCTTTCAAAATTCAAATATATAAGTTACCAAATTTTAATTTAGACGGGCTACTTACCGATAAAATGTTTATTCTCTTCGTCGGGGCAAACTAAAAATCGTTACAAATTTTCTTAACCACATAATAGATTATTAATTAAAGTACTTACATTCGTGAATTTACATAAAATTAACCACAAACAGGAAAGATTTCATAGTCATCAATCAGAAATGCCATTAGTTATTTATAAATGTCATGGTAACGGCATATCTAGAGTTGAAAGTGTCTAGATTCAAGTTTTCTTAGAAAAGATCATATGTGTTTGTAGCTCTTTTTTAACAAGTCACACATTAAACTTGAAAATATTGAGGCAGATATAAGTTTAGTAAAAAGAAAAAGTTATTATTCAATTATAAAAAAAAAAACTTAAAAATACATAATATAAATAAATATATACCCGTACACAGACTTGACTATCTGAATTCGTAGGTATTGCTGTATAAATTCAAGTTTATTATGTCAATAATATTATTTACTATTTTGTTAGGCATTCAGATTATTTGTTAATTATATATATATTCTCTCACAATACGACATACATAACTTTAAAATGAAATAATGGAAAGCGTCAATTACATAAAAAAACAAAGAAACAAGTCAATCTCTCTCACAAATTAACCTGAGAAATTTATTAAAATAGCAGATATATCTAATAGAGAAATATTAACATATATCATCTTCATCGTATTCTCTCACAATACGATAGATACACAATATGAAATATCCTGAAAAGCATCCATTCATTAAATGAAGCTAATAATAATAATAAAATATGATAAGCAGATTTCTCTCACAAATCAACATGTAAGAATATTTTAAACATTGTCCATGTTATTTAATATATTTTAAATAGTGATATCAATAAAGCAAATGGCGAAACACAAGGAAGGAAAAAAAAAATTATCGTATTATATCTCACTATAGGTTAAACACGAAATGAAAATCCTTTTGAATCAACTAAATTTCTCTCACCAATCAGTTGATCTAGAGATCTGAAAACTCTTAATATTAGTTGTTATAATTTTTTTTTTTTTTTTTTTGAATTATCCTTCTTCAGTTTAATCTGTATACGCATATATACCCATCTATTATAATATACTAAAACAGAAAAAAAATGGACAATTATATCTAAATGATATGAGAATATAATTAGCCTATACCTACATATAGAGCTAGGTACATATTATATTCACACATATATTTCAATTTTGAGAAATATTTTGAGAAAAATTATTAAATTTATTATTATAGAGATTTAATATATAAGAATAAATAGAACTAAGTCCATTAATATTGGAACGTTTATTCATAGTATTATTATGTTTTTTAATATTTATCATTTCTAAGAAACCACGTTTAAAATAATTTTTCTCAGAACAAAGAGCAATAGTATTATCAAAATCAATACTATGTTTTTTATTGATGGCATGTTCAGCCAAGGCACAAGATTTCTTATTACATCTTATATAACTTTTATGGGATGTTACTCTTCCTAAAATACTTCTAGAAGTTTGACCAATATATGATAATTCACAATCAAGGCAATTTATTTTATATACTACCCCAGACATTTCTGTCATTTCTAAAGGTGTCTTTATTTTGGAAAATAAATTAGATACGTCTTTAATATTTTTTCTGGCAATAATAACATTATACCCTCTAAAAACATTAACTAACTTACTAGTAAGCTCATCTATATAAGGTAAAGATCTATAAATAGGGAGGATGTTTTTGTAGTTGAGGCATTATTGTTATTATCATTTAAAGAGTTCTCATGATTTATTTCAGGGTTTTCTATATTGTATATATATATATTTGATTCTGAATTCTTGACTGGTTTATTATTTGATAAAATAGATTTTTGTTGGGGATGCAGTCATTTAATAAATAAAATTCTTTGGATTATGCCAAGCTTTCGAGAATGTTTATTCTCTTCGTCGGGGCAAAATTCGTGAATTTACATAAAATTAACCACAAACAGGAAAGATTTCATAGTCAGCAATCAGAAATGTCATCAGTTTTCTGATTGCTGACTATGTAATCTTTCCTGTTTGTGGTTAATTTTATGTAAATTCACGAATTTTGCCCCGACGAAGAGAATAAACATTCTCGAAAGCTTGGCATAATCCAAAGAATTTTATTTATTAAATGACTGCATCCCCAACAAAAATCTATTTTAACCATTAACATTATTAAGAGTCCAGAAATCAGTTTATAAAAACTGTATAATGTTGTTCCCAGTTAATTTTTGTTAAAAAAATAAGGTCCAATGACATTATCTCCGACAATAACGGCAAGTACATTTATACTTCAGCGGTTTTGGTGATCAGCAGTGTGAAAAATATGTGGGTTTTCAGTATCATAGTAATGGAAATTAAGTTTGTCTATTTACGATTCCATTATCATGAAATTCGTCAGTGAATAAAACGTATGCAAAAACTCAATATTTTCGCCTCCACAATCCAGAGCCCACATGCAAAAGTCCAGTGGTTGCTGAAAATCTCGTTCGTACAAATATTGATGAATTTGGACCCGTTAGGATGGTATTTATGTCTCCTCTTTATGAATCCTCTACACGCTACCTCTACTTATGGTGGTTTGTTGACACATTTTCCTTGAACTTGTACTAGGATTCTCAACAATGGATCCTAATATCAAAAATTCATTTTCTTTTTTGTCAATTACTGTCTTGTCTTAGATCGGCTTAGTTTGAATTAGCGAGTATTACCTATTACCTGTCTCTTGAAACCTAGTTAAAAGCCTCTCGAAACTCCGTTAATCGGAATGTCTTCGCTCTGGATATTTTTAGGCATTAACTCGAGACGCCAACAAACAATTGCTTTGACATTCTCCTACGGTCAAAATCTCATTTTTTTTTAAATCGATACATTAACGTAATGTTTTAGTACCGGAAATTGAAAGTTCATGAAATTCTGAATAATTTTGGTCTTTTTCCGTATTTTTGATTATAAGGGTGGGGGGAGCTGAGAAACAGTACTTTCTTAAGCCGCTGTAATCTCCTAGACGCGTTATACAAATCTAATGAGTTTAGTCTTGTGTGAAAGATAATTCGACGCTTATTTCAAAAATAATGTCGGATCTGTTCGCAAATTCACAACTTCACTCCTAGAAGGCGCTGATAAGCCAATATTCAGTTTTCATCTTTTTGTAAAAAAATTGAAAGGAATTATACCTTTTTTATTATTGGTATTAAAAGCCACATAATTAGCTACATTTTGGCGAAAACCGCAACTCGATATCTTTACTCGTTTTTGAGTTATTGTAAAATTGATATTTTTGTTTTATTAAGAAAGTAATAATCATTATCACTACCTATTTAAAGATATCAGTTAGTTACTGCTTATTCATTTAGTGTACACTAAGTAAAAAAATAATATTATAACTATTTCTTTAGGTACTTCAATCATAATATCCCTAATAATGTTGATAGCTGCGTAGTTTTACTTTGCATATAGAACATTAGGTTATTTTTATTCGTTCTTAAGTTAGCATAAAATTAATTCTGAAAAAAATAATTGGGACTATAGAAACAAATGGTTTTTTGATTGAGAAAAAAACGAGAAAAAAAACATAATTTTCTATTTAAGCAATATTAGTGGATTAATACCAACGTAAAATAAAACATAAAAATCATTATTTAAATGAATTAATAATTTTAATAATACGGACATGGACAGGTCAGGGATAACATTGAAAATGTTCGACAATTAAGTAAAAATAGTGTTTGTGAATGTGTACTGTGTGTGCTTCTCTTACTCAATTAAGAATCTACCGCACGCCACTGCTCATAACAACAAAAGTAATGATAACAAATATGTGCTCGTATCTCGGATTTGTTATAGTTAAATAACTTTTCTTGGTAAAGTCTTTAAAAAATACTTTATTTAATGAAATGCGATTAACAATATTTAGATGTGGTTAATACGAGTGTCAACTTAAGGATAAATCATAATTCTACAGCTACCTATTTATATATAAATATAATGCATAGTTAGCACTACGCGTATGGTTACATCATATCTTTATTTTTATACAGGGTTCAGCGATAAAGACCATATAACTCCTCCCTTCCTAAGATTGAGAAAAGGGGGTTGCCTTTTCGAGGGTTTTGAGTTCTATGCTCACGTTTGCTCTTTCCTTATTTTTACAATAGTAATATCTTATAGTTACAATTAGTACAATAACCAATAATTATTAAAGGAAATACAATATTAAATAATGATACATATACATATTACTGATACATATTAAAATATTAAAGTGGATGTATTCGAAGTTTCAATTTGTCTTAAATCATCATGAATTGAGTTTATCTCTTCTCATTGCAATGGTTCAATATTTTGGATTAACGCTTTATCTACAGTTACTTTGGGTAATTACAATCTCAAATTTATGGTATTAATTTCTTATGAATAAAAATGTTTATTTCTTATAGTGACCATACATTGTTGAAGAATTACTAGGTATGGTTCGGTAATTGTCTCAATAATTTGCTGATTTGGACATTTAAAAGATTTTTTTTTCTTTTGATGATGGCAATACAATAAGAGAACTATCTGGAAGTTGGGTAATAGAGGTTTCTTTATGGATTATTGGAGATAAACGACAATCACTTGTTAGATTAATAGTATTGGCTATGCAAGGTTAATTTTTACTTAATTAATCTTGGACGCATAATTTAAGACGATAATATTCGTTTTCCTGAAATAGATCATTGTTGTCTTTTAGTATCCTTGGTATGTCTCTGATTTCTGAATAATTTCATAGAAAATTTTGGTTTCATTTTTTAATTATTCAGTGTTTGTGGAGTGGTCAAAAATTGATCTGTGCGTTCAGGAATTTCGCGATCGTTTTCTCGATTACTATTTAGTTTTGCCAAAACATTAGCTTTCTTAGCATTTAATTTTAGATTAATTCATTTTCATTTAGCTTTTTTAAAGTTTGAGCCAATTCGTAAATATAATCTGTTTGAATTTGGTTTAAATTCTTTTCAAAACTTAATTGGTAATTGAGATTTCCTTTGATGATTTGAAAGGTCGTATAATCATGGGAAGAGTGAATACTATTATTATAGTTCAATAAAGCAATATCTATAAGCTCCCGATTCGTTTTCGATTTGTACTCTTGTTTTAATGCGACTATGCTTTCTTTCAAGGTTGAATGGAATCGCTCAATAGGTGAATTAGAATTTGGATTGTAGGGTGTTGTAAAGTGTAACTTAATACGATATAATTTACAAAGGTCTTGTACTAGATTACTTTTAAAATTTTGAGCATTATCAGTTGTGATAATATCAGGTGTGCCATGTTGTGAAAAGAACTTTATTAGGTTCTGACAAATCTCAATAGAATTTTCATGTAGAGGATAGGCTGCTGCAAATTTTGAAAATTATCTATTATTTTCAAATATTTTTGTGACATAAGGGAATAAATATCTATATAGATATGATCAAAAGGTTTTTGTCCTGTTGGTGTTGGTTTGAAGATAACTTTATAAGGGTTTCTGTCATATTTTAACTTCTGACAGATTTCACAAGTATTTATGAAATTAATAATATCCTTTTCTAAGCTAGGCCAATAATAAGACTGTTTGACGTTATTAATATTTTCAGAGATTCCTTTTAATAGTGTGATATCTTTGGATTATTTCTTTTTGTTCATCTGGATCAGTTATATCTCTGAGTAGTGTACCTATTAGAAATTACTAATTTATAAGAGTTATGTCTAAAAGTGTCCTGAAAAGTTCGAAGAATTATTGGTTCAAGCTCTTTAAATGGAAAATGCAAACAATTGGTATCAGGGGGTAAATAGTCACTTAAAACTTCTTGAATCTTTTTAGAAATGGGATTATCATTGATAAAAACGAAAAATCGTTTCTTGGTTTCAAATAATTTTTCAATTGTTACATAAGGTTGTTCTTTATTAGTCCATTTAAAGATGACTTGGTTTTTATAAGTATTAACACTCTTGTTGAAATATGCAGCTTCTAAAATAGGATTTTCATGTGAGAAGTGAATTGTTTCCGTTTCAGAGATGTCATTATTATTATCATTTGTCTGCTCGAATGGGATGTTTTCAGAGGAAGTTCCAGGAATTGGACTTTCTGGTGTATTAGTCGTTATTGTCGGTGGTCTAATTTGTATATCTGAGATAATATTGATTTTGGGTTCTTCAGATAGATGACATACAGGAATTTCTATATTCTGCTTCCTAAATCTATGATCAATCATAGATTTTACTTTCTCCCAATCTAATTCCGCATCCTAATTTGGGGATTGCAATTTTCTTTACATCATTTCTAAGGGCATGATTCTTCATTTCATGTAATGCTCTCCACAGCGTGAAATAAGTTGGTTTATGATGAGACTTTTGTTTTGTAATCAAATAATAAATAAAACGTTTATTCTTATCATCAAATAGAATATCTATTTCTCCTGGTTTTGCTTTTGGATTAATTAGATTTTGCATGTTTTTTTTAAATTTACGTTTGAAGACTACAGCAATGCCTTTCTTCATTTGCAAATCAGCTGCAACACAATGAGCTAAAGAATAATCATCAGATTGTTCAAATAAATTTCCATTAACCTCCCTAATTGTCTAAAATTATTCAACTGGTTTCCAATTTTCATCAAATTTGTTAAATTCTGTGTTTTGATTTATCATAGGTTCGAACGTGTGAAGGGGATCTTGAGTTACAAAGAAATGTTTTATTCTGTCATGCCAAAGATATTGGTCATCATCATTGGTTTTTGATTTCTCGCATGTTGCTGACATGTGTGTCAAAATATCATCTTTTTCAATAGCATTAATGTTAATAGGGGGTCGAGAAAGAGCATCAGCGTTTGAATTTGGCTTACCTTTTTTATAAGAAATGGAATAATCAAATTCTTCTAATTTGAGGCGCCACCTAACAAGTTTCGAATTAGGTTCCTTAATAGAGAAAAGCCATTGAAGAGGCTTATGATCAGTTATAATAGTAAATTTCCTACCGAATAAATAAGGTCTGAAATACTTTGTTGCCCAGACTATAACGAGCAGTTCTTTTGCTATTGTTGAATAATTGCATTCTGCTGAATTAACAGTTCTACTTGCATATGCGACTGGGAGGTCATTGCCAACGTTTCCTTGAGATAACACGGCGCCGATTGCGTAATTTGATGCGTCAGAGGGTAGCAAAAAAGGTTTAGTGAAGTCGGGATGTTGAAGAATAGGATCATTGATTAAGATATTTTTACACGTGTTGAAGATCTCGATAAAAACTTTGTCATGAATGACTTTGGAATTTTTCATTAAACATGCAGTAAGGGGCTTAGTTATATTTGCGATTTTTTTTATAAATTTCCGGTAATAACCAATAAGTCCAAGGAATGATTTTATTTCTTTTTGAGTGTTTGGAATTTTGAAATTTTTCATAGCTGAAATTTTATCTGGGTTTGGCTTAATACCGTTGGGGGTAATAACATGTCCTAAAAATTCGACAGTCTTTTTCAAAAACTTTGACTTGTCTAATTGGATTTTCATATTAAAAGAAATGAGTCTTTCTAAAGCTTTCTGAAGGAAATTCAAATGTTGTTGCAAAGAAGTTGAATAAATAATGATATCATCCATATAGACCAGGCAGATATTTCCTTGTAATCCACGTTTTACATTATCCATAGTTCTCTGTAATGTAGAAGGGGCGTTTTTTAAACCAAAGGGCATACGTTTATACTCATAATATCCGTGCTCTACATTGAAGGCGGTTTTTTCAATTGAATCTGGGTCCATCTCAATTTGGTGAAATCCATTAGCTAGATCAAGGGTAGTGAAGTACTGTGAACGTCCTAATTTGTCTAAAATCTCCGTAATGTTAGGGAGAGGATACCGATCGTCAATGGTCTTGTCATTTAACTTTCTATAGTCAATAACAAGTCTCCATTTTTTTCTCCAGACGCGTCTAACTTCTTTGGACTATCCAGACGGGAGAATTGCAGGGAGAATTAGAGGGTTGAATTATATTGTCACTAAGCATATTATCAATTTGTCTATTTATCTCATCCTTATGTATAGGGAATATCTTTAACTTTTGGTATCGAGTGGTATTTCATCAGTAGTGTTAATTGTATGTTTAATCTGATTAGAGAAAGTTAATGCATCACCTGGTTTAAGTAAAACTTGATTGCATTTCTGAGAAATTTTAAATAATTGAGTCTTTTCGTCAGAATTTAAATGATCGTGACTAATCAATGATTTCAAATCGTAATTTTCATTCTGTCTTTTCAATTTTATCTGAGGTAGTTCAAAATGGAAAATTTCGAATTGATCTTCCTCGAATGATCGCATAGGTAATAATTTTTCCTCAATATTATAGGTAAAAGTAAATGTTTTATCGGTTAGATCGGAAATTCCTATTGTATAAGAATTATTTTTTACTATAACAATCGTTGATTGGATTCCTATGTTTTTTGTTTTTATATGGGGTATTAACCATGAAGTGTTGTTGGGTAATTTTGTATATATCTTAATATTTTGTAATGTAGGAGGTGGAATTGCAAATGTATATTGATCAAAATTTTCTCGAAAATAGAATGGAATGTGTATAAAATCATTTTTCAGTAAGTTTTCTAAGTGAATATTTAAATTAAATTTCCTAAGGTCTTTTATTTCTAAAATACCATCAAAATAATCATGAAAGGGGTAGAGAATAAATTCAAGTAGTTGAGAAATACCAAAACACAAAAATAGGGGTACATTAGCTTTACATGTGATTTTCTTTGAACCTGCACATGTTTGTAATTTTGTTACATGTGGTTTAATTAGTTCAGGAAAATAAGTTTCTACTATAGAGGCTCTAAGTAAGGAAGCATGCGAGTCTGTATCAATTAATAATTTAATATTAAAATTTGGAATTTTTATATAAGGTAATTGGTTAATTTGAAAGCTGTTTAGTTGGAGGTATGGTTTAGAAGGTTCTTGCTGATCTATATATAGCATAATAATCTGCTTCGGAATATTCAGCTTCTTGTTTAGGAATTTCGTTCTCCAAATGAGTTAGTTCCTCGAAGGTATATTTAGGGGGCCTAGATTGAAATCTATAGGATTGATTGTTGAATTGGGGACTAAAGTGAAAAGTTTGATTGTTATATTGGGGTCTAAACTGATTAGATTGATTATTAAATTGGGGTCTAAATTGATTTTTTGGGCGCCTTGGTTGAATACTGACACCTGACATTGGTTGCGGATATGTTTTTGGTTGTGATGCCTTAAAGAAATTCTGTTTTACAGGGGGATTAGGAAAAGTTTTAGGTTTAGTTCCAAAAACTTGTTGAGCTGTTGGGAAATGATGCTTAAAGGGTTGTTGATTGACAGGAATTAGTCGTGGAAATTGGGGTTGATTAGTTGGTTTAGGGGTATCCAAAAATGTATAGTCATTTTGTTTCGGTCTAGCAGGCATAATATTGAGAAAATTATTTTTAAAAGTGTGCTGACTCGTTGAAATTTCATAATTCGAAATAATGTCAATAGCAGAATCTAAATTTTGTGTATATTGAACAATTGAAAGAGTTCATTTGAAATATTTGCAAACAAATTTTGTGTTGCGGTCAATTCATTTTGAGTGATAATTATAGTTCTAGCTTCAACATTGGCTATTTCTATACAGATTTTATTATTAATTTGAGTAACCAAGGCCTTAAGATTAAAAATATAAGCTTGTACTGACTCGTTTTTATCTCTAGATAAAAATATGAACTGTTGTTGCAGATTACATCTAGTTATCGGATCACTAAACTTTTGTCCAAGGGCCAATTTAATTTGGTCCCAAGTATCTAAATCGGGTCTAGTCAAAAGAAACTCTTCTGCTGAATTTATTAATTTTGATTTAATAGCTAAATTAACATATTCCTGTTGTGATGCGTTGAAATAACGAGCATAGAATGTATCAATTTGTTTAAAAAAATATTCTAAACGAGCTGAAGTACCACCAAATCTTTTGAGTAAATTAACAGTAGATCTTATGGCATCGGCCATTGTAAAATTAACTTCAAAGTCGTTAATAGTTTCTTTTCTTTATATATTTTTTCATAAAAAAATTAAACTTTATAAATATAAAAAATAATAGAATGTAAATTCAAAATCAAAATAAAATAATAATAAAATGGAAAAATATATAAAAAATAACCAATAATCTCCTATTATTAAACGGAACTACAACTATAAGAAAAAATTGAAACTCACTGGGAATAGTTTTTCTGAGTTTTGCTTCCGTTATCGGGTAGAAGCTTGTTCCAGGAAGGTTCACGTCCAGGGTGGCAGCTACTCGTAGTGGATGCTAGCAGGGCCAATACATCCGGTAGATTTACGGATATTAGTCAGACCAAAGTATACGAAATCTTAAGGGTGGATTACTGACTTGTTGTGGACTTCTTCCAAAGGCAAGTCAGGATCCAAGTTGAACTTTCTCAACACAAACGGTTTTTCTTTGATACACCTTAACTGTAGAAACAGACGGTACCCACTTTTCGATTGGCACTTTCGATTTTCACTTGGATAAATTTCACAAGAATCGGGCACTTCAATTATGGTATCCTACTGACTGCGCCAGTTAAATAACTTTTCTTGGTAAAATCTTAAAAAAATCGTTATTTAATGAAAAGCGATTAGCAATATTTAGATGTGGTTAATACGAGTGTCAACTTAAAGATAAATCATAATTCTACACCTACCTATTTATATATAAATATAATGCAGAGTCAGCACTACGCTTACGGTTACATCATATCCTTATTTTTATACAGGGTTCAGCCATAATGACCATATAACTATATTCTCCAATAAAAGCAGAAAAACATTTTTATTTATTTTCTTTCCAATCAGTCTATCAGTATTTTTGCCTCGTTTGAGATTACATTTTACAATAATTCAAAAATGAGTAAGGATATCGAGTTGCGGTTTTGCTAGAATGTAGCTATTCATATGGCGTTTAATACCAATAATAAAAAAATGCATCGTGCCATTTAATTTAGAAAAAAAATTATGAAAACAATATTGGTTATTCAGTGCCCTCTAGGAGTAGAAGGGTGAATTTGCGAAACAATTTGACATTATTTTTGAAATAAACGTCGAATTATCTTTCAAACAAGACTTAACTCGTTCAATTTGGATAACGCGTCTAGGAGATTACAGCGGTTTAAGAAAGTACTGTTTTCAAGCTCCCCCCACCCTTATAATCAAAAATACGGAAAGAATATGAGTACCAAATTTACGCAGAATTTTATGAACTTTCCATTTCCGGTACTTAAACAATAGATTAATATATCGATTTTTTGAGAAAAAAATAATTCAACTTTTTACCATGGTGATTACGCCACCTAGCGGCCATTTTAGAAACTTGGAGATTTTTTTTCCCGAAGTCGTAATGCTCACGGTTTCCTTATTAGCTCCTACCTCGCTGACCTTAGTGGGACACCCGGTATATATATATATATATATATATATATATGTATATAAATGAGGAGCTATCCGTACCAGATGACCATATTAGAATATGTATAATAATTTCACGCCTAGCTGGTAAATTGAACCTACATTTCGTAGGGTGCCGCAGTAAGAACGAGGTTTGTCGTCTACATATTGCGTTTATGTGCATTTTTTCCACTATACTGCTCAATCAGATTGATTACCAAACATAGCATCAGTCTCCCAGATATATATCATGATTTCGAGGTTGTTGCCTCTCATCAGTATATCGTAGGGTGAAGAGCCATATTTGATAATCAATCCTTATTTGGAACACATACTTGTATCAATCTTCGGTATAGAACTGTCGGTGGAGACAAGTATGAGCGATATATTAAGCATGTATAATGGTGGATAATAACAATCGGCAAAGGTTAATAATTAATTAAATGAATGAGGAGCTATCCGTACCTGATGATTACCCTACGAAATGTAGGTTCAATTTACCAGCTAGGCGTGAAATTATTATTCATATTCTAATATGGTCATCTGGTACGGATAGCTCCTCATTTATTTAATTAATTATTAACCTTTGCCGATTGTTATTATCCACCATTATACATGCTTAATATATCGCTCGTACTTGTCTCCACCGACAGTTCTATACCGAGGATTGATACAAGTATGAGTTCCAAATAAGGATTGATTATCAAATATGGCTCTTCACCCTACGATATACTGATGAGAGGCAACAACCTCGAAATCATAATATATATCTGGGAGACTGATGCTATGTTTGGTAATCAATCTGATTGAGCAGTATAGTGGAAAAAATGCACACAAACGCAATATGTAGACGACAAACCTCGTTCTTATTGCGGCACCCTACGAAATGTAGGTTCAATTTACCAGCTAGGCGTGAAATTATTATACATATATATGTATAATATATATATATAGAAGATAATACATTCATTTTTGTCTTCTTCTAGTAAACTACAAACTCCCACTTCCTTCTTTGATGTAAATGCTAATTATTCAAGACATTATTAATACCTAATAACAATACCACTTTTGTGTGAGAAGCAACACCCTTTACTTTATTACATCATCGTATTGCATAGTTTTCTGTCGATATAGGGTTTGTGGGGTATGGTTATCAAGAATGCATTGAACCATCAAATAAACGGAAACCTTTCGTCCACGTACCTCTAAAGAAAGGAATCTATTGGAGGCATGTTTGGGGATCGCGTTGGCCAAGGTATCTCCTATACCTATCCAACAATTAGTATAAGAGATAGAGAACCACATGGACCTTCTTGTTTTCAAATCTAAATCTTCCGACTTTCTGAAAAGGTCACTATATTATCGAACATGCAGGTATAAAAATCTGATCACCAACAATTTCTCCACAAATCTTAAGCAACCTTCGCTATTAGTGATCAGCCAGTGAGTAGATATACCTATTTAATCTCGTAATAATGCGATTCAAGTCTGTCCGACACATTTGTTCTTAAATGTTGATTAATCGGATAAATATCAAAATCCTCGTCAATAACGCTTTTTTTCTAAATACAAAACACAACACTACTACTACTAAAATTCATTTTTGTTTTCTATTTTAATGAATAATAGTTATTAAGATAAATTTAAATTGGTTATGGAACTTTTCTCAAATTATAAAACAAAAATAGAAATTGTTACTTACATTTTATGACTATCTAAACGTTTCCTTTGATTTCAAAAAGTTTTTTATACATTTCTTGAGTCACTTCGTAGTTTCAATTTCAATTCTATTCTATTTTCTACACAATACCTTATTTGTTATATAGGTACATTACTATTTATCACCAAACACAACACAGTCTCCACTTTTTCAAGTATATTTCTGGTTAAATTTTGATATGAATATAATAGAATTTTGTAACAACATCTTAGTGTGGCCTCATCTACCCTTTCATGTTATTTTGAATGACGAAATTATATTGTACCTACATAAATATCAATAAGACAATCAATTATATAACAACAACAACATTATATGTATTTTTATTCAATAATCCTTCTTGCTTTTCGTTTCTCCATTGTAGATGTATATTTAAGGGGTTTTCATTGCACTACGACCTTGAGGTCTATTGTGCCCCCATCAGAGCTGTTCTCGCCATTACGTAGTGTACAGCTTGCCCTCCAGTTCCCGGGTTCTACTGAAATCCAGAATCTGAGATTGCTTCAAGGCGGTTACTTCCTCATTTCTGCATGTTTCTTGTCCAAAGCATTTTTTGCGTTGGCTAGCAATGGGGAGGCATTCTGTCTGCCTGAAAGATGCTTGGACAGCGAACTAACGACAGTGAGCATTTGGTGCCAGGCCCAAATACTCCATCGCCAGTCCCCTTAGTGGCTTAAGAACCATCTATGTACTATTTGATGGCATTCTTGGAGTTTGGATTGTAGGCACTCTTACCAATCTTCTTTTCTACTTAACATCGTAGTAAAGGCTATCTCGATGCTGATTTTCCTTATTATCTTGTCACTTATATTTGGTCAGAGAGGACCAGGCTCTCCGATTCCTAATTTTCTCATTGCCGCTACCTTCCCTGGCTAGTCTTAGGATGGCCTCATGGACCATCTATCACAATATGAAGAGGTGCGAGATCTGTGATGATCTTCAATGCCCTAGTTGGGCACGTTCTCATAGCTTCGTTGATACCAACACAAACCAACCTTTGTATTTTATCGAGGATTTCCCTCGAAGTGTTCTGGCTTACCTTGGCATGCCAGACTATTGCAACATAAGTTATTATTGGTCTCAATCAAGACGTACATCCATCGCGATATTTTTGGGTTACATCTCCAAGTCTTACCAGCTAGACTTCTGCAAGCCATCGTTGCTCTGCTAGCACTAATCTCAATATACTTGTTCCACAGAAGATTGCTCTCTAGGGTTATTCTTAGATATTTGACTTCAGACTTCCACTCTCTGATGTCTCCATTTAAAGAGAGGGATTTCATAGCTGGATGTTTTCTTTTCCGGGTAAATAGGATTACCGTGGTCTTGGTTGGGTTAATATGTAGCCCAACTGACAAGCACCATTGCTCAATAATTCTGAGGCCTTCTTGCATTAGTGTGGCCTCCTCTACCTCTTAATGTGATTGTGAATGACGAAATATAGGAGATTATATTGTACCTACATAAATATTAATGATACAATCAGTAATATAACAACAACAACATTACATGAATTTTTATTCAATAATCCTTCTTGGTTTTCCTAAGTTTCCATTACATCTACATCATTTAAGACTTATCAATAAAATAATTTCAAGAGCAAAATTAAAAGATATAAATAGATGGAAGCTGACCTGATGCTAGTATTTAACGGAAATCTATAGCTCTAATAAATGAAAAGAAATTATGTGTCTTTTTTAAATATATCAATCCTACTTTACAAATTTACCATTTCCTCTGCTATAGTCCATCGTAGTGGATGATCTCCTATTCAAATAAACGGAGATGGACTATGGGATTATCGGCTATACTCATGTCATCACCCTAATAATCTCAGACAGTGATACGAAAATCATAAGTGGGCTGATAGAAAGTGCTCTAGCACTTGTAGATACTAAATTGGAACATTAATCTTAATAAATATTTTCTACAAAAAATGGACTGACGTTATTAGTTGTTGCACTGAAAAATACAAAATAATATCAATTCTGTTGTTGTGCAGTTGCAGTTAGATTGATAACTTTTGGCACCAACTTCACAAGTACCATCAACAATAGAATTAATATTATTTTGTATTTTTCAGTGCAACAACTAATAAAGTCTTTCAAATTTTTTGTAAAAAATATTTATTTCACATTTTTGAGTGTAACATTTGTCATGAAAATTGTTGAACGTTCAATAATACCCATGCACCTACTTATTTATTATTCAGAGATCTCAAAACATTGCGGCGCAAATATACATATTTCAGACTTTACTGCTGTAATTCGAAAACCGTACCTCAATTTAAGTTTGCTACATATAATCTTTTCTTTAATTTGGTTGTCTCATATTTTCAATTGTCGAAAAAAAATTGCTTTTCCACATACACATATCACATATTTCAGACTGCGACTTGCGAAACTCGGAAACCGTAACTCTTTTGAAAAACTGTTCAAATTTAAAGATTTCCGAGTCCCCTTTCTAATTTTCAAATCTCGAATTTCAGATTTTCGGAAAAATTTGCCCCTTTCAATTAGCTGAAACACATATTTAAGACTGTAACGCGGACCTATGATTATTTTTAAAAATGTCCAATTTAAACATTTCCCGATATGGAATTTTCATCAATTCTGCCGTCTTGGATTTTCGATTTTCGAGAAACTTTTTTCTCAATATGGGACCATTTCTCAATTTTCCTCTTTCAAATGAAACAAAAATCGTCTAAATCGGAGTACGTTTACTATGCAAAACGCACGAACAGCCATAAAAAAGCAATATAAGGAAATGGGGCACTGCTGTTCTCTGGCTTAATGCCAATAATGCTTTCTGAGGAAGTTAAATATCTAGGTATATACCTGGATCAATAACTGAAATGGAATAGAAAAATTACTTACTTATACAAAGGAAGAAGCCCTAATGAATCTCAATGTATGTGGAAAGCTACCGAGGAAAACATGGAGACTCAGTCTTAATATGGACCAATAGATTTAGTATTATTTTTGACCGACTTCAAAAAAAGGATAAGGTTGTATGTTTATGTTTTGCATAGTAAACGTGATCCGATTTAGACGATTTTTGTTTCATTTGAAAGAGGAGAGTTGAGAAATGGTCCCATATTTGGAATAATCTCCTTTTCTTCAAAAACCGCCCACAATGGGGGTGGAAGTGGAAATTTTTCTTGAAAATTGAAAATCCGAGACAGCAGAATTAAAGAAAATGCCATATCCGGAAACGTTTATTGGACATTTTTAAAAATTATCATAGGTTTCCGCGTGACAGTCTGAAATTTTGTTTCAGCTATGTGGAAGGGGCACATTTTCCCTTGAATCGAAAATTCTAGATTTGAATATTAGAAACGGGACCATATACGAAAAAATTACTGGCGTCCGTCGTGAGTACGAACGGTTCTTCATAGATTGGATAAATTAGGACAGATTTGGAAGTTAATTTTCGTTTCAAATTTTCGAAAGCTTCTTTAGAATCTGAATCAAAATCAAATGCGACATTCTTTTGAAGAAGGCGGGTCAGGGGCTTGGAAATTTTCGCAAAGTTTTTTATGAACCTACGATAGTATTCAACAAGTCCCAGAAATGATTTAATTTCCTTTTGATTTTTAGGTTTAGGGAAATTTACTATACGTTCAATTACATTCTACAATCAGAAATGGAATAATGGCAAACTAAATAAATATAGTATCTTTCATCAGGCATGAGCATGACAGGGCGTGGAGACCCTTCACGAGGCGAGGGTGATAATATGTTCTATAAATGTCATCCAAATAATTAAGTGACGCATTTCGTATGCATACTATGTGATAGTGCATTCCATGTTTCGGATTTAAAAAAATATATAAATACCAAATTCGTATCGAAATTTCTGGTAATTTGCAACAACCATGAATATGTTAATCTTACACCAATTAATTACAAAAACATGCTAGACGAGCAAAATAGACTTATAATTTCCCAAATTAAATTGTATGAAAGACAAAAGATTGAACAGAAATTACAACAAAATCTGTGTAATGAACAATTGCTGCAACAAAATATATTAAGTAATAAACCAGAAGAAGAACACTTTGAGGATCCAAGTTGACCTATTAAATCGATTAAACCAAGAGATGAAAGAAAAGAATAACTTACTAAACGAGTTACTTCTGAAATATAGGGATGAGGCACAATCTGTTATGACGAGGGAATATTCTGCAGCAGTGAAAGGCAAATCAACTATAGAACAAATTAACATTCCTAGCCTGATAATCAAACCAAAACAAGATACTGACAAAGAACAAACTTACACAAAAACCCTTATTAAAATAAACGATAAACTCAAAATACCAATTAAAAACGTAAGCAAGAGTAAAACTGTAAATATTTTCATTATGTGCAAAAATAGTGAGGATCTACTATTTGCTCAAACTACACCAACGGAGGAGCTTGGAGATGACTATGAGGTTTTTACTGAATCATTGAAAAATCCTAGAGTCCTTATAGTGAATATAGATAGCTATAATTTCAACAAATCGACACTTTAAAATGATATTAATGACAAGAACTTTAAATTGGCGAATGACAAATGTAAAGTAATTCATTGTTACAAAAACCCTAACGGCAAACTTAATGCTATACTAGACTTGTCTAAGGAGTTGTATCAAATGATTAGTAATAAGTCTAGAAGAGTGTATATTGGTCATCAGTCTTATCAAATAATTGATGATTTTAATATCAATCCATGTTTTAAATGTGGTCGAATTGGCCACAGTGGAAAAAAGTATACTAATCTGGTGAGCTGTCTCAGGTGCGCAGGAAATCATCCAATGAGTGAGTGCCATAAATTAGACATAAAAATGCACCAATTACATTTCTAACAATAACAAATATAAAACTGAGTTTAATGTGAAACATACTGTAGTGAATGTTGAAGAATGTGAATATTTGAGAAGAATTCTAAAAAAGAGAATCAGCTATACGGATTATCCTTACCCGTCCTTCCCAAGAAAAGTGGAATCTTATCTAGTCCTAAGAACAACAAAGAAGATCGTGCATCGGATCAAAATAATAAAATTAAGAATAATAACTCTCTAATTATTGATGAAAAGTCTTTCAGTAAAGAAAAAATATTTTCCAACATCAATGCTCTGAATAAATATATTGGTGGAAATAAAGATTTTATTTTATCAGTGAATATAAGAAGTCTAAGTGCTAATTATGAAAAACTACAGTTATTTATTGAGAGCCTAGATCAGTTTCCCACTGTTATAATATGCACGGAGACTCGGGTCCTAGAAAAATTTTAGTTTTACTCACTACTTGGATATATTTTTTTTATAATCAAAGTAAATAAATATCACCGATGGTGTGGTGATTTATATTAAAGAGAATGTTGATGAGAAAACTGAAATTGTTCAATTTAGAGATTTCGGCCTTTACAGAGCTCATGATTTGCCAAAAGCGGAGTTTATTTTATATTTAAAAAATATTTTGAAGTGAAAAAGAAGATTAAAAATCATTTATTAGTAGGAGATTTCAATATAGATATTTTAAAGCTAGATTCAATAGGCTTGGAGCATTTAAATAACCTCTTGGATAGATAATTTTATCCTGGTTTCCAGACAATCCCTAGACCTTCACAAACTGACTTGAATAAAGGCACATGCATTAGTAATATTTTTGTTAAAAGTACATTTATTAAAACTCAACCTTTCAAGTATGAAAACCTTTTCAATGATCATTACCCTCTATTTGTAAGCGTTGAAAAAAATAAATATTCAAAGCCAAAAAAGCACCCCAGCATATTAATTATAATAAATTAATGAGAACAGCAAAAAATACTAACTGGAAAATAATTCTATCTCTGCAAAACCCTAATGAAGCTACTGACATTGTTATAAATAATATATTATCATGCATAAGAAAAGCAACCATATCTAGTAAACTGAATGCAAATAAAAATAATCAAATACCAAGAAGTAAATGGATTACTCCGTCAATAATTATATCATGCAGAAGAAAAGAACTACTCTATACTACTTGGAAACTTGATCCAAAGAATGAATTGCTGAAGTCGGAATACAAAAGATATTTTAAAATTCTTGATAAACTAATAAAACAAGCAAAAATTATACACGAGAAAAAAGCAATTGAAAAAGCTTCAGGTGACCAAAAGAAATTATGGTCTATAGTAGGCAAATCAAAAACTTTCTAATAGGACTAAGAAATATGATAATATAAAATACATAAAAAATGAGTCGGATCAAAAAATCTACAATCCCATACTATTAGCGGATACAATGAACAACTTTTTCTGTAATATTGGATCTAAACCAAGCGAACAAATAATTCCACCATCAAATGAATCTTATAAAAGTCCACCTGAAAATCCTTATACAATATTCCTACACCCAACAAACGAACTCGAAATACGCAAAATCATAAAACAATTAAAATTAAAGTATGGAGCTATTGACGCCATCGATGCAAAAACGCTTATATCATTAGTAGATTTTATAACTGAACCTATCACACATGTAATCAATCTATGCATTGAAACATCGGTTTGGACGGACTCGTTAAAAAAAGCAGAAATTAAACCTATACACAAAGCTGAAAACAAATATACACCATCTAACTACAGACCCATATTCCTGATCTCCAACGTAGCTAAGATTTTTGAAAACGTTATTCACTATAGACTTTCAGATTTTATCACCAAACACAAAATCATATCTAACAGACAATTTGGTTTTCAAACGAGCCTTGGTACCAACCATGCACTAAATGCTATAACAAATCTTATTTATAATGCAGTTGATAATGATGAACATGTCGCCGTAACTTTCTTGGACCTGGTAAAGGCTTTTGATACTGTCAACCATGAGCTGCTATTGGACAAACTATATAACTATGGGATTAGGGGTAAAGCTCATATGCTCATAGTAAGCTATTTGAATAACAGAGAGCAGAGAGTAAAAGTAAATGATGTAGTAAGTAATTATTGTAAAATCAAAACAGGGGTGTCGCAAGGTACTATCCTTGGGCCTTTATTTTTTTTATTTATGTCAATGACTTATTGAAAAGTATGCCCGAAGAGACGTTAGTCTCCTTTGCTGATGATACAGCTGTAATCTCAATTGAAAAAACATGGACCAATGTAGAAGATAAAATAAATAGTTACTTAGATAAGATCAGCAAATGGTTGGCAGTTAATAAACTATCTTTAAATATAAATAAAACAGTTTTTATGACTTTTGGTGTCTATAGTAATAGTAAACGTCGGATTGTCGATCGTTGTCTTAATTGTGTGTTTTATTTCATTAGTAAAGGTCAGTTTGTCGCCTTCTAGGTAAAAGATATCGGAATAGTCGATACAAAGTTTTGTAATAAGTTCCGCTTCTTCTTCGTTCAGGTGTTCTAAACGTAGCTGGTTTTTAATTTCCGGTATACTGTTGTTTTGTATAGTATGACCAAATTCGTTAAGATTATTGACTGAGATGTGTTGTACGGGTTCTATTGTTAGTTCGGAAATGTCGATTGTCTTGGGGATTGCATTAGGGTTTAAGACGGTTGTTAAAAATTCGCCGTTTTCGTTCACTTTCACGAGAGCATGAGGGAGACGTACCTTTCCTATTTCTTTAACTGATAATATTGCTTCAGTATTGTATAGCGAACATCTAAGTTTGAAAACTTGTTCTGTCCGTGCGTCTATCGTGATAGTATTTCAATTCTTTCGAAATGTCTCGTGATCCCGTGTTTCTGTGTTGGGAGTTGTATCGTCGGTCACTTAGTTAAGGGGTATTGTCTTATATTCTTCAAGTCCACTATACACTGATAATGTTCTAAGAAATCTGATCCAAGTAGACCGCCGAAGTCAATACCTTGGATGACAACGTTCTCAGGGATTCTTTGGGGAAATTTTTGAAAAGCGTTCGGTTTGAATATAGAAAGTCCGGCTCCTGAATCTATTAGAAATTTGAAAATCCTCGTCGCGTCAGTAATGTAGTAAAGGTTTTCCGATTTAACTGCAAGGAGAGGGCTTATAGAAAGTTTTGTACGGGGAAGTTCGCGTTCGGATTGTAGTCTTCCAGATTGATCGATTGAATTTTAGCTTGGATTTTGGAGTCTGAGTTCGGAGGATCCCCCGGTATAGGCGGGTCTTGGCAAAAATCCTGATTTGAAGGGTCTGTAGCTTCGCTATAATAGTTACTATCTGGGAATTCGGAATATTGCTGCGTTTCCTCATAACATGGGTAAGCAACAGTAGGTTGAATTTCGTATTGTTCAGTTTAATAATGATCCTGACCGTAATTGACGTGGTACGTCCTATTATGGTAGTCTGGGTTTGGTTGAACTACGCTCGGTTTTGGGTTTCCTATGTTAGGATTGGGACGGATGACGGTGATCACTACCAAAATTCTGATTGGGCCTAAAGTTCGGCTGGAATCGTTGTGGTTGTTGAAAGTGTAGCTGTTGTTGGAATGGCGGTCTTATTTGGTTTTGGGAATTTGCTCCGAAATTATTTTGCGTAAATGTCCTCTGTCGGCACTCATTACTGGTGTGTCCAAGGTCCAAGCATTGCTTTAGAGGTGGACCGGGATTAGATCTACGAGGAGGTGCTGTCGTGGTTTTATTCGTATTGTGAGTATGGAACTTTTGAGTTTTGAAGTAGTTCAGTTGTAATTCTCTTCTAACCCTGTTTGTAGCTGTTAGTATGTCTGTCAGGTCACTTGCTCTAACTATTTGTCCTAGTTTAGACTCAAGTCCCGTCAAAAGGATGTTAAGAGTCATTGTTTCTACAAGTCGCGTCTGTGCGTTCTTTTCTTCTTGAGTAAAGCTCTGCTTATTGATTGAAGCGTACATTTTCGCTTCGTGAGTCTGTAGCCGTGTGATGAATGCCAATGGAGATTCGTTCGCTAGCTGTTTCAATCTTTGAAGGTCTTGAATCAACGAAGACAGGTCTCTCGAGTCGGCGATTTTCTAATAAAGTTCTTATTTCTGGCCATGTAGCCGGGTTACCTGAATTAATCAGTTCAGCCACTCGACCGCGTAACTTATTTTTTATATGTAAGCTTGAGAGAGTTTTCTGATTTCCTAAGCACATATCGAAAGCTGTAGTACATGATAGAATGAATGTGTTTAGGAAAATCTGATTGCCGTCAAACTCCGGGACCACCGAAAATATTTCGTTTAGTTTGTATGGTTCATTTACGATAGTGTTATTTGAACCTTCTGGAAGGGCTCCAGTGTCGCTATTGTTACTAGCGTTTCCTGGTATTTTTTGTTTTTTGATCTTAAAAATAAAAGAAATTACGGGAATAATGGGCAAGAGAACTGTGTATCTTATCCTTATAGCAATTAAATTAATTGAAATGAGGGAAAAAACGAGATGATTCTTAATATACCTACAGTATAATCCACATTTATAACTGGCTCTGTCTGTACGTCGGATGAGTGTTTACTTATTTCCGGCGTTGAAGAGGTTTTCTATAAAAGGGCTGGTTGCTGGCTGCTGGTTTGTTTTCCTTTTAAAGGTTTAGGAACCACCAAACACAGTTGGGACTGCCTTGTTCTGATGTCTTCTGGATCACCTTGTTAGGACTGCCGTGTTCTGTTGTGTAGAAGGATCTCACTTCTGACACCAATTTTATTCTTGGAATTGATGAAGGCGCTGTACTTGGTATCCGGGAACTGCTAGGTCATCATAAAGTCCCATATATCAGTAAATGGAAGTACGACAGTAATTGTTGTATAACAAAGTGATTCTTAAAGAATTTGGGAATTCTGCCGAGTTAATTTGTGGCTTAAATAAGTATACTCTTTCTGCTACCCAAGCTTTCGGTAAAATTTATTACCATTATCAAGGCAGAATTTTTTTTTAAACAAATTATTACTTCGGAGTGTTATAAACTAAAATAGAAGAAACTTACAATGCAAGTGAGGATCATAATTTAAACAGGCACAGACTAACTAAGAAAGGATTATCACTCATAATTACAATTAAACACAACTTGCATCACATAAAGATTAAAATTAAAATAAAAACGGTTGAAATCATTGAAATGGAAGTGGTGTATGATGTTACATAGTTGGATCAATTACCCTCTCTGAAGGAGGCTCAAAAACAAAGTAATGTATGAGAAAAATTCCAAACAGTTTTTTACATTGCAACGTTATTATTGTTCGAAAAAAGGTGGGAAATTTAGTATTACTCAAAACATAAAGATAGCACATTGGACAACGACACATGACGTTACTTATGTCAACGATCTCAACACCCACAAACTCTGTTAGTTTCATATGTCATAGAGTAATGAATAGAAATATATTTAGGCTTTAATACACTCATAATCTATTTTGAATTGTTTATGTTGATGTTGTGTTGTTAGTGCAGTACCTTGAAATCACGTAAGAATAAATAGAGCTAAGTCCACGAACATCGATACATGTATTCATTGCTTTGGGATATTTGGTAATTTCAATCATTTTATGTATTTTTCTTTTAGTTGTGCTAGACTCAGTTACAAGAATTGAAGCACCTTCGAAATTGGGAGTATGCCGTTTTTCATTTGCATGTCTTGCTAAGGTACATTTTTTTGTTTGTGCTTTCCTATAATCACTTTTATGTGCAGTGATTCTATTTTTTAGTAGCCTCTGTGTTTCGCCAATGTACACAAGATCGCAATCATGACACGGAATAACATATACGACATTACGCCTTTTTTCGGTAGTTATTTTATCTTTAATATTGGAAAAATGTTGGCCTAATACATTGACGTTTCTTTTAGCTATTTTGCAATTGCTCAAGACCTCCATGATAATATTAGTCAATTGGGGAGTGAGGCTTCTTATCCAAGGAGTGGAAAAATAGCATACAGGTCCCTGTTGCTGTGGTGGCAGGTAATTGGTTGAAGAGTCTGGGCGATTTATAATGGATGGACTACTGTACAATAACTTGCGTAAAAGTTTATTAGGGTAAGAATTGTTAAGTTGAATTTTATATAGTTTATTTATGTTGTCATTGTATAAAGTCGGGTGACATATTTGCTTGATCCTGTTCTTCAATCCTAAAACTAAGTTAACCTTAATTTTATCATCATGATAGGAAAGAAAATTCAAATAGCGTCCACTATTGGTGGGTTTCTGATACCAATCAAGAATGATGGCTTGATTTGAAGTACGAATACTTCTAGTGTCAAGGAAGGGTACAGAGTTGTCATGTTTTTTTTCGATGGTAAACTTGAGGTTATCATCATAGGAATTGAAAACTTGTAAGACAGTTCCATAAGAATCCATCGGAATAGCACAAATTATGTCATCAACGTACCTTTTCATGAATGGAAACTGAAATGGTACTTTGGGTAAACAATCATCCAATAGGTCATCCATTACAAAATACGAGATTATAGGTGAGATGGTGGAACCCATTGGCGTTCCGAAAACTTGTAAGTAATTCTCTCCTTGGAAAGTAAACACTGTACTGTCAAATATGAATTTTAGCGCTTGAAGAAAGGAAGCTATATCTAATTCGCAGTGTAACTGGATCTCCTGCCAGTGTTTCCTGATGCTGGATTCAGCAAGTTCATATGAGATGTTTGTGAACAAAGAAGAAACATCTAGGCTCACTAACACAAAATCAGGTGGTAATTGAAAATTGTTAATAAACCTTGCATAGAGGAAGGAATCTTGAATAAAATAGTTGTTGTTTTTATTATAAGTGTTGGTTAATATTTGAGTGATGTATTTACACAATCCTGAGTTGGGGGTACCAATTGAGGAGATAATAGGTCTGAGAGATATAGGTTGTTTATGGATCATAGGTAAGGCATAAAATCTTGCAGGAAGTGCATAAGTAGTGAATTTTTTCCTAGTAGCAATATCGATAAAGTTCTTTTTAAGAAAGTCGAAAATGATATTATTAGCTTTTCCTTGTAATTTTAATTTTATAATTTAATCTCTAAATCTAAACAACTATTTTATTCAAGATTCCTTCCACTATGCAAGGTTTATTAACAATTTTCAATTACCACCTGATTTTGTGTTAGTGATCCTAGATGTTTCTTCTTTGTTCACAAACATCTCATATGAACTTGCGGAATCCAGCATCAGGATACACTGGCAGGAGATCCAGTTACACTGCGAATTAGATATAGCTTCCTTTCTTCAAGCGCTAAAATTCATATTTGACAGTACAGTGTTTACTTTTCAAGGAGAGAATTACTTACAAGTTTTCGGAACGCCAATGGGTTCCACCATCTCACCAATAATCTCGTCTTTTGTAATGGATGATCTATTGGATGATTGTTTACCCAGAGTACTATTTCAGTTTCCATTCATAAAAAGGTACGTTGATGACATAATTTGTGCTATTCCGACGG
Source organism: Crioceris asparagi (assembly GCA_958507055.1). Taxonomy (NCBI): domain Eukaryota; kingdom Metazoa; phylum Arthropoda; class Insecta; order Coleoptera; family Chrysomelidae; genus Crioceris; species Crioceris asparagi. The sequence goes on from OY293829.1 coordinate 43,612,471, forward strand.
ATTCTTATGGAACTGTCTTACAAGTTTTCAATTCCTATGATGATAACCTCAAGTTTACCATCGAAAAAGAACATGACAACTCTGTACCCTTCCTTGACACTAGAAGTATTCGTACTTCAAATCAGACCATCATTCTTGATTGGTATCAGAAACCCACCAATAGTGGACGCTATTTGAATTTTCTTTCCTATCATGATGATAAAATTAAGGTTAACTTAGTTTTAGGATTGAAGAACAGGATCAAGCAAATATGTCACCCGACTTTATACAATGACAACATAAATAAACTATATAAAATTCTACTTAACAATTCTTACCCCAAAAAACTTTTATGCAAGTTATTGTACAGTAGTCCATCCATTACTAATCGCCCAGACTCTCCTACCAATTACCGGCCACCACAGCAATAGGGACCTGTATGCTATTTTTCCACTCCTTGGATAAGAAGCCTCACTCCCCAATTGACTAATATTATCATGGAGGTGTTGAGCAATTGCAAAATAGCTAAAAGAAACGTCAATTTATTAGGCCAACATTTTTCCAATATTGAAGATAAAATACCTACCGAAAAAAGGCGTAATGTTGTATATGTTATTCCGTGTCATGATTGCGATCTTGTGTACATTGGCGAAACACAGAGGCTACTAAAAAATAGAATCACTGCACATAAAAGTGATTATAGGAACGCACAAACAAAAAAATGTACCTTAGCAAGACATCCAAATGAAAAACGGCATACTCCCAATTTCGAAGGTGCTTCAATTCTTGTAAATGAGTCTAGCACAACTAAAAGAAAAATACATGAAATGATTGAAATTACCAAATATCCCAAAGCAATGAATACATGTATCGATGTTCGTGGACTTAGCTCTATTTATTCTTACGTGATTTCAAGATACTGCACTAACAACACAACATCAACATAAACAATTCAACATAGATTATGAGTGTATTAAAGCCTAAATATATTTCCATTCATTACTATATGACATATGAAACTAACAGAGTTTGTGGATGTTGAGATCCTTGACATAAGTAACGTCATGTGTCATTGTCCAATGTGCTATCTTTATGTTTTGAGTAATATTAAATTTCCCACCTGCAAGCAATAATAACGTTGCAATGTAAAAAACTTACTTTGTTTTTGAGCCTCCTTCAAAGAGGGTAATTGATCCAACTATGTAACATCATACACCACTTCCATTTCAATGATTTTAACCGTTTTTATTTTAATTTAAATCTTTATGTGATGTAAGTTGTGTTTAATTGTAATTTTGAGTGATAATCCTTTCTTAGTTAGTCTGTGCCTGTTTAAATTATGATCCTCACTTGCATTGTAAGTTTCTTCTATTTTAGTTTGTAACACTCTGAACTAATAATTTGTAAAAAAAAATTCAGCCTTGATAATGGTAATAAATTTTACCGAAAGCTTGGGTAGCAGAAAGAGTATACTTATTTAAGCCCCAAAGTTTGATTTTGAATTCTTGACTGGTTTAATATTTGATAAAATATATTTTTGTTGGATGATGCAGTCATTTATTAAATAAAATTCTTTGGATTATGCCAAGCTTTCGAGAATTTTGATTCTCTTCTTCAGGGCAAAAGTTGTGAATTTAGAATAAATCAGCTAAAAACAGGAAAGATTTTATAGTAATTGATGACTATGAAATCTCTTTTAATTTGTTTTAAGATTTCCTCATATTCTGGCTAGACCGTTCCTTCTACGTTAAAATTGAATATGACCACTCTTGTTCATCTTGACGTACTCAAAAAAATGAATGGTCACACCAGTTGTTTTTATAAGAAACTATTCATTAGCTAGAATATATGAACTAAGGAATAATGTTGTGTATGCGGATTCGCAGATAAGTCAGACTAATTTACAATTATTAACACTTAATTTAAACACGAAGGTAGATTATTAAAAAAATACAACTTCACTTTACTACTTAATATGCCGACTAGCTTACTCTGACTCTTCTATTAAACTTATTTTACACTGTCCTTTACACTCTCTCTCATGCCGATAATTGTCCCAAATATATACCCGAAAAAGACTCTCCAGATCTTTCTAACCGCCTCTGGTCTTTGATCACTTTAGCCGCTACTGGACTTTTCTCGAAATCCTTTGTCGGCATCCTAGTGAGCACATGCGCTACACTCTTTGTCAGCGGCCGCTCTCGAGATTCCCAACGCTCGAGCATAAACATCAAAAGGACGCCGCCACTACGTGTTCCAGTGCCGACGGCTGTACCCCTTGCACGTTACAATACTTTTTTTATCAAAGACAGTGCATCAAAATCAACGGATCCAATGGAGCGAAATAAAAATAGATCTATTGAATATTTTTTATCAACATTTTCCATGTAATATAATTACATTGAGTATGGTCATATACAGGGTGTGTTTTAAGTGTATCCACGTTCGATTTTTATTTCGAAATTAATTAGAAATCCAAAGAATGTTCTTTGTAATTACTTCACTGTACATTAACATGAATAAATATTATTATTATTATTATTATTATTATTATTATTATTATTATTATTATTATTATTATTATTATTATTATTATTATTATTAATAATATTATTAACAAGGTGACACATGTAAAAATGACCCATTTTCACATTATTGTGTAAATGATGTAAAGCGTATATAAATACTCAACTGTCATATTTTATGAATATTTTTAAATGGTATTTTATATCATATATATTTCTTAAAATGTTATTACAACCTTTAGTTTGTTTAAATGAAAATAAGACATTATACTGAAAAAAAAACAGAAAACTAAACAAAATCATTCGAAAATCAGTTCTAACTACCTTATATCCATTTTCGGTATCAATAGGAATCCAAGTCACTGCTATATCAACTGAATACTTGATAAAATAAAATAGCTAATTTTAATATTCTTGTTGAAAATGCTCGAATAAAAGTCAGTCATATTAAGTAGGCTGTGAAAAAAATAGCATAAAAATATAATTTACTTGTCAGACAACCACGTGTTACTATCAACATCATGCATTTTGAATAATATCAAAAACTCTGAGTAGATTTTCACTTAACTGCATTTTTGCAGTAACTTTTCAAATATTTGTTTCATGATTGTTGGGAAAATTTTCCTAATATTATGACGAAATGATTAAATGATCTGTAGTAAATTATATTTTGTATGTATTTTTTTCACAGCCGGCCAAATATTCCAGTTTCTTGCTCGAACATTTCCATCATTAAAATTATTTTATTAAATTAACTATTCAGTTGACATAATATTACCTTGCATTGCTAGAGATACGGAAAATTGATATTGGATGACTTTTTATTGATTATTAATAGTTCTTTTATTATAATTTCCAATTGTATTTCATTTTCATTCACACGAACTACAAATAACAAATGGCATTCCTAAGATTTTGAGAATATTTTAGATCTCCAAAACTCGTTATTTTAGGTATAGGGATTATCTAAGAAAAATGTAACTAAAATGTATTTCATTTAAAGATATTGAGAAAATATTGCTTTTGAGTTTTGACATTTCCTTAAACAATTGATTTGTTGACGTGCCCATTAGAAGATTTCCACTTAAAAATATGAAAATTTAAATCTGACTATAATCAACGTTGCCCAATTTAGTGAAAGTATTTACAAGATGGTGGCACTTTCGGTTACACAGGAAATATTACTAACTTTGTTTTGTCAAATGGAAACCTCTGTTTCTCATTAGATATTTGAATTCCTCACATTTAATTATGTATGAAAACTCCAGTTGTTATAATTTATCTGTCATAGTTTTTGACGTATATAAGAATTTTAGTGCAAAAAGTTCTCATGATAGATGTCTGTTTAAAAATTCATATCTCTCTTTTTGCCCATCATTCTGAAAATGGTCTTGTTTAACACTCCAAAAAAATATTAAAGGCGTCAATGACAAAAGATAAAGAAAAACTATAATTTTCATAATACCACATACCTATTTTCCTATTGTCGTTAAGTAGAAAATTGAATTTTAGAGGAATGTTTATTACACGCTCTTATGTTTTTTTCAGGTAATAAAAAAGATAATCGAGATTTTTTTAAAATTCTATCGCGAAAGTTAGATCTCTTCTTGTTAGAAGCAGATTTTTAAAAACAAGTTTTATTTTCAAAATACACTTTTTACAATATAATTTGAAAATTATTATTTAGAACGACTCACTGGAAGTACAAGTTAATTGTGAATTGTACGTTTACAATCTTTCCTTATATTTATACTAAAATAATGCTGACTGTTGTTTATCCCTTTGTAATTACGTCATACCAGGGTGTCTGCAGCATGTAACTCGAATGTCTTTTTTACAAATGACTAAGTGACCTTGGATGTAAAATAATCGTTGTTACTGATACCATGATTTAGCTGTCAAATTCATAGTTTTCAAAGTTGAAGTAAACGTCTGTTTCAAAATCCAAATGAATCAGTATCCAAAAGGTGTCATTTTTGATCTGTTTACTATTTACATAAGTTGTAATAGAATAGTGGAAAGAACCTGTCGTTAATTTATTGCCAATAATTCTGAGCTAAGTACCTCCAATGAATAGGAATATGTTTTCATTCTTAAGCCACGGTTTATTCTTACTGGAACAAAAATCTACTCAACAGTAGGATTAAAATAATAACCCAAGTTGAACAAAAAATTCATTGAATGTTTTGGTAGTTAGCAACGAGTTTAACATTATAAGAACATGTTTATTACCTTACCTAAAAATTGTTGAAACGTATGAACTCGAAAAACAAATTACAAAAAACAGAATTCAAAATATGTTCTCTGTGTCCACCGTTTTGGTTTCACTCGGCTTCAGTATTCAACAAAACGTTCTTGGACGGCATAATTTGTGCCTCTTCTTATTTCATCTTCTCTATGAAATCCTATAGAGATCTAGGTTCTATTTTATACAGCTTTTCCTTGACTCTCCCCCACAAGTATAAATCAAGTGGTGTCAAATCCCATGAACGTGGCGGCGAAAGTCGCGGACCTCTAGTTCCCCACCACCTATCTTGTAACAAATACTGATTCATTTGAAGTTTTGTAACACAGGATTTGCACTTCAAAACTATCAGTTTGATAGCTAAAACGTGGTATCAGTAACAGCGAATTTTTTACGTCCAGGGTCACTTAGAAATTCGTAAGAAAGACATTCGCGATAGGAAATTGTAAAAAATCTCAAATATTGTATTTATTATTTGAAAAAAACAACATAAGATAGTGTAATTCCCCTAAGATTCAATTTTCTACCTAATGATGATTGAAAAATAGGTACGTGCTATTAAGAAAAGTTGAGTTTTTAACTAAGTAAGATACCTTTCCTAGATATGTTACTTGTAAGAGAAATGAGTGGCAATATACGCACCAAATGGTGTTGTGATATGTAGTAATCGTTATATTCATTTCCACTCATATCATCCATACAAAATGAAATTGAATTTAGTCAAGGCAGTCAAAACTAGAGTTGAAAGAATACCCCATCCCAATTATCGAACTGCTGAACTAAATAACGTGAAAACCATCCTACCTGAAAATGCATACTCATTTCGTTTAGTTAACAAGTTATTATTTAGTAACAATACGTACAATAATATAAACAACAGCATTTTGAATCTCTCCAATCAATTAAGTCAGGAATCACAGAATCCATCTGCTCTATTATCTCCATTACCTAAGATCCGATTCAAACCATGAAACTACTAACAACATTTTTAGGTTCCTTCCATATATTGCAGAGTTAACACTGTTATTAGATAGAATTTTACATAAAGATGAATTATTTATCGCTAAAAGAAATATCAAGACGGTTCCGAGATTATACACCAGATTAAAAACACCGATTAGTGATAGGGAAAGAAGATGCATAGTTTACGAGATTAAAGGCAATAATTGTGACCAAACATATATATAGGCGAATCCTCTCGTAATGTAACGAATAGAATGACAACACAGAAGTGAAGAAGAAGAAGAAAATGATTGTGTACTATGGTAATACACAGCATTGATCGAAAACATACTTTTGACTCTGAACAAGCGACAATCTATTCAAACGTAAGTTTCACGAAATGGTGCAAATTGGAAAGGATTCTCTTTGCATGAATAAAAGATCAGATATTAGGGAGGTACTGAAAATATTTTCTTACGTCAGGCACTATTAAGGGGTTGTCTTATTTTAATAAAGTCTTAACTTTATTTCTCGAAAAAATAAAGACTTATTGGAACGTACACTTTAAATTGATAGTTTGTCTGGATTTGTAGCAGCAACAGCTAACCTAATACTTTTTTCTGCGTCTTTGCTTTGTTGTTTGAAAGTGATTTGCCTAATTTTAACACAAACAAACCAAGTATTTGAAGGTTGTAATGAAATCTTGTTTTTTGTGAGGTTAGATTCGTTGTATAAGAAAAATATGGAAACCTTAAATACTTACGGTAACTGGTCGTAAATATAGGAAGGCAGTATTTTATTATGGTTCCCTTATCAATATTTTTTTTGTGCGCATGCTTACCTGTCATTTTAAGGATGACCATATTAAGGCCTTTACCTTGTAGCATTTCCAATAATTCCGTTTAATAACCTGAGCACTTTATATGAATATCTCATATCCTTTATTAATGTTAGCAATAGGTAGTTAATAATTAACTTTGTTTTATTTTTATTGTTGATACACCTAATATATTTATTATCAATAATGTAAGACAGTAGTGAGTGCAATTTGTTGGTCCCCTACGTTTGCGACCTTGACTTTGTTCTGTTGTCAAAGTACCACTTTTATGGTTGTATTAAACCAATACACTTCCTGCTGTCACTCGTGCCTTTTTCCTGCTGTTTTCCACTGTCTTGCCAAAATAAACACTTTGTTATTATTTTAATGTACACAAGAATTGTCTTCTTTGATATTTTTACTCATTTTAGTAAGTATTCTCTATATAATAATAAACAATCGAGTTTTTTACATCGTTTGTTGTTTCTTTTATCCTGAGGAAGAGAGTGAGTGCTCTCGAAAGCTAGACGAATTATAAGAGTTTTTCATCTTGGCCTTCTAATTAAACCACCTTTCTGACTACATCCCCACGATCAGGGCTTTTAATAAAGTTTCCTAAAAAAATCAATTTATATATATATATATATATATATATATATAAACTTTTGAACCAAAAGTTATTTTAGACCTACTTATAGACATGCAAAAACATGCCGTGGAAATTTTTTCGAAATTCAACAGTGTGAACGAATGCAATAGGTAGATTTCTATAAGAATAAATTAAATAAAAATTGGATGGACGATTCTTTAAAATTTTTAAACCACTAAAGCATAGTACTAAAATTGTAGATAGTGACTAATGTTTGGGCGTGTTGATAGGGATTTCATAAAGTATTATTATATACATAGATTATTCTTAATAATAGCCGCACGCCTATGAATCGTTCGATTTCCTTTCCCCTCAGATCCGCAAAGGTCTATGTTGAAAATATGAGTCACTATCTACAATAGTGGTACTCTGGTATAGTGAGCTACTGGTCCGATCGAAATGAACCTAAATATGATGGGCTTACTCTGAAAATGTGCTCGAACCTGCCGGAATGCACATTGAATCATTTTATTACTTTAATTAACAAATCATTCCAAAATGGAGTTTTTCCTAACTGTCTTAAGACGGCAATAACTGTTCCTCTGCATAAAGGAGGAGATAAAGATCAAGCTTCGAACTATCGCCCAATTGCACTCCTTCCCACATTATCAAAGATCATCGAAAGATTGGTTAAAAAAAGGCTTCTATCTTTTCTCTTTAAATATAATATACTCTCTACCCATCAATTTGGATTTTTAAGTAACAAATGCACAAATGATGCCATGTTTTCCCTCTTTAATAATGTATACTCAAACCTGATCAACCATCACTCTATAGCAACAGTTTTCTGTGATTTCTCTAAGGCTTTTGATTGCGTAGATCATAATATATTAACAAATAAATTGGAGTACTACGGTTTCAGAGGAGGGTCTCTCGAATGGTTTAAGTCGTATCTCAACAGCAGGAGTCAGATTGTGAGGGTTGATACGTCGATGTCTTCTTGCAAGCCAATTGAATATGGAGTGCCTCAAGGTTCAGTACTGGGCCCTATTTTGTTTCTGCTTTTTATCAACGACATTGCTAGTCTGAACATTAGCGGTGAAATCTGCCTCTTTGCGGATGATACTAGTTTCACGTGGAGCAACCCGGATATTACGACACTTCATAGGACTGTATCTAGAGACTTAGTCACCATTAAATCTTGGTGCGATTCAAATCTTCTATGCCTCAATGTTTCTAAAACAAAAGTTTTATCATATAAAAGTACATTGCAATCTTTTGTACTTAATAACACCACTATTGAGGCCGTTGAATCTGTGAAATTCTTGGGGCTTATTGTAGACAACCGCTTAAAATGGGACTCGCACATCGATGCTTTATCAAAAAGGTTAAGTTCTGCCTGCTTTGCGCTGAGATCAGTTTCCAAGGAGCTCAACTTGTCTACTCCTAGAACAGTCTATTATGCCATTTTTGAGTCGCATCTCCGATACGCCCTTCCATTCTGGGGTACGTGTTGTGCAACTCAATTTGAACGTATTTTTAAACTGCAGAAGTGAGCTGTTCGGTATTCACTGAGACTTAGCAGTAGGACTCACTGCCAGGATTACTTTAAAAAATTTAAAATATTAACTCTTCCGTCCCTATTCATATTTGAATCTGTATCCTTAATCCGCAAGCACGTATCTTCTATTCCAGAGAGGCCATCTCACAACTATCCGCTTAGAAACACGGAGCATGATCTTTATCTGCCAACCCCTCGCTCAGAGTTGGTTAAAAGCTCTATACTGTACAATGCAAAAAAAATGCACAATCATCTACCATTTAAAATCAAATCTTTTCCTGAATTTCGAAAGGTTTTGAAATCATACTTACTGGAGAGAGCCTTTTTTGTTAAAAATTGTTAATACTTAATATTAAGCTTCTTACACCCACTGGGTTAGTGAATATTATTTGATGTTTGATATCCTAAGGGTCTTTTGTAATGTAAAACCATCTGTCACTCGAAATTAAATCTATAACGGCTTATCCCAGATTCAATTAAATACCTACTACCTAGGATAATGCCTTTTATGCAGTTAACGACTTTTTTCACTAAGGCACGTTTCTGCTCAGCTCACGCACTGGTTTATTGTTTGTACAAAATTTGTTTTTGTTTTGTGATTTAGTTAGTGTTTACCTTCTGACTGAATTTACAGCTGTATATTAACTTACTTTCTAACCGAATATACAGCTGTAGGTTACATTCTGATACTTATTATCTTATATTTTTACATCTTTATATTTTTGTTTTATATTATATAAATTTATTTAATTTTAGTTTAATTTTTAGTTTTGACTTTGTTTTGTTTTTGTATTGTTTGATTTTGATATTTTTATTTTGCTTTGTCTACAAAATTTATATTTTTTCGACAATAAAGCATTTCTCTCTCTCTCTCTATTTACAAGGAGCTTGATCAACAAATTTGTCATATCCTATATATTTCAGAAATTTTACCTAAAACAAAAGTCAAATATCTATCGATAACGAATATAGTTTCGTAGGCAAGCAAATTGTGACGACTATAATAATTATTGCGGTTTGTCATTTACGTAAGTGCAACGAGTCTCCAGGAACAAGTTACATATTAGGTAAGTATGATTCAGACAAAGCTGTTGTGTAGACAATTTGGCGATATAAGCAAAAAAGGAAATATTCCTTGTTAGTTCATTTTCAGATAACACTGATGTGCCGAATTATCTTGGTATTGTTTGTAAATGGTCATTTGAAAATTTTACTGAAACACGAATAAGATCGAGCTATCTAAACAAAATATCTGACCCAATTGATTCCAGATCATATATATATATATATATATATATATATATATATATATATATATAATGGAGATGCAAAATATATATATATATATATATATATATAACAATAAGATGAAGCTCTAAAAATATTAATATTATATATCTTTTTCTTTTAACTGTCAGTTCAAGCCCAAAATAAAAGTCATTTAGTCTATGTATGGGTATATATGTATGTATTTATGCAATATTCATAAATTACATATATTATTTTTTTAAAACTGAACCTGTATCTGCCTTAATAATAATTTTAATTTAATTGTGCTCCTTGTTAAAATGGCTACAAACATATAAAGATCATTCAGTAATATTCATTTTTATCAACTAAATCTAGATACTTTCTAGCTTATTGTGTTACCATGACAAATATAAATAATGACATTTGTAAATGATGGCTATGAAATCTTTCCTGTTTTTGACTAATTTATTCTAATTGACGATTGCAAGTATTTTTATAATACTATTAAGTTGTTGTTGAAATAATTTTGTAACGATTTGTAGTTTGCCCTGAAGAAGAGAATAAACATTCTCGAAAGCTCGGATTCAATCAAAGAATTTTATTGAATATATGACTGCATCCCCAAGAACATCTTATATATATATATATATATATATATATATATATATATATATATATTGATTATAGATGTTAATAGATGTTATTATCTCATCCAATTTGTTATAAGTTTGATGAAAACTATTGGGGTCAATAGTTAATGTATATTCACTATTGACCCTTACAATAACGACAGTTGTTTATTGAGACTTCATTGAATGGAAAGGCTATAGGTGCAATAAGGTTATATTATATGTTTGTTTTCTAGGATTCTATACATACCTACATGAAAACATTCTTGTATCTGTTTTTTTGTCCGCTTATCTGTGCATCTGTCTGTCAAAACCTACGCATATTACAAATTATAAAATGAAACCCAACTGTACCTACCTGTTGGTGTGATCTTGGATGTTCAATATATGAATTCCTCAGGAAATCTACAATCCAAATTAAATGAAGAAAATCTCTCATAATAAGAGTTCCAAACAACTGTAATAAGAAAAATGTCACATTTATTATTTCTCAAAGCCTTTTTCGTCGGTACGCCATAACTTCCTTAATACTTCATCAAATTACATGAATGAGGCATCATTTTAAAGCTTTCCTTAACCGCTACACCGGAAAAATATACAAATCACTCACATTTCGTTTTTTTCTAAGGCAGACCTCCACGTAGAGGTCGAACACAGACCCTCAACCGTGTTTCGAAAAAAATCCCATGACGCACTAAATACACATGGTCTATAAACTTAGCTAAATACGCACTATACGATACAAATACGGTGCACGCGAACTGCGTTACCAAAAGATTATTACCTGCATCACAATACTGAACTGCGTTACCATTTTTAGAAAATACTTGAGCACCGTTAATACTCTCCAGAATTCCGTCATGACTTATCACAGCTGTTATGAATTCATTAATAAGTGTAATTGATTATTAGTATATTTCACGGACGCCCGTAACGTCCACAAGGCCCTTGTTGTTGACAATTAATAAGTGAAAAATGCGAACTTGTTTTACATTACTTTTATTAATAACATACAAATAATTTGTTTGTACACTTGAAATAGAAAGATAGTTTTCAATAAGAAAAACTGAAAATTTCCAAATCTAATTAAAAATAAATATATAAAATTTTCATCTTAATAACTTAAGACAAACACTTGATAAAAACTATCCTGAGTATCTGTTTACTTTTATATTGTTGAATCTTTTTGTAATGAAGCATTTTATTCTTAGTACACTATTCCTTTTAGCAGGCGTCTCATTTGTTTTACAAGTATTAAATTTTATATATATGTCCATTTGCATATCTACCAGTAAGCGCAATGAGAAATTTGTAAATATTTTGATGAGGTGTTTCACAATATCCTCGGAATTTGGCGTGAAACAATTCGCACGTATTTGACTTGGAGACGTGCACTCCCATAATTCTGCCCAAATGTGTGGTGGGAAGGGTGATTCTTCACTTATGTAAGTCTCGATCAAATAATTTGAAAATTGTTTTGCCTTGCAATCTGATGAAATCTTCTAAAAACATTAATTCGAATATATGGTAGGTATAACCATATACCAACTTCAGAATGTCTGCCCTTATATTCATTAGTAAGTCCAAGTTACTATATTTTTTTCCACCACGCCTGAGACAAATGGAACCCATAGCCAATGACTGTTGCTTCAGAAAACAATTCTTGAACACTCTGATCAATTGGGCTCAAAATTATGTTATTTGCATCTAAGAAGTATGATAAGTCTGAGTAGCAGGGTTCACATTTTCGCTTTAGTAAACAAAAGACGACGGGTACTATCACTTGCAACACATTTCTCCTGCTGAATTCACTTCACGATAAAAGTAAAACTTGTAATTTTCCCTCACCAACAACTTCTTCCCACGTTCACTCAACATTTCGGTAAACTCCATATTTATAATGTAACTATTTCCTATATTTATATTTATAAAATACAGATTTATTTATAGAGAGAGAGAGATTATTTAATCTCATTAATTTCTTGTTTATTATGGGATGTAATTTACATAGATAATCTATTTAATCCGAAGGAGCACATTTGTAACGGAGTCCACAATGAGATTAAGGGTATTTTTTACCTGGTATATTTTAGTATCTGTCCATAACGCAGTTCGAGTGCGTCCAATAAATATACGGTGTGTACTTTAATTAAGTGGTATTTAAGTAGGTTACAATGCCAATGCTTCGCACGGGTCAGCTAGTTTTCATAAAACACATTAATGCATACGTTTTAAGTTTTATTTTGACAAAAACACTGAAGAAAGAATTAGGCATTTATGCCACTACCAATAATTAGAGGCACTTGGATACTTTTATATGTCATATTCTTATTATGAATTGTTTTTTTATTGAGAGAACCGATGATTCCTTCACTCTATACAGATCCAACTAGCTACTATGAAAAATATCTAGATAAAGTGTCTAATTTTTCAAAGTATCTACATAATTTAGTCAATATACGTAATATATCCAGCCATTATAATAAAATAGCTGATTAATAACTTTGGCTTTAAAACAGACACTTATTTCAGTATATTTCAGTCGTATACCGATTAAGGTGAATTTCTTTAATGAACGTGATTCATCAGTTTCAGAGATTACTACTATGTAAATATCATCGAAAACATGTTTTATTTATTCACATTCAATTCTTGTTATAGGTTTAAAAGTTAATCCGACCACTGGAATAATCATCAAAGAAAACGAATGTTTACATCGTGAAATTGCTTTATTGAAAAAGATAGTTTCTGATCAAGAATATGTTATTGAATGCGATAAGTAAACAATCCAAACAAAGAGAGGCAACAATTTTCGTTAAAACAAATGATGAATATAAATCTGCAGATATAGTTAAAGAAATAAAATCTCAAGTTGAACTAAAATTACTTGACATAAATGTGAAAAATACGAGGGTCGTTCGAGATGGCGTGATTATTACTTGCAGTGATGATATTTCATTTAGTAAATTGCAGGATGATCTTAAAAAAAAGTTAAGTGATAGATGTTGCGTAACTGATGCTAATGCGCGAAATCCCAGGCTCAAGATCTGCAACGTGGATGAGGAAGAAACAAAAAATGAAAATCTTTTTGGAACCACTTTGGTTCAGCAAAATAAACTGAATGTCGGTCATGATGTGATTAAAATTATAAAGATTATTAAAAGTAAAAATTTATCGTCTGTTGATGTAGTTATAGAGGTACCTCCTGTTGTCCGTGAACAAATAATGCAAATGCAGGCATTGTATGTTGGATGGAGTAGATGTAGAGTTGTAGATCATCTCTATATAGTTCAATGTAATAAATGTCAGGGTTTTCATCATACTAAAAAAAATTGCAAAAAGAAAGATATTTGCTCAAAATGTGCCGGACAACACGAGATAGATAGTTGCAGCTCAACAGACGATAAATGTAATAATTGTATTGGTCAGAATAAACGTTACAGAACTAATTTTCCCATTGATCATACAGCAAGAAATAGAACATGTCCAGTGTATAAACGAAAGCTTGATGCACTCATAAAAACCATAAATTATAATGTCTAAAAAAACAACTTTGCAAATTGGTCACTTGAATACAAGATCGCTTTTTACTGGATTTGATAGTTTGAAACGTTTAATATATGATAGTGATTTTGATATCTTTGCAGTAACTGAGACATGGCTCTCAGATAATTCTTCATCAGATGCTGTGCAAATGAAAGGGTACAAACTCCTGCTTAAGGATCGTAAACGGGGAGGTGGTGGGGTGGCTCTGTATATTAAAGCAAACATTAACGTGAGAATGATTACTCTTGATCTAGTTTGTTGCCAGTTAGAATATTTATTAATTGAGGTAAAACTGGGTAAATTTGTTTTCGCTCTTGGAGTAGTATATCGTCCCCCAAATTGTGTTGCCTCGACTGCTGTCGAGCCATTTGATAATATTCTTTCCCACTTGTCAGCAGTATATAAGTCTATAGTTATTGTTGGAGATGTAAATGTGAACCTTTCCAATTTACCAAACTGTATATCCAGCTGCTTTGACGCTTATGGTTTTACGCAGATTGTTAATCAAGCAACCCGCATGAGTGTTAATAGCTCTACCCTTTTAGATCCCGTTTTAACTACTTGTCCTCAATTATTTTCTGATATCGAAGTATGCAATCCCGATCTTATAACTGATCATGAATGTGTTCGATGCAAAATTACTGTGCCAGTATTCAAATTTCAGCAACGTTTCATTGAATAAAGAGATTTTAACCACTTTAATCAGTCTGACTTTTTAGAAGATCTGCGCGGCCAACCATGGCACACCTTCTTACGACTTAAGTCCATAGATGATAAAGTTGAAATGTTTACAAATATTATCAAAAACTTGTTTGATCAAAGCTCGAATCAGCAAACCTCGATGTCCTTGGGTAACAGATGTCGTGAAACTGCTAATGAAAGAGCGAGATAGGTCTAAATTGAAATTTAAAAACAATCCTTGCGATCAAAACTACAATGATTATAAAAACATACGTAATTACATACTTGCCGCACTGAGACGTGAAAAAGCTGCATATTTAAATTGGCTCTTGAAAAAAAAAGGGGCAGCAATTTTGGAAAACATTAAAAGATTTAAACATTCAAAAAAGCAAGCTAATGGAATTACCCGGATATTTAAGTAATCCAACTGCAATTAATGATCACTTCACAAGTAGTTTTATAAAAACTAGAGATTGCAGCGAAAAAATATCATTATACAACAGTACTAAGTTCAATCCGAATATTTCTTTCAGTTTCTCACTTGCCAATGACGATGAAGTAGCTAAAGCGCTACTTAGCATTAAGTCAAATGCAATCGGTTGTGACGGTATTTCAGCTAAAATGTTGAAACTAAGTATAGCTGTAGTTATGCCATATCTTTCTCACATGTGGAAGCAAGCTTTGGTCTGTCCAATACCCAAAGTTTCTCAGCCTACTGTGCTCACTGATTTAAGACCTATAAGCTTATTTACCGTGGTCTCAAAACTCCTTGAAAAAATTGTCCACAAGCAGATTGGAAAATATTTTCTTGAAAACTCAATTATCCCTCCAAATCATTCCGGATTTAGGGTTGGGCACAGTACAACTACAGCTTTGCTTGATTTGACTGATAATATTGTTCGGGCCCTTGATAAGCGAATGGCAACTGTACTCTTGGCATTAGACTATTCAAAAGCGTTTGACACTATTAACCACGAATTGATGTGCTCAAAACTATCTTACTTTGGCTTGGATGAAAAATCTACAATTTTTTTTAGGAGCTATTCACTAGGCAGGACACAAAGAGTGTTCATAAATAATATATCATCCCCTTGTAACGGAATATGTGCTGGAGTGCCTCAGGACTCTATGTTGGGACCCCTCCTCTTCATCGTGTATGTTTCAGACTTATATCAGCAAGTCACCTCATGCAATATTTCTTCTTACGCAGATGACACGAACCTGATGCACCATTTTGACCCAGTCGATGTGCAAAAAGCATCTGATTGTATCAATCGTGACCTATCTAAAATAGCTGAGTTCTCGGAAAAGCATAATCTAAAACTGAATCCTGTAAAATGCTGTGGGATCATTTTTTCTAATATTAGAATGAGAAACCAACTCAAAGAAACTATACACATCAGTGTCCAAGGGATAGATATTGAATTAGTCAACAGCATAAAATCACTTGGTGTTATACTCGATGAGAACCTAAAATTCTGGGAACATGTAAATAAAATTGTTCATATACATCATTGAAACTCCTTTATAGTAGCCGGCACATACTAAAGCAGTCCATTAAGAAATCCCTGAGTGAATCACTTGTTATGAGTAATGTTGGTTATTGTGATTTAGTTTACTATCCATTCCTTGATGTAGCTTCAAAAAATAGAATTCAAAAAATTCAAAATTCATGTCGTTTCAATACGAATTAAAGAACTTGGCTGGCTCAAAATCCATTCGCTTATTGAATTTCGATTCGCTGTTTTTGTTCATCGACTTCTTGTTTCTCACAGTCCAATATATTTGAAAAATAAATTGGTCGTAAGGATAAATCCACTCTATCAACATACGTAGAAAAAATTTACTTACGATGCCTCAACATTCTACTTCTATATTTCAGTGCTCTTTCACATTTAGATCAGTGGTATGGTATAATCAAGTTACAGATAAGCTCAAACACCTGCCCATTGGCAAGTTCAAAATGACACTTAGACATGTTCTACTCGAAAAATAGTTCTACTTGCTTAATTATCTTCTTTGTATCTTTAGGTTAATTTAGATAAGTTTTAGGTTAATTTGGGTTAAATGTAAGAATAGGCTAAATTTCGCCCATTAATAAAGAAATTATTATTATTATTATTATTATTATTATATGAATTGATCTATTTTAAGAAAATAAATATTTCACCCACTCATGTTACAAAAACTTTTATTATGATAGATGGTGTAGATCATAGAACAATATAAACCTACTTGTAGATCTCCTAGGAACATCATAGTTTGAATCGCGTGGGTCACACCAAAGAAGCTGGTATTCATTCTATTTTGTGATATGAATATGCTTCAGTAGATGAGTACACAGATAGACGGACCGATAATTACAAGAGTGATCTCCATCTTTCCATCCGTTTTGTTATCTAAAATAAATAGAAAAAGAAACCTAGAAAGCAAAAATACAATCGAATTGTAGATACCTACGTATACACTTTTCATTCTATGAAGTTTCTCAATAAACAACCTTTACCTAGTTTTCATGTAAGTATAAATTATATACACAGTGTCTCGACGAGAGCGTTCATTAGAAGTTTATTGGGTTCTGGTCAAAATAATAAATTGAAAATTGAGATATATATATACAAATAAGATGAAGCTCTACACTTTATGCTTTTGTTTAGTCGGACACAACCACCCACTAGAAGCGGATCACGTGATTTCAAGCTTGTTAGCTTTCATCAGCACCACATAAGTGGAAGCTGTATCCAACTAAACAAAAGCAACTGGAAGTAGTCAAAAACTTTGAGACATTATCTACCAGTGGGACACAATTCGCGCCACCTAGGTATTGAGAGCACAATTACGTTTAACGTAAGTATGTATAATAATTAAAGAGATCTATTAGCTCATTAAGGAATGAGATAAATAAAATATAAAAATAAGATGAAGCTCTACACCTTTATGCTTTTGTTTAGTCGGACACAACCACCCACTAGAAGCGGATCACGTGATTTCAAGCTTGTTAGCTTTCATCAGCGCCACATCAGTGG
Source organism: Crioceris asparagi (assembly GCA_958507055.1). Lineage (NCBI taxonomy): Eukaryota > Metazoa > Arthropoda > Insecta > Coleoptera > Chrysomelidae > Crioceris > Crioceris asparagi. The sequence continues at coordinate 43,630,262 of OY293829.1, forward strand.
AAGCTGTATCCAACTAAACAAAAGCAACTGGAAGTAGTCAAAACCTTTGAGACATTATCTACCAGTGGGACACAATTCGCGCCACCTAGGTTTTGAGAGCACAATTACGTTTAACGTAAGTATGTATAATAATTAAAGAGATCTATTAGTTAATTAATGAATGAGATATATAAAATATAAAAATAAGATGAAGCTCTACACATTTATGCTTTTGTTTAGTCGGACACAACCACCCACTAGAAGCGGATCTCGTGATTTCAAGCTTGTTAGCTTTCATCAGCGCCACATAAGTGGAAGCTTTTGTTTAGTTGGATACAGCTTCCACTTATGTGGCGCTGATGAAAGCTAAAAAGCTTGAAATCACGTGATCCGCTTCTAGTGGGTGGTTGTGTCCGACTAAACAAAAGCATAAAGGTGTAGAACTTCATCTTATTTTTATATTTTATATATCTCATTCATTAATGAACTAATAGATCTCTTTATATATATATTTAATCGATTATTTTCTCTTCAACTAAAATATTTTTAGATTCAGATGTGCTTCCGGTTATATCTGAAGTCGGCATCTACTTTGTTATTTTGAATAGAACATGCACCCTATATATTTGGATTCACCCATTCTTAAGCTTCATAAATAACTTTACATTTTTCAATTTGATCTAGCCGTTTTGGAATCATTCAATTTTTCAATTTTTCAAACAATCATAGAACACTAGATTTTTCGGATATCAATTTAGGATTCAAACTATGTGAAACAACATGCTGGAGAATGTTTTGCGGTCAAAAACGGTTGTCTACATTGTAGGGTTACTTTACTATGGCACGTTAACTTTTCGAAATCTTGAAGAACCATAACTTGATTTTTTTAAATAGCACCTCCCATATTTTATTGCTTAGTCGTCTTCGGCGTTTAATTTTACATCTTTTATAACTCACATTTCGTATACCTGAGATTGATAGCTTGGGAGATAATTAAGTTAGTTTCACATATCTCGTCGATACTTACCTAGTATGCTATAGAAAATCCCCAAAAAACATTCCCAATGTAAGACTTTTGGAGGTGAGTGCTAAATTCTGAATAACTCGACAAAAAAAATCTCAAATCTTTCCCATACGCTCAGTAAGAGCTTCACACCAATACAACTTTTTATGTTTCTTTGTATATGAATTTTGCTTTAATGGTACATTTTCATCAAGTGATTCTATCGCTTCTCACCGCCCCCAATATTCCTTCCACGGAGTTGAAACATAAGTTGTTCATTTTTTTTTCAACTCATAATAAGTTTTCTCGTTTTTTCGTCGATCAAAAAACCATTTGGTTCTATGGCCCCAATTATTTTTTCATCAAAAATTAATTTTACGCTAACTTAAGAACGAATAAAAATAATCCAATGGTCTATCGGCAAAGTAAAATTGCGCAGCTATCAACATTTTTAGGGATATTATGATTAAAGTACCTAAAGAAATAGTTTTTTTTACTCAGTGGTAACCTAACCTTACCTAACTGAATAAGCAATAAGTAACTTATATCATTAAATAGGTAGTGATAATGATTATTACTTTCTTAATAAAACAAAAATATCAATTTTACATTAACTCTAAAACGAGTAAAAATATCGAGTCGCGATTTTCGCCAAAATGTAGCTAATTATGTGGCTCTTAATGATTAATAAATGTATCGTGTCATTAATTTTTTTAACAAAAAAATATGAAAACTGAATATTGGTTTATCAGTGCCCTCTAGGAGTAAAGTTGTGAACTTGCGAACACATCCGACATTATTTTTAAAATAGGCGTCGAGTTATCTTTCAAACTTGACTAAACTTATTAGATTTGGATAACGCGTCTAGGAGATTACAGCGGTTTAATAAAGTACTCCCCCCACCCATATAATCAAAATACGGAAAAAGTGTGAGGACCAAAATTATGCAGAATGTAATGAACTTTTCATTTCCGGTACCAAAACAATACGTTAATATCTCGATTTTTTGAGAAAAATTTGATTTTAATTTATACCACGGTAATTACGCCACCTAGCGGCCCTTTTAGAAACTTGAAAATATTTTAGCTGAATTTCTTTTAGCCGATTTACTTATGAATTTTTTTCCCGAAGTCATAGGGTTTACGGTTTCCCTATTATCCTACCTCGCTGAGCTTAGTGGCACACCCGTATTTATATATGCTGCATCTTTCTTTTCAGCGCTTGCGAAGAAATTAAATGTAATTTTACAGATCTTCAAGCATATTTGCACAACATTGATAATGGTAGTAACATTACCATTATTGTTGGGGACATAAATATAGATATACTAAAAAAAATGGTGAAATCGCGAATACTACATACTGACTCTCTCATCCTTTAATTAATATCTCATAAAATATTAGCTATAAACATAAAGTCATATTAATAAACTGACATTGTTTTTCCATTTTGATCTGAAAAATAAATTAAAATTATAAACATTCCATAAGAAGTTGTGTAGAGTTCCAACTATTTAGAAACACCCGGTATAATTGAAAATATTTTTATGTTGTAGAATGTTCAAAATACGATTGGGTTAGTTATAGACATTTTCTCATATTCTTTACAATAACTCTGTAATCGTCCGAATACCTAGGCACTACTAATCTCCCACCTTTTATTTCATAACTTGAAATGTACCTAGATATTTATCAACAGCGGGCCGCGTCTAATTATAAAAAAGCTATATCGTGTGATCTGCACCAAAAGCTAAAACCCAAAAAATGTATGCACGAGTAGGCAATGTTAGAAGAAATATAACTAGGTATCAAATATTAATTAATTAATTAATAATCCACAGCGTACGAAAACCATAGACTAATAAATAGAATAACGAAAACTTCTAATTACGGATCGCTCTGCCATCTCTTAGTAAATAGATGTATTAACATTAAGGATTGCAGTTCTATACGTCTCTGTTCTCTGTTACTGCTATATCTACCTCATTGTTGCCATTTAGTATAGTACAATAGTAGTATACGTTTGACAAATATTATTATTGCCTTAAAAATGTACCACTTTCGAATAAGAGCGAAGTAGTATGCATCCTTTTTGAATAATAAATGATAATCATGATCATAATTAATTTGTCAGTTTCACTTAGGTATTTATCCGATATCTATATCAGTTAGGTATTTAAAAACAGGTAAAATTTGAAAACATTTTCAAATGATTACTTATCATTGAAGGATTGTATTAAATACAATATATCGTTCATTTCAAGGCATATATTTAAATTAATCGGGAAAAACCATTACGTGACCTTGATAATCCAACATTTTTCTGTAAATAATGCTTCTGTACGCAGAAGTGAGAGATACTGCTCTCACCTCTGCAAACTACAGTTTGCATTGATATATAAGCATTCTCAATAAATAATTTTCCAAGTGAAACGACAAATTAATTCTACCATTACGAGTTAGAATGTTTACCAATGAAACGAATGAGACAATGTCTATATAAATCAAGACATTTTTAATTTATTTTTGTGCTACAAAATTCTCAGTAGAACGTGTAGAATGTTTAACGAGAGCTATCCACATGACCAGAGGTAAATTTATAAGAATTTAAGCAAATTTGTGTGTTTTGGAAACATTAATCATGTATTAAATATACAAAAAAGTTTAATTGATAAGAAGAGGGAAAACTGAATACCCTGGGCTATTTCCAGGTGAATCCCTATGCCTCAATTCGAGCTGCCGAAAAAGATCTGGGAATCAGTAGTGAATACAACGAATTTGAAGAAGCATCACACGATTCTTCTTGTTTATGCAAGACCTTCATCCTCCAGATCGCTACGACAGAGTTAATTTGTCTGAGATGCTATATCGTCGAAGCCAAGAAGAAGAAAAATCTTAACAGACGAATCTTAAGCTTTCGCTTGAAGTTCTTTCTAACAGGCCCAATTTTATTTGGGCCTCAGTTAATCCCCATGCGATCCGAGAAAGAAATTATCAGAAGAGGTTTAGTTTCAATGTTTCTCTTAATTCATTTACGACGGCGAGTTAACGGCATTGCGTTATCTGAATTTATAACGTACTGTGGTTGAAGATTTTTTAGATAATCTGCCTTTGAATTTAAGAAGAAGCTGGTATTAACTTGATAGAGATCCGGCCCATTGCACCCAAGAAGTATCTTAATAACTCACCTTAATGTTCGAAGACAGGTGGATAAGGCGTTTAGGACCATGAAACTGACCTGCAAGATCTTCAGATACCTTTGGACTTCTACCTTTGGGACGCATCAAGGATCTGGTCTTCGAGACACCAGTAAATACGAGGGAAGAATATTAAGCACGCTTGTGAGCGGTATTCGACTGGCTCACTACTCAAGAAATACGAAGAGCAACACGAGGGTATTTCTACAAGCTTACCATTGGGCTTGAATGCAAAGGGCCACTATTTCAGAAATGTATTATCACCTATTTATAGTTTTTAAATACACCATTTTCTATTTAATACATGATTAAGTATTTCAAAACGTATTTTTTTCTAAATTTACCTTTGTTCATCGGAAGTAAATGTGGATAACTGATCTCTGAAAATTTTGTCGCACTTTCTATGTAAAAATAATAAATTAAGAATTTCTTGATTTGTATAGACATTGTTTTTATTATTGTTATCTATTTAACAATTAATAGCTTAATTACTTTGTCGTTTGACTTTGAAAATTATTTATTGAGAATGCTTATCTATTTTCCATGGCATACTAAGTAAGTATCGATGAGAAATGTGCGCATTAAAAAAAATAATTATCTCCTAAACCATTAGTCTCAGGAATAGGACCTGTGGATAATAAAAGATGTTACTTTAAATGCCGAAGACGAATCAGTAATAAAATATGGGGGTGCCATTCAAGAAAATTAAGTTATGGTTCTTCAAAATTTTCAAGAGTTTACGTGCCATAGTAAAGTAACCATGCAATGTAGACAACCGTTTTTGACCGCAAAACATACTCTAACATGTTGTTTACACATAGTTTGAATCCTAAATTGACATCAGAAAAATCTAGTGTTTTATGATTGTTTGAATAATTTTTTTAGAAAAAAAATGAATAACAACTGTTTTTGACCGCAAACCATACTCCAACATGTTGTTTAAACATAGTTTGAATCCTAAATTGATATCCGAAAAATCTAGTGTTCTATGATTGAATAAATGTCTGCTACCGCATTTTTTTTTTAAATTAAATAACTCCATAACGGCTGGATTAAACTGAAAAAATAAAGGTATTTATGAAGATTGAGAATAGATAAATCCAAATATATAAAAATATTCAGGGTGTTCTATTCAAAATAACAAAGGAGATGCCGACTTCCGGTATAGCCCGAAGCACCAAAAATCTCAAAATATTTTAATTGAATAGAACATAATCGATTATATATAACTCTCATTTTTCAAAGTTTTATTTTAACCAGAACCCAATAAACTTCTAATGAACATTCTCGCTGATATACCCTGTATATTGACTGTGGTCCTACAAATTCTCTTCAGTCAGATATTTTGCTTAGGTAGCTCAACCTTTCCAAGTTTCAGTCATCAATAAACGAAAGCTTATTTTTTATTTCCTTACACCGAGGAAACGTCAACATAAAAATAATTTTATCAGAATCTAATGTTAATAGTTCATGAAATCGATTAAATTACTCTTGACCTAAATGACAAACATATAATATCCAAATAAAAATGATTGCCGAGGAAAAGAGTCGTCACAATTATCGATATCAATGAGGTTTATTTTAGATAAATCAATGCAAACTGTAGTTTGCAGAGGTGAGAGCGGTATCTCTCACTTCTGCCTACAGAAGCATTATTTACAGAAAAATGTTGGATTTTCAAGGTCACGTAGTGGTTTTTCCCGATTAATTTAAAAATATGGCTTGAAATTAACGAGATATTGTATTTAATACAATCCTATAATGATAAGTAATCATTTGAAAATGTTTTCAACTCGTAAAAGGCTGTAATAATTATATTATCAATATATGTAGAACCAAATAGACGGATTTCACAATTTATTATTTTCAAGACTCTACGGTGTTGCCGGTGCTAAAATTTTACCTGTTTAGTACCTAACTGATATAGATATCGGATAAATACCTAAGTGAAACTAACAAATTAATTATGATCATGATTATAAAATCATTTATTATTTAAAAAGCATGCAAACTACTTTTTAACGCATTAATAATATTTGTCCAACGTATAATAATAATAATAATATTTATTCATGTAAAAACCGCAGTTAAAAATATTTTTAAAACTATAAATAATCTAAATTAATATGAATTAAAAATATAAAAAATAACTTTTATACATACACTCCTATACAAACATAAGTGTACATCTACATGTTTACATGTATCTCAAAAAATAAGAATTAATATAATATGTAATATTATTGATAATTATGATTATAATTTATTTACCAATTAATTTTTTTTACAATATTATGAGTCAAAGAATTTGAGAAGAATAAAATATATAAATATAATTACAGAAATCATATATATTTGTTTCTAATAGTTTGTAGGTACTACGGTAAAAAAAAACTCTGATATCACTAAAGGAGAACCTTGAAAGTGACCAAAAAATTAATTATCGTAGGTAAATGTGTTGTGGGTACGGATGTATGGAGTATCTATAAGTATTTAGAGACAAATCTAAACTGGCAAATTGTAGAACGTAGTTTGGAGAGGGCGAGTAGGATGGAGCATTTAAAAATCATAATATTACAGAATCTAAGCATGGTAGTGATAACCGACATTGATTATTTCGTGGATTTGTAATCTCGGTGTTTCTTTAATCCACTTTTTTGCTCGCATTTTGAATTGAATTGTTGAATTAATTCTTTGCGGTTGTAGAAGTAATTGATTGAATAATTTAGGGCCTAAGTAATAGTAAGATCTTTGTAAGACATTTTTTTTCGTTCTTGGTATTACACTGTACTTTTCCTTATTTCGTGTTTTGTAATCATGGGTTGAAGGGATGAGGTCACTTTTGTGTTTGTGTTGCTGCACCACAACGGTTAGGTAAAACAACTGTCTTATATCCATAAGTTCAGTTTCATTATAAAGTAGATCGGAAGTGAACAAACATGGTTTCTTGTAAATTACTTTTATTATATATTTTTGTATTGTTTCCAAAATTTTCATATGTACGTTGCTGCGCCCCACGCAATTATTCCATAACTAAGATGACTTTGTAACAGAGCATGGTACAGAATCCTCTGTTCTTCTGCGGAAAATATTTTAGAAAGATGTTTGAATTTATAAAGAGTGCACCTCAGCTTTTTTGTTACATAATTAATGTGAGTATCCCATCTCAGATGGAATGTCTTCTCTGCCAATTGTTAATGTATCGAAATCGTGTTTGTTGCTACAATAAGAAGTGAATGGGACGTATTGGGTTTTGCTGAAATTTATTGTCAGTAGTCGACTGTCGAACCATTCTGATTAAATTTTAAAGTTGGTTTCCGCTTTTTGTTTTAGAGTATTCCAGTCTCTATCGCTAAAGAGAATTGCTGTGTCATCAGCAAAACTCACCACCTCACCACTGATCTTTAAACTGAATAGGTCATTCAAGTAGTTATTGAAGAGCACTGGTCCTAAAATGGTCCCCTGAGGAACCCCGTATTCGATATCTACAGTTTCACTTGTCAAATTATTAATTTTTGCAAGTTGTTTCCTGTTAATTAGGTAGTTTTTCATTAGGGTGTATGGCATTCCTCTAAAACCAATGCTTTCCAATATTACTAATAATTGGGAATGACAAACTGTGTCGAAATCTTTTGCGAGGTCCACGAATATGCATAGTGCTGGTTGACTTTCGTCAACACATTTACTAATACTGGTGCATAATTTGTTAATTGCATCTTGTGTCGACTTGTTTGCTCTGAAACCATACTGATTTTCTGATAGTATGTTATATTTTTCCAAAAAAATGTCTATACGATTTTTCATTACTGTTTCCATGATTTTTGCTAAGTTTGATATCAGAGAAATGGATCTGTAATTCCATAATACTTCTTTATTGCCTGATTTAAAGAGAGGTTTAATTACTGATATTTTAAATGCTGAAGGAAATTGTCCAGTTTCGAAGCATTTGTTAATTAAGTGAGTGAGAGGTTGCGCTATGAAGTCTGTCAACATTTTCATGGTTTCCGATGTAATATTATCTATACCTGGGGCTTTGTTATTTTTAAGGTTGCTTATGATTTTCTTCACTTCTTGCTCATTTGTTTCTGCTAGGTATATGGAATTTTGGAGGTACATTTTTTTAATCTTAGGATGATTGGTGGTGTTTATTATTTTGGATGCTAGCTGTTTCCCTACCTGCGACAAATATTCATTGAATTTATTTGCAATCTCTATGTCGTTTTGGGTGAGTTCTCCCTTATCTTTAATAATTCGGTTTATGCCAAAAAAAGTATGATTTTTTTCCCGCAAATTTTGTTCACACAATTCCATAAGTTAGCAGGGTTATTTGAATTTTTATTTATTTGATTTTGATAATATTTGAATTTTGTTTTTTCGATGAGATCATTTAATTTATTCCTGAATTTCTTGTATTCATTCATGTTAATATCTGTGCGACTTTTTTTCGCTATTTTAAAAAGTTCATTCTTCTATTCACCGAGTTCACAAGCTCTTTAGTCATCCACTCCTGCTTTTTATTTTCATATAATTTTATATTTATTTTGCTTGTACAAGATCTTATGTGTTTCTGTAGTATTTCTATGAATATTTCTGTGGCTGACTCTACATTTCCCTCTGAATATACATTTTCCAATGTTTCTTTACTGACTCGAGTTTTAAGTTTATTTTTATCTACGTAATGTTTTTGATGACTGTTTATTCTGTTTTCTTTGATTTCTGGGAGGATGATTTGCGCAATGGTTGAGAAATGGTCTGTTATGCTGGTTTCAAGTATTATAGGTTTGATGCTGATGTTCTTGTCTTCCCTAGTTTTAGCGAAATGGTCAATACATGTTTTGGAATCATAATGGACTCTGTTGCATTTGTTTACCGTGGAAATAAATCCGTGTTCGGTCATGAGATTCAGATAGTTATGGGAATCCTCATCGTTAGAAAGTATATTTATATTTATGTCACCCATGAAAATGTGAAGGTCTACAGTTTTTCTGCAGTTTTCCATGCACTGAAATACATTCACATTGAAGGTTTTTATGTTCATTGATGGTGGCTTGTGCAATGCTGTCATGATGCATATTGTTATATTTAACCTCTATTTCGATTGCTTTTATTTCGCCTATTTTTATGATAAAGTAATTTGATAGAGTTTCGTTTCTCACAAATATAGCTAATCCATCATTGTGATTTATATCCCCCTGATTATAGAAACCGCAGTAACTACTTATATTGTGAAGAGAAAAGTCCCGTATTTGCCATGTTTCACATAAGATAATCATATCTATTTGGTTCTTAATTTCTGACAGTAGAAGTTTTAGTTCATAAAAATTTTTGTTAATGCTCCTTATATTCATCTAGAATACTTTAAAATTTGTCTTCTGATTGTTTTCCTGAAAAACAGCATCGAGTTGCATTATGTTTTTAGCGATTGCTGTATCGACGGTCTGAATTCGATAATCACGTATCTATTTATCCATTTTTATTGGTGAAATGCTAATATTCTGCTTAGATTATAAATGTAGCTTGAGGTATAAGATTGGTTATATAGTATAAAAATTCATACAGTAAAAGAATACAATACAATAATTGAAGTACAATATTAAACTCTAACTAAAAATACAATAATAATAAACGAAGACGAGATGGGTTATAAAAGTTAAAAACGGTTAATTCTTGCTTTGAAGCCTGGTTGTTCTTTTCGGTGGTTACGTTGGTGAGTTGTTGGGTGGTTCCTTTCTTTTTGTTGAAGCCGCGTTTTGGAGAATCGGTTCTTTCTCTTGCTGAACCGAAGTGTTGGGTTGGCTACCAATTGAGTTCTTGGTAAACTCTATGGCTTCGTTCTCTAACTGTTCCGCAGTATAACTGACGCCGTGTACTATAAGTTTATTGTTTGTAATTTTTGCTTTTGGGTCATTGATACGCGCTGTTTTCAGGTGGGAGTAAAGGGCTTTTCTGTTATTATAATCTTCTTTTATATAATCTTTGGATATGTATATTCCACTGCCCTTCAGATAAGTTGCGTTTTCTAAGATGGCTAACTTCTGTTTGTAATAAATAAGTTCCGCTATAATGGGTCTCGGTCTTCCTGTATTTCGGTTTCTGTCTCCAATTCTGTACCAGTCTCTTAAATCATGAAACTTGCATTCAACTCCACATCTACTATTTATGATATCTAAAAATAATTTGATATCCTGGGTTTCTTCATTGCCTTCATTCATTCCATGAATAATTAAGTTGAATTTTTTTTGTCGCCTTTCATTCAGTAATACTCTTTTCTATAGAATCTTGAGATTTTCTTTCAGCTCGACATTCTCTTTTCTTAAGCCTTCAATTTCTCCGGTCAGATCTGTCTTAATGTTTTGTATTTCTTTTTTATTTCATCATTTTGCTTTTTGATTTCTTGATTACTCAAAATCACAGTTTTAATTAGGCCGTATAAATCTTTATTGGAAATTTCTTTTCCCTCCTGAACATTAGTTGCCGTATTCGATCGTTCTGACAATTCCTCGTGTAAAATTTTGGTACGGTATGATATGCTCCCACTTGCGACGTGTTTATTACTGATTCCAAATTTGCAACCAGTCTCACAATAATTTGTCGTGTGGCACTGATTTGAACGTCCCCACTTAACGAATTTGTGATATTGGAGAATAGTCTTTACTTATAGATTTTCGATTTGGAATTTCCACAATGTATGACTTATTATGCGGTAACCACTTCACTCTGGTCCTAGATTTTTGTGGAGGTTGGTATTCGGGTTCTACAGAAACTATTGGGCGAAACAACTAAGTTTTTAAGTCCAGTATTAACTTAATTCTAGGTTTAATAATTCACACACACATGGAACTATACCTACTAACAAAATGACCGCTCCAACTAAACTCCAACTAAATGGCAAAAATGAGGTAGATGTAGCAGTAGCAGAGCCGTATATAGAACTGCAATCCTATGTACGTGTTAATATATCTATTTACTAAGAGATGGCAGAGCGATCAGGAATTATACGTTTTCGTACGCAGTGGGTTTTTAATTATTAATCATTATTAATATTTGATACCTAGGTATATTTCTTCTAAAATTGCCTACTCGTGCATAATTTTTGTTTGTTTTTGCTTTTGGTTCAGATCACACGGTATAGCGTTTTTTATAATTAGACGCAGCCCGCTGTTGATAAATAACTAGGTACGTTTCAAGTTATGAAATACAAGGTGGGAGATTAGGAGTGCGTAGGTATTCGGAGGATTACGGGGTTATTTTAAAGATTAGGAGAAAATGTTTATAACTAACCCAATAGTATTTTAAACATTCTACAACATAAAAATATTTACAATTATACCGGGTGTTTCTAAATACTTGAAACTCTACACATTTTTTTTTTCTTAGGGAATGTTTATAATTTTAATTTATTCTTCAGATCAAAATGGAAAAACAATGTCAGTTTATTAATATGACTTTATGTTTATAGATAATATTTAATGAGATATTAATTATTATTAATCCAAAGGATGAGAGAGTCAGTATGTAGATATTCGCGATTTCACATTTTTTTTTTAGTATATCTATATTCATGTCTCCAACAATAATGGTAATGTTGGTATCATTATCAATGTTGTGTTATGCTTCAAGATCTGTAACATTGCATTTCATTTCTTGGCAAGCGCTGAAAAGAAAGATGCGGCATATATATATATATATATATATATATATATATATATATATATATATATATATATATATATAAAAGCAAAAAAAAATTGTTCCTAATTGGTCAGCAAATACTTCCCAGCATATATATATATATATATATATATATATATTTATCTGGAGTTTTTCTAGGGGTTTGGGCTCATTGTTTGAAAAAAAGATATTGAAATAAATGTCATTTATTTCATGTCATTATTTCTTTATAATTATACCTATTATTTCATTATAATTGTTTTGAGGTTAAATAATATTCTTGGACATTAAACTAAGTTTTTTGACGTCAGTTTTTGAATTAACAGCGTTTGCACTTTTGTTTATGTATATCATTTCCAACACTTCACGTTTTAGTTGATTTCTTTCGATTGTGAGAATTTTTGTTTCATTGAATTGAATTTGGGTTTTTCTTCGCTTTCGTGATTTGTAAGAGCGGTTTTGTTTTTTGTTGAAAACGTGTTATGTATCCAACTGGTTTTAAGCAACTTACAATATAGCGGTTCAAGATAAGTAAACAGGAATTATATATATATACATAAATATATATATATATATATATATATATATATATATATATATTTGTATTTAAAATTAATATTATTATTGAAAATTAAAGTTAGTCCGTGACAGCTAAGCGACTTCCAAAAAAAATCCATATCCCCAAAAAACATTCCCAATGTAAGACTTTTGGAGGTGAGAGTTATATTCTGCAAAACTCGACAAAAAAAATATCAAATCTTTCGCATACGTTCAGTAAGAGCTCCACACACACAACTTTTTATGTTTCTTTGTATACGAATTTTGCTTTAATGGTACATTTTCATCAAGTGATTCTATCGCTTCTCACCGCCCCCAAAATTCCTTCCATGAGGTTGAAACATTGTTCAATTTCTTTTTCAACTCATAATAAATTTTATAGATACTCCACGCCTCCTTAATAGTGATGCGCAAAGCAAGACCAAGACCAAGACCGATATGGTCTTGGTATTGGTCTTGGTCTTGCACCCTTGGTATTGGTCTTGGTCTTGCATCAAATCCTTAGTCTTGGTCTTGGGTCTTGGTCTTGCATATACGGTCTTGGTATTGGTCTTGGTCTTGCTGCAAGACTTGCAAGACTTCGCAAGACTCTTGCAAAAATTTTGATATTTTTATAAGTGTGGAAAATTGTTGCGATTGTAAACCGTATTTGCTTGATTCAAATGAAGAAGAACCCTGCATATGTATGGGAAGTATGTAATTCATAATCTTTTAAGATTGCCTATAATCATATTATCATTCGAAATGGATAAATATCGACCGTATAAAAAAATTGTCATTGTCCAGAACAAACACGCCTGGTATTGTAATGGTACGAAACCATTCTAGAATAAGTAATGAGAATAAAACTAGGTGCGTAGAATTAAGTAAGGGCAAGTGAGATGCGTAATTAATTAATAAAGTTTATAAATTAATAATCACCATTCACATATGAGAATCGTATCTTACTAGCGCGACTTAGTCTTCTTGTGTTTTCTTGGTATCATCCTCCCAACTGAGCACTCATTTTACTACATACATCTACTTCATACTTCTATTTCATAACTCATTCTCTTGCTCATTCTTCAATGGTTTTGCACCATTTTCTTTAATAAAATAGAAAGTATCTCTGAAAGCGATCAAAATTATTTCTGGTTTATAAAACTAACTTCATTTTTTGTAGAAAGCTTTTTCCAAAAAAAATAAAATTAAAAACAGGCAGAGATTTAATACGCGCATTTATAAAACTAGGTATCTATTTGAAAAGTCAGTCGTGTGAATATCTCAGTTGAGTTAGTTAATGAGCATGATCGAAAAATTAGTTTCAAAATAAGGGCAATCTAAAATTTCATATATTTCCAAAAGTGGCCACTGGATAAATGTCATCAAAAAGATATCAGATTTTTAGATGATTTTTAATGTTTGCTTAAAACATTCTGCGTGATCGAAAAAATAATAAAAATAAAAAACTGTGTAGTTTACGTTCCCCTGGCTACGAACTGTCGGGATTCTTTGAAGATCGATAATAAGGGAGTTCAAAGATTAAGTTAATTAGGTTATTTATTAGCGTTCTTTAACATATCATTGAGCAAAATAATATGTTTCCTACCAATATGGTGTTTGGTTACGGAACTGCAAGAGTCTTGCAAGTCTCGCAAGTCTTGCAGCAAGACCAAGACCAAGACCAGGTTAGTCTTGGTATTGGTCTTGCATCCCAGTATTGGTCTTGGTCTTGGGTCTTGGTCTTGCATAGACGGTCTTGGTCTCGGTCTTGGTCTTGCAATTTTGCAAGACCAAGACCAAGACTGCAAGACCAAGACCAGTCTCGCAGCATCACTACTCCTTAATACAGTGTTAGCAATTATTTTCATTAAGTTTAAATATACAGGATGTTTCATAATATATGCGGAGGACTTGAGGATGTGATAGCTCGTCCAAAAAAATGTAAAAAAATATTAACTTATCCTCTAGAATGCACCACTTTCGAAATACAGGGTGATGAAATTGAAAGAAAAAAATCATTTTTTATGAAGATCTTTGGAACCGTTTATCCTGCAGTAAACAGCTTTTGTAAGCATTTTCCACTCATAATAAGCTAAGTTTTGAGTCAGTAAATTTTTTTGTTAAGTCATAATTGGTGAAGATTTTGAAGGAGTAGTGCGTGTTTTTCTCCCCATTTCCAACGCCAATGGAAAAATTACAGTTTTGAGATGCCCATTTGAACCTCCAATGTTTTCTACAAAAAAAATACACAATTGCTCGTGAGCTCTGAATTCGACCGTTTTCGAGAAAAATCAATTTTATGTTTAGAGGTCACGACCAACAGTACCTTTTTGGTGTAGAAAACAATGGCGGTTCAAATGGGTGTCTCAAAACCGTACTTTTTCCATTAGCGTAGAAATTGTGGAGAAAAACACGCACTAATCCTTCAAAATCTTCACCAATTATGACTTAACAAAAATGTTGTTCTGACTCAAAAGTTGTACGATAAACGGTTCAGGAGATAGTCACAAAAAACGATTTTTTTAATTTCAACGCCCTGTATCTCGAAAATTACGAATTTTAAAGTGTATGTTAATATAAACTTTTTTTCATATTTTTCGACGAGCTATCGCATCCTCAAGTCCTGTGAATATATTTGAAACACCCTGTATATTAAGAAATAGATCGTATTGCACTTTTATATTTTTGGTGTGTGTAAAAATATCGTAGATCACTAACCAAGTTGATATTTTCTCCCCATAGAACCCTTAGAACTTGACCATATAGTTAAATATATACATGTAGTTCGTATAAACGAATAAAAGTTCAAATGCAATATTAATTCTGTTTTATTTCATCTTCTAGTGCATTCATTTCAAGTATATATGCAAGCTAGTGACAATTTTATCATTTAAAGTGAGCAGGTGAGTGACTGGAAATGATATTCCATATTTAGTGGAACTATGCGTTATGATTATAATACGTCAAGTTGTAATTTCATGGAAGGAATTTTGCGGGAGGTGAGAAGCGATAGAATCACTTGATGAAAATGTACCATTAAAGCAAAATTCGTATACAAAGAAACATAAAAAGTTGTATGGGTGTGAAGCTCTTACTGAGTGTATGCGAAAGATTTGAGTTTTTTTGTCGAGTTTTGCAGAATATAGCTCTCACCTCCAAAAGTCTTACATTGGGAATGTTTTTTGGGGATTTCTTATAGAACAAAATATAGGATATTACAATATTTGTTAAGACGATCGTATTTATATCAAGTTATGATTCGCTACAAAAATCAGTTGTTTAAATATTTCGGGTATATTCGATCGTTAATTAATGTATAAATATATGTTTATAAATAGAAGAAGTTGACCTCAAGAATATGATCTATTTCTATAATTATATTTAATCTATTTTTTTTAATTTCCCATATTATCATTACTTTTTATGAAAAAAATACATAAAAGAATAAATGTAATCATAGTCGAATATTGACCCTACACCCCCTGTAGCAAATGAATTTACCGCTGTACTGTGCAATACAAGGTAACAACGATTTTATGGTAGGCCATGATGATGAGGAAACAAAATACAAATTTCAATTTTCATTACAACAGTATAAAGTATTATCTATGCAGCAATGAATAAATTTGTTGAGTAAAAATTGAGATATCTTTTCGACGAAATATCTTTCGTGTATCATTCTGCCTTGATTAGGTATGTTACTATTAGTGTGAAAGCAAAATAATAGTTATTTTTGTATTAAGTGTGTAAAATGAGTGTTTTTGTAATGGCACATATGAGAAAATTATCTCGAATGTGCCATGAAAACACGAATTTTGTACAAGAAATACAAACAACATTGTTTGTACAACTGTCAAAAAAACTTGACATTTCTGCATACATTTTCGGAAATTTATCTTTGAAGTAATTGTACAAACTTCACTATCAATTATTATTCCAATAAATGAAATTGTTTTTTGATGAACAATCAATTAATAATTGACTCTGTTAAAAATAAATTCTTCAAAAAGTAATACTTCATATTTATTTTGTGAATTATCTTGGCAGTGAAAAAAGACTTTAAACATTTACGCATCAATAGCGATGCAGAAATGTCAAGTTTTTTTGACAGTTGTACAAAAAGGAAATTTATTATATGGGTTTGTTCTTTTTCGATTGTGAATTGGCTGTTGGTATGAGTTAAAACATTGTTGGATGTATTCACATTTATAATTAATCATTATACTCACATAGAGTTTACTTTGTGCTATTACCACTTTCAAATTTGTTTACACAAGTAAAAAAATAAACAGAGAATGGATAAATAAACAGTTGACAATTATACAAAAGGACGATTTTCTAGTCTAACATAGAATTAAAATTCTTGAATCCTAAGAACTCATTAATGGTATAGAAGTTTTGTCCAATAAGGAACTCTTCTATTACAGATTTGAACTCTTTCGTGGCAAATTATTGAAAAACTTAAATGCAAGTACGTTTGTGCCATTTTGTGCTTTTTTGAGCGTAAAAACACCAGGCCTTATATCTTCTTTTGTACGAGTGGGATAATTATGGATGTCACAGTTTAAGGTTACATTTTTATTATTTTAGGCAAAGATCAAACAGGTTTCTATGTAAATGCTCCGGAATTGAAGAAAATCCAAATATCAGTTCCAGGAAGATCAGTAATACTGTAGAAATGAGTAGATGGTCCGTAAGCCGCTTAATCAATAAACATAAATATCACCCACATCATTTAGAACTGCATCAAGAACTCACCGATCAAGATTATAGAAGCCGTATCAACTTCTGCAATGTTATTATAGATACAAAAAATCAATGAGTACCCGGACAATTTAGGAAAAATTATATTTTCTGATGAATCTACCTTTGAAAGTAATGGTTGCGTTAATAGACATAACATGCATTTTTATGCGACAGAAAATCCCCATTGGGTGAGACTAGTCGATAATCAGCGTGTGTGGTCTGTAAATGTTTGGGGGTATTATTGGAATAAAAATTATTGGACCATATTTTTTTAAGGGAACTTTAAATGGAGATACATACGAAAACTTTTTGCGCGACCAACTTACACTTCTACTGCATGATGTTGATTTGCAAACTCGTCAAGACATGTGGTTTCAACATGACGGCGCTCCTCCCAATTCCTCCCATAGAGTCAGAAACTTTTTAAACAACTGGTGGGTCAGCAGATGTAGTAAGTCTATAGAGAAGCCCCAACAACTGTTGATGATACGAAAAACAGAATTCAAGATGCGTTTCCGTCAGTTGCCATCGAGACACTGCAGAATGTGCAGAGGAATTTTCAGCGAAGATGTTTTGTTTGTGTAGAAGAGGATGGAAGAACTTTTGAGCATTTACTTTAAGAAATTGTGTT
This sequence comes from Crioceris asparagi, assembly GCA_958507055.1. NCBI lineage: Eukaryota > Metazoa > Arthropoda > Insecta > Coleoptera > Chrysomelidae > Crioceris > Crioceris asparagi. The sequence continues at coordinate 43,648,028 of OY293829.1, forward strand.
TTTTATTAATTTGTTTGTATTCATCTTATTTTTAATTATTCATATTAGATATTATTATTATTATTATGAAAGACCCGGGTTACGTTACCCTTTGTGGGCACCTCGACCTTAAGGTCTCTTGTACCATCCCATGATGTACTATTGTACTGTTATTTCTGGGTTTAGATCCAGCTCCTTGAAATAATTGATTAGTGCTCTTGCACCACAGGCTTTTAGGTCCTCATAGGTGGGAAACACCCTTCCTAGGACCCTTAGGGCCGATTTCATAATGAATCCTTGATGGGAGATTAGTTAATTCTTCAATTTGTTTAACTCATATCTCGATGACGGAATAAAAAGAGTGCATCTTTCTATACCTTTTGCAACATTAGTCACCTTATCTTTCATTCTTTTAAAGTAACTTTAAATTATATGATCAACAAAAAAAAAATGAAATTTTTAATCCAGGATTAAAATTAATAGGAGATTAAATTTGATTATGAAATCGGCCCTTAGTCTTTTATGTGCTAAGGTTTCGCATTCGGTTAAAATGTGATTTACAGATTCTATTGCTTTTGTGCAGAGTCTGCAGGAATCATTTTCAATAAAACCCATCTTTTTAGATGATTTTTGATGGGATAATGACTTGTAGTGATTCCAACTAGGTTTCCAAGATCATTTCTTTTAAGGAGAAGTAGGTTATTTTCCTTTGAGTATTGCCAGTCTATTAGGCGTTTGGCCTGACTGGCTTGCTCTAGAGGTCGTGCCAGTACTTGGTTTTCAGCCTTGATTCCCACTTTTTCATTTCTGTTTTAACTTGTTTCTTTGCATATCCACAGAATGGCTCAGGGCCTGCTGGAAGCCTTTCGGAGCCTTTTTGCCAAAGAGTCAGCTTTTTCGTTGCCTGGAAGTTTCTTATGCTCTGGTATCCATATAAGGCAAACTTTGTTGCCTCTTGCCAGTTGCACAAGACCTTCATGACATTCTTTTACCAGTTTTGAGGTTGTAGCAACATTTGCCACTGCTTTGATTGCGGCCTGGCCATCACTTGCTATATAGATTTTCGCCCCCTTGTGTATCCTTTTACGAATGGCATGGGTGCATTCTATAGTAGCCATTATTTCTGCCTGAAAAATTGTGCAGCACCCGCTCAAGGATCTGCTAATTTCCGTGGAAGGTCTACAGATCCCCAGACCGCCTCTGCCACCCCTCAGTGAACCATCTGTGTACCAGGTCAAGGCCCCTCTTTCCGTTTCCACAGGCAGAGGAGTCCTCATCGATTCGTCCACTTTTGGTATTTTTATTTCGTAGTTTCTGCTGAAGCAGAGTTGTGTTCCCATATCATCGACGGGAATGACTTTTAGGTGTGGAATTTTGTTTAGAATGCTGCAGTGTCCTGTCACTTCCGCATACCTTGTTTTGCTTGTTCTATGAATTCTTAGGGCTTCATATAATGCACACCTCTGGATATGCAAATGCAGTAGAGTCAAGTTCAGGATAACTTTCATTGCTGCAGTTGGTGTTGTTCGCATTGCTCCTGAGATTCCTATGCAAGCTAGTCTTTGATTTTTTTTGAGTTCATTTGGAATTGAACTCTGTTCTGTTTTCAGCCACCAGACTGAGGCTGCATATGTAATAGCCGGATGGACTATAGTGACATAAGACCAGTAGGCCATATTAGGACTAAGTCCCCAAGTTTTTCCCAGTAGCTGTCTGCCTACATTGAGATTCATTAGGGCTTTTTCCTTTATATGTGTAATTTGTCTATTCCAGTTCAGTTTTTGATTCAGGTAAACACGTAGATATTTAACTTTCTTGGAAAAAAATATTTCTTTACCATCTAAAAGTAATGGGACTTCAATGTCGACCTTCCTTTTTTGGTAAATTGTATGATAACCGTCTTTTTGGGATTGGTATTCAGTCTCTGCCTCTGCACCACCTTAGTATAAGTGCGAGAGCATTTCTCTGCTTGTTAGCATAGATGTTATCCATTTTATAGTTAATGGATTTATTCCTTTTGCACTAGCATAGATGTTATCCATTTTATAGTTAATGGATTTATTCCTTTTGCACTGGCGGCGTTTTCAATGGTAAAATAAGAAGAGGCTCTTCTTATTTTACCACCAACCATGTAACATCGTATATTTTCGTGTCCATTTTAAGTTTAAAGGTTTTTAATTTAATTTTAATCTGTTTGTGTAGTTAGTTATGTAAATGTAATTATGTGTGATACTCATTTCCGTGTTAGTATGTGCTTGTTAAAAATTATTATCCTCAACTGCACTCCTTGAAAAAGGTAATAAATTTTACCGAAAGCTTGGGTAGCAAAAAGAGTCTACTTATTTAAGCGCCAAATCAATTAGGCAGAATTCCCAAATTCTCTTTGAATTACTGTATTATATAATTAGTACTGCCGTACTTCCATTTTCTATTATATATATATATATATATATATATATATATATATATATATATATATATATATATATAATAATTTATTGCCATAATTTGTGTTTTATGCATAAGTATATATGCAATATTTGTGACAGAGGACAATCATTTAATTACATTTACTTTATATACATACTCATGTAGCCTACAAGAGATTCATATAATCCGTACGTAGGAGATAATAGAATTAAGCTTTTTTATGGCACAAAAAAGCTTAATTCTACATATATTTATAATAACTTAAATTCTATATTCTATTTTGATATTTTGGAGATTAAGGTAATCTATAACCTTACCTATTAAATAGTTAAACATAAAAAAGAAACAGCTTTACAGTAATAATGCAGAAGCAATGATTATTTGTGTAATTTTATAAAAGTTCTTAAGAATGAGATCAATCTTTCTCTCGATATTAAAATTATCCTGAATCATTTTGTTTATATGAAACTTGGTGGCCTTTGTTGTGAAGGTAATTAATTTAAGAGAGCTTGGCATTTCATTGAAAACATTGCATGCAATATATTTATAATTTTTTCTTCCTACTTCTCTTTTTGGTTTTGGTACTTCAATTTTGTTTTCTCGAGTATTTAGATTGTTATAAGCTTGTTTCAGTGAATGGAAGGTGGCCTTCACTGATATAATAAATTATGTTCTTGGGGATGCAGTCATGTAATGAATAAAATTCTTTGATTTGAGCCGAGCTTTCGAGAATGTTTATTCTCTTCTTGAAGGAAGTTACATAGATATATAGTTACTTCTACTTATAGTAGACATGAGTATTTAATTATATTATTTCTCATTAATATAAAACTAATAAAATAATAGAAATAAATAAATAAACATACAGCGAGGACAGTACTCTCACGACATGTGACACATACCTTGAACTACAGTGTTCTATAAATCTTATGTTCTATTCTATTTGATAATTGTGTTCGATATAAGCATAAGACCAGACACATGATTTGTATTTATATAGTAAATATGAACAACATAAAAACATTATCGCTGCGTCCAATTATTTAATCCACTGAAACGTCCAACTTGAAGTTAACACAATTTATTACTGACGCTCTTATCAATGCGTACAATCATGGCAATCCCTACTTTATCAAAGACTCCTTTGAATTTTTGAAGCTTTTCAACAATTTTCAACTTCCGGGAAATTATGTATTGATCAGTTTGAATGTTGTATCACTCTTTACTAATATCCCCGTAGAACTATTCCTCCAGAGTATTCGTAAACATTGGGATGATATCAAAGCTCATTGTTTCCTTTCAAAAAAACTAAGAGCTTATTTATGACACAACATACTTTGTTTCTAATAATCAATATTACAAACAAATTTTTGTCACACCTATGGGATCAAAAATCCTTCCTATACTCGCGCAATACATTATGGACGACCTACCGGAATAATGCATTCCTAGACTGCCCTTTTCAGTGGCTTTCCTTAAAAAAAATTTAGATGACATCAGCTCAGAGATATACAGGGTGTCTCAGCGAGGCCGTTCATTAGAAGTTTATTGGGTTCTGGTCAAAATAATTTTTTTTTTAATTTTTAATATCGAGAGTTATACCGGGTGTCCAGTAAGGGTGGGGGGAATGTGTGTCGGCGTTGTCCGAGTAACGGCGCGATTGGTGGGGGGTGGATATGAAGCATACTTCGCCATTATTTGGAGATTCAGTAACCATGGAAGTGTACCCGGGAAACCATCGTGCTTTTTGCATACGCCCTTATTATCGTAATGGTGATTCGATAGTCTCAGCTCAACGTTTATATGGTGCAGACTTTAATGTATGGAATGCACCAAAGGACGATACCATCAGAAAATGGATTCGAATGTTTGAGAATACCGGTTCGAGTTTGAAAATTCACCATCCAGGTCGCCCACGCTCTGTTCGAACCCAACAAGCGATTGAAGAAGTGAGAATTTCAGTGCATCAAAATCCGTCTCAATCAGTTCGCAAACGAGATCAAGGCCTTAACATTAAAAAATCGACGTTGCACACTATTTTGAAGAAAGATTTACATCTTACAGCCTACAAAATTCAGTTCGTGCAGGAACTAAAACCTACCGACTATCCTCTTCGACTGAATTTTGCAAATGAAATACTTCAACGCTTCCCAACGTTTGAAAACATGCTATTTAGTGATGAAGCGAATTTTCAATTAAACGGGCACGTAAAGAAGCAAAACTGCCGCTTCTGGTCCAACGAAAATCCGAGAGAGAAACATGAACGACCACTACATAGTCCAAAGGTTATCGTGTGGGTTGCCATGACTGAGGAAGGCATCATTGGGCCGTATTTTTTTGAAGATCGGCGAGGATGAGCACTTACGGTAAATAGTGAGCGGTTTTGCGTCATGTTACGGAACTTTTTGGCTCCACAATTACAGGAGTTTGAAGGTTTTAATGCGGAGACATGGTTTCAACAAGATGGGGCGACTTGCCACACTTCAAACCAATCGCTTGCGATTGTCAATCAAGTTTTCCCAGAAAAAGTGATCTCCCGTCGAGAAACCATCAACTGGCTTCCGAGAAGCCCCGATCTGACACCCCTTGATTATTTCATGTGGGGATACCTTAAGCAGAACGTGTACGCAAATAAACCATGAACTCTACTGCAATTGAAGCATAACATCCGCACCCAAATGGCTGCCATTTCCGGAGAGATGTGTAGACGCGTGGTGGCTAATTTCCGATTTCGTTTAAAGGAATGCCAGCAAAGCGAGGGTCAACAGTTGGACAATATTATCTTTGCCAATTAATTTTCCAATATCTTCTGTAGAATTTAATATATATTTATATACTGACTTGTGGTTTGTTTTCAATTGAATTTACAAATACCCCCTATCCTTTCTGGACACCCTGTATATAATCGATTTTGTTGGCACCCCCATATTTTATTGCTTGGTCATCTTCGGCGTTTAATTCTACATCTTTAATACCCCTCATATCCTATACCTAAGATTGATAGTTTAGGAGATAATTAAGATTTTTTTTACAATGCGCACACATCTCTTCGGTAGTTATCTAGTATGCCATGGAAAATAAATAATTTTCAAAGTCAACCGACAAAGTAATAAAGCTATTAAGAATTGAAATGGATAACAATAATGAGAACAATGTCTATAAAAATCAAGAAATTATTAATTTATTTTTTATACATGGAAAGTGCGATTTAATTCTCAGTAGAACGTGTAGAATGCTTAACGAGAACAGCTATCCACATTTACCTCCGATGACCAAAGGTAAATTCAGAAGAATTGGAGCAATTCTTTTGCATTTTGGAATAAATAATCATCATAAAAACTATAAGGTTATAATAAATTTTATAAATGGTGGCCCTTTGCATTTAAGTACAATGTAAAGCGTGAAGAAATACCCTCGTGATGCTCGTATTTCTTGAGAAGTGAGCCTCTCAAATGCCGCTCGCAAGCGTGCTTATAATGCTTCCCTCATGTTCACTGGTGTCTGGTAGATCAAATCCTTGATGCGTCCCAAAGGTAGAAGTCCAAAGTTGTCAAATCTGGAGATCTTGCAGGTCAGTTCCATGGGCCTAAGCGCCTTATCCACCTGTCTTCGAACATTAAGGTGTGTTCTTGAGATACTTCTTGGGTGCAATGAGCTGGAGCCCTTTCCAGATGATACCAACAGCTTCTTTTTAAATTCAAAGGCAGATTATCTAGAAAATTTTCAACCAAAGTAAGTCATAAATTCAGATGACGAAGTGCCGTTAACTTGCCGTCATAAATGACGTAAGAGAACTTGTCATCCATCATAAGGCAAAGCCCAGATATATGGTTATTAGATCTGCTAGAAAGTCCTTCGTCCGTCCAGATATTTTTTTCAAAAAATTCTCGTCTTCTTGACTTCCAAGATATATCATCTCACACAAGTTAACTCTGTCGTCGGGATCTTGAGGATGAAGGTCTTGCACTAACGAGAGCTTGTAATCGTTTGATGCTTCTTCAAATTCTTTGTATTCAAGATCTACTGAGTCCCAGATCTTCTTCGGCAGCTCGAATTGAGGCAAAGGGATCCGCCTCGAAATAGGCCGGGGTATTCAGTTCTCCCTGTTCTCATCAATTACACTTTTTTGTATATTTAATACATGATACATTTTTTCAAAAAACACAAAACTTGCTTAGTTAATCATGCTTCTATGCGAGAACAAGATCTTGATAAATTAAAAAACTTATTTATTCAATGTGATTCCCGATTCCATTGATCAAGAAATTATTATTTAGTAGTCCTCAAACTACTTTAAGAGAACCAAGAAATGAAACAACACAACCTAACAATATCAAATACTTTTCTCTACCAAATATTAATATAATTACCCATAAAGTCAAACAGATATTGGCACCTTTTAAGAATATTAAAATAGCTTTTAAAAATACAATCAGACTTAAAAATATTTTTTCCAAACTAAAAGATAACAGACAAAATGTTGATGTCAGGTATAGTATATAGTATTCCATGCATGGATTGCAATAAAGTATACATCGGTGAAACAAGCACAGAAGTGATATAAGAAGATCTGTGCTTTCTTGTACACTTGCAAATCATGAAGTTACTAACGATCACAATGTTAACTATGAAGGAGTTGAAATTCTTGATATTGAAAATAATTTACACAAACGAAAATTTTTAGAGATGGTACATATAAACCAAAGAACAAATTACATATATGCCCCAACTGATATAGAACAAATGAACATTATCTATACGTATCTATTACACTTAGATAATAATAGCAGGGATCTTAATAACTCATTATAATCATATTGTAACGTGGATAGGTATTCATGTACTTACGGTTGATATTCGTTTATTAATTATTTAAGCTACTACGTTGCTTACAGTAGTTATTGCATGTATATTTCCTTATGTAGTTCTAGAATTATGGTAGAGTTATTCTCGATCCTTCGAGAAACTATATGTGAGGTACAAATTTGTCATAGTATTGTCAGTTTGACAAGGATCTAGAACATTAATTATGTGTGTCTAGATAATCATAGAACATTCTCGATGAATGTCATGTCATGATTCAGGTATATAAAGCCGTGTCGATCACGGGACAGAGTCAGTCTTGTGAAGTCATTGAGTCAAGTCAGTTGATAACAGCCAGTCTGTGGAAACAGAGGTTAATAGTAGTTCTGTCGGTGAAGACAGTGACAGTGTAGATTGTCAAGGTGACAAGTGGTGACAGTTGTACCATAATAGAAGCTCGTGTACTGAGTGTGTTTGAAAATAAACCATTGGAAGCAATCTGCGAACTTTGAGTCTTACGCAAGTGAACTCACCCCACAACGTTTAGCACAGGGTTAAACGTTACAATATTTATAATTAAATTAAATATACTCCGTATAGCAATTAGGTATAATATATCAAAACAAAATAAGCAATTATAGAAAGTTGAATATATCTACCGACAATTTGACAAATTGTTCAAAAAGACATACATTTTATACAATGATAATGTTAATATTTTAAAGGAAGTTTTAAGTTATATTATTTGATGAATCTGTACAACAATCGTTTATGCAACCTCACAAATTGTATTATATTATAAATTTTATAGAATTCCTGACGAAGATACAATAAATGTTTCGCAAGCTTGAATAAAAGATATATGTGTGGCAAGTTCGTCCTGACTGTCTAGGTAACAACGTATATGAATATCTTGAGGATGTTATTAAAAAACTTGGGCTGGGTTAAAGAATACTCTTTGTTTTCGGAATTTTTTATTTCCTTTATCAAAACCACTACAGTTGAAAAGAGAGAAAAAGTTCAATAACAAATACTTGCTAGCGACAAATTTAAAAGAGAATAATTTCATACAACAATAAGAAATACAAAAACAATTATTTAAAAAAAGATACATTGGGTTATTATATAGCTTCTATACTATTAGGGCGAGTATGGTAATGTTGATCTAATTGGAAAATATAGTTATAGATAACACTGAGGTTATTTCACTTCTCTTGTTCGTGCTCTTGGGGTCATTATTTCATTGAAAAGTCTTTTATGAATGTTATTTTCTGTCTATGTTGTAATCGCTTTTGTGAGACGTGATGCGTCCAGACAAATTCCTCGAAGTATGACCGATATAGGATTTACTGCAACTTTGATAAGGAATACTATAAACTATATTATATTTCTCTAAAGTTGACAATTTTGTTTTAGTTTTAGTGAATAGAATAGAACATTATCCTCTTGTTCGATAATGTTGGACCCGTTGCGGCTAATATTGTCTGAGGGATTATCTGATTTTAAAATTAAACTCTAATTTGTCAGTTTTAGCTCACTGACTGACACATTAGAGTTTAATTTTGAAAACAGACATGAAAATATACGAAATTACTGAGACTTAAATTTTGAAAAGAAATTAATAACTTTTAAATATTCTCAAGTATTAGTACTAGTTATATAACAAAGTAATTAATTCAAAAAGAATTTGGGAATTCTGCCGAGTTGATTTGGGGCTTAAATAAGTAGACTCTTTTTGCTAACCAAGCTTTCGGTAAATTTTATTACCTTTTTCAAGGAGTGCAGTTGAGGATCATAATTTTTAACAAGCACAGACTAATACGGAAGGGAGTATTGCACATAATTACCCTAACCCAACTTACTACACAAACAGATTAAAATTAAATTAAAAACGTTTAAACGTAATAGCTAAACGAAAATATATGGTGTTCCAATATCACCACCAACCATGTAACAAGAAACATCAGATGGCACACTACGATCATTATCATTATATAATTTTAAAGTCCATTTATATCCGAATGTTTATTCATAAAGTTTGATTCTTTTTGAATATGAATCATTTCCAAGAAACTACGTTCAAAAATATTCTTTTCAGAACATCGAACAATTGAGTTATCAAAATCTATAGTGTGCTTTTTGTTTATGGCATGTTCGGTCAAGGCACATGACAGCTTTTTACATCTTATGTCACTTTTATGAGACGTAATTCTTCCTAATAAGCTCCTAGAAGTTTGTCCTATATATGATAAATTTCAATCATTACATTTGATCTCATATACTATTCCAGATTTGTATATATATATTCAGAGATTTCTATCAAACCTGCATCATTGATAGCAAATCGTACATGCAATCCTGAGCCAGAGCAACAAACCTGAGCCGTATATGTGGCTCAGGATTGTTTTTGCCTTTTAGAAGACTCGTATCTTACCAAAAGCTATTGGCGCTAGTTTCCAGTGGTACCCAGTCGTATCCAATACGAAACGTTCTCTCCTGCCACCTGATAATATGACCGACACATTTTTACGCGCCAATTATTTTTTCCGAAATTTGGCTCAGATTTGTATGAAATATCTAACTTTTAGTTCAGCAAAAAGCCTACCGTGGCTCTGTGGTAGCCAGTCACATATACAAATGTATATAAGTAAATCTATGTTTGTACCATCAAACCCGAGCCATTCAGATTTGGCAAAGCTGTTATTCTGTACCTACATCATTATATCAATGCACTTATATTCTTTCTTAAAAAATTCTTAAAAAATACTAGCAAAGGTATGAATATCTAAATAAAAATGGTACCATGGTATCTAATACTATTTTTTTTTTTGATAATGTCCACTTGTGTTGTTCAATGAAAATTTGTTGAATTTATGGCACTGATCATAATATATGAATGTCTATTTGTTGCATTTATATAAACATCTCAAAAATAAATACGCCTTCATTACACACTAAACTTTTTTTGTTTAATTGACATTCAACTAACAGATACTTCAGGGAAATTTTATTCGATATATATAAGAGCAACTGGAATAAATTTGATAATACCTAATAATAAGAAACATATTTTCTTGAATCGATTGATTGAATCGAAATCGATATTTATACTTATATTTTTTTTATGGAAACTAAATAATTCTAAAAATTTTTATTTGCTATTATATTTACTCTCTAACTTATACTATGAATTTTAAAATTTTCTAAATATTTTCTCATATTCTGGCTAAATCGTTCCTTCTACGTTAAAATTAAATATGACCATTCTTGTTCATTTTGACGTACTCAAGAGAAATGATTGGTCACACCAGTTTTTTTATAAGAAACTATTCATTAACTAGTATATATGAACAACATTACCTTTTCATCAAAAACACTGCATCAAAATTAGAAATCAACGGATCCAATGGATTGAAATAAAATTAGATCTATTGAATATTTTTTATCAACAATTTCCGTGTAATATAATTAAATTAAGTATGGTCCTATACAGGGTGATCTTTAAGTGTGTCCACGTTCAATTCGTATTTTGAAATTAAGTAATTAGAAATGCAAAGAATGTTCCCTAACAAGGTGACACATCAATATTATTATTATTATTATTATTATTTATTTAGTATTGTAGTAATGACCCATTTGCACATTATTGCGTAAATTATGTACAGCGTATGTAAAAACTCAACTGACGAATTCTCTCAAAAATCGAAAATCTGAGGTGGTATAATTAAAGATAGGACAATATCTGGAAACGTTTTAATTGAATATTTTTTCAAAAGAGTTACGGCTTTCGAGATAGAGGCATATTATCCAGTGGCCACTTTTGGAGATATTTGAAATTTTATGTTGCCCTTATTTTGAAACTATTTTTTCGATCATGCTCATTAATTAACTCAACTGAGATATTCACTCGACTGACTTTTTAAATAGATACCTAGTTTTATAAATGCGCGTATTAAATCTCTGTTTTTAATTTTCATTTTTTGGAAAAAGCTTTCTGCAAAAATTGAAATTAGTTTTATCAGAAATACTTTTGATCGCTTTCAGAGATTCTTCCTATTTTATTAAAGAAAATGGTACAAAACCATTGTAGAATGAGAAAGAGAATGAGTTGAAATAGAAGTATAAAGTAGAAGTATGTAGTAAAATGAGTGCTCAGTTGGGACGGATGATACCAAGAAAACACAAGCAGGCTAAGTCGCGCTAGTAAGATACGATTCTCATATGTGAATGGTGATTATTAATTTATAAACTTTTACGCATCTCACTTAATTCGAGGCACCTAGTTTTATTCTTATAACTTATTCTACATTACCAGACGTGTTTGTTCTGGACAATGACAATTTTTTTTATATTCGATATTTATCCATTTCGAATGATAATATAATTATAGGCAATCTTATAAGATTATGAATTACATACTTCCCATACATATGCAGGGTTCTTCATTTGGATTAAGCAATTACGGTTTAAAATCGCAACAACTTTTCACACTTATAAAAAGATCAAAATTTTTGCAAGAGTCATGCAAAGTCTTGCAAGTCTTGCAGCAAGACCAAGACCAATACCAAGGGTGCAAGACCAAGACCACTACCAAGACCATATCGGTCTTGGTCTTGCTTTGCGCATCACTAATTATTAATAGTCCTCTTATTATAATTTCAAATTGTATTTCATTTTCATTCACATGAATTATAAATAACGCTAGGCATTCCTAAGATTTTGAGAAGATTTTAGATCTCCAAAATTAGTTAGTTTAGGTTTAGGGCTTATCTAAGACAAATGTAACTAAAATGTGTGTCATTTAAAGATATTGCTTTTGAGTTTTGACATTTCCTTACACAATTGATAGGTTTCTTGACATACAGGCTGACTTTGTTAACGTGCCCATTAGAAGATTTGTACTTATAAATTGAGATAGAAATATGAAAATTTTAACCTGGCATTAATCAACGTTGCCCAATTTAGTGAAAATATTTAAAAGGTGGTGGCACTTCCGGTTACACCGGAAATTGTACTAACCTTGTTTTTTTCAAATAGAAACCCCAGCTTTTTATTAGATATTTGAATTTCGCACATTTAATTAAATATGAAATCCTCTGTTATAAGTTATCTGTCATAGTTTTTGAAGTAAATCCATTTTACTGCAAAAAGTTCTCATGTCAGTTCTATTGTCAACCAGAAAAGCAAAAAGTTGTTTTTGATCGGTAGCCCGATGTTGGAATTTCCTTCAGTATGCCCATCATTCTGAAAATTGTCTTGTTTAACACTCCAAAAAAACTATTAAAGGCGTCAAGTTAAAAACTCTAATTTTCAATATAGCACATATTTATTTTTTTATCGTCATTAAGTAGAAAATTGAATTTTAGGGGAATGTTTATTACACGTTCTTATGTTTTTTTTCAGTTAATTAAAAAGATATTCGAGATTTTTAAAATTTTTCTATCGGGAATGTCTTTTTTACGAATGACCTTGAACGTAAAATAATTGCTGTTACTAATACCACGTTTTAGCTGTCAAATTCATAGTTTTGAACGATGAAGTAAACGTCTGTTACAAAAATCCAAATGAATCAGTATTCAAAACGTGTAATTTTTTATCTCTTTACTAGGTAGGTACGGAAGTTGTGATAGAATAGTGGAAAGAACCTGTCGTGAATTTATTGCCAAATATTTTGAGTTAGGTATCTACCTCCAATGACTAGGAATAAATGTTCATTCAGCCAAGGTTTATTCTTACAGGAACAAAAATCCACTCAACAGTAGGATTAAAATAATAACCCAAGTTGAACAAAATAATTAGGTGAATGTTTCGATATTTAGCATCGAGTTTAGCATTAACAAAACGTTTACTACTTTACCTACAAATCGTTTATTCATGAAACGCAAGAGCTCAAAAAACAAATTACAAAAACAAAACTACAAAATATGTTCTGTGTGTCCACCGTTTTGGTTTCAACATTAAACAAAATGTTCCTGGATGGCATAATTTGTGACATTTTTATTTATATATATATATAGAGATCTAGGTTCTATTTTATACAGCACTTCCTTGACTCTCCCCACAAGTAGAAATTAAGTGGTGTCAAATCCGGCGAACGTGGCGGCGAAAGTCGCAGACCTCTATTTCCCCTTCACCTATCTTGAGACAAATACTGATTCATTTGAATTTTTGTAACAAAGGTTTTGTACTTCAACTTTCAAAACTATCATTTAAATAAATAAAACGTAGCATCAGTAACTGCGATTGTTTTATGTCCCGGGTCACTTAGAAATTCGTAAAAAAGACATTCGCGATAGAAAATTGTAAAGAATACAAATATCGTATTAATTATTAAAAAAAACATAGGTTATACAGTGTAATACCCCTAAAATTCAATTTTCTACCTAATGACGATTGGAAAATGGGAATGTGTTATTAAGAAAAGTTTAGTTTTTTCAACTTTTGTCATTGACGTATTTAATTTTTTTTTGGAGTGATTAGCAAGACAATTTTCAGAATGATGTTTGCCCATCATTGAAGGAGATACCAACATCGGGCTACCGATCAAAAACATCTTTTTGCTTTTCCGGTTGACAATAAGAGAGATATGAATTTTTAAATAGACATGAGAACTTTTTGCAATAAAACTGACTTACGTCATAAGCTATGACAGATAACTTATAACAACTGGGGCTTTTCATACTTAAATAAATGATTGGAATTCAAATATCTAATAAAAAACAGGGGTTTCCATTTGAAAAAAAACAAATTTAGTTCAATTTCCGTTGTAACCAGATGTTCCACCATCTTGTAAATATTATTGATTACAGCTAGGATCAAATTTTAGATATTTCTGTCTCGATTTATAAATGAAAATCTTCTAATAGGTACGTTAAAAAATTACCCTGTATATAAGGGTCAATTTTGAGAATAATAATAGTTTTGTATAAACATGCTAGTAGGGGAAAGTGGGGTAATGCCGCCATGCGAGGTAACTCCGCCATAGGCCCTCTGACTGTAACTGACAGATTCAAATGTAAGATATTGGTGTTGAGCTCTAGGGGACAATAATCTTAATAATATTCTAAACTTGCAGAAGTCTGCTGCAAGTTATAATATACGAAATTTTAAGTTACCTAAAAAGTGTGTTCAGCTTATAAAATTGAGGTGCAGTGAATTAACAGTAAGTCATATTTTAATAATAATTTTTGCATGCACTATGACTTTCATTCTATCAAATGGCTTTAGGGGCGGTGGTGTGCTATTCGTTTTTCATCAAATGACAATGGATTTCGGAAAGTTTGGAGGCTGCTATGATGGCAGTTGCTGGAGGAAAGTCAGTAAAACCAAAACAGTTTAACATTACAAGAAGCACACTGAGAGATCGACTAAAATCCGGAAGTAAGGAAGCAGGTATAATGAGAAGGAAGCCGGTCTTTACGAAGGGAACAGGAGATACTATTTGCTGATCATATAAGTTTATGGTGTAACGACAACGGAACTGGTAAAAATGAACCGTACCGATGGGTTATGTGTGGCACATGGACCCAAAAAGCCTGCAGTGGCATGGATAGTGCCAAAAATTACGTGCGCGACTTTTATGCACCATATAATTGTTTTATTAAATTTCCTAATTTATTTCATTAAGAATTTTTATTAAGTTTATACACGTTTATTTTATATAGTTTTGTTTTATAAATTTGTCTATTTTATTTTCATAATAAATGCGTTATTTTTCCATCTGACCAACAAAATTTTTTACCTTATCACAAACTACACCTATGGCGGAATCACCCGATATGGGTGGCGGAATTGCCCCAGCAGGTCTGGGTAACACCGCCAGGTCAATGTTACACAAAAAAAATATTTTCTTACAAACTGTTCTGGGATTCATCTGTCGCGTGATGTAGTTGCATTAGGAATGTTTCTGGGCATAAAACAAACCAAAGAAATCTACGATAGCTTGGGCGATTCGCAAATGGCAGACATTTTCTCTTAAGGTGGCGGCATTCCCCCTCTCTCTCCTAAGAGTGATATTGAAAATCCAAAATTCATAAGCGCTACTAGATTACCTACGCAAACATTTGGCAACTCATTTACTTCAGTTTTCAGAGAACGACTATCTAGATTCATAGGGCCCTTCAGACACATTGTAATCTTTATAGACTTTCCGATAGTTCCTACCAAACAGCAAAGCTATCCAAAATTGTTGCTTCTTGCATCTCAAGGAGGATTAGAAAAATATAAGGGCTTAGACTTTAATAACATAAACATTTATTTAGCTCCCATTTCCGAAAAAAATCATATAGATTATATTCTAGATGAACGATTACCGCATGAGGCGGTACAGACCATCAACAATACCATTACTATAAATTCTAATAATGAACCTTTTCCCAGACGAGAGCAACTTTAAACCATATGAAACAACCACGGACGCTTGTACTGGGAAAAATTATTGCAATATTTTTGTGACCACATAAGAGAGAACCGAATAGGTGGCCCAGGCACACATACAACCGCTACCAGTTTATATTCTAATAACATTCTACTCTACATACATACATGGTAAAAAGTCCATCAAAATCCAGCCAAACAGTTATAAACAATTAAACAATAGACTTTCAGGTACGGAACCCACCACAAAGAGTCCCACGGGTACTGAAAGTTTTTCAGTAATTTGACTGAGGTGTGATAAACACGTGTGCAAAATTGGGTTGGGATATCTTGAATAGTGTAAGAGCCCAAACGGCACATACACACCCACACATGCAAACTCAATATATTAGCTGTTTTAGGTAAATTTCTTATAGAAATGTACCTATTGCGATCGTTCACACTTTTGAATTTCGAAAAAATTTCAACGGCATATTGTTATTTGTCTATAAGTTAGTCCAAAATAACATTTGGTTCAAAAGTTTATATATATATATATATATATATATATATGATTCTGAATTCTTGACTGGTTTATTATTTAATAAAATAGATTTTTGTTGGGGATGCAGTCATTTATTAAATAAAATTCTTTGGATTATGCCAAGCTTTCGAGAATGTTTATTCTCTTCGTCGGGGCAAACTAAAAATCGTTACAAATTTTTTTTAACTACATAATAGATTATTAATTAAAGTACTTACATTCGTGAATTTATATAAAATTAACCACAAACAGGAAAGATTTCATAGTCAGCAATCAGAAATGTCATTAGTTATTTATAAATTTCATGGTAACAGCATATCTAGAGTTGAAAGTGTCTAGATTCAAGTTTTCTTAGAAAAAATCCAAATAGGAGTTATCTTTGTGTTTGTAGCTCTTTTTTAACAAGTCACACATTAAACTTAAAAATATTGAGGCAGATATAAGTTTAGTAAAAAGAAAAAGTTGTTATTCAATTATATATAAAAAAAATATATTCATAACAGACTTAGAAACACATAATATAAATAAATATATACCCGTACACAGACTAGACTATCTGAATTCGTAGGTATTGCAGTATAAATTCAAGTTTATTATGTCAATAATATTATTTACTAAAATAAGTCTAGTCTGTGTACGGGTATATATTTATTTATATTATGTGTTTCTAAGTCTGTTATGAATATATTTTTTTTTATATATAATTGAATAACAACTTTTTCTTTTTACTAAACTTATATCTGCCTCAATATTTTTAAGTTTAATGTGTGACTTGTTAAAAAAGAGCTACAAACACAAAGATAACTCCTATTTGGATTTTTTCTAAGAAAACTTGAATCTAGACACTTTCAACTCTAGATATGCTGTTACCATGAAATTTATAAATAACTAATGACATTTCTGATTGCTGACTATGAAATCTTTCCTGTTTGTGGTTAATTTTATATAAATTCACGAATGTAAGTACTTTAATTAATAATCTATTATGTAGTTAAAAAAAATTTGTAACGATTTTTAGTTTGCCCCGACGAAGAGAATAAACATTCTCGAAAGCTTGGCATAATCCAAAGAATTTTATTTAATAAATGACTGCATCCCCAACAAAAATCTATTTTATTATATATATATATATATATATATATGGGATATTACGAAATTTGTTAACACGATAGAGGTCGCAGTTTTGAAGGTATCAAGTTCAAATTTGCTACAAAAATCAATCTCTCAAATATCTCGGTCGAGTTCGTTATTGGGCAATATCGGGTAAGTAGTTTCAAAATGGCGACCATTCAAACATTTAAAAAAACTATCAAAAAGAGCCGTAGTGTAAATATTATTAAAAATAATTTTAGGTTATAAATATAATCAGTACATACAGCTTTTGTTCAAAGCAATTTTTCATGAAATACACAGGTAAAAAAATAAAAATTAATAAAGAAAAATAACAAATATTGATAAAACATGAACACTCAATATAAATTTGATGTAATTGTACATTTTCTGGAGATCTTAATATGGACCCTGATTAAAAAATATATAGTATATTTATTGAAAAGAAATAGGCGAAAAAAAAATCTGCTTTGAAGTGGACTCGAACCATGTCTGCTTTATATTCAACAGCCAAAACAAAAACCTCTAACCGCAAGGGTATTACACATACGACAAATTTATGTAATAACATGTAGTTATACCAATGAACAGGTTGTTAAAATTTCAATTCAATGAATTTTGAAAAATTTACCTTTCCGCTGATTACAGACCATCGGGAATTTTTAGTACTCCAATATATATATATATATATATATATATATATATATATATATATATATATATATATATATATATATATATATATATATGTACGTTACTAGAGAAGAATTCAACATATTCAACATTGTGCTGCATCACGCTTGGATAATAAAAAAACAAAACTTCTGTAATTTATCTAACGCAATGACCCCGTGTAAAGCTTTAGAGGCGGCAATGGCGCTGCTGTCGTTAATAATTTAGAGCTATCACACAGTTTCTCTGTTGGCGCATAACCCCGCTTAAGCAGCACCACGAGAAAAGTGCTAAAACTAGTAGGCTGTGATATACTGCCTCGGCCTCCCGCATATTTGTCATACTTGTATCACGGCAGCAACCATTAAAACACACTGTATTACAAATTCGTGTTGTAGGTATTTTTTATTTCAGTCTATGTCTACACCTATCAGTAGGTATATTCCGCCCGATAAGTCTGAAAGCGTTGCCTAGGGTGATAGGTATCGACTCTTCGATAACTTCAACAGTCGACCGACCCTATTCAAGAATTTGATACAAATGAACAAGCTACATGCAATAGAATGGGATTATAACAAATTTAACGTTTACGAGATAATAATAATATGGAAGTCGTATGATGCGCTTTTATTCAGTCAATGAGACACCTTCTTGCATAATTTCCATCCAACAGATTTTCACATTATTCGCAACTATACTGGTTGGAACAATAAGCTCATCCTCCGGATTTTTTTAGGACATATTTATCGTAGAACTTTTTGTAGAAAACAAAAATGACCAAGTGAAATAGCCGGAAATAATTTCGAGTTTCTAGCTTCATATTAGAGTTGAAGGAAAATAAAAAATGAAAGACCACTTTTGTCTAAAATATGCTGAGTTTTAGTAGATCTTAAATAAGTAAACTAGAATAAGGTCTAATTTCTGAAGATTGTTTTCTAAATACTTCTTTTCTATTTTATATATTTATTTATTTTGAATACTAACAAAGTCCAACACAGTATTCACTAATAACTATGTACAAAGAAATGTGAACACAAAATTAATGCTTACAATAAGTAAATTAAAATGGAAGTGCTTTCGAGATAAAAGAGAATGGTACAGAAATGTTTACAATAATGCTTGCAATTTAGATTTGAAATGCTGGAAGTTATGATTAAAAATATCAACATTTTCGCAAATTTCATTGTTATAGCGAATCATTCTGCAGATCGGTGAGTTTTGACCTGAATTTTTATGTATGTTTAAATGGAATCGAAAAAGTCTCAGGCTGTCGTAGATTTCTTATTGGAATACTGAAACTGATTTGAGATAAGATATCAGGAAAATCTATTTGTCCATAGATAATTTTATGGATAAGTGATAGATCTGTTATAGCTCTTCTGTTTCTTAGAGTGTGAATAGTTTATAGGCAGTGCTATGACTTTTTAAGAGCTAGATGCTACAAAAAATATTTTTGTACTTTTTTAAAGCGGATTTTAAACAGAAGACCCAAAACTAATCCTTTTGAGGACAAATGAGTTATACAGAATTGAAAGTGCTCTATCAGAAGAGAAATATCTGGATTGTCGAATTATATAACCGAGGCTTATCATACATTTACGAACAATATCTTTAACATTTTATTTGAAAGTCATTATTTGAATCAAGCAATATACCTAAATCTCGTGCTACTTGAACTCGTTTAAGGTTAATATTATTCAATTTATATTCGAAATTGATGAGTTTTGAATTTCTAGAAAATGTTATACAATGGCATTTCTCAAGATTCAGGAATAAGCTTTCACTTTTACAGAGAGATTCTAGACTTAACAAATCAGATTGAATATTGATGCAGTTCTAGATCCAGTATTATTCAACCTTTACGTTAACGATTTGTTCATTTTAGATGGTGAAGAATAAGCTAATTTATTAAAGATTGATTTGACGACAGATTATTAATAGTAAACGTTGAGAAAAAACCCATTTTGTACCTTTCATTTGTAATAAATCAGGAGTACCTTCATTTCAGAAATTAGAAATAAATATGAATGGAAAATGCCGGAATTGAAGTCCCTATCTGTAACTAAATATCTAGGAGTACCTTATAGATACACATCTCAAATGGGATTGCCATATAAAATATGTTACAAGATAAAAATTATTTAAAAAAAATTGGACCAACGTTATTCCTCGATGCACTGAAAAATACACAATAATATTAATTCTATTGGTTCTGTTACTTTTTAAGTTGTGCAGTTAGATTGATAACTTTTGGCACCAACTTCACCAATACCAGCACCAATAAAATTAATATTATTTTGTATTTTTCAGTACATCAACTAATAACGTCGGTCCAATTTTTTGTAAAAAATATTTATTTCACACTTTTGAGTGTTACATTAGTCACGAAAATCGTTGAACGTACACTAATACCAATCCTATTACCCACGTACATTCTTTGCTTGTAGTTGTTATTATTGAGAGTTCAATACATAGCTGCGGAAATACGCGTAAGTAATTTAGATGTTACCATTTTACCACCGTTGTAACTCAAAAACCGTAACTATAAAGAAAAAAAATCATTATAAATTTTGCTACAAATAATTAGGTCGTTCATTTAGTACCCACAGATTTTCAATTTTCGAAAGAAATCGCCCTCTCCACATAGCAAAAATATACATATTTGGGAATTAAACATGCCTCTCGAAAACCTTAAATCTTTTGAAAAAATGTTCAATTTAAACGTTTCCGGATATTGTTCTATATTTAATTATACCACCTCAGATTTTCGATCTTCGAGAAAATTTGCCTCGTCCACCCCCATCGGCAGCGGTTTTCGGAGGGAAGGATATTTTGGATTTGCGTTTTTATGAATATGGACTATTTCTCAAGCCTCAATGAATTAACAATCATCAAAATCGGAGCTCGTTTACTATATAAAACATAATGCAGATATTTGAATTGCATTCCTCCTCCGATCGAGGTTCGTCGGTCAAAACTATAAACCATCCTATATAAAGTAGCATTTTTAAACAGCTATTTACCCATCAAAGAAATGAGAGTAGTTGACTTCACACTAATAGAAAGCCATATCCTTTACGGCATTACAGCTTGGGCGGTGCACTCAAAACATCTAATTTGTTTGGAGGTACTAAAAAATGATTTTTGAAGGTAAACCTCAAGAAAAATTCAAGGTATAATTCCGATTAGCCTCTATAAAGAGCCGAACGTTTTGGATATCTGGCAATTATTTTATTTTTGCATAAGTATGAGGTATCACTCCCAGAAAAATAGAACCCAATTTGAGTTTCCTACCTATGAATATTACAAACGCAATCGAAACAAGCACATTCTTCCGCAAGTTACAAAGTCTATATCACAAAGAGCTTACTAGTACACATTTCAATCAAAATATATAATACGTTTGCAGAATTTAAAAAAATTTAAAACAGTAAATTTCACAACTCTTTGACCCATAATAATTGAATATCATATATGTATATGTGTGTATTTATATGTATATATTGTATATATTTATCAGATGTCGTTTATTTTTATTTTTTTATGATGGTATTTTTTGAAATTTCTGTAAGGTACTATCTCATTTAATCTAAAAATGTTTTTTTCATCCGGAAACGTTTGAAATGAACATTTTTCAAAAGAGTTACAGCGATGTTAAAATGTCAAATATGAGTAGGTATTTGTGAACGTTCAACGACTAATATTACACTCAAAAGTGTGAAAAAAATGAAGCGACGTTATTGGTGCTCTGAAAGTTACAAAATAATATGAATTCTATTGTGAAGTTGGTGCCAAAAGTTATCAATCTAACTACAACTATCTACATTTTCATACATCTACCTATTATACATGTTATTGCAACTTATCAAGTAATCACTTTATTCACGCTCTCATAGTACTATTTTGTATACCTGTGCCTTATTTTACCGTAGGAGTGAATAAAGCTTTTTCATTATTTTTTTTTCATTTCATTTAATCTAGTACCTGCATTCGTAGGTAGGGGGCACCTTCTAATGAACAATATTTGTTTTCAAAACTCGGCCAACCACACAGCATGACATGATAGAAACGCAATAACGCAATAAATAGCATACGAACACAATCTTCTACCATGACTTTATGGGAACATGGAGTACCTACCTACCGATGGCGGATAATCACTAAAATGAAGATATTAATCACCTTGGTGTAGCTGACCAAATTATAGTTAATTACTGGGCATGTTGCAAATGTTAAAATAATTAAGATAAACAAATTTTTTTCGAGTACCAAACGTCGTGTAGAGATTTATCTGCGCATTCAAGAACTGCCTTCTTGTGATCTTTACAAATTGGATTTAGTGGAACGCGTTGCGTGAGAACAACTCCCGTTCATTTTTCTTTCCTGACCACATGCATTTCGCACGGAATGTAAATACATTGTCATGTTGATGTAATTATCTGGCACAGTACATCAATTCTCAGAAAAAATAACTCTTCCACTTCAGTGTTTTCAGTAATAATATTTCTATCTACGTAGGCCTAAATATTTATTTCTTCATATACCTACTTCTGATGATGTATTCATTTATGGATGGATATCTCTGAAACTATAAGAAATAGAAAAACTGTGGAGAGAATTTTAACATGTTTAATAAAATGTTAGTTAATTAAAGAATTTACATTGTTTTGAATAAAATAACATGAACCGAAGTTTTGATGTCGAAGACTTCATGTATTCTGACAATTTCACGCGCAACGGGGAAGAAAAGAAAAACCGCGTATCTCTGAATTCGCGTAAAACGGGGTAGCGGAAGTCGGAGTATTACTGTAATATGTCTGGAGAAGTTTCGTTTACCCGAAATGGTTTGACATATTTTACCCACAACCATTTGAAGGAATGAAAAAATTATGCAATTAATGTTAATAAATAAATAATAAAATTCACATATTCACTATTATTTTCATCGGACTAAAATTTGAAGACAACATGAAAATAAAGAATTACGAAAAATCGAATAAATCAAATTCTGGTTTTCCGTGGATTCAAAAAAATAAATTTAATAGGATCCCCTTGTGTTCTATTATTTTTCAAAATTACTATGCAAAATTTATATCAAAATAATATTTTTTTATTAACAATTAATTTTTTGCCGTTTGTTAGACATCATTGATTTTTTAAAATTCCGTTTAAGTCCATTATGGCGTCATACGAAAAAAAGTTCCAGATAACTGTAACGATAAAATTCTAAGATGATTGATTGATTTATTTACTCACAATAAGAATTAAAAAATATGATATCTGTTTCGTCTTCATGATATAAACTAACACCTAGTAAAATACATACACATTTTAGAAGAAAAAACAATAAATCATTATATACTTAAAAATTTCTTATCATTAGTTACATGGAAATATTTAAGAAATAAAGATCTTACAATGAACTTAAAATTGTTAAAAGTAAAATAAAAGCTGGGAACTATTGATCTGCACTCATACTTCATTAACTTGTTCACACATTCTATAATGTCCCCAAAACTGAACCCACCCCGTCAGAATTTGAAAGCAAACAACTCCCCGAGAGAGTTAAAAGTTGGCTATAATAGCAAAGCTTTTAACTTTGACTTAAACATAGGCAGGCTAACGTCTGTTTTAAGAGTTGCAGGCAGGTGAATATAAATTTTGACTTGCTTTTAGCAGTTAAGGAAAGTATATGTGAAGGCAATCTCAGGTGGTCACATTCCTCAAAGAGTAGTCTGAGGGAACTTACTATTATTGAAATAGCGCACGGCAGGAATTTACAAAAATTTTAAACAACATTGTACGAACAATTATTTGTTTTGCCATATCAGCACTCGTCCATCCGCACAGCATTACCGGAACCGACAACAGAATAGGATAGTGCTGATTCGACATACGCGAGTCATGTAGCCAGACACAGCTCCACAACGTCTCTGATGATCATATTACAACTAAATGCTGATCTTTCATTTGTTAAACTATAAAAGCCATGTAATACTTGTTCTCAGATTAGATATAATCTTGTCTTGTAATTGTATACTTGAATGTGAAATAAATCTTTTTAAAAAGGTATTTCTCGGTCATTGAAACTTAACTGGCGCTGCGAACAGGATATCGTCGGTAAATCAATAAAGTTATCCCTTCAGTGCGATAATAGTTTTACTGTTTTCTATCAAGAAATTCGGACGATATCACGAACAAAAATTAAAAAAGACATTAGTGACCAAGTGCAATTACGAGGTGCATCAAAGGTTATATCTCCGGCCTACATCAGAACCCTTCAGAGGAATCCAGGTCGAAAAGACAGGCTCCAGTTCCTCCAGTGAACCAAGAGACAAGGAATAAGCTGGCAAATGATCCTTCTGTGCATCATCCTGTGAGTCATTTTTCCTTTAATTTAATTTATTGGCTAATTCTCATCTGTAGAATCTAGTACAAAAATAGAGTTCCTTCAGAGAACATATTTTTATAAGATAAGATTAATTTTATTCATTTTCGAATAATTTTTTTTACAAAACATTCACTGCAAGATTTGCTTGATTTTTAAATCATTTATATATAGACAAAAATAGTGAAGTAATTAATTTCTCTCGATTTTTTTTTTCAATCAATTTATTTATGAGCAAAAATCGTAGTCGATCTAGATCACCTATACAGACGGACAGTTTATTAGAACAACTCAAACAATTGAATATTTCTTCCACCAATCAAACATCAAACATGTCTAATCCAATCACTCAACTTGAAATTAGCATGGCCAACAACCTTCTGCCGAAATATTCGGGAGGTTCGAAAGACCTTGCATATTTTATTAGACAATCCGAAAAATACATTGTACTTTTGGAAACGAAAGATAATGCATTGTTCAACACCCTGGTTCTAGAACAAATTAAAGCTAAACTTTCCGGTCCAGCTAGGGATGTCATAATCAATCAATCTTTTGAAAATTGGATAAGCCTAAAGAAAGCCCTTACTGAACGTTTCGGCGATCCTAGATCTGAAGAGCTACTTGCTCATGACTTAAATATTTCGATTCAAATATATCCTCAAACCTTTTCCGAATTTTACGAAGAAGTGATCTCCAAATTACAAATTCTTAAAGAACATTTAGCGATCAATACTAATGATGCAAGTGTGCGTAAATCAAAAGAAGAAATGTATACTGAACAAGCCCTTGCAATATTCAAAGCAGGTCTTTTAGAACCCTATCGAGATCATCTCCTTCATATCTCTGTTCCTAGCCTCGAACATGCTCTGTTCGAATGCAAGAAACTTGATAATGAAAGATCCCAAATAGAGTTCGCAAATTTCCTAAGAGCTCAAAAAACTTCTAAATCACGTCCACTCCCGAAATCTCAATTTCCAAACTATCAATCTAAACAACTATCCCAATCTCATCATTTTAAGCCCCAAAATTCATCTTTCCAATATCAACAATTCAGGCCTCATATGTTGAATCAACCTCAACAGTTTCAGCCACAAATGCAAATTCAACCTTTACAATATCAACAAGTTCAACATCAAATTCCAAATCAATTCCTGCAAAACCAGCAATTCAGACCCCAATTTCCTCAGAGATTTCCAACGGAAAATAAGCCCACCCCACCCAAACAATTCCCTTCTAACTCTCAAGTTTTTAAAAGACAACAGAAACCACATGATAACTACAAACCCACACCAATGAGCATATCAACCGCTCATACATTCAGACCCCAAAATAGACCCCAGAATCACTTTAAGCAAACTGGCCCTCCCAGAGTAATGGTGGAAGAGCTATTTAATGTTGAACAAGACCACAACGCTGATGAAAACCAATATTACGATAATTATGAAGATGACTATACACATGACGAACAAACATACTTAGATTATACAGATGATCAATTTCAAAATTTAAATATAGAAGAAAACGATGATACCGAAAATTTTTAATTAATAGCCTCGGAATAGATATTAATAATATAAACTCATCGCCAAAACTACCTTTTATCTATCTTGCCGGATTGGACCTTAAGATTTTGATCGATCCAGGAGCCACTAATTCAATAATTAATCCGAAACCAGCTTTTAAATTATTTTCAAATTACATTTACGAATCAAAATTTTCTGTTAAATCTATTCAAACTACATATAATGGTTCCCTAAGTTGTCAATATCCCCTACTCAATGAGTTTGGAATTGAACACATCTTCGATATGTTTATAGTACCGTGGCATGAAAGATTCGACGCTCTTATTGGTAGCCAAGACTTTGATATTCTTAAGGCTCTAATCGATTATAGTAACCATATTTTAAAAATAGGAAATATTAGAATACCATTTTATTTTGAACTAAATCCTAGTTTATTTAAACCATATGAACAAAAGCTTAATAAACCCATTCTTAAAATTCCTGTTACTATAGAAAACGGACCAGTAATTTTTCCGGAAATATCCTTGAATAACATTTTTATCCCTGAATGTATAACTTCAGCTTTAGATGGATACGTTCATATTCCAATTGAACAAGATCTACCATTATCTCATATCGCTATAAACTATCACGAACCAATTCTAGTACAACCCCTCTCAAAATTCCAACAATCTAATCCAAACTGTGAAACCAATAACATCGATATAAGTAAACTTATCCGTACCGAACATCTCAATCCCGAAGAAAAAAGCCAGATAATATCACTTTGTAAATCATTTAAGAACGTCTTTTATAATGAGAACTCCGACTTATCATTTACTCACATGGTAAAACACAACATAAGAACTATTGATGAAGAACCTATTTATCAAAAATCATATAGGTATCCGTACCACCTTAAGGAAGAAATCCAGAATCAGATTCAGAAACTTCTAGACAATAAGATTATAAAACCCAGTATTTCGCCTTATAGTTCTCCTGTCTGGATTGTTCCAAAAAAATTAGACTCTAGCGGCAAAAGAAAATTCCGTATGGTCATCGACTACCGGAAATTGAACGAAAAAACCATCGAAGATAAATACCCTCTTCCTAGAATTGATGAAATTCTCGACAATCTTGGCAGATGTGTTTACTTTTCGACACTAGATCTTGCCCAGGGATTCCACCAAATAGAAATTCATCCAGACTCTGCTGAGAAAACAGCCTTTACTGTTGATAATGGCCATTATGAATATACTCGTATGCCATTTGGTCTTAAGAATGCTCCAGCAACATTCCAGCGGGTTATGGATACAATTTTACGACCCTTTCTATATAAGTTCTGCTTCGTTTATATGGATGATATTGTTATATTCTCTAGGTCACTCCAAGAACATATTCTTCATGTTAAACAAATTTTTCAACAACTTCAGAACCACAATTTGAAAATTCAATTAGACAAATCCGAATTCCTTAGAAAAGAAGTAGCATTTCTAGGACATATCATCACCCCAAATGGAATTAAACCCAATCCAGATAAAATTGAAGCAATTCAGTCATTCCCCCTTCCAAAAACAGAAAAGCAAATAAGATCATTCCTCGGTATGATTTCATATTACCGCAAATTTATCAAAGACTTTGCCAAAATTTCCCACCCAATCAATAAATACCTTAAGAAAAATACTAAAATCAATACGAGCGATCAGGAATATATTAATGCATTTGAAAAATGCAAACAAATTATTTGTAACGCCCCTGTTCTTGCATACCCGGATTTTTCAAAAACTTTCACTTTAACAACAGATGCTAGCAACGTGGCTATAGGTAGTGTTATTTCCCAAAATTCACACCCTATTGCATTTTACTCGAGAACTCTAAACTCCGCTGAAAGAAATTATGGTACTATTGAGAAAGAACTGCTCGCAATCATCGATAGCTGTAAACATTTCCGCCCATATTTATTTGGCAGGAAATTTGTTATAGAAACCGATCACAAACCTTTGGTTTGGTTACACTCACTAAAAGAACCGAATCAACGACTTATTAGATGGAAACTTAAACTTGAGGAATTTAATTTCGAAATCAAGTATAAAAAAGGAAAAGAGAACTTTGTTGCCGATGCTCTTTCAAGAATTGAAATAAATGCTATAGATAAGACCATACCAAACAGACGCAATAGAAAAAACTTAGCACTTATAAAATCTGCTCGAAAAGACCCAAAAATAAACATCATCAGCGATATTGTAGTCAAGCCACCCACAAATACCGCAAAGAAAAACTTAGACTTAATAAAAAATGATCAGGATAGAGATACCGACCTTTTATCAATACTACCAACATTCGGCTCAGAATCCAATTTATCCATAACAAATAGTGAAGCGGATAATATTTTAAACGCCAACCCTTTCTCAAATCAATCCAGTATACAAAATGATGATGATGAGAAAATAAGCAACAATGATTCAGGTGAAACCAGACATACAGCACAAGAAAATCCAGTTTTTAATTTTCCAATATCTGAGAAATCTTTAAATTCTACCCATTATCAGATTCTACTGAAATATGGTGAAAAGAATGATATTGAATTCACAAAACCTTTTGGTAAAAATAGATATACTTTGACATTTAGAAAAGGACTTGACGAAACTGTACTAGGCAATATGTTTCATGAAATAATAGACCCTACGAAAACATACTACATCTACTGCCCAGATGATAACCTTATTCAATCAGCGTACAGAAAATGTTCAGAAATATTTGAGCCCAACGTTAAAATCATTAAAGTCAATACGTTTTTAGAGGACATACTTAACAAAGAAGAACAGATACAGATAATCTCAGATTATCACTCACATACCCACAATGGAATAATTGAAACAATAAAACATCTTCAGTCCCAATACTATTTCCCAAAAATTCAGGATCTTGTTACAAATCATATTAATAAATGCGATTTATGCCTTACTTCGAAATACGATCGAAATCCTCGAAAATTTCCATTTTCCGGTCCACTTATAGCCAAAAGACCTTTCGAAATAATTCACATAGATACATTTTTTGTTGAAAATAAGCGATTCTTAACAATAATCGATTTATTTACCAGATATCTTCAAGCATATGAACTTCCTGACACAAATTCTATAACTATTCTTAGCAAATTAAGACATTACTTTTCTCATCACAATTATCCATCACAAATAACATGTGACAATGCTAAAGAATTTTCTAGTGAAACTTTTAAGGAATTCATGTCCATGTTCCAAATTCGAGTTCACTACACCACACCTCAAGCTCATACGGGGAATTCCCCAATAGAAAGAGCACATTCTACTTTAATAGAAAAATTGCGTATCCTTAGGCAAAAATCAAAAGAAAGTACAACGGATATACTTACCACCGCGATCCTAATATACAATCAATCTGTTCATTCAGTAACGAATTTCACACCATTTTCATTACTTTATGGCCCATATGAAAACCTCAATCTACATGAGATCAACCTAGATAAGCAAATATTTCAGGACTACAATGAACACAGAAAACAAGAGATCATCCCTTTCTATAACGATCTATATCAAAAACAACTCAAGAAACGAACAAATCACTTAGAAAAAGTAAATACAGAACGTACCGGAAAAATTCCTAAGACCGATATTGTATATCTGAATACAGAACCTAGAAATAAGATTAAACCTAAATACAAGAAAGTGCTTCTAGACCCAAACAAATCAAATGAACAAACTCTTATCTCACAAAAAGGAAAGAAAATTAGTAAGCACATGATCAAAAACACCAAATGTTTTCAGATTGACAATGACACTGACAACCACCAACCAGGCACTTCAGCTGACACCAATTGACCCCCCTGGATACATTTTAGACGACTTAGGCTTAGCTAAATATAAAGTTAATTACCACAAAGTTTATTTTACAATAAGTATAGAAAGTATTGAAACAACTTATGCTAAATTATCTTTAAATCAAATACCTATAATGAATCAAGTTAAAAATGACAAACCTAATTTACTAACTACTTACAAAAGAGACATTGACCTTCTATCCGAAGATATCAACAAATTAAGAATATACTCCCGCCCTGACAAAAATCAGAAAAGAAGTCTGTTCGATGGCTTAGGTTCAGCTATTAGATATATTTCAGGTAATCTAGACCAAAATGATTTAATTGATATAAAAAATAATTTTATGAGAATAAATTCCAACGAAGAGAAGTTAATGACTGAAATCTCCAAACTACATACACTAGCAGGTCAAATAACTGAAAGATGGCAAAAAGATCTACTCAAAATTCAAGCACATGCAGAAAATGTTTATAAAGATCTATCTGATATAGAGGATAGACTGAATAGTGAAATAATTATTCATATAGAACTAGAACAGATTCGAAACTTAAGAAATTACATCCAGAGACTCTTGAGAACTATATCATTTAGTAATCAAGGTATACTTAATGTTGAATTGATTAACCAACGGGAACTACAAGAAATTTTCAATTATCTTAAATCGATTCACTCCCACACTGAAGTTGCTCCCGACATACCAACTTTATTAGAGATCACCAAAATTAATCTTATGTTTACTACAAAAACACTAATTTGTACTTTGAAAATACCTATATTGGCCAATGAATTATACCATCTGTCCAAAATAATTCCTATTCCTAGTACCCATAACAATATCCTAATACCACCCCATACATTTGCACTCAACTCAAAAGGATCAACTAAATGGACCAACGAAGACTGCATTAAAACGTTCTCTCTCTGGTACTGCCAAAAAGTGCCACATGAAGACCTCTGCAGCCTAGACGATTTATCACAATGCAATTTTGCCACTGTTGATAATAATTTTACTTTATTTACTCAACTATCGAATGGAAACACAATCATATGTACAAAACAACCAGAAGACATCAATGAAGATTGCTCAAAATCCTTTAAGTCTGTTAAAATTTCAAAATGTAATGCTATTCTAGGGAACACAGACTGCACGTATTCGTTTCAAAAGTATACATGGATAGGTTCAAATAAAACATTTTCACAAGAATGGCCTAGTCACCAAGAACCATCAAAAATTAAACATAGGTTAAATGTCAAACCACTCCACCTAGACGATCCAACTAAAATGATACCCCTATATGAAGAGCCCAAATTACTTCCAATCGAGTTCCACCAAGGACATTTTGGAATCACTCTTGCCTGCATCGTACTTATCATCATTTTTACCATCATTTACCTGATAAGTAGAAAAATAAATATTCTACCATCAAGGAGACCAAGTCCATCTGCTATCATCGAAATTCCATTAGAAGAAAGAAAATTACCTAGATCAATCCTTAAGTCGAACCACGAGGACGTGCTTCAAACCTAGAGGGGAGGAGTCATGTAGCCAGACACAGCTCCACAACGTCTCTGATGATCATATTACAACTAAATGCTGATCTTTCATTTGTTAAACTATAAAAGCCATGTAATACTTGTTCTCAGATTAGATATAATCTTGTCTTGTAATTGTATACTTGAATGTGAAATAAATCTTTTTAAAAAGGTATTTCTCGGTCATTGAAACTTAACTCGCGTGATAATGTGAAGTCAAAACGCCTCTGTTTACTTTATTTCTCAGTTGCCATATGACATATTGCTCTAGAGCAAGCTTATTTAGGACAATCTCAATATGAGCATCCCATGTTAATTGTGAGTCAAAGAAAACCCCCAAATATTTAGTACTATTAGTTTGTGCTATATATTTATTATTAGATTTCAGATAAATGCTGTAGTTTGTCGGTCTGAATGAGAAAAACAGCATATTAAAAGCTCGAGAGTACCTAATCAGAAAACAAACCCGCCACTTTCTTACCATAATCAATCTGTTTCAAGACATGATTGATCGCAGGGCATCTTGAGTCAATAAATAAAACTTTATTTATATTTAAAAAATCAAGGTAATTGACCTGTAGTTTTCTATTTTATCTATTTTAATACCATACGCGTGGAAAACTGCATTCAATTCCATTTCATTTCTTGTTGTAGTTTTTACGTGATTCTTATACAAACATACAGAAAGACAGACAGAAGCGATAAAATGTAGCCTATATTTTAGGTTAGACCTCTAGTAATACATCGGTGAAAACTGCATTCAATTCTATGCAGTAGTTTTTGCGTGATGCGCGTACAGACATACAGTCAAAAAAAATCTCAAAAACTGTTGTTTTGGCTAATGTTGCTCTACTAAAGGCCCCCCATATTATTTTTTCTTAAATTTATTCAATGTACAGTCAAAACCCTACTATTAAGACTATAGAAATTTCATACAAACATTGACACCCCTTTTTACCCCCTTAGGGGTTGAATTTTCCAAAATCCCGTCTTAGTGAGCACCTACGTTCTAAAAGAAACCCCCATGCAAAATTTAAGACTTCTAACACTTGCAGTTTCTTAGATTTCGTGATTAATTCGTGTGTAGTATTTCGCTTATATATATATAGTGTGGTCCGAATTAAAATGGAGAAACTTTAACAGCAGATAAAAATAATTAAAAAAGTTCATTTAAATTTATCTCCAAAAACGCTTCATTTTGGAGATACGGGGTGTTGAAATATTGCAAAAAAATCGTTTTTTCTTTTTTTTTTAAGAATTTTTGGTAGATTTTGCTTTCAAACTTAGTAGGTATTATTGCCCCTTAAGAACAAATTTATAGCATGATAAACACTTGTTTTTGTTTCACCAGTGGCGTTCATGAGACCGTTTTAATTACGTAAAATATTTAAAAAAAATTGTACGATAATGGTTTATCGCAAATTTGTTGATAAATTTAGATATATTAAACAATTCTAAACAAAAATGGTCTCTCTAGTCTTTGCGCTAGAACGAACCGTACTCTGGAAAAAAATAACTTTTGAAGTTGTGCAGTTGCAGGTAGATTGATAACTTTTGGCACCAATTCCACAAGTACCATCACCAATAGAATTAATATTATTTTATACTTTTTAGTGCATCAACTAATAACGTCGGTCCAATTTTTTGTAAAAAATATTTATTTCACACTTTTGAGTGTACCTTACATTAGTCACCAAAATCGTTGAACGTTCACTAATACCAATGAAGATAGTACTTATCCTATTACCCATGTATATTCTTTGCTTGTAGTTGTTATTATTGAGATCTCAACGCATCGCTGCGGAAATACGCAGTATTTTATATGTTACCATTTTAACACCGATTTAACTCGAAAACCGTAACTCTAAGGAAAAAATGTTCATTATAAATGTTGCTACAAATAATTATATCTTTCATGTAGTATCGAAAAACTTTCAATTTTCGAAAGAAATTGCCCTCTCCACAAAGCAAAAATACATATTTAACATGCGTCTATCTCGAAAACCGTAACACTTTTGAAAAAATGTTCAATTTAAACTTTTCCGGATATTGTCCTATCTTTAATTACACCAACTCAGATTTCCGATTTTCGAGAAAATTCGCCCCCGCCACCCCTTCTGGGGCGGTTTTCGGAGGGAAGCAGATATCGGATTTGCGTTTTTATTAATATGGGACCATTTCTCAATCCTCTTCTTTCAAATGAACCTAAAATCATTAAAATCGGAGCTCGTTTACTATATAAAAGGCGCGCACGAACCAAAAGAAAAAAATCCCGATGGCCTGTAGTCAGCGGAAAGGTAAATTTTTCAAAATTCATTGAATTGAAATTTTAAGAACCTTTTCATTGGTATACCTACATGTTATTAAATAAAATTGTCATAGCCTTGCGGTTAGAGGTTTTTGTTTTGGCTGTTGAATATAAAGCAGACAGGGTTCGAGTCCACTCAAGGCAGATTTTTTTTTCGTCTATTTCTTTTCAATAAATATACTATATATTTTTTAAATCAGGGTCTATATTAAGATCTCCAGAAAATGTACAATTACATCAAATTTATATTGAGTGTTCATGTTTTATCAATATTTGTTATTTTTATTTATTAATTTTGATTTTTTTACCTGTGTATTTTATGAAAAATTGCTTTGAACAAAAGTTGTAGGTACTGATTATATGTATAACCTAAAATTATTTTTAATAATATTTACACTACTGCTCTTTTTTGATAATTTTTTTAAATGTTTGAATGGTCGCCATTTTGAAACTACTTACCCGATATTGCCCAATAACGAACTCGACCGAGATATTTGAGAGATTGATTTTTGTAGCAAATTTGAGCTTGATACCTTCAAAACTGCGACCTCTATCGTGTTAACAAATTTCGATATATATATATATATATATATATATATAAACTTTTGAACCAA
Organism: Crioceris asparagi; assembly: GCA_958507055.1. NCBI lineage: Eukaryota > Metazoa > Arthropoda > Insecta > Coleoptera > Chrysomelidae > Crioceris > Crioceris asparagi. Next base: position 43,682,126 of record OY293829.1, read on the forward strand.
ATGTTTTTTTGGACTAACTTATAGACATATAACAACATGCCGTTGAAATTTTTTCGAAATTCAAAAGTGTGAACGATCGCAATAGGTTAAGAAATTTACCTAATAAAGCAGACAGTCGAATTGTATACCTCCTCCGTTCGGGGTTCGTCGGTCAAAAAGAAAATTCTGCCTTGAAGTGGAACGCGAACCCTGTCTGCTTTATATTCAACAGCCGAAACAAAAAGCTCTAACCGCAAGGCTATGACACATAAGATAATAATAACATGTAGGTATACCAATGAAAAGGTTGTTCAAATTTCAATTCAATGAATTTTGAAAAATTTACCTTTCCGCTGACTACAGGCGATCGGGATTTTTTTAATTATTTTTATCTGCTGAATAGGCTGTTAAAGTTTCTCAATTATAATTCGGACCACCCTGTATAGATTATTATGCATCCTTTTGCTGGTATTTGTTGCATATCTATAATTCTGAAGCATTATCGTATATCTCTCAGCTAATGCAACATCATTTGAAGCCCATACTTGCCTAAATAAGTCCCTGAGCTTTCTACCCTGCGGTATCCTTTCCTCAGAGAACCATCTTATGTAATTTGAAGTATTGTGTAAAATGTTACTCCAACAATGTTTTTACAGTTTTTGAAGTTATATTTCTTTGGGCTCGTTGAAATGGGGTGGTGGTCGAGAAACCGCGTTAAGCTAAAAGTGAGAAAAATCGTCGATTATACGTTTTCGTATTCTTTTTTGTACGTTCTGGCTTTTAGAGAGATTTTTAATAATTAAATTATATATTACATTTTCTTATTAACTAACGATTTTTTTTTGATGTAGTTATTGTTTTCATCATCCTGTCTATATGTCTGTCAACACTATAACTCGGAAAATACTTAACCGATCAACACCAAACTTGGTAAACAAATATGTAAGGGTAATACCTCTTACGGGATTGATTTTCAGCTGTCTGTCTGTATGTGTGTCAATCAACACTATATCTCGAAAAATACTTGACCGATCGACACCAAACTTGGTACACAAAAACCTCTGGGTAATACCTCCTATAAGATTGATTTTCTGCTGTCTGTGTGGGATTACAAGATTGTTTTCGGTAGTTTTCCTCTCTATCCTTGCATAACTAGTCTTTCATATCTTAGGAGGGACATTAAAATTTTATTAGAATTGTGTGCGAATAGCCAAGGAAGTATAACTTCCACCGTCTGGTCCGACGCAGACCCAGTTTTTTTTTAAATGAAAAAGTTATAAAACTGTTCCAAAAATTTATTTTTGATGTTTTTCCAAAAGATTTAATAATCTTCTACCTGTTATAGTTTCAGAGACACCCATACATGCATCACCAATTTTGGACAGAATGTTCTGCTGCTAGCACGCTTTGTTTTAATTATCATCAAGTATAAGCTGCATAGAAACTGAGCTCAAATATTTTTAATATTGTTAAAAGTAATTATTGATCGAGGTACCTAAGTCTCATAAACTTTGAATAATACATATATCATTTGATATTGTTTTTCTTCATAAACACGAGGTTTTACTGATCATACATCCAAGTAGCTATTACCCGCGAATTAATATGTGTAAAATCAACAACTCCCCTACTTACTAACATTGACATTCGAATACATGAATTGATGTCACTCTTTTTTATGATTAATAAATTATTATTCAGGTTTTCAATAAAATTTTGATCATAATTTCATCATCTCAATTTGTTTGATAAGAAATAATTTCTGCTATTCCTAATAGGGTCCATACACATTCGGGTATGTCCCTCAACTTGGTCCACTACAGGTAAATTTTGAATCGTGTATGGGGAAGAGACTAAATAAAAGTTGATGAATAGAGCATTTTTGGTTGGAAAATTTGGAAGAAGATACTGTTCCCAATGAATTGAACACAAGGTTTTGTAAAATCCGGTAAAAAGTTTTTTATTTCTTACTTAATAAGTTTTATTTTTAAATTTAAATATGATTATCAATTTCTTTTTGATGCGTTGTGTCACTGCTATGAGAGCGATAGTAAACAATAGCCATTTGTGCAAAAATCCACCTTTTCCGCATCCAAATGAGTAAATATTGAAAAATTGAAGAATTACTAACCGGATTTTACAAAAGTGATTGAAATACCTTCAATTTATATTAAACAATTCAAGTTTCTTTCAAAATAGGTGAATGAATATCAATTATTCACGAAAATTTTCCACAGCTATAATAAATGAAGTGAGGTTAATATTGTTAGAAAAAAAATAGATACTAGTCTGATGAATAGGTTCGATCATGTCTGAAGCCCTTGCCATAGAGGAATGAAGAAAATACGGGTCTTCTCACATGTCTGCACGAAAAATAGAGATGATAAAAACGAAAAGGATTTTTTCGAACGTTACATGGAGACAGCTTAGATTTTTTATTGGGGTTATATTTAAGTATCGGGTCATTACCAGCTGAATTATAGTAAAAAAGCGCCTTTGTTTCAATACGAACCTAAAAGTAGGCAAATATTTTTTTTTATAATCCATGAATGTATAAGTAACTGTCGAGAAAAGAGCTCCAATCCCAGAAAAGCCTGTGGTATTATGTCCTAATATTTTTATTATGACAACCTTAACGAACAGTCTCTAGTGATAAAAATATCAGTTTTTCAAATTATAATTTTATTTTATTCTTTTTAGTCCTTAGAACATCTAAGGCCATTGTTGATTTAACTTTTATATCACAGATGTCACTAGACCACTATGAACTGTCCGCTCATAAAAGTACGAAAACATTTTTAAATTGAAAAATAAGATTTATATTTCCTACTGATATAAAAATAGCTAATCTTATGAAATTATTTTATATCGAATCTCAAGTGTTAAAATTTTTTACATTGACATCTGGAATTGGGTGAAAATTGAATTTAAGAAATAAGTTACTTTCACACAGACATAGGTAAGCTGAAGCTAATAAAAGGATGTTAAAACGGCAGATAATATCTGACCCTCCCGTACATAAGTAGTATAAATATTTTCTAACAAAAATTGGACCAACTTTATTAGTTGTTAAGGCTTATTTTGAATAAAAATATTTCTTATGGTGAAATGATTACCTGTCCTCTATTAACGGTTGGGCGTTTATTGTTAGGTGTCTCACATAGTCACAAACAAATATCTGATTTTCAGAGCACAGCCAATGTTTGAAACTAAAAAAATGGTAGTAGTCTAGTTTAGTTTTTGCTATAAAAGCTCTAAAAAATCAAATGTTTGTAAAAGTAAGTATATGTATGTTAACATAACTTTTAATAAAATTGAGGCGGAAGGCGGTATTTTTAATGATTTTTTATTAAAAAAGGGGGAAAATGGTGTTCTTAGTACTTACGACTTTTAGCTGGAATTTTCAATTTGGAAGTTTCTTTTCAATGCCAAATAGTAGGAACCATCCTTGTAAGTAAGGTTAAAGAAATTGTTGTTTGATTTATGTAATATAATAAACTATCAAAGTGCTATTAATATCAATGTTGGCAACTCTGTCAGTATAACTTTCGTATTATTTGATTTTTTCTGCAGATCTATATTCTATGAATTTTATTTCGAAGAATGTTTGCTTTATAAAAAAATTAAAGACAATAACAACGTTTTTTTAAATGGCAAGTATTGAGTGCTTTTTATCTAAAGCAATTATTTATGAAAAATATTTTTTTGTAAATTTCAAATAAAGAACAAAGCCTTCAGACATTTAAAATGGTTAATATCGCAAAAATTAAATTGGTAGTTTTGGAAACATTGAAATTGGCAATTTGTCAATATCAGGCATACTACATAAATCAACCATTAAATCGTTTTACCGTACTTTTTTGCAAACTTATATTTAATATTTTTACGCATATTTTTGCTTATTTTGAAGGTTTTTTAATGTTTATTAGAATACAAGGATGGTTTATATACTATTTGGTATTGAAACAAACTTCCAAATCGAAAATTTCAGCTAAAAGTCGTGAGTACTAAGAACCCCATTTTTCCCTGTTTTTTTTAATAACAAATCATTAAAAATAACGTCTTCCGCCTCAATTTTATTAAAAGTTATGTTAACATACATCTATTTTAGTAAATAATTGATTTTTTAAGGCTTTTATAGCAAAATCCACTAAACTAGATTACTACCAAAAACTTAATTGCACTCACTTTTCCAAATAAACTTATATCTGTTACATAATTAAACTCATCAGAAATAATAGTAAAAAATGTTATATAACGTAAGATGCATGGAAATGTCATTGATTTTCCATGTATAGTAATACTTTTTTGAAATGAATTAAATTAATTACACCCCAAATTCGGTATTTGCACCTTTGAGTCACTACTAACCAAAAAATCTTGCATACCATATAATTCTTTCAATAAGTACATACATCTGCGAAATACAAGAACTGATTGTCGTTTTCAAGTCTTGCCAATTTATACATATCGAATACAATGGACGAATATTTTGTTTTGTCAAGCCATTATTTCGTTTCAATAATTATTCAGCCTATTGTTTTAATTAAAATAAAAATAAGTATTAATATATTATTCTGTTCCGATTGTCGATGTATGTAATAATTAGTTCACAAAGGACAATAACCCAACTTTGTATTGTCAACAACAAGTTGTTGAGAACTTTGCGTTTCTCTTTTATTTTGTTCGACTTACCAGGGCCTCTATATATAGGCAATTTCTTCGAAGTGCTCGAGACGTTTCTATATCTTCTAATAATTATGAAGACTGGTTGCCGCATCTTCTTATTGTATTGTCGAGAACAATCCAATTAAATGGAAAGAATATCGTTGATTTAATATGACAGTGTACTTACTAATGATTTCATTTAGAAGACCAAGATATCTTGTTATGGATATTTACCTTTTGCTTTTGTTGACTTCTATTCGAAGCTCTCTCCGTAAATTCCCGCTTTGTGAAAGACTATAATAAGTGACGGTTATGGCTATTTGATCGTCTTATAATCCATATTTTCATGATTAGAATCCAAGTTGATGAATCATATTATTGGCATCGATTTCTTGATACTTCAGCTGATTATTAAAAGAGAAAAACAAAAACAAAAATGTAGTGTAGGCTTCTAGAAACAAATGATTCAATAGACTCAGTAGTCTTAAGTATTTATAAAGGCTTAATAGAAATAATAGATCGATCAACGAGATGATGTACCTGTAGCGATTATTACACGAAGAGAGAAGTAATTATTGAAGTGAAATCTACTTTAGAGGCGCAAATCATCCCTGAACATTAAATTCACTTGATCCGTCTTGCTATCATATATTGCCATTTTGCCAGTGAAACGCTTATTTGCGTTTATTGGATGGTGAGAGAAAATAGTGAGTAGGTAATATATAAAAATCTTTCTTAATGGAAGAGGATGGCAGTTGTTCAGAACCTTCGACTTTGTTATCAAGCAGCACCTAGTATTTTGCCTGAGTTTGCCACGATAACAGATTAGCATTTAATTGAACATGGCAGAATAGGTTCGAATTTAACGGACTACGGGCTTTTCGCAGTAGGTATATCGTGCTCATTTATAGCAACTAGCTGTTGCCCTCGACTTCGTACGCGTGAAATTTAGTTTCATTTTAACATTTTAAATGAGAATAACATTTTTTCCTGATATTCGACTCAAATGAAATAGAGACTAAATTCTGCACAAAGCCAAGCTCTATCTACCAGTGAAAGCCACATTAAAATCCATTCAGTATATAATATCAAAGATTAGAAACACCAATATGATCACTGAATATAATTATGTGGAAATAAGTAAATGGAAGGTTAATTATGTACAATGTTCAATTGTCAAATTTTAAAAAGAAGATATTTTAAAAATAGATACCGGATAAAGGAGGGTGGCTTTGGCCAACTTTTTTTATAATTTTAAGTCTTCTTCTTCATCGTATTTCCTCTTTGCAGAGGAATCGTGATCACATGATTCTCATGAAAATGAAACTAATAGTTGAGATGGTTTCTCCTTGCCTTTCTCAACCACGGGGATTTAATCATTCGTTCGTTTTCTAGTAGTCTGCACCGGGTGAGACGGTCACCACTCGTGCAGGTGAGGTTGACATTTGAGGAGCTTAGATGTTCTGTTGTTAGGCGCTACCTCCTTTCACCCCTATTTAATTTTAAAATTAATTTAATTTTAAATCACGTCCCGATAAATCAGTGTATTTCTCTATTTCTATGCTATGGTTTATTAAATGTAATTTATAATAGTTTATAAAATTTTCAAGCTAAACTTTATAGAAATGCACCCTATTACAGTCGGCTTTATTAATATTTTGAATTTTAACGTTATACACTGAAACCTCTGTTAGCGACCCCTCTATATTGCCATGACATGCCCTTTATTTCCCCACTCCCCTCCATAGCGACAACAACTGTTAAATAACCGGGCAAAAATAATGGTTGTTTTTAGTCCTTGATATACTCAAAACTTCTCCACATCCGATGACTTTTTTTAAAGAGCCTTTGGATAATTTTTGTTCTTGTATGCATGAATTGTTTGGACCGCAAGTTACGTGTACCAGGCATTCCTGAATAACTTAAAAAGTTACGGGTCTCTTTCATTAACAGTAATTTCTGAATAAATTCAGAACGTGGTTTATATTTATTTGTCAGAATGAATAGAATATTTGCATGATGTTGCAGGTTTTTGTGAGAACTCGAGTTGAATTCTGGCATCAACTTAATCAGCCATTGTTTTTATTTTTCGTCATGATCAGTAAATTATGAACCTACAGGTCAGAGGAAATAAGGAAGGCCGATGCTCAGATGGCTCGATGGTGTTGCTCAGAACGCCAGAAAAATCGATGCAGCTGCTGGAGTATGAAGGGCCAGAATAGTAAAGAATGACGTTAGAAGCATGAAAAGGTCGACTTGAAATAACTATAAGATGAATTTTAAGATCATAAGCTAGAGATCCTAGAAAACATCACTGGCAAAATTTCAAATATTCTCTTTCATTTTTAGAATATATGGGAGATATAATATGTATACAGGGTGTCCCTCAAGCTTCTGCTAGGAGAAAACAAACTCAAAGTTATTAGTCAGGGTTTCCGGATAATAGAAGGCTGTACTTTTTGCCTGACTTCAAAAAAGGAGGAGGTATACAATTCGGTAGTATACCAGTTTTTTATGTATGCCTGTTCGCGCGTTTTGCATAGTAATCGTACTCTGATTTTGATGATTTTTGATTAATTTGAAAGAGGAGATTAAAACACGGTCCCATATTTAGAAATACTCAAATCCGAAATCTCCTTCCCTACAAAAACAGCCTTTGAAGGGGTGGAGCGTGCAATTCTTTTGAACATTTTTTCGAGTTACAGCAATTAATATCGAAATATGTGTATTTCCGCTACGTGGACGCAGCATTTTATTTTTCGAAAATTGAAAATATGAGACGGACAAATTAACGAAGAGATTATATTATGCAGCAACATTTAATTTGAACTTGTTTTCTGAATTTCGATTTTCGAGTTACAGCAGTAAAGTCTGAAATATGTGTTTCTAGTATCTGTTCCGCGATGTTTTGCGATCTATGAATAAAAACAAGTATAAGCTTTTTCATTATGAATGAATTCCAGAAGTCTGTACTAGTTTCTTTTGATAATTGATTGCTGTTGGTTAAAATAATAAATAAATAAATAAATAATAGAAAAGAATGGGTATTTTTATAATTTCTTAATGTTATAATGGACTTGAGCATAGAGAAAAAATGATTAGTTGTCTTTATACACTATTCTTTATAATTTTAATTTACTATGACTAGGTGTCTGTCCTATACATTGAGGTCACTCGCTTTGAAAATATTTTAAGCATTTTATCAACACATTTCAATATTTACTTATCACAGCATTGTGATATTTTCCAAGTATTTGTAAAGTTTCTTATCAAAGTTTCATATATAAAGTTCAGTTATATTCATCTAACAACATAATTTGTATTTTAATCCACAGAAGATTCTGAGACCAAACATTCTGAATATGTTAAATTTTACATCTGATTTGGGCTTACAGAATAGCAATTAACGTTAAAGATTTTAATCAAGTTTTGAAATTATCGGATGCAATTTACAAAATAACTATTTAGATTTAAGTTACGTTATTTTTCTAAGGAGTCTTAAAAATTAACGTTTTGCTTACAGAATTGACTCACATAACACATTTTTCCATATCGTGTAGTGGGCAAGGAAAAATTTCTGTCTGTGGTCGAGTTCGTTCTTTGAACGTAGCATAGGTATACATAAGAGAAAAATTATTTGTCAGAATGATAATTGTATAACAATTTTATCTAATTATTAGAATATTATTATGATTAGTGCTTATAGATCTAATTAATTATTTTTTTAATTTTTCTGGCTATTGTTCAATTTGTGAGCTATCCGGAGATAACCTTGAGCAAAAAGATTAAATTTTTACAGTGGTCTGCTATTAAAAAAAAAATGTGATCCGAGACTGTGTAAACAAGAATAATTTGTGGGCTATCATGGTGTATCCTTGGGTAATCGAACCACAGCATAAAACAACGATTAAAAAAATATTTACAGAATTTTTCAACTTGAAAAGTTTTTGTTAATGACTGCTGAATGAAGGTTGGACAAACAGAAAAAAAAACATGGTGGGCTATTCTGTGCTATCCTGGGCTAACTTCATATAACCAGAATTATTAGTTCTTGTCAATTTGGAATTTTGATAACTGGAATGGTACTATCACTAATAATTCCTCTGGCACCGAACAGATAATATCTGTCTCTCCTCCACTGCTGCGAGGGACTCAAAATGCAAATTACTCGGCACTAGAGGCTGGGAATCGCCAGTGACAAATTAAAATTACGACTTAAAACTACGCAATTAAAGGAGTGTTAATTAGGTCCGATCCTTTAATGAGGTCTCCGCGCGCAGGGCGTGTTCGCATTCCGACAAAAAGCAGCACCAATGCACAGCAGTCTTTCTCTTTCTCGCACAGAAAAGGCTATTCAATTTGGCATTCGATTTATTATTGGCAAATTTTGTTTGCGGATAAAAAGCTCGATGGGTAATACAGTCGTGTTGGATTGTTTCTTTTTTTTTGTAGCGGATTTCTTTCCAATCAATTTGGCCTCATTAACCACCGAATCCAGCTAATACAAGATGACATATATAGATTATTGTCGGAATAGACACCTACAGGGCGATTTGCTAATATATCTACACCTTACAGGCACAATATAATATACATTGAATCACAACTTAAATGATGCAGCCGTGATTAAAAGAAGCTTACTTGTCTAGGGAGCATATTAATAACGAATTGAACCTTGGTAATACAAAAATAATTTTGGATGAAATGAACTGAAATTAAGAAATATGAAAGCTACCACGTCTTCTGGGGTTCGTATTTGGTGACTTTACAAGTACCCAAACGTTATTAAAACAACTGCCCAGTCACCAGATATGCACGTAATTGAAAGTTTTTGGTTGGCTATAAAAAATAAGTTGTCCAATATTAAACAAGAATGAACGAAAAGTGAAAATTACGAAAGATTGTAACAAAATTTCACCAGAGTACACTAACTAGATAGGCGAATCAATGCCTAGACGAGCCTAGATGACAACAGGTTGAAATTGATAATAAGAGAGGACTGAAAAAATACTAGCATTTATTGTTTAATTAATCGAGTTTCTCTTTTTTATTTTGTGCTTTTCATAATTTAAGGGGCGACACTGAAATTGCAGAAGACTGCGCTATTGTTTTTTCTCTTTCTTATATATACCTAAGATCGAATTCAATAATATTCAATATATTGCCCCTTCTCTTATTATTCTTTCATGTATGTGATATTCCATTGTCTCTTAATTTTTCCTGTAATAACACATCTATCAATGCCTTCTGTACCTATACTGAGTTGTGCTACTATTAACTTTTTTACTTTTTAGTACTTACCTATTTTTTAATACTTTTTTGGGAACTTCATAATAACAAGGAGGTGAAATAAAATTTGATCGTATGTTTGCCTATTTGTATGTTTGTGCTTTTTGAATACTAGTATATTTAGTTTCCTCAAAAGCATCCTCTACTTTCAAATGGTACAGTTCAAAATCAACTTTTAAAGTGAACATTGTCTTGACAAAGAGTTTGGAATCAATCTTTTAAAATATAAACGAGATTATGCAGCCATTTCCGTTTTCTTCGAACTTCTACATAATTTAATGATGGTCCATTTTTCCTCACTAAAATAAATGTTCCAAAACTTGGTTTGAGGTAGAGTTACCTTTTACCTTTTTTGACATGAAAGTTGATTTCCTGAAAGTGAAGCTAAAATTGACCTGTCTATCACCTTCTTCTTGGAAAATACAACTGATACAGTCAATATCTTCATATATATACTAACACCTCAGTTAAAAGGTTAAAAGAAAATTCATGAAATTACAGTGTAAAGAAAAACTGGATTTCAAAAGCAAGTATTTCTCATTGTTATACGGTGGTTATACGGCATTATGGAAAAACGGTTACAGAGAAAAAAAAAATAAACGACATAATTGCTATATATGAATATATTATACATATTTGTTTTGCTTTTATTGAAAATAATGCATGATGGACTGCACTTCTTGTCGAGTATGAAACAGATGCGACAAATAGTGTTTATATGTTATGGTATGGCAATTCTGATGGTTCATTACATAATATTTACATCACTATAAATAGGTTAGAAAATGATTGAGGTTATTCAATTAGAAGTAAGTAAATACTGTTTTAATATAATAATTAGTAACCTCCATTTTGATTCTGAATAGTTACCATTGTGATATTTTTTACGATACTTTACCAAAAATTCTTACATCGTAATGGGTTAACCATGCAGCTTGAAGAAGTTAATGACAGCTTCAAAGTAATAGTTAAAATTTCTTGTTAATTTTTTTTTAATTTCATAATATACTAGTTGTTACATTACATAGACTGTATAGAATGTTTTTCTCTTAATTGGATGTAAACCTGTAGAGAATATATAATATGCATTATTATTATTAATAATTATAATAATAAAAACTTCAAAGGGTTAGGATCTCGGAAGGTTCAAAATTATAGCCACTTTATTTAAAAATCAATGAATAAAAAAAATAAAAAATGTTTGTGATTGAAAACGAGAAAAAATTATCTAAATTTATTGATGGGAGTTTTATTGCTTTGAATAAGAACTTTATTTATTTATTTAATGTCCCTTCAACCCTTCAGGTTATCAGAGAAAACTTTAAAATTACAAATATTCTAAATATACTATGATTCACTGATGTTATTCTGTCTTTTTAAAAATTCAGAACTTTGTGGGATTCACAATTTTCACTGAGGAGTTCAAGTAAAGTTGGTGGAATTCCATGTAATTGGCGTTGGTGGTGAAATAATGGGCAGTCGAGAAAGATGTGTCTGGTTGTTAGGTTGCATTGGTATTGTAGGAGCACCATAAATTGGTGCCAGCGATCTCTTGATCAGAATGACTTGGTGGATATTTTTTCCATGCAATGACAGATTATTCACTTCTTTTGTTGTAATTTGTGATGTTCATCTTTGCTTAGGAGAAGGATTGGTTTGGTCGGATAAAGCTGGGATAAAGAGGACACTGCACTGAGATAATCGGTGATAATAACTGTAGCAAGATTTCTTTTGTCTCTGTACTAGAATTCTTTCAGAATGGCGAATACTAATAATTGCCGTGGGGCTAGTACAGAAGGCCCATGTGGCGATCTGATAGCCGTGTTCTGTATGGTATCAAGATTTCGAAGTACTGACTTTTTAGCTGAGGAATAGACTATAGAACCATGGTACAGTTTCAAACGTATCAGAGCCTTGTTTGCTATGGTTCTCAATAGGCTGTGTGCGTTTTTGGCAGGATGACTTCATGTTTTTGATATGATATTCCAGCAGAGTTTTCTCAAGTTTAATTCTGGACTTTGCAGGTTGTGTTTTCTAGAAAACGAAATGCTTTTTGTTTTCTGTAAGGAGAATTGAATTACTGTAGACTTTGACTAGTTACTGATGTTATCGACGGATCCCTGTACGTTTTTATGGATTTTGTAGACGTTTTTCCCTTTCGTAAATATGACGACGTCTTTTGCATATGTTTAGTTTTTACTGGATTTCTGTCGATATCTAGTACCTAGTTGATCGCAACTACGAAAAGAGTGACGCTGAGAAATGATCCTTGTAGTGTGCCATTTTAGGGGTTCTCCTGGATGAATTCGTTCCATTATAACGGACACGAAATGCAGTGTTTTGGTGATACTATACCGCTAGGATGTGTCGTATGCTCTAGTTGTGTTGAAAAAAAAAACAGCTATATGGATTTGTCCGTTTGCAAAGCCTTCGTGAATTTCCGACTCTAGATGTAGATCTAGATCAGTCAGGTTAAAAACTACTCTGTTCTGGATTCAACAAACCATTTATTTCTAGATACAACGTAAGTCTTCTGTGATGTATCTATTCCAGTTTGTTACATAGCACGCAGGTTAGGAAGATTGGCTGATAAGAATCTGGGTTGGATTTGGTTTTCAGTGGTTTCAAAATGGGAATGATAATTGCTTCGCACAAAATTTGGGGATTTTTTTTTGTTGTCCAGATAAGGTTGTACATTTGAAGTAAAAATATTCTTGCATTTCTGGCAGTTTTTGTAGAAAGATTAAGGACTTTACCCATGATTCTCAAAGCCAGTCGGAATATTTTCTTCAGATGATTTAAAGTTTCTAATGTTTTCTGTATAGTTATTATCATTGGAGTGAACTTCATAGTCTTCAGATAGGTGTTCTACTATCTATATAGATACTTGTTTCAGATGCAAATTGTGGCCCTGTTGAGCGCAGCGATGTGCTCAGTCCAGGCTCACCAGGCTGAGCGATGGACGGCCTTGATTGCCTTGTTTATATTTTAAATTTTTATTTAGTATTAGGTCTAAATTAATTTACTTACTTAAAATTCATTAAGGAGTTGAACAAAACTATACCAAGTGGATCGTTCATAATTTTAAGAGAATATTTTTCGGAATTGATAAATGTTAAGTTAGTCGTATCTTTGCCAGGACCGAACTCTATTTGTACTAAAAAAATGATTCTTTCTACATTTATAAAGTGGAGCGAAGAGATTCTTTCGTCTTCGAGTTTTTCAAAATTTATTATAACTTCACCTATGTTCCAGTAGTATCAATAGAACAACTTATTACTTTTCCGCGACGTCGGCCTTGTTTAAAAAAATACTCATATCACAATCTTTTTTAAACTTCGTGTGTACACCACTAGATAAAACCAAATGAAACTTTTGCACCTAGATGACATAACATCTGTAGGTATAAGCAAGTAAGTACTAGTTCTTAAGTTTCAAATAAGTATTTCTTGAAATAAATACATATAACAATAATAAGAGGCTAACAGCCATATAAAAGTAAATACTAAGAAGTTTGGTAACCTCATATCTATTCTAAAAAAGAAACATGTAGGTAGCTGGAGCCTAATGTTTAGATAAGCAAAAGAGGTTAGTAATGTAAGCATTGTGGACAAAATCTAAAAGAGTGTAAAATTTTTACCAATTTGTAGCAATAAATGCCTTACATTTACTGTTAAATTACTGTATTGTCCGACGACCTAACCGGGCTATTTGTTTGTATTTTTTTATGGATGTTTGTGCCTTTTGCATAAGATTACGTGCTCCGATTTTTTTATCATTTGAAGGAGGAGTATTGAGAATCGGAAAACATAAAATCAATATTAGACATGCCCTTCCCCTCAAAAACTGCCCCCAAAGGAAGTGATGTGGGCAATTTTTTCCGACAATTAAAAATCCGAGACGGCAGAATTAAAGAAAATTCCATATCCGGAAACGTTTGAATTGGACATTTTAAGAAATAATCACAGATTTCCGAGTTACAGCAGTATTAATGTCCGAAGGCGGTCAAATTAAAGAAGAGAAAATGTGTAAAAACATTTAAATTGAACATTTTTTCAAAAACTCTTATATTTTCTGTGTTACACGATGTTTTCAGAACTCTGGGTAATAACAGGTCACAAGCATAAATATAAGTACGTAGGTAGGTACTTTTGCCGTGATATTTTGAATTTTTAAATCTATGAATAATAAGTATAAGCTACTTATTATCTTCTTTTGTGAATGTTCAATGATTTTGACGATTAATGTTATACTGAAAAGTGTGATATAAGCAATTTTTTTACAAAACATAGGACCGAGTTTATTTAAAAGTGAACTGAATAATACAAAATAATATTAATTCTATTGGTGGTGGTACTTTTGGAGTTGGTGCCTAGAACAACTAACCCAATAGAATTTTCACTATTTTGTATTTTTCAGTGCACTTATTATCTTATTAATAAACTCGGTCCTATTTTTTCTAAAAAAATGTTTATGTTTGTAATACTTCTCAAAGCTGGTGGTAAAATATTATATATTTTAGGAACAAGGTAATTGATAAATCTTAGATTAATATTTTTATTGCTATTTGGTGTTTATTTATTTTGTTAAGTGTATTGTATAAATGATCCACAAAGTTTTTTAGTTTGTTCATAACATCTTTAGAATACAACAATTGATTGGTGTGTCTCCTAGTCTTTCCAAAAATAAGTCTTAATATGTAATTTTGCACAAAATTTAGCTGACGTAAGGAGGTCATATACATACATATACCCCATATAACAAGTCCATATCGTAATGATGGAAAGAGGTTTGCAATACGGCAGCTATTTGAACAAATATGCCCACCGAATTTGTAATAAGTTATAATAATTTGTGTCTAGGTAAGAATAATGGTTTGAATAACATTTATTGATGTATGAAGAATCACAAGATTTTTCAATGTTTTGAGCAGGACTGGTTGTGGGTAAGTAATAGCAGGTGATTATCCTTGTCAGTATTTCATTAAGAGTATCTACTGATACTTTCATTCCATATTTTTTAAGATGAATTTCAGAGTTATTTCGTAAATAGGAATAAGGAGTACAATCAATTGCTGCTGTTATTAACGAAGCTAGGTTTATTTTCCATTACTTGTTATCATGAATATTTCTTTGAAACTTTGAACGAATAGAGGTTATGATAATGAAAAAGATCTTTTCAAAATAATAAACCCGTTTATTAGATTATGATTTTTTTACTACGACAAGAGTTGAAAACGTTAGGAACGATTTCAAAAACTATTATTAAGTATTTATTATGAGTAAATCATTCAATTTTGGGGAATATAAGAGTAAGTATATAGCTACCTATTACCAATTAATAGTCTTAATGAGAGTTACCAAAAACCATAAAAAATTATAAATAAAATTGGATTTATGAATTATATAACTCATCTTTATTTAAATGTTGTGGGCGAGATTGGTCATATTTTATCGAAATAGAATATAGTAATCCGCCATCATAGGATGGCCAAATCTAATAGCTGCATTCATATGAATGTCAATTTGCAGACACTCAAGCGCAATATGGAAGTTCCAGCACATTTAAAAAATATGGGTACGACTATGATGTTCATTACATTTATTATCAGTGAATAAATTATCTATGGTTCTTCATTAATTATTACATCAAACGATAGCAGAAAATACTTTTGTTCAATTAAATACACTTTATAATTTATATTCCATCTCACAAAATAATTAAATTAACGCACTGCACCCTTTTTTTCAGTTGATAAACGTAGACAATGAACGTGACGCCACTAGCAGACGCCGTCATAACTTAAAATTGAAGTGGCATTTTGTTACTGCTAGACCTTCATTTTTTTCAGTGTTATAATATTTTTTTGGAAATAGTAAATACGTCCAAACATCATAGAACAGTTCTTCAAAATTAGCCATCATGCCCATTGTACGTCTCAGAAAAGCTCCAGATACATTTTTTTTCGAAATCCTTGAAGCTAAATATAAATTTCTGTATACGAGAACTGCTCTTTTAATATATATATTGAAGAACAAATAATGTGCAGCGCAGTAGGATGGTAAATACGTTGCAAAATATAATGTGGAAAACACATATATCAAGACTCATTTAGGCTGAAGGTGTAATATTGTGATAAACGTTTCTGATTCTCAGTTCATATATTTGTTTGTGTTCGTAGGTAGAAACAATTTAGAATTATTTTAATCTAAAATATTTCATAATGCATTTATTATGATATCATAAACTGTGATAAGACAAATAAACATAATTTGTGTTAATGCTTCATACTTTTTACATTCAGCTACTATGTATTTCAATTATTATCAGCTAGCAAAAAAAAATCGGTCAGTCAGAACCGTGAGAACTCAACGATGCTTCTTCTTTTTGTTATCAGAATAAAATAATAAGTGGCAAACGCAAAAATATAGAGCACTATCTCAGTGGCGCATATCGTGGGAATAATTAAGTGGACTTTTTATAGCTGGCATATATCCATCTGACGAACCACCCCTGATATGGCAAATACTGTGTGTATATATAGGTACATACTGGCATACGTGTATGTACGTACGTACGGTCGATGATTTTTAATGAGGAAAACCGGAGAAGTTTCTCAGACGAAACTGGTTGAAATCACTGATGTTAGCACGTTATTAATTATTAATATTGACGTACAGAGAAATTATAACTTGTCCTATTAATATTCTGTTTTTTGCATAGTTCGTAATACAAAATCTGTATAATATATGGAGTAATTAAATCAAATAATTATGTAAGCTCAGCTTAAAGAATTATTCTTCGTAATCATTCTGATTAAAGAGTGAATAGTTACATAGAACAGTCGTAAAGAATTATCGTTGTTCTTAATGATATAAATATATCTTCAACTCATGGACTAGGATATTACCTGTAATAAATAAAATCTGAGTATAGGGTATATTTCCTTGTGAAATGAAATGATTTTCTTTATTTCCCTCTTTGTATTAGCTATAATGTATTTATGCCTAAACAATGTACTAAGTTGAACAATAAATAATAGGTACACATTTAGTAGTACATGATATTGAGAGGGAACATCCAATAATGTACCAAAGAAGACAGTAGGTATCGATGTACCGCTTTAATAGTCCTTATTGAATACTTCAAAATCAGTAATTGACAGTGTTGGAAAATTGTCGTTTTATGTTGAGAAAGTTTCGCTGAATAATATTTTTTTAAATATTAGCAGCAATAGAGTTAATATCTATTATTTTTTGTTTTTCAGAGCACTAACAAATAAAGTAGGTCCTATTTTTTGTAAGATAAAATTTATTTCACACTTTTAAGTCATTAGTCATAAAAACCGTTCAACGTTTATCAAAGGAGATAATAATGTACTTATTTCTATCTATATAATATCTTAAAACATCGCAGAAAACCACATATTTCAGACATTACCACTGTTGTAAATCAGAAACGTATGATTCTTTTGAGAGAACGTTTTGGAGAGATGGACATCTTGAAAGTAGAAGAATTTTTTTTACAAGGAGACCAACTCTCAATGGTTCTGTGTCAAATGAAAAAAGAATCATAATAAATACTTAAAAAAAACTGGACCGACGTTATTAGTTGATGTACTGAAAATTACGAAATAATATTAATTCTCTTGGTGCTGTTACTTTTGAAGTTGTGCAGTTGCAGTTAGATTGATAACTTTTGGCACCAACTTCACAAGTAGCAGCACCGATAGAATTAAGTAATATTATTTCGTAATTTTCAGTGCACCAACTAATAACGTCGGTCAAGTTTTTTTTTAAAAAGTATTTATTTCAGACTTTTGAGTGTAACATTGGTCACAAAAATCGTTGAACGTTCACCCCTAATATCTTATTACCCACGTATATATATATACTTTGCTGGTAGAGATCTCAGAACATCGCTGCGGAAATAACTACGCTCAAATATTCTAGATTTATCCATTATACCATCGCTTACCTCAAAAACCGTAACTCTAAGGAGAAAATGTTCTTTATAAATGTTGATACACATATTATTGTCTTTCATGTGGCATCAAAAAATTTTCAGTTTTCGAAAGAAATTGCCTCTTCCACATAGCAAAAATACCCATATGTGAGATTTTAAAATGAATGTAGCTCGAAAACCGTAACTCTTTTAAAAAAATGTTCAATTTAAATTGGATATTTTCCTATCTTTAATTCTGGCATGTCGAATTTTGAATTATCGAGAAAATTTGCAAACTCCACCCTCTTCGGAGGCGGTTTTCTGAGGGGAGGAGATTTCAGTTTGAGTTTTTACGAATATGGGACCAATTTCCAAGTATATATATATATATATATATATATATATATATATATATATATATATATTGATTTTGTATTCTTGACTGGTTTTATAATAAATAAAAGGATGTTCTTGGGGATGCAGTCATATATTAAATAAAATTCTTTGATTGAAGCCGAGCTTTCGAGAATGTTTATTCTCTTTTCCATCAATTGATGGCTATGAAATCTTTCCTGTTTTTGGTTAATTTATTCTAAATTCACGATTTTTGCCCTGAAGAGAAGAAGAGAATAAACATTCTCGAAAGCTCGGCTTCAATCAAAGAATTTTATTTAATATATGACTGCATCCCCAAGAACATCCTTTTATTTATTTATTTATATATATATATATATATATATATATATATATATATATATATATATATATATATCGCGCGAACAAACCAAAAAAAAGCAGACAGTCGAATTGTATAACTTCACCGTTTGAAAAGTCAGTCAAAAATAAACCCTTTAATTAGGTATATTGCACATTCTTTATCCTGGATAATACTGAAATTGGAGCTATGTTAGACAGTGTTAACGGGAACATCGGAAAAAAGCACAAAGTAAAAATCTACTTTAAATTAGGGAGTAGCTAAATAACTCGATGTACAAAGAAAATACGTAAAAAAATTCAAATAAAGTTATAATCAAACGATATTAATAGATAATAGCTAATTGATAACATCTACATCCTAACATGAGCATGTGTGAATTTTACGTTATTCTTAGAAATCGTATTCTTCTTCTTTGACACCCCCCGCAGATGCTTGCGCAATATTCTATTTAATCACCCGCTGTTAAGTCGATGCCAATGTCTCGCCTTTTCTTCTATAAAATAGAGAAAAAAGTTATCATGTGCCATTTGTATGATCGGTCACGATGACACTCAACGATGTGACAAATTATTCCGCCACTGTATAATGATTATGTGCTAGCTGTAACATCCGCGAATTCCACATTGAAAAATGGTTAATTTGGTCTGGTGACATTACCTTTATAAGGGAATATCTTTAAGATGAAAATGCAAAGGCGTTGAGAAGCTGTTTTACCAGGGTAAAGTAGTTTGTTTATTCGAGGTATAATTCGCTAATTACAGCTTTTTTTTGTAATAATATTCAAACGAATGACAGATATTTATTTTATCTTTTCTTTAGTATTATGGTAAATATTCCACTGAGGGCCGAAATATTTCAAGATTGCAGTTGAAATGTTATTTTTTAATTATGTATATGTATAATTTATCCAATAGGTATCACAATTTTGCATGTAGATATGAAAACTACTGAGTTACTAATATGATTTTTGAATAATGAAATTAAAACTTTCTTATTCTAAATTTTAAGTTGTACCTCTAGTAATATGGCGGTGAAAACTGCATTCAATTCCATGCAGTAGTTTTTGCGTGATGCGCTTACAAACATACAGGGTTGCTACGCAGTTTATTTACAAGCTAACCGTTTCTGTCAGTAATAATTAGAGTAATTATTATATCAAAGAAAGCAAAATGAGTGATAGTAATACAGAAAATACCGCTTAGATTTATGAAGCCGCCAATGCAGCAATTTTAAATTTATTGTCTGAAAAATCCCCGCAGATTTACTTAAAACAATAAGGAGTTATTGGAAATATATTTTTACGTCATGCACTATTAAGGGGTTGCCTTTTATTATATATTTATTTATTTATTTTAATAAGGTCTTGACCTTATTTCTAGAAAAAATAAAGACTTATTGGAACGCACTCTTTAAATTAACAGTTTCTTTGGATAATCAGTAGGTAACAGCTAACCTAAAACTTTTGTCTGCGTCTTTACTTTGTTGTTTGAAAGTGATTTGCCTAATTTTAACAGCAACAAACCAAATATTTGAAGGTTGTAATGAAATATTTTTTGTGAGGTTAGTTTAGTTGAATAAGGAAACCTTAAATACTTACGGTAACTAGTCCTAAATAGAGGAAGGCAGTATTTTATTATGGTTCCCTTATTATTATTATTTTTATTATGAAAGTTAAAACACACACATTTGGTCTCTTATCTCTTAGATTAGTTTTGTCCTTATGATTTCTTGGTATTATTCACAAACACACACAAAGACATAGTCATCTGGGTATTTTAAAAGTAGGGGATTGAAAGCTCCTAGCGCAAGCCTGTAAAAGTATTGCAAACTATTGTATTTTAACTAGGGATGATCAAGAAATCACTTATTGAAATATTTGACAGTGAGATAGATTAAATATCAATCTCACTCTAATATGACAACGGCTAAAAGAATGTATTTAATAGGGGACGTTCATAAACCTAGTACTCCAGGTACTACCTGAGTGTTAAATTATTATTTTGATAGGGCACAAATAAGATTTAATGATTATTCTTATGTCTTTTATGACGCCATCAGAATTAATAATTGTCATGTTTAGAAAAAGCTAAACTTTTTATATGATTCATGCTATGAGGCTTAATTTAAGAAATTAGCACAAGAAATCACAGTCACATTTATACTTGTGAATGAACTTTCACAGATTAGCTCCCCATGCAAATTTTCCAGGGACACCTGTGCTATATGGGATCTTAGATTCCCATTCAGATCAATCAAAGTGTATAATAATAGACAGAAAGATAATTTAGTCTGTAAGTTTCCGACAGAAACATTAATGACAAAGTTGGCGTGTATAATAAATTGGTTGTTATCAATGTGATAAAATTGAAATGCTGTTATCTCTCCAAAATGTCTCCCATGGGTACGTAATACATTTGTGGAGATGTATAAGGTTATTAATTAATGGTAGAAATATTTCGATGAAACAGTGGATCATCTCCCTGTTCGGACGCCATTGCAGCAAATTGAAATTCAAGAGACGGTGTGCGATATGGACAGAAAAACAAAGTGGATCGAGGTGAAACGAGACACCTCCATGTTGCAAAACAAACAACAATCGCGATCTTCCACATGATTATCTAGGCCTGGTATGCGCGAGAAAAACTCTTCAGCATTACTTTCAGACTTTTTACCTTGTATTTATTATCTTTAATAGGAACTATTATTGTTTGCATTTAGAAATTCACTCAATGGTACGGGCATAAACAATAGAACAACACCTGCGTAACATTGAAATTGCAGGTGAACAAAAAAATATGGCAGGCAAATTTCCGTGTAACTTTTAATGATTGACTTAAAAAGGCGATGTATATATGTACCTGTATGGGTGACTTTGAAACTGAGAACGAAAGTGAACGATTTTTTTCCTCTAAGGTACAGCATCTGCTCGATGAACACAATGTGCTGAATTGAATTTTAATAAGGAATGTCACACAATTATTTATTCTATGTGGTAATTTATTTCTTCAACTACTTTATCAAAGTGTGAAGTAATACCTAATAACAACGTGAGTATTTCTTGGCTTGAGAGCATTTCATGATTTTCTGATGTACTTTGCTTGTTCCTATAAAGTTCCTCGTTATCTCATATTCCACCTCCTATTTCAAATACAAGACACACAGCTGAAAAAACATTTCCTAAATAATTCCCATACTTAGTTGAAATATCCCCAGCATGCGATGCCTGCCATCCATCTGATCTTAACAAATCGGATTTTAGGAACGCGTTGCCCGTGAATTACACCCGTCGTCCATTTGTAGTTCTTTCCACTTCTTCTTCAACTTAAACCGAGATGAATTTCGCCGAGAATGTTATATATGTGGAGGCAATTACCCTTTACGGAATCCTTATCACCTTGTATGAAGATTTCTTCAGTTTGTTCGAAAATGTTCTCGCCTGCATGCTATTTGTGCAAGTGAATATATATATGTTGTTTGTTTGTTTGTATCTTTCGAACACCATGCCACATTCCATGATTATGGATATTCGCGCACTGAAGAGGCCACAAGGAATTTCTGATATGGCGGAAGCTATGCGAGAACCGAGCGTGCAATATGAGAATCGTTGAGGCAAAGAAAAAAAAAGAAACTGTTAATGTCCGTTTTGTCAGGTGCTTTGTCGCCTATCTACAATTTAAAAATCAGTTTAATCTTCACTATCTTACGTGACTGAGTTGAGAACAATGAACATATCATTTGGGGTGAGCTCACATGCCGTTTAATATCTCAAGTCAAAGAGAATTGAATAATCTGAAGTGCATATGTAGGCGCTATATTTTTCGTTATAGTCTCTGCGAAAAACTTACCATCGCTCTAATTAACCAATTAAAAATCATACAGATCAGCTCTAACTACTACATAAAATATAGAGCTATTGACTTTTAACTATTTGGCAATAAGTATGAAAATAAATGTTTTTTACAAAAAATTGACCGACGTTATTAGTTGGTGCACTGAAAAAATATAAAATAATATTCATTCTAAAAAACATGTCTAAGTAGCCATTTATTTAACAAAAAATATTTTCGTTTTTATGATGAAAAATAATCTGTTATTTTTTTATATTTTTGTCTTCCGTTTTGTTCAAGACATTTATTTATCCTTACTTGAAAGGACCTTTCAACATCTCTGAGCGTTGCAAGTGAAAGTCGCAAACGCGTAGATTATTCTTTGTCGCATGTTTTGCTCAGTTAGTGGAGGCTCCTTATAAACAAGATCTTTTACATTCCCCCGCAGGAAAAAGCCAAGCTTGGTTAAATCGGGCGAACTTGCCGATCATCTAATTTGTTCCCCACTTCCAATCCAGTGATTTGGGTAAACGTTATCTAAAGTGATCTTGTACCGAACAATTGGCTGAAACTCCATCCTGTTGCAACCACATGTATTCACCTCTTGTAACCTAGCAGAGCAAAGTACCGAAAATGGATTTGATATGTACCAGAATTATGTGCTTTTTATGTGATAATTTCTTGCTGCAATTAAAAATTTTGTGCTCTTACAGTTTCGGCGAAATTTGAAAACAAAAAGTGCTCTGCTAGCTTACCTGTTGTTTTCTTGTGATATACGTATTTTAATTGCTATAATATAATAATCTAATGCATTGAAAAGTATAAAATAATCTTATAAATTTAAAGTAACAATTCTTGCATGTTCCCTGTACCTAGATCATAGCGACGAATTAGATCAAATTTTGTATTAAGATAAGGTTTTGCTTTTTAAGATTACTTATCTACATATTATATAGGTATATTTCCTAATAAAACGCGAATGGGTATGTCCCTATGGTTATGTCCCTCGATGTCCACATAGATAGAATGATTATAATTTGGTACTTATTTTGCAAAGAGGCTCATTTCAATTTATTCTTTAAACAAGAAACTAACATTTTATTTTACTTCATTATTTTCGATTTAGTTGGTAGCAGGTAAAAATTTGAAAATTTAAAAGTTAATTGCGAATTCATTCAATATTGACCGACTTTGAAAAACGGCGGAGTTTCTCAATTGTGTTTGCTTTTTTTCTACTTTGATATTGATCAAGAAGTGGATATGTTTTTCCCCGTCAACAAATTGATGGTCACTTTTAAAAACATGTATTTCAGATTTAACTAGGAATTTGATGTACGCTGGTCCAGTAGAACAGACGCTATCTATCAAAGTAATGGAAGTATCTGTATCTTCAAAACATTTTAGTAGGGGAGACCCATGTCAATTGTAACATTTCTTCGTTTTTATTTAATACGCGGTAACGTGGAGGCATCAGAATGCTCGTTTATTTATTTTTAATTTGTTCCGACTGTGGTAAATGACAGTTTAATTTTTATATTGGAAAAATTGCGTTCAGTCGGCGTAGAAAAAAAGAAATATTCAAGCATGACCTATGTGACAATTGAAACCAGGTAGGTTTCAATCGTTACAGTAGACGGTGTCAATTGTAACAACAATCAAATACAAAAAAAGAAAAGTTTTATTTCTGATAAATATAACAACATAAGTAAATATTCATTTGAGGGTACAAAAATAAATAAATATACCTTAAAACAAAAACACAAGTATTCTGATCTTAGAATAATAAGAAATAACAATATATTATATTATTCTGCCTAATCTGATTTACAATTGTTGCAAACCAACAAAGGGTCATTATTCGCACAAGTGGAATGTGCCCATTTCTTGCATAGGCGGCACTGTAGCCAGTCCTCCTCGCTGTTCCTGTAGGATCCGCAACATTTGAGACAAATTGTTTCCTCTTCATCCGATGAAGAATCGTTTGCAGTTTCGTGTGCCTTCCTCCGTTTCTGAGTTTGCTTGATCCTTTGAACCCTTTCTTTAGTAGCTGTTTGTTTCTTTGGCCAGTAAGATGTGCTTTTTGTTATATTTTTCAACGATTTCGTCTTACTCAGGGGTGTCGATAAGGATGGCAGTTCTTCCTTTATTCCGATTCCTCTTTGGCTTAGAAAAATCTGCTCGAGGGAAGGGCCTAATGTCTGCCGGAGATGTAGTTGCACTCCTCTGCGGTAAAGGTGGAAAATGGTTAATTTGAACGGAAACTGGTGGTGTCGTTGAAAGCGATTTTAATCTGACTTCTGCAGGATCATTTTCCGACGCATTTTCTTCTTCTGTGACATTTGGATCTTTATTAGCTAACGTTTCAGTGGTCAAAGGCCAGTCTGTGACCTGAGCAGGTAAGAATTCGTCGTCCGAAAATATATTCTTGTTAAATGGCCACACTCCAGTGCAGGAGAATCCTGCCAGAATATTTTTCGGAGTTATTGCTGAAGGAAGTGCCTGTCTAACAATTTGCGGTATATAATAAACAACCATGCACTTTCCTGGGTTGTTTTTTATCCATTGTTCACAAGCGGCATTGTAATATCGTTTAAATGGTCCGAAAACCCCCTATCAAGGGGTTGCAATTTGTGTGAAGTATGAGGTGGCAAGGTCAACAACGTTATGTGTTGATCTTTGCAATATTGAATCGTTGGTAAGTATAAATGATTATCCAGGATAAGTAGCACCTTGTTCTCTTCGCTTGGTTTAGCATACTTCACGAAATGCTTCATGAACAAATAAAAGTCCTCCTCTTGCATCCAGCCGCTTTTCTTCCCACTGCCAATACAGCTTTCGGAACCATCTCGTACAAAATTTACCTTTTCAGGGGAAATATAAACATTGGAGGAATGGCATTCCCTATAGCATTCACAGCTATGCAGAGGGTAACCAATGTTCCTCTTTCCTGGGAAGTAATAGCCCCGATTTGCTTTACACCTTGTGGAATTAGCCCTCTTGCTGTTTTCCGAACTCTTGGTTTGACCATTTCTGTAAAGATTTGAACTATATTGTCACAAAAAATTTGAATCAAATGCTTAAAATAATTTAAAGACGTGGTGGGTATCAATTGTAACATTGAACCCCACATTGAGTGTTACAGACGTGACCACCCGCCGAAATTAGCCGTTCACCGCGAATGAAATAACATAACCCCACATTTTGAGATAGATTTATATCACGGTTGAAGGCTTAAAAGATGATCTTTCACACAATACCAACAAAGCAGAAAAAAATGCAGCATCAATTGAGTTATTACATATTTAATATAACAGTTGAAACTTACCTGAGACAGTAGAATTTACACTTTAGATGATAACTTTGTAAATAGCCAACCGATCGCGCTGAACTTCTGTCGTATTTTAGAATGGAACCAATGGAACCTACTCTGAAAGTCACTTCGAATTTGACCCATAGATGGTGCGGAAAAGAGTTATGTTACATTTGATACCCTGTTACAATTGACATGGGTCTCCCTACATAACATCTAGCTCTCTCTTAGAAACAAAAATATAAAAAAATGTTTTATGATCTGTAGTCACCTGCTAGGTATAAGAACAAGATGCTAATAAACTTTCTTGACGGTACGAAGAAATTCATAAAATAAGCATCATAAAGATTTTGAAGATGATGCCAAGAATCCTCTATATATAACTGATCATCATCTCAAAATGTTTATGTTGTTTACTTTTAATGAGTTATTTTTCCTATTTTTCAGTGCATTATCCAATAAAGTCGGTGTATTTTTGTAAATGTTATTTATTTTACAATTTTAATTGGCAACAAAATCAAATTATTCGTAGATAAATGTTTATCGCTTTCTTCATCTGCTAGCTTACTGGTAAAGTAGCAGAGCAGTTTTTGGTTACAAATTCCTCCGAAACTGGAAGAGCACATAAATTTTAATTGCGGCAAGAAATTAGCACATAAAAAGCACATAATTATTATAGTAATAAGAATTTGGATATCGCTAAAAATAACAGATGCTCTGCTAGCTTACTGGTAAGCTAGCAGAGCACTTTTTATTTTCAAATTTCGCGGTAACTGTAAGAGCACAAAAATTTTATTTGCAGCAAGAAATTAGCACATAAAAAGCACATAATTCTGGTACATATCAAATCTATTTCCGGTCCTTTGCTCTGCTAGGTTAGCAGAGGTCATGTATTCCGCATGCATATTTGGTGGTAAATTTAAAACAATGCGGGTAAATCTTTTGTTTAAAATTTGAAATACATTTGACCGGTAAGGTGGCTGTTTAAGAAGGAAGGGCCTTCCACATGATCTCCAACAATTCCTCCCTAAACATCAATTGACCAACGGTGTTGGTGGTCTATTTCTCGTATTATTGTTGGATTTTCAGTTACGTAGTAGTGACAGTTATGTTTGTTGATCATCATTATTTCTTGGAAAATGTAGCCTCTTCGAAAAAAAAACGTTCATAAAGAAAATTTGATTTTCTTGAATGGTAAACGAGCCTACTCACAAAGCTCTACCCAATGTTGAAAGTCGTTTTCACTCAGAGCCTGATGCAGTTGAATATGGTATGGATGGTATCTATGAAGTTTTACCTTTCACTTATTCCAACTTCTTCCCCCACACGTGCCTGACTGCCTGACTAATGTTTGGGTTTTCCGTAACCGTCAGCTAGATTTCTAATTGATTTCTAATTCTAATTCCTTTTGTAAACGTTTTCATCCTTTCTCCTTTTCCGTAGTCTACGCTCCCTGTTTCAAGAAAACGCTCAAGTAGTCTGATCAAGCTTTTTGCTTCTGGATGTCGCCTATCGGGAAACTGAGTCGTATAAATTCTTCTGGTTAGAAAATATTTTTTCTCGCCATTTTCAAGAACAAAAATCATGTCAATGAGCTCTTCCTTAGAAAAAATAATTTTCTCTTAACAAAATATTTACCAAAATACGCCTCACTTCTTATTATTTCACAATAAGTAATGTCAAAAACTACCTATCACCTAGACAAGTAATCAACTGATCTCATTAAATAAATAACTACTCAGATATGTTCTTTCATACAACTTTGCTGGTAAAATGGACATATTTATGATTCTGGTAAATATTTTATAAACGGTTTAGAATTTCGATATACTTTTGGATAAGAAAAGTAATTGTTCTTACAATCTGTATTGAACAGTGAAATAATAAACAGGGTGTATCATCTGAAAATGTTAAGAAAAATTGGTTAGAAAATTAACATTTTTAGAACCGAGTTTTAGACACTGTACAAAATACAAAAACCGATTTAATGTCAGAGTATCGGTAGACTTTCCGTATTAAAGTTGTCATTTCGTATCCGGAAAAAAAACTCATGTAAGGCTGTTTTAAATTATTATTTCCAAGTCTGTAAAAAGATTTAGTTTTTTTGTTTTTAATGTATTTCGCCTGAACTACTAGAGAAAAATAAAAAAAATAGGAAGAAGGAAGGAGGAAGAACACAAAAATTAACCTAAATATCCAAAATAAAATACTGGGCGTCGCATTCAAAAAGTGTTTTTTTTGGTCGTAACAACGTTTTGGAGTACTCTGTATATGGGAAAATAATTTCCTTAAATAATCTTATATGTATAGTAGAGGTCTGCATCCTAACGAAATTCCTAACCTCATTGGTATATGAGCTATAGATTCCTGACGCACTATTGCACGACCTTGTATAGCTATTGGTTAACTTTAAACTAGTTTCTATATTAGAAGTATCTTTGCACCAAAGACACAGAGAAGAAGGAACAGATGGAATAAAATTTAAAAAATTTTGCATTGAATGATCTAATCCAAAATTGAAAACAGGTACCCATCACAATGAATTTCTACTGGCAAGCTCAAAGAAGAAAATTTCTCTACTGAGAGTACCGTTTTACGGATAAATAGATATAGTAGAATAACTTAGTCTGACGAATAATTTGAAAGATTTCTTGTCGACTTTGTGGAGAAAAAAAAGATGACAAAAAATGTGGAATATTTATATACAGTGTATCCAAGATAAGGATGTCTATCATTGGGATCTCGGAAACCATAAAAAATACGAAGATGGTTAAATTAGAGAAAAGTTGCGTTACTTGAGGGTTTATAACATGCTGTTGAGAAATCCGACAAATTCCTTCCGAAAAAATTTCGAAAAACCGAAATATGCCGTTCTCGTTTTTATTTTTATCTCATGTTATAGAACAATAGAAACTTTCTCATTGCCACTTTTTGTGTGTCTTTCGGAGAAATCATCATTTTTTATATGGTGCGTAAAGAAATTACACTCTGTATTAAATAGCATTTTTTTACAAATACAACGATGTATGCACAATATAATTCTACATTATTTAAATTAGAGAAAAAGGGTTTTTATTAAATTTAAAACGTTTTGGTGTAGTAGGTGCTGAAATGATGGCGCTGAGAATAGTGTAGTAAGCTATTATTATAATCTCTGTTGCTTAAATGTTTGATTATTTCTATCGTTATTTTTTTATCAATAAAAACGTTATTGAACATTTTAAAACTATTAGAAAGGTAAAATAATAGGTTATAATTAACTAAAAACTATTTGCAACAAAAACATATCGGTGGAATAAATAACGCTTCTCGTTCGTTCGTATCAGGTGTAATTTTTTGGAATGTTTCAAGAACTAAATGTCTCAGTTGATCTACAGATGCTAAACATAATTTTTGCAAAAAAAAATCGAGTGAAGTGATTTCCGGTAAACGAGGAGGCCACGGAACAGTTGAAAGGGTACCTATCCATCTTCTCGGTAATCTGTCCCATAGGTACTCGTGCACGATTAGGGCGTTGTGCGCATGTTCACCATCCTGTTGAAACCAACAGTTTCTAACCTCTGCAATCAGTAAGTTGCATTCTCCAATAAGTTGAGGTATTTCTCCGGAGTAAGGGAATCATTGTAAAAAGGCCTATTAAACGTGTTCCAGAAATCCCTATTCACATATTAAAACGAAAACGATGATGATATCTAGCCGTTCGGTGTACTCGGGGATTGTCTCTTGACCAATAGTAAGTATTTCGCCGGTTAGAGATTCCTCTATTTGTTAGCATACTCTCATCCGACCAGATAATCGTGGAAAGTTTCTATCATCCTTCATCTTTCAGTTACAGATAACACTACGGTATTTTCTCTTTTTTCAATGCAGGGCTTATTTCTTAATAAAACTTATTTCACAAACGCATCAAACTGCTTTAGATTTTGAGCTAATCGTCGAACATTATTTATTACTCTCTCTATCCTTTTTAAATAGACTATGAGTTCATACAATTTCCAAATTTGAGAAAAAAAGGATTCTTGCTAGTTAGTGTCTTGCTGTATCTACCCCCTTTATTCACAAAGTTTTTCCTCTAAAAATAGATTTTTATAGGAGTAAACTATCTAATTTGTCTTACTATTCCAAGTAATATCACTTGAATCTTTAAAATATTTAAAATCTACTCAAACTCTACTAATATTAGCGATATTAAAATTATTTTAGAATTTAAAGAAATAGATACATATGAAGTAGAATGAGATTTTGCTAATACATCTAAACTGCTATAGTTACCAATGACTGAAGAGCCTAATAATTTTTCATTCACATACCTTGATTTCTAATGTACAAATGGTGAACTCTTTCTGGAAAATAGCACAAACAATAATTAAAAACAAAACAAACATTTTTGTTGTCATTATTAAAATTCTTTCTGTGATCGCAAATGAGTGACCTTCAGGATCAGAAAGTTTCTTCGAAATGTAGTCATACTTTTTATATGTGATCATATTTGTCCTTAATACCGACACGTCCATTTCATATGACAAGCTATAATAATATTTTATTTACCGCGATAAAGAGCAATTACAGTATAACCGCGTAAGAAAATTAATAACAATGGCTAATGAATCACTATGTCAACAATGGTCTAGAATATTAAAAACATCTTCCAATATATTTAACATGCATTGGATGTGACCAAAAGCCAATAGGCACGATCCTCCTAATCATCCATACGTTGCAGGACTTGGAATAACGTGCGTCGGTAAACACCATGACACAATTATTTTATTATTTTGCAATGATACATACGCATAATAAAATATGCCTGTTTCCGGTTTGGAAATGAACATCGTCTGGAAGGAAATCGATGAACGATTACTGCATGGGAAAATAAATTTCTTAATAAACGACATACAGAATCACAAAAATAAATATAGTATCAGATAAAAAATTAATATAATAATTCTCTTTTCCGTAGAATAAAACTTATCTTTTGGGGATCTAGAGGCATTCTGGTGAATCTCCGTAACACTTAGATCGATTCCGACAGAATTTAAACTGACCGGTAGCGCGGACGAAGCCGCGAGTAACAGCTAGCTTTCATTAAAATCGTAGCTTTATTAACATTAACTATTTAAATATTTTTAGAAATACAAGAAACGCGAATAAAATTCTGTTTACATACAATACCGAAAAAATCAGTAATAGCTAAGAAGCCTATAAAAATATAAGAAAAGCAACAATTCATGAAATTAATTTTACCAAAAACTGGACAGACTTTATTTGTTGGAAAAATACAAAATAATAATAATTCTATTGGTGCTGGTAATGTTGAAGTTGTGCAACTGTAGAACACTTTTGGCACCAACTTCAAAAGTACCAGCACCAATAGAATTAATATTATTTTGTATTTTTCAGTGGACCAACTAATAAAGTCAGTCCAATTTTTTGGAAAAAAATATTTATTTCACACTATTGAGTGTAACATGGTGATTATGAAAATGGTTGAACGTTCTCTAATACCAAAGGAGATAGTACTTATCCTATTACCCATGTAAGTATATTCTTTGCTTCTTTTTTTGAAAAATGTCCTATTTTAATGTTGCTACATATAATTTATTCTTTAATTTGGCCAGCTCATATTTTCAATTTTCGAAAAAAATGCCCTCTCCACATTGCGGAAATTATTTCAGCCTTTATCATTGCTGTAATTAACCATAACTCTTTTTAAAAAATGTTCAATTTAAACGTACACCCTATCTTCAATTCTGCCACCTCAGTTTGCGATTTTCGAGAAAAATTGACCACTCCACCTTCTGACGGTTTTCGGAGGGCAGGAAATTTCGGATTTGGGTTTTTTCAAGTCTCCTCTTTCAAATGAGTCAAAAATCATTAAAATCGGAGTACGTTTCCGGATTTTCTCAACACTCCTTCAATTTAATCAAAAATCATTAAAAATATAAAAATGCAAAATTCAAGCAAATTGTATACCTCCTCGTTTTTGAAGTCGGTCAATAAAAAAATAGTTATTTTGTTTAATTTTGTTTCTCAATATAAGTTAAAAGATCGAGGAAGAAAGCTCTATTTCAATATGAGTTAAGCGAAAACTGGAAATTCTTTTGAGAAATAAATAATGCACTTACGATTCAAGTAGTTATGCAATTTCGTGTTTTACACTCTTTAACAATAATATTCATTATTGGTAAGGTTTAGACTTCAAATTTGCCGTTAACATTACTAAACAGTAGTCGTCGATATAATAAATAGAAAGCCCTGACTCATACACAAATGCAAATATTGCTAATCTAAGTGCACACTAACCCAGAATGCTATGTTCGATTTATTTAAAAAAATGAACAAATGATGGCCGGTATTTCAAATCTTTCCATTTTTTTGACTATAAACTTTTAGGTAATTCAAATTTGAGATTCAAGTACAGTGGA
Source organism: Crioceris asparagi (assembly GCA_958507055.1). NCBI lineage: Eukaryota > Metazoa > Arthropoda > Insecta > Coleoptera > Chrysomelidae > Crioceris > Crioceris asparagi. The sequence continues at coordinate 43,714,286 of OY293829.1, forward strand.
ATATAATCTATATATATATATATATATATATATATATATATATATATATATATATATATATATATATATATATATATATATGCAAACTTTGCTAAATTATGAGCAGTATGAAGTTTGGCAACAATGGTCGAGTCAGGTTTGTCAACTGAAATCCATAAAGTTGTATATTTGGCTCAGACTGGATATAATTATCTAGTGGCTCAGGACTGCACAAAAATGAGTCTATATATAATAATAGCAAAAATCATGAAAAAAATGGTTTAGCAGATGTATATTATGATAAATGGTTACATTCGAGGATATAAATGTCAAAATTGTAAAAAAAATCTTTAATATTTATAGGGTGGCTCGGTATAGTATATATATATATATATATATATATATATATATATATATATATATATATATATATATATATATATATATATATTGATTTTGTATTCTTGACTGGATTTATAATAAATAAAAAGATGTTCTTGGGGATGCAGTCATATATTCAATAAAATTCTTTGACTGAAGCCGAGCTTTCGAGAATGTTTATTCTCTTCTTCAGGGCAAAAATCGTGAATTTAGAATAAATTAACCAAAAACAGGAAAGATTTCATATCCATCAATTACAAATGTCATTATTTATATTTGTAATTGATGGCTATGAAATCTTTCCAGTTTTTGGCTAATTTATTGTAAATTCAGGATTTTTGCCCTGAAGAAGAAAATAAACATTCTCGAAAGCTTGGCTTTATTCAAAGAATTTTTTTGAATATATGACTGCATCCCCAAGAACATCTTTTAATTTATTATAAAACCAGTCAAGAATACAAAATCAAAATATACATATATCTATATATATATATATATATATATATATATATATATATATATATATATATATATATATATATATAAAAGAAATCTATTAGTTCATTAATGAATGAGATTTAAAATATAAAATAGGATGAAGCTCTACACCTTTATGCTTTTATTCAGTCGGATACAACCACCCACTAGAAGCGGATCACGTGATTTCAAGCTTGTTAGCTTTCATCAGCGCCACATAAGTGGAAGCTGTATCCAACTATACAAAAGCAACTGGAAGTAGTCAAAAAATTTTTTTGAGACATTATCTACCAGTGGGACACAATTCGCGCCACCTAGGTATTGAGAGCAAAATTACGTTTAACGTAAATATGTATAATAATTAATAGATTTCTTTAATTATTATACATATTTACGTTAAACGTAATTTTGCTCTCAATACCTAGGTGGCGCGAATTGTGTCCCACTGGTAGATAATGTCTCAAATTTTTTGACTACTTCCAGTTGCTTTTGTATAGTTGGATACAGCTTCCACTTATGTGGCGCTGATGAAAGCTAACAAGCTTGAAATCACGTGATCCGCTTCTAGTGGGTGGTTGTATCCGACTGAATAAAAGCATAAAGGTGTAGAGCTTCATCCTATTTTATATATATATATATATATATATATATATATATATAAAAGAAGGTTTATTTTGGGGATAGCAGCAATAACGAAATTGAGTACTCTTTTTAGTAATTTATTCCAAGCTTTCGGGTAACATTGTACCCATCATCCGGGAAACTACAAAGTAATGGAATAGACAATATAACCAAAAAAATATAAAATCAGTTTTAGTATTATTTTCATACATCAAACTTACCACTAAGTGAGAATGTTTTCGTGGAAATTGATGGTAACGTAATCATAGAGAACTGTTCATTTTGTATAAACATAACAACATTTTTTATCCTGATTAAAAGAAACAATAAAATACACATTCACTAATACACATTTCGGGAACAACGGCCATATTATAATGATAACTGAAATCGATATCCATCAACTCAACAATGACATCTTTTACAACAAAAAGACAAAGAGAGAAAATTTTGAATTAGACAGATGATAGCAAGTTATTTCAGGAAAAATCCTTTACATTTTTGTTCTATGTCAACCAAATCTCAATATTCCTGTTGTATTCTATATTATTCACTCTATTTTAAAATTCTACATTAATAATCATTTTACTTAGAAATCAATGTTTTCCGTATTTCTTACGCTTGATTCCATAATCAGAAGATAAGCAAATCAAGCGTAAGAAATACGGAAAACATTGATTTCTAAGTAAAATGATTATTAATGTAGAATTTTAAAATAGAGTGAATAATATAGAATACAACAGGAATATTGAGATTTGGTTGACATAGAACAAAAATGTAAAGGATTTTTCCTGAAATAACTTGCTATCATCTGTCTAATTCAAAATTTTCTCTCTTTGTCTTTTTGTTGTAAAAGATGTCATTGTTGAGTTGATGGATATCGATTTCAGTTATCATTATAATATGGCCGTTGTTCCCGAAATGTGTATTAGTGAATGTGTATTTTATTGTTTCTTTTAATCAGGATAAAAAATGTTGTTATGTTTATACAAAATGAACAGTTCTCTATGATTACGTTACCATCAATTTCCACGAAAACATTCTCACTTAGTGGTAAGTTTGATGTATGAAAATAATACTAAAACTGATTTTATATTTTTTTGGTTATATTGTCTATTCCATTACTTTGTAGTTTCCCGGATGATGGGTACAATGTTACCCGAAAGCTTGGAATAAATTACTAAAAAGAGTACTCAATTTCGTTATTGCTGCTATCCCCAAAATAAACCTTCTTTTGTTCCTAATTGGTCAGCAAATACTTCCCAGCATAAGCATATATATATATATATATATATATATATAACTAAATAAATGAGGAGCTATCCGTACCAGATGACCATATTAGAATATGAATAATAATTTCACGCCTAGCTGGTAAATTGAACCTACATTTCGTAGGGTGCCGCAATAAGAAAGAGGTTTGTCGTCTACATATTGCGTTTGTGTGCATTTTTTCCACTATACTGCTCAATCAGATTGATTACCAAACATAGCATCAGTCTCCCAGATATATATCATGATTTCGAGGTTGTTGCCTCTCATCAGTATATCGTAGGGGGGAGAGCCTTATTTGATAATCAATCCTTATTTGGAACTCATACTTGTATCAATCTTCGGTATAGAACTGTCGGTGGAGACAAGTATGAGCGATATATTAAGCATGTATAATGGTGGATAATAACAATCGGCAATGGTTAATAATTAATTAAATAAATGAGGAGCTATCCGTACCAGATGACCATATTAGAATATGAATAATAATTTCACGCCTAGCTGGTAAATTGAACCTACATTTCGTAGGGGGCCGCAATAAGAACGAGGTTTGTCGTCTACATATTGCGTTTGTGTGCATTTTTTCCACTATACTGCTCAATCAGATTGATTACCAAACATAGCATCAGTCTCCCAGATATATATCATGATTTCGAGGTTGTTGCCTCTCATCAGTATATCGTAGGGTGAAGAGCCATATTTGATAATCAATCCTTATTTGGAACTCATACTTGTATCAATCTTCGGTATAGAACTGTCGGTGGAGACAAGTATGAGCGATACATTAAGCATATATAATGGTGGATAATAACAATCGGCAATGGTTAATAATTAATTAAATAAATGAGGAGCTATCCGTACCAGATGACCATATTAGAATATGAATAATAATTTCACGCCTAGCTGGTAAATTGAACCTACATTTCGTAGGGATAGCTCCTCATTTATTTAATTAATTATTAACCATTGCCGATTGTTATTATCCACCATTATACATGCTTAATATATCGCTCATACTTGTCTCCACCGACAGTTCTATACCGAAGATTGATACAAGTATGAGTTCCAAATAAGGATTGATTATCAAATATGGCTCTTCACCCTACGATATACTGATGAGAGGCAACAACCTCGAAATCATGATATATATCTGGGAGACTGATGCTATGTTTGGTAATCAATCTGATTGAGCAGTATAGTGGAAAAAATGCACACAAACGCAATATGTAGACGACAAACCTCGTTCTTATTGCGGCACCCTACGAAATGTAGGTTCAATTTACCAGCTAGGCGTGAAATTATTATTCATATTCTAATATGGTCATCTGGTACGGATAGCTCCTCATTTATTTAATTAATTATTAACCATTGCCGATTGTTATTATCCACCATTATACATGCTTAATATATCGCTCATACTTGTCTCCACCGACAGTTCTATACCGAAGATTGATACAAGTATGAGTTCCAAATAAGGATTGATTATCAAATATGGCTCTTCACCCTACGATATACTGATGAGAGGCAACAACCTCGAAATCATGATATATATCTGGGAGACTGATGCTATGTTTGGTAATCAATCTGATTGAGCAGTATAGTGGAAAAAATGCACACAAACGCAATATGTAGACGACAAACCTCGTTCTTATTGCGGCACCCTACGAAATGTAGGTTCAATTTACCAGCTAGGCGTGAAATTATTATTCATATTCTAATATGGTCATCTGGTACGGATAGCTCCTCATTTATTTAATTAATTATTAACCATTGCCGATTGTTATTATCCACCATTATACATGCTTAATATATCGCTCATACTTGTCTCCACCGACAGTTCTATACCGAAGATTGATAAAAGTATGAGTTCCAAATAAGGATTGATTATCAAATATGGCTCTTCACCCTACGATATACTGATGAGAGGCAACAACCTCGAAATCATGATATATATCTGGGAGACTGATGCTATGTTTGGTAATCAATCTGATTGAGCAGTATAGTGGAAAAAATGCACACAAACGCAATATGTAGACGACAAACCTCGTTCTTATTGCGGCACCCTACGAAATGTAGGTTCAATTTACCAGCTAGGCGTGAAATTATTATTCATATTCTAATATGGTCATCTGGTACGGATAGCTCCTCATTTATTTAATTAATTATTAACCATTGCCGATTGTTATTATCCACCATTATACATGCTTAATATATCGCTCATACTTGTCTCCACCGACAGTTCTATACCGAAGATTGATACAAGTATGAGTTCCAAATAAGGATTGATTATCAAATATGGCTCTTCACCCTACGATATACTGATGAGAGGCAACAACCTCGAAATCATGATATATATCTGGGAGACTGATGCTATGTTTGGTAATCAATCTGATTGAGCAGTATAGTGGAAAAAATGCACACAAACGCAATATGTAGACGACAAACCTCGTTCTTATTGCGGCACCCTACGAAATGTAGGTTCAATTTACCAGCTAGGCGTGAAATTATTATTCATATTCTAATATGGTCATCTGGTACGGATAGCTCCTCATTTATTTAATTAATTATTAACCATTGCCGATTGTTATTATCCACCATTATACATGCTTAATATATCGCTCATACTTGTCTCCACCGACAGTTCTATACCGAAGATTGATACAAGTATGAGTTCCAAATAAGGATTGATTATCAAATATGGCTCTTCACCCTACGATATACTGATGAGAGGCAACAACCTCGAAATCATGATATATATCTGGGAGACTGATGCTATGTTTGGTAATCAATCTGATTGAGCAGTATAGTGGAAAAAATGCACACAAACGCAATATGTAGACGACAAACCTCGTTCTTATTGCGGCACCCTACGAAATGTAGGTTCAATTTACCAGCTAGGCGTGAAATTATTATTCATATTCTAATATGGTCATCTGGTACGGATAGCTCCTCATTTATTTAATTAATTATTAACCATTGCCGATTGTTATTATCCACCATTATACATGCTTAATATATCGCTCATACTTGTCTCCACCGACAGTTCTATACCGAAAATTGATACAAGTATGAGTTCCAAATAAGGATTGATTATCAAATATGGCTCTTCACCCTACGATATACTGATGAGAGGCAACAACCTCGAAATCATGATATATATCTGGGAGACTGATGCTATGTGTGGTAATCAATCTGATTGAGCAGTATAGTGGAAAAAATGCGCACAAACGCAATATGTAGACGACAAACCTCGTTCTTATTGCGGCACCCTACGAAATGTAGGTTCAATTTACCAGCTAGGCGTGAAATTATTATTCATATTCTAATATGGTCATCTGGTACGGATAGCTCCTCATTTATTTAATTAATTATTAACCATTGCCGATTGTTATTATCCACCATTATACATGCTTAATATATCGCTCATACTTGTCTCCACCGACAGTTCTATACCGAAGATTGATACAAGTATGAGTTCCAAATAAGGATTGATTATCAAATATGGCTCTTCACCCTACGATATACTGATGAGAGGCAACAACCTCGAAATCATGATATATATCTGGGAGACTGATGCTATGGTGGTAATCAATCTGATTAAGCAGTATAGTGGAAAAAATGCACACAAACGCAATATGTAGACGACAAACCTCGTTCTTATTGCGGCACCCTACGAAATGTAGGTTCAATTTACCAGCTAGGCGTGAAATTATTATTCATATATATATATATATATATATATATATATATACTTCCCAGCATAATATATATATATATATATATATAGATCTTTCTATCAAACCCAGGCCACTAGATATTTCATACTAGACTGAGCCACCCATAATAAATATTAAAGAATTTTTTTTTACAATATTACATTTATATGCTCGAATGTAACGTAACGATTTATCATAATATACATCCGCAAAAACATTTTTTTCATTATATTATTATATATAGACTCATTTCTGTGCAGTCCTGAGCCACTAGATACTTATATCCAGTCTGAGCCAAATATACAACTTTATGAATTTCAGTTGACAAACCTGACTCGTGCATTGTTGCCAAACTTCATACTGCTCATAATTTAGCAAAGTTTGCATATATATATATATATATATATATATATATATATATATTTATAATTTTAAATTTAATTAATATTGCAGTACTAAAAACAGCTAATTTATTGAGTTTGCATGTGTGGGTGTGTATGTGCCGTTTGGGTACTTACACTATTCAAGATATCCCAACCCAATTATGCACACGTGTTTATCATACCTCAGTCAAATTACTGTAAAACTTTCAGTACCCGTGGGAATCTTTGTGATGGGTTCCGTACCTGAAAGTCTATTGTTTAATTGTTTATAACTCTTTGGCTGGATTTTGATGGACTTTTTACCATGTATGTATGTAGAATGTTATTAGAATATAAACTGGTAGGGGTTGTATGTGTGACTGGGCCACCTATTCTGTTCTCTCTTATGTGGTCACAAAAATATTGCAATATTTTTTCCCAGTACAAGCGTCCGTGGTTGTTTCATATGTTTTAAAGTTGCTGTAGTCTTGGAACATGTTCATTATTAGAATTTATAGTAATGGTATTGTTGATGGTCTTTACCGCCTCATCCGGTAATCGTTCATCTAGAATATAATCTATATGAATGTTTTCGGAAATGGGAACTAAATAAATGTTTATGTTATTAAAGTCTAAGCCCTTATATTTTTCTAATCCTCCTTGAGATGCAAGAAGCAACAATTTTGGATAGCCTTGCTGTTTGGTAGGAACTATCGGAAAGTCTATAAAGATTACAATGTGTCTGAAGGGCCCCATGAATCTAGATAGTTGTTCTCTGAAAACTGAAGTAACTGAGTTGCTAAATGTTTGCGTAGGTAATCTAGTAGCGACAGAAATATTAAAATTTGATCCTGGCTGTAATCAATAATATTTTCAAGATGGTGGAACATCTGGTTACACCAGAAATTGTACTAAATTTGTTTTTTCAAATGGAAACCCCTGTTTTTTATTAGATATTTGAATTCCACGCATTTATTTAAGTATGAAAAGCCCCAGTTGTTATAAGTTATCTGTCATAGCTTCTGACGTAAGTCAGTTTTACTGCAAAAAGTTCTCATATCTATTTAAAAATTCATATATCTCTTATTGTCAACCGGAAAAGCAAAAAGATGTTGTTGATTGGTAGCCCGATGTTGGTATCTCCTTCAATGATGGGCAAACATCATTCTGAAAATTATCTTGCTAACCTCTCCAAAAAAAATTAAATATGTCAATGACAAAAGTTGAAAAAACTAAACTTTTCTTAATAACATATTCCCATTTTCCAATCGTCATTAGGTAGAAAATTGAATTTTAGGGGTATTACACTGTATTACCTATGTTTTTTTAATAATAAATACGATATTTGATATTCTTTACAATTTTCTATCGCGAATATCTTTTTTAAGAATTTCTAAGTGACCCGGGACATAAAACAATCGCAGTTCCTGATGCCACGTTTTATTTATTTAAATGATAGTTTTGAAAGTTGAAGTACAAAACCTTTGTTACAAAAATTCAAATGAATCAGTATTTGTCTCAAGATAGGTGATGGGGAAATAGAGGTCTGCGACTTTCGCTGCCACGTTCGCCGGATTTGACACCACTTAATTTCTACTTGTGGGGAGTGTCAAGGAAGTGCTGTATAAAATAGAACCTAGATCTCTATAGGATTTAATAGAAAAGATGAAATAAAAATGCCACAAATTATGCCATCCAGGAATATTTTGTTCAATGTTGAAACCAAAACGGTGGACACACAGAACATATTTTGAAGTTTTGTTTTTGTAATTTGTTTTTTGAGCTCTTGCATTTCATGAATAAACGATTTGTAGGTAAAGTAATAAACGTTTCGTTAATGCTAAAGTCGATGCTAAATATCAAAACATTCACCTAATTATTTTGTTCAACTTGGGTTATTATTTTAATCCCACTGTTGAGTGGATTTTTGTTCCTGTAAGAATAAACCTTGGCTTAAGAATGAAAATGTATTCCTAGTCATAAAAAAATTACACCTTTTGGATTTTTGTAACAGACGTTTACTTCATCGTTCAAAACTATGAATTTGACAGCTAAAACGTGGTATTAGTAACAGCAATTATTTTACGTACAAAGTCACTTAGTCATTCGTAAAAAAGACATTCCCGATAGAAAATTTCAAAAAATCTCGATTATCTTTTTTATTAACTGAAAAAAACATAAGAACGTGTAATAAACATTCCCCTAAAATTCAATTTTCTACTTAATGACGATAAAAAAATAAGTATGTGTTATATTGAAAATTAGAGTTTCTTAACTTTTGTCATTGACGTCTTTAATAGTTTTTTTGGAGTGTTAAACAAGATAATTTTCAGAATGATGGGCATACTGAAGGAAATTCCAATATCGGGCTACCGATCAAAAACAACTTTTGGCTTTTCTGGTTGACCGTAGAACTGACATGAGAACTTTTTGCAGTAAAATGGATTTACTTCAAAAACTATGATAGATAACTTATAACAACAGGGGTTTTCATATTTAATTAAATGTGCGAAATTCAAATATCTAATAAAAAACTGGGGTTTCTATTTGAAAAAAACAAAGTTAGTACAATTTATATATATATATATATATATATATATATATATATATATATATATATATATATATATATATATATATATGAATATGAATAATAATTTCACGCCTAGCTGGTAAATTCATATTCAAATATGTTCACCTGGTACGGATAGCTCCTCATTTATTTAATATATATATATATATATATATATATATATATATATATATATATATATATATATATCTGATTTTTGTGGAATTATGGAAATCTTCATCAAGCAAAACAAATAAATTTCTAAGAATTTTTTTTATTTATCCGCTGAAACACCCAAATCATTCCCCGACTTCAAACTACGTCACGGCCCGCTAACAACAGTAACAAATACGATCTGTGTGATAGGTGTGATGTGGTTTATATCAGAGACAAGTTTATATTTACTCTTCCTCACTTCCTCTTTGTATTTGACAGTTTGTCAGTGTTAACGTGCTGAAGAATTGAGATTATCATATAAAAAATTAATACAAAGTTTTATAAATACTGTGCAGTTCTCCCGTGTAACTCCACAGCGATTAGCACACCAGATAAACTATTTATATACGTTCAGAAGAAAGGTATAAGGAGAAAGTGGTTAATTTTAGCTAGGAGAGTCCAGCATCTTTAACATCTACAATTTATTTTTGTGAAGATAACTTTGAAGTAAGTTCTGATAATAATAAAAATACATTAGTAACTGATTTCAAATTCAGATACAGGTAGTTTGGGTTATGTTCACAATGCATGTTTATATAGAGATCACTGTCAAAGAAGAATCTTTGTCACTGTTTATTTCATCAGATAAACTTACAAAGACAGTTTTACGTTCCTAACTTCCACATAACAATAATCTCTGTTTCTGACAAAGAAATTTGCCGCCATCAAAGAATCTATTCTTGGCAAACTAGAGCTGTCTGCTTTGGTAAATCCAGCCTCTATTATTGCAAATAAACTGATTACATATTAACAAAAACGTAAGATATATTTGAATGAATCACAGTGCATATAACCACTTGATAAAATGACCATGGGAATGACTCTTGACGTTGGCACGCTATACGCTCTGATTGGTGTTCGCAGTCACGTGATAAAGTGTAATATTTATTGCACTTTAAATTAGTTTTATTCAATTATTTACAATTAAATATGCTCCGAAAAAAATATTTTAGGTATTTAAAGATGACAATCATAAACATAAATTTATTTAAAATTACAACAAGAATCAACATCCCTATTGTAGTACCTATTGAATATCTACTTACTTATATATGATTGATTGTAAGTAAATATTTATCTAGTTTAGTGGGAAGTTATAAAGTAGACAACTGATTTCACGCTACCTACATATTAAACTTTTCTAAGTTCTATGAAATTGTTAACTAACATGTATAGTTTGAATACCCATCGAATTGGGTTTCGTCATACCTTGCCTATCTCTTTTTTACTTTCCTACGCTACTATAGTAGCTGTATAAGGAAAGTATTGTAATCGTGTGAAATTTTCGGTATCGAGATTTTTACAAATGTTGACGTTTCAGAGTTTTCTAAGTCTTATAAACATATTTTCAGCCATTGGTCTGTCTGTCTGTCTGTTTGTCTGTGACAGCATTATCTCGGGAAGTGACCGATGTATTTTGTTGCTTTCTTTTTTATTTTGTTTGGCACCAATATCACTCGCCGGTGGCACTGAATGAGAATCCTGTATACACTGGGTGTTGAGCTATAGTCAAGAAACGTGATTTGCTCAAGACAATAGCGCAAAAACGGCTCTATGGATTTCGATTAAACTTGTCTAAAGTATTCTTCTGAGAGCCCTTTAACACCCACATATAGCGCCATCTCTGAGAAAAAGCAGAAAAAAGTTATGCTTGAATGAAATTCCTTATTTTTCACATGTTTATTCAGATTCTGGCTAAACGTTTCATCTTGCGAAAAAATGTTATAAAATCATTGTTGTTTATCTTGACATGCTGAAAAAATGAGTGGTAACACGATTTGACGTTTATTATTGTTCTCTTTGACGTTTAATGTCAAACATTTCTTTTCGAAAGTGATTTAGCCCCTTAGGAAATATGTCAGTATTGGCAGTGTCAGTGTTTTGGGGTTGAGTATTAAAATTTAATTCAAACTATTTACGACATGCGTAAAATGGCAGATGACGTCAGGAATCCTAACGAAACCCCTTTCGATGGGTATTCAAACTATATGTGTTTGATCACTTGATCCAAGTCTTAATAGATATTATAGTTAAATAATAACTAGATTATCTGAATAATTCTGCTATAATAATTATATATTTTGTATAAATTGGGTAGAATACCTGATATCCTTATTAATTACTTTGAGTGTATCATTTATAAACTATTTGTTTGTCTATCGCTTTAGGCGCCTCGCTACCAATGATATATTATGATATATTTCCATTATATCTCCTAAACTTATTATACTACTTGAGTAAAATTGTATATGTTCTGAGAAGGCTAGGCTAGAATCGCGGATCATGTAGGAAAAATAAGAGTTTCAAATTATAAGGTATAGTGCGGGACAGGAAAGAAGTCGGGGTATTTACTACGCACACGCCCAACTCGGTCAACTCTCGTGTCCTTAACTATAAAAACATAGTTATTATATTTTTTATTAAAAATAAAAAAATATGATCCGCCATCTACTGTTAATTCCAGACATATTTTTTCAATAAAAAAATTTCTCTCTTACTGAAAATAAAAGAGTTATAGTTTAAGTGAACTTTTTATCCAACTATTGCTATACCCGCTTACATTTCCGGTAATACTCACAAAAAGAGTAGTTGTGTATTATACTGTGTGTATCAACCGTCTTACTTAACCTTGGGAACGTTCAATGGAAAAAAATGAAAAATTTATACCTGGGTAGCGATGTAGAAGAATATAACTTCGGCAGAGACGACCATGCTTTTCTTTTTAGTGTTGCCTTGTCAACCATAATTTGGTTTATAATTCTGATAATATGGGGATAAAATGTTTTTTACCTAGATTTTTTATGAAATGGAAACAGAGATAAAAGGTGTAAACGTTAATTCAACATATTCTTATATTCAAATAATTGTATCGGAATATCTTTGGGAAATCTCAAAAATAAAATTGTTCTTCTTTCTTTCTAGGAAATAGATGACCTATATCAAAGACTTAACAACTCTAGAGGATTTACTGCATCCCCGATAAACTGTAAAGGTCAGTTTGGCACTACAGCGACAGTTATGACTAATCTAACCAAATACCTCAAAGAGCAATACAATATCCAGAAACGAATGGAATTCCTCAACACTTATCCACAATATAAGACACTGATACAGGGATTGGATATTCATTTTATCCATGTCAAGCCGCAGATAAAGCAGCAAAAACCTGAAAATAAGAATAGAGTGTATCCAATACTTCTTTTGCACGGATGGCCCAGTTCAGTGAGGGAATTTTACGAATTTATCCCCAACATGACCACCGTGCAGCCGGGTATGGATTTTGTATTCGAACTGGTTATACCATCTCTGCCTGGATTCGGGTATGTCAACAGAAAACTCTGAGTGAATTTGTGTATTCTATTTTTGAGTATTCCAGAATTAGCTGCTATGTGCCAATGCCTAATAGCTAATCTCTACAGTCTTTGCAGTTGTCATCATTTGAAGTATACTCATTGGCTTCATTTCATTTAATTTCTTCTTGGCAGTCTCGGCCTAACTTTAATCTTCTATTTTATCTTCTTAGGGCATCCATGTCGTAGCTTTCATTATTCTTCATATTTGCTCTATTATTTTTCATGAAAAGATAAAAAGCCGATTACTTTATTATAAAAAATAGATACAAAAACACTAATTAGAACTCGATTCATCGGACATGATGATCATCGAATTTTGATAATTATTCTTCCTTTGAGTTTTCAGTAATTTTCATAATGTCGTATATTTCCAAAGATCCCAGGGTCTCCAACAAATCTTGTTGGTTTTAAATAAATATTTTCTAAAACTCAACCCCAGATGTTTTCATGCCGCAGTTTCAAACAGTATGAATCAGTAACATGAAGCCACACGGAATTGACATAGTAAGAAACATGTTTTGCCTAGAGTTAGTGATGAACAGCACGGTGGTATTGTGTTTCAGTCTCAACATTTTATTTTTCTGAAAATCTGTTTTTGACAGATGGATTGTGAAATTTATATTTACATGTTCAAACAAAAAATACATGAAATAGAAAGTTTGAAGTTAATCTCCTTCTTATCAAACGTTTGTGATAGTTTCTGACGTTTTTCTTTTTGGTTTTTTAATATGTAGTTAACACCAACTAGATAACACGTTTTGAAAATATGTTGCGTGAAGTTTGTACAGGGAAAGTCAAATCATATTTGATATTTTCTAGATTCTTTCAAATGGATCACCGTATATTTTATATGGTGGGCAAAAAGGACCATCATTTCAGTTTACTTCTCCTTAACATTTCCTATGCCCTATATCCTAAATCGTTAGTTTTGGAGATACTTAATGTTTTCTTTAAATTTCAGGCATATATACCTTCAATTTGTGAAAATTAAATTAAACACTGTATAAATAAAGTCTTTACAATCAAGATATGCATTCAAGTACGATTCACACTCTTACACTAAGGGTTCCGTATAATTCTTAATGTTCCACTGTCTACCTATTACTGTTCATGAGATACACACAGCAGACAGACGGATGGACGGACGAAATTAGTATATATATTGTAGCGGCAACAGAAATACATATTCTCTGAAAATTGAGGATCTTGACCTATTACGACTCATGAGATAGAGCCAGGGGATTGGGTCCCGTTCAAAAAACATTTTAGGTATAGTAATTATTTAAGTGGAGTATAGCTAAAATGACTTAACTTTTCATTCATGATATAAAATATTGAGTGATCCATTAAAAAAAGAAACAGAAAATATTGTATTTGAGTTTTGATTTACCATGTCCATAATTCACGCAATCATGTAAAAGTTGGTAATAACTACACAACATAAAAACACAAAATCGACTCAAGCGAAAACTTTACTTCATATAATTATTTATTAGATGTATAGAAAGTTGAAATCATTAAAAAAACTGATAAAAATGGATCATATTTTTTGAAATAACACGTTTAACTCACTAATATCTGTGTGATCGAGCTTTGCTCGGGTAACACAAGATTTAGAGGTCTATAAGGATGTTTAATCTTGGTTCAGATATGTGCATACCATAGACATCTGAACACCTAGACCAAGCATTCCATTCATAACATGTATCCAAAGGCGATCTATTATTGTTAGAGAATTGTTTTGGTATTTTCCATGTGTAAGAGAGAGACAAAATTTTCCTCCAGGAAATTTTGGCAACAGTGTAGAAGCGTATAAATGCGTAAAGTGTAGTAGCAACACTCAAATTATTAATGGATCAATGAACATCAGTATTCCGACTAGCGACGAAAGCTGACGAATTCATAAGGACGCCTAAACTATATTATCCTGTGTTGCCGCACTTAACTCAATCGATCGATATCAATTGATGATCCTCTTATTTCACAAATAAAAATTTGTATTTTGTGTTGTAAAATATAAATTTGATACATAATTTAATCTGCAGGTGTTTCTGAATAATCAGTAATAATTATTTCAACGACCACCTTTTAATTGCGTCTGAATGTCTTTGATTATTACTCAATAAATCAGGAATTGCCATGAAACATAAGAATGTTGGCAAATATGTTAATCGTATCAGTCAGACACGAACTATTATGGACCAGAAAAATAAAGGTCTTGAGATGTTGGATCGCTCTGAAAGAGGCTATGCGTGGTCTAGGTGTTCAGATGTCTATGGTGCATACCTATTTCTACTTACAATGTATTGCGATGGCTAGATCGGTAAATATTGATTTTATCGTTCACATAGCTCATAATTTACAGATTTCCAAATAAATATGAATGTGAAACATATCAGAACTCAGCTGTATCTCCAATCGTCTGATCGACCCCCAAACCCCGTACTAAAATTTTTAAGGCAATTTGCAGAGCCCTTCCCTAAATAGCTAGTGTGGACCTCGAGTGTCACATCCATTAAAAATGCAAGTAACGCCAATCGAATTCTCGGCTCTTAAGACCCCCTTTTCCAATTTTTTATCCAAATCTGCGAATCACTCAAGAAAAAGTTTACGAACCTCCAAGGTGAAACCCTCGCGTTTTGTCAAGAAAGCCACTTATATAATGTTGAAAAGTAGAACATTATCTAAATATCAAATTTGATCAAAATCGTTAGAGCCGTTTCCAAGAATCTTTTTAAATACAAGAATTGCTCGATAATGTATTAGATTAGATATGTAAAAAAATTGTGATTGAAACTTTCCAATTAAATTATAAGAAATTCATATTGACAACTTTTAATTAAAAAATGGGTTTTGTAAAAAAAAATTAGTTGGTCAGGATACGAACCGAGGATCTCCAGATTATCAGCCATGAGCTTATCCATTGAACTATTTATGTCCTATGATATCAATGGGCTCATATTAATAAATTTTTGATTTTTGCTTAGTTTGTGGATTTAAAACTATTGCAGAATTATCAAATAATTGCACAATCTCAAAAGGTCCATTAAACAAATTTTGACTTTTATCTTTAATTTGAGATTCTTTAAGATAAACTTTATCTCCTACTTTATATTCTGGAAGCTTTCCTGAAATATTTTTATCAAATCTAATTTTTGCTTTTTCTTTCTGACTTGCTGTTTTTGCTCGTGCAATTTTATAATAATATCGCATTCTGTTGTTCAAGTCACGTATATATTTGGTAATAAGGACCTTCTGATTATACAGACTTTCAGGTGGTCTACTAGACGTATGACCAAAAATCAGTTCATATGGGGTAAAACCAGTTGTTTTGTTTTTGGTATTATTATAACATGTTACCTCATATGGCAAAATATTAAACAGATGTTCGTCTGGAATTCTGTCTTATGTGCACGGATCATCTCCACAAGTGTTCCGTGAAATCTTTCTAAAGAACCATTCGATTGTGGATGGCCAACGCTAGAAAAAGTAAGATTTATGTCATAAAGCGTGCACAAATCTTTTATTAATGAATTATCAAATTCTCGACCATAATCGCAATGAATTCTCAAAGGTGTTCCAAAATGTTGAAAGAATATTAATAATGTATTTACTACTGTTGAAGCTTTCTTTTGAAATAGGATAACCTTGAGTAAGTTTAGTTAACTCATCTCGAATTGTTAAAGCGTAATTTCTTGTTGGATACACAAAAATATAAATATTTATTCTTTCAAACGGGGTTTTTGGTGTTTCTGTTATTACCAGAGGAGTCCTTAAATTCTTACGACAGATTTTTACTTTTTCACAGTTTTTAATAAATTGTTCCACATCTTTCGTTAATCCTGCCCAGTTATACTTAGATTTAATCCGTCGTATAGTTTCATTTATTCCGCGATGTAAATTACTTTTGCCTTTGTCGTTGAAATAATTATTACTGATTATTCAGAAACACCTGCAGATTAAAGTATGTATCAAATTTATATTTTACAACACAAAATACAAATTTTTATTTGTGAAATAAGAGGATCATCAATTGATATCGATCGATTGAGTTAAGTGCGGCAACACAGGAAAATATAGTTTACACGTCCTTATGAATTCATCAGCTTTCGTCGCTAGTCGGAATACTGATGTTCATTGATCCACTAATAATTTGAGTGTTGCTACTACACTTTACGCATTTATACGCTTCTACACTGTTGCCAAAATTTCCTGGAGGAAAATTTTGTCTCTCTCTTACACATGGAAAATACCAAAACAATTCTCTAACAATAATAGATCGCCTTTGGATACATGTTATGAATGGAATGCTTGGTCTAGGTGTTCAGATGTCTATGGTATGCACATATCTGAACCAAGATTAAACATCCTTATAGACCTCTAAATCTTGTGTTACCCGAGCAAAGCTCGATCACACAGATATTAGTGAGTTAAACGTGTTATTTCAAAAAATATGATCCATTTTTATCAGTTTTTTTAATGATTTCAACTTTCTATACATCTAATAAATAATTATATGAAGTAAAGTTTTCGCTTGAGTCGATTTTGTGTTTTTATGTTCTGTAGTTATTACCAACTTTTACATGATTGCGTGAATTATGGACATGGTAAATCAAAACTCAAATACAATATTTTCTGTTTCTTTTTTTAATGGATCACTCAATATTTTATATCATGAATGAAAAGTTAAGTCATTTTAGCTATACTCCACTTAAATAATTACTATACCTAAAATGTTTCTTGAACGGGACCCAATCCCCTGGCTCTATCTCATGAGTCGTAATAGGTCAAGATCCTCAATTTTCAGAGAATATGTATTTCTGTTGCCGCTACAATATATATAATAATTTCGTCCGTCCATCCGTCTGTCTGCTGTGTGTATCTCATGAACAGTAATAGGTAGACAGTGGAACATTAAGAATTATACGGAACCCTTAGTGTAAGAGTGTGAATCGTACTTGAATGCATATCTTGATTGTAAAGAGTTTATTTATACAGTGTTTAATTTAATTTTCACAAATTGAAGGTATATATGCCTGAAATTTAAAGAAAACATTAAATATCTCCAAAACTAACGATTTAACATAAAGGGCATAGGAAATGTCACATAATTTATATAGAAATGAAAGTTTAACAAAATTGAAACAAATGTTAATTGAAAATTATTTTCCTCTAAAATTGATAAACAAATGTTTGATGCATTAATCTTGAAATAAATGAAATAGTTCCCAATAACACGCAAAATTCTAATAATAATTCTAATGAGAATAATATCCTACCGATCTATAGATTTCTACCTTTTATCAATGAACTCACTAGTAAATTTGTAAATAATTTTAAGGGGTATAATGTTAGAATTTCGAGAGAGAATGTAAAAACAGTATCTAATTTATTTTCCAAATTAAAGACTCCTTTAAAAATAACAGAAAAATCTGTAAATTATGTAAATTATCATATATTGGTCAAACTTCCTGAAATATTTCGGGAAGAATTACATCTCATAAAAATGATATTAGACGAAATAAAAAATCTTGTGCCTTGACTGAACATGCTATCATTAAGAAACATAGTATTGATTTTGATAATACTATTGCTCTGTTCTGAGAAAAATTAATTTAAACGTGGCTTCTTAGAAATGGTTATTATTAAGAAACATAATAATACTATGAATAAACGCTCAGATATAAAAGGACTTAGTTCCATTTATTCTTATATTGTAAAGTTATATAATGATAATTTTAATAATTTTTCTCGAGATATATCTCTAAATTAAAGTATGTATAGATATCCTTGTATAGTTTTTATTTAATATGTATATCCTACAATTTATTATTTTGAAAAGAGATAGGTACCTACCTAATAATCGAATATTTTTCTATATTTATATTTGTTATAAATCGATGAATGTGTATGGGATATGTATGTATAGATGAGTGACTAGTCTTAACTGATTTTATAACAACTATCTTTTAGAATCTTGGGTTTCCATAAATAATAAAAATAATTTGACCAACTGATTAGTGAGGGAAATTTGGTTGATCAAAGAGAATTATTCTCTTAAAATGATTCGCTACAATATATATTTAATTGAGATTAATTGTATAATCTATTTATGAAAAGTTTTCATAACTTACCGTTTTCAGAAATCTGATTAGTGAGAGAAATCGGCTTGTTTCTGAATAAATGATTGGTTTTCAGTTTCAGTCTCATGTCATATTGTGAGAGAATATGATTATATATATATATATATATATATATTGATTGTGAATATTTGAAAGAGCAGTAAAGAGTATTTTGTTAAAATGATTGCATGTCTAGGATTTCAAAACATCTATTTCACCTAAAAATTTAGAGGTTGATTAGTGATGGAAATCGGCCTGTTTTGAATGAATGAGTATCAATTCAATTCTCAGAATAATCATGTTTAACTTATGAATGTCGTATTGTGAGAGAATATAATTATACACATATAGAAATTTTAAATTATATTATATATTTTTTTTCTTTAAACGGTCAGTTCAAGCCCAAGAGTAAAGGTAATTTAGTCTATGTATGGGTATATTTGTATGTTGTCATGCGATATTCGTAAATTAACTGCCTTATGAATAATTTTAATTTAATTGTGCTCCTTGTTCAAATAGCTACAAACATATAAAGATTATTCATAAATATTCATTTTTATCAACTAAATCTAGATACTTTCTAAGTTATTATGTTACAATGACAAATATAAATAATGACAGTAATTGATGACTATGAAGTCGTTCCTGTTTTTAGCTGATTTATTCTTAATTTACGAGTGTAAGTATTTTTGTAATACTATTAAGTTGTTGTTGAAATAATTTTGTAACGATTTTTAGTTTGCCCTGAAGAAGAGAATAAACATTCTCGAAGGCTCGGCTTAATTCAAAGAATTTTATTCATTACATGACTGCATCCCCAAGAACATATTTTTATTTAATATAGAAACAGTCAAGAATACAAAAGCAATATATATATATATATATATATATATACAAGCATTGCTCGTTTAATATAATTAGATAAGTTGATATTAAAATCGTAGATGTGTAGATTCTATATAAAATATATGTTCAAATTAAAAAATAATATTAATTTTTGACCTGGTTCGAGAACATCCTGTATATTTATCTATATTTTCTATATACGAATATTAACAATGCCTACAAATTTTTTAAATAAATCTTTCGATTATTCCTGTAATAACAGAGTTATCGACTGTGGACACACTAAAATTCCACCCTGTATATATACTTAAACTATGTCCATAACTTAAACATTGTACGACTGACACGTCGTCTGAATACAAACAATGTGGCCGAACTCACATTCTATACCCAAATGGTGGGAATAAACACTTTAACAGTAACTGCCTAAGACTACAAATTTTGAAATAAATTACTTGAATTAAAAAAAAACATTATAATTATAGAGATAAATTTGGTAACACTGTGGCAAAAAATTAAAAATAAATCCCAGATTTTGACGACGACTCTGCAACATTACCCCAGTTTGAAACTGTTTCCAACTGTGTTCCGTAATTGTGAAGCATGCGTATTTCAATTTCGGTCTTCTTAAAACGGAAATGCGCATGTTTCTGACGGTTTGAGTTTGGTTTACTGCTGCTACTGCTCAAACACCCTTTATATTTGAAGTTTCACAAGCGATTTCCGAGCCTAATACATTACATTAAGGTAAAGCATAGTAAATATGTTTAATATGAATTTTATATTAGAACTAGCTGTTGCGCGCGTCTTCGTCCGCGTGGTATTTTGATAATGCAGCCATTGATTTATAAGAATGACTTCACTATCGACGTACTAAGGTACCTCAGCTGTCAACGTTAAAACTTGATACCGATGAAATTGTGTATAATATCATCGAAAAAGTAAAAATAATAATTATTCAATTTTCGGTGCCATTACGATATAATTGATCGATAAGGCGAGCTCGCCAAAGGCGGGCTATTCTCGATCGTAATTATATGTAGTACCTCGGTCGAAGATGATTAATTAATTGATTACATACATGTGCTATATCTTGTACGGGTCAACTACACAGCTTATAGAGTTCTATTTCAAAAACGTTCCCGCTTCCTGGATCCGCTTCGCTGCGCAGATCCGCTGCGCTGCGCACTCCCAGCATGTCGTCATAATTTTAGAGTGTTATTCATTAAGAATAACTTTGGAAGGGAGGTAATTATCTTTGAATGAGACGCTACGATCAAGATCGATCAATTATACTTGCTTCTCGTCTCGTCTCTAGATGATTAATTAATTGATTACATGTAGATGTTTAGAGAGCCAGGTAATTTTTTATTTTATTCAAGTACAGAAAAATTCTGTATTTTATTATCATTGGTTCAGAAAAAGAATTTTTTGCATCCTGTATCGGTCGATTGTAAAAGCGAGCAGACTGTTGATCCAACAGACCAACCAACAGTTCTCCTGATCGTGTTTATATCTAAACCCTGTTTGCAAGCTATAGAAATTGCTGCGTGCTTTACACTTTATGCAGAGAAGGTTTGGATATCAATTCCTACTTTCTTCAGTAGGGATTCGACCCAATGACTTATAGTCTGTGGACTCGCTGGTTTGTGCGGTTTCACTGTAGATATAAAGAGCTTATCTGAATTAGACCTCGGGTTTTTTCTTCTCTAGGTAATTCAGATAGTAGCCACATAGAGTATTTTTTCTTTCTTCAAAGAAAGGTACAATCAAAATTGGCTGTTCTTTTCCGGTCTTGAAGTTTTGATTAAATCTGGTATTTTAATACTTAAGCTAGTGGATGACCTTTGTAAATTCTCAGTACTGATGAGAGCAAGTATTTGCATCAATATCTTTTATACTTTTTATAAACGAGACGTAACACCAGCTCTGTATTGCAGGTCTCCGCATACCTTTGTTTTGCTGGTTGCTGGAGATTCCTTTTCTGAGGAAGGCCTGTCTGATAATTTGTCGATCACTAGAGATAGTTTGAGGGTTTAATGGGTAGTTGTAATGTCTGAAAGAAGATTGTAATAAATTAGTTGATGGCTTAACAGTTTGCGGTGTTTGACATAAGAGGTAAACAGAGGCTACCACGGTTGAGTACGCCAAAGGGGTAGGATTCAGACTCCCGGTGCTTCGTCATTTTCCTTAAGACTGGCAATAGTAGAGCAAAACGTGGGAATGCATAAAACTTTTCACTCTTCCACGAAAAAGTAAAAGCTTCTACCAATTGTGCTTCTGGATCTGGATAGCGAGAACAAAATCTGTTTTCTGTTATTCCGAGAAGCAAAAAAGATCGATTGAAAAAGGGGCAATATTCAGATGAGACCTTCTGAAAAGCAGATTTTGATAATTTTCATTCAGTATTAACATTTACTTGTCTGGAAGCTCGATCAGATTCTACATCTAATTTTGATGGGATATGAAAAGCTACTACCCGAATGTTCCTATTCTTACACCATTGACAGATATTTCTTGCCAGCTCAGTAAGCTCTGAATATTTAATGCCTCCAGTCCTCCAGCCTCGTTAATATACGCTTTTGCTGTCGTGTTATCAATACGAAGAAATATTTCGCAATCGTAACCCTCTGAGGCAAAGCATTTAAAGGCGAAGAAGGCTACTAGAAGCTCTATATAGTATATAGGTAATATTTTATATTCCTGACTCCAGAAATCGTATGTTACAGAACTATGTGACTCGGAACCCCAACCGGTTCTAGAGTCATCAACACTGATAATTAAACTGTTTTGCATCTTTATCCAACTGCTTGCTTCTAAGATGTTAATTTTATACCTCGAAAGTGGAATAATACAGTTTCATAGATCCATCAAACTCATTATTATTCACTAATTATGTCAACCATTTTGGTCGAATCTTTTGTATTATACTTCATAATATTCTATTCGTGGACAACAGGCTACTAAGGCTCCTACAACATGTGTTTCCTAATTTTATAGTGTTTATATGTGGTCCTATGTCTTAAGAGTGACATTACCAGGGATCTCTTATATTAATGCATGCTCATGTAACGTACACGATCAGATTTCCTTTCACAGAGATTGTATTGGCGATTTTATTTAAAACAATTGGAGATTTACATAGTCATATAAGATAAATATAACATGTCATAATTCTCCTACAAAGATCTAACAATACTGTCACATCGTCTAGGTACCCATAGGTGTTGGTTCCACTAGATATCTTTGCGAATCTAGTCTAAACCAAGGTAATTGCATATCTTACTAGGAACCTGAGTGTATACTCTACATTGGTTTAACATGGAAAAAACCACGAGATCTGAGCATATTGACAATCGGTTTCATAATTTTTTGAAATATATGAAGATATAGCCCAAGAATCATATAACAGACCCTTAAATCTAAAGCCAATAAATTTTCTACTAACTTTGTTTACTGACACAAGAGATAAGCATCTTCTACGTCAATACTTGCTATGATGGCATCTTTACAAACAATTGTTTTTGCTGATCTTAGATCTTCCATTTTAAACAAATTGACCTTCAGATTCCGTGCAGGGCTCAATAGCCTGCTTTGAAATTAACTTTTGCATAGCACCTTCAACCCTCAAGAGACGATTTAGGTTCCGGAGGCACAGAAGTTTGAGAATGAATGTTCTCAAAAGAAATATAGCCTTCAATATAGTGTAGAGTATACCTATCTTCTGTTAACTCTCTCCATTGTTCAATAAATTGTTTCAGACTACCAGCTATACCCTTTACCTTACGAGAATCATCATTACCCCTGGTAACTACTTCTTTTTCGATATTTGATTTCTGTAGGTATTGGTTCTCTGCACTTTTTGGCCATATCACCATTCATCCGATATGCTAGCTTCAAGATTCAGCTTCAGATCTTTGTCTTACGTTAGTGTTATAAAGGATTTTCTGGCATCTGACTGCTGGTGAAAAGTATCTGATAATATTGACTCTGTGAAGGTTGTATACAACTACCTCGTAGGACTTTCGTATAGAAAGTTCGTACATTGAAGATTTTATTGGGATTTAATCTGTTTGATTGAATTATTCCTACTTTTTTTCGATCAAGATTCTAGGTCCTTGAGTTTTTCGTTGACTTTTATATGACAGCCAGAATCTTTAACCTCAGAATTTTCTCTTCTTGATCCATTTCCCCAGACTCGCCTGCTGCCTCAATTTTATTAGAGTTAATGGCAGGATCTGTGAAGGGAGATTTGTAGTCCCTGTCATGATAGCCATATTGCTTTGTAATATATGGGTATTATTCGTGTGGAATAATCCTATCCAAATTGACATTTTAGTTGTTCGTATGGAACCACCTCGTACGACCTTCGTGTAGAAGGTTCGTACATTGAAGATTTTATTGGGATTTAATCTGTTTGATTAAATTATTCTTACCTTTCTTCGAATAAAATTTTAGGTCCTTGAGTTTTATGTTTTTTTTTTATCTGGCAGCCGGGATCTATAACCTCAGACTTTTCGCCCGTTGCCTCAACTTTATTAGAATTATTGGCAGGATCTGTAAAGGGAGATTTGTAGTCCCTGTCATGGTAGGCATGAAAAATTCCGAACGTACATACGCACATACGTAGATACACGTGGAGATATTCAAAAGCTGAGGATTGACAAAATCGGACTCAATTACATTAACTTTCTCTGGGAAGTTATCAAAATTGGTTCATACATTCCAGAGATGATCTGGGCACAGACAGACAGTTAGACCATCAGACAGATGACAGACAACAGCAGAAAATTTAAAATGGTGGAACAAAATTTTTAACGAAAACGACGACAGTTAAATTTTTCCCATGGCTTAGAATAGAACAATCAATTCATAGAATATTATTAAATATAGATATATAAATGATAGATAAATAAAAAAATACAAAAATGTTATGGTTAATAATATCAGAGAAAAAAAATGGTTAAGGGTTCCTAGAATGAGGAAAACAATTGATCAAAGGTGTCAGATCTTTCTTGAGCCAAAAGTTTATAATTTTATTCTGAAAATGGAATCTTGGACTCATTTGGAAATACCTTTCACTTGAACACATATTTTAGTGTTGTTAATAATAGAATGAACATTGTTCCAGTTATTCAGATGCCTCAGTAAAACCTGACTGCAAGGGCCCCCACATTGCCGCCATAATGAGGACTTTAATGCGACGCCTGGGCCACAAAAAGTTCCTGGTACATGGCAGTGATTGGGGTGGTATCATTGGCAGTCAAATGGCCACCATCTATCCCGATAGTGTGCTTGGTTACCATTCGAATTTTTGCTTTAGTTTGCGCCCAATAACATTTGGGAAGCTTCTGTTGGGAGCTTTATTCCCCAGCTTGGTAATCGATAGTGCCAACAAGAGTAAGATGTATCCTTTGATGGAACATTACCGATTTTATTTATACGAAAGTGCTTACTTGCATTTGATGGGTACAAAGCCGGATACTTTAGGTGAGTTCTTGTTGTTAGCTTTGTTTATTTTCAAATAATTCCATTGGAAAAGTCTTTCACCTACTAATCCTACATATAATTAGGAATAAGCAAATTTGACCGACGAACCCCGAACCGAGAAGGTATACAATTCGACTGTCTGCTTTTTTTTTGTTTGACTGCGCGTTTTATATAGTAAACGAACTCCGATTTTGATGATTTTTGATTTATTTGAAGGAGGAGGATTGACAAATGGTCCCATATTCACAAAAACGCAGATCCGAAATCTCCTTCTTTTCGAAAACAGTCCTCGAAGGGGGTGGAGGGTGCAAATTTTGCCGAAAATCGAAAATCTGAGTTGGTATAATTAAAAATAGGACAATATCCGGAAACGTTTAAATTGAACATTTTTTCAAAAGAGTTATGGTTTTTGAGATAGAGGCATGTTAGTTTCTCATTTTGATATGTAGAGAGGGCGATTTCTTTCGAAAATTGAAAATCTTTCGGTACTACATGAAAGACATAATTATTTGTAGCAACATTTATAATGAACATTTTTTCCTTAGAGTTACAGTTTTGGAGTTAAATCGGTGTTAAAATGGTAACATAAAATTCTTAGGCGTATTTCCGCAGCGATGCTTTGAGATCTCAATAAAAACAACAAGCAAAGAATATACGTGGGTAATAGGATAAGTACATTGCTATTAGTGAACTTTCAACGATTTTTCTAATGTTACACTCAAAAGTGTGAATATTTTTTACAAAAAATTGGACCGACGTTATTAGTTGGTGCACTGAAAAGTATAAAATAATATTAGATAGATAGATAGATACTTTATTAATCATGCTGTATACACAAAATACATTTATGACAGGTCGCAGTTACAAAAATAGTAAAGTTAGTAAAATTGTAGTTCACAAGTATTAAAAAGTTTTTGTCAGAATATGTGTAAATAAATAAATAAAATAAAATGAATAGAATAGAGTAATACATTAATATGTTATTCCAGATATAATGGACATCACATACAAGAACTTGAGCATAAGTCGAACAATCATATCATCAATTATTTAAAATAATTTATAAGTTATTGACAAGTCATAATTCCCTGAGCATAGTGACACCTTGCTTTACACATATAACATATTCCTCAAGAGAGTAGAAGGGATTATCGAGCAAAAATAATTTGATTGTTTTATTGAAAGCCAATGTTCCTAATTTTCTAACTTCCCTTGGAAGAATGTTGTAGACGTTCAGATTCAGTGAATTATTTAGTGATTTACTGAGCCTATGTCTAGGTCCTCTTATATTATGTGCACCTCTGGTGTTGTGTTGGTGAATGTCTGATTGTGCTATTAATGTGGGAATTCTTTTGTGAATTTCTACCAAAGTATTCCAAATGTAAATGGAGTCATGATTTTTAAATTTTTAAACAGTGGTCGGCAGGTTTCTCTATATTTTGCATTGCACATAATTCTAATGGCTTTTTTTTGTTGTCGGAAAACGCTTGAAACTGCTGATGAGTTTCCCCAAACTACAATTCCATAATTAAGATGAGAATATTTGTGCAATATCTGAGTTGTCGAATACAGAAAAGAGAGCGCAACAGTTTCAAATTTAGTTGCCTGATGTGCTCGGTCCAGTTTAGTTTATCGTCCAAAATGAATCCTAGTAACTTCACATTTTTATCCTCTGGGATGGGTTTCCTGGTAGAGATTATCAAGTTTTGTGATTTATTGTTGTTTAAATTCAGCTTGTTAGCTATGAACCACTGTTCAGCTTTCTCTTCAATTTCTTCCGATACGGTTTCTAGGGAATTATATTCCTCATGAGAATAAATTAAAGTAGTCATATTAATTCTATTGGTGCTGGTACTTGTGAAGTTGGTGCCAAAAGTTATCAATCTATCTGCAACTGCACAACTTCGAAAGTAAAAGCACCAATAAAATTAATATTATTTTATACTTTTCAGTGCACCAACTAATAACGTCGGTCCAATTTTTTGTAAGAAATATTTATATAAATTGAAAACGGTTGATTTGATTTTGATGAAATTTGGTATGCTGAGAAAGTTCAATGGGGCAAACAAGCTAATATCAAATTTATTTAAACTATCTATTGATAGATATAGAATAAAATTTTTCAATAATGTCACATCTCAATGCTAATGAAAGAAGCGGGGTGCATCAGTGATGGCTAATAGGGGACCAGAAACGTACATTTCACATCTCGAGCTAATACCGCCTCCAGCAAACTTTTTCGTTGTCTGACCAAGATGCGAAATATAATGTTTACATTGAGTATAAGATAAATTATTCATTTCTCTAATTGAAGACATTTTAGAAAAATCCTCAGGTACATCTATTATTTCCGGATTGCCATGTGGTTGAAATTCGACCATAATTTATTAAATTGGGGTTGAGTACTAGTGCAGTTCTTCTGTCAAAGTGTATTTCTCTACAATTATTATAAAATATTCTATTGATTTTTTTAAAAAGCGGTGGCCAAATATCAAACCAATGTTAGCTGCGCGAAAGGCAGGTAGGTACGTTAACACTACACTAACGGAGCATTTATTTTCATAATCCACATCAACGAATAATATAAACGGCTGCTTAATGTAAATTTACTTTATTTAAATTAATGTGTTTTATTAATTAATTTTAGCTTGGTACACTTCATTGTCATATAAGCTTAAACTATACTAACACAAGATAAAAACTTACTGTTGTTTTTTTGTATAACCGGATTATTTTTGACCGACTTCAAAAAAAGGAGAAGGTATACAATTTCATTTGAAAGAGGAGAGTTGAGAAATGGTCCCATATTGATAAAAATCTTATCCAAAATCTCCTTCCCTCCAAAAACCGCCATCAAAGGGGGTGGAGAGGGCAATTTTTCTCGAAAATTGAAAATCGGAGACGACAGAATTAACGAGAATTCCATATCCGGAAATGTTTAAATTGGACATTCTTAAAAATAATCATATGTTTCCGCGCTACAGTCTGAAATATGTGTTTCAGCTATGTGGAACGGGCAAATTTTTCCGAAAATCTAAAATTCGAGATTTGAAAATTAGAAAGGGGAACATATCCGAAAACATTTCAATTGAACATTTTTTCAAAAGACTTACGGTTTCTGATTTTCGCAATGGTAAAGTCTGAAATATGTGATATGCGTATTTCCGCTAGTACAAGCTAAACCTACCTATAAATTTTTGGGTATTAGTGAACGTTCAATAATTTTCATGACTAATGTTACACTTAAAAATGTGAAATAAATATTTTTTACAAAAAATTAGACCGATTTTATCAGTTGTTGCACTGAAAAATACAAAATAATATTAATTCTATTGGTTCTGGTTCTTTTGGAGTTGGTGCCTACAACAACAAACTACAACGACACAACTTCAAAATTACCAGCACCAATAGAATTAATATTATTTTGTATTTTTCAGTGCAACAACTGATAAAGTCGGTCCAATTTTTTGTAAAAAATATCTTAGATTGTTAACCACATCAGTCTTATGTGCATCAAGTTGGCGAGCAACTTAAGAGAAAATAATGTTTCCACGATTTTTTTTCTACAGAAAATTATGTTTCGCTAACTTAATATCAAGTTAGTGAAGTAAATATGTTTAAATAAACATATCAATAATCTATTTAGTGGGAAAACTGCCGTTTTTCGTCATTAATTAGAAAAAGATATCTGCTTATAATTATCTACTAAAAATTGATATTTTGTTAAATGGATATTTTTTAATTTGACAGAACAGAGTTAATGTTAATGTCTTTTTTGAAGTTTAGTACTTTCTCTAAATCCCCGTTGATGATTATTTTGATGTTTTCATCTAGTTTGTTGGATCATTTTCTTCATCATATAATGAGCACTCAACCAGGATGTATTTAACTGTGAGTTAGATAGTTGTTACAGATTGGGGATGGATCCTTCCTGAAGATGTGTTGGTGAGGTCCTAGGTCCTAGACGTAGACGATCGATAATGACTTGATTTCGTGGGTAAGGATAACATTTCATTGACTAGTTCTTTGGATTCTTTCAATTTGGAAGTTTTTTGTTCCCAAGTAGATTGCCAGGCATCTTTATGGATTCTTTATTCAATGATTTGTGGTACGGAGATGTTTATGATGAAGAGTTATATCCTTCTCAGAGACTGCTTTAAAGGCGAGAGCGTCCACTTCTTCATTTTACTTTATTCCCAGTGAGAAGTAGATAACCCATAAAACACATTATTTCTCTTTTCATTTTATAGTTCGTAAAGTTTTTCTTTTATTGATAGATGATTCTGGTGACTTGGATATAATAATTCTCCAGTGGACTCATTTTCATATATTTTTTTACTTTACCATCACCTGTGCAAAAACTAGACGTCAGCGAGCACTAAGAGTCACCTAAAAAAATAATAAACATAAAATCGCGTGGATTGCCAAAATTCAGGCGTAACGTTATCGGATAGGAAATCTTTCGATTGGCGACCGCGAAGCGTCGCGTCGGTTATTTAGTATCTTTATTTAGTCGACAACTCACTACAGCAGCTGATAGCAGTGTTGTGTCTGATAATTATTAAACACGTTTTAGCAAATTCTAGGCAGTGTTGTGATTATGAAATAAGAACGTTTTGAAGGGTTTAAAGTACGTATTAGAAACAATGGACCAGACCCCAAAAAAAAAATATTGTGTGGTTTCTGAGTGTAACAGTACAACGATTAAAATTTGATATATAATAAAGATTACTTTTTTCAATAGCACACTCCCCTTTTACAAGAATTATAACAAATCGTTCAACACCAAAATTAGACTTCTACCAAACCGTTGAACAGGCAGGATTTAGAAGCGCTTATGGTACGGTTGACCACCTCTATATAGTGCGCACATTTATTGAAAAATATCTTTGTTGATTTCCAAAAGACCTTCGACACCGTTGACATATGGTCGATCTTGAAGGTTTTGCAAAACGCAAGAACAGACTCAAAGTACATAGAAATCATCGAAAATATTTATAAGCAAGCAACAATACACATTAAATTAGACGAAACAACAATAACCGATAGAATATCATTGAAAAAGGTGTGCGGCAAGGAGACACCATTTCGCCTTGAAACTCAAAGTATACAACACATGTATACCTACTACCCGTACAAACATATAGATTGGAAACAACCAGCCTAAGAAAATCATACGCTCACAAACTAGTAACAACACAAAGAGCTATGGAACGCTGCATGCTAGGCGTCTCACTTCACGAAATAATTAGGAATAAAAATATCAGGAGACAAATTAAAGTTACTGACATAATACAAGAAGTGACTGAGTAGCTAGAGATAGGTGGCCACACGAAATAACAGTTTGGAGACCTAGAGACCAAACGAAATATAGGACGCCCACTGAAACGATTGGGGATTAGAAAAGTGGCAGGCAAACAATGGCTAAACACAATACAGAACAGGACGACATGGAACAAACTGAGAGAGATATATGTCCAGGACTGGACGAATACACGTTGATGATGAAGAAGAAGAAGATAATTTTGAGTCATTTAATAATTTTTTAATAAAAACTCAAATGAAAAGATAATGCAATAAAGTTTTTTCCTACTGTTCTTATTAATAAAAAATATATTTTGAAAATTCAGTAGATAACAAATTAATCTGCTTATATACTTCAATTTATAGCTAATCAATCATAAGCTTATTTTGAATAAAAAATGTAATAATACTCTATAATAATAAAAGAAAATTTTAACGTTTATTGCAGACGAACCGCAAAATTAGGAAAACCCAAAAAATAGACCTAACCAAACCATGCTTGAACCAGTTTGTACTAGAACATAAGTGAGCAAGCCTCTTAAATAATAAATTTGGGTGGAGATTCTTATACACATTTTACGTTTTGAACATCCAATGAAAACTCATTCTTTATTTCTTGAGTTTCTACAAATGTTTTTGGTACCTATCAGCAGTTGAGTAGAAGTTAGTGAATGTTCATCTAATGTGATTAAAATAGCAACAGTTCCAAAGGTAAACCAAAACTTTGTTTCGGAAGCGGATAAGATACTTTCGAACAATACAACGTTCAAACAAAGTATCATTAGAACAAAATGCTTTCGAAACCTAAAAAACTTGTATTAGTTACCTAGCAACTTTGTTTTTATTTCAGTCAGGTGTTA
The DNA here is from genome assembly GCA_958507055.1 of Crioceris asparagi. NCBI lineage: Eukaryota > Metazoa > Arthropoda > Insecta > Coleoptera > Chrysomelidae > Crioceris > Crioceris asparagi. The sequence continues at coordinate 43,745,857 of OY293829.1, forward strand.
TAAGCCTCGTCGAAAAGACCGTTTGTATAATAATTTTAGTAAATAAGCTGTACCTAAGAAGTCAATTCTTGGTGTAAACCATTTAATTGGCGCAGTCAGTTGGATAGTTCGGAATTAATCGAATCATCCGATTACCTTTAGTATCAACGATTTACTGGACTATCGAACATTGATTCTCATGGAGTGGAAGTTTTGTTGAGTGATTGCTCAACATTCAGGCAGACAATTCTAATTAGATCTATTAGGACCTCACTTTCATTGGAACATCGGATTCTCGAACCAGATTTACCTAAATTTGCAAGGAGTTCTAATTAGGCAGTACACCATCGCCGAACTAGCTTAGAGAATAAATAGATGTCAAGAACCATTTCGGTGGTTATTTTTCAAAAGACCCCGACTTGACTGATGAGATGGATAATAAAATTAGAAGAGTACGACTATACTAGAATTTATAAAAAGAAAAAATAAAAGAATAAATATATTTCTGGAAATAAATAGTTGAAATAATTGGTAAACTTCATTGAATCCAGGTACCACCATAACTTTTATATCCAACCAGAATCAAGAACATGACACATCAGAATTAAGCACCCCACCTCATCCTTGCATGTAGACAATGCATCCATGGAAGTGAATTTCGAAGAAAAGTTTCATAGAATACGAAAATTGCTCACCTGTGGTAAACCAACAAGCTCACGAAGAAGCCCAACCTGAACAAGTGGACGACAATGTAATACTCGTAGGTCACGGTGATAAAGAAGAGGATCACCAAACGATTTCCTCAAATACACAACAACACTCTGTAGTAGATATTCCAATAATCAACTACGCCGTTAATTATGGTTCTAATCAAATTTTCAAGTTTTATTCACTACTCAGATTCCAAACTTAAGACAACCATTTTATTCGAGAAGAAATGCGGTATACATGTTCGAATAACAAATGATAATTTTAAAGAAGAAATGGTCGAATTTGTCACAAAGTATGTCATAACAAATGTTCAGTAGGTACCACTTATATTTTGAGAACCTTGATATTCACAAGGCCAGTTGGAGACTTTGGTCGATTCATGGGTGGAAGATATATAGCCCATAAGGAAGAGCAGTATACACTTACACCTATTTGTTCGGTGTTCATTATCTGCTGATTGCAAGTATTTTTTCAGTGTTCCGTTAAATCTTTCTACCATTTCATCGGATTATGGATACAGAAGAGCTGTATGAGTCTTCTTGATTCCCATTAGGTTACACACACTCTGGAACATTTCAAAATTCCGGCCTTGGCCCGAATGAATCTTCAACGGCACACTAAACCGACTTATCCAATGTTCAATTAGGGCATCGACTTCAGTTTTTGCCTCCTGATTAGGAATTGCGACTACCTTTTGTCAGAGATATTTGTTTCCAGAACTTCTTATTGTAAATGACCCCGTAATAACGATGGCTATTTGCTGAAATGGGGCACCCACTGCTGGTCGGTTCTAACCTTTGACAAAGTTTTATTGATACCTTAATAGCCACAGCTTGCAACACAATGAAGCTCTTGCAGTACTTGTGCAATCCTCCATGTAAGAATAATTTGCAAACGAAGAGTGTTATCATCGCTACTTTCCTATTTTCATTTCAGAACATCATCATTGATTACTAAAGATTCCTAAATTGACCAGTAGGTCACAGAAGACAGAGCTCAAAATTTCCTGCTAAGTAGGTCTTTTCCATTCATCTTCCACCTCACAACTGGTCCAATATTTTTGTCATCCAGTTGATCTTGCCGGAGTAGTTTCGAACTCTAGTTTGGGTCAGTACGTTTGACATTTCGAATTTCTGGTAAACTGTTATTGAGTCTTGAACCTTTTTTACAGTCTTCAGCATTCAATTTTGAAGTCATATTCTTGAATTTGATGGAACCAACTTCTGAGCTCTTGAATTGGAACAGCCATTTAAGTGATGCAGGATTGGTCCGTAGAACAAATGTCTGACCGTATAAATATTTCTGAAAATGTCTTAAGGCCTTGTGCACAGCTAGCAACTTCTGCTGTGTCACACAGTAATTTTGTTAAGCCTTTGAGATACTCTTATAGTAATAGACCAGTACATACACCACTCCTTTGATTCTTTGCAAAATTGCCCCAATTTCTGTTCTACTGGCATCGGTGTCTAGAATAAATTCTCCCTTCCTCAGGGGAGATGAGCACAAAGCACTTTTCAGATATTCGAAAGTACACTGACATTCTGGACTCCAATTGCAAGGTCTTTCATTCTCATTTACTCGATGCAATGCTTCCATTGTTTTTTTACTAGTATACTTTTATTTTGTGATACAAGAAATCTTGTATCATATTATACAGGATAATAATATTTTGCTAAGCTAAGGATTTATCCGTTTTTCGTATAGAACATGCTATATATTCTTCATTATTTCGATAAACAATTAGGGTGCCAAAAGCCTAATAGTTTTCTAACTATTCGAGGTTTTTGAATAAACAACAAGAACTTTTGAATTCACCATGTTCACAAATTATTGAAAATATACTAATTATTTGTTTAACCCTGAAATACTATCGACTATTCACACTAATATAAGTACTATCGTGGGGTCACAAATGACCCCAATTTTTATTGAACAGATCTAAAGTAATTGCAGATTTTTTTTGAATATCTGTATGGGTTTATAGATTACACATACTTAAAAATATATTTTTCATATTAGGGAACAAAAATAACTATGATTTTACATTAAGAAAAGCAACTTATAAACTAAGGTCTAGAAAAAAAAATATCTTTTTGTTAATATGGTTAATAGTGAATATCTGGGGACCGAGCTTTCGACGAGTCGGTAGACCTACACGTCGGACGTGTGACTTACAGCACACGACACGAAGTTTAACTCTGACTTTGACAACCTACGCTTTATTAATCTGTAACTCTCGCTGTTATAAGTTAAAACAAAGAGAGCGCGATATGAATGGTGAGGCGCATTTGATCATGCCCTACTAATCACTAATTTACAGGATGATTTATTAATAGTGACAACAGGTGAAATCTCCAAGAACACTTGACTTTTAACCTGTGAAATACATTTTATGATAAAATCTGGTGTTAAAATTGCTCTATCTGATATTATCCAAAACAAAAATGTATAAATCAAATAATTTACATATTCTTATAGAAGATGTTCGAAATAGAAAAGATGTCACTATGATGCTTTATCAATATAATCGATTCCGTTTAGAATATCCGAAAGCTCCAGCGATGCTAAGAACTACAACTACGCGACGTGGTATATGGCTTCGATGCACAAGCAGCCGTTCTTTTTGAAGACACGGTCTCCGATATTGGCACCTGCAAATGGCATCTATGCCTAGAATCGTATTGCAAAAAAGCCCAAACCTACATAATATAATACTAAATCATTCAGATATTGCTACTCCTCTGAATAATAAAGCGATAATAGTTTTTTTCAGGAGATGATAATCCTATCAAAAGCCCTTCTTACGTTAAACTTTTCGAGTCTTGAATTGCAGGCCGCATCAATTACCTTTATGGATTTGACTTTCGATTGAAATATTTCTATAGTTGACTACCAGATCCCAAGTGCCCTTGTTTTTCTAGGTATTTTGCTATAAATTATGTGGGACGGAGGGTGCTTATTATTTTTGCAACAGATCGCAATTTTTTTTCATAAAATCCTTCAATGCCTGGGCTTGGTATGGATGTAGTTTTCATCATGTAATCCTCTACTTTAATTGAGGTTGTTAGGTAGAGAAAAAGAGTTCCTTGAACTCTTTTCATTCATAATGTTCTATAAATTTTTATAGACCTCTGTCCGAGCCATCCGCGCAAGTATATCTATGTTTTCCTTCGATCTTCCCCTCTATTATCAGGCGGAGAATCTCATATCGCTCGCCTCTCATGATATGTCCCAGGTACTGCAGCTTTATCTCTTTGATTGTCGTTAGGAGTTCTTTATGTTTACCCATTTGCTGCAGGACCTCTGTGTTTGTCTTATGTTCCATCGAAGATATTCGCAGCATTCGCCTGTAGACATACATCTCGAAAGTATCGATTCTCTTTTCCGTGGCCGCATCCATGGTCCAACTCTCGCATCCATACAAAAGGACAGCAAAAATATAGCAGCAAAGTATTATGGTCAGGAATTCCAGGCTGAGGTTTCGATTTGCCAGAAGTGTCTTCATGTTGCTTAGAGTTTTCCGGGCTTGCTCAATTCTTGATCTGATTTGTGTGCCCCGGTATCTTAGAGATGTCACTTGTTCAATAATCCCTCCATGGAGCCTTAGGGTTGTCTTTGTGTTTTTGAGAATACCAATAGTTTGGTCTTGGACGTATTCATATAAAGGCCGAATTGCTCACTCGTATATTCCACGATAAGTTTCATAGGAGACTGAAGTTCTAGTGGCTACTGGCTATCCCATGGTATCATCTGCGTAACGAAGATTATTTATAATGTTACCATTGATCTTTATCCCTGCAGTTGTATTTTCGAAGCCTTCGCTGAATATTGCCTCCGAGTAGAGATTAAACAGTAGGGGAGATAATACACATCCTTGCCGCACATCTCTTCTTATTGCTATCTCTTCTGATGTGGACCCTTCGATTTTCACTGTTGCTGTTTGGTGCCAATAAATTCCGGCTATGATCTTTAGATCTTGTGCGTCGATCCCGGTTGATTTTAGTATACTGATTATTTTTTGATGTGACACACAGTCAAAAGCCTTTTTTGACCGACGAACCCCGAACGGAGGAGGTATACAATTCGACAGTCTGCATTTTTTATTTGTTTGTTCGTGCGTTTTATTTGACCGATGAAGCCCGAACGGAGGAGGCATACAATTCGACAGTCTGCTTTATTTTTTTTATTTGTTTGTTCGCGCGTTTTATATAGTAAACGTACTCCGATTTGGATATTTTTTGATTTATTTGAAAGAGGAGATTTGAGAAATGGTCCCATATTCATAAAATCACAAGTCCAAAATTTTCTTTCCTTCGAAAACCGCCCCCGAAGGGGTGGGCGGGGAAAATTTTCCCGAAAAACTAAAATCTGAGTTGGTATAATTAAAGATACGACAATATCCGGACACGTTTAAATTTTTTCAAAAGACTTAAGGTTTTCGAGTGGAAGGCATGTTAAATTCTCAAATATGTGTATTTTTGTCATATGGAGAGAGCGATTTCTTTCGAAAACTGAAAATTTGTTGGCACTACATGAAAGACAATAATATTTGCAGCAACATTAATAATGAACATTTTGAGATCTTAATAATAACACATAGAAGCAAAGAATATACGTAGATAATAGGATAAGTACTTCATCTTCATTGTTAGATATTAGTGAACGTACAACAATTTTCGTGTCTAATGTTAATGTAACACTCAAAAGATCGAAATAAATATTTCTTACAAAAAATAAATAATAATAGAACGATTTTCGGTGTATTCTATCCACCGTATTAGTTTTTCATCCACTCCAATAAGTATTTCGTTGTTGGGACCTCTTAATATTCCACTGTGAACCCATTGCCGCCTGCTTGTAAGCTCCTTGATATTTTTCTGTAAATTGAAGACATCGTGTTTCTTCTGAAGGGTTTCTATTTTCGTGCATTTTTCCGCTTGCTATGATTATTTGGCTTTCCTGCATTTCGCACGAATGTCTGTTAATTTCAGCATATTCAACTGTACTTTTGTGTTTCTGTTCTCTTCTTTCATTCATTAGTGTCATAATTTCATCAGTTATTCACTCCTGTTTTTTGGTGTTATTTGCAAAACCAATGTCAGTCTCTTGGCTCATAATTAATGCATCCTTCAGATGTTCCCGTAAAGACTTAATGTCTTCATCTGGCTGAGTGTTTTTGAGGCTCTCTAATTTCATGAACTTTTTTATTCCTTTCTAATGAGAATGAAAAACTGCTCCCGATCCAATCTTTGCATTAAAGTCTCGAAGAATCATTATGATTTCACCATTTTTTGTTAATTTCATGGCTTCCTCGAGAGTGGCATAGAAGTCCTCAACGATGTCATCTGCTTTATCGTTTGTTGGTGCGTACGCCTGTATGATTCATGACACGGTGGGAGGTGTTAAGCTTTAGTAGCATGAGTCGGTCTCCCAGCGGGATGAAATCCACAACAAATTTTTATAAATCGGACGTGATCATGATGGCCAACCCATAAAGATGATTGGGGTCCTCACCGCCAGAATAATAAATGACTCTATGTTTGGTTTTTTGGATATTTTGGATATTTTGATTTGGAGTCTATCCGTCTCTGCATCGACGTTGGCAAGCTTCCCGGCCATATATAGGCTGCGCACGTTCCACGTGGCAATTCGGATTATTTTGTTATATATTTTGTGTTTGTTTGTGTTCAACTGGGGGATTCTTAGCACCCTCTTCCCACTTAAGGGGTACCCCGGACTGAAGGCCTTAATTGGGTTTGTACTAGCCGTTTAGATGATTTGGAAATAGTATAGTGTGGTAGGAGTTCCGTTTCCTTTCTACACCGCTTTGCTTTGGTACTGATGAAACTGCTGTCTTTCATCAGGTGCTAGTTTTGGTCCGCCCCGAGTATTTAATTTTCTCGGTGCCACCTATATCTAGGAGGCGTTAACCTATTCGCCACCTCGGGAGGCGCCCGATGGAAGACTAACAACCCCACACGGGCTTGTAGGTTTACCTGGCTTTAATTACATCACATTTTGAATTCTTGGCTAATTTAGATATAAACAAAAGACCATAATCTGCAGTGTTTTAATTTTGAATTTAAAGAAACATTTATTTCTCTGGTATTTTTTGAGTAAAAATGATGAGTCATAATTGCAATTAAATGTGCTGTAAAAAAAGTCCAGTATTTTCTGAAATAGAAAAATACCTAGAGTACTAAGATATTAAATTTTCTATTCGAGGTAGAGTACCTAGATATTATTTTTTTCTATTCGAGGTTCCCTTTTTGAACACACAGAACAGGTAGGTATCTATCGTTGTGATATAGACTTAGAAATGCCAGCATTCTCATGGACGCCAAAATAAACTTTGCTAATGTCATGTTGTTTTTACTTCTATTGTTCTGGCCAGATGGTCTAGATCTCAAATAAGTGAGGCTACCTTGACGTGTGATACCAGGTGGAAAAAATAGTGAATAGGAGAACTTAGAATATAAATGAAGGGATTACTCACAGGATCATCGCAGCAGTACACTGCTAGTGTTTCCTTGTTCATTCGCAAGAGCTTATTTCCGTACGCGTGCTAATTTCACGACTCTTCACGACTGTACAATTTAGACATATATTTTGTCTCTGGTTCCCATTCCAGTCCAGGTGTTGTTGATATACCCATATACTGTGACTTTTGAGAAAAAAAGAATATTTGGAAGGACATGTAACACATATAATAAGTTTAGAATTGTTTCATGTCAAAAATTCGGTCAGACATCTAAATGAATGGAAATGATCACGCCACGATTTAGAATTTAGGTATATCATCGAAACCCGGTCACAGCAAAGACTAGCATCGCTAAGATGAACCTTGTGGTTATATGGCCGTGGTAATTTAGGTATTGGAGTGACAGTTTATTTTCCATGTAGCCGTAGCCTGGCGATATAACGAAATTGTAAGATGGCTAGGACAAGCAGGACCCATGGATCGAAACCCCTTTCTGTAATCAAGAATATCCAATAAAAACATATTTTATAAATTTATCTTTCATGCAGGAAACAAAAATATTGAGAAAATAAAAATGTTGTATTTGAGTAGTGAGTTTATTGATCGAAGGCTTCAAAATGACTTCTTTGTTAGTTATTAACGACGATCACTAAAAATGGCGAGAGATAACTCTTAGTAAACTAGGACCGACTTCTTTAGATTTTACACAAAAAAAATAAAATAACGTCATATAATGTAGGAATCATGAGGATTTTGAAGTTGGCTCAAAAAGTCATATATAGTTGATATCATCATCATCCCTTTCACAACTTTTAACCTTTTAGTGCAATATCTAATGAACTTGATCTTTAATTACGAAATATTTTGAATTCAAGGCCATGGTTTGGACAACAGCCCCGAAGGCCTTATATCCTTTCTGATTGAGAAGCTGTCAATAGGAACCAATAAACAAAATGCTTATTTGGAGGATGGTGGTCTGTCTGTTTTCAATTTGGAAACTATCATGGATAATATATTATTTTACTACTGGTTCCCAAGAAAAGCAACCACTGCCGCCCATATATATGCTGAAAACTTGAGGGCCGATGGGCTTTACCAAGGGGTCTATAAGTATGTTTTTATTCATTATATGGTGTTAGTTATCGTCTATACAAATATCCGGATTTTTCACGTCATAGATGGGTTGGTGTTTCTGAGAGAATTGATTTAGATAATAGGGAGCATATTCATACATACAAATTAACGTTGAAATAAAGGACAGATAATGATTTTTTTTTGCAGTAAATTTGGATTTTTAAAGTCCTAGTAAGAATGCTCAATTTTCATTAAAAATCGAATTAATGAAATAGTAAGACAAAAAATGAACAAAAGACTGACGGTTTAGTGATATTATGTTTTGATGTTTCTTCATGAATTTTTCTTCAAATGCTCTCTCGTCTATTTCAGTACACCCATCAATGAGAAAGTACCATGTGGTTGTGCCTACTTTGAAAACGAGTTTATATATCAGCCCGAGTGGTTCCTCACGGATAAATTCACAAATTTGGTTCACTACAAGTATTACAATAGAGGAGGGCATTTTACAGCTTTGGAATTACCAGATTTACTGTTGAGTGATATAATGGCGTTTGTATCGAAGATAAGCATTAATCTTATGTAGTTAATATATTTTTTATATTATTAATTAAAACAATTCTTTGTAAAGTTCTATTAATAAAGACACTTATAAGATCTCGATGCGTAGTTGTGTTGAATTGCCTCTTTTTCATCTAGAAAAGTATAGGTAGGTCATATTGACTCCATTGGAATAAGTCAAAAGAATCTTTTATAGAAAAATGTCGAGGCATTATTGTAGAAGTTGTAGTACCTACCTGTTATAGATTTACTAGAGATACAATCACTTTGGTCATTCGCCTCCATTTATGTCAAGAGCCACATTTAGTTAAATTATGGTAATAAATACCTAGTTCTTTCACAATCTCACTAAATAGTACCCTTCGGTTACGATTGGTCTGTTTTATGATGTGAGCCCAATTAAGTTGGTACTTTGTGAAAATCTTATTTTCTTGCATAAACTGTTTTTATATTAGTATTTATTTCTCGTAATTCAGTATCTTCTCAAGTAATTATAATTACAGGATTACCTAATATTATGTTTGTTAAATGCATGTGGATTGCTTTTCAGTGTCCAGAATAAAAGAAAGAAGTAGATACTTTATTTTTTACCTGATATCTTAATAGTTCTTTTTTTTTCGATAATCTCATTATACCTTTTTAATAAAGTTGCAAGCCCGAAGAAATCCTATACGCACGCCGATGTACCTTCTGTCAGCCAATGAAGGCTGATCTTGATGGTGTGGAATATTCCCAATTCTTCTGGAAAGACCAAGAGTAATGGGAGCGTCTAGAACCTTCGCACTGCATCTATAGGATATGAACGGCCATCATCTCGAACTTACGCGAATCGAACATCCTAAACTGCCTAAAAGGCATTATCTAGGTAGTAGGTATTTAATTGAAAGTTTGGCAAAATTTTAGAAAAGCCGTTATAGATTTAATTTCGTGTGACAGATGATTTTAGATTACAAAAGACCCTTAGGATATCAAACATCAAATAATATTCACTAAACCAGTAGGTGTAAGAAGCCTAATATTAAGTATTAAATTTTTTTAACAAAAAAGTCGCTTACTGCTTACAAGGCTCTCTCCAGTAAGTATAATTTCAAAACCTTTCGAAATTCAGGAAAAGATCTTATGGACTTGATTTTAAATAGTAGATGATTTCGCATTTTTTGCATTGTACAGTATAGAGCTTTTAACCAACTCTGAGCAAGGGGTTGGCAGATAAAGATCATGCTCCGTTTTTCTAAGCGGAAAGTTGTGAGATGGCCTCTCGGGAAGATACGTGCTTGCGGACTAAGCATACAGATTCAAATATCAATAGGGACGGAAGAGTGAGTCCTACTGCTAAGTCTCAGTGAATACCGAACAGCTCTCTTCTGCAGTTTAAAAATACGTTCAAATTGAGTCGCACAACACTTACCTCAGAATGGAAGGACGTATCGGAGGTGCGACTCAAAAATGCCATAATAGACTGTTCTAGAAGTAGACAAGTTGAGTTCCTTGGAAACTGATCTCAGCGCAAAGCAGGCAGAACTTAACCTTTTTGATAAAGCAGCGATGTGCAAGTCCCAATTTAAACGGTTGTCTACAATAAGCCCAAAGAATTTCGCAGATTCAACGGCCTCAATAGTGGTGTTATTAAGCACAAAAGATTGCAATGTACTCTTATATGACAAAACTTTTGTTTTAGAAACGTTGAGGCATAGGAGATTTGAAACAAGTATCATCCGCAAATATGCAGATTTCACCGCTAATGTCCAGACTAGCAATGCCGTTGATAAAAAGCAGAAACAAAATAGGGCCCAGTACTGAACCTTAAGGCACTCCATATTCAATTGGCTTGCAAGAAGACATCGACGTATCAACCCTTATGATCTGAATCCTGTTGTTGAGATACGACTTAAACCATTCTAGAGACACTCTTCTGAAACCGTAGTACTGCAATTTATTAATTAATATATTATGATCTACGCAATCAAAAGCCTTAGAGAAATCACAGAAAATTGTTAATATAGAGTGATGGTTGATCAGGTTTAAATGTACATTATTAAAGAGGGAAAACATGGCATCATTTGTGCGTTTGTTACTTAAAAATCCAAATTGATGGGTAAAGAGTATATTATATTTAAGGACAAAAGATAGAAGCCTTTTTTTAACCAATCTCCACAAAGTAATTAAATGATTCAATGTGCATTCCGGTAGGTTCGAGCACATTTTCAGAGTAAGCCCATCAGCCCCAGAGGAGGATTTGTTTTTAATGTCATTGATTGTACTGTTAAGCTCTGCTAATAAAGAAGAAACTGTGTAAATTCATATTAGCCTTAGGGAGAAATGAGAGGGGGTCATAGGAAAGAGTTATGGTGTTCTTTAAATTTTTTGCTACATCTTAAATGTAATTATTTAGGTTCTCGGGTGAAATAGAGATTGTGTTAGATGAAGAGGTCTTATTTCTTAAGTCATTCACAATAGACTACATTTCTTTAGCAACATTACTGGAATTGGCCAGCCTCCTATTATAATGAATATGCTTGGCAGCGTTTATAGTCTTATGATAAATTTTTCTGTAACGTTTTACGTAATCATGGTATTTATAATCATGATGCGCATGTTCTTTGCAGATGTACGTAAGCCTTTGGTAGACCAGGGTTTATGTTGTTTGATTTTTATAGGCCTAAGAGGAAAGGATTTGAATGCCAAATTAGATAAAGTTTTTTTTATAAATCTAGGAAATTCTGTATTGACATCGTCAGAGAGGACAAACCAGTCTGTTGTGAGACATAGGTGCTTGAACATTTTTATCAGAAAAAATACGGCATAATTTGCACGAAGCATTTTTGTACTTAGATTTAGCCGAAAATTTTGTTAGTATTGCTTCATGATCCGAGAAACCTGAATTAAGGATAGTACATTCAACGAATTTTGGATCGAAAGATCATACGACATAGTCTATAGTACTAGAACTAGTTTTAGTTATTCTGGTTGGTGAGTCAACATGCATGATTATGCCAAAAGAGTCTGGACTGAAGAGATTCTTGAGCAGCACGCACACTGGAAAATTCAATATTAAGATCCCCACATAGAACTAACTTGCTTTTTAAAGGCAGGGATTCAAGCAACCTCAGTAATTTTTGACTGAATATATTTGCGTCAGCGTCAGGTGTTCTTTAAATGGAAAATTCAAATACTTTTTCAGACAATAGATTATCGAATTTATTTACAGCCGAAAAGTCACTATTAGTAGACATTATCGTAGTACCTCCATGAGATAAATTACTTCTATTAAAACTAGTTACTGTAGCATAATTTTTAATAAACACAGGCTCATCAACATTTAACCAATGCTCAGTTATGGCAATGGTTTCTGGAAAATTAAGTTCTTCTAATAAAAGAAATAATTCATCTGTTTTGTGCCATCGTCCAATTTTACATAGGAAGAGCATCAATATTTTACGTTTTAAGTCTATCTCAGAGTATGCAAACACCACGAGGTCGTCGCATTATAGCAGCATAAACAAATCGATAGTTTCATCAATGCTAATACCTGTGGCACCTCTAAGATAGTCCTCGATGTCGGATATAAACTGCAAAAAAAGGAAAGGGCTCATTGTTTCACCCTGTAAGACCCCCTGTGTCCGAGAAGCCTTCTGAGCATCATTACTCTCATTACATTCTTTTGATAAAGTAACCTGAGAATATTGATTATATTTGAAGATAATCCTGAGTGAAACATTTTTTGCCACAGTAAGTTATGGTCTATTGGGTATACGTAAGTGTATTTATACCATGAGATTAAAACAAAAATATTATCTGCACAACCTTTATTTTTCCTGAAGCCAGATTGGCATTCAGGTATTGTTTTGTTTTGTTTAGACCATAGATGGATGCGGTTTAAACGGATATTGGTAAATAATTTTAGTATCGTGTTAATCAATGCTATGCTACGGTAATTTGACGGATCGTCCAATGGGCCTTTTTTGTGAATGTTGGTTATCGTAATTTGACTCCAGTCTGCCGGATGTTTCTGTGTTCTTAATATATTATTGAGCATGCATTTTATGAAGTACCTATAACCAGTTACTCGGGTGATTTTTGTAAAACTTAAAAGAAATGTTGTCCACCCCGGGACTTTTGTTATTCTTGCAGTTGTTTTAAGCAAAGTGTATTTTTTGGGTTGTAATATCTCTATCGAGAAGTGGGTATTTGGTATCGGAAAATGGGGTGTTGTCATTTACTCGAATAGGGTAGACACTTTTGTAAAATGATTCTCAAATATTTTTTGGCAGGTACATTTACGACTATTGAGTTCTAAACGTTTTCAAGTATGTCCAAAACATCTTAGAGTTTTTACTATTGTACAGGCAAGTTATTAAGTTTTCCGAGTACGTTTATCTCTTATTTTGGATTATAGACCGATATGCTTTTTTAGAATCCAAATATATAATTTTTGTTTCTTGAGAAAAATTTTGTTTTTTGCAGGATTTGAGGTTGTTTCTTATCTCTAGCTTTTTGGATTGGCATTCACTATCAAACCATGGTTGGTTCTGCCTTTTATAGAAAGATGGTCTTATATTTTTGTTCATATGAAGAGATGTTGCTGTGTCCCAGATTGTGTTACGTAAATTAATGTAAGCTTAATCAATATCAGCGAGAATGTTACGTACTGGCTGTGTCGCATCGATGTTTTGTATTGGAGAGTTTTCTCGGTGTCGTAGAAGTATCGAGTAGCTGGCGTGGAAATAGGGCTGACGGCGTTATTATGAGATTTGTGGAATTTGCATTGAGTTTTCAATGTAAAAACAATTGAAAATTGATCTGATAAAGAGCATTGAAATTGTTAATCCAAACCATGTCAGTATCGCCACGTTTTGACAAGTAGATAAAATTTGTTGGGTAGTCAGACTTCGATCTCCCATTTAGGACTGAAAAAGAGTTTTTAGACATAAATTCGTTCAGATAACGACCCCTTGTGTTCTGACAGATATCTCTACCTACTCTAGTCTTGAATAGACTTGAACCCTCAAGCATCTCTTCCGGAATATTGTTTAAGTTTGCTATTCTGCTATTAAAATCACCTGTAATTATAATTTTTAAGCTATATTGTGATTCAACTATATCCGAGAGACATGCTGGAAGAAACTCTAGTAAAACAGCAAAATTAGCATCTGAATCTGGTTTAAAGTATAGAAAACAAACAACCAGTTCTAACTTTTGAAAGAACACACGGAAGAGAAAACACTATGGTGTCTTATCTATTATTTTAAAAGATAGTTGTATTGATAAATATGACAAGACCTCCGCTGGCCCTCCCGCGTGACTCTCGGAGGTTAACCATGTTTCACTTATACAAAAAAGGAGAAATGTCAAAATCATTCAAGTATTCAAGCGCATGGAGCCATCCTTCGCAGTTCCAAAAATTAATGGGAAATAATTGCCATTCATTGGACTGGTCATGCTCCTGAAATGCAGCTGGCTTTACAACCTTGATCCCGTTCTCACGTCAAGGAGAGTCATCCTCATCTCTCAAACGTTTAGCGCCGGCAGAAACACCAGAAACAATTCTCGGTACTTTATTGACGTACTTATCCGTAATAGTTGTAAAGATATAAAAAGTCGCTGGAATGCAGAAGAAAGTAATATTGGACAAAATTTCAATCACATTTAGCTTCGCTCTTTCTTATCCTTTACCTATTGGAGCTACCCTTTTGAGAATATTAATAATAATAATAATAATAATAATAATAATAATAATAATAATAATATTAATAATAATAATAATAATAATAATAATAATAATAATAATAATAATAATAATAATAATAATAATAATAATAATAATAATAATAATAATAATAATAATAATAATAATAATAATAATAATAATAATAGTAATAATAATAATAATATCCTTTATTTCCAAAGATACAATAAAACATTGTGTATGGAATGCGTCAATCTAAGTACATAAATACAGTTACTATTCCTTATAATCCATGGCTTATAAATAAAACTATAAACAAAGCATAGAAATACATAGCAATAGGTATATAAAATATAAACATCAATGCATAGGAACAAGGACTTATCTAAAGAAACGTGAAATAAAATTAAAATATACATTTTATACTAATATTGAAGATACTCACTTAAATTATAAAACTATTTCTTTATCAGATATTCCTTGAGTTTTTGAAACGAGAAAATGTGTGGCTATTTTTGTTATGACCCTCTTCTGAGTAACAAAAATTTTAATAGAAGCATCTGAATTATCCCAGAAACATATGCATAGTGCAGCCAAGATCCTACATAGGCATTATAAACAAATATTAGTTGTTTCAAATTTAAGACACATTTTAAATTTCTGATAATAAAATAAAGGCTGTTCAATTTCGAATTTAGTGAATCACACTGAGCCTTCCAGTTTAAATTTTCATCTAAAATCAATCCTAAGAACTTGGTGTTGTCAGATCGAGAGATAGCCTCAGATCCCACAGTCAAAGATATATCTAGATTCTGATGATTCTGGGCAGTATGAAATCTTATATAGGTGGTTTTTGAGCTATTTAGATATAAATAATTATTACTAAACCATCTAAAGAGAGTTCTAAGGCCGGCAGTACAGGCCCCTTCTATTTTATTGTTTTTGGTTGACACAATAAATGATGAATCATCAGCATATAATATCACAAGCCAATCAGGATCTACTTGGCGCATTATGTCATTTATTTAAGAAATAAATAGAATGGGCACCAGCACCGAGCCCTGAGGTACGCCTATATTAATATTTAGGGGATCAGAAGTACATTTTACTTTTCCCATACTAGATGGTACAGAGACAAATTGTTTTCGATCTTTTAAGAACCCATTCAACCATTCTGCGGCAGGTCCCCTTATACTATATGCCTCCATCTTATTCATAAGGAGGGAAATATCCACACAATCGAATGCTCGGCTAACATCACAGAAGATTCCAGCCGGACATTCTTTATGCTCAAGGTGTTGATCACTCTTTCATAGAAATGGTGAATAGCATTTTTTCCTAAATCCAAATTACCGTGAAGACAATGTTCTTCCATTTTTATTCTATAAAATTCATTTAATTCTGGGAATTTTTGTTTAAGTTTATTCAGTTCTCTCAATTCTGAGCTACATCTTATTATGTGACTATTGACCCACCGATTTGATGAATTTCTGAGTGTGATCTTTTTAATGGAAAATTCACATTGAAGTAATACAATATAATGTTGTAAAACTTATTGCAAGCCAAATCTACTTGCGTTTCATGCAATACTAGCCTCCAGTTCTCCTTCTGGCAACATTCATAAAAGGACCTAATGTTGTTTTCGGAAAATATCCTACCTATTAAGTTTTGAGCCGGTTTTGGTCTAGAGTTTTTAATTTGAAGTCTTACAATGACGGAATTGTGATCAGAAAATTCATTTTTTGTAATCCTACAATGCACAGAAAAAATATTGGTATAAACATGGTCAAGTATGTTGTTGTCCCTTGTGGGTTGATTTACGATTTGTATTGCATTATATGAACTTAAAATACCACACAAAGCATTATAATCATTATGGTCTCTTATTGGGTCTCTGTTAAAGTCTCCTAATAGCAATAATTGCCGGTTAGGCTTATATATGTAATCTAAAACTTGTATAATACAATCACAAAAAAATCAAAATTACTGCCTGGTGTTTGGTAACATGTTAATATGACCACACATATACCACAGACCTCGAAATCAAATTCAGTACACTTAACAGGAATATGAAGAGGCTCTGCAATAACATCAGTGCGGCACCATATCCCCACCCCACCACCCTTATGCAAAGAACGGCAGTAGTTGGAAATATTTCTACATGCCATGCCACAAGCATTAAAATTTAAGTGCAGAAATTATATTCAAGAATGAAGATTAAGAACTTAGCATTACGTAAAATTAATGTTTCTATTGAAGCAATGCACCTACCTAATGAACAGTCTAAATTTCTATGTACCAACATGTTATAAATACTTTCAGTTAATATTATTCTATTAGACAATAACAATTGACTTCTGTAATTCACATCCATATCTTATAACTGCAATTCAACTGCAATTTAGTATTCTAATATTATTTGTGCTACCAACTGAAAATTCCATGTAGAATTTCGAAATTGTTTGACAGTCTTGACATTAATTCGGCAATTTCAATAAACGAATAATCTTTATTCCACCGCAGCATAATGATTAGGTATTCCAGAATAATATATTTTTATATACTTATCGAAATAGGTGCAAATCCAATTATTATTTTATTATTATTATAGCATGATATAAAAAATGTTATTATCAACTAATTAGCTAACAACTATAAAAGGTATACAGTATTGGGCTGGACACGTTTACCTTTATTAAATTCTAATGTATCATTTTGAAAATATCGTGTAATTATTATTATGTTTGAGATGTAGCGTATAGTTAGAATTAGTTTTATATTATATAACTGTGTTCATCAACACGGATTCGAAAATTTCTGCCAGTTTGACCTACGTAAACTTTCGAACAATCACCGCTGTTTTAATTATCGAAATAATGTCGAAAAAATAAAAAATAAAAATAATATTGTCTCGCTGTCGGGGTGAGAGGTATTCATTTGCATTTTATGAGATTTCTCTTGTACTTTGCTAGTTGGCATATTTCGCAATCGGTGAAAAGTTTGGATTAAATTTTTCATTAATTGCCAATTGAATTAATTTCTTTGTGCATCTTTTGAATTGATCGAAGGCCTTTTGTTAGTTTTTGGTTTACTGCTGAGAATGATTCATAGATTTCAGGATTTTCAAATTATATGTGATATTGTTCATTGGTTGGCACAAATTCTTTTAAAAAGTCTACTATATCGCTCTTGAAGTTTTGTGTGCATTTTTGAGTATTTGGTTAAGTGATTCTTCCTGATATGTATATGATTTTATTCGAAATATTCTGATCTACTTTTCCAATGCGTTAATTTGCACTATTTACATTATACCTATTATTTTTTTGGATTGTATAGCCATTTTGATAATTCTATTGATTTATTTTTGAGGTAATAAGTTATAATTTTGTTCTTGTTTCTAAGCTGCCCATACAGATGCTAATACATATAGTTGAAACATATTTATTTACTATCCATATGTATGTAAATTTATATCGAATCTATTAAATGCCATTGATATTGTGTTCTAATATATGAAATAAATTGAATTGAAATAGAACCAGGAGTGGCTAAACGTCATAACACACTGTGACCTGTTCAGGTCTATTACGGTTATAAATCACCAATGGTACAAAAGACCTTAAGGTCGAAGTGCCCCAAAATGGCAAATGCCCCGATACCGGTCGTTTTCATAATAATAATAAATCACCAAGAGACGACGAAATTAGCAATGAAAATATCAAAATGGGAGGAACTCTGCACCTAAAAATACTGTACAAACTAGATAACGCTAGCTTAAGGAACACCATACCTTCTACCTGAACAGTGGAATAAGGTAATCATAATACGTCTGCTCAAGAAAGACGATATAGCTCATATACAAAATAACAGACCAGTTAGCTTGCTCTCATAGGTTTGAATGCTGTTTATGAGAATAATTACTAAGAGGTTGAAAGCAAATTTGATTTTCATTCGCCAAATGAGCAAGCTATGCTCCATAGAGGATAACATAAACGGCCACCTCCACAGTTTATTGAAAAATGCATAAAATAAAACAAGCCTCTAGTTCTCGTTTTTGTATATTACGAAAAAGCCGCCTTCGACTCTGTAGACTACCATAGTATGCTCAAGGCCCTCGCTGATTGCAGAATATCCAACCGTTGCATCAACATTAATAAACTTTTCTTAGGAATGCAAGTTGCCACTAGACTCCATGAAGCTGGTAATAATTTCGGCCCCCTTGAGTAAAGAGATGGAAATACTACGTGAGTTTGAACTAGCATTGAAATAGTTTGGACTGATCGTCAACAGCAGCAAGACCTAGTTTATGATAAATCTGGTTATAAGTGAAAGTCTAACGACAATTCAGAGATTGAACAAGTATACTCGTACAAATACTTTCAAATAATTTATAGACGTGTCCGTAAAATACAGAATGCCCATTACAGAAGTGAGAAGTCGAAGTGGATTCTCAGATGCTATTGAAAGAATATCAAGTCTCAAATGGAACTGGGCTGGACAACAAGCTGTAATGAATGACGGCAGATGGAGAAGGACAATAACTAAATGTAGACCACCAAATTACACTTTTCGCAAAACGTGAAGACTACCCGCTGGTCAGACGATAGTAAGCGCATCTGTACATTTACAGCTTTT
Source organism: Crioceris asparagi (assembly GCA_958507055.1). NCBI lineage: Eukaryota > Metazoa > Arthropoda > Insecta > Coleoptera > Chrysomelidae > Crioceris > Crioceris asparagi. The sequence continues at coordinate 43,764,984 of OY293829.1, forward strand.
ATATACCTACATATCATTTGCAAAAATTGTGTAAGCTGATTCCAGAAGATTTTCCTCGTAGAACACACTTTGCAAGTTGCCTATTGGATCAGCGAAATTCAGATACTTTTCACGGAAGAAGTAGTATTTACCGAAAATGGTATCATGAATTTCCACAAAGCACATGTATTGGTTGATGAAAATCCATAGGCCTCTATTGATTTGCATCACAGTTCCAGTCAATTAATATTGATTCATATTTTTTTTGACTGGACTTCGTATTGCCGGTACCTACTATTGAATCAACAACATGCATTTCTTTTTTAACAGTTTTCAGGATTTAGTAGAGCACTTACCACTTGAAACCTACCAAAACATGTAAATCTCTTTTCAGGGTTGCTGTGCGGGAAAATATAGGTAAGGGATAATTATGATATCATTAGTTATGTCCAGCCAACTGTATCTTATCCGTTATCCTTCACTTCTTCAGCACAATTTGTTTCAAAACTTTTATTTCTCTCCTCGCATTTATTTTTCGTCCTACAATTAGTTTTGAATTGCAAAGTTTCCTCTCTGTGAATATTGGAGTTTTTTGTTAATTATTAATAAAATAATTATTGTCTTAAAAACAGTAGATAAACAGATTATCTGTGTATCTATAAAATAAACTTAATCATGTTAAAACAATTCTTCTAAAGTAGGAGCATACCTACATATTTGGTGGAATGATGCTGGTGAGAGAAAATTTCTTTTGACGTATGCAAAATCAAGAAATAGAATACCCAATTGATAGCTTTCTGACTCTTTGTTGTCTCAATAGCCAGATATGTAGATGAAAACAACCACCAATTAAAATCATAATTACAAGGAAACATCCTTTCACTACTAATCCTTTTTTACGACTGCCTGCAATTAATGAAATTACATCGCCTTTTTCACGCTTCTATTGTGTACATATAACAACTTTTCCAAGTAATTTCTTTTCAATAAATTATATCCCAATTATATTTTCCAAGCATATAACTACAAAACTGAAAACAGAACAAACACTCTCCTCTACTGCTGTCAACAGCTAGAAGATGTTCGAGTACAACTTTAAATTATCCTTAACGTTATTAAATGTTATCGGATGTCATCCAGAAAAGCAGGACAGCAAGACCCAAGATATTCTTTTCTATTTCTCAGTGTTAGGATCAGTTATTATAATATTGCTGTCAATTTCGTCGCTAACATTTTCCGAAACTATAACTTTAGAGGATGGTGCCAATGCTTTCACTATTTGTACGCCGTTTATATATGTAAGTAAAATTTATTACAATTAGAATTCAAATCCAAGAATTTCTTTGTATGTGAATAAGGTTTGGATAGCATGATGAACCTGAGATTGTCATTCGCAGATTTCATAAAGTCCTTATTAACTTGAAAGGGTTGTGCGATATTTTTCCTTTATTATTAATAACTATTCCAAAATAATTATATTTTCCATGTTATTAATTTCAAGGATAGATCGATTGTGGCCTGTATTTTATTTGTGAGGTTGGGAGTTTTATAATTGAAAGTAGGTATCTATTAATTTGTTACAATATAAATAACCAAATACAAAAACGAATGCATGTTCATTCTCCAATGAATTGAAAAGTTCTAAATAATCTTTATTTTATAAGTAGTAGGAGTCAAAACAAAGATATATCGCCTGATTCGAACAGAATTTTTGTTGGCAATTTAAGCGAAATATCTACCTAATAAATAATACCTATGTTGTGATCCTAATTAGCCTAATTTTAGAGCAGTGTGTATCCTGGCTCCAATATGGATAGAATTTGTCATTACTTTTAGAATAACTTCTAATACTGCTGATGGAATTTTCTAACTTTGCTCTAAAGAACCCACCATGCTATATGATATTGAGTTTATAAAAGAAAGGCAATCTCTGATGGATGACGGCTTTAAAATGTGGTAAAATTCTGTAATGTAAATGGGTACAATAAATAACCGATGTGGCGTTGATTGATACGAACATGAATGTTAAAGTTCGTTGCTTTAACCAAATCAAAAAAACTTGGGCTAATTCTATCTGCTGAAAGTTTCATGTTATATGTAACTACCTGCTATTATCAAAATCATAGATATCTGCGGACATTATTATTTTTGAACATCTCTGTGTGCATATAAACAATATTCAAACAGATTCAATCGTGTATGTGGCCCAAATGGAAATAAATACTATATAACATTGACTTTTATATTATTGAATCATTGTGGATTTATCACTGCACCTTCTCTTTAGAATGTCAGATTTTATAGTATTTTGATATCATTTTTGGATATTTTGTTGACCAAGCAGATTTTTCTTATTATATTTGATTTCAAATAGACTTTCGGGATGTACGATCAAATAGGATATATACATAATATCTTCTATGATAAGTACTATAATCATACTCTGCGGATATTAAGTCTTAACCACGCACCCTAGATGCTAGAAACGGCAGTTTTTATATATCATAGAATACCTCGCTTGAAACAAATGTCGAAAGGTACCTAAGAGCGTTTTCTGCCAATTTTTCAATACTTATTTTATAGATTGGGGATATGACTTACTACCCTCACTGTATATTAAATTTTAAATCTCGTAATGCGATATTGACTATTTTCCAAGGCATGTCCAACTTTAGATCATTTTTAGCAATTTTGTTTTAAATGAAGAAAGCAACTTCATATTGTGAAATATGTGTCAAAAGCTGTGCTACTAATTATGTGACAATTTTTGAGATCTAAAACGATTCTCAGCGGATTTACTTATTGATATTGATCCACCCTATATATGATCAAAACTTATCTTAAAAGAAAAATCTCAAATATTGTCGATTCTATTCCAGGCCATCACCAAACTCATAACAATGTATACTCATAAAAAGAAGGTGCTTCTCATCCTTGGTAAAATAAGAACCGTCTTCTGGAACATTAACGATCTTGATGATGGAATCCGTCGACAGACATATGCCGATCAAATGCGTCATTCCTTCAAGCTATTCATCGTTCGTATCTTCTTGTCTCTTCTATGGTACTGCTCTATTTTCCGTATAAATACCATGCCCATGAATTTGTACAGACCACGATGGTTGCCCGCACATGTGCTCATTATGTATGAGAACGCGTTTTGCCTCATATTGTGCATCATCAGCATATCCACTGATGGTTTGATTATGACCACAATGGTGATGACTTTTATACAGTTCCGGATGTTGAATGAAGAACTGGATGCCATATTCACTGTTCAGTGTTTTGGTAAGAATGTCAATAAATCTGGTGATGATATTGGTGGAAAAGAAGTACGCTTAAACATGCAGAAGAGGATGAAAAGATGGCTAGATCACCATGTGTTTTTGCTTGAGTAAGATTTATGTTGTGGAATATATCACAATTTTCAAATATTCTAAAACCAAACTAAATCCTTTGAAAAGGGTATAAGGCAAGATTGTTTTGCTTTAGGTCAAACTAATGACATTTTGAAATACTATACCTAATTGCCACAAGAAATCTAACTATGTTATTTTTTAGAGTAAGGTCACAAAACTAAACCTCCTCAATACTTCTTTTGGAAAAAATCATGATTTTCAAGAAGAAATATTTTTTTTTATCTTAAGCTACGGAAAGCTCTAGAATACTGAAATCACATTGAAACGTTGCTGTAAAGTAATTTCCCCTCAAGACAATCTGAGGAAACCACTGCAAATGTAGACTTTTTGAAAAAATTAAATCTATCATAGAGACTTATTGTGTGAGTTTTAATCTACAGGAATTTTATTTCTAAGAGTTCTGCATATTTTGAAGACCAAAAAGTACTAAGAGGATTTTTATGTTTATATTTGCTGCTCAAGTAGGTATCTCGAGAACTAAAAATGACGTCGACTAACTTCATTCAATGTATAGTCATGTGCTGATTAGTTTTTCATCAAAATCAGTGGTCCTTGTGTCCTCGAGAGGACAGTTCCCAGGCCTACATTGATTTCATCCGTTGTTAATATGAAGCCTTTCTTAAATTGTGGATATACTAATACAGGCTCGTTGAACCTAGTTTCTTCAATGGTTTCGAACGCTTCGATGAATTGCGAGGTAGGCTCAACTTTTGAATTTTTCGGTAGGCAAGATGTAAGTCGTTTTGCTATATTTGCATAATTCTTCACGAATTTTCTATAGAAACCCGACAGTCATTAGAAGCTCATAATTTGTTTGGGGTCGATGGTGCTTTTAAGTTTTTATTTTCTCAATCAATTTAGGTTTAGGTTTATTACCGTGTATGGTAAAGATGCGGCCTAAGTATTCTAACTCTTCTAAAAAGAATTACGATTTGTCCAAATGAAATTTGAACCTGTGTTGTCTGAGTCGATTCAATATTGCTACTAGCTTTTTCAAGTGTTTCTCCATACATTCACCCACAATTATAGTGTCGTCTAGGTATACGAGGCAAATATTATTTAATAAACCCTTAAGTACCTGATTCATCACCCATGCGATTGCCGCAGGAGCGTTTCGCAGTCCAAACGAAACACGAAGGAACTCATAGTATCCATTCTCAGTAGAAAAGGCTATCTCATGACGATCCTTTTCTTCGATTTCAATGTGGCGATATCCCTATTTTAGATCGATTTTAGATACATTTTTTTGAGTCTCCTAGGATATCGAGGATGTTATTTATATTGGGCAATGGATACTTGTCTATGAGGATTTTTTCATTTAATTTACGAAAGTCAACAACCATTTGCCATTGCTTCTTCCCGTCTTTTCTCTCCTTTTTGGGTACAAAGAAAACTGGGGCGGAATACGAGGAGTTACGCTCCGTAATAAATGTTATGTTCCAACAATTCGTTGACTTAATTGTCAACTTTATCTGCGAGTGCGGAAGACAATAGGGCTGAAAATAGGGTCGTCAGACATCAAAGGAAGGATTTATTTGACTTTTGACAATAGAAGAGAATGTCAGTTTGTCTTTATCTTGGTAAAATATGTCTCAGTATTACTTTAACTTACTAAAAATTAAAAGTATTTCTTGTTCATCTAAAATATGATTGAAAAATTTTCTGAGTCAATTCTTTCAAATTAAAAGATATGATCAGCTGATAGGTCATTATCTAAATTGAGAATATGAGTTTCATTATAATTTAATTTTCTTTGGATAGGTACATTGACATTTTAAACAGTGTTAATGTTTGCGGGTATTTCATAATGTCCTGTTGTTTGTTTCGGGATGAAGTGAGTATAGTACCATTTTGAGGAATGGTTGCAACACTTATGGTTTCTTGTTTAGGTTCGATCTATTGTTGAAAGTAGGTAGTTGATGGAGGTTCGTATCTGAACGAATTGTACTCTATATCATTCTATAATAATTTACCGCTCATATAATTCAATATCATATTGAGCTTTTTTAGTGTCTCTGTTCATAAAAGTAAGTCGAAATGTTGGTGAGAATTTAAAATATAATTTAAGAAATTGTTGCGGTTGGTATAGGTAGGTCACAAGAACAATTGGGTTCCGATTGGTACAATATAGTTTTAATTCTGAACACTTCTTTCGTAATTCCATCCGAGAAATACCTACTTATGGGCTATGCGGGGAATAAATAATGAATTGGTCGCACCTGAGTCTATTAATATCTTAAGGCCGTTTGTGTCTAGGTAAGGTAAAATGGAAGATATTATATTATGATACGTTTCTACTTGTTTGATTCCGAGGCATTTTGCTGAAAATTTTGGGTATCCTAGTCCTCGTAATATGAAACATTTTCATGGGTAAATTGTATTTCTTCGGTATCGTTACAGTTATAAACATAAAAATCGTAATAATGGGTATCATAACCAATGTCTGCAACATCTGCTTCGTGTAAATTAACTTGTGGCTGTTGGCTGTTCTTCTATCAATCCAATTACTGTTGGTTGGATTTGTGGTCCGATTGATTGCAAAAAACTATACTGTTGCGGTTGCGTCATTTACTGATTATTCGTAGTATTAATCTGCTGATGAAGTTGTGTTACCGCCGGAAATGTGGTACCGTAAAGTGTAGGTGGTACTTCTGTTTGGATTTTATTGACTAGTTGAATTCGAATGGTGATACTAATTTCTTGTGGGCGTTTCTACTGTAGCTGGCCTATTATTAACGTTAGATCTATACTGATTTTGTGATGGAACACTAGGAATCTTATTATATGTGGTAATTTTATAAGATATATCTGCAGGATGTTTAGATACATACTTGATTGCGGGAATGCTTCCGTAAGAGTGTATACAGGGCCGAAAGTATTGGCCCTAGCCTTAAGAGAATTAGGACGATATAACACATACATTTAGCGTGTGTGGATAGAATGTCACGTTTGGATTATAATTACATATTATTGTTATGAAACAAGCAGACGTGCTGGACTCGAGGCCACACACGCATAAGATGTTTAAATATGATAATATCTTGTATTGCAGAGGATTGTCAATATATCATTACCAGAAGAAATGTCTATGACTGATTATCTTTACATGGCGACCGTGACAGAGTAACAGTAGTAGTAGTAGTGCCGAAAAAGTGCCTAACGAATGGCCATGGGAGCTTCAGAGTCAAAGGCTGCTGATGTTACGGACACTGGCGTAGTAAATACCAACGTAATACTAGAGCAATTATCATCCGGTTGGGATTTGAAGGTTTGCATCTACATCATCACCGTGGTCCTGGTAATCATCGTTGCACTGAAGCTACGGAAGGCACACCGTAGGAATCTGAAAAGGCAGTTGGGAAGAAGCATGGTTCTGCGAGCGCAGCCACAAGTAGAAGTCTGAAGAAACTACCCAGGCAAAGGCAGCAGCAGACTTGACCGACGATTCATGAATAATAAGGTATTTAGGTTTCCATGAATTGTTCCTAAGGTTCTGTCTTGAAACGTATCATCAATGTTACTAGGATATATTTCTATGTATTAAATTTCATGTTACTATTTTAAATAAGAAATGATCTTATTAAGCCTTTCGATTTGTGTTCTCACATACATGATCAATTCTTAATACCTTAAAAGGTAATTGGTATTTTGTCTAGTTACTTAATTGCTTATATTAATTCATTATAGAGTTATTATTTATATTTTATTATTAACGGAACAAGAGAAGGAATTGGCGATATAATGTCGACTTGTTATTATATATAATATATTATTTTTAAATCTATTTTGTCTATATTCTATATTGATTACTTTTATTGATTGTTTTTGGATTGATTTTTTTGAATCTATTTGATCTATATTCCATATTGGTTACTTAAATTGATTATTGCTTTGGATTGATTATTGATTGAGTTCTGTTTTTATGGCCAGCGATTTAATTTTATTTAAAGTCTTGCATAGAATTATTAGGTAATTGACACTGAATTTACGAATGTTTATGTATAGGTATAATTAGTCTTCTTCGTAGAATTACGAAAAAAAAATTTTTTTCTATCGGTATATGCTAGTACAATATTATTTCACGTAAAGAAGCGCAGATGTCAATAGCTGAGTTATTGTCTATAAAAAACGATATTATTAACCAATCTAAACGGGCTATCAAGGCAAACCCGCCGAAGTCAGTAGAGATAAGAGAGGAAACTACAGACAACCTAGTGAAGTCTTTTAACAAGTTCACGCTGTTGGTTAAGGCAGATTGGGATAACAAATCAGATAACGAGAGGCTGAAGGTAAAAGATATTTTCTTATATATAAGGGACAAAGTGATTCGATCGTTCCAATCACTAAGAGTGGCATACGTGGTACCAACTACGTGCATTCGTCAAATTGATACATCAACAATAGACGAAGATCTAGCATATGACTCAGATATGGCTATAACCAAGTTAGAAGTTTTGAATTTAATCGGTAAATTGGTTCCATCCGAATTTGACGGATCGAGTGCAAAACTTAAATCCTTCCTCGACTCAATCACGCTATTAGATCTCAACAAAGGTGAACATGAAGAGTGTGCAGTTTTAAATGTTAAAACAAGGCTTAGTGGCGAGGCTAGAGATTTGGTAGAAAACGCTACAACACTATTGCAAATAAGGGATACTTTAAAGACTGGAATAAAAGGAGAAAATTTTAAATCGATAATAGCGAAGATAAGCAACAAAAAGCAGAGAGGAACGAATAATATAGCATTTGCAAAAGAATTGGAACAACTTGCAAATGATCTTAAGAGATCATATATTTCAGAAGGAATGCCTGGTGCAATGGCAAAAAATTTTACGGCAGACACAGTGGTAAATAGCCTTTGCCGAAACGCCCAAGCAGAAAAAGCGAAATGGATAATGCAGGCAGGTACTTTCAATACGGTAAAAGAAGCATTAACGAAATTTACCAGTATAGAGGCAGACATCCCGGCAAGCCAAATATGTTACGTAAACAAGAAACAGAATACTCAAAGGAACTTTGGGAAGGATAATGCGATCGGATGGTATATAAGAGGTAATACAACCCATCATAACAAATACCGACAAAACAACGAACCCAAGGGAGATAGAGGTACCAATGCTGGAAGATCCTACCAGTACCCTAGAAGGTACAATAATATTTATAATAATCGGCAACCTTTCAATCATTACATAAGGTACATAGAAAATGAGGGCGCTCAGGGAAACGAGCAGAGCCCCTGCGATGTACCAGCGATAGAACAGGGGCCACGAACAATAAATTAGTTAAAATGTATTCAATAAACCTCAGTCTATCAAATTGTGTACAAATTATAACGGATAAGAATACTCTAACATACCTTATGGATACAGGAACAGACATTTCCATCGTGAAGAAAGGCAGCTTACCACCAGGAATACTCATCGACATGGAGTTCAAATGCCGCATAAAAGGAATATCGACAGAAACTCGCGAAACCCTAGGCACCGCAATACTATCATTAAAAGTACAAGATTACATTATTGAACACAATTTCCACATAACCTAAGACGACTGTCAAGTGCCTACGGATGCAATATTAGGCAGAGACTTCTTTGAAAAATTTAATTGCGTCATCGATTATGAAAACGATCTACTTACTTTTAAAATAGATCACACTAGGTTGATGTTAAAAATTTTACACGATCACGATTATAACATATATCATATACCGCCGCGTTGCGAAGTTTACAGGTGTTTACCGCAGTTACCGGGAGTATCCGAAAGCATTGTAGTTTGCAAATCAGAACTAGAAACAGGTGTTTATGTAGCGAGTTGTGTAACAACTACTAATTGCCCAATAGGAAAAATATTGAATACAAATTCTGAAATGGTAGAATTATGCAATCCTAAGTTTCATATTACACCTTTATCAGATTATGAGGTCTTCAACAATAAGGGAAATTCGAAACCTATGACACCAAAATATAATATTGGAAATGTTGCAGCGTCAATTAAACAAGAGGTTATTAACTTATGCGACGAGTTCAGCGATATTTTTGCCGACACAGGCCGGGCCTTAACAACAAATAATTTCTATAAACAAAAATTGAAATTAATTGACAAGGACCCGGTCTATGTAAAAAAATATAGGATACCTCAAGCGCATAAGAAAGAAATTGAGGAGCAAGTAAAGAAAATGCTTAGTAATGGAATTATAGAGCCATCAAATTCTTGTTATAATAGCCCAGTCTTATTAGTCCCCAAGGCGGACAAAAAGTCTTGGCGGTTAGTAGTAGATTTTAGGCAACTTAACAAGAAAATAGTGGCTGATAAATTTCCATTACCTAGGATAGATGATATTTTTGACCAATTGGGAAGAGCAAAATGGTTTTCGGTGATGGATTTGTTATCTGGATTTCACCAAATACTTTTGGAGGAAGGCTCAAGAAATTATACATCATTCAATACAGATCAAGGTTCATTTCGATTTTGCAGGCTTCCAATGGGTATTAAGGTCGGTCCACAGTCATTCAGCAGAATGATGAACTTAGCATTTTCAGGTTTATCGCCTGAGAAAGCTTTTCTGTATATGGACGACTTAATAGTTAGTCTTCCAAACGTGTAGAAAGTTCAATCTAAAAGTGAATCCAGAAAAATGTCAATTTTTCCGAAGAGAAGTAACTTTCTTGGAACATAAGATTACCGATAAAGGCATACTTCCATTCAAAATATAAAGTAGTAAAAATTTCCGATTCCTTCAAAACCTGACGAGGTCAAAAGGTTCGTAGCATTTTGCAATTACTACAGGAGATTCATACCAAATTTTGCAGGAATCGCGGCTTCACTAAACGCTTTAGCTCGGAAAAACCTTAGATTCAAATGGTCTGAGGAGTGTCAGAAAGCTTTTGAAGAATTCAAAGCATGTTAGTAAATCCGCCAATTCTTCAATATCCGGATTTTGAAAAACAGTTTATCATTTACACAGACGCATCCGATGTAGCTTGCGGAGCGGTACTTTGCCAAAAATTCGGAGGAAAAGAACTACCGATTGCTTATGGGTCAAAACGATTCACTAAGGGCGAAAGCCATAAAGCAACTATTTTAAAGGAATTGACCGCGATCCACTAGGCACTAAGATATTTTAGATGTTACTTATATGGAAATAAATTTGTGGTCAAAACAGATCATAGACATTTAGTATATCTCTTTTCAATGAAAGACCCAACATCCAAACTTACTCGCATGAGAATGGATCTTGAAGAGTTCGATTTCGAGATAGAATATGTTAAAGGAAAGGATAACGTTATAGCCGACGCATTGTCGCGAATAAGTATAGATGAGTTAAAACATATGAATCAGAACGCAGAAAATATTTTTGCTATTACAAGAGCGAGGCAAAAGCTTATAGATAGAAATGAGATAACTGTTAAAGTGAATGAAACTCCTATAGAAGAGCCACGAGTATATGAAACATTAGAGAATTTCAAAGAATTAACTATACCGACCTTAAATTTTTATTTGAGAAATAATTTTATTGATTTAGTGATATCACGTAGCAATCACAGAGTATCCGTACCATTAGCCAATGGCAAGATTCCACTAGAGGAATGCTTGTCTCAGCTTGACAAAAAAGCTGGTGAAAATACGATACCAAAGGCGAAATTATATTTGAATAGTTTGATATTCACAGCATGTACTATTAATGTACTGAAACAAATAGGTCGTGATTCTGAAAAACGTAACTATTTTATTATGCAAAAATCCTCAAGTGGTAACAAATAAACAAAGAAGATTAGAACTAAATAAATTATTTCCACGAAAACCCCACAATAGGAGGGCACTGTGGACAAAAGAGGTTATTGAAAAAAATGAAATCTACTTATCGATGGAAAGGAATGTCTCGACAGGTGGCGGAATACACCAAGAAATGTAAGAAATGCCAATTAAACAAAATAAGGGTTAGACATATGGAACAGTTATTCATAACAAATACACCACAAGAAGCATTCTCAATATTATCTATTGATACAATAGGACCGTTCAATAAGTCGATACTTATGCTGTTACGATGATTTGTGAACTCACAAAATTCGTTGTGTTAGCACCTATTCCTAACAAAGAAGCTATTACTGTAGCAAGAGCTATCGTAGAGCAATTCATTCTTAAATATGGACCTATGGCAGAGATTAAAACAGATCAAGGTACCGAATATATGAATGAAGTGCTAAGAAATATGTTGGAATTGCTAAAAATAAATCACAAGGTATCTACACCTTACCACAGCCAATCCATGGGAACTTGCGAGAGAAACCATAAAGTTTTTAATGAATACATCCGTATGTAAATAAATGAAACACGTGACGACTGGGATGTATGGGCGCAATATTACGCATTTTGTTATAATACAACACCCCTCGCATACCATGAGTTTACTCCATACGAATTCGTATTTGGAAAAAAAGCTACATTAACCTACGGAAATTAAAAAACGGAATGTAGACCCAAATTATAATATAGAAGCTTATAGTCAGGAATTACGTTTTAGAATTCAAGTAGCTCTAAATCGTGTAAATCAACATGTAAAGTTGGAAAAGGAAAAAAGGAAATTATCATTAGACAGTAAATCAAGACCCGTAGATATTAATGTAGGTGACAAAATACTAGTACAAAATGAAAATAGAAATAAATTTGACCCTTGCTACAATGGACCTTATATAGTAACAGACGTTTCAGAACCAAACAGTACTTTTAAGTATGACAAAGAAAAATTTAGTGTTGTACATAAAAACAGAATAGTGAAATACAAAGCTGATGAATAATTGAGTAAGCTGAATATTATGTAGCACCAATGTTCTCAATATGTATAGTAACACAATGTATGGATAATGATCTATCATTTAAGAAATTAATCATAGTTTATATTATATTATATTCAAACGATTAATTTTATATTTACAGTCTATATTTATAATATATCGATTACTTGTTTATTTTGTTTTTACTAATATGTAAATATCTTATATTATGTTATTATGTTATGTATTTATAGTTATGTTTTGATTATTGTACAATGTTGTGCTATATCGTTTAAGAAGAAATTTATTATGATCTAAAGGAAATAAATTTCTTCTCTAAAGGGTAGAGGTATACAAGGCCGAAAGTATTGGCCCTGGCCTTAAGAGCATTAGGACGATATAACACATACATTTAGCGTGTGTGGATAGAATATCACGTTTGGATTATAATTACATATTATTGTTATAAAACAACCAGACGTGCTGGACTCGAGGCCACACACGCATAAGTTGTTTAAATAGGATAATATCTTGTATTGCAGAGGATTGTCAATATATCATTACCAGAAGAAATGTCTATGACTGATTATCTTTACAAGTGGAAAACTGTCGTACTTCTAGTATTATCTGGAACATCGGAGGTGCGTTGTTTGTTCTGCTGAGAGATTAGCATCGGCGTTTATCTTTATTAATTGATTGATTGATTACCAAACAAAGCACCGCCCGACGCTCTGCGGCAAACTGAAGATAGGCAAGAACCTTGAAATCAAGATATTTGTCTGGGTGGCGGTGCTTTGTTTGGTAATCTGATTGAACATTTATAGTGGTATTATGCAATATTGTGACAAGGTAAAATTGTAGGTATTGCCCTAATAGTAGTTGACGTTATTCAGTGGCGGAGGGCGTGTTTGTCCTCGCAGAAATTCTTGTCGGCACAGTTAGACGTCCTAGCGTAATCTAGTTATTTACCAGTGACGGTTTATGTTATATAATCAAGTATAAATTGAATTCATATTCAGAAATATCATAATATGGCTGTTACAGATAATCTTGAATTAAATAATTCCACTTGCCGGGTGTTTATATCCACCCACTATACGTGTTCAATGCATAGCTCATATTGTTCTCCACCGTCTGCGCCATGCTGAAGATTGATACTAATTTGAGTTCAAAATAAGAATTGATTATCAGACGCTCTGCGGCAAACTGAAGATAGGCAAGAACCTTGAAATTATGATATTTGTCTGGGTGGCGGTGCTTTGTTTGGTAATCAATCTGATTGAACATTTATAGTGGTATTATGATGCAATATTGTGACAATGTAAAATTGTTGGTATTGCCCTTACAGTTGTTATGGCGGTCATCCAAGTCTTAAAAATGCCTTTGAAGAAAAGTTTTCAAAAATATTTTATATAACTTCTATTTGGATAATTTATCAAAAAAGTGACAAAGAGACAATAAAGATTAGAAACTGACATCTTTAATTCTGAGCTCACTTTCGTATTCATAGAAGTGAAGACAGTGTCACTCCGGGAACTGCTGATTGATTAATGGAGAACTACCAAAGATTCGAATTTGAAATTAAAAATTGAAATTGAGAACTATACCGATGGTAATTGGGGCTACTTAAATAAAATATTTTCAAGTTGATGCCAATTTTGCTATATCAAGTAGAAAGATTTGGATAACCGCCATTTGAAACTACTCTTGGGATCATGCCCTAACCTCAATAAATGCAACCTATTGTGTTAACCAAATTTTGTTATTTATACCTATAGATATGAATGATGTGGGCTTTTAAAACTTGATTAATATTATTTTGCGATTTTTCAAAGGATGCAGATTCGAAAATAAATTGAAAACAGTTATAGTATAGTATAGTTAACTAAACGTTTCGCATCTGGCCAGAGGCATCATCTCGATAAAGATCAACGCTGATGCTAATGTCTCAGCAGAACAAACAACCCACCTCTGATGATCCAGACAACACTAGAAGTATGACAGTTCACCACTCTTACGGAAGCGTTCCCGCAATCAAGTATATATCTAAACATCCTGCAGATATATCTAATAACAGTACCTACCACATATAATAAGATTCCTATTACAAAACCAGAACAGATCTAACGTTAATAATAGGGCAGCTACAGTTAAAACACCCAAAAGAAATTATTATGAGCATTCGAATTCAGCTAGTCAAAAAAATTCAAACAGAAGTACCACCTGCACCTTACAGTACCACATCTCCGGCGCTAACAAAACCTCGTCAGCAGTTTAATACTATGAGTAGGTAATCAGCAACTGACGCAACCACGACAGTATAGTTTTAGTGCAATCAGCCAATTTTAATAAGCCACAGTTTAAGAAGGGGAGAAATTACAAGTTAATTTAAACGAAGTAGATGTAGACACTAGTTATAATACCAATTAATACGATAATGATGATTATAACTGTAACGATACCGAAGAAATAAAATTTACCCATGAAAATGATTCATATTATGAGGATACCCAAAATTTTCAGAAAAATGTCTGGGAATCAAACAAGTAGAAAAGTATTATAATATAATATCTTCCATTTTACCTTACATAGTCATAAACGACATTTAAATATTAATAGACACAGGTGCGACCGTGCGACCAATTCATTATGTAGTCTCCGCTTAGCCCATAAGTATTTCTCAGATGGAATTAGGAAAGAAGTGTTCAGACATTCTCTTCTATTGTCAAAATTCAAATGTACTATTCCTTTGAATTCTGACGACCCTATTTTCACTAAGCCCTATTGTCTTCCGCAATCGCAGAAAAAGTTGACAATCAAGTCTACGAGTTGTCGGAACATAACATCATCCGCCGCAGTTTTCCTTGTACCCAAAAAGCAGGGAAAAGACGGGAAGAATGGCAAATGGTCATTGACTTTCGTAAATTAAATGAAAAAAACATCAACAAAAGTATCTATTGCCCTATATAAATAACATTCTCGATATCCTAGGAGACTAGAAAAAGAGGATATCACCACATTGAAGTTGAAGAAAAGGATCGTTCTACTGAAAACGGACACCATGAGTTCCTTCGTGTTCCGTTTGGACTCCTAAACGCTCCAGCAGCATTCGCACGTGTGATGAATAAGGTAGTTAAGGGTTTATTTATTAAGATTTGCCTCGTTTACCCAGATAACACTATAATTCTGGGTAAATCTATGGAGAAACACTTGAAAAACCTGCCTGGGAGCTGTCCTCTTACAAGGACTATTGACTTTAATGGAAAATTAATCAGCACATCAATACACAGTATTCTTTCCCCAGTACAAGCCCTAAGCCACGATACGACAGCCAGGTCGGGGGTGATCCGCGTGATAACCTTCTGACTATCGACCCGACAATTGTAATTATCCATTGCTCTTGTCTGGTACCCAGTCCTTATATATCGCCCACCGAGTACTAGTTCAACTGACATGTTGCAGTGTTAGCTGCTCAAGCTTTCCACCAGTTCTAAGTTCCCCTGTCCGCCACATAGGGGACGCGGGACCCTTCGGCGTTGGCTGCGTTGTCGTACAAGCACTGTACGCTATGCATAACCAGTGTCTACTGTGATGAAGTGCAGCTAAGATTTACTGAAAAGTATTAGAGAGAGACTTACAGATGGTAGAATTCAGTGGAAATTCAAACCTTTTTTTTATTTTTATAAGGTGATTGAAGGTAATAAGGCTGACCTGAGGATTCAAAATTCATTTAATTAAACACAAACATATTTCAAACATAGGTATTCGATGTGCACCTGGTGCACAAGGTACCTACATTTTTTAGAAAAGTTACCTTCGTTTGAGTTCGGTCGGGATGGATTCTAGTTAAAAGGGGCCTGTGGCAAAAAACCAAACAATAGGAAAACGGTGGGTTGATTGGTGGGAAAAACATCGTCTATTTTGTCAAGAAGAAGTAAATGATTTAATATTTGACTCAGACGACGACATTGATGACCCGGATTTTGAGGCTAGTGACGGTTTCAAGGATTCAGAGTCGGACTAGTTTATCGTTTATTTTTTAATAAATGCTAAGAATGATTGTTATTGCTGTGTTTCAGCTTTCTGGTTAACTTGGGTAATGTTTGCCCGAAAAATAAATAGTTTTTGTATGACGCTCATTGGAGTTATTCAGCATTCTGCTAAAAAAATAATGAAGAGGCTGATGACGCCTTCTGGCGCCATTCCATATTTTTTGGTGATTGTTGATTTTTTTCCAAAAAATAACCAGTCTTGTTCCCTATATAGCGTTTTAATACCAAAAGTACAAAAATCAGTCCTTAGCCCCGATGGTCATACCAGCTTTTGCCGTCAGTAGTGAAAGTATTTCTATATTATGTGGTTAACTTCATTTTTAATGTTGCAGTTTCACAAATACCATTAACGAGAGTTTCTCAATGAGTATGTTTGTATATTTGGCAAATATGACAGGGCTTCTATGTGCATACATGTATCATCTTTCAGTTAT
This sequence comes from Crioceris asparagi, assembly GCA_958507055.1. Classification (NCBI taxonomy): domain Eukaryota; kingdom Metazoa; phylum Arthropoda; class Insecta; order Coleoptera; family Chrysomelidae; genus Crioceris; species Crioceris asparagi. The sequence goes on from OY293829.1 coordinate 43,781,642, forward strand.
GTAAGTACTTCATATGTGTAAATATGTTTTGGCTTTTATCACTGTAGTTAGAAATACAACAAAAATATGTTAAGTACATGGTAGGCTCAATCAGCTAGTTATCATGTTCTCGCTCGCTATCTTTTATCTAATACCTACGTACAAATACCATCATACAAATATTATTTCACGTAAGTTCGAGAAGCCAAATGTCCTAATAAGTGTGTATTTTTATATTTCTAGGGAATCTACCTATGGACTAAATGTTCACACAGCTAAACTATTAGATATGTAATTTATAGACATTTTTTTTCTGCGGATAGGACCTACCTCTTTTTTATTTGTTGATTTGGGTAATGTTACACTAGTGACTAGTGAATGGGTTACTTTGGCCCAAAATGATTTTTACCATGTTTTAAGCATTGTTTATATAGTTATATATACAGGGTGATTCACGGTCGATGGTACCTTAGACGTTTAAGGAAAACTATTCGTAGGCTTTTTCTGAAAATTGTATTATGTGGAATGTACCTAGAGATCTATCGACTGAAAATATTTTCAGCCTTGCGACGTTGCCACTTATATCAAAAAGTATTAACAACTTTGATTTTTCAAATGAGACACCCTATATGTTATCAATTTATTAGATTCTCTATCACCTTCTCGTTATTCTTTCATAAGATACCCATACCTATCTCTAACAGTTTCCAGTGAATTAATTAATTTTCTTTTGTTTTGCTCAAAACAGAGCTCCAATCAATAGGCCATTACTCTGAATTTTAGAATTGTGAAACGATGAAATTCCAGTAGTAGCTTTAGAAATACTTCTTTCTTAGTTATTATTGAAGATTTTCTTTTTATTTTATACAGGGTCGATCGAAATTCTTGATCTTTCCATCAGATCTATAAAGACTCAAAAATGCGTCTTTTTAAATAGAACACCTTATATTTTATTATTTCTTCAGATAGAGAATCAAAATACCTTTGAAATGATGTATCATGTTCCTATACCAAAATGGTCAGGTTTTCAAAATATAAGCAACTATCTATTAGTGAATTATTTCTAGCATTTTTATAGTAGGTATTTGATGGTTACCATGGTGATGGAAAGTTTGACGAGTAGTTATCGTTAGGAAGAATAAGTGTTTATTGAGTTGTTCATTCTTCATAGATAATGTGATCAAATTATTGCAAAAACTTCCAGAAAGCTTAATGCAAGATACTCACAAAGTACAAAAAAGAAACAAGAATAAACCTATTCACAGAACAATCAAGTAATTTTCTGATTCCTAGAGGCAAATTCAAAATGTTGATTTATGAAAGAGTTTTGTTACTCATCTTTGGGATGATGACTAGACTGCAGAGACGATTCGTTTACCGTGCTCTGTAAATTCATTTAAAAATAATAATAAACTTCCATAGATATCATACTCTTGGCAAAACAGTGATGAGTAAGTAGATTCATCAGAACCTGAACTCGATTTCAAGATAAAATTAGCAATAACTATGCATTGACTGATATTGAGAAAATGAATCCAGTTCAACGATATACGTATGTATTTTGTAATCTTTTGTTAGATTATTTACGCAATAGACTTTATAAAAACAGTATAATATCTAATTAATAATCAATAACCAAGTGGTAAGGACAGAGGTTTTAATAATAATAATTAGTGAAGAAATATAAATAATTAAACATTTATAATACATTCTCAAAATAACAACCGTTACTTTCCAAACATCTAAGAATACGTTTCTCCACCAATAAAATAGCTTTTCTTATTTCACGTGCATCTATCTCATCAATGTATTTAATTACGCGTTGACGCAGTTCATCTTTACTTTGTACTGGTGATGAATAGACTTTTTTCTTAAAATCTTTGCGTTTCAGATAAATTATTTTAAGGAATACCTCAAATAATGTTTGTTAAATAAATTTGTGATTTATCACCATGGTAACCAGCAAATACCTACCATAAAAATGCTAGAAATAATTCATCTTAATAGATAGTTGCTTATATTTTGAAAATCTGACCATTTAGGAATAGAAACATGATATATCATTTCAAAGGTATTTTGATTCTCTCTCTGATGAAATAATAAAATATAGGGTGTTCTATTTGAAAAAACGCATTTTTGAGTCTTTATAGATCGGATGGAAAGATCAATAATTTTGAGCGACCCTGTATAACATAAAAAAAAATCTTCAATAAAAACTAAGTAAGAAGTCTTTTTAAAGCTATTACTGGAATTTCATCATTTCACAATTCTAAAATTCAGAGTAATGGGCTATTGATTGGAGCACTGTTTTGAACAAAACAATAGAAAATTAATTAATTCACTGGAAACTGGAGATAGGTATGGGTATCTTATCAAAAAATAACCAGAAGGCGATAGTGAATCTAATAAATTGATAATATATAGGGTTTCTCATTTGAAAAATCAAAATTGTTAATACTTTTTAATATAAGTGGCAACGTCGCAAGACTAAAAATATTTTCAGTCGATAAATCTCTAGGCATAATCTACATAATTCAATTTTCAGAACAATCCTACGAATAGTTCTCCTTAAACGTCTAAGGTACCATTGACCGTGAATCACCCTGTATATACTTATACTATATAAGTATATATTTTCAGGTACAATATCCTTAACTGCCGGTTTTAAATTAAAAAAAAGAAGTCTCAGATTATTATCTCATGAATAGTAAACCTGCTGCGATTTTCATGATTATTTTTTTCATTTTAAGAGCTCGTGCCAAAAGTGATAGAAGTCTTTTGGCACCCACTCTCAATAGTCCTTTTTAAAATTAACAAATTCAAAAGAACCAACACCAATAAAATTATTATTTTGTTTTTTCAGTGGACCAACTAATAAAGTCGATTCAATTTTTTGTAAAAAATATTTATTACTTTGCTACTCGGTTTTCGGTTTTCAACAGGTGTCTACGTGTCAAAAGTCCCAGAATCCAAAAAACATATTCTCAATAATTCTTTCAACCTTTCTGTCTGTATGCCTGTACTAATTTTATCTCGGAAATGGATGGACCGATTATGTTGCATTTTTTTTTTGTTTACTAGGGTATTTACGAGGTTGACAGGTGATTCAAATTGGGCATCTTGTTCATACTGGTTGCTAGGATATAGCAGAAAAACGTGTTTAGTTCAAGACAGTGGTGCGAAAACGGCTAGAACGATTATGATGAAACTTGTATAGAAAATTCTCTTCAAAGCCCTTTATCACTTACAAAAATCGTATCTCCAAGAAAGAGTAGGAGAAAAAGTTATGCTGAAATGAACTGTATTTTTTTTAATTTTTGATCTCACTCCGGTTAGCGTCGAAATTGAATATGATCATTATTTTTTGTTTTGAGACGCCAACAAAAATTAATGGCCATACGACCTGATCACACGATTTTTATATTCGATTAAATTTGTTTTTTTTTAATTAAATATTTAACATCGCATCCACCTAATGGTTTTTAGCGACGGAAACTGTATTTATGGTAGGTAGGTTTAAGATACAATACAACTTTTGAAATCCCCATGTTTGGCACAATATTGTTCCAATGTCCTTTGGGAGGTTGTGTGTTCGTCTCGAGCAACCAAATAATGGACTCTAAGAAATGTTTCACAATAAGCTGTGTTTTGCATTATTCGTACATTGGGCTCGTACTATTTTTAATGAGATCTTCATGGGTAGTATGACCAAGTTGAAGGCGGGTAATAATCACTTGGGTACGTCTATTATTTGCTTTTGGTACTTATAATTATTTAATATCTGGTTTAATTTGATGATGACCTTTGTTGTTCACTCTGCCATGTATCCATGAGATTACACTAGGCTCTCACATCCGATTATGTACACTGTATGAAAAATTCGGCTTAGTCGTACTGCTTCACAAGCAATTTTATCTACCTCTTCGTTTCTCTTGATACCAATATGTGAAGAATCCAAATCAATTCTACCGTTTTTTATTCTTGCTTCAGTTGATTTTTATCATTTATCCAATCGTATGATTTGTGTATATTTTCTGGATGGTTTGGATGGAATTTAGCGAGTCAGGTAAGATGACGAGTCTATCTTTTCCTGTACAATTATTGTCTTAGTTTTTGAGCGCCTGCTATATCGCAAATCATTCAGCTGCAAATGTACTACAGAGAGAGGAGAGTATTTACTGACATATATTTGTGGACACAAGAGCCGATCCGACTCCTTTGCTGGTTTTGTGAAAGTTTTGTCTGCATCACTGTAGAAGTAGTCAGCATATCTTCAAGTGCGTTGAGTATCATATTTGGGTTGGTGTTGAGCTTATCAGTTTTTATTAGATCAGTATTACAAATTGGGACCCCTATTGTCCATGGAGGTGGGTGATCTGACATCTGGCAGGATATCTGCGAAGGTTATGTAAAGGTTCTCTGTTATCATACGTATTCTATTGTATTGTGACTTATGTTGGACATGTGTTTTTCCAGCTCAATTTCTGATCAAATATCATTTCTAGGAATTTAGCTGAAGACTTGAGGTCGATTCATTGCTGATTTAGATGGAGCTGTGAGTAATGGTGCATTTCAATAGTACTGCATACATATAATAGCATGTATTTTTGGTACGGAAAACTGATACCCTGTTGTTTCGGACCAATTTTCCAAGGTTCCTAAGAATTCTTGTAGCATATTCTCCATCGTGTTCATTTTTTCCTTTCGTAAAAACTACAAGATCATCTGCATAAAGTCTCGCTTTCATAGGTTTTTTTTAAACCATTTAAAATATCATTGATAGCTATCAAAAATAGTTTAGGACTAACTACTGACCCCTGTGGAACCCCATTTTCCGGAACATGTTTTTAGGATTACATACTGTTCACTCTGACTTTGAATGATCTATTGCTTAGAAAATTTCCTATGAATGCGAAGCAGTTACCTGTAGTATTGAAAGCCCTCTTGATGTCGGAAAATATTGCGAACCAGTTTTGTTTTGTAGATACTGCTTTATGTATGTCACTCTCTGGGTCCAAGACGTTATCTACAGCAGAACAATTCTAAATCGATGCTGTTCCGGAAATATGAAATTTGTATTTTCCAGAATCCATAACATTCGTTTATTAATGATTTCTTCTAATATTTTACATAATGCACATGTCAGCGAAATGGTCGATAAGATTTTTCGTCGTGCCGAGGTTTTGTAGGTTTCAGTTTAGGGACGATAATAGCTTCAGAACACTTTGTTTGAAATGAGTGAGTTATTCAGTTCTTACATGGTGAATATATCATGATAGTCGTAGTTTATGTTGGATGTGTCCAATAGTTCTTGTTCTTTAGACTTTTTATGTTTTAGGAAATTTTCATCAAAATTCGAATTGCTTGAATAATATTTATATGTTTGTGAAAATATCTCAGCAGTGTTATTAGTAGATGTAATTGTTTTGTTCCCGATTTTCAGTCCTATACCTATACCTATTGTGATATGTATTAATACCTGATATTTTCCTAATCTTTATCCATATCTCAGACATTGGTGTAGAACTGCTGATGTTGGAGATATATTCTTTCCAAGATTTTTTTTTTGGATTTATTAATTGTATGAGTAGCTTTGGCTCCAAGTCTTTTAAATTCGGTTCGAGTTTCCCCATTTTTATGTTTCTTGTCTCGACTCAATGCTGTTTTGCATGTGCGAATGGATATATTACATTCTCGATTCCACCTTGGAACCGGGTTATGGCCTTTTATTTGTTTAGTTTTATCGATGGAGATTTGTGCACTATTTATTATTACTTCCATGAAGTCGTCAAGAGTGTCATTAATATTGGTGCTGTGTGTGATTTTTTCCATATTTCTCTCAATTTCTTCCTGTACATTTTTCCAGTTTCCAGGTTTCATTTTCGAATTTGAAATGAAATTGTTGTTCTGACTCTTAGAAGAAAAGTTATCTATCTGTGAAGGGTGATGATCGCTACCATATGTAAGGGAGGGTGCAAGCCCTGGGTCGGATAATGTCACGTCGATAGTTAATGAGTCTCTAGTAGCTGTATCGTATCTGGCTAGCCTAGCTGCCGTCATTCAGTACACAGAACTGATAGCTTTGGGTAACCTTTTACAGCATATCGGGTATAGGCCATTGAAATCTCCTATGAAGAGTCGACGAGTTGGAATTTGATCTACCATATGTTGATTTGGGGGTAGGTAGATATTACATATGTTTACTGTTTTGGTTGCCACTATTTTCAATGCGATTCCTTCTATAGTTGTATTGATATATATCATTTCAGCTTCGATGTGCTATTCCACCACTTCCACGCATTTGATTGATTCTATCTTTGCGAAAAGAGTTGAATGTACTCAAACTGCATGTTGGTTGTTGGGTGAGGTGTGTTTCTTGTAAACATTACATTTGGGCTGTATTCTGAGAGAAGTGTTTGCAGAATAGTTAAGTGGTGGATATATCCATTTAGATTCCACTAAATTATTCCTTGGAAATTTAGTTCTGATAACAAATATATATTAAATTGAATTATCTATGGACGAAGTACTGCTGAGTATATCGTTGGTATTGTTATCTAAATATGGTTCTAATTTCTTCCTTAGTCTGGTAATGCGGGTTTTGATAGTTCTGTCTGTTACTTAGGTATACGCTAAGAGTAACATTTCAACTAATCTTCTAATATCCGAAGTGCACTCGTTGATTACATTCATTACGTTGGTTGCTCCATAGGTGTTTTCCATAAGGCCTTTTAATTGGTTATAGTCCAGTACAAGTGGAGGTGCATGGTTGTCAATGAATAATTTGATTGAATTCATCGCGCTGCATGAAATGAGAGTTGGTTGTTTATCAGGCTTATGTTTTTTTGGATTGCGATTTATTGGTATTACAAATGCTGGTGTATTTGGATCGGTTTGATTTTCAACTGTTGGTAATAAGGTTTCTGAAAAAGTTCTTTTATTTTTTGTGTAACCTATATTCTGTTCTTCGGAGATGTGATTTGCTATGAGAGGCTCGAAGTTGGGAGTAAAGTTTTCTTCTGTTATTGGAAGGGTAGGTTCAGGTGGTTGGTCTGTAGATAAATGAATGTTGTTCATCGAGTAGAACGTTATAAAGTGATTGTTGCTGATATGTCCAGTAACTTTATATTTAAAACATTTCTTACTACCTAACGATAAAAAAATCGGTATTCGTGTGTTATTTCTATTGAATCTGGAAAGTATTCTTGTTCGAAGGGTGCAGTGTAAACTTGGCGCCTAAAATTCAGAATATATCAACTTTAGACCCATTACATCTATTTTCTCCCGAGGGTTCCGTATTATATAGTGGGACAAACGTTTGACATTCTCACTCGGTCTGAGGGTGTAACCAGTCTTCGTGCTTTGATTGGTTCGCCGTTTATGATTATCTCTCCTGGACTCTCGAGAAACCGGTGGACAATTTGTTTATTTGATAGGTAAATATATATTCTATTGTTGAACAGAAAATAATATTTGACGGGTTTACTATCGGCCACAATTATTTTAGTAGGTATTCTTAGGCCATCGGTAGCGTTAAAGACAATTGCTTGTTCTTTATTGGGGTAATTGAATGAATGGGTTAATGCATTTGAATATAATCTATTAAATGTATTAGTTGAAGAACTTGTTTTTACTAGAAATTTAATAAATGTGTCTTCAGATACCTCCATTAACGACAATAGTTGGTTAGTATTTATTCTCAAATAATTCTCTCCGCGATGTTAGGAGCAGCTGTGTCTCGCAAGAAGATCGAGGTGTGTGCAAGGTGCAAACAAGGCTCATATTTTATGTTCACCTGAGTTGCACCAGGCGCCAGTAATTACACGAATCAAATATTGATTTCAGTTGTTTCTAATATAAACACATCTACACTGAATGAAGATTCAAGTATGATGAAATTTGTTTGAGAGCGTTAGGAAAGTCGTGTCGTGTGTAGACACAACATATTTTTTTTTTGTTCGATGCAAACTTGTCTGTTAGATGAGGGTATCTCTTGAAAAAAAAAATGTCCATTCCCGGCCAGGTAATGTGTTACAAAATTAGTAAGAAGTCTTTCTTTACCAAGCCACTAATTGAAAATTAAAATTCTAGTGACAATGAAATGAAAGTTCTTCTTCCTGCGTAAAAAACTTTTTGTGGGGCATATTTGTAATAAAGTTTCTACAATCTGAAATAAATACTTACAAGCAAAAGAAGAAGTCACAATGCGTTGGTTTAAATATAAGAGAGAAAAATGTTCATAAAAAAAACTGGGCCAATGTAGGTTTCACTTTTGAGGTAGCCAGTACTTTAATAATTCGCAGGTTTGTTTGAATGCAATAATACCACTGACTGAAATATTAAATTGTCGGTTTATTTCAAAATCTCTATAGATCAACATATTTTAGTCTTTATTATTTTTTTTTATTTTTTTTGTGATTTGTAGTTACAGATCATCTCTGGTAATCAATGATTTATGTGATAACATTTACTCAATGGCCTTTTTTGATTTCTTAAAAACTTTGTACAATTATTATTTACTTAGTGCTGCCGATCTAAAACTGATATGAAATTTTAGAAGTGGTTCCTGAAGATGGACATAACATGTTCACTTTTTCCTCACTGTGGGCCAAAGAAGGGCACCAGAGCCAGAGTAACTCATGATTACGATACTATTTCTTTTTACAATACTTTCTTCTATCTCATTTAATCAAAATTATCCATTGGTTTTTATGAATATACTTATATCAAGTGTTTTTATACTGCTAATCCAAATGGCTGACACGTAGATGGTTCTTGATTCTGATTACCAATGGATTAGTTCGACCAAGATTTAATTTTTTATTTATCTGGCAAGCCATGAGTAGGTATAATAAATAGTTTATCTAAATAGTACAACTAAGTTCCTGGGATTCATAATGGTTACAACTAATTATGGTGAGATAAATGTTAGATTACGAGTTGAAGTAAATTTGTTTATTTTAATGTACTGAAGTTTAAACCAAAAATTAACTACTTGAACCATAATTTTTGCTCAAAAATGTTATTTTTGTTGAATTTTTCTTATAATGTGATATGTACTATACCGATTACTGCAGCAAGCCTCATAGTATTAGGTTAATACCATGATGTAAAAAGATACCATGGTTAATACATTGTATAATAAAAAAAATATATTTCCGATACAAAATATTGAAAATTCAACACAACAACAGAGTTTTGAGTTTTGAATACTGTGTTGAAAATTCAATAATTTTACAAATTTTGCGTACGTTTTTATCATACCAAAGTTTACAAATAGTATTCTATACCTTAGTAGTTAAACTGTCAGTGCCCATTGGACTCTATGTGGTGGGTTCCGTATCTGAAAGTCTATTGAATATTTCGGAACACTATGGCTGGATTTTGATGGTGTTTTACCATGTATTTATGTAGAATGTTATTAGAATTATCTGATAGTGGCGGTAAGTGTGTCTGGGCATCCTAGGTTGAGGGTTCCATATCTGTAATTTCCAAAGATTTATATCTGAGCTCTATGGCTAAATTTTCGTAGTATTTAACTGGACTTTTTTGTGAGAGTGTTTTAATGCGACTGGGTTGGTTTTCGGACTGGTTCTACGTGCGAGTAGGTCTCATAGAAGGGTTCCATACTCAAGACTTTTGATGACTTTATGTTTTCGTACCACAATTTAAACAATTTGTTGTGTTCTTGATATGAATCATTTCTAGGATTTTTCTTTTCCTTTTGTTATGTTCCAATTTTTAAATTTTTCTGTTGTTATAATCAAAATCATGGGTGGTAGTACATTTGTGTTTGTTATGTAGATTTTATTGCGTGTTTGTTCACCATATGGGATTTGATATAATACGTGGTCTGGGATCTATCGCTTTTAAATTAGAAAATTTGAAGTCAAAGATTTGTAGCATTTGTGTCCAATTTTTAGATTAAATGGTGCAACTGCATGTGCTAGTTGTTCCGACAATCCCTTGAAGTAGTGTAGAGATATGTATTTTGCATTTTTTGGGGTATTTTGGTGTTGATTTTGGTTACAAAATTTGTCAACCTGCGTTCTAAAAATTGTGTCTATTAGTTTTTTAGGGTAATTGTTTTTCAGGGTCTGATAAACGGATGGATCTGTCGGCAAGTCCAATAACCACTGTTTTTGAGAGAAGGGATGATTCGATTTGAAATTTAGGTATCTACCTGACGTTGTTTCTTTTGAAAACCACTCAGTTTTGATATCATTGATGTTAGTATGCAGTGTGAGGTCTAAGAAATTTATTTTGTTATCGTTTTCTTTTTCCCTAGTGAATTGGAGTTTACGGTGATAACTGTTGAACATATCAAGGGTGTAATCGCATTTATTATTTGGGATTAATAAAAGACAGTCGTCTACATATCTGAGAAATAATGGTATTTTGAAATCTAATCTGGAGATTGTTGAAATTTCTAAACCTTTCATGACTATTTGAGCAATTACACTTGAGATGGATGCACCCATGGCACATCCTTCGATTTATTTGTACAAATTGTTATTATACGTGAAATATGTGGATGTAAGTGTGTATTCTAATGCGATTAAATATTCATCTAAAGGTAACGTTGTATGTTGTTGAATTTCGTTCAATTTTTTTTATTATAATATTCTTTGCTAGGATGATCGGAATATTTGTGTATAATGAGATGACATCTTTCACGTAGTGTGGGTTTTTTGCAGTTATGTTAGGGAGTATTTTTGCTAAAAATTTGGATAGTGCTTCAAATGGTGATTGTATGCAGGATACAATTGGGCGTAATGGCGTGTTGTTTTATTCAATTTTTGTAACCCGTATACAGGGTGATTCATGGTCGATGGTACCTTAGACGTTTAATGAAAACTATTCGTAGGATCATTCTGAAAATTATATTATGTTCACCTAGAGATCTATCGACTGAAAATATTTTCAGCTCTGCGACGTTGCCACTTATATTAAAAAGTATTAACAACTTTGATTTTTCAAATGAGACACCCTATATATTATCAATTATTAGATTCTTTATCGCCTTCTGGTTATTTTTTCATAAGCTACCCATACCTATCTGTAACAGTTTCCAGTGAATTAATTTTCTTTTGTTTTGTTTAAAACAGAGCCGCAATCAACAGCCCATTACTCAGAATTTTAGAATTGTGAAACGATAAAATTCCAGTAAAAGCTTTGGAAAGACTTCTTTCTTAGTTATTATTGAAGGTTTTCTTTTTATGTTACACAGGGTCGCTCAAAATTCTTGATCTTTCCATCAGATCTATCAAGACCCAAAAATGCTTTTTTCAAAAAGAACACCCTATATTTTAATATTTCTTCAGAAAGAGAATCAAAATACCTTTGAAATGATATATCATGTTCCTATACCTAAATGGTCAAGTTTTCAAAATATATGCAACTATATATTATGGTGAATTATTTCTAGCATTTTATAGTAGGTATTTGCTGGTTACCATGGTGATGGAAAGTTTGACAAGTAATTATTGTTAGGCAGAATAAGTGTTTGTTGAGTTGTTCATTCTTCATAGATAATGTGATCAAATTATTGCAAAAACATCCATAAAGTTTAATGCAAGATACCCACAACGTACAAAAAAGGCAACAAGAATAAATCTATTCACAGAACAAATAAGTAATTTTCTAATTCCTCGAAGCTAATTCAAAATGTTGAGTTACGAAACAGTTCCGTTACTCATCTTTGGGAGGATAAGTAGACTGCAGAGACGATTCGTTAACCGTGCTCTGTAAATTTATTTAAAAATAATAATAAACTTTCATAGATATCATACTTGTCTTGGCAAAACAATAATGAGTAAGTAGATTTATCAGAACCTGAACTCAATTTCAAGATACAATTAGTAATAACTATGCATTGACTGATATTGAGAAAATTAATCCAGTACAACGATATACATATGCATTCTGTGATTTTTTGTTAGATTATTTACCCAAAAGACTTTATAAAATAGTATAATATCCAATTAATAATCAATAACCAAGTGATAAGGACAGAGATTTTAATAACAATAATAATTAGTGAAGAAATATAAATAATTAAACATTCATAATACATTCTCAAAATGACAGCAGTTTCTTTCCAAACATCTAAGAATACGTTTCTCCATCAATAAAATAGCTTTTCTTATTTCACGTGCATCTATCTCATCAATGCATTTAATTACGCCTTGACGCAGTTCATCTTTACTTTGTACTGGTGACGAATACACTTTTTTCTACAAATCTTTGCGTTTCAGATAATTTATTTTAAGGAATACCTCAAATAATGTTTGTTAAATAATAATTGTGTTTTATCACCATGGTAACCAGCAAATACCCACTATAAAAATGCTAGAAATGATTCACCGTAATAGATAGTTGCTTATATTTTGAGAAGGTGACCATATAGGTATAGGAACATGATATATCATTTCAAAGGTATTTTGATTCTCTTTCGGAAGAAATAATAAAATATAGGGTGTTCTATTTGGAAAAACGCATTTTTGGGTCTGTATAGATCTGATGGAAAGATCAAGAATTTTGAGCAACCCTGTATAACTTAAAAAGAAAGAAAGAAGAAAACTGTTAAAGATAGATTTGAGTATCTTATAGATAGAGAAGCGATAGAGAATCTATTAAATTGATAATATATAAGGTGCCTCATTTAAAAAATCAAAGTTGTTATTACTTTGCGTTGCAAGGCTGAAAAAAAATTCAGTCGATAGATCTCTAGGCATAATCTACATAATACAAAACGATCCTACGAATAGTTTCCCTTAAACGTCTAAGGTACCATCGACCGTGTCCCTGTAAGAATGGAGGGTGCGCATTATGTATCTTTATACTGGCAGCTTCAGTTTTGGTTAAGTATTTACTTTTCTCCCACTTTTTTATGAGGTCATTATTTTTGTCCTGTATTTTGTTTATTGGATCTGTTTTTAATATAGTGTATGTATTGGCGTCTGATAGTAGGTTTTCTATTTTTTAATTTCCTACACTATTATAGTAGCTGTATAAGGAAAGTATTGTAATCGTGTGAAATTTTCGGTATCGAGATTTTTACAAATGTTGACGTTTCAGAGTTTGTTAAGTCTAATAAACAGATTTTCGGCCATTGGTCTGTCTGTCTGTCCGCTTGTCTGTCTGTGACAGCATTATCTCGGGAACGGATCGGTGTATTTTGTTGTTTTCTTTTCTATTTTGTTTGGTACCAATACCACTCGCCGGTGGCACTGAATGAGAATCTTATATACACTGGGTGCTGAGTTATAGCCTAAAAACATGTATCGCTTAAGACTGTAGCGCAAAAGCGGCTCTAAGGACTTTCATTAAACTTGCCAAAAGTATTCTTCTGAGAGCCCTTTACCACCCACATACAGCGCCATCTCTGAGAAAAAGCACAAAAAAATATGCTCCATATTTTCCACATGTTTCTTTAGATTCTGGCTAAGTGGTTCATTTTGCAAAAAAATGTAATATAACCATTGTTGTTCGTTTTGATCGGACGTTTTTTTATTCACTGGAATTTGCCTGCCAGCGGTAGGAAAGTCGTGTGATTGGACACACCATATTTTTGGTTGTAGTTATTCGATCTTTTTTATGATTACGGTTTTATTTGTTTTATCAGGTTTGAGAATAACGAGTTGTTGATAGTCTTACATAAAGGATTTTGTTTTTTTTTGATTTTTCATTTAGTACTGCTTGTTCGGGTTATAGTTTTATTCTTTTTTTCTTAATATGGGATGTTGTACACTTTGGATCTTATTTTTTTTTTCATTGTCTGCTAGTTGGTTTCGATACTACTAATTATGTCATGAGTAGGTGTATTGTTAAGGTTACACGGAGGGGCAAACTTTGGACCAAGGGCTAGGATTTCTGATACGTCTTCTGGTATTTGTATGTTTGTGCGTTTTTCTAGCCATTCTGAGGTGTTTTCTACAAGTTTATCTCAGTTTTGTTGAGTACGTTTATTGTATAGGTTTTCAAATTTCTTGATCTGTTTCAGTTTGATTTTGTCAAAATATCTTTCCGTTTCAGTTTCTTGTGTTTTGACAAAACTGTTATAAGTATCGGTTATGATATCGTTTTCAATTTGGTTTTTAGTGCTTACAAGGTGTTTTTCTGTGGTCTTGATAGATTTTTCGTTGTCTGAGATGATAATTTTGAGAGTCTTATATTGAAATTTAGATAGAGCCTTAATATGTGTAACGTGTATATTGGATACGTGCAATTTTAGAAATTTTGATGAAAATGTTTTAATACAAACGGGCAACATTTTGAACAATTGAATAATTGAGTTTAGTTACATTGAGAAAATTTTTGCTTTTTTTATTGCTGTAATGGGTAAGTTTTATTTTTTTCTGTACCTTCTCTCCTGTTTATTAGTGTTAATTTTATGTTGAATGTTTTGAAGTTTGGCTAGATTTTTAGAACACCCTGTGTGTTAAATATTAATTGAACCCGGTTTGAACGGAAGACATATACTTCGTTATAAAGTGTTTAAAAAACAACCTCTGAAATTTCACAGCAGCCATAGTTATCATTTCTGTTGTTAGGATATGTTTTCGCAATAATTTTCACCAAAATCAAAATATCTCAAAAACTATGAATTTTTGATATAGGGAATCCCGATAAGAATTACCTTAAAATAAGAAGTAGAAATAAGCAAGTTAGTGTCTGCTTCCGGTATAACCGGAAATGACTGTAAGTCGCCATTATTTTAGGATGATGGAGCATATCCGAAAACTTATAACTGAATATTTTCAGCTCCATATTCCCAGTAGTTCTCCTGAAACGTCTAATAGGCCACTCATCGTGAATAATGGCGCCCGGTCAAACTTTCACAAATAGTAACCATTGACTAAATGTATTCAATTTTTTTTAAGCTATAGATGTAATGTGTACCTACAACTTTTATTGAAATATTTTCTTCTAAAATTGATAGATAAAAAAAATATTAATAATCAAAAATTATTTTTAATATTGTTAACAACATGGAAGGTCAATATGGAATTAGTATCTAATAAATGTATATTTCCTCGGGTTATTAATGTAGACCTTGGTTTTGAAAATTTCATTAAAAAAAGAATATTTATAAGAAATAACTATGAAAAGTAAAAAAACAGTTCAGCCACGCGGATTCGAACCTGACTCTCGCTCGTATCATCCAGCTTCTCAAGCCGATGAGCTATCCTGACATCTATAAAATTATTATCAATCGCAGAACTGCAATGTAAATTGAACATACGTGGTATTAAAAATCTATTTGTTAAAGAAAGCAATAGTTTACACCAGATTCATAGATAATCAGAACATACACAATTTCATTGATGTAGTTTGAAAATGAATTATGAGAAATTTACCTTTCCACTGGCTACAGGCGATTTTGATATTTTTATTTGAGATGAAACCTAGTAGATGGTTGGTTTTATAAAAGCTTTAATTTTCTCAAACATATTTGAATATGACACATTGTCATATATGAACCAATAAAAAATTGTACGGCCAGATACGCCCCTAGGATTCACCTCTTGCACATAGTCTAGACTTAAATATAGAATACAATTAGTCAGGTATTTTACACGTTACTCATTACGCACAAGCTAGTCCTACTTTATTATGAATTGACTGCCGGCTAATTGAGATAGCAATTATCAGACAAAACCACAATACAAAATTAATTATGAGGTAACTCTATATGACTTATGTATTACTGTCCTATTAAATATAATCTTTATTGCGAGTTCACAAGACTTTCGTAATATTTTATTTTAACAAATAGATAGACTTCATTATGTCCATAATTAAATACTATTATTAATTTTTCATTGTTCCTTTAATTGATGATGAATTTTAATTTTTAAAAACAACGAAACGCTTGAGAAATTTCTGAAACTTTTTGACCCAACATCTGGACTTGATATAATTGCCGAACAATAGCCGAATAAAAAATGATTGGCCAGTTCAAAATCAGATCGTTGGATCTTTATTTCCAAGATTTTTCAAATGAAACTAATAAATGATAACCTGATGGGATAATAAACTATCTCGAATTTTGCAAAAAATAGCTGGAAAAGGAATCTTGATACTACATCAATTCAAAGTTAGAGAAGTTTCTAAATATTCAGATCAAGAGGACTAGATAAACAGAAGAGTATGTTTCTCTACGAAGACAAATGAGATCACGTTGTAAAAGGAACTCCATTTCTTAAAGCGGAGTGGAAGAATATGAATATGAGAAAATTAACCCCACATTCTTTAATGTTGTAAAATTAGTTTGAAGTTTAGTGGGATTGATATGCTTCAAGTTTATATAAACTCATCTTCAGTCAGGGTAATAAGGTTCAGGGCAGTAAAGTACAGCGTTCTCTGTTTATTGTTGTTTGTACTTTTGAACTTCAAAGATGTAGCCGTCGTAAGTTATGTTGTGCAAGCCGAAATTACTTTTTTTAAAAAAGGTTTATTCAACTATTTTACAACAGACTTTATAAAATTGAAACTCGTCGACAATTACGGTACACAGTACCTTGCGATTCCTGTACAAAATTACAAGTGGGGCATAGCCCAAGGGAATATGTCTTACATACTAAAATACTGTTTGGTCAGCGTCTTGACACGTGCAACAATTGAAGTCTAGACGCTTACCATGCAATTCTTCAAGAATTTAGGCATGTAACTCCTCCGCCCTTAAGAGGAAACTTTGGGCTCGAACAAAGTTGACTTAAAATATCTAAAAATATGTAATAAAATTTCATTTTATTTAAACGGATCGGGAAATGCCTTAATTCTGTCTGGATTATGTTTCTTAAATCTAGCATACAATTTGACTCGAAAATGGTATATAATAAAAATTAGACAAATAATTATTATTAATATATAAATAAACAAATTGGAATGGGTCCACATAAGGTTATTGTCAATTAGAGAAATGGGTTCAACACTCAGTTTATCTAATGTAAGTTTGGATAATTGGTCCGAACTGAAAGATTTCAAATTTAACTGTATAGGCTTAACACTTGACACTACACTTGGCACATGTGGTAAGTAGACAGGTTCTTCATGAATAGCTCCTTCTAAGTTGGCAAACTCGAATTGTTTGGTAGTGAATTTACAGGAATAAGGGACTGATATTAGAAAAGTACCCTTAAGTTTATGAATTTCTTCATTTCCACATTTTTCATGCACCAATGTATCGATGGGTGCAATCAAAAGGTATTTTTCGTCGCTGATGATCTCCACAAGGGTTTCGGTGATTTGAACTGGAACGTGTAAGCAATGCGGGTCTTCCTTTACTTGTAGAAGATTTCTAATGCACGTCTCTTGCTGGTAATTTCTCTCGATGTGGGAGATTTTGCAGAAGTATTGTTGTTGAACGTATTGGCATTTTGATTTAAGGTAGTAGATGGTGTCTTCTCCAATGGCCACATATGAGGTAGGGGAGATAATAGTAGTGGATTCATGAGTAGGAATGGAATATAGATGGTAGAGGTTGTATACTTTAGGATCTAGGGGAGGAATATGTAACAAAAACACTACATGCTCTGCATTTATATAATATTCTACCTGAATGGTTCGTAAAAATAGGATATTATCTGTAGAATAGTAGTGATCAGAGCTATGATATCCTGATAACTCTTTTTTCATCGTTCTTATTGATTCTTCACTTATTATAGAAATATGTAGAACTTTTAGTGTGGCAAAATTTATAGCTGTTAGTAGTTTATCAAAGATTTGAAATAGGTCTAATATGCTAATTTTCAATATTGTTAAAGTATTCGTCACATTTTGGTCTTCTCCTCGGACCATTCTTAGAACTGCTTCAATTCTTTTGAAATTACTTGATGTATTTCTAATAGATTCTTCGTAGGTTTTTATTAGTTTTTGATTTAATGAAAATTGTTTGTTGTAGTGAGTAACAATATTTTCTTGATTAATTTTAAGATTATCTAGGGCTTTGTCGTATCTTTCGCCATCGGAAGCATCAAGTGAACCGGAAATAAATTTGAAAACAGATCCTAATCCATTAATCATTCCTCGTTTTGTTCTATGTTTATTATTAAGAATATCGGGGTGAATCATTAACAATTGTTCTTTCAGCCTTCTTACCTTATTCTTTACGTACTCGAATTCTATCTGATCTCTCATGAATAGTTTCTTATGTGTTTTTATTTGAAAATCGGATATGAAATGGTCAAGCTCTGCAATTTTAGTGCCAAGGATTTTAATAGGGTAATTATGCATGAAGGTGTGGGGGGAATATTGTAGTCTAGTTGGTCCTAATTTGAATGGTAGGATACCAGGGTTGTTTTCGAGGGATTTAATCTCAATTTTAGGTACTACTGCCAGGTTGTGTTGTATCAGTATTATTAATGTCAGTGTTGTCGCAAAAACGTCCATCTGAAACACATGGAACAAGAGATTTTTGAAATTTTCTTGTTTGTTTCATTTCTTCCTTGTGATAAGTATGATCTTTGGTGGTTTTGATCTTAGTTCCTAAGTCTTTCTTAACGTGTACTGGTCTATAGAGAGGTGCTATTTTATTTCTGGGTCGTGTTGAAATATAAGCATCTAAAGTATTTATTTTTGGAGGGTCGATTCGGTGTAAATTTTGCTTTTCTATATATTTGTCTTTGGCATCTTTAGTTCTTTGATAGACGTTATCATACATGGTTTTAATTTTGACTCGCATGTTGTCTATGTATTTGTTATATTGTCTTTTTGAATCTATTTCCAAAATGTCTCTATTATCAAGGTGCCCAAATAAGAGTTCTGTGGGTCGAAAGTGCGTTGTAGTATGTATTGTCCGATTGTAAATAATAACAGCATTTTCAAAGACATTATGAGAAAGTGCTTTTTGGTTTTGAAGTGTTAAAGTTCTCATGATTTCAATGAGAGTACCATGAACTCGTTCTATGGGGCTGTTAGAATTAGGATGTAATGGGGTAGTTACGTGGTGATTAATATTATAGGACTCTAAAAGTTTTTTGAAAAGATTCGAATTGAATTGTCCGTCTGTTACTAGGTTATTTGGCAATTTATATCTTGAAAATATCTTAATGAATTTTTGTACAATTTCTACTATGTTTGTTGAGAGTAGTTCTTCGTACATGAAGTACTTAGAAAAAATATCTATACAGGTAAGGTACTAGCTTTTGTTACATGAGAATATATCCAAATAAATAATTTCAAAAGGGACCTTTGGTGTCACGGTGGTTTCTAACTTATGTTTTACAGGGTTTCTTTCATATTTGGTTTGCTGGCAAATTGGGCAATTATTAACATGGAATTGACAATCTTGTGTTATGTTAGGCCAGTAATAAATTCTCTCAATCTCTCTTTGTAGCTCCTGTATGCCTCGGTGTGTAACATTATGTAGTTTGTTCAGTATTTCTATTTGTTGTTTTCTGTCAGTCACGTCTCTTAGAAATAGTCTGGTGAATACGAATTTTACATTGTTGTCGAAGTAATTATTTATAATGGTAGCTATCTCTTCGTACATACCATCATCTGGAGAGTAAATAGCATTTACGATGTTTGGGTTCATATAATCTCTTAAAATATTCTGGATTTCATTTTGGTAGTTATTTCTTGAAATTTGGACTTCTATTCTTTCTTTGTTGAAGACATTAATAGTTTTTATTTTTGGATCGATTCCAAGTTTGAAGATAATTTGACGCTTAAACTGATTTAGGGATTTGTCCGTAATGGTTAACTCTGCAGACACATCATTTTCCTGAGTATGTATGGTGTTATTATCCGAAATTGTTCTTTGTCTTATGTTTTCTGTTGGGTTGTTCTGTTCAAGAGAAGCATTATTATTGTCGGGGGGTTTGATCTGAATATCGGAGATTATATTTATCTTCTCACGATTTTGCTTTCCGTTGTCAGTATGTAATATTTCTTCCAAGTCCCGTAATTCTGGTAAAGGTCGTTCGTCGATATCTCCGGGGTTTGCAAATAGGGATAAAATGTCGTCTGTAGATTCATTCACATGTAAAGGGTGTGCTTCTAACCGTGATACAAAATCGGCGTTTGTATTTAATTTACCTTTTTTGTAAATTATGTCATAGTCGTACTCCATTAGTTTAAGTCTCCATCTTACTAATTTCGAATTTGGCTCTTTGATATTAAATAGCCATTGCAGGGGTCTATGGTCGGAGACAATGGAAAATTGGTTTCCATAGAGATGAGGTCGAAATTGTTTAACAGACCACACGATTGACAGACATTCCTTTTCGATTGTGCTATAGTTTATCTCGTGATCATTCAATGTTCTGGAAATGTACGCTATAGGTTTATCCGATCCTATTGGTCCCTGAGAAAGAATTGCTCCTAGACCAACGTTACTAGCATCTGTTGTTAAGATAAATTTCTTTTTAAAATCTGGGTATAGTGAAATAGGTTCATTACACAGTATGTCCTTGATGGTTTCGAAGGCTTCAATAAACTTAGGTGTGTGTTCAACCTTCACGTTTTTCTTTAAGCAAGATGTCAGTGGTTTAGCTATAGTAGCGTAATTTTTTACGAATTTCCTATAGTAACCGGATAATCCTTAAAAACTTTTAATTTGCTTGGGAGTTGATGGTATTCTTAAATTCTTAATTTTCTCGATCAGTTTTGGATTGGGTTTAATACCGTGAACCGTAATAACGTGACCTAGATATTCAATCTCCTGTAGAAAAAACTCAGATTTGTCTAATTGTATTTTAAATGTATATTGTCTAAGTCGTTGTAGTACCGTTTTTAAGTTCCTTAAATGGTCATCTATTGATTTGCCAAGTATTATTATATCGTATAGATAAACTAAACAAATATTATTTACTAAACCTTTCAGTACTTCGTTCATTACCCGTGCGAAAGCTGCTGGAGCGTTGCGTAGTCCAAATGGCATGCGTAAGAACTCTTTCTCTCTCTTTCTCTGTCGAGAAAGCTGTTTTATGACGATCTTTTATGTCTATCTCAATTTGATGATACCCTGACTTGAGGTCGATTTTGGAGAAAAATTTTTGAATCTCCTAGAATATCAAGGATATTATTGATATTGGGTAAAGGGTACTTATCTTCGACAGTTTTTTCGTTCAATTTCCGAAAATCTGCAACCATTCGCCATTGCTTTTTTCCATCCTTTCCTTCCTTTTTGGGAACCAAAAAGACAGGGGCTGAATAGGGTGAAGTACTTTCCGTTATTATGTTATGTTCGAGTAATTCAGTAATTTGACTATCTAATTCTATCTTCTGGGAATGTGGAAAACGGTAGGGTTTTGTAAAAATGGGACTGTCCGTTTTCAGTGGGATAGTATTTTTTATAATTGAGGAAAATGTCAATTTATCGTCCTTTCTGTAAAACGTATCGCGATATTCGTTGAGTCCATTGAAAATTAATGTTCGTTGTTGTTCGTCTGTAATATGACCTAATTTTCCGTCTAATAGTTCGGGGTTCTTGCATTTCTTTGCCTGTACGTGACAGACATCGAATTCCTTTAAGTTGATATGGTTTTCGAGAATGGGTTTATCTAAATACAAAGTGTGTGCTGTCTTCGAACTTGATTCGTGTATAGGTATATTGACTTTGAAATTATCTACCGTGTTTATATTATCGGGAATAATGTAATGTCCAATCGATTGTCTAGGAATAAGTACTGTTCCTTTTCGGATATTAGTTGGTACGGTAATAATCTTTTGTCCCGGTTCGATCTGCGTCTGGAAATAATTGATAGCTTGCGGTTCGTATCTCAATAGATCGTATTCAATGTTATTTAGGTGAATTTTACCATTATTATAATTGAGAATCATGTCTAATTGTTCTAACGATTCACTTCCTAGTAATACGTCGAAATATTGATGAAAATTGATGATGTAAAATTTCAAAAACTGTTCGGGGTGTAATAAATCAGTAAATAGAACTTGGTTATGTTTTGACTGATTCATAATCGTTTTAATTGTAAATTGCTCATTTCTAATTCTATCAGGAAAGTATTTCTGGGCTATCTGGGGATTAATTAATGAATTTGTTGCGCCTGAATCTATTAAAATCTTTAGTCCATTAATATATAAATAAGGAAGGCTAGATCTTATTATATTGTGATTTGTCTCTAAAAATTTGGTTCCGAGGCCGGTAATCGAAAATTTTCGGCTTCTTGATACGGATCGTTTTCATAATCATATTCTGGATGAATTTCTTCAGTTTCTTGTGAATAATCATCGTACTGTTCGTACTCGTTAATGTCATCAGTATTATAGGTAGGTACTTCGTTCATGTGTACCTGTGGATTTCTCCATTGTTGAAATTGCGGTTGACTGAATTTATTTAATCCTTTATTTAAGGGGTTCTGATTGGATAAAGGCGGAACTTTATTATTTCTATTTATCGCGCTGAAGCTATTTGGCTGAGTTCGCGTCTGGCTAGCTTGAGCGTTATTTGAGTAGGGTCTATATGGTGATGGTGATGATTGTTGATTGTGTGGGTTGTTGCGATATTCGTTATAATATGGGTTAAAATTACGCTGATAATTGTTTCCAATTGTCGGTAATATTGGTACAGAATTATTTCTTGGGATAGGGTTTGGATTTGGCCTATGATTTTGAAACGAGGAATTAAAATTGCGAATAGGTGTTGGCTGACTTTTAACTAATGTATCATTATGAGTATGTTTAGATACATGCTTTAATACCGTAGGTATGGCTTCCTCTAAAGTTTTATATTGTCTCACTTCTAAAATGGTTTGCAACATTGGGGGTGCATTATTAAAAAATACTTCTAACGCCGTTTGATCATTAATTTCGAAATGTATTTTCTTCTGACTTTCCGTTAAATTACAATCAGCGTTAATTTTTTAATTTAATTTAGTTTGCAAATCTTTTATTCTTTCGATAAAATCGGCTAAGTTTTCTCTGTGGGATATCTTTAAAAATCTAAATTTATGTGCTATTGTTTGACGATCTGTGTGATCGCCGAATTTCGTTCTTAGCGATATTTTTAAATCGTCCCAAGTAGAAATATCTGGCCTAGTACTAATAAATTTTTATGTCGAATCTTTAAGTTTGCTTAAGATTAGACAGAACGTATACTCGTTCAGTGTTTTGTCCGTAGTAGAACCATATTTTGCGTGGAATTTATCTACGCGACATATGAACACTTCGAGAGAATCTGGATTCCCGTCGAATCTAGGAATTACATCACCGTAGCTCTTGGCGGCTGAAATTAATGATTCTGTCGGTGGGGCCATTGATGAATTAGCAGTTAAATCTATTTCGTTATCGGAATTAACTGACTCGTTAAGACTCTGTTCCGAATGGATATCACTCAAGTTAAGTGAATGCAATGAAAATGAGTGTGTGGATTCGTAATCTGAACACTCTATAGTACAAATGTTATCCGTGATCAATAGTAAAAAATGCAATGATATTTTCCTGATCCTATCGTTATTATGTATGTTTACGCAAGTTATGTTTTTGTTCAATTCACAAAGTAAAGCACATGAAAGGATAAATGGAATATGGCACTTACTACTTGTTGCTTTTGGTTTCTGCCTAGAAGACTTCTGCTGGTTGCTGGTCGCTTCAAGGGTTGCTGGACACTGTAGGTTTCTTTTTGGAACTTTCACTTTTCAGGAAAAACTGAATTTAATTTTTGTTTTCTTGAAAAAAAGATCCGGATGACTGCGCCAGTTATGTTGTGCAAGCCGAAATTACTTTTTTTAAATAAGGTTTATTCAACTATTTTACAACAGACTTTATAAAATTGAAACTCGTCGACAATTACGGTACACAGTACCTTGCGATTCCCGTACAAAATTACAAGTGGGGCATAGCCCAAGGGAATATGTCTTATATACTAAAATACTGTTTGGTCAGCGTCTTGACACGTGCAACAATTGAAGTCTAGACGCTTACCATGCATTTCTTCAAGAATTTAGGCATGTAACTCGTAGCGTTGAGATTTTTTTTGTTTAATTCCTTTTTATTTTTTTTATAGTATTTTTATGATTCGGTTTTCATTTGATAGGAAAGGAATATTGAGAGTTGGTTCCATTGATAAAAAAATCGACCTTCAACATGTTCTTCCCCTCAAAAACACAAAGGGGCTGGAGTTTCCGACTTACCTACAGCAGTGGTAAAGTCTGAAATACATATAATATGTGTATTTCCGTGATGTTTTGAAATCTCTGAATAATTACATATAAGTAACGTATTATATTCTTTGTTGAATGTTGAATGATTTCGATGAACTTATAAATATTTTCTTGCAAAAATTGGACCGACTTTAGTTGGTGCACAGAAAAATACAAAATAATATTAATTCTATTGGTGCTGGTAATTTTGAAGTTGTGCCGTTGTAGTTTGTTGTTGTAGACACCAACTCCAAAAGAACCAGCATCAATAGAATTAGTATTATTTTGTATTCTTCATTGCACCAACTGATAAAGTCGGTCCAATTTTTTTTTTATTTATACGCTATCATGTTTCACAGAGATCATTTTAACAAACAATTTTTGAGCATCAAATGATTTTCTAATAGTTTGAAGAGAATCTAAAGGGTGAGCAAACATGGACAAACGATGTGCTTTATAACTGCAGTTTTCAATTTTCATTTATAGAAAAAAATAATTTTCAAAATTTTGTTTCTATTTTTTTTTCGGAAATGGTGGGTGGCCAAACAAAACTGATTGGTGTGCAAACATGGGGAAAATATGGTCAAACGATTCTGTGATTTTCATTAATTTTTTACGTTCGCCAACTTCACACAGCTAAGCAAATCTCCCAAACTGTTAAAAGTTCAGTTTTGATTTGAATAGATAGCAAACATGCGAGAAACTTTATAACATAATATCTTGCAATTTCTATAAAATTCGAGAATCAGTTTCACAACTTTAGGTACGGATAGAAGTTTTCAATTGCTTCTGAACATTTCTTATACTTTTAGTAGAGAAGATCACGCATACCAGAATTACATAATGGTTAGCAACTTTATTTTAAAAGCCACAATTAATAGAATAGTTTCATGCTCATTTCGACAACATACACCATTTTTCATTATATTAATTAAACTTGAAATAAGCTAAAACTACCGACACCAGTAGAATAAAATCCTTAGAACTGATGCCTTACATATTTCGAATTCGCATGCTACTTGCCTTGTATAATTTGTTGGATATGCGGCAAAATATCCCGAAATTGCGATTTCAATATTTTCGTTGTTACCAAGTAGTTTATTTCTAGGTACTTTAGACTTTATAGTTCCAAAGATCTTGAAGTTTTCTAAGAAGAGACCCCCATGAACAGTTCCTGCTTAGATGCGAGAAATGTCTAAAAGTTTATTAGACTTTATAGTTTAAAAGTTCTAGAGGTTTTCTATAATTTTCTTAACAGATTTTGGTGTTGGTTTCTGTTTTTGTGGATATCGCATAGCAATTGTTTTACATTTCATTTGTGTTGTGTTCGATTACTTGTATTTTGTTTTTACGAAAGAAATAATCAATAAGATTAATGTTTCTGCTGTCAATAATAAATTATGAACCATAATGAAAGACTCGATAAGAAAGAATGTTAATACTGTCACAATAGTTGAAAGCGATTGATCGAATGGATGTAAGCAAATCTCCCAAACTGTTAATGGTTTGGTTTTGATTTGAATAGATAGCAAACATGCGAGAAGCTTTAACACATAATATCTTGCAATTTGTACAACATTCGAGGACCAGTTTCACAACTTAAGGTACTGATAACAGTTTTCAATTGCTTCTGGACATTTTTTATACTTTAAGAGAAAAAACGCATATCAGAATTTTATAATATTAACCTACTTCTTCTTAAAAGTCACAATTAATAGAAGCGTTCCAAGCTCATTTCGTCAACATACAACATTTTTTACCGACGAACCCTGAACGGAGGAGGTATACAATTCGACTGTCTGCTTTATTTTTCTTTTTTGGTTCGTGCGCGCCTTTTGTATAGTAACCGAGCTCCGATTTCGATGATTTCTGATTCATTTGAAAGAGGAGGCTTGAGAAATGGTCCCATATTCATAAAAACGCAAATCCGAAACCTACTTCCCTCCGAAAACCTCCCCCTAAGGGATGGAAGGGCGAATTTTCTCGAAAATCGAAAGTCTGAGTTGGTATAATTATAAGATAGGACAATATCCGGAATCGTTTAAATTGAACATTTTTTTAAAAGAGAGATGGAGGCATGTTAAGTTCTCAAATGTATCTATTTTTGCTGTGTGGAGAGGGCGATTTCTTTCGAAAATTGAAAATCTTTGATACTACATGAAAGACATAATTATTTTTAGCAACATTTATAATGAACATTTTTTCCTTAGAGTTACGGTTTTCGAGTTAAATCGGTGTTATATGGTAACATAAAAAAAATCCCGATGGCCTGTAGTCAGCGGAAAGGTAAATTTTTCAAAATTCATTGAATTGAAATTTTAACAACCTTTTCATTGGTATACCTACATGTTATTAAATTAAATTGTCATAGCCTTGCGGTTAGAGGTTTTTGTTTTGGCTGTTGAATATAAAGCAGACAGGGTTCGAGTCCACTTCAAGGCAGATTTTTTTTTTCGTCTATTTCTTTTCAATAAATATACTAAATATTTTTTTAATCAGGGTCTATATTAAGATCTCCAGGAAATGTACAATTACATCAAATTTATATTGAGTGTTCATGTTTTATCAATATTTGTTATTTTTCTTTATTAATTTTTATTTTTTACCTGTGTTTTTGTAGCAAATTTGAACTTGATACCTTCAAAACTGCGACCTCTATCGTGTTAACAAATTTCGTAATATCCCATATATATATATATATATATATATATATATAAACTTTTGAACCAAATGTTTTTTTGGACTAACTTATAGACATATAACAACATGCCGTTGAAATTTTTTCGAAATTCAAAAGTGTGAACGATCGCAATAGGTATATTTCTATAAGAAATTTACCTAAAAATTAGGCGTATTTCCGCAGCGATGCTTTGAGATCTCAATAATAACAACTACAAGCAAAGAATATACGTGGGAAATAGGATAAGTACTATCTTCATTGGTATTAGTGAACGTTCAATGATTTTCGTGACTAATGTTAGGTACACTCAAAAGTGTGAAATAAATATATAAAAGTATAGTTGATGTACTGAAAAGTATAAAATAATATTAATTCTATTGGTGACGGTACTTGTGAAGTTGGTGCCAAAACTTATCAAACTGCAACTGCACAACTTCAAAAGTAACAGCACCAATAGAATTAATATTATTTTATACTTTTCAGTGCATCAACTAATAACGTCGGTCCAATTTTTTGTAAAAAATATTTATTACATAATTATAATTAAACTTGAAATAATATAAAACTGTCGACAACAGTAAAATGAAACTAAATTCTCAAACATAGATACTTAGGGACCTACATGTTACAGAATTGTGAACCTATATCTTCCTGTCAATTAAATATTGTTGGTAATAATGAAGTAACACCATACAATGCATCAATTTATTGACCACATACGGCGTACATGGTCAATATATATCTGCACCAAATTTGAATCCTCATATTAATCGATATAAATAACAAAAAAGTTTTCATCAATATCGATAACGAGCGTCAATATATATCCACACATAGTTAATATATCGACCAATACTTCATTATAGTGATCAATAGATAGGGAAAACACACTTTTATATAAATAACTTTGCCTAAAATCAGATGTTGATTTATTGGAAATACTCATTTACATGGTGTTTATTGATTGAATGCCAATACTTAAGGGTGTAAGCCCTTGGGTGATGTTAAAAGTTAATATCAACATACGTCCTAAACCTAATTTTTGAAATAGATATAGCATGTTAAAGTTTTAAGAAAAAAATAGCATTCAGACTGCTATTGCTGTGTTGGAATTTGGTAGTCACCCACCATGCGTGAAAACACTTCGGGTCAAAAATTAATTTTCTACTTTCGCCCGGGACGTTTACTTAGGCATGATATTGAATGTTGACATTAGAAAAAACGATAGGAAAACACTAAGAGCATAATAATAAAACCAAAGAGACATCGCATTCGGAGAGCAAGTGAAGCCAAATCTAAATCAGTGGTCGCCAACGGACGTAATACCATATTCTTTTTTCGACAGCGACTCTTGTATCACATTTCAACATTGTGTTAGGACAAAAAAAAAACATCGTTTTCATTAAAAAATAGCACAAAAATGGCGGCCGACGAAAAATTGGCTTCACTTTCGTTTCACGGCGGCTATACTTTAAATTCTAAGGGTAAACGCATTAAATGCCCTCTTAAAGAAAATAAAATAAAAATTAGTAAGTTGACATATATTTTACATTATTAAATATTTATTATTAGAGTAAGAGGTGAAAGGTGATAAAAAATGGGACATTTTACAAAGTCAGGCGGATATACCAAGAGCGTTATCCAAATCGCGTACTACCCGATCCCATAATCTTTTCTAGAATTCATTGATGTCTTCACGAGACCGGAACTTTAAAAGTAGATCACAGTGCTGGCTCCTTTAGCACTGTGGTCTATTTTTAAAGTTCCGGTCTGGGCTCATCAAACAGTAAGAACACCGGTACTTGAAGACGAAATTTTACAGAAAATTGAGTATTCCGAAACTAGCAAAAGAAAATGGCTACATAATTTAATGTTTTACATGTATGGAAAATTCTCAACGAAAGTTTGTTAGAGAGATTTCCCTTTGCGCATTAATTTCTGTGAGTGGTTTCTTCAAAACCTGCTGAAAAATCCGTTATTTGACGGATGCAGACATGGCCGCCTAGATTTGCCGACCTTAATAATTTAGACTACTTTTTTGGAGGGCATGTGAAAAGCTTAGTTTAGCAGTGCCGTTTGAAACTGAAGAAGAATTACGATATCATATAAAATAGTATGCTGCCAAACCATAAGAAACACCCCAGGAATCTTTGCATACGTGAGGGTGGAGGATTCTTCCAACAACTACTCTAAATTATTTGGGTTCTTTATTTTGTTTGTCGCCTCTTGTCATTTCGCTTTAAAATAAAATTTAAGAAAATTAGGGCGTACCGTTTTATTTTCAATCTCAACGTTCAATATTATAATTTTCATCCCAAAAAGAAATGTTTCCACGCATGGCGGGTGCCTACCATATTAAAAAGAAATATCAAAAGCAGTCTCAATGGACTGAAGAATGAAGAATAAAAATTTTGTTTTTTTACACGAGAACGGTGCTTTGTACGATGGTAAGTCGTTGGACCAAATTTACTCTAAAATAAATGAGGATATCAAAATAAGAAATATTCAGTTCAAACCCCGTACGGACGTCACAGGTAAACATTTTTATATTAACATAATAATTATAAGCATACGTATACTTATCAAAAGTGACATCCCTATTTTTTACTATAGATCTACTAATTATTGTTGCAGGGGTAAGCCAGATTTATCCAGTCTAGGGGATGTGTCCATTATTATAGTTCTGCTGTATGGTTATATTTTCTGTTACACAATTCCAGCTCAAAATTATGTAGATGAAGTAAGTAAATTAATTTCTGTATGTTCGTTGTTGATTGTTTGCCAAATTCTTGATAATTGGCAAGACAATGTTCAAAAATGGCCGACAACTTGAAATGGCGATAGCAGTTGAAACTTGAATAAAACATTAGCTATCTGCTTAATCTGCCGTATAGTTTCAGCTTGATAGAGTAACAGACACATATTATATATGGATATCTACACAGGGTGGTTTTCTGGGGAAACGATGGTCGATGTACTTAAGTCACTGGGGGACATACGTCTAAAATACTTTCATGTTATTCGCATTTCCGGTTGTACCGGAAGTAGATACCAACTCTGTTATTTTTAATGGAATACCCTGTATATTACCAATTTTTATAGATTTCTTGTACAATTTTGAAAACATATAATGTCATATATCTAAGCCTAACCATTTCTGACATATTTCAAATTTTATGTCAAAAAATAAGTTTGCAGTCCAAAACATAATTATCAATCTTTCCTATGAGGAAGACTTTAATACTTAATTTGTTTTAATTCTCTTGTAGAAGATCAACTTTATCAGTATTTTTAAAATATTTTATAAACAATTTATTATTAGATTATTGATTAAACTCGCTTGGCATGGAGCAATAGAACATGCAACGCCATGCAAGACTCAATATGTCTTGCACAGGCATGTGCAGTTGATGCCCAGCTGATCGACTTGTGCAAGAGCTTGCCGTTGCAGCATTATTGGTTTGGTGCCATTTCGATTGCGTAAAAAGTTGCAATTCTAGGGAAAAATTTAGTTACTTTTGGTTTACCAACACAACAGATGTCACTTGTCCCCTTGTCAGTCAGGATTCAGGATTGTCCTTTGGCACATTTGGGCTAGCTCACGGTCATACAGAAAGGTCTTGAAACGAGGGTAAAAAACTGGTTCTGTTAGCATCCAGTCTTTTCAGCTTCCGATTTCTGCCGCGTGGTTCGCATTTGAAGGGGGATGTTGCTTAAAACATAGAAATACCAATTCAAAGGATATTGCAAGGTTGTAAGATGGTTCAAACTGTATACGATAACATATTTCCATCTCGATAGGTCTTTATATTGTATTCGGCGCTCATAAACTCATAACTTTTCAATAAGATTAAGGTATTTTATGTTCTAAGTAACATCCCCTTTTCTCAATTTCGCAGTGCTATCGTTAACTTTGACATTTGAACAAGACTCTAAGCGACCCACTTGCTACCTTTGCAATTCGACCTTCGATTCCAGACCTGTGATTTTACGACCGTGGGCTAGCTTGAGCATTTTCGTCTATTTTCATTGTGGTTCATCGTTTTTCTGTGTCAAAAAATATTGGTAATCTACACAAAATACAAACGGGTAATTAACAGAAAGACAAATAAAGATATTTGAGTTTAGACAAATTGCTATTGAACCGCCGCATCGGTCCTTTTAGAATAATTTAAATCGGCGCGCGGCGGACGGCGTTTCAATATTTTTTGGGGGGTTGGCGGCCATGTTGCAATAGCAAGAGACTTGCAGAATGTGAAATGACATGCAAGATCAGCATTGGCAATACTTTGACCTTGCAAAAAATTACATGCAACTTCTTGCATGTTGCATTGCTCCATGTCAAGCGAGCCTTACTGATTTTTTGCAATAATGGGTGTTCAGAGTTAAAATGCAAATATCTCACTGACCAATGTGTTTTAATGTTAAATCTAAAAAAATAATTGTATTGTTTTGTTCAGTTTATATCGAAAAAAATTTTTCATTGTGATGTGTGGAAAAGATCTAGTATAAAGGTTTTTTATCTTTGTGAATGGTTGTTAAGTCATCGTTAACATATTGTAACGTAGATAGATTTATCATGTACTTACGGTTATTATTTGTTTAGTCTCTTTTTATTTCTACGACATTGTTTACAATAGTTGTTGCTTGTTGTTAAGTAGTTCTAGAATTAGTTGATTTGTTCTCGAGCCTTCCAGAAAATTATGTGAGGTACAGTTTGTCATAGTATTGTCAGTTTGACAAGCATCTAGAATATTATTATGTGCATCTAGATAATCATAGAACATTCTCGATGAATGTCATGTCAAGATTCAGATATATAGCCGTGTCGATCACGGGTCACAGTTAGTCTTATAAAGTCAGTTTATTGAGTCAGTCTGTGGAATCAGATGTTAATAGTAGTTCAGTCGGTAAGGACAGTGGCAGTTTTGATTGTCAAGGTGACAAGCGGTGACAGTTGTACTACAATAGAAGGTCGTGTACAAAGTGCTTGCAAATAAACCATTGGAAGCAATTTTCGAACTTATGAGTATTACGCAAGTGAACTCAACCCACAACGTTTAGGACAGGGTTAAACGTGACAGTGTCTAAAGAACAATGGTATTGGGAAACCTCTTTTCGGTAAAATTTCGTTCTCTGAGTCTTCGAGGAATAGTTGTGATGAGATGGAAGAACCAATGGTACAACCATACATTTGTTGATAGAATTCTTCCTTGTACTTAAAGTATGTTGTGCTAAGTGTCAGTTTTATAGTTTCTTTAAATTCAGTTTAAGAGATGTCCGTTTGTTTTTATATCGTTCCATTATCTTCGATAATTTTCAGAGCTAAATCTGTAGGAATATTTACGTAAAGGGATACTACTACTATCAGCAGCCTGTTCCTAAATACAAACCATTAGCCTGGCTATGATTAAATTGGCTGTGGAAATTTGACAGATATGCGGACTCAATATATGACATTGATTGGTGACATTTATTATATAGGTCTATGATCTATGATATTAAATTTAAATTGACAAATTTGAAATAGAAAATCTCGAAATCAAACTGAAATTGATAGAATTAAAATAGGTATAATTATATTTTGTTGGTGTTGATTAAATTGAATAATTATTTTTATTGTTATTATTATTTGATAAAAGTATTGGTTGATGATGTATTATCCTCGGCCACTACGATGACTGCCACTACTGCTGCCTTAAAATTAAAAAATGCAGCTTCATTAGATATGTACTAAAGAAACTGGAAAATGACACTCATAACTATTTTGATTGTTTATTTATGAAACAAATTCAGTAACCGATAAATACCGAATTTTGAAATCGGCCTGGCTAGAAGGGGTAGAGGAGGCCACAATATTGATACAAAAGTTTGATATATTCTAATCAAAATTGCTCACAAGTGGGTACTGTTTCATTTTTTATTAATGAATTGTAGTGTTTTGGTTTAATGTTATTAACAGTAATGGTAATAATAATATCCAAAGATAACCCTTATAATATATGTACCTAACAAATAAAATAACTTTTCTATAAAAAATATAATATATTTAAAATTAAAACCACAAAAATAATTGAAATACCACCAAAACCGACATTTCTGGATGCCGGTGAAACTTTGCGCCAAGTACATATTTTGAGTTACTCTGAGATTGAAGACAATTTTTTTTAATCAAACGAAATGCCAAAATATTCATAAATTATGAGTTACCATTACCATTCTGTATGATAATTTAAGAAAAAATCTATTTGGAAAAATGGAATAAATTAATCCTTTTGAACCAATTTTCAATAAATTTATTAAAATATTTATTCAGAAAAAAAATGATCAAACCCAATTTTAGTTACTGACTTAAAACAATAATCCATTTCAAGCTTGCTCAAGTCATAGAAATAATACAAAATGATAAGAATGCTATGTGAAAAATTAGGGTGTGGTGATATGTCCTTTCTCAGAATTGCATTTGCGGTTGTTGTTATTGTTGAAAGTATAACCCAGAAAGAACCATTTAGCCAGAATATGAATAAACAGGTAAAAAATTTAAATTTTTTATTGAGCATAACATTTTTCTGATTTATTCTGAGAGATTTTGACAGGGTGGTTAAGGGCAATCAGAAAAATATTGTGAAAAAGTTTAAACAAAATCCTTTGAGCCGTTTGAGCAAAACAAGGTGCGATTAGGATTCTCATTCAGTACCACCGGCGATCAGAAACGAAAGTAACACCCTCAGAAAACTCTGAAATGTCAACATTTGTTGAAATCTCGACACCGAAAATTTTATGCGTATACAATACTTTCCTGACATAAGCTACTAGGGTAGCGGCAGGAGAGTAAAAATTGGGCCAAGTCTGATCATTTTTTTTTCTGAATAAATATTTTATTAAATTTATTGAAAATTGGTTCAAAAGGAACTATTTATTTCATTTTTATTTTATGAAAATTGTTATTTCAGATAAATTGAAATTGGTTATAGAATTTTTCTTAAATTATCACACAGAATGGTAATGGTTACTCATAATTTATGAATATCTTGGCATTTCATTTGATTTCAGAAATTTCGGTTTTGGTGGTATCTTCTACAAGAAACTCAACACAAATTAAATATTAAAGGCTTCCTCATAGGAAAGATGTTTGGACTGCAAACTTAATTTTTGACATAAATTTTGAAATTTGTCAAAAATGGTTAGACTTACGTATAGGACATTATACATAAAATGTTTTCAAAATTGTACTAAAAAGTGGTAATATAAAGATTATTCCATTGAAAATAACAATGTTGGCATCTACTTTCGGAATAACCGGAAATGCGACTAACATGAAAGTATTTTAGATGTATGTCCCCCAGTGACTTGAGTATGTCACCAAATTTTCAGACTGCTTGTACTTATCGTTTGCCCACAATCGATCGATATCTTTCCCGAAGAACCACCCTGTATTTATGAATGAAACGGAAATATATGAGATAGGTATTATTTATTGTAATGGTGTCAGAGTTACAAACATAAGAATATCGCGTGCCTTATTTAATAAAGTTGGCAATGGTTATTGCAAAAAGTTAATAAATTAAAATTTTTGGGTGGCAATAAAATCACATAGAATTTGCAATAAATTTATACCATGACCATTTCATGGCATTCTCCTCTCTAATAAGAGAAGAATCTTCAACATCAAAGAAAGTTTACTATGCAAAATGCATTAACTGTACTTACCACGAACGTTTTTGGAAATGAGTTAAGAAAAGTTTCTTAACTTTATTTTGTATAGTGTAACTCTGTAACTGCTCGAGTCTAATGGATGATTTTCATATTCGGTATAGGTATGCAGGCCGTCTGTAATAGCCCAAATACTTGATTTTTTAAATTTTAAATTTTAAATTTAAATTAGCAAGTGTTACGTTATTAAAAAAAACAGCCTAGTGGAATTTTCATGAAAGTGGAAACAATAGACATTTTTTTATGACTATGACTATGACTATTTTGATAAAACTGTTGAAAAAACACCCAACAAAATTAAATATTTTGCTCAACTCATTTTCAGGCAGGAAAAGTACGAATAAGTGCCTACTTCACAAACTGGTACGACTATCCCGACTATTCTACGCATGTGCTGATGATATTGAATAGGACGCAGCTTGAGATCTCAATATCGGCAGGAAGTTTCACCAAAATTAATTTAGAGACTTGTTTAAATGTGAGACATATTTGAAGACCAAATAACTATTTTCATATATTAAATCAAGTTATATTGGTAAATTTGTAACTTGAATGGATTTTGGATGATCCAGTAGCAGATCTTCCGGTTGTATCTTATGTATTTTTGAGGAAAACTTCTTGGTAAAATATGCTCAATTATAAGTCCACATAATGACATTTTGAATTTTTAAACGGACATTTATGTCCTGTTGATGTGCATGCAGTTGATATTTTTAGGGTACTGCCTTAGACTAGGGCTAATCTAAAGGTACGAATAAGAATATGTGTCTTCGGTACGACGATCAGAAATATTTGGTGCGTTCAGAAACGAAGACGCATCTATGTTTATATTATATTATTAGAGCCACCTAATCTAATCTTACCTTCATAATCTGTGATTAGAACACTCTATAAGGTGAGGCCATTGAAGTGGTGGTGTACTTGCTTGTCTTTCTCCTAATTTTATTCCCAAGAGGATAATAATAATTCTTGCACCCCCTTTTTTTTGTTGTTAATAATTCTGTACAAATTAAAATATTAAAAGATACTGATAATTTATAATACAGTCTGAGCCAATACTAATTACATAGACTTATTTTCACAGTAAATTTGTGACAAAAACAATTTTTTTAATTTTCATCTTATGACAATTTAAACTTTTTAAATTTTTGTTAAAAAATTACGCCCTTTAGCGATAAGGCTAAATATTTTAAAGTTATTTCCAGTGATTTCTCTTAGCTCCGTGAACTTATAACATGACTTGCAAAAAAATTAATTAAAAATTATATTCGTGAAATACAAACGACGTGGATGTTTGTAGTGAAATTTATTTGTTTGTAGTTTTTCAAAAAACTTTGAAAATCAAAAAAAAGTTATTTACCTACTTCTACAATTTTTGATGTTTTTATGGAATTTTTCCGGGAATGTGTTGACAATCATTTGTAGTTATTTATAGTAACATTAGTTTCTTTGTTAATTTTTTTCAACATTATTAATCGCTTGAACAAATTTACGTCAAATAAATTTTATATTTTTTTTGCTTCCAGAAACTACAAACGACGGAGATGTTTGCAGTGGAATTTATTTGTTTTTCAATTATTTTTAGTTTACTTTTTAGTAATAACAGATTTAGATTTCACATTATATTAACATCATTGAATATCACAAAATTTGAAAATATTTTTTTTTCATACTATTTTATCAATAGACTTTTCTTACATTTCTTTAATAACTATCGCCATTTTCACTTACATAAAATAATATATGTGCTCTTAGATTACTTTCTTAAGTCTCTACGAACAATTGTTAACACATTCCCGTAAAAATGCCATAAAACATCAAAAATTGTAGGAGTACATTATTTTTTTCCATTTTCCAAGTTTTTTGAAAATCTACAAACAAGTAAATTTCACTACTAACATCTACGTCGTTTGTAGTTTCTGGAAACACAAAATTTTTTGAAATTTATTTGACGTAAATTTGTTTACGCGAAGAATAATGCTTAAAAAAATTACCAAAGAAAATACTCATTGTCACTACTACAAAAAAAAATTGTAGGAATAAAAATTTTATTTTTATTCTCAATTTTTTTTTAACAAAGAAACCAATAAATTTCACCACAAACATTATTTTTATTTTCTGGAAGAACAAAAATTTTTAAAAATTTATTTGTCGTAAATTTGATTAAATGATAAATAAATAATAAAAAATTAACAAAGAAACTATTATCGCTACAAAAATCTACAAACGATTTTTGACACATTCCAGGAAGAAAATCCTTATAAACATCAAAAATTGTAGAAGTAAATATATATTTTTTTATAATATTCACTTCAAGATTATCCAACTAAAGAATTTGTATGTACTTGGCAAGCAAAGAAATTGTTCATGAATTCATTAAGAAAAATGGAACTATTGAAGTCAATGGACAACTACTCAAAGCTAGATGTCTTATCGCACCAACCGAACGAGTTGTTCTGTCAAATGTATGTCCAACAATTCCACATGATATCTTGATAACAGAGCTTGAAAAACTCGGTCTTAAGCTTGTATGTTCAATAACTTTCCTGAAGATAAATGCTACATCTCCAGAATATAGCCATATTTTCAGTTTCAGAAGACAGATATACATCAGTTCACTAAACAGCATTACTCTTCCTGAATCTATCGTGTTTGAATTCGAGGATACGTCCTACAGAACCTTTATTTCACAAGATAATCTATCATGTTATAAATGTAAAAAACCTGGTCATAAAGCAGCGCAATGTTCTGAGTCCAATTCAACTATCGATGATTCCATAGAAGTTACGAGGCCTGAAACAACCGATGAGCCACTATTTCAAACACCTGAGAGGTAACATCTAATAACTCAAAGGTCTCCTACATCTCTAGTCAAACGGAGTGCTAAAGAAGTTTTCACGCCCGAAGAAGATATTCCAACAGAAAATATTACTTTCATCAAGCCGGCGACTACTGAAATAGTTAAAAAGTTCAAAGCAAATGCAATATCCAATAAAGACTTATTAGAACCGGAAAATCTTTCATCGACAACATGACTCCTGCACTCCTGCACCAATTTTAAACTATGATCAAATCATAAGCCTTTTTGAAAATATTCAAGGTTCTTCTGATCCCATTAGTGTGGTAAAGGATTATACAACTGACTTCTCTTCACTTAAAGATCTATTAACTATCATCTACCCTAAACTTACTGATCGTGCAATAAAGACAAGACTGACAAAACTTAAATGAAAACTTCTTAATGAAATGGGCTCTGAAAGCTCTGGAGGAGAGAGTGATTCGTCGACCGATCAACATTAAAAAAAAATAATAATTAACATTCAACTTCAAATCTATAATTCAATGGAATATCAACGGATATTTATATATATAGATATAGATATAGAAATTCTTGAACCATTTATTAATATTCAGGTAGAAAATCTTGGGCTTCTGGTTCGTGGATAACAAAAACAAAGTTCTCTATGGTATGTTTATTGAAATGCAAGACGTTTCGTTTGGGGCTCCAAACTTCTTCAGTTGCAATTAATGAGATACTAAAATAAATTCCGATTATGGAGTATGAATACAAATTATAATTTCATAAGACTTACCATACAACCTACAAATCGGACATAAGGGATGCAATACTCTAAACAAAACAACCTTTTCTAAATTAAAAACAGACAATCCAATTAACAAAAAAACACACGTAATATACCAAATCCCATGCAATAACGAAAACTGTAACAAATGCTACATTGGACAAACATCCCAATACCTCGAATCTAGAATTAATGCACACAAATACACAAAAAATGCGGCAACAGCTTTGAACAAACACAAGAAATTAACAAACCATGACTTTAACTATAAAAATACTAAAATCCTTGGTACCGAAAAAAAAACACAAAGTAAAGAGAATTCCTTAAAATGGTACACATTAAACTAAATCCTAATGTTTTAAATGATAAAACTGACATAAAAAACCTTAGCAAAACATATCATAATATAATTTAATAAATTAAAAAAATAAGCAACAAAATTCAAATAAATCAGACAGACAATGTCAACGATAAATCATCCACAATAGAACTACCATTCTCAATTGCTATTTCCTGTTTTTAAATTGTGGCAAAACTGACATAAAACACCAGCCTACCTCCTTATTTTCGTTCCATTGTTACAAACACCAACCATGAAACAAAACAATACAAAATTAATGAATTGTCTGTCCTCAAATTTGTAATTTGTCAAAAGTCAATCTCATATCCCCTGTCGATTGGCACAAAATACCATCGCAACATATTGATTGTGAACAACGTGACAAATACTATTTTCCGTTTTTGTTTCCTTTGTTTCCATCCTTACAAATTCGTGGAATTTCTCTTATAAAACCTTTAAAAAAATGTTGCCAACAACTAAGATGAAAATCTAACAACATAGTTTTCTTGGCCATAATAAAATACAGAAAAAAAAAATACATTTATTTGATAGATGATATACACCGCTTAAACATGTGTCACATGGTAAGTCTTATGAAATTATAATTTGTATTCATACTCCATAATCGGAATTTATTTTAGTATCTCATTAATTACAACTGAAGAAGTTTGGAGCCCCAAACGAAACGTCTTGCATTTCAATAAACATACCATAGAGAACTTTGTTTTTGTTATCCACGAACCAGAAGCCCAAGATTTTCTACCTCAATATATATATATATATATATATATATATATATATATATATATATATATATATATATATAAATGAGGAGCTATCCGTACCAGATGACCATATTAGAATATGTATAATAATTTCACGCCTAGCTGGTAAATTGAACCTACATTTCGTAGGGTGCCGCAATAAGAACGAGGTTTGTCGTCTACATATTGCGTATGTGTGCATTTTTTCCACTATACTGCTCAATCAGATTGATTACCAAACATAGCAACAGTCTCCCAGATATATATCATGATTTCTAGGTTGTTGCCTCTCATCAGTATATCGTAGGGTGAAGAGCTATATTTGATAATCAATCCTTATTTGGAACTCATACTTGTATCAATCTTCGGTATAGAACTGTCGGTGGAGACAAGTATGAGCGATATATTAAGCATGTATAATGGTGGATAATAACAATCGGCAAAAGTTAATAATTAATTAAATAAATGAGGAGCTATCCGTACCAGATGACCATATTAGAATATGTATAATAATTTCACGCCTAGCTGGTAAATTGAACCTACATTTCGTAGGGTGCCGCAATAAGAACGAGGTTTGTCGTCTACATATTGCGTTTGTGTGCATTTTTTCCACTATACTGCTCAATCAGATTGATTACCAAACATAGAAATCATGATATATATCTGGGAAACTGATGCTATGTTTGGTAATCAATCTGATTGAGCAGTATAGTGGAAAAAATGCACACAAACGCAATATGTAGACGACAAACCTTGTTCTTATTGCGGCACCCTACGAAATGTAGGTTCAATTTACCAGCTAGGCGTGAAATTATTATACATATTCTAATGTGGTCATCTGGTACGGATAGTTCTTCATTTATTTAATTAATTATTAACCTTTGCCGATTGTTATTATCCACCATTATACATGCTTAATATATCGCTCATACTTGTCTCCACCGACAGTTCTATACCGAAGATTGATACAAGTATGAGTTCCAAATAAGGATTGATTATCAAATATGGCTCTTCACCCTACGATATACTGATGAGAGGCAACAACCTCGAAATCATGATATATATCTGGGAGACTGATGCTATGTTTGGTAATCAATCTGATTGAGCAGTATAGTGGAAAAAATGAACACAAACGCAATATGTAGACGACAAACCTCGTTCTTATTGCGGCACCCTACGAAATGTAGGTTCAATTTACCAGCTAGGCGTGAAATTATTATATATGTATATATATATATATATATATATATATATATAAATCATCACCCCATCGAGATCACAAACATAAATCTCCAAGGACCTTTGTATCCTGTTCCTTCGAAATGGAAAGTGAAATCTGCCAATTGGGAGCGATACCTGAAAGAAATAGATAATAGAATAGAAATTGCTGTTCGTGATGGAACAGAAATCACATTTAAAGATCTCTCAAGCATAATCACTGAAAGTGCACAAATATCGATCGGAAAGACTAAGCTGATAAAGAACCACAAACCTGTACCGTGGTGGAATGACGCATGTAATCCATGCTAACAAATCAGCACTTGTAAAATACAAAAGGCACAAAACAACAGAGAATCTCATTGAATTCAAAAGGTTGAAAGCTTAAGCAAGTGTTATAATACATGAAGCCAAGAAAAACTCATGGAAACATTACATTGCTAGTATTAACTCCCATGACGGAAGTTTGGAACAGAGTCAAAAAAATATCAGGCACCCAGACATCCTCTCATATTTCAACTCTTAAAGACGGAAATCTAACCTGATCGACACGGCTACAGCGAACAATGACCCAATTAACCTCCCAATAACGAGAGACGAACTTGATGAGGCCCTCCTCGATCTGAGAAACACAGCATCAGGTCCCGATAACATTCCAGTTGATTTTATTAAGAACCTACCTGAAACAGCAAGAATCCATCTCCTGAAAATATTCAATAGTATATGGTTGACTCAAACATTCCCGGAAGAATGGAACGAATCAATAATTATTCCTGTCCTCAAACCTAATAAGTCGCGTCTAGATCCTGAATCCTACAGACCGATATCACTGACATGCGCGTTCAGCAAATTGTTCGAAAAAATTGTCAACAAACGATAACAATGGACATTAGAAAGCAGAAACTTGATTATTCCAGAACAAAATGGATTTAGACCTCACAGATCAGTTTTGGACAACTTATTAGATCTAGAAAGCGATGTCCATGAGGCGTTATCTACAAAGCAGAAATGCTATGCCATATTCTTTGACCTTAAAAAAGCCAGTAGAAACCATATACTAGGACAAATGGAAAAAAATAATATAAGAGGCAACTGTTTATAATTTCTATTTTCTGAACAATAGAACATTCCAGGTCAGAGTCAATGATATCTTATCAAGCAAACACCCTAAAAAAACGGTACACCACAAGGATCTGTGCTTAGTCCAACCCTATTTCTAATTGCCATCAATTCTATCCTAAAAGGCTTGAAGAAACCACTGAAAGCAATATTGTATGATGACGACCCCGTAGTTTCCGTAGAAAGAAAAAATCTAGACACTATGGAAGTAATGCTTCAAAAGTTTCACGACACTCTGCAACATTGGTCACACGAAACAAGTTTCATTTTTTCTGTGACAAAAACTCACAGTATTATATTTAGTTCAAATGACATCAATACTCAAATGAAGTTGCAGTTATACCAACAAGACATTGAACTTAGATCTTCTGTTAGATTTCTGGGAATGACTCTCGATAGAAGACTGAACTGGAACGAGCACATTTCCGGTCTGCTGCTGGCATGTAATAAGAGATTGAATCTGCTTAAAACTCTTGTGGTCAAAAAATGGTGAGCTTATCAGCGGACGCTTCTTCTTCTCTATAGGACATTAATCCGATCGAAAATAGATTTTGGATGTACTATTTACGCTTCGGCTAGTAAATCGACGCTAAGTCCTATCAATACAGTTCAAAACAATGCTCTCAGAATAATATTAGGAGCCAATAGAACAACCCCAATTCAGAGTTTACATAACGAAGCTGGCGAACCACCTCTTAACCTAAGAAGACAATTTCTTAGTCTTTCTAACGCTGTTTCAACCGCTGCAAATAGGACGAAATCTTCATTCGATTCTACATTCACCTCTAGATATACTAGCCACTTCAATAATAAACCGCGATCCAAGGTAACATTTTATGCACGGATTCTAAAGTTCACAACAGATTTGAATATTACATTCCCAAACGTCCTTTCCGATGACATCAAGCACCCACCACCATGGACTATTAGCATTCCAAAATGCAATGACACCCTCACTCAGTATAACAAATCCAACACCAATATAGAAATCATCAAAAACTCACTACTGGAAATTCTTTCCAACGATTATTCAGACTTTCAAACCATTTTCACTCATGCCTCCAAATCCTCAGAAGGAACGGGATGTGCAGTAGTTATTGGTCAAACTGTTGAAAAATATGAACTCTCACCCCACAGTAGCATCCACACAGCTGAACTATATGCAATATACCGAGCATTAGTATACTTGAACAACTACAACTATGAGAAATCAGTCATTCTAACGGATTCATTAAGTTCTATTTTATCACTGCAGAGACTATATCCAAAACATCCTATTGAAAAATTAATTAAAGCCGAACTCATCCGCCTCGAAAATTTTTCTAAGATTGTCCACTTCATCTGGATACCATCACACATTGGAATTCATGGTAATGAAGAAGCTGATCGAAACGCGAGAAATGCCGTGACTTGTGGTAGAATTAGTGAGTTTTCGGAGTGCGTAGCTTCGGATTTGAAAGCCTGGATTAAGAACAAATTATCGATAAAATGGCACACTGAATGGTGCAACTCAATATCCAAACTGCGTGAAGTGAAAGGTGACATCCATCCTTGAAAATCATTACCAAAAGACCGCCATTCTCAAGTAATTCTGACAAGACTTCGACTTGGCCACACCAGAATAACCCATGAATATCTGCTGAAACGAACCGAAGCTCCCAGATGTGATGTCTGTGATGTGACTCTAACAGTGAAACATTTTCTCATTGATTGTAAAAAATACATTATCTGAAAATAAGTATAACTTGCCACAAGACCTTAAGACATTATTAGGAGAAACATGTAATCTACTTAATCTTAAAAATTACTTGAAGGATATTGACTTATATCATGAGTTATAAAATTGTTAAATTTTGATGTACTTTGTATTTTTTTTGTGAACCTAAGTTAAATATTGTAATGTCGCAAATAAACGGAAGGCGGATGCGACTTTTTTCTTAAATAAAAAAAATATTTTTTTTTATTTTCAATGTTTTTTGAACAACTCCAAATGAATTTCACTACAAACATCAAAATCGTTTGTAGTTTCTGGAAGCACAACAATTTTATTAAATTTATTTTACGTAAATTTGTTCTCATTCTCATTCCCGGAAAAATTACATAAAAACATCAAAAATTGTAGGAGTAAATTTTTTTTTCGATTTTCAAGGTTTTTTTTTTGAAAAACTACAAACAAATAAATTTCACTACAAACATCTACGTCGTTTGTAGTTTACGAATATACTTTTCAATTAATTTTATTTTCAATCCGGGTTCTAAGTTCACGGAGCTATTTCTCTTGGGTATTTTTAACAACAAATTCTGTATCCCTAAGATGATGAAAGCTTCCTGATACAGCTGGAGGATCGGCTTAATGGACCACCAGGTACACTGATTGGATTTCGATTTCAGATTTAATAGTTCATATCAAACTATATATGGAATAAACCAAGAATGGTTTATCGTTATAAGATTTCATTATGAGGTCATATTTTCAGGTTATACGGACTGCGGTCTCCTATTATCTGTTCCTCAGGACGACTACTGTAGAAGGTTAGGATGGATCTATTGTAACAAAATTATAATTATCACTCATTTATAAATAAAGTTATGAATAAGATATAGTTTTTAGAAAAGTACTGGCATTTTCATTCCTATATT
Organism: Crioceris asparagi; assembly: GCA_958507055.1. Classification (NCBI taxonomy): domain Eukaryota; kingdom Metazoa; phylum Arthropoda; class Insecta; order Coleoptera; family Chrysomelidae; genus Crioceris; species Crioceris asparagi. Next base: position 43,825,789 of record OY293829.1, read on the forward strand.
TGAAACAGATTTTCCTAATACAATAATATCGACTCATCTCGATGAAAGAGATTAAAAATATAAAAGTCAGGAAACTGAACCTCTCTTATAACAGGAGATAAAGAATTGCGATTTGGAAATTACTGCATATTGGTATTCTGTCGATATACTCAGTAAGAAAGAATTATACATGAACTTCTCACATATTCATATATAATCGAAAATATATAGGCAGTTTTATAAACTGATTAATGCGGTTAGTGATTCATGCTCCCATATGATTGACTGATAAAATGAAAACGTTTAAATGTGGTTCAAATGCCTACTCTGTTGTGACGTATAATATAAAGCAAGAAGAACGGACGTGCGTAATGGTTTATACATTCAAATTACTATATTTCATTACTTCAATCAGATAATGTAACTTTGAAATTTATGGATAAGTATTGATAACACAATCCATTGAAATACATTATGCAAAGATTAAAAACTACCACTATAGAACACCCGGCGAATTTCTTTTGATATTATACCTCTGGCCCTTAGAATTTTTTACCTTAGCTTAAGAACGAGGCAGCAATATGGGTAAATAGGATGAGTATAACAGTTTCAGTTAAAATGGTTTAGAATGTAATATATATATATATATATATATATATATATATATATATATATATATATATATATATATATATATATAGATTTTGATTTGTAGTCATATATTAAATAAAATTCTTTGATTGAAGCCAAGCTTTCGAGAATGTTTATTCTATTATATGACTGCATCCCCAAGAATATCTTTTTATTTATATATATATATATATATATATATATATATATATATATATATATATATCAGATCTACGTTGGCCGTAAGAGAATGAAACACACACCATTTTTTCCATGTTCTCCACAAGACTATTTTGGTTACACCACTCACTAAAATTAAGCATATATATATATATATATATATATATATATATATATATATATATATATATTTTCAGAAGAATGGTAGTTTACCGGGACACTTGGTGTATAAGGGGACTGACCTGACAGTAGTTTATTATTAATGTATTATAGTAGGACTGTCCTGATAAGCCCCTTCAATCTCCATTTTTTGTAGTTTATTGGGACATTATTGAATAACATTACTATGAATTTGTAATTGGTATTTGAGAGATCATAATTTCTTTGTCAAAGCTCATGAATTCAAGATGGCTGCTCTAATATGGCAACAAGTTATAGAATCCGATGCCCATGTGGGTTTTTGAGGTCGGTCGGAGATAATCAATATTTTTTTGAGAAACCAATAATATGCCGGATTTTATGAGTTCAAATAAATAATGAATCAAAAAATAAATAAATAAAAAAAAATCTTAAAGACAATTATCATATACACACGCACTGAAAAAAAATCCATATGCTTTTATTTGTTAAGCCTATATTATTCTATAAGTAACAGAATCAAAAGCTTGCCGCGAAAATAAAATAATTATTGATTTTTTGACCGACTTCATATATGGAGGAGGTATACAATTGTATTGTATGTGTGGCTTTTTTTCTTTTTTATGGATGTTCGGGCTTTTTGGATAGTGAACGTTCCCTATTTTTTATGATTCTGATGTCATTTGATATAGTTGCGCTGAGAGATGGTCCCATATAAAACTTTTCAAAATCTAAGATCCCCTTCTCCCCTAAAACTTTCCCCAAAGGAGGGTGGGGACAATTTTTCTTGAAAATTGCATTTTTTTGGTAAGATGATACAGAAGCTTATTTTTGAAAATGTTTGAATTGGACATATTTCAAAAAACTTCAGTGTTTCCGAGTTACAGATTTCAACGATCAACAATGAGATTAATTGACCACTTAAAAATGTTAATATCTTTTTCCATAAATCTTATAAGAATTTCGTTTACATTTGTTGCCATTAAAAAAATTGAAATATTTTTTTTAAAAGAATAAGGACCGACTTCATGCAATATGCACGGAAAATCAGAAAATAGTATACTCTCTATTGGTACTGGTAATTCTGAAGGTGGTGCCGAAAGTCTTCTCTCTACCTCTAACAGATTCTTCATCTCTTCCACTGTAATATCAATTTCTGACTCAAATTTTTCAATTTTTACAAATGAATCATAATTTCCAACACGATAACCCTAGATACCAACTTTGAATGTAATCGGAGCATAATTAGAAAACGGTTCTGGTTGTTTGGAATCATTTCTCTCCCTAGTAACGTAATATACTATTTTTTTGTCTAGTGGTGCTTATGCAGACCTTTTCTAGATTGTCGTAGTTTATCAGGACACTTGGTGCTTATTAGGACTATAGTAGATTTTGAGTGTGAAGTATTTTATTATGATTATCAGTTATGCTTTTCTTTCACTTTCTCGAAGTTATTATCTTAAGTTCATGAAATTATTATATATATATATATATATATATATATATATATATATATAGATTTTGATTTGTAGTCATATATTAAATAAAATTCTTTGATTGAAGCCAAGCTTTCGAGAATGTTTATTCTATTATATGACTGCATCCCCAAGAATATCTTTTTATTTATATATATATATATATATATATATATATATATATATATATATATATCAGATCTACGTTGGCCGTAAGAGAATGAAACACACACCATTTTTTCCATGTTCTCCACAAGACTATTTTGGTTACACCACTCACTAAAATTAAGCATATATATATATATATATATATTTTCAGAAGAATGGTAGTTTACCGGGACACTTGGTGTATAAGGGGACTGACCTGACAGTAGTTTATTATTAATGTATTATAGTAGGACTGTCCTGATAAGCCCCTTCAATCTCCATTTTTTGTAGTTTATTGGGACATTATTGAATAACATTACTATGAATTTGTAATTGGTATTTGAGAGATCATAATTTCTTTGTCAAAGCTCATGAATTCAAGATGGCTGCTCTAATATGGCAACAAGTTATAGAATCCGATGCCCATGTGGGTTTTTGAGGTCGGTCGGAGATAATCAATATTTTTTTGAGAAACCAATAATATGCCGGATTTTATGAGTTCAAATAAATAATGAATCAAAAAATAAATAAATAAAAAAAAATCTTAAAGACAATTATCATATACACACGCACTGAAAAAAAATCCATATGCTTTTATTTGTTAAGCCTATATTATTCTATAAGTAACAGAATCAAAAGCTTGCCGCGAAAATAAAATAATTATTGATTTTTTGACCGACTTCATATATGGAGGAGGTATACAATTGTATTGTATGTGTGGCTTTTTTTCTTTTTTATGGATGTTCGGGCTTTTTGGATAGTGAACGTTCCCTATTTTTTATGATTCTGATGTCATTTGATATAGTTGCGCTGAGAGATGGTCCCATATAAAACTTTTCAAAATCTAAGATCCCCTTCTCCCCTAAAACTTTCCCCAAAGGAGGGTGGGGACAATTTTTCTTGAAAATTGCATTATTTTGGTAAGATGATACAGAAGCTTATTTTTGAAAATGTTTGAATTGGACATATTTCAAAAAACTTCAGTGTTTCCGAGTTACAGATTTCAACGATCAACAATGAGATTAATTGACCACTTAAAAATGTTAATATCTTTTTCCATAAATCTTATAAGAATTTCGTTTACATTTGTTGCCATTAAAAAAATTGAAATATTTTTTTTAAAAGAATAAGGACCGACTTCATGCAATATGCACGGAAAATCAGAAAATAGTATACTCTCTATTGGTACTGGTAATTCTGAAGGTGGTGCCGAAAGTCTTCTCTCTACCTCTAACAGATTCTTCATCTCTTCCACTGTAATATCAATTTCTGACTCAAATTTTTCAATTTTTACAAATGAATCATAATTTCCAACACGATAACCCTAGATACCAACTTTGAATGTAATCGGAGCATAATTAGAAAACGGTTCTGGTTGTTTGGAATCATTTCTCTCCCTAGTAACGTAATATACTATTTTTTTGTCTAGTGGTGCTTATGCAGACCTTTTCTAGATTGTCGTAGTTTATCAGGACACTTGGTGCTTATTAGGACTATAGTAGATTTTGAGTGTGAAGTATTTTATTATGATTATCAGTTATGCTTTTCTTTCACTTTCTCGAAGTTATTATCTTAAGTTCATGAAATTATTTGGAACTGAAAGGTAAACTTTAGTCACTATATTCCATAATTCAAGATAATATCTTGAAAGGTTGTTCATGTTGAAAAGGGAAGAGTTTCAATTATGTCATTCACTCCACCTGAGATAATATTCATGACTTTCAGTAATATAATGGGACAAAATGATTTTGAGATTTATGTGGGCCTTGTCCAAATGAATCGTTTATCAGGCCCGTTGGTGTTTATGAGGACGTGATGAGCACATGAAATATTCATGTATTGAATTTCGGATCTATCTACTTTACGATGAGTTCCGTTTTATACAATACCTATTTTATTCCTAAAAAGCATTGCCTTCGTTCGAAACTGTCTACACTAAGAGTATTATTATTATTATCCAAGTCTTGAGAATTTTATTATAGTTTGGTTACGTCATTCTGTATTTGATATTAAGGTGAGGTGGTGGAGGTGAAGGTGAGTTAGTAGGTCGTATCATCCATTCTTTCTCGTTAAGAATAAGTTCTCATTATAAATAATTGAAATCAACAACAACGCTGAGCCCAGGATAATCGTCAATAAAGTTGATAACTTTTGACAAGATGACAAGCGTTACCCTTAACCCCTACACAGCGATCCAAAGAAATATAATAAACACATGTTTATTAATTTCGGTACAGCCAACCCATATGAATAGTTAGTTTTTCCCAACTAGATGGCAATCATCAGTTATTACTATACTATTTATACTTCCACAATGATATTTATCAACGTGGTAAAAAGATATTTGAGGTCGATAAAGCAGTTTCCAATTCAGAAGTTGAACAGTGACAGCAGACGATTATGTTCAGGAATATAGTTACCTACTAATGGTCAGATATCCGATAATACGAGTAGATGACTTTAAAAATTGCAGGTTGTCAATAAGGCATCTGATTTGTTAGCAAAAATAGCAAAGGAAAATTTCAATGCTAAACTGCTGAACTGTAAAATTTAATTCATATATACTTTTAGCTAATATTAATCATTGGAATTGCAAGAGCATGTGGAAGTCGCTAACCCGTATGATTATCGATAGCTTGATTGATAAAAATAACTTCTTAATTATTCCCATACCAGATGAAATTTTTTTATGAGTTAATAGAAGAGACATTAGTCCACCAGGTAGTTATTATAATAATAATCAATAACAAAAACACCTGTATCTTCTGAATGAATACTTCAATTGGGCAAATAGGTATATACTTTTATTTCGAAATAGTCTATCTTGAAGGTGTCACTTTCAAATCACCGAATTCCTGTTATTAAGATTACCAATATATTTAAATCAGTTTATCAATAAAATAGAAATTATAACTTTGTTATGATGCATCTATTTATTATATACCTACATAATATGCCTAATAACCTTAAACAAGTTAACAGACAATAATAATGAAAAAACTCAAACTACATATCTGAACAAACTAAATTCAGTATTTTACTAAAATCATAAGCAAGACTAAAAATTTCAAATTTAGAGATAATAGAATTTTTGGTCAGCACATTGGTCATGAAAGTAATGGTTATCGTTATACGAAGTCGGCGCAGTAGCAACCTGTCACACCGTTGTTTTTATTAAGCATAACGGAGGTGGTTATTTACGGAAGTGTTGCGGTATGTTTATTAAGGAGTGCTTATCGTTATTTGACAGTTTTGACATTGGGATTTCTGTTTATGTTTTCATCCTACGACCAGTTTATCAAACTTTTTGGATAATTAATTTAATAATTAATATTTATTGCTAAAAAAGATAAAATAGTGCAGCATTTCCAAAACCAAAATTTTAAGGTTATATCCTAAAAGTTTAAGAACAATTGTGACAGCTCCTTACATTATGTGACCAAAAACTCTATGATTTGCGAAGAAAGTTATGGTTATTAACCACAAAGTTAACCACAACTATAACGAAATTTGACTTTTAAAGTGACTGACCAAAAACTCTCTATTGATATAGATTAGTAAAGATCAAGTATCTTCCTCTTGACAATACGCTCCATTAGTGATGACGTATTATGCTAGGTTAAGTCAGGTAATTGGATCCAAACAACTGAATTTTCCCATTTAGATACAATAAGGTGATCGTGAAATTTTTTTGTTTTATTGTAAATTGGCAATTGTAAGCAATTCAAGGTATGCATTCTTATGTAATATGGATAATAAAATCAATCACTCATTTTTGCATAACATTTGACTGACAAAAATAATGAAATAAAATGTTAACATAACCTATATTTATATGAAAACAACGAATTATATAGCAGTCAAAGCAGACTGATGGAAACTGGGAATGTATTTATATAATATTGACCTTTATATTAACTCTCAAGATACTCCTAATGTTAACAATTTTCTAAAACCTCCGTAATCTACGATATAAAAAGCACTCTATAGCAAACCAAATGGCAACAATAACTTGTTTGGATCCAGATCCCTGACCTACCACACGATCTGACGTCACACTAATGTAGCGTATTGTTTGGAGCATAGAACGCACGCATGTATAGTGTGGTCTTATAAGGATGTACAAATGAACCTCTTCTGTCATTCGTTCTACGGTTGAAGAACATGTTGACGTGTACGTAGGATTACTTACAACCACGGTCTTAGAATGAGGTCTTACAACACCACGAGTTTGGGTAGCAGAAATTGTCATGGATATTGAAGCTGCTTTTAGGTTCTATTTTAGCCATTTTGGATGTGGCGCTAGTCGCTAGTGTCGAGTGTCAATGTGTCAGTGGCTGCGGGTATTTAAAATTGAAATCAATCTCAGGATAATTCAGTCGTTTAATTTTATCAGTATATTATCTTGTTTTTTGTGGTGACTTTATCAAATTATTATATGAAGATTCATAATATGGGAAGATCATGTGCTATTCCGGAGTGTAAGTCCAATGACAGTGGGGTGAGGAAGGTTTAGATTTTTAAAATGCCAAATGATTTCAAAAGATTGCAAGCTTGGAAATCCGCTATTCCTGCTTAGTGGAGTTAAAATATTCGTATTACATTTGCGAAAAGCACTTCGTTGAAAAATATTTTGTCAGGAAATATGTAAAACATGACTCGAGCGAAAATGTTATTGCAGAAGTCAGCATATTTTTGTTCAATTCAGTCTAATCAATAGTTCTTGCAGGCTCTCTTCCAGCGCTGTCGATTATCCGGCTCCAACTATTTTTGGTGATTTCCATCCAAGTACAGATAATATGGACGAGCTCAGTAGAATTTCGGATAAACAAATTCAAAAACAAATGGACATATATTGTATTTTAGCCCTATCAACTATTAAAGAAAAAGTATCAGTAGCATAGAATAATGAAAATAAAAATTTTGCAACACCATGTACATATACCTATATGAAGAAAGTCGAGGATTTTCTGGAAAATACACAATTTTAATAAATAAATATTCTCTGAATTTGTAGTTACCTTGAGACTCATAGAGTAAAAGCATATAGGTTACTCAGTTATTACACCATTCAGTAGTATGCAATGAGCAGCAGATGGATGATTCTAGATAGCTGAAATTTGTCGCGAACAAATTTACACTCGTTCGTATCGTTTATATTAACCACTTTCTGGACTCACTGTTTGTGTACCAACCTATAAAATGAATGGCTATTTTCTGGAGGCCACACAACTATCGAAACAAGAGCCAGTCAGCTGAAATTTGTCTTGAATTTAAATCTGATTTATGGAAAGTATTTAGAACTTACATTGGAACTGAAATTGTCTGTTTATCTGATCCTGATATACTTCATGGATATTCAGCAAATTATTAACCAATAGTATAAAATCCGCAGCAGAAATATTATTATTGAATTGAAAAATAGATCTTAAAAGAGAAAATGTTACATAAGCAACGTCAGATTGAATAATTTGAAAGTGAGAGTGAAATTAATTTCAATTCAATTCAGTAGACATCAAGAATCATTTTCAAAACTGTCATCGACACTAAATTACAGCGCTGCATGCAGCCAAATTTTGAACTACGAAAAACGCCTTCACTAAGTGTGACACTTTTTCAAGTGGACCTTATATATTATACGACCGTGGTTACAACGTTCTCCTATAGATGACATTTGACAATTTGACTCACAAAATATTTTCATTTATCTATACTGTCTATACCAGAGAAGGTACATATGGCATATTTCCCCTATAAACTCTTTGCATATGGGCAAAGTCTACCTTTAAAAAGAGGCACCTAACCACTATTCCCGTGGCTAATATAGCGTGCTGTCTGTAAAACGTGTTAAACGCTACTAGTTATTAGTAACCTCAGCCCGATTCGTTGATATCGGCACCATAGACGCGAGCTTGCCAGTAGTGAATAAACTATATTATACTAGAAGAAAACTGAGAACCCAGCTTCGTTCAGTAAATATAGAAACTCCTTTTATAGCTAAGCTGTAAGATATAGATATACCCCTTATTTTTTTAGCTTTTTAGGCCTACAATTCATCAGTTCATCCTTACTATTATTGTATCGTATTGTCTTAAACCATTTTAGCAGCGCAGGCAAAGAAAGAAAATTTTGAAACGATTTTTTACACATAACCTGTTTCATAGAAATAAATTATATCCTATGTTACTTCTAATGCCGCCAAGAATATGAGCACAAATGTTCATGATCTGTTAAGTAGTTTTCGCGTGAAAGCGTAAAAAGCTTATACAGGGTGTTTCAGAATAAAGTACCATGATTGTACAGATCTTGACAAGAAATTGAGAAATGCTAAATAACATTTTTCGGTAATCCTTTCCGTTAACGTTCTACTAGAGCTATATATATATGAGTATGAGTTTTATCGCCCCGCCATCGTGTAATCTGGCTGCTAGCTGTCATGTTAGTAGTATTTATTATATATATGATAAATACTTTCTTGTTTACGTATCTGCACATTCGTACCCTATACCACTGACATGACAGCTAGGGTACAAGATGACAGGGCGATAATACTCATATATATATATTGAGGGTTCAGAAGCCAATTAGTGCAAGTCAATAAGCAATCAAATTGAGATAATTGGATCATTTAAAAAAGGGTTTAAAGAAATGAAGGTACATTTGAAGAAAGTATATTATTTATTTATTGATAACAATCATAAAAATAACATGAAAATTAAAACTAAATTGGCAACACCCTGTAGAAATAATTTTGATGAAATGTGGAAATATTGACTTACACTGATTGGCTTCTGAACCCTCGAATATATAGGTATATATAGAGCTCTTGTTCTACAAGATCTATACAACCACGATACACATTGTATCGAGTATCCAACCCAAATTTACTTTTACTTCAACACTTTCACTTTATCACCCTGTAGAACGTTAACGGGAAGGTTTACCCGAAAATGTAATTTAGCATTTCTTAATTTCTCGTATATTAAAACTTTCTGTCAATATGGCAATGGCGTAGTATTGTTTGTTAACACAAGGGAAACATGTATGATTGCGATTAGAATAAGTTTGTGGTGTCTATCCTATGGTTAGAGGTCAATGCTATTTAGGTTCATGTTGCCCAAGCCACCAAATCATATAATCAACAAAAAAAAAAGGAATAACGATGGTCGCTTACTCCGACTTCCTACATGCTGTTGGTAGTGACCAGCACATTGGATTAATGATAGTTAAAATTATACCTCATGAAAGCTCCCAGAATAAATTGATCAATTATTATTTTGATACAGATACATAGTGTTACTAGGTATGTCATATCAATAAACATTATTTTATTGATATTCACTAATAATAATAGGGGATTCAATAGAATTGTTTAGTCATAATGTTACACCACCAAATTCGGTTGGTGTAATTCAGGCTTCATTATCATTTATCCATTTTTTATGGTGGTTACACTAATTGCCAAGACTTTTTGTGTATTTGTACTAAAGTGAACACTGTTAACGTTAAATAAAATTAAACTTATAAGTTATATCAATTCGTATATTGAAAAGTGTGATTACTGTTTCAATCGTGTAAGTCTCAGTAATAATCAAACAAGTTTCATCAACCGTAAACAGCTCTAAAAATCACCACCGAATCAAATATCACACGTAAAACAACTGAAATAAAAGCATCATTTGAATAATAAACCCTGAATTTGGACTAGAGCTCTATACATATATATGAGTATTATCGCCCCGCCATTATGTGTCCTGGCTGCCATATCAGTGAAATCATATATATAGAGCCTCTACTTTACATTGTAGACATCCAAACATGACATAGACATCAGGTTTATATTATCGTTGTTTGGATGTCTATGCTTTAAACCAACCAAATCGGCAACACTGCCACTGATGAACGGTATGCGTACACACACGGTACTTCCCATCTCCCATAGACAAACAAAGTAGCTCCTACGTCTCGTTCGTTTTTTATTAGTCTATGCGTTCGTCTATGTTTGGATAATTTGTGAGTTATTTTCTATAATGTATGCATTAGTTGTTTTCGAAGATGGTATACATCACATATGCCAAAAAAAAAAATTGAAGAAAGTGCAAGGAGAAAGGTGCACTGTAAGATATAAAACCTATGGGTGCTATCCAGCACGGATCTTGTCCCAAAACGGTAAGTTGTGATGTGATGTTGAAAAGTGAATTTTGAGATAATATCATTTAAAAATTGCGCCTAGATAGAATCGAAAGTAAAGCTTGTTACATGAATTGTACATTAAATCTAATTGTAATTTACAGCTGATATAAAGGTTTTGGAAAGTCTGAAATGTAATGCTGAATCTGAAGCAGATCAGAATGAGTGTAGCGAAGTACTACAAATCAGCCAACAAGCCACAACAGATCTCGAAAATAATAAAGGTTAGTTTGTCTTAAATTATATAATAATCTTTTTCATTTCAAAGAACAATTGAATGCGAAAAATATGATATTGATCAAATCTATTGTACCCATTGAGGTTTTGGAGGGGGTGATTATGCCTTAGAGAGGGGTAAAAAGAGAACATTCTCGATAGTGAATTTCTTTTAGGTAAAATGAAAGTGAAAATTTACATTTTATATAGGAACCCTTATTACACTATGATTTTTTCGTGCCTATTAGTTTGCCCGACTATCGGTGTAATTACTGCTTGCAACATCATTAAAAAAGCCATGTGTAATAGTGCCCCCAATTCTGCAGAAATTCAGTCAACAAATAGTCATCAAAATAAGCGGAATAAAATACAGGAAAAAGTCATAGTGTAATAAAGGTTTCAATTATGAACATACAATTTCGTAATTGAAAAAATATACATGGGTTTTTCATTTGTTCTTTGTTTTTATCAGATATCCAAAAAACTTGCAATGAATCAGCATGTGACACTGGTAGTTCCTCTAAAAGAAGCAAGGTAGAAAGTGATGACGGAAATATGTCAAGATTAAATGAAACATCAATAAATATTTTGCCTATCACACACTCATTATCAGATAGTATTCCAACAGAGTATACACATGATGAACAAAATACATTGGCAAATGGAAATGAATGCGAGGACCTCAATTTTAGTATGTATTTCGATTTATTTTAGCGAGTACAATTATTTTTGATTTATTTTTTAGCTGATTCTAAAAACTCTGGCAATGATTCGGATTATCAACCCTCTATCCATGATAATTCTGATAATTCTTCTATATCGAGTTATGGCCAATTCAATGATACTGGAAATTCACGACACTCAAATAGGAATAAGTCACTAAATAATTCTTATCTTGAAATGACTTTTTCAGCCAATATTACCGGGAAGTCTTCACGCGTTGATAAAGATATGTTTGTAGCATTAGCTGGTAAAAGTAATCAGAGAAGATCTTTCTGTATGTATTGTAGAAAAATGCAGTCAAAGTTTGTGAGGCACTTAGAAAATAAACATAAAGATGTACCAGATGTAAAAAAATTTGCTATTCTACCCAAAGGAAATCCTGAAAGATTGATAATTATAGACAAAATCAGAAAGAATTGTATGTTTTTCTACAATACTGAGAACCTTGTGAATGATGGAGAATTGATGGTATGTAGAAGGCCAAATGCTAAGGCTCCAAGGACAGCGTCCCATTATAAAGTGTGTCAGAGATGTAAGGGATTCTTTTCTAAAACAAATATAAGACATCACGCAAAAAGGTGTTTTGCAAATGATGGAAGTAAAAACAGAACATTGTTAATGATGGGTCGAAAGATATTGGGACGTATTCACCCTGAAGCATCTTATTTGAACCAGTGTTGATCTTTCGCATGAATCCAATGGAATAATAATAACTTAGAGATCTTAGTATCTATAACAGTTGAATCTTAAATTAATATTTTAGCTTCCCCATATGGTCCAGTTGGAGCCAAGAAACGTTGGAGTCGAGAAGAGAAAAATGTCGCAATGCATTTGTTTGAAGAGAACATAAGGACGCACACCTTCCCATCCCTAAAACAAATCCAAGAAAAATGTAGCAAATACCCATGTTTAGGTGCACGCAAACCTGCAACCATCAAAGCATGGATTTCCAATCAAATCAGTAAAAAATAAGTAAATATTCTCTATTGTGTGACACAAGCACATGAATTCGGATTTTGTGACCGAAATTTTCAATTATTGTTTGAAAGATTCAAGAATTTAGTAATAAAAGGAAACAAATAGTTTTTTTTAGTAACCATTTCTTTTATTTAGACATTTCATCAGATGAAGTTCAAATCTAGAGTAGCCAGCCCTACGACATTCGATAATTCATAGAAACGTACACAATCTTGTAACTAGTTTTCTCCATTATTCAACGGTTGCTATCTTATTTAAATATTGCTCTCCATTTCCAACGCTTACTCTGAATAATTTTATTTTCGATCTCACGATAGTGTACCAATAAATTCAAAAATGTTATATAATAAGAAGAATCCGTATGAAGTCTATACTTGTTGAGAAACGTATTCAATATACAAAAGATATTACAAAATAAATTTTTAAAACATCAAACATGTAGTATTTCCTTTCGTTTTTTTAAAAAATGTACCTAATTTATGTAACTCTGAAGAATGCTTCTAAAATATGAAATTAATATCCGGCTAAGTGAAACAAATATGCTTTTAGCAGATTCAATTGAAGAGTATTTTACTATACAAGAAATATTACTAATTCTTGCAATAGCTCTAACAATAATATGAAGAACACTTTATCGGGTAATTAATCTGGTACAGTCTCCTTTGCTTATATCTAGAGTAGTTACTACCTTACTATAGAAATTCAGCATTTTTTACCAGTTTTACAACAAAATATCGAAATTTAAAAAAATTTAAACTGGAACGAAGTGATAAGAAAAATAACAAATAAATTGAGGATTTTTTTTCTTGTATTAAAAAATAAGATTGCAATGTATTTATTGAAAAGTAATGAAATGTATCCGTGTTCAAATATGTAACAACAACGGTTGATTCAAACATCACATTTTCAACGACCTCATCAGTTCAGTTAATTAGAAAGAGTTTTGACTGAAACTATTATTTCGACGAATGAATTATAGAGACCGCGACCGCGTGTACATACATATTATCTTTCTGTTACCAAAACGTCCGGCATTGTTAATGAAATTCTATATACATATATGTATATAATATAAAAATAAAAAATGCGCGAGTAAGTATCTTTTTGCAGTAGTAAAAAAAAATAACTTGACACTATATAGTACTGAAAGTACCAAGTAACTTTTTACAGATAAAAAAATTATCTGTCAAGGTTACATTTAACTCGATACTTGTTTTGATAATAGTAAGTTATTGCAAACGCGTTTAGCAGTAATAAAGTTATTATTAGACGTCTGAGCATGCGCAAATGTAATCGAATTTGCGCCTTATTTTATTATTATGCCTATATTAAAGTTAGTGCTTGCTAGATTTATGTTGCTTTAAGAGACGACCTTATTCTTGCTGCTATACCTTATTTTAACAGATTGGGCCGTAGGTAATTGTCTAGCGATACCAGGAATCTGTCAGGTATAACCATTTATTAAATCTAATCTATCTGTGTTCTGTGTCAATATTACTACATAGATTATAATATATACAATCTATGTTAAGCATCAAAAGTGTTTAAGTTTAAATTATAATTAGAGTATATAAAAGATATAATGAGAGAGCTTATAACGAATTATAATCATTGGCTATTTATTTGTATCTGTTTTTATTAGTTCTTTATCGTTTGTGTTCGTTTAATTTGTTTATACCCCTGTAATATTTTTTATGAATAAAGGTAAAGCTCGTCATCAGCGCTTGTCCAAAATTGCATATTTAATATGAAAGTATTCTCAAAAGATTTTCCATATCTACATTCAAGTTCTCACAACCACAACACACATTTAGTATTTTATTATTGAAAAAAGTGGGGTTAATAATAAGTACCGTAAGTACGTCAAATTTAACATCAAGGTGGATAAGGCATGCGATAACTCTAATTTCACTTGACAAAGTGTATTGAGCAGTATTTTACTATTTTATTAATGATCTTTTCTACTGCCTAAGCTTATAAACACTGTTCGCGATAACGGAGTATATTGGAGTATCTACTGAACACCACTATACATTCCGATAAAATCTTACTCTCGGGTTACCGTAATGAATATTGTTTTAATTTTCTTATAACCAGAGAACATACAATATGTTCTTTGTTATAACTCATAGCACCTTGAATTACACTTGTGAATATTAAAAATTTATGATCGGATGTATTGGGGTTGTAGATTATCTTCGATATTAATGAATACTCATTTAGACTTCTTCCATCAATTGCGTAGGTACATTGTATCTGTCGAAGACTCATAGCCATAGCCTCGTTTTTTTCTAACAGCTTGTTCGATCGTTCGAAGAAAGTCCTAAAGGGTGTTCGAGCAGTAGTTTGGACCAGTTTCCAACTGTGTTCCGTGATTGTGGAGCATGCGCATATGAATTTCCGTCTTCTTAAAATTAAAATGCGCATGCCTCTGACGGTTTGAGTTTGGTTTGAAATCCTGCTCGAACATCCTTCTAGGTTTGGTATTTAGTCCTATAGTCCTTATCCTTAGACAAACAAAATAGACAGTACAGGTAATTCTAAAGAAGCAATAATGTGCTCCAGCACCATCTCTATGAGGCCACTGGTACCAAAAATCTTAATAATGTGTTAATTGATATAGAAAACAGAAACCTGCTTTTCGGAAAATAGATCGACATATCTCTTTGCTAGGCATCAAATTATTTGAATTAATATTTTATTATTACTTATTTCATATGCATAAGTTGGCAAATTAGGTTTGATATAGAAAATATATTATCAATTTGAAAGAAAATAGTAAATAAAAATTTATTTTAATATTTTATAACAGAATAATAGATAAAATTATTCAATCCGTGAAACTATGCACATGTGAAATGCGCCAGTGATGCGTTTGGTCTAATAATGAAATAACTATTTACCCTAACATTCTAAGCATTCGAAAGGTACAAAGTTCTGTAACTATTTGAACACAACTGCGTTTAGAATGTCGTATGAATAAATAGGAATTAGATTTGTCTGTTTACAAAACTTGACATTTAGAGGGTTCGATCAACGTTTCTAGGTTTGCGTTTAAATTACGATCACGGTTGCTCAAGTATCACAAAAACTTAATTTCTAAAAATTTGGATATTGTTTGAATGGAATTAACGCCATTGTTTTCATCTCATTCGAGTCATTATCTGACAGCATTAGTTTTGTTGGTACAAAATTCAACTAAACTATTTTGAAATGGAGTCAAAATTAATAGTTTCGATAAATGTGTGGTACAAAATTTAAAAAAAAAACATTTTCTGCTATAAAATCTAATCTCTCACATCTAATCGATAAAATCATCAAGCATTTCATAATCTCCTAATGTTTGGATCCCAACATGTTTGTAACATGAGTCAACAGGTCCGTATTTAGGACAAAATGGTAATTGCAAGGATTAAGTAACAAACACCCTATATGTGTAATACAAATTTGATAATTGTTTTCTTCTATTATGCTAAACTTCAAACAGACAATAAAATAATAAAAAGACTGTATTCCAAAAAAGTATAAATTTATTTTAAGAAACACCAACTCAGTAATATGTTATCAAGTAAAAAGAAAAGAACTAAAAATAGGATTGAAAACTTTAAAATAAAATATTCCAAGAAAACTAAACTACAACAGATGCTCAAAGTGGCCACCATTTTGCTCACTAAATTTATGTGCTCTTTTTGTTAGACTTCTAATTGATCGTCTAATCATATCTGGATAATTTTTCAATTCGTCGCAAGCCTGTTCGATTCTCTGCAAAAGGTCTTCTCTTGAATTTATTTCAATTGCATAAACTTTCGATTTTAAATAACCCCAAACGCTATAGTCGACTGGGTTAAAATCAGGTCCGCTTGCAGGCCAGTTATGAGGTGCACCTCTGCCTATTCATCTATTTGGAAAATTTTGATTTAAAAAGTCTCTGACTATTGCCCTGAAATGAGGAGAAGCACCATCATGTTGGAAGTACATGCCCCCAACGTTAACATCTGCATCGGGTAGCAATATCGGTAAAATATTTTGCAAAAATTCCAAATAAACTTCACCAGTTAGTAGATGTGGAAATAAATGCTGACTAATTAAACGGTTGTTAATAACACCACAACATATATTGAAGGAGAATCTTAATTGAGAGTTTGTCTGTTTGATAGCGAACGGATTTTGTTGTGCCCAAACATGTGAATTTCGTAAATTATTAATACCGTTCCTGGTAAACTGAGCTTCATCTGTAAATAAACACCTGTACAATATTCTGTTATTTTGTAATTTCCACCTAGTAAAATCCAATCGAGGAACTTCATTCCCCAAATGAAGCCTCTGATATTATTTTTTCTTATTCTTCGCCAAACCATAGATTGAGGAACATTAGTCGCATGGTTGATTCTTCTCGTGCTGATTTTTGGGTCGTCTCGCAAAATGTTTAGAATATCTTGTTCCAAACCATTATGTTGTTTTTCATGATGTTCAATTTCTGCCACTGTTGGAAATTTACCGTGTTCTCTAAGATAACTAAACACATTAGTAAAAGTTTTGTCATTTGGTAACCTCCGATTAGGAAATCGCCGCTCATATTCCGTTTGGGCAGCTTTTCCATTACCATTTCACAATCTCTACACATACACCATTTCTGCATATTCACCATTATAAAATTTATGGGGCATTTTCCGTGAGAAATGACAAGGTATCAACAAATAATCACTTATCAAATGCAACAACACAAGTATAAACTCTTAAATCATCAACTGATGTCAAATTTACACCCTGACATCAGCCAACTTGACAAGTACAACAAATTGGGATATTTACTAGTGTATTTATTATTCGCCGAAAAAAGCAATACGTACGGAATGCAGTAGTTCATTCTTATTCAAAATGCATCAGAATAATTTAGAAATGACCAACAAGCTCTAACTGAAATACTAATTATGTATAATGCGATAAATAATAACCGCTTCTAATTTTTTGGTTCTTAGTTATTTTTTCACATAATACAATTTCAACGAGTTAGTATTTCTTTCCATAAAGGTACATATACTTTTTTCAGGATAGAGTCTTTTTATAATTTTATTGTTTGTTTGAGGCATAGCATAATGAAAAAATACAAATATCATATTTGTCTTAGACATACAGGGTGTTTGTTACTTAGTCCTTGCAATTAGCATTTTGTCCTAAATACGGACCTGTTGACTCATGTTACAAAAATATTGGGATCCAAACATTAAGAGATTATAAGATGCTTGATGATTTTATCGATTAGATTTGGATTTTATAGCAGAAAATGATTTTTTTCAATTTTGTACCACACATTTATCGAAACTATTAATTTTGATATACAGGGTGTTGTTTGGAAGTGATTCAATTTTTTTAATTTTTTCCAAGTCCGTACCTGGATTTTCATTTTTATTTGTCTGGTATTCGGCACCATACAGAATGAAGAGTAGTATTTGTTGCGAATATGAAAAAAATATACATTGGGTTTCGGAAGTTATGACTAAATGAAAAAACGGACATAACAGATAAATCCCCTGTATCTTGGTTATAAAGAATCTGAGACCCACTAAATACAGGTTTTTTAGAACCAGCTACGTCACCCCTATCTACCATTAGCGTATGCCCATTTCCCAATGAATCACCCTATATATATATATATATATATTTTGACAAATATTTTTGACTATTAATATTATAATTGTTTTTTTTTTCAGGAAACTTTGTTAAATGCCCTGATCGTGGGGATGTAGTCAAAAAAGGTGGTTTAATTAAAAGGCCACGATAAAGAACTCTGGTTTATAATTCGTCTAGCTTTCGAGAGCCCTCGCTCTCTTCCTCAGGACAATACTAAAAATAGAAACAACAAACGATGTAAGAAACTCGATTGTTGTATTATTATATAGAGAATACTTACTAAAGTGAGTAAAAAATATCAAAAAAGACAACTCTTGAGTACATTAAAATAATAACAACGTGCTGGTTTTGGCAAGACAGTGGAAAACAGCAGGAAAAAGGCACGAGTGGCAGCAGGAAGTGTATTAGATCTAATACAACCACAAAAGTGGTAGTTTGACAATAGAACAATGTCAAGGTCGCAAAAGTAGGGGACCAACAAATTGCTCTTACTACTGTCTTACATTATTAATAATAAATGAATACATACATAAATACTAGGTGTATCAACAATAAAAATAAAACAAAGTTAATTATTAACTATATATTGTTAACATTAATAAAGGATGGGAGATATTCATATAAAGTGCTCAGGTTATTAATATCTAATCTTTTATTCGTGCAAAGAGAATCCTTTTTAATTTGCACCATTTCGTGAAACTTACGTTTGAATAGATTAGATTCAGTTACCAAAATTGTCGCTTGTTCAGAGTCAAAAGTATGTTTTCGATCAATGCTGTGTATTACCAGAGCACACGATCTTTTTTATTCTTTAAATCACTTCTGTGTAAAGTCATTCTGTTCGCTGCATTACGAGAGGATTCGCCTATATATGTTTGTTCACAATCATTGCACTTAATCTTGTAAACTATGCCTGTTCTTTCCTTATCACTAATCGGTGTTTTAATCTGGTGTATAATCTTCTTATCTTTACGCAATATTCTATCTAATAACGGTGTTAACTCTGCAATGTATGGAAGAGACCTAAAAATGTTGTTAGTATTTTCATGGTTTGACTCGGACCTTACCGGAGATAATAGAGCAAATGGATTATGTGATTCCTGAGTTAATTGGTTGGAGAGATTCAAAATGCTGTTGTTTAAATTATTGTACGTATTGTTACTAAATATTAACTTGTTAACTAAACGAAATGGCATTTTCAAGTAAGATGGTTTTCAAGTTTTTTAGTTCAGCAGTTCGATAGTTAGGGTGGGTTATTCTTTCAACTCTAGTTTTGAGTTCCTTGACTAAATTCAATTTCATTTTGTATGGATGATATGAGTGGAAATGAATATATCGATTGCTACATATTGGTTTACGATACCATCTGGTGCGTATATTACCACTCAGTTCTCTTACAAGTAACATATCTAGGAAAGGTATTTTACGTTCAACTTCATATTCTACAGTAAGTTATCATTGAAGGAGTTAAAAAAGTCAAGAGCAATTAGCACTTTACCCTCAGGAACGGCAAGAATTAAATCATCTACGTAGCGTTTTACAAAAGGAATGTTGAAAGGTATTTTTTTGTAGAACATCATCAGTTAATTCATCCAATACGAAATTCACAGGAATGGGTGATATTTTAGAGCCCATGGGTGTTCCAAATAATTGTTTGTAGAAAACTCCATTAAAAACGAAATAATTTGATTGGAAAATAAGATCTAAGATAGATTCAAAAGCACTATATGTTAAGCCACAGTGTAGCTGTATTGTGGACCAACTTTTCTTAAGACTATTAAGGACGACTGGATAGGGTAAATTTGTGAACCGGGAGACCACATCAAAGCTGACTAAAATGTAATCATTAGGTATGGAGTAATCGTTAATGAACTCACTAAATGCAAAGGAATCTTTGATGTAATAGGCATTATCCATATTATAGGCATTGGTGAGAATTTCTGTGATAAAAGACGCTAATTTACTATTAGGGCCATTAATTGTGGCACAGATTGGTCTCATTGACAAAACAGGTTTATGAATTTTAGGGAGGGTGTAAAAACGTGGGCAACAGACGTGTAAGACATTAAATCCGCACGTACCTCCTTCGTAATCAGTTCATCGTTTAATAATTGTGATACCAAAGTGTTTGTTTTTGCTGTAAAGTAGAAGTTGGGTCTCTCGGTAAAACACGATAATGTTTCGAATCTGTTAATAGTTCTCGGCTTTTGTTAATATAATATTCCAAATACATAATGACAGTTACATTTCCTTTGTCACTTTTAGTTACAATGATATTGCTATTATCTTTCAAAAATCTTGTACTATTGTTAAAAATACTGTTCATAAAGGAATTTTTAGTATTCTTGTGTTTTTTATTCGTGATAACATTAGTGTATTGTGCACGAATAATCAATATTACTGTAAGGAACTATGTTAATGATAAACTCTAAATCCGCAAGCAGGGACTCAATTTTTATATCTTTCATGGTTGGAGCTATCGAAAATTTAGGACCCAGAGAAAGGATTTTAAAAACATTATCTGGGAACACGATATTGGTTAAATTCTTTAACCATTTTGACTGTACTTTCAAGTTCCCCAAAGCATCTAACCTTATTTGGTTGAACTTAACAATATTATTTGTTTTGATCTTTTGAAAATTGTCATTATATTTTCTATGTTGTCTCAACTGAAAGTCTGTAACTATTCGATGTGGCACTGCTTCATAGAATGCATTTAAAAGGTTTGAACGTTCAATTTCTAGATTATGAATATCACTGATAGTAACCTTAATCTCTAGGTTAAGAATATCCTTCCTTAGCTTGTAGTTGAAATGATGAATTCTCCTTCCTGTCCTGCCTTCATTGTGATTTAACAGGTTGGTGATATTTCCAAGTGACTGGATAATATGCTTGGGAAAAATTGCTGCTTTTCTACACTTAAGTAGAAATATTTTTCTGTTGACAAGAGAAGCCTTTTTGGTTGTTAACTTGCCCCGTTTTTTGAAAAACCCAACTATAGTAAGTCCATAAACTTGTTGGATATCGGCGTAGAACCCCATGCCTTAATTAAATTGACAAATATTTGTGATTATTAATATTATAATTGATTTTTTTAGGAAACTTTGTTGAAAGCCCTGATCGTGGGGATGTAGTCAGAAAAGGTGGTTTAATTAAAAGGCCACGATGAAGAACTCTGGTTTATAATTCGTCTAGCTTTCGAGAGCCCTCGTTCTCTTCCTCAGGACAATACTGAATCTAATCTATTCAAACGTGAGTTTCACGAAATGGTGCAAATTAAAAAGGATTCTCTTTGCATGAATAAAAGATCAGATATTAATAACCTGAGCACTTTATATGAATATCTCCTATCCTTTATTAATGTTAACAATAGGTAGTTAATAATTAACTTTGCTTTATTTTTATTGTTGATACATCTAGTATCTATGTATGTATTCATTTATTATTAATAATGTAAGACAGTAGTAAGAGCAATTTGTTGGTCCCCTACTTTTGCGACCTTGACATTGTTCTATTGTCAAACTACCACATTTGTGGTTGTATTAGATCTAATACACTTCCTGCTGTCACTCGTGCCTTCTTCCTGCTGTTTTCCAATGTCTTGCCAAAATGAACACGTTGTTATTATTTTAATGTACTCAAGAGTTGTTTTTTTGATATTTTTACTCACTTTAGTAAGTATTCTCTATATAATAATACAACAATCGAGTGTCTTACATCGTTTGTTTGTTTTTTCTATTTTTAGTATTGTCCTGATGAAGAGAGCGAGGGCTCTCGAAAGCTAGACGAATTATAAGCCAGAGTTCTTCATCGTGGCCTTTTAATTAAACCACCTTTTTTTACTACATCCCCACGATCAGAGCTTTCAACAAAGTTTCCTGAAAAAAAAAACAATTATATATATATAATTTTAGGAATTCACTGCCGAAAATGTGTAACCAAAGTGACAAACAATCATAGGGTTGTGGCACTATGGGCTGTAGGATAATAAAAGCTCTTTTTCAATTACCAACGTTTCGATAGCGGTGGCTATCTTTTTCAAGGCTGTATTAAAATAAAAGAAAGTTACAAAGAAGTACTTAATTAAAGGGATATATGAATCATGGAAATAATTATCAAGAAAAATAGTTATATATAAAAACACGTTATACGAATTCCAACTTACATTGATTTGAGTGTTAAATATAGATAGGTACATCATTCATTCTTATGTTATCAGAACTAAATTGAATTTCTACATCTAATATTAGAATACTGAACTCAACTGTACGAGAACTAAGGTAGAACAGAAAATTATGGTCATAAATAGCAAAAAACTAGAATAAAGAAACAGAGGAATATTGTATTTTTACTTTTTATTTAAATTTTTTAATACATGGAATTCAAAGTTACTGTCTTTTATTTTGTTCCTTGATTTGTGTGTTCTTTGTTAATTTTGTCTATGGGTTGCATGTCTGACGTCTAATGTATAAGCTGTCAATTAAGAATTAAAAATAAAAATAAAAACAAACAGCAAACGTATGGCACAAAGTTATAGTATTTGTAGTTTAGTTTCCTTTCGAAACCAAATAATGTAGGAAATGACTAAAAACAACAACAGCCATATATAATCTAGGGTGCAACAAGTTAAAGTCTGGTGAGTAATCTATGTTGGAAATGTATATTGCAATTGTTTATGCATGTTCATTCGCTTCTAGTACATTTTCTCCTCTTTGTAGTTGTGGCCTTTTATGAAAAGACAACAAATAGGAGTAAACCTGACTCAGACCATGGATGTCAGTTCTTTTGTTCATGCTGTTGCACTCCTTGTCTATTTCCACCATTTCAAGAAAGATGCGCTTATGCCAGTTCTTTTCTATGTGAAGGACTCTAGGGTTATCCAGGTCAGGTAGATGTTTGGTTGAGGTTGCATGCTCTGCCAGAGCACAGAACGTGTTTTTTATGTTTATATCACTGCGGTGGCCTATTATTCGATTTTTAAGAAGGTGGATGGTATTTCATTTCACAGTCTGAGCATTGAATGCTATATACACAGTGAGATATGTTGCTGGTAAGTACAATATCTTTAGTTCTGGTATATAATCGACAGATAGATTTGATGTTCTTTTGTGCTATTTTTAAGTTCTCTTGTTTAAATACACTTATTAGTCTAGTAGAAAGCCCTTCAATGTAAGGTAAGGAACCATATCTAACCAATAAATTCTGGTTTTCTTCACAGGTTTGTCTTGTATGTGGATCTACCGTAGTGTTGTATAATAGTCTATCTAAAAACCCAGATGGATAGTCATTTTGTGTGAGAATTCTATACACTCTTCTTAGACTCTCATTTTTCAGTCTAGGATGTGAAATTTTTAAATGTTTTTCAGTGCTAGAATTAAATTTATTTTAATTCTAACAGGATGGTGAGATTTTATAATTGATGTATCTCCCAGAGCTGGTGGGTTTAGTGTACCAATCTAGGATTATCCCGTTGTCTTCTAGTCTGATAACATGAGTGTCCAAAAAGGGTAATCTTCTATTAGTCTCTCTTTCGACAGTGAACTGTAAGTGTCTATGGTAGCTGTTAAACGTTAATAGAGTTTGTTCAATTTCAATTTCTGGAACTGTACAAATTATGTCATCTACATAGATTTTAAGCCAAGGAATTGCAAACGGTAATTGAGCGATGCATTCATCAAGCAGGTCTTTCATTACATAAGAGGCTAAAATTGGTGAAATGTAAGAGCCCATTGGTGTGCCTAGTATCTGTTTGTAAAATATTCCGTCAAATACTAGATGTGTGGTATCGAAGACATGATTTATCAGTTCCAGAAAAGTTGTTTTGGTAATTTGACAGTTTATACGAATGTTATCCCAATGTTTGTTGATGGATTTTTTAACTAAAACGCGTGGTATGTTATTGAATAATGAAACAACATCTAAGCTTATAACCATATCCTTCTGGTAACTGTTTTTCTTGCACAAATTCCGCAAATTCGAAAGAATCTTTTATATAGTATTCATTGTTGTAATTGAATGATCTTGATAATATTCTGGTAACTAACTTTGCAATACCAGACTTCGGGGAATTGATACTTGAAATATCTCTAGTATTGGGTGGAACTGCGAATTTATGACCAAGTGATAGAAATAATTTTATGTCTTCTGGAATGTAAATCTTGGTTAGGTTTTTTAGCCAGTTATCATTAGTTTTCAGTTTGCTAATTTTATCCGTTCGTAATCTATTATGTTTGTTTATATTGTTCTGTTTAATGTTATTAAATAATCTAATAAACAGAACAATATAAACAAACTTAATAGATTACGAGCGGATAAAATTAGCGAACTGAAAACTAATGATAACCGGCTAAAAAACCTAACCAACATTTACATTCCAGAAGACATAAAATTATTTCTATCACTTGGTCATACATTCGCAGTTCCACCCAATATTAGAGATATTTCAATACCTAAATTACTAGCTAACACTGAACTCCTATTGTCTAATACAGATAGTAACCAAAAGAATATTATGAGAGCACAATTAACTAATATTATCACAAATCACTTACATAAAAAGATTAATATTGATCAATTCTTGAATAACCTTTACAATAAAACAAGATTATTTCTAAAGAAACATAATGACTTGGTGGTTTCTAGATCAGACAAAGGGAATACAACTGTATTAATGTCTAAAAATCAATATATTGAAATGTCAAATAATTTACTGGAAGACAAAAAGTACTATAAACGAATTCCTAGAGATACAATCACAATTCAAACAAAATCTCATGAACTAATTAAAAAATTATTCTAAAGGAGCAATAAGTAAGGATGAACAACAAAACTTAACTATTCATAACGGAGTTGCTCCTAGATACTATGGGTTACCAAAAATTCACAAACCAACACTAAGCTTAAGACCTATCGTTTCAAGTATCAATTTCCCGAATTCTGGTATTGCAAAGTTAGTTACCAGAATATTATGAAGATCATTCAATTACAACAATGAATACTATATATTCTTTCGAATTTGCGGAATTTGTGCAAGAAAAACAGTTACCAGAAGGATATGTCGTTATAAGCTAAGATGTTGTTTCATTATTCAATAACATACCACGCGTTTTAGATAAAAAATCCATCAACAAACATTGGGATGACATTCGTATAAACTGTCAAATTAACAAAACAACTTTTCTGGAACTGATAAATTATGTCTTCGATACCACATATCTAGTATTTGACGGAATATTTTATTAACAGATACTAGGCACACCAATGGGCTCTTACATTTCACCAATTTTAGCCTCTTATGTAATGAAAGACCTGCTTGATGAATGCATAGCTCAATTACCGTTTGCAATTCCTTGGCTTAAAATCTACATAGATGACATAATTTGTACAATTCCAGAAATTGAAATTGAATAAACTCTATTAACGTTTAATAGCTACCATAGACACTTACAGCTATCCATCTGGGTTGTTACGTAGACTCTTATACAACACAACGGTAGATCCACATACAAGACAAACCTGTGAAGAAAACCAGAATTTAGTGGTTAGATATGGTTCCTTACCTTACATTGAAGGGCTTTCTACTAGACTAATAAGTGTATTTAAACAAGAGAACTTAAAAATAGCACAAAAGAACATCAAATATATCAGAAATTCCAGAACTAAAGATATTGTACTTACCAGCAACATATCTCACTGTGTATATAGCATTCAATGCTCAGACTGTGAGATGAAATACCATCCACCTTCTTAAAAATCGAATAATAGGCCACCGCAGTGATATAAACACAAAAAACACGTTATGTGCTCTGCCAGAGCATGCAACCTCAATCAAACATCTACCTGACCTGGATAACCCTCGAGTCCTTCACATAGAAAAGAACTGGCATAAGCGCATCTTTCTTGAAAAGGTGGAAATAGACAAGGAGTGCAACAGCATGAACAAAAGAACTGACATCCATCGTCTGAGTCAGGTTTACTCCTATTTGTTATCTTTTCATAAAAGGCCACAACTACAAAGAAGAGAAAATGCAATAGAAGCGAATGAACATGCATATTATTGCAACATACATTTCCAACATAGATTACTCACCAGGGTTTAACTTGTTGCACCCTAGATCATACATGGCTGTTGTTGTTTTTAGTCATTTCCTACATTATTTGGTTTCGAAAGGAAACTAAACTACAAATATTATAACTTTGTGCCATACGTTTGCTTTTTGTTCTTATTTTTAATTCTTAATTGACAGCTTAGACATTAGACGTCAGACATGCAACCCATAGACAAATATAACAAAGAACACACAAATCAAGGAACAAAATAAAAGACAGTAACTTTGAATTCCATGTATTCAAAAATTTAAATAAAAAGTAAAAATACAATCTTCCCCTGTTTCTTTATTCTAGTTTTTTGCTATTTATGACCATAATTTTCTGTTCTACCTTAATTCTCGTACAGTTGAGTTCAGTATTCTAATATTAGATGTAGAAATTCAATTTAGTTCTGATAACATTAGAATGAATGATGTACCTATCTATATTTAACACTCAAATCAATGTAAGTTTGATTTTGTATAACGTGTTTTTATATATAACTATTTTTCTTGATTATTATTTCGATGATTCTTATATCCCTTTAATTAAGTACTTCTTTGTAACTTTCATTTATTTTAATACAGCCTTGAAAAAGATAGCCACCTCTATCGAAACGTTCGTAATTGAAAAAGAGTTTTCATTATCCTACAGCCCATAGTGCCGCAACCCTATGAATGTTTGTCACTTTGGTTATATATATATATATATATATATATATATATATATATATATATATATATATATATATCCTATGCTATCCCCGGATCTATACCTTTCCAGGTGCAATGACGTCTAGCCAATTGTTTCATTTTAGTAATTCCTAAATAAAAGTGTTGAATGTAGCTCCCTTAAAATTTCTGATTGGAGAGATTTTGGTATCACAACCCTATTTTCTTTGAAAATAATATCTTTATTCTAGGTGTATTCACTATCCGCATTTGTTGATTGAAGTTCTTTTTTAATTTTTGATAATTCACTGTCTGAATCCGTTTCTCTGGCAATTTTTCCTGCTCTTAATTTATCTGATGATATTTCTAAGACCTTTAAGTTGCAAACTTGATTTACTTCATCGTTGACGAAATATATTCTTGATTATTAGGTGCTCGTGAGAGACAATCGCCATTTTGATTTTCTGAACCCTTCTTGAATTTGACGTCATAATCAAATCCAAATAAAAATGACGCGTAACGCAATAATCGGGCGGAAGTCATTCTTGGTAATTTAGATTTTATATGGTATATTCTGCTCAATGGTTGGTTATCAGTTATCAATGTGAATTTTCTTCCGTAAAGATAGTTGAAAAAATGGTCGACTCCAAAAACTATTGCTAACGCCTCTCGATCCAGTTGAGAATAGTTTTGTTCAGCACAAGTGAGTGAGCGTGAAGCAAAAGTATTGGTCGCTCTCCATTCTCAACGATGTGTGAAAAACCAGCAGCTACACCGGTAGGGCTTGCATCGGTCGCCAAAGGAAAATCTCCACCGAATGGCATTAATACTCTTTCACTAGCGATTTCATTTCTAAGGTTAATAAATGCGCATTCACATTCCATTGATCATCGGAATTTTTGATGTTTTCTTAATAGTTTCCTAAGCGGATATGTGATCGATGATAGATTTGGTATAAATTTTTGATAATAGATTATCATTCCCAGCAGCCTTTTAACATCATCTGCTGATTTAGGTCGCGGCATTTGCGAAATTGCTTTGATTTTTGTCGGTGATTTTACAATTTTCCCATCTTCAATTACATGTCCTAAATATTCGATTCGCGTTTGGAAGAATACACATTTTCCTCGATTCAGGTGAATATCATATTTTTGCAATCTTTTTAAGCATTCGACCAAGTTTTTCGCACATTCCTCTCTTGTCGATCCATAAACGGTGATGTCATCAAAGAATGAATTAGTTTTGGGCAACCCAAACAATACTTGATCCATTATTTTGTTCAATTCTGCAGGTGCTGTTTTGATTCCGAAGCTTAATCTGTTCATCTTAAATAATCCTCCATGTGTTGAAATTGTTTGTATAATACTGCTTTCTTCATCCACTTTCAAATGTAGGTACGCTTTATATACATCCAAACGACAGAAGTATTTTGATCCTTTCATGCTGTTCCTCTTAATTGGATAATCAGCTTCCACTAATTGATCATTTACACCTACTTTATAGTCGACGCAAAGCCTAACTGTTCCATCGGCCTTTGGAATCACTACCAACAACGATGCCCAATCACTCGTTATTGTTCTTGTTATGATTCCTGCTTGTTCCAGTGTATCCAGTTCTTTTTTTACCTTAGATCTTAGTAAATATGGTAGGTTCCGTTCTGGTGTAGAAGATGGTTTAGCTCCTTCACGTAGTTGCAGTTTTATTTCGATTTTTGGAATACAGCCAATTTCCTGTCTGAAAATTTCGGGAAAATTCGATTCAATATCGTCTATAATTTACTTTAATAATAATTTTTTCCAATGGGTAAAAAATATGTTCCGTATATGAACGAAAACTTTTGAGTTTAATTTTCTATTTATACTATTACAAAAAACTTTTTTGAATCTTTTTTTGGCTGGTTATATATATTAATAATATTATTTACTCCTTGGATATCGTAATTATTTATTTGATTTGTTTGATCTTTATTGTTATTTAATAAGGTTTTAATACATACTCTTGCAATGTGACCTTTTTTATTACATGTATTACATTTCAAATTGATTGGATTCGTTTCACATTTTTTTTTATTTAATCTAAAATAACCCCGCATCAACTACTATGAGTTATTAGCAGGGGACAAAAAATACAGTTATATTTTACAATACATGTTAATGTCTTTTAGGAATTTCAATACTTTATGTTGATCGTGGTTGAATATTGTTTTGATATTATCACAGAGGTCGTTGGATTTTTTTTCTTTATTGTAGAGTGAGCATTCCACTAGAAGGTGCTTGATAGTGAGTTGTGTATTGTAGTTGTTGTAAAGAGGAGTTGAGGTTTTCTTTAAGATGTGGAGGTGAGTGAGGCGTGTATGCCCTAGTCGGAGGCGATTGATGATGACTTGATCTCTTTTTTTTGTTGGAAGGGGTAGATATTCATTGACTGTTGGTTTGGTTTCTTTCAATTTTGATGTTGTTGTGTTCCAATTTGATTGCCAGAGATTAGTTATATAACTTCTTATTAGTGGTATATGATCTGACGATGGAAATTTGTTCTGTTGAGGAGTGTCCATGTTTGAAGTTGCTTTTCTGGCTAAAGTATCAACTTCCTCATTTCCTTTGATCCCTATGTGGGAAGGAGCCCATAGAAATATTATATTTTTTTCTAAGATTTGTAGTTGGTAGAGCACCTCCTTAATCTTCAGAAGAATGGGATGTTGAGGGTATAACTGATTTAATCCGTCAATTACACTTGGTGAGTCGCTGATTATAATAAATTTATTTCTGGGATCTTCTATGCACATTTGTAGAGCTTCTAATATGGCTGTAGTTTCACCGGTGAAGATACTGCTCATTTGGGGTAGGCGTACGGAGAGGCTGTGGCTGCCACATATATAAGCCGCTGCATGTCCTTGTGTGGTTTTCGATGCATCAGTGTAAATTTGGCTGAAGTTAGGGTATTTAGAAACGGTTTCCAGGAAGGCGGTTGGAATGAGGAGTGGGTTTGAAAATTTCTTCGGATAAATTGATAAGGATTTATCGATTTTCGGTATATGGATTTGCCAAGGGGGTAGACTGATGTATTAATTATTGAAGATTTAAATTGATCAATGTCGAAAACAATGCGTTCAAGTCTTTTTCGAAATGGGATGAGTTTTATCGATTTTCGGGCATTGACAAGTCTTTGTTTTTCCAATTGCATCTGATGCGCCTGTTATTATTATATTGTTAAAGGCTGTAATAGACTCGTTTATATTCTTGGAAGCAACAAAGTTTTGGACTTGATTTTCTACAGAGTATTGGAATTTTTCCCAATTTGCATTTTTAATTTTCCAAGATTGATAAATTGGAATTTCTAATTTTTCGTTTTTCGTTATAGAAATAGAAATTGGAAAGTGGTCACTGTCATGCGGGTCACTAATAATTTTCCAGTGTAAGGAGGGTGCGATTGAGGGGCTGCATAATGATAGATCAATGGCAGAGAAAGTACCATTGAAGGAGTTAAATCTTGTAGGCTTTCCCGTGTTCACTAGAATTAGATTTGTATTATTTATCATATTTAGTAGAAGGTTACCATATTTATCTGTTCTCGAACTACCCCAAGATACGTTGTGGCAGTTCATGTCTCCTATGATTATTTTAGGGTTTGGTATTTGGTTTATTAAATCATCTAATTCCTGGATGTCTAATTCAGAGGGGTGGGGTAAGTAGATATTACAGATATTAATTTTTTTATAATAAGTGATTGATACTGCGACAGCTTCCAAGTTGGTATTTATGGCGATTTATTTGGATTCAACGTCTTTCCGCACGAAAATAGCGACGCCTCCTCTCGAATGTTGAGCGACTCTATTTTTGAGAAAACTAGTGTAATCTTTATGGTTCACTGTTCCGCTTTGAAGTGGGTTTCTTGCAGGCATAAAATTATTGGCGAGAATTTGTTCAAAAGTAACTTCAGTGATTCGATGTGAGTGTAGTAGCCGTTAAGATTCCATTGAACGATCAACGAATCAGCCATTTCAAATATCTAACTGAGAAAGTGGTTCGCCGTCGGTTCCTTCGGTTGAAGATAGGACTGAAAGAAACAGTTTCTTCTTAAGTCATGTTATATTGTTTCTCAACGTCTTGTTCTCTATATTGGAGTAAATAAAGTTTAATATTTCTGTAAGTTCTACTGTTTTGTCTGTGTAGTTCTGGCATATTATTTCTGGATTTTTTGCGTGTTTTCTAAGAAATCACATATTTCGGTGAAATTTAGTATAAAAGGGGGTGCTTTGTTTTCTATTTTATCTTTTATGGAATTTAGAGTGAGAGATATGGTTTCTGCGGACGTCTTTGGCTTTTTTTGTCTGTGTTAATTTGTTTTCGGGGTGATAAAAGGGGGATCGTTTGAATCTACTCTAATTTCTGGTGAGGTTGAGATTTGCCGCTAGGCCGTAGTATGGGATGGGACAGTTTGTGATAAAAGTGAAGAAATTTGGGCGGTTTTAGAATTGGATTGATTTTTTGGAGTAGGACTAGGAACTGGATATGATTCGTTGGATGGACTTACTTGACAGATGGTGTCTTCTGCAATGTTGGGGGCTTGTGTGATTTGCGTTACAGGTGTGGCATCATGTGGGTCCATATCAGTTTCGGGTGCGTGTGCATTAGATGAAACAGAATTTACCTTGCAGTCTGATTCTCGGTGTCCTATGGTTTTACATTAGGAGCAGTTGAAGCTGTCTATGTAGAGGAAAAGACGATATAATGTGTCTTCATGTGTAACTGTTAAGGAATCTGCGATACTTGCATTTTCTAGTGGTTTTATATATACTTGTCTACAAAAACTCAGCACGTGACTATATTCTGATTCTGGCATACCGACTCTTAGATAGGTTATGTTTGAAACTGCAATCAAGCCCATACGTTTTAGCTCTTCTTCAGTTTTACTGTTTGGGATGGTGGGACAAATATTGGATATAACCAATCTTTGTGCTGGGGTTATTAGTCTTCTAACTTCCATTTGCGTTCCATTGATATTGATGGCATTTGTAGTGTGTAAGAGTTCATCTACTATTTTTTTCGAAGATAGGTAGATGCATATTCTGCTGTTGGAAGTTTTGGATGCATATAGTACATTTTTTGGTTGTACTAAGCTGCCGATTGCTATAATGTAATCATGAATTTTTGCTCCATCTAATGATGAAAGAACAATAGCTTGATCTCTTGTTGGTGTTTTCGGAGTATTTGCGATGTTTGAGTAAGATTTGGTGGAGGTATTTTGAGGTGGATTGATTATCTCATTTGGATTTTGTGCTGACATTTTCCCATTCCGTTTGAAATGTAGTTCGAAGCCTGACCTGCTGCCGTTAGAATTTCGGCGATATGGTCCAGGCCGAATCTCTTCTCTGGGTTCCGTTGTTGTTTATAAATGAAAATATATCACACACTTTTATTTTTTGTTTAGTTTTTCTATTCAGTACATGTACTGGGCACTTTAAATGTGAAACAGTTAAAAAGGCACTATTTTTATACTGCTTATTTTCGCGTAAAAACACTTTGTTTACTCGGTAATCTGACGTACGTAGTGATTCGACCAGGGTCAGGACCGGATCCTCGGATTTTATTTTTGTTTTACTTTATTTCTTTCTTCAGCAGCAATAATTGTTGTATTTGAATTTATTGGTAAATTTTTCGAGGCAATGGCCTTGGTTACAATGTCATCGAAAGTTTCTAACTCGGACTGAAGGATGTGCCCCTTAATGAAACTATCCTTAACTCCACGAATGAATTGTGCTCTTAGAAATAAATTAGCAGCTGGATTATCATTTCCACATTGACAAGCTAAATTAAATTCGCAATAACTCAAGTTACGCCGAAGTGCAGCAACGTAATCAGCAATAGAAGCTCGATCATCTTGGTAAGTTGAAAGAAATAAATGTTGACTTACCAATGCACTGCGTTTTGGTGATAAATGTTTTTCAAGTACCTTCATTAGTTCTTCGTATTTAAGCTCATCTGGGTTTTTAGGTGCTACCAACGCAGCAAGTACATTATAATTCCGTGCACCAACATAATTTAAGAGCATCTGGGCGCATCTTGGTTTATCTTCGAATAAATCCTTCATCTTGATATAATTTTCAAACCTTTGCCTATAATATGTGAATTTTTGTTTCTCAGGATCGAAGTTTTCGAATGGCGGCACATGAGAAATGTTGATTCGATTTTGCTCCCTTTGCTGTTGAACCCCAGTGCGGTTGATCAAAGTTTCAATTAGTAATTGTTGATTTCGATTCATAGCATCGATTAATGCTTGTAATTGTTCTGGCTCCATTTTAATATTTGATAATATTTTATAATATTAGTTTGCGTAGGATATGTGCAAATACAGGTTATGTCCCGATGTTTTTCGATACTTTTTTCCTCGTCGCCACTAATATGTTTTAATTATTTTTATTTGATCTGATTTTCTGTACTCGATAATTATACAATCAAATGTACAACTCTGTTTATTAGCAACTGTCATCTTACAATAACTTACTAGATAACATTAATTATTTGAATTTAAAGATACAAAAATATACATATACCTATGTTATACCTTTTTTCACAAATGTTTTCATGAAATTGATCTGAAACTGTAAGTACTTACTCTTCATTTACATAAGTGTATTAATTTTGATTTTATATTTATGGTGCGACTAGCAATTAATGAATGAATCTAGCCGAAGTCATTGGTTTTCTGTACTAGTACTAATCATAACAATTATGTTGTTCTTTTAATTAAAATTAATATGCTTAAGAAAATGAAGACTAGAGTACAATATCAGATCATCAATCTGATGAAAAATATCTTAAAATATTAGTTATACAGATAACTTAATTATGGTCAATGCGTACTCACCAACATTATTGAAAATCATTATTTTTAACAATCAACCACCGGAGCTCAAAAAAATTCTTTCAATCAGCTATACTTGCATCACTGCCATATATCAAAGATACCACTCCTGAACAAGCAAAATCCTTTAGAAATTTAGGAAATATAAGAATGTTATCAATCAACGAACTTTTCTCGAAAAGTAAAAATAAACACCCATTACATCTCTGACTGATCCTCTCTATTGTATTCCCTGCAAAGATTCTGAGAAAAGTAGACAGGTCAAGGACACCATGTCTCTTGTAATTATATATATTGTAAATATTACTGAAATCTCCCAACTGGAGTAACGATCTCACAATTCGCTGACGATGTCGCTATATTCTCTACAAATAGGTCCAATCCTTGTGGAGAAATCCGCTACCATAATAAAAAATAACCTAGAGAATTGGGCCTAGATCTATCACCACATAAGACTGTACTTATCCAATTCAACAAAGAATCCTGGAAACACATAACTAAATATTCGGGAGTAGGTACAATACTAAGTCCACGGGTATGTATGATTCTTGATTATAAACTCCCATAAGGGTATCATATAGACGAAATACAAAAAAATGCATACGTTGTCTTAATATTGTGAAATCTCGGTAGCACGTGGTGGGGATATGACTCTGACGCGCTTATCAACCTATTCAAATGTTATATTAAATCTAGAATAGAATATGGAGGCATGTTTTACTTTCCTACACGCCAGAAGTCAATAACTAAATTGGAAATAATTCAGAACTGTACTAAACAAACAGCTCTTGGATGTAGGGATAGCACTCCTAACAATATCCTCATTGGAGAATCAAAATCACTTGCAAGAACGGGCAAAGTGTATGATGTATTAAAATTGCAAAATCGTGTATCACTCGAATTCTACATTATATAACACTGTTCCATGATTTCATACAATGTCCAAGTAGAATAGAAGAAAACGTTAAAGAAACCTCAAATTTTGTATGGAAGAATTATTAGATGAACTTGAAGCCCTTGACTCACAGAAACTGTATAACAGCCATCAACATAAATATAAAACAAGGCTAACATTAGTACCACACAATGGTGACCTAGGAATAACATCAAATACAAACATTCTCATAAAAAAATATTGTCAGGCATGGTTTATGAATTATACACGGAGGCAGATAAATCCAAATGAAAAAACTAAGCAGGATTAGCGTGTTACTGTCCTGAGACATCATAAAAAAGCCAATATGCCGTCTCAGATCTCAGTTTATGCGCTGCTCTGGAGATGGCTCTAGATATAGTAGAGAAAACGGACTTCGCAATGCATGTATATTTTTGAATTCATTAAGTGTAATTCAATGTCTAGAAAGTCCCAAAATGTGGGTTACTTCACACAACGGAATACAAGGCAACGTAAATGCAGAACAGCTGACAAAAGAGGCTTTCCAAGAGCCATCAACAGTACTCTTGAAAATTCTGTTCCCCGATTTTTAGGAAAGTTTCAAGAAGCAGGCAAGAAAATATAGCAATGACAGTATTAAAGCTGCTCAACCCACCAAACATTAAATGTACTTTGATAAGTGCTACACGGATAATCGGTTCTTATTTTTTTCGAAACTGAGGAAGGAGTCGCACTTACTGTCAACGGTAAGCAACCACGGACAGTTGACGCCCTCAAAGCCAACATAAGGCTCGAAATTGAGCCACCCCCGTGCAATCAGTTCATCGAAAGTTTGACATGCAGAATTCGACTCACGAGGCAAAGCCGCGGCGAACATTTAAGTGACATAATTTAAAAAATAATGGGGCCACATATGCTTTAAAATAAATATTCAATTATATCAGTTTTATTTCTACGTTTTTATTGCACTTCAAAGATTGAGCGTTATTGGGAAACCCTTTACATTATATGGTATTAAATTATATCCCATTTTATAATGAAAATATCTGGGCGACCGAGCTTTGCTCGGGTAATACAAGTTTTAGAGTGAGTCTATAAGGATATATAATCTTAGTTCAAATATGTGCATACCTACCTATTTCTAGTTAAAATTTATTGCAATCGGTAGATCGGTAAATATTGATTTTGTCGTTCACATAGCTCATAATTAACATACCAGAACTCAGCTGTACCTCAAGGGTCACATCCATTAAAAATGCAAGTAACGCCAATCAATTTCTCGGCTCTTAAAACCTCATTTTACAAATTTTTATCCAAATCTGCGAATCATTCCAAAAAAAGTTTATGGACCCGAAGATGACACCCTCGCGTTTTGTCAGGAAAGCTACTTAGATAATGTTCAAAAGTAGAACATTGCATATAACAATTTTGATCAAAATCGTTTGAGCCGTTTCCAATATTTTTTTATGTATATATACAAGAATTGTATATTAAAATGTACAAATTTTTGTCATATGAAAATTTCCGATTAAATTATCAGAAACTCATATAAACACCTTTAATTTACAAAAAATGGGATTTGTTAAAAAAAATCTAATTTGATCAGGATACGAACCGAGAATCTCCAGATTATCAGGCGTGAGCTTAACCATCATGTTCTGTAATGTTTATGGGCTCATATCCACATATCAGTTATAATCTATATGGGGTTTAAAATAGGAATTCGAATTGCTGAAAACTATTTTTTATGTGAAAACAAACGATTCAATACACTCTAAAACCCATACATATGAATTTTCATCGAAATCGGTAGACCAGATTCCGAGAAAAAAATTTGCATATATATATATTAAAGATAAATAAGTGCAAATTCTCTATAATGCAATCAAATTGCACATTTTTACCTTGGATATATTCTTGTAAATAATTAAATGAACCATCTTTATACTTCGACTTCGATCATTCTGGAGCAAATTTCAAAAAGTAACTATCCCCGGTCCTTACTCGATAATAAGCGAGCTAACTGGAAATAAATAAACTTCATATCTATCAAACTCTCATATTATAATTAAATACTCTATGCACTACACCACGTAGTTAAGGAAGGTTTTGTAGGTTATCCTCTGAAATGTTTGGTGATCAGTTCTCTATAGATGTTCGGCGAAGCTGAAAGAAATTCCTTATTAGTAAGCAAAATCTACCATTCAAAAATATCCATAAGCAAGAACTCCACAGGCGTCTTCAGTCCAGAAGTTCCTCACTTATCATCTGAACGTACATAAAGGATTTCAGAAGTAATATGCTGTAGTTGTGTTTTTTATTCATATAAAAGGCCCTATTGACGATGATTATAATGCATTTTTTCCTTAATTTGATCCAGTATACTGACCTGGTATAGAGTGACGTCACCAACTGCAGATATTAAGGGCTCGTGTCGTACTGGTACATCGGTACAATAAAGGAAGCCCACTACTTCGTCCATGAAAAAAAGCTTACACACAATGTGCAAAATGTTGGTAACACCGCACATGTCTGACGGTGCTAAAGTATAGAATAGTAAAAGTAACATAATCTGTAAATGGGTCATATTGCATATTTGACCGAAGTCTCCAATTAGGATGAACATTTCTTAATAAAGATTGTTGATATTGTAAGATAGACCTAAATGTACTCTCGAGCTAAATTTTAATTTCTCGAAAAACCTCGTAAACGAATAAAAAAATCGAAATACGATTATTTCGTTAAGTGTTTTAGGTCATGCAGAACGTTTGATCGAGATTTTTTTCATAATACGAAATAATAAAAAAGTTTTCCATATGGTGCTGACACTATTTAGTGACGGTCACTTATCGGGATGAAAACAATACTATCTCTTAAGTTGAACCGAACAATACGTAATCACAAAATTTCATCAAAATCAGTTAAGGGGCTCCGGGGATTAGCGTAAACGAACATCGTGACACGGGATTTTTATATATAGATTGTTGTTAATAAACGTCATATGGTGTCAAATGATGACATCACCCAATACTGGATCAAATTTAGGAATAAACGCTATATTCTAAAAACATTATTTTAATTCAGCATTATTTAAGAATAACTGGTCTACAGTCATATTATACAATTAAAAATCCTCACCTTTTCGACAATGTGCTGAACGGTGGAAGGTATCTACATTTTGTTCTCGAACATCTCAGCTTGTTTGAAGATATGAGTTTGACCAACAGAAAGACCATGTGGGTACAACACAATGCATAACTATAGCACGACAATTTCTAGATAACTCAAATCATAAACATCCTGCACGATCCTGAAACCTTAATCCTAGAGATTTCTTTTTTTTTTGAAAATACATGGATGAATACGTTTTCAGTGATTGTTCAACAGTTGCAGATGATATGACAAACAGGATCACTGAAAAGTTCAGTTCAATAATTGATGATGTTCTCTCGAGTTCGGAGTTCATTTAGGTATAAGA
Organism: Crioceris asparagi; assembly: GCA_958507055.1. Taxonomy (NCBI): domain Eukaryota; kingdom Metazoa; phylum Arthropoda; class Insecta; order Coleoptera; family Chrysomelidae; genus Crioceris; species Crioceris asparagi. Next base: position 43,864,072 of record OY293829.1, read on the forward strand.
AGACTAGCAGCATATGTAAAACAAGATAGTGACCTATTTGAGCAAAAGGCCTACTTGATTCTCTTAACAAACCATTGACATTTATTATTTCGCAAAAAACTCGAAAATTGTACACAGTAGACTTTACAAACCCAATATGGACATAAAGTTCTTAAGAACTTATGCAATAAAATGTAGGATGTTGCATCTGAGAAGTTAATTTATTGCTATAGGTTATGTCTTTTTTAAAGAAAATTAGTTGGTGACGGAACATCGACTCGTTCACTTACATTTCAAAATGTACTTAAACTTAAGAAATCGGCTGAAAAAAAAGTTGGCATAGTTATTTTCAATCATTTAAAAGTTTTGATTTCTTATGTGGGTTCATGCACAGAGCTTTTTGACATAAAAATTGACAAAAACTAACTGATTATCTTACTTAAGAATATCCTGCAAGTGAATAAAAATATTTTAAGAATGTGCCAAATTGTCAAACCTATCGTTTAAAGTAGATAATTGTAAAATCCATAGTGGATAGAAAAAAGTTACAATACTCGCCCGTCTGTTTCAATCCCAAATATATATATATATATATATATATATATATATATATATATATATATATATATATATATATATATATATATATATATATATATATATATGTCTTTGATATGTCTTGATTATTTCAATAAATAATGTTGTAAATCATATATAACATACACTAGCTGTTTTACCCGGCACTTCCTGGGCAAACACTTTCGAAAATTTTGCCAAGAAAACATAAAGTCATTAAAAGTCTTCAGTATGTCTTTGACATTTACAATTGATGGCTATGAACTCTTTCCTGTTTTTGGATAATTTATTCTAAATTAACGATTTTTGTCCTGAAGAAGAGAATAAACATTCTCGAAAGCTCGGCTTCAATCAATGAATTTTATTGAATATATGACTGCATCCCCAAGAACATCTTATTTTATATATATATGCAAATTTTATCGCGGAATCTGGTCTACAGATTTCGATGAAAATTATAAATTATATGTGGATATGAGCCCACTAATTTACACAACATGAGTAATCAGGAGATCCTCGGTTCATATTCTGATCAAATTAGATTTTTCTTTGTAAATTAAAGGTGTTAATAAGCGTTTCTGATAATTTAATCGGAAATTTTCAATGAAAAAAATTTGTACATATCTAATTTAATACATTGATACGAGTAATTCTTGTATATATACATAAAAAAAATCTCAGAAACAGCTCCAACGATTTTGATCAAATTTGGTATATAGATAATGTTCAAAAGTAGAAGTGGCATTCCTGACAAAATGAGAGGGTGTCGCCTTCGGGGTACATAAACTTTTTCTTGGATGATTCGCAGATTTGGATCAAAATGTGCAAAAAGGGGTTTTAAGAGCCGAGAAATTGATTGGCGTTACTTGCATTTTTAATTAAATTTCCTTATAGACTCACTCTAAATCCTGTATTATCCGAGCAAAGCTCGGTCGCCCAGATATTGACCTATTAACTGAGATAGAACACTTCATTGATAAAATACGTTTTGTTCGTTGACAACATCTTTGTGGGCCAGGGGAAGTGAGCTGTGGAAGCGGTCAGAAGGGGGGATACAACGGTTATAACTAAACCCCACCTCAATGCACTCGTTTTCTTCGCATGGAAAATATGACTTCAGTGGGGTCAGGTAATAACCCGTGATAGGCAATAATTCTCAAAGGTCATATTTTGAATTTCATTTCATCAGATTTTCAATAAATATTTCTCCGAAAAATATGACTGACTTTTATAATAGTTGGTGCACTAGAAAATATAAAATAATATGGAATGTATTGTTTCTGGTAATTTTGGAGTTGCAGTGTTATAGGAAGATAGAAAACTTTTGGCAAGAACTTCAAAAGTATACCTAATAGCACCAATAAAATTAATATTATTTTCAATGTTTTCGTAGAAAAATATTCATTTCATATTTTTCGAAGACATTTGAAGTTTTTAAAAAATGTTCAATTAATTAATACTATTTTCTACAAATCTCCCATTTCAAATTTTCGAGAAGTTGCCCCCTCCACACTTTAAGGGGAAGTTTCTGAGGTGACGAATTTGTTCGATTTTTATTTATTTCTTACAATGCGAAATGCACGAATAGTTATAAGCAAGTAAACAAACAATCGAATCATATGCCTCCTGTGTTCGGGAAGTAGACTTTCTCAAGATACACTATGTAGAGTATCTCCTACAAATAATTTGTTTGATTCTTTTGATTCCAGATTGTTCCCAACATCATAGTGCTACACAGACGTGGATCCTCCGGTTGTTGCTTCATGAATGGTGAAAGCTGTGTGCCCAAAAGTGAGAAAAAAGTCACTGTCAAGTTTTCGGTTCATTAATTATTATAGCAGAAAACAACACGTCCAGGGGTCAACGACCAATCACACTGGCTGCATGTGCAGGATAACAGTCAAAAGATATCTGAAAAAAAGAGCTCACCAAACCCTTGACTGTAATTAAATTTATTGTTATAAGTAGGTATAAACGATTTTCACTAGTTATTATAAACAGTAAACTTTGTCAATTTAGAAAACTGGAAGTGATCACCTATCAACCTAACAATGTCTCAAAATCCAAATTTGATGGAATTTATATGTTTTTCTCTGACAAAAGCTCATTCTTACGAACAGTTTTCTTGACTGATTCGATGTATTTCTCGTGCTGTGACGTGAAAATCCATTATACAAATTATTATAGGCATTCTACGCTCAGATACCTACTGCCGTATTTATTTTTGTGATCTATTTATACTGTGATATTTAATTTATATTTATTTATTGGAACGCAGTTCTTTAAAGCGTGATGAGAGCTACACGGGTAAAACTGCTAGTTTTTCTTGCGCAAATACTCGCAAGTACTCTTAATTGAACATTTTAAATTTGTGTTTCCAATAGTCAACTTTTTTTTCAGGATAACTATGGAAGCCACAGAGATTGTTAATTGTGATGTGAATATTTCATGTAATATATTAAATGCTGAATTAAGTGTTCTGTCGGAAAAAAAAATCGAAAGGCAAGAGTATGAGAATATTCAATTCTTCCAAAACGCTTTCATAAGCAGCATTACTCGCATTTTTACTTTTATAATGGTTTGTAAACTTCTAACGTTCCACAAACATTCCTGTTTTTCATAAATTGTAAAAAAAAAACATAATTTGTTCGTCGGACCACCTAATTGGTGTAATTTTTTGGTAAAACTGATACTGCAAGAACTTGACAACATTTTTACACGTCCAAACTTTCGCTCTACAAGTCCTAGCCCGCAAGAAAAATATACCAGCAATCAACATCACTTGCACACTGATTCTTCTTGAAAAACCACTGTTTACATTGTTCAAGTACTTGAAATCAAGTATTTGCACAAGAAAAACTGCCGCATACTGCCATGCATGAGAGATGAAATGAGAGACAAAGACTAAACATGTATTTGCCCTCGAGATTCGTTTACTTTCTATAGATTGTTTACAAACCGTATGTCTATGTATAGGTATAATATCTGCAGATCTGCAGTATAGACGTGAGCTGTAGCAAAGTAGTAAAAAGAACTTTATACTATATTTAAAGCTTGCTCCTAAATGGAGTTCAATGAATAATGAGCATGTGCATATGGTACCTACTTATTATTTGTTGTTTTTCAAAGTCTTGATCTTGGTTTGAAATTGATTCATAATAAGTTCTAAATTCCTTTAAAACATATCTGCTTATTAATTAGACATTTATATCAATGATACATACGTATTCCTATATTACACATTCGAATTTATTAGAGATAAAAATTGTCAACAATGAATATAAGCATCTAACAAATACATTATATTGTTTGGAACCTTTATGATTAATTGATTTTCAATAATAGTCACTAACACATCAAAGAAACCATAAATATTTAAAGTCATTCTTGTATTATGCTTATGATCTGATAGGTGCTTAATTTTATTATGTTCTATTACTATTTTCAACGTGATTATATAAATCTTTTTGTTATAAAGCAAATCAGTTGGGTATTGAAAGTTTCTAATAAATATGATTGGAATTATTCTTTATTCTATTTTATATACCTTTGAGTAGTCTTGATTATTCTATGAATTTCCCCAAGCAAATATTCCCTTATTAATTGATACTTTATAAATTTCGGCTTAGTGTTTGTCTCAATTTGTATATTTGATAAGCTACATAAAAATCCCAACTCAGTTATTATACTGATATTACAAAACCTTAATACTTCGTCATTGAAATCCCATGAGCAAATATTTTAGCTGTTAAATTAAGTTGTTTGAAATTTGCAAAACAATAAAAAATATAGTTCTTCTTCACCCTCAGCGTCCTCAACGGTGAAAGTACAAGTGATTATGTTTGGAAAAAAAGAAAATCAGGTGGATACAATCACGAAGTAAATTAAGAAAACCTTCCTCGGCTTCTGAAAGTTTAAGGTAGGTACACATCACTACTGAAAGAACCTGTAAATAGAAGTACTTATAAGCATGACGTAGCTTGCAATCTCATTGCCAATCAAAACAAGAAAGAAAACGTAAAATAACGTATTTTTCAAGAACTAATCATTACATAACCTGTTCAAAACATACGTTCTGTGTTGAAAGAAAGAAACTCTAAGTCTTCTCCACAATATAATATATATTGTGGAGAAGACTTAGAGTTTCTTTCTTTCAACATACTACTTCACTCGAGTTTGAGATATTGAACTTTTACCTACAATTCCAAATACGTTCGGATTGTATACCAGAATTTTCTCCTGATTTGCTAGGCATATGCACTGAAAAATGGGTTGGAAAAATAGACAAGTTGAACTATTGGGATGAGAAATCCACTATTTATATCATAAAATCACGATTAAAAGGACTAGCTGTGACTTGGTACAATAGTTTAGATAGATACAATCTTTCTTGGGAAGAGTGGAAAACTATGATTACGTATACATTTCCTACTAATTTCTCTTCTACTTAAAAAAATATTGGTTTGATTAAAAAACACAAACAAACATGGTCTGAGTATTATTTTACAAGAATGGAACTGCTTCGTATTTGTAATATTACGGAAAAAACGCTGTAGCTATGTTAATACACGGTATTGAAAATAGTACTATACAAGATGGTGCGAAAGCTGGCCAATATTCTGAACTGGATGTTCTTTTTAAAATTTTTACAGGGTGGACGAAAAGTTTGTCAAAGGTAATCAATGCCCAATGTATTCTTTTGGTAGAGAACACTTCTCTAAGGAAGTAAATAAGTTTTACAACAATTAATTTAAGTGCATTAATTGATTGTGTTCAGAGGGAGCATATTGCCAAAAACTGTCGTAAACTTTAAATTGAATGCTCTCTACGACTTTTCAAGTCCGATTTACGGCCGCTACGTGATATGGAGTGTCATACACCCAGTAAGATTAAGATGCGCGTCAATCAGATAGCGACACTTCCACCAAACCACATTGGTCACGTCAGTTTTTGTGCTGATGACAACTATGAAGGCGACGCTTGGTTCAATCGATGGAATATTCCATACCTAGCTGTGTAGTATCTACTGAGAATGGGATTCTACCTATCTCCAACATGTCTGTGTAATTTGACACTCGACAATTAGCAAGTCATTGCCTGAGGTCAAGTGAGTTATTCGAAGAATGTCTTCGAAGGTGAGGAGGTAAGATTACTTAATGTTAATTCTAAATGTTGTCGTGAGTTTGCTTTATCCGATATTAATTGCGACTTTTCTCTTACTGATACCAATCAACAAAAGTTAATAAGGTTACTAAATAAGTGTAGAACCTGCTTTGCGGAAAATTAAGAAGTATTAGGTTGTATAAACAGCACCATGATAAATATTCATTTAAATGATGATAGCCCTGTAAGGTATGGACCCTATCGTCTTTTAATGAGCGAATGAGATTTAGTTCGGGACAACGTTCAGGAACTGTTAAAAGCAGGAATAATCCAGGTGTCAAATTTTCCTTATGCGAGTCTAATACTTCTGTTCAAGGAAAAGAGGTGGAAGCAGCAGAATGCTTGTGGACTACAGAGTCTGTTAAGGATTATTACCCTCTCCCACGAGTCGACGACCATCTGGAACGACTACGATAACAGTTGTCGTTACCTAAACGATATACTTCTGAGATCACCAACTGATAAAGAGTCACTTTTTGCCACGACCAAGCTGGACATTTAGCGGCAGAAAAGACGTTGTCTCTGATCTCGAGCTGCTATTGGTCTCCAGAGAGAGAAAATATGGAACCCGATACATTCTCTAAATTGCTTATACAACAAGAATAGTGGAGGCCCACAACATGGATTTTCTCACCCTACCTATACCTAAGATATCCACGCCAGTGCATACAGTACATATAGATCACCTAGGACCGTTCGTATAAAGCAAACAAGGTAACATGTAACTCGTAGTAGCCGTTGATTCGTTTACCAAGTACCTTTTTGTTAAAGCGGTGAAAAGCACCAAACGCTTACCTGCCATCAAATTTCTGAAAGAAATGCTTAGTACTTTTTGTGTTGTTCGAAGACTGATTTCTGACCAAGGCACAGCTTTTACAAGCAAATAAGTTGAGAAATGCACTTCAGAAGTTGGCATGAAGGTACTATTCAATACTACTGCTACTCCTAGAGCCAATGAGCTAGTGAAGCGCTACAATAGGACAATTTTGTCATCATTAGCTACTTCTCGCCTGAAGAAGATACCTGGGATCGACACATCAACACGATAAAAATTGGCATCCATTCATCTGGTAATTAAATGCGGGGACAATTATTCCTCACAAACTTCTGTTCGGATAAGGGCCAGAGTCAATCAATTTGTCCTTTTTAATGACTGAAGTTGGTATTGACCTACTTCACCACGACCTGGGCGAAGTTAGACGAGAAGCCCCATAGAATATCACGATATCTCAGGGAAAACAAAAACTGCGTTTTGACTCAAAGAGAAAGAAATTGATGTGCGCAGTCGGAGATTGGTGTTGCTTCGAAAGAAGAATATTTTAAATGATGGGAGGAGTAAAAAGCAACTATAAAAATATGATGGCCTATATATGATCAAAACAGTTTTCGATCATGACCGTTACGTGGTAGAAAGTTATGTCAGAGTTTGGGCAGACAAGATGAGACTTGTATGCGACGATACGACAAACGAATGGCGAGTCTTCTCTTGCTGAGGAATCAGACGGGAAAAGAGGGTGAAAGTGATAAATCACTTTATGACAAAACGTGTTTTAAGGAGTGTGCATACGACGTAGGTACATCACTATGTGAAAAGTCCAGTGAAACGTCACCAATAGACAAAATGTGTTTCGAAGAGCATGCATACGAAGTTGACGCGACGATATTTAGTGAAAAATCACGAAATGAGAAAACGTTTCCAAAAAAGGATACATTCAAAGGTGGTGTGTCAATAACGGAAATGTCAACGGTGTCGACCAGATATCTTCTTGGAGATTTGCTACCAAATGTTCACGAAACGACGCAAGGTGCAAATTCCAGAGAGGATCTTAGGTTGACACTAATAAGAAAACGAACATTAAAGAGCAAGTCTCGTTGGGTGATATTAATAAATTAAGAAATAAATAAATTGTTATTTTGGCAGAATATTGTGTTAAATTTAGAATTTAATTATGTAATTTATATTACAGTACAGTATATATCAGTTACTCTTTTACCAAGCTCATTGAACAAATTTGTTAAATATACTTTTGCTTATAAATACAGTTTTTTTTAAAGACAGCAAACAAAGTTATTTAAGTCAAGTAACAATATCCCACTATCTTAATATCCAAACCACGATATATCCACAAACACCATACTGGCGTGTAAACAAAACTATCTATTGTCGACTGCTCTCGGTCATCCAGTGTCCGCCAGCTGTTATCCCACAAAAATAGCTAATAGTCGGCCAACGCTACCAAAGTCTCGCCCCGAACTATTCTTATCCTATTATCAAACCTCAAACCTGAAACAATAATAACATTAGTAAACCTTTACTTTAATATCACTCAACGAGACTTATTCTTTGCTGTTCGTTTTCTTATTAGTGTCAACCTAAGATCCTCTCCGGAATTTGCACCTTGCGTCGTTTCGCGAACTTTTGGTAGCAAATCTCCAAGAAGATATCTGGTCTACAACGTTGACATTTCCGCTATTGACACACCACCATTGTATGTATCCTTTTTTGGACACGTTTTGTCATTTAGTGATTTTTACTAAATATCGTCGCATAAACTTCTTATGTCTATTGGTGACGTTTCACTGGACTTTTCACTTAGTGATGCACCGACGTCGTATGCACACTCCTTAAAACACGTTTTGTCATTTAGTAATTTTTCAATTTCACATACGACAGTTTTTAGCCGATATGCCGATTCCAAAGAGAGACGAAGTTCACCCTCTTTTCCTGTCTGTCCTCGGCAAAAGAAGAGTCGCCATTCGTTTATCGGATCGTCGCATACAGTCTCATCTTGTCTACCCAAACTCTGACATAACCTACCTTTGTTTGTGCTCCTTAGGTAGACTTTCTACCACGTAACGGTCATGATCTAAAACTGTTTTGATCAAATACAGGCCATCATATTTTTGTAGTAGCTTTTTACTACTCACATCATTTAAAATATTCTTCTTTAGAAGCAACACCAAATCTCCGACTGCGTACTTCACTTTCTTTGTCTGTGAGTCAAAACACAGTTTTTGTTTTCCCTGAGATATCGTGAAATTCTGTGGGGCTTCTCGTCTAACTTCGCCCAGGTCGTGGTGATGTAGGTCAATACCAACTTCAGTCGTAAAAAGGACACATTGATTGACCTTGCCTGATATCCGAACAGAAGTTTGTGAGGAATTGTCCCCGCATTTACATTAACAATTGAATAGATGTCAAATTTTACCTTGTTGATGTGTCGATCCCACGTATCTTCTTCAGGCGAGAAGTAGCTAATTATGACTAAATGGTCCCTTGTAGCGTTTCACTTGCCTATTGGCTCTAGACGTAGCAGTAGGATTGAATACTACCTTTATGCCAACTTCTGAAGTGTATTTCTTAATTTATTTGCTTGTAAAAGCTGTGCCTTGGTCAGAAATCAGTCTTCGAACAACACAAAACGTACTAAACATTTCTTTCAGAAATTTGATGGCAGGTAAGCGTTTGGTACTTTCTACCGTTTTAACAAAAAGGTACTTGGTAAATTAATCAACGGCTACTATGAATTACATGTTAACTTGTTTGCTTTATACGAACGGTCCTAGGTGATCTATATGTACTGTATGCATTGGCGTGGATATTTTTGATATAGGTAGGGTGAGAAAATCAAGGTTGTGGGCCTCCACTACTCTTGTTGTATATGCAATTTAGAAAATCACATATTTATCGGGTTACATATTCTCTTAACTCTGGAAACCAATAGCAGCTCGAGATCAGAGACATCGTCTTTTCTGCCGCTAAATGTCTAGCTTGGTCGTGGCAAAAGGTGACTACTGCATGTCATGCTGATTTTGGTACCACCCATCTAGGAGGACCTCACTTTTCTGGTAAACCCTTCCTGTCTTTAACTTGTACACCTTATGTACTAATTGTTCCTCTTTATCAGTTGGTAATCTCAGAAGTATATCGTTAAGGTAAGGACAACGGTTTTCGTAGTCGTTCCAGATGGTCGTCGACTCGTGGGAGAGGGTAATAATTCTTAACAGACTCTGTAGTCCACAAACATTCTGCTGCTTCCACCTCTTTTCCTTGAACAGAATTATTGGACTCGCATAAGGAGAATCTGACACCTGGATTATTCCTGCTTTTAACATATCCTGAACGATGTCTCGAACTAAATCTCATTCGCTCATTAAAAGACGATAGGGTCCATATCTTACAGGGCTCATCATCATTTAAATGAATATTCATATCGGTGCTGTTTGTACAATCTAATATTTCTTAATTTTCCGCAAAGCAGGCTTTACACGTATTTAGTAACCTTATTAACTTTTGTTGATTGGTATCAGTAAGGGAAAAGTCGCGAATAATATCGGATAAAATAAACTCTCGACAACATTTAAAATTAACATTAAGTATTCTTACCTCCTTACCTTCGAAGACGTTCTTCGAATAACACACTTGACCTCGAGCAATGACTTGATAATTGTCAAGTATCAAATTACACAGACATGTTGAAGATAGGTAGAATCCCATTCCCAGTAGATACTACAGAGCTAGGTATGAAAATCTACAAACAGCTCGCCTTCGTAGTTGTTCTCAACACAAAAACTGACATGACCAATGTGGTTTGGTGAAAGTATCGCTTTCCCATTGACGCGCATCTTAATCTTACTGGGTGGAAGACAGACACTCCATACCACGTAGCGGCCGCCAATCCGACTTGAAAAGTCACAGAGAGCATTCAAGTTAATCTTTACGACAGTTCTTGGCAATATGGTCCCTCGGACCACAATTAATTAAAGCACTTAAATTTAATGTTGTTAAAGTTATTTCCTTCATTAGAGAAGTGTTCTCTAAAAGAAGACATTGGGCGCTGAATACTTTTGACAAACTTTTTGTCCATCCTGTAAAATTTTTAAAAAGAACCTCCAGTTCAGAATATTGGCCAGATTTCGCACCATTTTGTATAGTACTATGTTCAATACCTTATATTAACATAGCTACAGCTACAGTTTTTTGCGTAATATTACAAATACGGAGCATTTCCATTTTTGAATAATAATACTCAGACCATGTTTGTTTGTATTTTCTAATCAAACCAATGTTTTTTTTAAATAGAAGGGAAATTAGTAGGCAATGTATACGTATTCATAGTTTTCCACTCTTCCCAAGAAAGATCGTATCTATCTAAACTAATGTAATATGTCATAGCAAATCCCTTTAATCGTGATTGCATAATATAAATAGTGGATTTCTCATCCCAATTGTTAATGGATTTTAACTTGTCTATGTTCCCAACCCATTTTTCAGTGCAGCTGCCTAGCAAATCAGGGGAAAATTCTGGTATACAATCCAAACGTATTTTTGAACAGGTTATTTTATAGTTAGTTTTTGAAAAATAAGTTATTTTAAGTTTTCTAAATCTCGAATTTTCTTATTTTGATTGGCAATGAGATTGCAAGCTACGTCATGCTTAAAAGTACTTCTATTTACAGGTTCTTTCAGTAGTGATGTGTACCCACCTTAAACTTTCAGAAGTCAAGGAGTCAAGTCAAGTTTCCTTAATTTACTTCGTGATTGTATCCACCTGATTTTTTTTTTCCGACCAAAATCACTTGTACTTTCACCGCTGAGGACGTTGAGGACGAGGAAGAACTATATTTTTTTCTTGTTTTGAAATTTTCAAATAACTTAATTTAACAGCTAAAATATTTCCTCATGGGGTTTCAATTACGAAATATTATGATTTTGCAATATCAGTATAATAACTGAGTTGGGATTTATATGTAGCTTATCAAATACACAAATTGAGACAAATACTAAGCCGAAATTTATAAAGTATCAATGAATTAGGGAATATTTGCTTGGGGAGATTCATACAATAATCAAGACTATTCGAAGGTATATAAAATAGAATAAAGAATAATGAATTTTAAATATTTATACTTTCTTTGAAGTATTAGTGAGTATTATTGAAAATCAATTAACTATAAAGGCTCCAAACTATATAATGTAGTTGTTAGATGCTTATATTCATTGTTGACAATTTTTATCTTTAATAAATTCGAATGTGTAATATAGGAATATGTATGTATCATTCATCTAAATGTTTAATTAATAATCAGATATGTTTTAAATGAATTTAGAACTTATTATGAATCAATTTCAAACCAAGATCAAGACTTTGAAAAACAACAAATAATAAGTAGGTACCTATTGCACATGCTCATTATTCATTGAACTCCATTTAGGAGCAAGCTTTAAATATAGTATAAAGTTCTTTTTACTACTTTGCTACAGCTCACGTCTATACTGCAGATAGTATACCTATACATAGACATACGCTTTGTAAACAATCTATAGAAAATAAACGAATCTCGAGGTCAAATACATATTTAGTCTTTGCCTCTCTTTTCATCTCTCATCATGCATGGCAGTATGCGGCAGTTTTTCTTGTGCAAATACTTGATTTCAAGTACTTGAACAATGTAAACAGTGTGTCAAGTAATTGCTCAATAGGCTTTTTAAGAAGAATCAGTGTGCAAGTGAAGTTGATTGCTGGTATACTTTTCTTGTGTGCTAGGATTTGTAGAGCGAAAATTTGGACGTGTAAAAATCTTGTCAAGTTCTTGCAGTATCAGTTGTACCAAAAAATTACACCAATTAGATGGTCCGACGAACAAATTATGTTTTTTTACAATTTATGAAAAACAGGAATGTTTGTGGAACATTAGATGTTTACAATACATTATAGAAGTAAAAATGCGAGAAATGCTGCTTATGAAAGCGTTTTGGAAAAACTGAATATTTCCATTCTCTTGCCTTTCGATTTTTTTCTTTTCCGACAGAACTCTTAATTCAGAATTTAATATATTACATGATATATTCACATCACAATTAACAATCTCTGTGGCTTCCATAGTTATCCTGCACAAAAAGTTGACTAGTGGAAACAGACAAATTTAAAATGTTCAATTAAGAGTACTTGCGAGTATTTTCGCAAGAAAAACTAGCAGTTTTACCCGTGTAGCTGTCATCACGCTTTAAAGAACTTCGTTCCAATAAATAAATATAAATTAAATATCACAGTATAAATAGATCACAAAAATAAATACGGCAGTAGGTATCTGAGCGTAGAATACCTATGATAATTTGTATAATGGATTTTCACGTCACAGCACGAGAAATACATCAAATCAGTCAAGAAAACTGTTGATAAGAATGAGCTTTTGTCAGTGAAAAACTTATAAATTTCATCAAATTCGGATTTTGAGACATTGTTGCACACGATAGGTGATCAGTTCCAGTTTTACAAATTGACAAAGTTTACTGTTTATAAGAACACGTGAAAATCGATTATACCTACTTATAAAAATTAATTTAATTACAGTCAAGGGTTTAGTGAAATCTTTTTTTCAGATATCTTTTGTCTGTTATCCTGCACATGCACTCGGTGTGATTGGTCGTTGACACGCGGATGTTTTGTATTCTTCTATAATATTGAACCGAAAACTTGACAGTGACTTTTTTCTCACTTTTGGGCACACAGCTTTCACCATTCATGAAGCAACAACCGGAGGACCCACATCTGTGTAGCACTATGTTGTTGGGAACAATCTGGAATCAAAAGGATCAAACAAATTATTTGTAGGAAATACTCTACATAGTGTATCTTAAGAAAGTCTACTTCCCGAATAGAAGAGGTATATGATTCCATTGTTTGTTTACTTGCTTATAACTATTCGTGCATTTCGCATTGTAAGTAATAAATAAAAATCGAACAAATTCTTCACCTCAAAAACATCACCTTAAAGGGTGGAGGGGGTAACTTCTCCAAAATTTGAAATGGGAGATTTGGAGAAAATAGTATTGTTTAATTGAACATTTTTTTCAAATGTCAAAAATATGAAATAAATATTTTTCTACAAAAACATTGAAAATAATATTAATATTATTGGCGCTAATAGGTATACTTTTGAAGTTGTTGCCAAAAGTTTTCTATCTTCCTATAACACTCTAACTCCAAAATTACTAGTAACAATACATTCAATACTATTTTTTATTTTCTAGTGCACCAAGTATTATAAAAGTCATATTTTTGTGGGAAATATTTATTGAAAATCCTCTCTTTCAAAATATAACCTTTGAGAATTATTGCCTATCACGGGTTATTTTTTTTAATAATAAGTGGTTATTTCTAGATTTTATTATTTAATATTATATTTATCTATTTTATTTACATTAATATATATTTTGATACGTAACTGACATAGAGTCCAACTCGTCACTGTGACAAGCATAAAGTGGACAATGATGTGACAATAATACACATAATCATTCGTTCTTGAACATAACATCATTTGAAGGTACTTGAATTACGAATATGGGGATACTGTACGAAAAAAAGTATTTACAAACAAAACTTGAAAAAGCATAGAGATTTTTGACTTAAGCGTTGTGTGAAAGAGACTATCATTTATTGGTTGATAGAAGACTCTGGGTATCATTTCCAACATTTCTATAAATTCAACATTATTAGTTGTTTGTTATTATATTACTATATTTGTGCGGTTGGGTTAGCAAAAGATTACCCATGTGTCATCAAAGTAGATGAGATACCTAATAGCCCTCAAAGAGTCGGCTACAATATCAGATAGAATTTTCGATAGCTGCAATGATCTTAAAATTTCTTGAGAATTCTCCCTCCTACTTTCGAGGGCACTCTAGCTTGTAAACTTTTGATGTTATATGAAATTCTCGGTGTAAAGGATACTAGGAATGATCCTCTCTTTATTTTCGCATATTAATTTTGGCTTGAAAAATCTCCCCGATTTCCTTTAAAGATTTTTTTGGAAAAGATAGATATACTGACCTTCTATAATTTACTCTTATGAACAAAATTAAAATTATCTAAATCATTGCCTGTTGGCAATGTAATACGGGCAGATTCATAAAAATCCTAATTCACAATCCACTTGTATACCTCATCATTTTTATGAAAAATATGGGATAAAAGTTCATGTATATGTAATTTATATCTGTTTTTAATGAAATAAAAAGAACATTCTCACGAGTGAGGAATCATTTGCAATGACTACTTAAAAACTAGTAGAATTACAAAATGATGTAGAGAAAATATAAGTGCCTCTAAGTTGCCACTATTTCAGATAGTCTAACTCAAAATTAGACCTTTGCAAGTATGCGAGTAGTTTTCTCAAAAGGTCTCATAGGCTAGAAGGTAGTGAGGGGTACTATGGTGAAAAAATAATCATCTTCATTCTGGAAACATTTGGATTCCAATCGGATCCTCATATTACACAAATATGAATAAACTTATCCAATTCGTCTATACGGAACTTCAGACGTAAGTCTGTAGAATTAATATTATTTTGTAGTTTTTAGTGCACCAACTAATAACGTCGCTCCAATTTCTTGTAAAAAACATTAATTATAATACTATTAGCACTGCTGCTATCTCGGAGAAATATGATTTCTTTGGAAAATGTCCAGATCAAATGCTGCTGAATATTATCTCTTCTTTAATTTAGACATCTCGAATTTTAAATTTTCGGAAAAAATTGCCCCCCCATTTGGGGGCAGTTTTGGAGGGCATGGGCATGTCAAATATTGATTTTTTTCATTGGAACAAATTTTCAATTATCTTCTCTCAAATAAAAATAAAACATCATACAACATAAATATTAGTTGGCAATAGCTTGACATAATATAATATAGATAAGTAGGCTTAAACACTTACATATTTTGCTGCTTGCGATTCATTCCATTTCGTCGAATTTATGTCCTTCAGGCTTAACGCTGTAGCTGTTGGCAGTTTGCACTTGAAAACCATGCACCGCTCTTCATTCTCAGAATAATTTAGTTCAGTTGTCTCTTCGCTGTGCATCGCCTGCGACTGTACATACACGCTAGCCGTAAGGGTCACCAGCACTAATACTAGCAAGGAGGTATTCATGTTCAATTTACCAGTAATGATAACTCCTTTGATATGTTTTCGATGAAGACAACTGACTGGCCCGCTATGTTTTTATAGCTGGCAATTTATACCTTTATACACAATTTATTCATATTCGTCATCATGGGGAACTTCACCGCAAAGGAAGAGGTTAGTAGGTAAGTACCATTTATAGTATTGTATTAACGCGAACACTTATTGATTTAGATGAGGGATAGTAACTCAGGCAGAGTATCGTATAATCCTATGCCTTCCAACCATGTTACTGCTAAGTATTACATACTTTGTTTACGGATGGTGTTATAGATTTAGAGTCAAATCAATTTATCACCCGGGCTTAAACCACAAAAACAAGAAACTGCAGCATATACAATAACAATCCAACTAGCAAAGATGTTTTATATTTTAACTTCACGTGCTATTTTATTTTATAATTGCTAGTGGGATAATTATGTTTTTAAGAAGTATTTTGCTACTTACTTGGTAGTCGTAAGAACGTTCTTAAAGTAAAAATACAAAACAGTCTTACGACAAATTTTAATACTATTTTATAAACGTTTACACAACAATTTTATACGACATTTCAGCTTACCGAACAAATTTGTTTTATAAAAGATCTATACTGATGTTATCTGGTACTAGTTAATTCGTTCGTGAACTTCTATAAAATGGTTCTATTAGCGCTATGTGAAACATTTATAAAATTAATTTATTAGTATTTTCTTTCTGATATTATTGCTGTCTAAGGCAGATTGTACTTAATTGGTACCTTAAAGAAATGATTATATAATTATCATGAACACTGCCATAATAAAAGCTATAAATATATAATTATTATACACCAATAAAAGGATACAGAAGCATTCATTAATACATTGATAAAAAGAAGAAGGCAATCTTACTCGCCATGCAATAGCCATTATTAGTTTTGATCTTACTATGACAATAACACGCAAGAACTTATTATGAATTCGCAAATAAGGAAATAGAAAGCAGTTGAAAAAATGTGGTGCATTTTGTAGAGAATTTAAGAAGTGCTACTGAAACATCTTAGATAGAGAACTTATTAAGTGGTAATACACTCGATCTCCCCATAAAGGAAGCAGCAGGTGACCCATCAGATAAACAAATTGATTTTGCTTCAAGTAATGCTGGTGAACCAAGCGGTTCTAATGAAAATGCTTTTATTTGGGCGGCTGCGCCAAGAAGTTTTGAAGAAGATGAAGATAATAAATAAAGTAATAAATAATTGGGAAATAGCATTGGATGAGAAAATTCATTCAATTATAAACAATGTTGAAAGTAATAGAGAGTTGAGGTCAGGTTTTTAAGTATATGTTGTGTCAGACAAAAATCATCTCTGTTGTTGCAGCATCTGAAATATACTTGAGAGAAAATTATTTTATAACTGATGCTGCCGGAGCATTTAAACAACATTGATACCAATCGTTTTGTTAATGTTTTTCAAATGTAGTATTTAGGACAATTATTTCGGGTAAGCATCGTATGCCCGACTGTTTACCCCTCGTGTTATGAGCCATCTGGAGAAAAACGTTAACAACTATAAAAACAATAGCAAACAAGAATTCGTTGACCAAACACGTATTGAGGGTTCAGAGGCGGACTTTGGTCAATTCAATTTCTTATATAATAGGTGATTCACGTTAGAACGTTTATAGCGACTTTGTTATTTCATAAAAATAGTTCTGTAAGCGTTTTTAGGCTATTTATAAAACGTAAATTGTTAGTTGGGAAATGCTTCGAATCATCCCTGAAGTTGTACAAAAGATTTCATTTGAAGTACAAATGATTTTTTTTATCTTATAACAATAATGTTATTATCAAAAGTAGTTTTACTTTCCGAAGTTTTTTAAAAAATATTTGACATGCTCGATCAGAGACTTTCGATTTGATTGGAGAACACTAAACACTACCTCCAAAGAGGAACACGGTCATATAGCAAGGTCTTGAAGAGAACGTAAAAAAGAGGTTAGCGTCCAGTCATTCAGCTACCAATTTCTGCCACGTGATTTTCAGTTGGAGGGACATGTTGCTTAAATGATAAAAATACCAATTCAAAGGATGTTGCAAAAATGAAAGAAAATTCTCACTGTCTCCGTGTACAGCTTTCCATAGAGACACAATATTTATATATTAGCTTTATGCATATTTTCATCTCTATGTAATTCGACCTTACATTCCGGACCTGTTTATACGACCGGTGACGAAAAATATGAGGTGTGACAAAAGACAAGTGATATCATCGAAATCTTAAATTGAAATAGGTATTTAATTTCAGCGTATTTCTGTTTTCTACGACTGAAATTCTGCCTAACTATATTATGAAGATATGTAAACTAAGTATGTTACAGGTGAGTTTTGTAATGTTGTGGTAATTTTGAATAACTATATATGTACTTTGCAGGTGGGCCATTGGAAATTACTTTGGAAGAATAATATATATATATATATATATATATATATATATATATATATATATATATATATATGTCGGCGTCAATTAGTGAAATCCGTCATTCCCTGAAATGCCAAGTCATTTCACGTATTGCCGGCATACAGTGTAACTCTACATTTGGTACATCGTTTGCCTAATAAGTTCAGGCATTCTCTGTAATGACGGATTTACCTTAGTTATACGGTGTAATTTTCCGTTACTCCGTGTGCCGGGTTTAGTCGAACGCTGTAATTGTTGTTGACATCTGTGTAGTGATGTTTTTGGGAAAACTGCGATGTCGAAGCATTCGGATTTGTTTTATAAGAAATTAGATGATTATTACTCCAATCGGAGCAAGAAAAAACCTTGGAATATTGCGGAATTGACGGAGGTAAGTAAATTCTTTAGGATTTCAAACGTAACCTCAAACTACTGCAACCTACAAAATCGCTTCAAACTTGTACACTGTTGTCACGTGTAACACGGTTTTAGAATTCATATGCTTGGGGAAAGAGGGATTTATTATGTGCCTTTTTATTGGGTTTTGAGCATGTAGATTTTAATTAGAAAAGGAACGCGGTATATAAGAAGTCAAATGTATTTTATAAAATCGAATGTTACTTAGAAAGAGAGATAGTGAATGCTATACTACCTTCAAGAATAATTCTTTTTTCGTTTAGGTTGCCACTGAAATTCTGCGGGCTAAACAACTTCTGGAAAAAAAAACGAGAAGACAGTATCACCTTTTATCTTTATATGATGTGTTAGAAGTGGGAGAAGAAAAAATTGTTATTAAAAAGGACAAACATGATGAAGGAAAGTATGTTTCTGTGGTTCCTTATGGAAAAATATTTAATGTTGTTTGTGAAGCACACATTAGTGTAGGTCATGGCGGCCGGGATAAAATAATGCACAACTTAAAAACAAAATATGACGTTGGAAGATATGCAATAGAAAAATTGCTCGAAACATGTGAAGTGTGCCAAAAGAAAAAGAACAAGTCTCATGCAAATCTGACGATAAAACCTATTATTTCAACCAACTTTAACTCTAGAGGACAAGTGGACCTTATGGATTTTCAATCCTGTCCAAACAATGAGTACCGTTGGTTGCTTAATTATCAAGATCACCTAACAAAATTTAAATTTTTACGTCCCCTTAAAACAAAAACTACGAATGAGGTAGCAAATGAATTGCTCAAAATATTTTTGGAAATTGGTGCACCTAGCATACTCCAAAGCGGCAATGGTCGAGAATTCACGGCATGGGTGATATCGGAAATGGTGCAAATTTGGCCATCTTTAAAAATTATTCATGGTCGACCAAGGCATCCTCAATCACAGGGAAGTATAGAGAGAAGCAATCAAGATGTGGAAAACATGCTTAGAGCATGGATGTACGACCATAGTTCAAAAAACTGGTCACTGGGCTGTTATTTCGTACAGTTTCAGAAGAATAGTTCCTACCATAAAGTAATTGGACGTTCACCGTACAAAGCATTATTTGGAGTTGAACCTAAAGCTGGATTTTCTCCTATGAATCTACCTAGAGATTTATTGGATAAAGTGGAAAATGAAGATGACTTACGTGAATTAGAAGAAGAATATATGGAAAATGAAAACCTGCAAGGAGAGGTACAGTCCAATGAAATAGAAGAACCACCTAGCATGGGGAAAACGGTTGATGGTCACAAGGATGTTGTCGTGGATGTTGTTGACTCGATTGCTGAGGATCTTGAAGAAATAGAAACATTGGTGAGTACCAATGAAAATACTGAAAAAATATTTAGTCAAGAAGAATTTATGTTATGCATTACATGCCCTAAGGATGGAGGTAAATGTATATTATGTCAAAATACAGCAATAATTGAAAAAAACAGACATGATGCAAGCAAGGGTCAAAAGCGAGCAGCAGAAAAAATGCTTGCAAATACTGCGAAAAAACTTCCACCAATAAATATAGGTTCATGCGTTCTTTTACCTATTGATAAAATTGATAGAGGTCCTTCTGACATGCAAAATTTGATGTGTGTTGTAACGGATTACAAAAATGGGGTCTATCAAGTCGGATGTGTAGCTGGTCGAATCAAATCATGGTTCAATCGACCTGATCTAATGGAAAACAAAGAGACATTTCTTCAAGTAGATGACGTTCCAGATAAATTTGTATCCGTACGAGAAGCTGTGCAGTCGCTCTTACTTTCCGGAGGTCAAGGATATTTGAAATGTTCGTGTAGACCAGCGAAAAAACAATGTTTGTCAAACAGATGTGTTTGTGTAAGAAAAAAAGTTATTTGTAATTCAAGATGTCATAAAAGCGCTAATAAATTGTAAACCATATTATCTGTCATTTCCATCTATATTTTTGTATCTAGCTATTATTTAGTTTTGTTCTTATTTGTTCGTTCTATGTTATTTTTTATTGCGTGTATACTTTATTTTAGATATCAGATTCATATTTATTTTTTTTATTTGTCCAAACCATTATCCTATTATAATTACATACTTAAAATAAATGAGTTTATGTTTTAAATATATGATTTTCATGCACTACTGGCAACACTGTCGTAATTACAATGATTGACTAAAACAGCCAAACAAGGTAACTCAAATCATTTAGTTAACTACAGCGTTCGACTTAAATAATTCCGTCATTACAGGAAATGCCTGAGACTATTAGGCAAACGATGTACCAAATGTAGAGTTACGCTGTTTACCGGCAATATGTGAAATGACTTGGCATTTCAGGGAATGACGGATTTCACTAATTGACGCCGACATATATATATATATATATATATATATATATATATATATATATATATATATATATATATATATATATATATATATATATATATATAGGCTCTGCCGTTTATTGATGATTCGTGTTAAAACTCATTTATTCCATCATAAATAAAAAAAATCTATTCCACTGGCACAAAGTGAGATTAAAACGGAACACTAATTATATTCTACAAATATTGAAAAAATAATAAAATTAACCACTGACCTAAAACATTGAAATCGAATAATTAAAATAAAAAAATAATTCTTGATAAAAAAGATGGCTTTTATTGTGTCATAGTCTTGGTAACTTGTTTCTTCTTTTTGATGGTTTTTATATTATTATTTTTAAAATAAAATTGTTGAGATGACATTCTTCGTGTCTTTTACAATGGATGGAGGATATTAGTTACCGGAAGGTTTTTTAATAATTAGGCTAGCAGATTTTTTTACAAAATGGATTTATGACATTTTGTCTTATATTACTTACTTACAAAATATTGTTGAACATAATATTTAGTCTATTTTTATCGTTTTATAGTTTACTCTGTTTTGTTTCTTCTTTATATAGATCATTTCCAGAATTACGAGTTAATATGTATTTTGTTCAGTACTTAATATTTTGGTTTCATCATTATTTAAAGTATGTTTTTTTTCTCTTCATGATTTGTTAATGCGGTTTTATTTTTTTCTCATATTTATGATCTCTGATATGATTTATGCGGTATTTTCGAGTTTGCCCTATATATGCGCTATTGCAGTTATTCCATGGTATTTCACGTTGTGGGTAATCATATTCGTTTTTGGATATTAATTACTAAGTACATATATGTTTTTTTCAGAAGGTTATAGACTTTATTATTTTCTTTGCGATATTCTGAATCTGTGAAATTGATTGATCTGCCTGCAAAATTATTGATTACTGATGTCTTTTGGGATAATGGGTGATCCGAGTTAAAATGCAAATATCTCCCAGGCCAAGTATATTAAGTGTACGATTTTGTGCGTTTATTGTTTTGATTGTGTATTAATGTTAAATCTAGAAAATTAATTGAATTGTTTAGTTTAGTTTATATTACAAATTTTATCTTATTGTGATATGTGTGGAAAAGATCTAGTATAAAGTTTTCTTTACGTTTGGGAGTGGTTGATAAACAATAGTCAACATATCTAAAGAAAAATGGTATTGGGAAATCTGTTTTCGGTAAAATTTCGTTCTCTAGGTCTTCGAGGACTAGTTTTGCGATGCAGCTTGAGATGGACGAACCCATGGTGCAACCATAGGTTCATTGATAAAATTCTTCATTATACTTAACAACATCTGTAGGAATATATGTGTAAAGGGAACAGCCTGTTCCCAAATACAAACGATTAAATTGGCCCTAGGAAATGCACAGATATACGGACTCAATACAGGAATATGACATTGACTGATGGCATATATTATACAGCTATTTCTCAACTTTGAAATAGAATAATCTCGAAATCAATTGAAATTCACAGAATTAAAGTAGATGTAATTATATTTTGTTGGTTTCGATTAAATAGGATTTTAAGAAATAACTTGCATGTAAAGAATTAAATAAAGAATTATGGAAGTAATTATTTTTATTGTTAAGTATTATTATTTAATGAAAGTATTGGTTGATGACGTATTTTCCTAGATCGCTACCGCTGCCTCTATATTAAAAATTGCATCTTCATTACTAAGTAAACTGTAAAATGATACTTTTATAACTATTCCGATTGTTTATACATGAAACAAATTTAATAACCGAAAAATACCGAATTTCTAATAAATTATTAATTGTTTGGAATTGTTGGGCTTGAAGGGGTGGAGGAGGCCACAATGTCGATACAAACTGTTATATTTTAAGCAAAATTGCTCACAAATAGGTACTGTTTCCTCCGTTATTCACAGTGGTTTGGTTTAATGTTTTAATAGTCATGGCAATAATACTATATCGAAAGATAACACTTATAATGTATACACATAACAAAGAATATACCTATTCTAAAAAATAGAATATTTTTAAATTTAAACCACAAAAATACTTGAGATACCACCAAAACCGACATTCCTGGATGTCGGTGAAACTTTGTGCCAAGTACATATTTTAAGTTACTCTGGAATTGAAGACATTTTTTTTAAATCAAATGAAATGCCAAGATATTCATAAAATATGAGTAACCATTACCATTCTCTGTGATAATTTAAGATTATGAGATAATTCTATAACCAATTTCAATTTATCTAAAATATCTATTCTCATAAGAATAAAAATTAAATAAATAATTCCTTTTGAACCAATTTTCAATAAATTTAAAAAAAATATTTAATCAGAAAAAAAAATTATCAGACTTGGCCTAATTTTAATTAACGCCTGACTTAAAACAATATTTCATTTCAAGCTTGCTCAGTTCCTAGAAATAGTACAATATGATAAGAATGCTATGTGAAAAATTTTAATGTGGTGCTTTGTCGTTTCTCCCTCAAGAACCTCTGAAACGTCAACATTAGTTGAAATCTCAAAGCCGATAATTTAACACGATTACAATACTTTCTTTACATATTACACATATGGTAGGAAAGTACAAATTGGGCCAAGTCTGATCAATTTAAAAAAAAAAAAAATTGGTTCAAAAGGAATTAATTATTTCATTTTTATTCATATGAAAATAGATATCTTAGATAAATTGAAATTGGTTATAGAATTATCTCTTAATCTTAAATTATCACAGAGAATGGTAATGGTTAGTCATATTTTATGAATATCTTGGCATTTCGTTTAATTTCAAAATTTTTTGTCCGCAATTCCAGAGTAACTTAAAATGTGTACTTGGCGCAAAGTTTCACCGACATCCAGAAATGTCGGTTTTGGTGGTATACTAATATATATACGTGTAACGACTTTTCGTATGACCACAAAAATCTCGAAAACTACTTATCCGATTTCGGTAATATTTTTTTTATTGAATTTTTTATATTTGCGCCAACATAGGTTATATTTTATATGTGTCTTGGCCTCCTAGGTTGAGGGTTCCATATCTGTCCCTTCCCAAAGAAGTATATGTGAGCTCTATGGCTGAATTTTCGCGGATTGTTCGGTATATATTTGTATGTCAATGGACTGTTTTGTGAGAGTCTGTCAGTGCGACTGGATTTCAAAGGTTGAGGGTTCCATACCGGAAAATCCTTAAGACATTACGAGTAACGACTTTTTGTAAGACCACAAGAATCTCGAAAACTTATCCGATTGCGATTAAAAAATAAATTGAATTTCTTATATTTGCGCGGGTGACATAGGCTATATTTTATGTGTGTTTGGGCGTCCTACGTTGAGGGTTCCATATTTGTAATTCCCAGAGAAGTATCCCGGAGTTCTATGGCTGAATTTTCTTGGATTTTTCGATATATATTTGTGTGTAGTATTTCACTTAACTGTTCTGTGAGAGTCTGTCCGTGTGACTGGAATTTAAACGTGGAGGGTTCCATACCGGAAAATCCTTAAGACATATGTAGAAAAAAATATCATGCTGTTCTCTCTTGGTGCATATCTGTGGATTGATCTGAGTTAGTGTTCGGACTGGTTCTACGTGCGAGTAGGTCTTATAGAAGGGTTCCATACTCAAGACTTTTAATGACAAGTGATTGCCCAGGAAGTGCCGGGTAAAACAGCTAGTGTACGTTATATATGATTTACAACATTATTTATTGAAATAATCAAGACATATCAAAATCCTGAAATTCACCTCTATGAGATCCCCTACGTATTCCAAAGTAACATATACCATCCGAAAACTCAGCAAAGTCATTGTTTCTTATTGTGGTTGAAACAGACGGGCGAGTATTGTAATTTTTTTTCTATCCACTATGGATTTTATAATTACCTACTTTAAACGATAGGTTTGACAATTCGGCACATTCTTAGAATATTTTTATTTACGTGCAGGATATTCTTAAGTAAGATAATCTGTTAGTTTTTGTCAATTTTTGTGGTCAAAAGCTCTGTGCATGAACCCACATAAAAAATCAAAACTTTTAAATGATTGAAAATAATTATGCCAACTTTTTTTCTGTCGATTTCTTAAGTTTAAGTACATTTTGAGATGTAAGTGAACGAGTCGATGTTCCGTCACCAACTAATTTTCTTTAAAAAATACATAACCTACAGCAATAACTTAACTTTTCAGATGCAACATCCTACATTTTATTGCATAAGTTCTTAAGAACTTTATGTCCATATTGGGTTTGTAAAGTCTACTGTGTACAATTTTCGAGTTTTTTGCGAAATAATAAATGTCAATGGTTTGTTAAGACAATCAAGTAGGCCTTTTGCTCAAATAGGTCACTATCTTGTTTTACATATGCTGCTAGTTTTCTTATACCTAAATGAACTCCGAACTCGAGAGAACATTATCAATTAATAAACTGAAATTTTCAGTGATCCTGAAATCTATAGGATTAAGGTTTCAGGATCGTGCAGGATGTTTATGATTTGAGTTATGTAGAAACTGTCGTGCTATAGTTATGCATTGTGTTGTAACCACATGGTCTTTTTGTTGGTCAAACTCATTTCTTCAAACAAGCTGAGATGTTCACCAAGAAAATGTAGATACCTTCCACCGTTCGGCACATTGTCGAAAAGGTGAGTATTTTTAATTGTATGACTGTTGACCCGTTATTCTTAAATGTTACTGAATTAAAAAAAATGTTCATTCCTAAATTTGATCCAGTATTGGGTGATGTCATCATTTGACACCATATGACGTTTATTGACAACAGTCTTTATATAAAAATCCCATGTCACGATGTTCGTTTACGCTAATCCCCGAAGCCTCTTAACTGATTTTGATGAAATTTTGTGAATACGTATTGCTTGGTTCAACTTAAGAGATAGTACTGTTTTCATCCCGATAAGTGACCGTCAATATATAGTGTGTCCAATTAAGTCAGCACCATATGGAAAACCTTTTTTTATTTTGTATTATAGAAAAAAATCTCGATCGAACGTTCTGCATGACCTAAAACACTTAGCGAAATATTCGTATATCGATTTTTTATTCGTTTACGAGGTTTTTCAAGAAATGAAAATTTAGCTCGAAAGTACATTTATATTTTACAATATCGACAATCTTTATTAATAAATGTTCATCCTAATTGGAGACTTCGGTCAAATATGCAATATGACCCATTTACAGATTCTGTTAATTTTACTAACTATTTTATACTTTAGCACCGTCAGACATGTACAGTGTTACCAACATTTTTGATTTTCCATAAAAACTGGATTATGCACATTGTGTCTAAGCTTTTTTCATGGACGAAGTAGTGGGCTTCCTTTATTATACCGATACATCAGTACGACACGAGCCCTTAATATCTGCGGTTGGTGACGTCACTCTATACCAGGTCAGTATACTGGATCAAATTAAGGAACAAACGCATTATAAACATCGTCAATAGGGCCTTTTATATGAATAAAAAACACAACTACAGCATATTACTTCTGAAATCCTTGATTTAGGTTCAGATGATAAGTGAGGAACTTCTGGACCGAATACGCCTGTGGATTTCTTGCTTATGGATATTTTTGAATGGTAGATTTTGCTTACTAATAAGGAATTTCTTTCAGCTTCGCCGAACATCTATAGAGAACTGATCACCAAACATTTCAGAGGATAACCTACAAAACCTTCCTTAACTACGTGGTGTAGTGCATAGAGTATTTAATTATAATATGAGAGTTTGATAGATATGAAGTTTATTCATTTCCGGTTAGATCTCTTATTATCGAGTAAGGACAGGGAAAAACTGAAGTTATATCTTCATAAAGTAAATAAGGTAATTGAAAATTGTATGATTTCTAAAACTTTGTACGGCTGTCATTTTGAAATTTCTTGGTCGCCCATCTAGACTAATGCATTTAACCAAGATATTAACATTTGTAGCAAATTTGAATTTGATACCACTATAAATGCAATCTTTATCCAGTTAACATGCATATTTCATTATAAAATGGGATATAATTTAAAACCATATAATGTAAAGGGTTTCCCAATAAGAACGCTCAATCTTTGAAGTGTAATAAAAAAGTATAAATAGGTAAAACTGATATAATTGAATATTTATTTTAAAGCATATGTGGCCACATTATTTTTTAAATTATGTCACTTAAATGTCCGCCGCGGCTTTGCCTCGTGAGTCGAATTCTGCATGTCCAACTTTCGGTGACCTGATTGCACGGGGGTGGAATAGTGTTATATAATGTAGAATTCGAGTGATACATGATTTTGCAATGATGATATTGTTAGGAGTGCTATCCTTACATCCAAGAGCTGTTTGTTTAGCACAGTTCTGAATTCTTTCCGATTTAGTTATTGACTTCTGGCGAGTAGGAAAGTAAAACATGACTCCATATTCTATTCTAGATTTAATATAACATTTGAATAGGTTGAGAAGCGCGTCAGAGTGATATCCCCACCACGTGCCACCGAGATTTCACAATATTAAGACAACGTATGCATTTTTTTTGTATTTCGTCTATATCATACCCATACGGGAGTTTATAATAAAGAACCATACATACCCGTGGACTTAGTATTGTACCTACTCCCGAATATTTAGTTATGTGTTTCCAGGTGAATCGTTTTCCTCTAGGTTATTTTCTATTCTTTTCTCAGAATCTTTGCAGGGAATACAATAGATAGCATCAGATAGATATGTAATGGGTGTTTATTTTTACTTTTCGAGAAAAGTTCGTTGATTGGTAACATTCTTATATTTTCTAAATTTCTAAAGGATTTTGCTTGTTCTGGAGTGGTATCTTTGATATATGGCAGTGATGCAAATATAGTTGATTGAAAGAATCTTTACTATTGGTTTATTGTAAAAAGAATGATTTTCAATAATGTTGGTGATTACGCATTAACCATAATTAAGTTATCTATATAACTAATATGTTAAGATATTTTTCATCAAATTGATGATCTTATATTGTAAGTACCTAATCTAGTCTTCATATTCTTAAGCATATTAATTCTAATTAAGAGAACAACATAATTGTTATGATTAGTACTAGTACAGAAAACCGATGACTTCGGCTAGATTCATTCATTAATTGCTAGTCGCACCATAAATATAAAATCAAAATTGATACACTTATATAAATGAAGAGTGGGTACAATTTCATACATATATATTTATACAGGGTCTTTCCTAAGTACGTGTAGAAAATTCATGAGCATATTGCTAACATCAAAATAAGAAGAAAAGTTCCTATAAACATATGTCCGCAAGTTATCGTTTTCTGAGTGTCATAATGGTGCAAGCAACAATTTCTTTGCTTATTACCATCAACTAACTGTTATAGTATTTAATTGGTCCTAGTTACTGTTATTATTATTATTTGTATTAAATTTTATTAATACCCGATTCCTATTTTGAAATGAAATTGAAAAAATAATCTCTCCAATTAGATTAGTTTTGAATTTAAAAATTTTGTAATTCAAAATCACATACATCGATTATTTCAAATCCTAATAGCTCGAAAACTGTTGCTCGCAGAAAGCTACACCTATAATATCTTGTAAAAATATCGATTTTTCCGCTAGAAAACGTAATACAGGTACATACAAAAAAGTAACGACATTTCAAATGACTGAAAGGGCATGTAGGTGGCGCCACCTCCACGAAAGATAAAAACTAAAATGAAATTTGATTTTGTCATTGAAAAATACTAGTTTGTTTCGAAAACCCAATGAAATGTAGAATTGCTAACTGCTGGTGTTTGATTTGGTCGAACGCTTCTGAATAATCAAGCATCAACAGAGCTATGAGATGGTTTCAGCCAATTGCGGAGATGATGTCGTCTGTGACCTTGGGTATAGATACTTATACTGCTCTCCTGGTGTTATAAAATTACAAATTACTAAGAAATTAGATATAATTAATTATTACATTCTACACCATTTTAATTGAAACTTTTATACTCATCCTATTTACCCATATTGCTGCCTCGTTCTTAAGCTAAGCTAAAGAATTCTAAGGGAAAAATTAGAAACCAAAAACAAGCTCACCAGGGCCAGAGGTATAATATCAAAAGAAATTCGCTGGGTGTTCTATAGTGGTAGTTTTTAATCTTTGCATAAGGTATTTCAGTGGATTGTGTTATCAATACTTATCTATAAATTTCAAAGTTACATTATCTGATTGAAGTAATGAAATATAGTAATTTGAGTGTATAAACCATTACGCACGTCCGTTTTTCTTGCTTTATATTATACGTCACAACAGAGTAGGCATTTGAACCACATTTAAACGTTTTCATTTTATCAATCAATCAAAAGGGAGCATGAGTCACTAACCGCATTAATCAGTTTATAATACTAAAATACTAACTATATATTTTCGATTATATATGAATATGTGAGAAGTTCATGTATAATTCTTTCTTACTTGAATATATCGACAGAATACAAATATGCAGTAATTTTCAAATCGCAATTCTTTATCTCCTGTTATAAGAGGGGATCAGTTTCCTGACTTTTATATTTTTAATCTCTTCCATCGAGATGAGTCGATAATATTATATTTGGAAAATCTGTTTCAAATACATGAATGAAAATGCCAGTACTTTTCTAAGAACTATATTTTATTCATAACTTTATTTATAAATAAGTGATAATTATAATTTAGTTTCAATAGACCCATCCTAACCTTCTACAGTAGTCGTCCTGAGGAACAGATAATAGGAGACCGCAGTCCGTATAACCTGAAAATATGACCTCATAATGAAATCTTATAACGATAAACCATTCTTGGTATATTTCATATATAGTTTTAAATGAACTATTAAACTTGAAATCGAAATCCAATCAGTGTACCTGGTGGTCCGTTAAGCCGATCCTCCAGCTTTATGAGGAAACTTTCATCATCTTATACAGAATTTCTTGTTAAAAATACCCAAGAGAAATCACTAGAAATAGCTTTAGAATATTTAACTTTATCGCTAAAGGGCGTAATCTTTGAACAAAAATAAAAAAACTAAATTGTCATAGGATGAAAATTAAAAAGATAGTTTTTGTCACAAATTTACTATGAAAATAGATTTAAGTCTACGTAATTAGTATTGGCTCAGACTGTATCTTAAATTATGAGTATCTTTTAATATTTTAATTTGTACAAAATTATTGAAAACAAAGAAAGGCGGTGCAGGACTTATTATTATCCTCGTGGGAATAAAAATAAAATTAGGAGGAAGACAACCGGGTACCCCACGACTTCAATGGCCTTACCATATAGAGTGTTCTAATCATAGATTATGAAGGTTAGATTAGGTTGAGTGGCTCTAATAATATAATATAGACATAGACGCGTCTTCGTTTCTGAACGCACCAAATATTTCTGATCGTCCCAAAGACACATATTCTTATTCGTAACTTTAGACTAGCCCTAGTCTAAGGCAGTACTCTAAAAATGTCAACTGTATGTCCGTTTAAAAATTCAAAAAGTCATTATGTGGACTTACAACTAAGCAAATTTTACCAAGAAGTTTTCCTCAAAGATGTACGATGAAAATTTCATGAGATAAAACCGGAAGATCTGCTACTGGATCATCCAAAAACCATTCAAGTTACAAAGTTACCAATTTAACTAGATTTAATATATGAAAATAGTTAGTTGGTCTTCAAATATGTCTCACATTTAAACAAGTCTCTAAATTAATTTTGGTGAAACTTCCTGCCGATATTGAGATCTCAAGCTGTGTCCTATTGTGAAGTAGGCACTTATTCGTACTTTTCCTGCCTGAAAATCAGTTGCGCAAAATATTTAATTTTGTTGGGTGTTTTTACAACAGTTTTATCAAAATAGTCGTAGTATCATAAAAAATGTCTATTGTTTCCACTCAAACGACGGTCCTGCCACTTTCATGAAAATTACACTGAATTCATTAATTTTCTCCTTATAATGGAAAGCATAGCAGAAAAGGATTAAAAATATTATGTTTTATTCTTTCGTTTCACTGATTATTTGGGAAAGTGGCTGTTTTTTCAATAACTTAACACTTGCTTAAATTTAAAATTTGAAATTAAGAAATCACGTATTTAGGCTATTGCATACGGTCTGCATATCTATACCAAATGTGAAAATCATCCATTAGACTCGAGCAGTTACATAGTTACACCATACAAAATATAGTCAAGAAACTTTTTACCGACGAACCCCCAAAGGAGAAGAAGGAAAGAAAACTTAAAAATCAATCTATTAAATCTTGACCAATATTGTATAGAAAAATGTGATGAGTTTTTTTTGGTTTAGCGTACAAAACCGTATCTGATAAACAAAAAACTATAATTATTAATTGCTATCATTCCCCTTCCGGAGATTTTGAAACTTTCTTTGATAAAATTAATGAAATTCTTTTAAATATATGTCGTCGAACGAATAATTTAATACTCTTTGGAGATTTCATTTCCATTCCATACTGACTCTCAAACAGTGGATGATATCTTTCAAGTTTTTTGAGATGATTTAATTTATTCTTTCAACTGCTATTTTCCCTTGAGAACTTTTAAACGTCAGGATACCCAAAGGTCAAATAAAGCTCCCTTCTCTTTGGATCTAAAGAACAAAATAGTAAACTTAAAGTATGAAAATTGGGTACGAAAAAACAAATATGCTCTTAATAATGAAGAATACTGAAACAAGAAGAAAATGATAAATATTTAAATTAAATCGGAGAACCTACAATATCTTTCAAAAATAATCAATAAATCTAATAATAAATCCAGAACAACTTGGCACTTACTAAATTCTCAACTTGGGTGTAGAAAAAAGACCATACGTCTTGAGACACTAGCATACAACAACATAATTCATAAAAGTAGTCATAAAATTGCGAATAGCTTTGCATCATATTTTTTAGATTCAGTATCATAATTGATTCCCGATAGCATTAACACAAGCCGCTGTACCCTAACAACAAAGACGCCTTGTAAATCGTTTTTCTTCAAACCATTGATAAGAAGTTAATGATGAAATCAACAACTTTAAAAGTAAAAAGTCCACCGGTTTTGACGATATCCCTTTATTTCTACTGAAAAAGTGTTCTGATTTATTAGTTCCTCACCTCACTCAATTAATAAACCATTCAGTACCTACTGGAAAGTTTTCTGACAATTTAAGAAATGCTAAGGTAGTACCAATTTACAAAAAAGGTCCCAAAAAGAATTTATCAAGTTACAGAGGTGTAACAATTCTTAGTGTGATTACAAAGACATTTGAAAAATCAATCTATAACTCCATAATGACATATTTAGGCAACAATAGTGTGATATCCAACAAGCAATACGGTTTCAGAAAAGGTTTTTCGTGTGAAACCTCAACTATAGGACTTGTACAAGCAATCCATGATAATATTGATGAGAACTTGTACACATACTGTATATTCTTTGACCTATCACGGGAAGTTGATTGCCTAAATCCAGGGATCTTTGTAAAAAATTAGACGCATTAGGTATAAGGGATCCCGTAAACTCGTGGATACGGTCATATGTTGCTAATCGCCCTTTCTTTGTATCCAATAATAATACCTGTTCAGATATTTATTACAATAACTTGGGAACACCTCAAGGTGGAATATTAGGTCCACTACTATTTTCACTCTATATTAACGATATGCCAGATCAAATCAGATGCCTTGACAATATTTTTATCTATGCCGATGACACCACAATGTTAGTATCCGCTGGTACTCTTGATCTAGTTATAAAACCTCTGAATAAGATATATATATGCTTAATTTTAGTGAGTGGTGTAACCAAAATAGTCTTGTGGAGAACATGGAAAAAATGGTGTGTGTTTCATTCTCTTACGGCCAACGTAGATCTGATCCCACTGCATTGCCCATACCAAATTTATTGTATACCACAATTCTTGGTACGGTTCTGGACAATAATTTTAAAAAAAATATAGACTATGTTTGTAGAAAGCTTAACGAAGCATAATATTTTTTGATATCTTCACTGAAAAACGTATTGACGAGCGAAACCTTACCTACCATATATTATGCCCAGGTATATTCATTGATAAGCCAAAATATAGTTGTTTGGGGCCAATCACCTGATTTCAGAAGAATATTTATCCTTCAAAAACGTGTATTACGTTAATTTTAATGTAAATTCAAGAGATAGCTGTAGAAAGGTATTAAAGGATCAAAATATATTGACGGTTCCCCCCATTTATATTTACAAAATATTGTCGCTCACTTTCAAAAATACACAGATCCTTACGAAAAGCAATGAAATTCATAGCTACGGTACTCGAAACGCTGACTCAATTATGCTAGTTCATGTCTACAACAAACTACCAAATTATTTGAAGAACTATAAAGACATTTTAAATTTCCAAAAGGACCTGAAAAGTGTTCTGTTAACGGAAGCCTTCTATAGTATTGAGGAGTTTTCAGAATTTATAAAATAACCAATCGCTTGACAGTCTATCGATTTTTAATGGTCATTTTTATATATTTATGTGCATGTGTGTATGTGTGTTTATGCATAAATTATACTGAATTTTCTCTTTTTATTAAGTTACTACTTGTACTTTTTCAATTTAACTATTACTTGTATTTATATCTAACGTACCTACCTCATCCATGTATATCATGGCGAAAAACTTAATAAAGATATTATTATATTATTATTATCAAAGTCCGGTTATACCGAAAGTAGAAGCCAACTTTGTTATTTTTAATGAAATAATCTTTATATTACCACTTTTTTAGATTTCTTGTACAATATTGATAACAATTTATGTAGAATGTCCTATACGTAAGTCTAACCATTTTTGACAAATTTCAAATTTTATGTCAAAAATTAAGTTTGCAGTCCTAAACATAAATATCAATCTTTCCTATGAGGAACCCTTTAATATTTAATTTTTGTTGAGTTTCTTATATAAGAAGATCTACTTTATCAGTATTTCTATGATATTTTGATAAAAATTTGTACAGAGTGATTAAAAAAGACGCTTGAAAACTAGATCCAAAAAATCGTCAAAAGTAGGTAATCTTTTTCAAATGAAAAGCCCCGTTTCTTTATTATTTTATTTTATTAAGCACCAAAATTATGGGGTACTTTGTATAAGGTTGTCTATACCCAAAATTTTTAGTTTTTTAAATAATTCTTCAATATTTCATTTTTCTATATATCTAAAGATTTTTTGAGTTTAACTATTATTATGGAGCATGTGATAAAGTTATTTCAAGAACATGTAAAACAATTACTATGCGATATCCACAAAAACAAAAACCAACACCAAAATCTGTGAAGAAAATTAGAGAAAACCTCAAGATCTTTTGAAATATGAAGCCTAATGAACTTTTAGACATTTCTCGCATCTAAGCAGGAACTGTTCATGGGTATCTCTTCCTAGAAAAATTCAAGAACTTTGGAACTATAAAGTCCAAAGTACCTAGAAATAAACCAATTGTTAACAACGAAAATATTGAAATCGCAGTTTGGGATATTTTGCCGCATATGCAACAAATTTTACAAGGCAAGTAGCATGCGAATTAGAAATATCCTAAGGATTTTATGGGAACACAAGTTTCATCCATACACATTTTTGATAGTTCAGCATATGAAAGAGTCTGATTCCCAACGAAGAATGGAGTTCTTTGAATTTATTCTACTTCGTATGAAAGAAAATCCTTTCTTTTTGGATAATATTATTTGGTCGAACGAAGCTAAATTCACCAAAAACGGGTATTCAATCGACGTAATTCGCGTTAATGGAGTGATTCAAACGCGGCGCCTGCACATAATGGTCATTTAGTCAACAACCATCTGCAAAGGTAGTTTTATGATCAATATGACCAAAAAACGGGTATTTTCATTTGAAAAAAATGACTATTGACTTTTTTTTGGGTATAGTTTTCAAGCTTCTATTTTTATCACTCTGTACAATTTTTTATCAAAATATCATAAAAATACTGATAAAGTAGACCTTCTTCTACAAGAAAATTAACCCAAATGAAATATTCAAGTCTTTCTCATAGGAAAGATTGATAGTTATGTTTTGGACTGCAAACTTACTTTTTGACATAAAATTTGAAATATGTCAAAATGGTTAGACTTAGGTATAGGACATTATATGTTTTCAAAATTGTACAAGAAATCTAAAAACATTGGTAATATACAAGGTATTCCATTGAAAATAACAGAGTTGGCATCTATTTCCGGTATAACCGGATATGCGAATAACATGAAAGTATTTTAGACGTATGTCCCCCAGTAACTTTAGTACATCAACCATCGTTTTACCATAATCGATCGATGTCTTTCCCAAAGAACCAACCTGTATATATATATATATATATATATATATATATTTGTATTTAAAATTAAAATGATTATTGAAAATTAAAGAGAAAGGGTCTCAGTGGAGCAGGAGTGCGGAAGTAACTGCGACTCCTCCATCAGGGACTTGCACCTGAGGAGGCCAGAAACCAGGCTCTTCAACACTCCACACCACCTACTGTCCCGACCCCGAAGGTAACACCGACGGGAAAAGGGACGGGAAAGAGAGGCGCGGAGTATATCACTCCTCCGGAACGGCCTCAGCCTAAAAAGCCGAAAACAGCTGCAGCAAAAACCGGGCATGCCACTGGATACGCTGCAGCTGCCAAGGCCGTAAAGGCTATTCGTGTGGGTATCATACCCAAGGATTACCCTAGAGTAATCCTTAAACCACAGCGGCTCTCAACACTGGAGGATACTCTAGTGGAGGAGATGTGCAGTGGAGAGGTGAAGGGAATGCACTTCACCGGTATACATTTCCGCTGCGGAATGATGCTGGTGGACTGCGGTTCTCAGGATTCGGCGGACTGGCTCATTGGAGTAGTGCCGGCCTTGAGGTCTTGGGAAGGACCCGAGTTAGTGGCGGTGGAGGAGAAAAACATCCCCAAACCCGTCACTGTAACGGTGTACTTCCCAAGAAGCTTCAAAATGGAGACGGAGAAGATCCTCCGACTCGTCGAAGTACAGAACACCTGGCTCAGTACCGGAGCCTGGAAAGTTCTCAACTCCAAAAAAGAGGGAACCGGTACTGTCCTCACGATTGGGATCGATCACCAATCAGGAGAGGCCCTGAAGGCAGAAAGATGCGTCTTAAACTTTAGGTTTGGACGTGTGTCTGTCTCGGGGCTAGGACAGAAAAATAATCCTGCGGGAGATGCGGAGATACCCTCCACAGGATAAAACTGCTAGCTCAGGTCTGGTCGAGGCCTCTGCTGGCTCTGCCAAAGAAGCCGGTGCGGCAGAGAAATTCTCTGCAGTCCTGGGGGAAGGGCGAACCCATGCGGGGGTCGAGGCCATAACCCGACACCCAGATTCCCGCTCGAGCTCCAAGGAGACTACCCTCCCGATGGATCTTGATGAGGGACATGAGGAAAGAGAAGAGGGGGGAATAAGAGGCTGGACTACCCAGTCCCTATACCCCAGACTACAGCACCTTCATCGCTTTCTCCAAGGTGGCGCAAGTGAACTTGCATCACGCGAAGGGAGCTTCAGCAGTGATTGCAAGGCTATTTGCGAAATTCCAACTGGATTTTGTACTGATCCAGGAACCCTGGACAGGCAAAGCAGGCCAAATTTGGTTTGGCATCCAAAGACTCAAAATTGATCTATGACCAGAGGCAGGAGTCCCCTCGTGCCTGTGTGATCATAAGAAACAACATTAATTACACATGTGTTTCAGAATTCATGACTCGGGACCTAGTTCCAATTCTAGTACACCTCAACACTGGGAGCATCAACCGAGACATGGTTATTGCATCTGCTCATTTCGCTGGAGACAATCCTGCAATACCTCCAGTCGACGCTCAAGAGCTAGTGCAATACTGCAATAGCAGGCAACTGCCAGTCATCATAGGCTGTGATGCCAATGCGCATAATGTTATTTGGGGAATCTAATAATCTAGAAACCCCCACTTTTGTCACGAGAGCAAGAGAAGAGGTCCTGGACGTAACAATTGCCAGCCTTACTGTGAGGAATAACGTATTTGATTGGAGAGTGATGGAGGAACCTTCTCTCTCCGATCATAGGATTATAGAGTTAAGGATTGCGGGGGAAGTAACCTCACTGTCTCCAACTCGTAACCCTAGAAATACAGATTGGTCTAAATATAAGACCTTTCTTAAGCAAAACTTGTAACAGATAGAAAGTTATGGGGTCAAACACCCACATTGCGATCTGGATCAAGAGGTCGAACTGGTCAGTGTGGCGATAACGGAGGCATTCCAATCAAGTTGCCCACTCTCAAAAGCAATAAGGAGATCAGGAAGGCCAAGAGGCTTCACTTTCAAGCTTTTTGTAAAAAGATCACTTCGACTCCTACTGCAAAAAGTCATGGCAAAAGGGGCAATCAGCCCCTTAATGTCGCTCAAGAAGCCAGACGGGTCATACACTGAGGGAGAAGAGGAGCGATCTGCTCTACTTCTCAAAACACACTTCCCAGGAAGTGAACCCCTCAGTAGTATTGACGTAGCAATCCAAACCAAGAATCCTCGCAAGGAAGATTGGAG
The DNA here is from genome assembly GCA_958507055.1 of Crioceris asparagi. Lineage (NCBI taxonomy): Eukaryota > Metazoa > Arthropoda > Insecta > Coleoptera > Chrysomelidae > Crioceris > Crioceris asparagi. The sequence goes on from OY293829.1 coordinate 43,901,559, forward strand.
TATTGAGTATTAAGAAGATATTCACAAGACAAAGGTTGGAATGGGCAGTCAACACCTTTCAACCTTATAAATCGCCGGGAGTAGATGGCATATTCCCAATACTCCTACAGAAAGGAATGGAGGAGATCCTTCCCCATCTCCTGAAGATTACAAGAAGCTGCCTAGCATGGGGCTTTATACCTAGCATATGGCAAAGAGCCAAAGTAATCTTCATACCGAAAATAGGGAAGAAAAATGGGACTGATCCCCGATCTTTCCGACCTATCTGTTTAACATCGTTTTTACTGAAAACGATGGAGCAAGTAGTGGATAACTATATAAGAACAGAGACTGTGAAGGACAAACCACTTCATAAATGTCAGCATGCATACAGGGCGGGGCGTTCAACAGAAACCGCGCTGTATCAGCTAACTGAGGTCATTCAGTGTTCTCTGAACAATAAAGAAATCGCAATGTGTGCCTTCCTGGACATATCTGGGGCTTTTGACAACACCACACATGTGTCAATCAGGGAGGCACTCACACGGCGAGGAGTGAACAACACCGTTATCAAATGGATGTATGAGATGTTGAAGACGAGAATAGCTGAGGCTCAAGTAGGTGATCATACCACCTCTGTTAAAGCTACTCGTAGAACACCTCAAGGAGGAGTAATATCTCCCCTCCTATGTAGCTTAGTAGTAGACAAGTTACTCCACAAACTCACGGCTTGGCTTCACATGTATAGGCTATGCCGACGATATAGTCCTAATAGTCCGAGGAAAATTCGCGAACACCCTATGCGAATTATTGCAGGAGGGCCTCAGAACTATTGAGCAATGGTGCTTGTCAGTGGGGCTTAGCATAAACCCATCCAAGACCACAATTATTCCATTTACTAGGAAAAGGAAACTTCCAGCTATGAATCCTTTCACTTTAAGTGGAGACATAATAAGCTGGAAGGCTGAAGTCAAATATCTGGGACTAACACTAGATAGCAAGCTTCTGTGGAACAAGCATATTGAGGCTACTGCTAGCAAAGCAATAAAGGCCTTAATGGCGTGCAGAAATCTGAGTGGTAAGACTTGGGGATGTAGCCCAAAAATACTGCGATGGATGTACGTCATGATTGTAAGACCAATAATATCATATAGCCTGGCATGGCAAGGCAAGTCAGAGCAATACGAGGAAAACCCTCGATAGAATACAAAGACTAGCCTGTGTCTGTATCACTGGAGCCATGAGAACTTGCCCGACCAGGGCACTAGAGATCATCACAGATCTCACACCTCTCCATCTAGTGATAGATAGATTGGCCCATGAGGCCATTCTAAGACTATCTAGGGAAGGTTTAGACATTGTGGGAATTCGGAATCAGAGAGCTTGGTCCTCTCTGTCCAAACACATCTCATCAGAAAACGGAGGAAACTCCGGATCACCTGGTGACGGAATGCATCGCCATTGCTAGCCAACGCAAACAGTGCCTTGGACTAGCAACCTGCAGTAGTGAGGAAGTATCCTCCTTGAAGCCAACCCAGATACTGGAGTTCATTAGAACTCTGGAACTGGAAGGCGAGTTGTAGACCGCGTATAGGCGAGTGCAACTCAGGTGGGGGGCACAATAGACCTTATGGTCACAGTGCGATGTAAACCCCTCTTAAATCTAAATCTAAATCTAACCTTTTATCGAAGCATGAACCACAACCGTCGACGTCTCACGATACGGAATTAACCAGTAACTAAGCGAATGAGTCAATATTCCATATGGAACACTCCTTTAATAGTCAATCGATTCAAAAAATAAATTTACCTACATTCGATGGCTCATACGAAGCCTGCCTAGGGTTTTGTGATCTCTTCACTTCACTCGTTCATACAGAATCGCGAATCCCTGTAATTCATAAACTCTGTTTCTTAAAAGGATGTTTAACCGGTGAAGCAGCAGAAGTTATAGATTCATTGCAGTCCTCAGCAGAAAATTATGAAGAGGCTTGGAATTTGTTAAAGGAGCGATACGATAACAAAAGGGTTATCCGTGAAACTCACATTAAATCAATATTAAATCTCCCATCGCTATCTGATCTCTACTCGGTTTGCTCTTTGCTTAATGACATACAAAAACATCTTCGTGCATTTAAGGTTATGAAGGAACCTGTCGAGTCCTGGGACTCTATCTTAATTGTAATTATTCGGGGAAAATTCAATGAATTTGTACGTGACAAATGGGATGAATCTAGTAATGGCACGTCAAATCCTACAATGCGTCAATTGATTTCATTTTTGACATTACGAACGCAACTTGAAAATAAAAATAAATCTTCATTTTCAAAATCAACTCCTACCGATCGAAAATACAATGCATATGTACGCCCAACTCCACGTTCTTGTCAAATAGTGGCGGCATCAACAGTGAAACCTAAGTGCATTGTCTGTAGCGGAGATCATTTTATAAAATCATGTAAGAAATTCGAGTCAATGTCTGCTTCACTTCGGTATGAACACGCAAAAAAATCAGGATGGTGCATTAACAGCCGACGTCTCGGTCATCGCTCCAACCAATGCACCTCAGAAAATTGTAGACTCTGCAATCAAAGGCATCACACTCTTTTACACTTTGAAAAAAGAGATGGTTCCAAGAGCAATAAAAGTACCGATATGACCCTCGGTGAACAATCGCCATCTACAGCTAGAGTTAATTTGCATGCTCAATGCTCATCAGAAGCCCTATTAGCTACTGCTATTGTTGAAATAATAAATAAACAAGGACACTCAAAATCCTGTCGCGTCCTTCCCGATGCTGGATCACAGGCACATTTCATCACGGAGGAGTTTCCTCAATCTAGATAGAAAATCAGTAAACATATCAGTCACGGGTGTTGATAGCGTTACAACTAATATTAATCAATCAACAATCGCAACTACTAAATCGCAGGTTAATAACTACATGAAAAATGTCGAATCCATTATTGTTCCTCGCGTCACATCATTGATGCCCTCAATCACAAGTGATCACGCTACTATAGAGATACCAAAAAATATTTTATTAGCAGATCCAGAATTCTTCAAGTCATCGCACAACGACGCATTGATTAGCGTACAATTATTTTACAAGTTGCTTTGCATTGGTCAATTTCCATTAAAAAATCAACACAACGCAATTTTGCAAAAAACTCAGTTAGGATGGATTATTGCTGGTGAAATTAATACTTCTCTCTCTCTCTCTTCAGTCTAGTGATCATAAAAATCTCGCAAAATTTTGGGAAAATGAAGAAATTCCAACCACCAAATCATTATCACTTGAAGAACAAGCTTGTGAAAATCATTATAAACTAAACATGCAGAGAACAAGCGAAGGCAGATACGTAGTGAAATTGCCGTTTAAAAATAACGTAAACAAACTGGGTCACTCACATTTGATGACATAGAAACGTTTTCAGTCTCTAGAATATCACTTTATCAGGAATAGCCATTTAAAGATACATTATTCAGAACTCTTACATGAATATCGACAACTGAATAACATGTCACTTTGCCAAGTTGCTCAAAATAATCACGGCTATTGTCTTCCTCATCACGCTGAAACAAAAGACGACAGCATTACCACGAAGGTCCGCGTAGTGTTCGACGGATCAGCTAAAACTTCTAGCGCAATCTCGTTAAACGATACTCTGATGGTTGGACCCAAGATCCAAGATGACTTATTTAATATTCTAATTCGTTTTCGATCGCATCGATATGTTCTCACAGCCGATATAGAAAAATTTATCGACAAATAGGCGTACACAAAGATGATACTTGCTATCAAAAAATTCTATACTGCGACAATCCATCTGAACCCATCAAACAATTCACTCTTGATACTGTCACATACGGCACCTCATGCACCTCTTTTTTTAGCCGTCCGAACGCTTCATCAATTAGCCAACACTCTTCAAGAAGCAGCGGTTCTCCGCGATTAATTACAAGCCTTACTACACAAAGGTGGAGTCTGCCTTAGAAAGTGGGCATCAAATGAACCCTATCTCATTAGTAAACATAATATAAATCCAGCAAACACTTACATGGCTCTTAGCCATGACAGCACCATTAAAACTTTAGGCATCTATTGGAATTCGCAAACGGATAAAATTTGTTATAAGGTCAACTTATCACCTTCAAAATTAGTTACAAAATGCACTATACTATCGCAGATTGCCAAATTGTTCGATCCACTAGGATTGTTAGGGCCCGTTATTGTTCACGCAAAGATAATTATTCAGTTACTGTGGAAAGCCGGTGTCTCCTGGGATGAGTCAATCCTGCAAGATATTCATTCATTATGGAAATTGTACAAGGATCAATTAAAACTTATTGAAAAAATTCAGTTTAATCGCCACATACAAGTGCCTCAACGTATTGACAACCAACTTCATGGATTCTGTGATATCAGTGAACGAGCATACGGTGCATGCATTTATCTTCGTTCTATTGGTATCAATGGCGACACACAAGTATCGTTATTATGTTCAAAATCTCGAGTTGCTCCTGTAAGCTCCGTGACTCTACCACGACTAGAAATATGTGGTGCCCTTCTACTTGCTCGATTATAGATCACCATCATAAAAGCCCTCTCATTGGAACTAAATGAGGTATATCTGTGGTCCGATTCCATGATTGCTCTTCACTGGATAAAAACATCACCTCATCTTTTAAAAACATTCGTATCAAATCGTGTAGCCGAAATACAGCGTCTTACTCCTTCCTGTAAGTGGCGCCATTTTGCATCGCACGAAAACCCTGCAGATTTAGTCTCACGTGGCGTAAGTCCTAACGAATTCTTACAAACTGCTATTTGGCAACACGGTCCTCATTGGCTTCAGCAAGACAAGCATTTTTGGCCAATTGAAAAATTTACATTTAAGGAAGTATTATCCGAACTAAGGCCTCCTAAATCAATCCAAATTTGCATGAATCTTACACAACCGGAAGAAGATCTAACAAAAAAATATAGTTCCATGAATAAATTAATGCGCGTTGTTGCGTATATACGGCGTTTCATCCACAACACAACAAATAAAAATAATCGCATAACTGAACAATTACCGGCAGCAGAATTATCATTAGCTCATTCAACAATTTTAAGGGTGGGGCAATACTCCTCATTTGGCAAAGAGATTCATCGTCTCAGACGAAATGAATCTGTCCACGAACGAAGCAAATTGATATCCGTGAATCCTTCCTTATCTCGATAAAAACGGCCTGTTAAGAATTGGTGGTAGACTTGTCCATGCTCCATTACCAGACAATCAGCGCCATCCTATTGTTTTGCCCGCGCATCATCCCGTCACAAATATTTATCATTCGAGAGGAACACTTACGATTGAAACATGTCGGTGCTCAGGCTACACTATATTCTATACGTCATAATTATTGGCCTCTAGACGGACGTATCATCACATACATTAAAATGTAAGTGAATATAAACTTTTTTTCATATTTTTGGACGAGCTATCACATCCTCAAGTCCTGTGAATATATTTGAAACACCCTGTATATTGAGAAATAGATCGTATTGCACTTTTGTATCTTTGGTGCATGTAAAAATATTGTAGATCACTAACAAAGTTGATTTTTTCTCCCAATAGAACCCTTAGACTTGACCATATAGTTAAATATACACATGTAGTTCGTAAGAACGAATAAAAGTTCAAATGCAATATTAATTCTGTTTTATTTCATCTTATTTTCCAAGACGGAATATATTGCATTCATTTCAAGTAGGTATGTACGCAAGCTAGTGACAATTTTATCATTCAAAGTGAGCAGGTGAGTGACTGGAAATGTTAGTCCATATTTAGTGGAACTATGGGTTATGAAAATATTACGTCAAGTTGTAATTTCATGGAAGGAAGTTTGAGGGAGGTGAAAAGCGATAGAATCACTTGATGACAATGTACCATTAAAGCAAAATTCGTATACAAAGAAACATAAAAAGTTGTATGGGTGTGGAGCTCTTACTGGGCGTATGCGAAAGATTTGAGATTTTGTTTGTCGAGTTTTGCAGAATATAGCTCTCACCTCCAAAAGTCTTACATTGGGAATGTTTTTTGGGGATTATTATTATGCAAAAATGTTGTATGTTGACGAAAGGAGCTTGGGACGCTTCTATTAATTGTGACTTTTAAGAAGAAGTAGGTTAATATTATAAAGTTCTGATAAGCGTGTTTTTCTCTTAAAGTATAAAAAATGTCCAGAAGCAATTGAAAACTGTTATCAGTGCCTTAAGTTGTGAAACTAATCCTCGTATGTTAACAAACGGCAATATATTATGTTATAAAGCTTCCCGCATGTTTGCTATATATTCAAATCAAAACTAAACTATTAACAGTTTGGGAGATTTGCTTAGCTTTATGAAGTTTGCACCGCAAAGTTGGAAAAAACTAATGAAAATCACAGAATCGTTTGACCATTTTTTACCCATGTTTGCCAACCAATCAGTTTTGTTAGGCAACTCACCATTTCCGAAAAAAAAAAAAAAAATCGAATCTTTTTTTTCAGTAAATGAAAATTGAAAACTGCAGTTATAAAGCACATCGTTTGCCCATATTTGTTCACTCTTTAGATTCTTTTATGCTCAAAAATTGTTTGTTAAAATGAGCTGTGAAACTTGATAGCTTAAAATGAACGTGAACGGATGAAAATCACATAATCGTTTGACCTTTTCTTGCCCATGTTTGCCCACAAATCAGTTTCGTTTGCCCACCAATCAGTTTCGTTTGCCCACCCTCCATTTCCAAAAAAAAATAAAAATAAAACAAAATTTCGAAAATTATTTTTTTCTATAATTTAAAAATAATTAGAAAAGAATCTAAAAGGTAGGCAAACATGGGCAAATGATTTGCTTTAGGACTGCAGTTTTCAATTTTCAATTATAAAAAAATCGAAATTTGGTTTTTGTTTTTTTTTTTCAGAAATGGAGGGTGAACAAACGAAACTAACTGGTTGGCAAACTTAGGCAAAAAATGGTCAAACGATTCTGTGATTTTCATTGGTGTTTTTCAACTTTGTGGTGCCAAATTAACACAGCTGATTTTCTTGCATCCATTCAATCAATCGCTTTCATCTATTTAAAAAAAAAGTGACAGTATTAACATTCTTTTTTATCGAGTCTAACATTATGATTCATAATTTATAATTGCGAGGAGAAGCATTAATCTTATTTCTTTCGCAAAAAATACAACACAAATGAAATGCAAAGAGGCCAATGTGGTTATTCAAAAGTAATACTGATAAAAATCATTGCTCGGGTGCCGTCGTATTCAAGCGACTGATGTAAAATATTGATGGTCCAGTATTGATTAATATATTGACTGTGTGCGGCCCCTGCAAGACCTAAGAAGGTATAAGTGAAAACCTCTGGGATATTTTACCCCTATTAAGCATTTTTTTTATAAATAATTCCACTTCATCAGAACGCTCCGATCATAAAGTGGTAGATAAAAAATGAAAAATTTCACATTACAAATTGTGACAGTAATTCAAAGTTAGCGAATTTTCTAAATATTCGGATCAAGGCGACTGAAATGACAGGAGAGAACACTACCTATGCTTCTCTACGTAGGCAAATGAGATCACAGATGTGTAGTGGCATTTGTAAATAGATTGAAAACTTTTGGCACCAACTTCACGTACCAAAACCAATATAATTATGTTTTGTATTTTTCAGTACACCAACTAATAAAGTCGGTCCAATTTTTGTGAAAAATATTTATTTTATACTAGTCATCGAAATCATTCAACGTTCAACAAAGAAGATAATACGTTGTTTATATGTAGTTATTCAGAGATTTCAAAACATCGCGGAAATACACATATTATATGTATTTCAGACTTTACCGCTGCTGTAGGTAAGTCGGAAACCCTACGATTTTTTGAAAAATGTCCAATTTAAATATTGCTACAATCTCTTCATTAATTTGGCCGATTCCTATTTTTAGTTTTCGAAATAAATTTCCCACTCCAGCCCCTTTGTGTTTTTGAGGGGAAGAATATGTTGAAGGTCGATTTTTTTATCAATGGAACCAACACTCAATATTCCTTCCCTATCAAATGAAAACAGAATCTTAAAAATAATATAAAAATTTAAAAGAAAAGGAATTAAACAAAAAAATCAAAGCTACGACAGCTACATCTTTGAAGTTCAAAAGTACAAGCAACAATAAACAGAGAACGCTGTACTTTACTGCCCTGTACCTTATTAACCTGACTGAAGATGAGTTAATATAAACTTGAAACATATCAATCCCACTAAATATCAAACCAATTTTTTCAAAATTAAATAATGTGGAGAAGACAGAGCTTAATTTTCTGTCATATTCTTCCACTTTTTCTACAACGTGATCTCATTTGTCTTCGTAGAGAAACATACTTTCTGAGTTAGTAAATATAGTATCAAGATTCCTTTTCCAGATATTTTTTGCAAAATTCGAGATAGTTTATTATTCCATCACGTTATCATTTTTTTCATTTGAAAAATCTTGGAAATAAAGCTCCACCGATCTGATTTTGAACTGCCAATGTTTTTTTATTCGGCTATTGTTCGGAAATTATATCATATCCAGATGTTGGGTCAAAAAGATTAAGAAATTTCTCAAGCATTTCGTTGTTTTTGACCGACGAACCCCGAACGGAGGAGAAATACAATTCGACTGTCTGCTTTTTTTTGTTTGACCGCGCGTTTTATATATTAAACGAACTCCGATTTTAATGATTTTTGATTCATTTGAAAGAGGAGGATTGTGAAATGGTCCCATATTCATAAAAACGCAAATCCAAAATCCTTTTCCCTCTGAAAACTGCCTCCGAAGGGGTGGAGGGGGCAAATTTTCTAGAAAATCGAAAATCTGAGGTGGTATAATTAAAGATAGGACAATATCCGGAAACGATTAAATTGAACATATTAGTTACTCTTTTTTGCTATCTAGAGAGGGCGATTTCTTTCGAAAATTGAAAATCTCTCGATACTACATGAAAGACATAATTATTTGTAGTAACATTTATACTGAACGTTTTTTCCTTATAGTTACAGTTTTCGAGTTAAATAGGTGTTAAAATGGTAACATATAAAATTCTTAAGCGTATTTCAGCAGCGATGCTTTGAGATCTCAATAATAAGGTAATAGGATAAGTACATTGCTATTAGTGAACGTTCAACGATTTTCCTGATTAATGTTACACTCAAAAGTGTGAAATAAATATTTTTTACAAAAAATTGGACCAATGTTATTAGTTGGTGCACTGAAGAGTATAAAATAATATGGATTATTGGTGCTGGAACTTGTGAAGTTCGTGCAACTGCACAACTTCAAAAGTACCAGCACCAAAAGAATTAATATTATTTTATACTTTTCAGTGCACCAACTAATAACGTCGGTCCAATTTTTCGTATAAAATACTTATTAAAAATTAAAATTCCTCATCTACTAAAGGAACAATGAAAAATTAAAGGTATTTAATTATGGACATAATGAAGTCTAAGTAATTTGTTAAAATAAAATATTGAATTACATATTATGAAAGTCTTGTGAACTCTCAATAAAGATTATATATAATAGAACAGTAATACATAAGTCATATAGAGTTACCTCATAATTAATTTTGTATTGTGGTTTTGTCTGATAATTGCTGTCTCAATTAGCCGGTAGTCAATTCATAATAAAGTATGACTAGCTTGTGCGTAATGAGTTACGGCTAAAATACCTGACTACTCATTGTATTCTATATTTAATTCTAGGCTATGTGCAAGGGGTGAATCTTAGGGGTGTATTTGCCCGTAGAATTTTTTATTGGTTCATATATGACAATGTGTCATATTCAAATATGTTTGAGAAAATTAAAGCACTTATAAAACCGGCCATCTGCTAGGTTTCATCTCAAATAAAAATATTAATATGGCCTGTAGCCAGCGGAAAGGTAAATTTCTCATAATTCATTTTCATAAATCATAATTCAACTACATCAATGAAATTTTGTATCGTTTGATTATCTATGAATCTGGTGTAAACTATTGCTTTCTTTAACAAATAGATTTTCAATACCACGTATATTCAATTTACATCGTAGTTCTGCGATTGATAATTGTTTTATAGATGTCAGGATAGCTGTCTGGCTTGAGTAGCTGGGTGATACGAGCGGGAGCCAGTATGAATCCGCGTGGCTGAACTATTTTTTTTTACTTTTCTTAGTTATTTCTTATAAATATTCTGTTTTTAATGAAATTTTCAAAACCAAGGTCTATATTAACAACCTGGGGAAATATAAATTTATCACTAATTCCATATTAAGCTTCCATGTTGTTAACAATATTAATAATAATTTTTGATTATAAATTTTTATTTTTTTATCTATCAATTTTAGGAGAAAATATTTCAGATAAAAGTTTTAGGTACAGATTATATCTATAGTTTAAAAAAAATCGAATACATTTAGTTAATGGTTAATTTTTGTGAAAGTTTGACCGGGCGCCATTATTCAAGATGAGTGGCCCATTAGACGTTTCAGGAGAACTACTGGGAATATGGGGCTGAAAATTTGCAGTGATAAGTTTTCGAATATGCTCCATCATCCTAAAATAATGGCGATTTACAGTCACTTTCGGTTATACCGAAAGCAGACACTAACTTGCTTATTTCAAATTGTCATTCTACATCTTATTTTAAGGTAATTCTTATCGGGATTATTGCGAAAACATATATATCCTAACAACTGATAACTGTGGCTGCTGTGAAATTTCAGAGTTTGTTTCTTAAACACTTTATAATGAAGTATATGTCTTTCGTTCAAACCAAGTTCAATTAATATTTAACATACAGGTGGCTCTAAGAATCGAGCCAAACTTCAAAACATTCAACATAAAAAATTCGCTTATTTTAAAATAGATTATAATAAGTTTTATTCGTTTATCCTATTAAGTGTTTTTTTCTGTTTCAATCCATATTAGCATTCCCTATACCTAAATTTTCAGGTTTAATAATTAATTTGAGTTATTTGTAAATATTGGAAAAGTAACACTAATTTTATGTCATTTGAAAGTATTTTCTTTTATTTATTATGTAACTGTGGCCATGGTTATGAGAACAGAGAAAACAATAGTTGTGTTTTAGTTATTGGCATTGTAAGAAATTAACACTAATAAACAGGAGAGAAGGCACAGAAAGAAATAAAACTTGTTCATTATAGCAATAAAAAAAAGTAAAAATGTTCTCAAAGTAACTAAACTCAATTATTCAATTGTTCAAAATGTCTCCCGTTTGTATTCAAACATTTTTATCAAAATTTCTGAAATTGCACGTGTCTAATATACACGTTGAACATATTAACCTCAGGCATGATTTCATTAAGGCTCTATCTAAATTTCAATTTAAGACTGTCAAAATTCTCATCTCAAACAAAGAAAAATCTATCGAGGATAAACTTGTAGAAAACACCTCAGAGTGGCTAGAAAACCCCACAAACATACAAATACCAGAAGACGTATCAGAAATCCTAGATCTTGGTCCAAACTTTGCCCCTCCGTGTAACCTTAACAACACACCTACACATGACATAATTAGTAGTATCGAAACCAACATACACCAAATAGCAGACAATGGAAAAAATTAAACAAAATCCAAAGTGTGCAACATCCCATATTAAAAAGAAAAGAATAAAACTATGACCCGAACAAGCAATATTAAATGAAAAATCATTTATGAAAGACTATCCACAACTCGTAACTCTCAAACCTGATAAAACAAATAAAACCGTAATCAAAAAAGATCGAATACCTACAACCAAAAAATTGAAAACCTACTGTCAGACGCCAATACATACACTATGTTAAAAACGGATCCAACAAACAAAATGCAGGACAAAAATAAGGACTTCATAAAAAAAGACTTAACCAAAACTGAAGCTGCCAGTATAATGATACACAATGCGCACCCTCCATTCATATACGGGTTACCAAAATTGCATAAAAACAACACCCTATTACGCCAATTGTATCCTGCATTCAATCACCATTTGAAGCACTATCCAAATTTTGAGCAAAAATACTCACTAACATAAATGAAAAAAACCCACACTACGTGAAACATTCCTGGTATTTCCGAGATCTTATTAGAAATTACAACATTCCAAATAACCACTTTCTCATATCACTTGATGTCATCTCATTATACACAAATATTCAGATCATCCTAGTAAAGAATATTATAACAAAAAAATTTAACGAAATTCAAAAACATATGACGCTACCTTTAGATCAATTTTTAACCGCATTAGAATACACACTTACATCCACATATTTCACGTATAATAACAATTTCTAAAAATAAATCGAAGGATGTGCCATGGGTGCATCCATCGCAAGTGTAATTACTCAAATAGTAATGGAAGATCTAGAAATTTCAGCAATCTCCAAATTAGATTTCAAAATACCATTCTTTCTCAGATATGTAGACGACTGCCTTTTATTAATCCCAAATAATAAATGCGATTACTATTGATATGTTCATCAGTTATCACCGTAAACTCCAATTCAATATGAGAAAAAAAACGATAAAAAAATTTCTTATACCTCACAATGCACACTAACGACAATGTTATCAAAACTGAATGGTTTACAAAAGAAACATGGTCAGGTAGATACCTAAATTTCAAATCGAATCATCCCTTCTCTCATAAAAACAGTGGTTATTTGACTTGACGATAGATAAGTACATCCGTTTATCAGACTTTAAAAAAAATGCCCTAAAAAACTAATAGGCACAATTTTTAGAACGCAGATTAACAAATTTTATAACCAAAATCAACACCAAAAAACCCCAAATAATGCAAAATACATATCTCTACCGTACTTCAAGGGATTGTCGGAACAACTAGCACATGCAGTCGCACCATTTAATCTAAAAATTGGCACATACAATAGACTTTCAGATACCGAACCCATTCTGAACACAGTATTCAAAAATCAATCCAAAATATTGGAAAAACAAAATTTTTTCGTTGTTAAATTTTCATTTTTTTATATTGGAAATTCATTTTTTTTTATATTATACACAATGAATTAACTATGGTATCATTTTACATCATGGTATTAACCTAATACTATGAGGCTTGCTGCGGTAGTCGGTATAGTACATATCACGTTATAAAAAACATTCAACAAAAAAAACAACTTAGAGCAAAAATTATGGGTCAAGTAGTTAATTTTTGGTTTCAACTTCAGTACATTAAAATAAACAAAGTAAAATATAAAGAAAGAAAAGATAACAATAACTGTCATTATTTGCTACAGCAATCACGATTTTTATCAGCTGTCGATAGACGCTGTCGCTAGGCAATGGCTAGGCATTACCTATGCCGCTGAGAAGTAGTCCCAATCTTTATTTATTTATTTTAGAAAAGCTATAAGAACATAAAATATAGCCTATGTCAGCCGCGCAGATATAGAAAATTTAATATATATTTTTTTCATTTTAATCATCATCAACCGTTTAGGTTATTAGCGGGGCTCTATACATTTTATATATTAGAAAATACATTTGTACATTTCAAGAAGGTTACCAGTGTATATATGTTCTGTGGGTTGAGGATTGTTGATAGGTCATTGGGTAGACCGGTATCTTCTCTATGTTGCTGGTACGATGGGCAATCCAGGACGATGTGTTCCACATTCAGGTATGTTTGGCAGATTTCACATCTTTTGGGCTCATCCCGTTGAAGAAGGGGTTGGTGGGTTAATTTTGTACGGCCAGTGCGGAGCCTTGTAAGGATCACTTGATGTTTTCTACTTAATCCGGAGAATTGTATATATTCCAAATTTGGTTGATTTTTAGTAGTTTATTATTTTCCTGTTCATGCCATCTCTCTCTCCAGAGATTTCCAATATTTGCTTTTATAGTGGACTTCATATCTGTGTATGGGATTTTGGTAATAATTTTGAAAGCTGGGTCTTCACCAGCGGTTCTTGCAGCTATGTCTGCCTTTTCATTACCAGGCATGCCTATGTGGGAAGGTATCCAGACTACTTCGATATTCTTTCCTTTCTTCTTCAGGTGATATAAGTGTGTTTTGATATCTCTCAATAATGGATGTTTAGGATAGAGCTGTTTGATGCCTTGCACAGAGCTCAGGGAGTCTGCGTGAATTACTGTGTCTTTGGTGGTGGTATTTATAGAGAGTTTAATGGCTTCCGCTGTAGCGTGTAGTTCTCCTGTATAGATACAAGTTTCTGGAGACATACTATACTTATGTACGTTAGACTCTGAGATAACTGATGCACCTACTCGTCCGTCTTCATGTGTGTTAGAAGCATCCGTGTAGAGTGTTATATCCTCTGAGTTTCAATGTCATGAAGTTTTTTGAGAAGTTCTGGAATAGGATTAGTGTTCTTGGTGAATGCTGTGAGCAAGTTGTTACAGGGGGGGATTTCCACTAGCCATGGACGGGGGTTTTCTTTGTAAGCTGATGAAGTATTCTTAAATGAGAAACCATGCTTTTTGATTCGTAGGTTGAAGGGATGTTTGGTGTTGCTGTTCTGTGGGAGAGTGCTTTCAAGGTTGTTCGAAAAGGTATGTTTATAAGTTGGGTGTTTTTTTATTTGTTGATATTTTGGCGGCGTATGTGCTCAGATATTGGCGTCTCAACTCCAAAGGTGGTTCGGTTGCTTCGACGTAAATACTCTCTACTGGGGTAGTTCGGTAGGCACCCATTACAAGTCTCACGGCTTGGTTAACTAAAGTATCTAGCTGTTTCAAAAGAGATTTTGTTGCTGTAGAGTAACTGATTGAGTCGTAGTCGATTTTTGATCTTATGAGAGATCTATAAATTCTGGTTAGTGTGGTGCTGTCCGCTCCCCAGCTATGACTGGATAAAGTCTTCAGTAAGTTGATCCCATTTTGGCAGTGTTGCTTCAGTTGACGGATATGAGCATCCCATCTCAGTTTTTCATCAAAGACTATCCCGAGGAATTTGAATTTTTTCAGAAATTCTAGTTATTCGCCATACAATTTCAGGGTCGAATATGTTGTGGGTAAAGAGCATACATTTAGTTTTAAGTAAATTTCTTATAGAAATATACCTATTGCGATCGTTCACACTTTTGAATTTCGAAAAAATGTCAACGGCATGTTGTTATATGTCTATAAGTTAGTCCAAAAAAACATTTGGTTCAAAAGTTTATATATATATATATATATATATATATATATATATATATATATATATATATATATATATATATATATATATATATATATATATATATATATATATGGGATATTACGAAATTTGTTAACACGATAGAGGTCGCAGTTTTGAAGGTATCATGTTCAAATTTGCTACAAAAATCAATCTCTCAAATATCTCGGCCGAGTTCGTTATTGGGCAATATCGGGTAAGTAGTTTCAAAATGGCGACCATTCAAACATTTAAAAAAATATCAAAAAAGAGCAGTAGTGTAAATATTATTAAAAATAATTTTAGGTTATAGATATAATCAGTACCTACAACTTTTGTTCAAAGCAATTTTTCATAAAATACACAGGTAAAAAAATAAAAATTAATAAAGAAAAATAACAAATATTGATAAAACATGAACACTCAATATAAATTTGATGTAATTGTACATTTTCTGGAGATCTTAATATAGACCCTGAGAGATTGATTTTTGTAGCAAATTTGAACTTGATTCCTTCAAAACTGCGACCTCTGTCGTGTTAACAAATTTCGTAATATCCCATATATATATATATATATATATATATATATATATATATATATATATATATATATATATATATAAATATAAATATAAACTTTTGAACCAAATGTTTTTTTGGACTAACTTATAGACATATAACAACATGCCGTTGAAATTTTTTCGAAATTCAAAAGTGTGAACGATCGCAATAGGTACATTTCTATAAGAAATTTACCTAAAAATATATAGTATATTTATTGAAAAGAAATAGACGAAAAAAAATCTGCCTTGAAGTGGACTCGAACCCTGTCTGCTTTATATTCAACAGCCAAAACAAAAACCTCTAACCGCAAGGCTATGAAAATTTTATTTAATAACATGTAGGTATACCAATGAAAAGGTTGTTAAAATTTCAATTCAATGAATTTTGAAAAATTTACCTTTCCGCTGACTACAGGCCATCGGGATTTTTTGTATTGGAGAAAGAGAGTCCAGATCGGTTGGACCATTCTTCTAGTTTCGTGATAGATTTTTGCAGAAGTTTTGTTGCAGAGGGAATGTTGTTGCTGCTGATATATAATACGAGATTATCAGCATATAGATAACCTTTAACGGGAACTTCAATTTCTTCCATAATATCATTTATAGCTATAAGAAATAGAGTTACACTTAGTATTGATCCTTGTGGAGTGCCATTTTGTTGTACCTATTCATCGGATAGCGTGTTGTTAACTCTCACACGAAAGGAACGGTTACTCAGAAAATTGGAAATAAATGTAAGGAAGTTTCCATCTATTCCCCGGTTTTTCAACTTATTCAGAATGTTATATCTCCATGATGTGTCGTATGCTCTACATAGATCGAAAAAAATTGCGATAAAATTTCGCCTTGTAGCAAATGCTTCGTGAACACTAGACTCGAGGATAAGTACCTATATTATCCATTGTTGAACGGTTTTTGAGGAATCCACTCTGTTGAGGTATAAGTAAGCTGTTCATTTCTGTTCTCAAGTATCTTACACATGGTATTGGTAAGAGATATAGGTCTGTATGGCTGTGGATTGGTTCTAGGTTTATTTTGTTTTAATATTGGATTTATTGTCGCTATATTCCATTTATCGGGGAAACAACCAGTTGTGAAAATAAGGTAGTAAATATTTAGTAGGTGTAATTTAGCAGCTTTTGGTAGATGAGTAAGGAGGCTATAATGTATATCGTCGGGGCCACGGATGGAATCCCTGATTATTAATGGCATCTTCCAATTCCGCTAGAGTTGACATTAAGAGGGTTTTGAGGGCTTTCTAAAATAATGATTGCGGCTTGTAGTTTTCATCACTAGACAGATCTTGGAAAACTTTTCCTATAATATTGCTGATTTCAACACTATCTCTTATAGTATTTCCTTCATAATCAAGTGTAGTTATAGTTCGTTGAGTTTTTCAAACTTCAATTTTTTAATTTCATTCCATACATCGGTCAGTGTAGTGGAACTATTCATGGCAGATACGTAATTATGCCAGGATTCCTATTTACTTCTTTTAATTATGAATCTTAATTGCGCTCTTAGTTTTTTGAATTCTAAGAGATTGTCTTATGTATTTTGTTTCTTCAATCTATTGAAAGTATGTTTCGTGAGCTTTTTTGTTTTTTCACATTTTTTGTTCCACCAGGGGACCGGTTGATGTCCATTTACTGTAGTTGTTTTACCAATTGATTGTGTGGCTGCTTCTATTATTGTGTAAGTGAAATGGTTGACTATTTCGTTTATATCCGCCTCATCTCCAGTTTCATTTGGTGTGTTGTTTTCTACTAAATTGGAGAAAAGTGACCAGTCAGCGGTGTCCAGTTTCCATCTTTTTGGGGCAGTTGAGGGTTCGTAATATACTCTATTATGTTCTATGAGAATTGGGAAGTGGTTGCTATCGTGAAGGTCCGGCAAGGTGCTCCGATTCAGTAGAGGAGTTAATGCAGGGTCACACAGAGTCAGGTCGAGAGCTGAATGGTTACCAAAGTAAGCGTTAAACCTAGTTTTCGCCCCAGAATTCAGGATTGACAAGTCTGCGATGTTGTTTAGTAGTTTTAGCACTTCCCCATAACTCGTTGTGAGAGTTAAAGTCACCTAATATGATACGTGGTTTTGGGATCTGTTTGAATAAGTCGTTGATGTTCTGCTCATCTATATTGGTGTTTGGTCGGATAAAGATGTTGCACAAGTTATTATTACCTGCTCCTTTGATAGATACCGCTACAGCTTCTAAGTTTGTATTCATTTGTATTTCCTCGGCATGTAAGGACTTATCGAGATAAATTGATACTCCCCTACTGGCCTTTACTTGATCTTGCCAAGTTTTATGAAAAGCGGAGTAGTTTTTCAACTAAAAGGTTTTGTTATCCCGGAAATGCAGTTCTTCGAGACAAAAAATCAAAGGTTTTAATCTAAGTTCTATTGTGGAATGAACATTGCTAAGATTTTAATAAGTTTCTTCGGAGACACTATTAGTTTCAGACTCTGAGAGAGATGTATTGGAGTTTGTTTCAAGTTATTTCTGTAGTTGGTGAATTATTTTCTTTTTTATTCTGGTTATTCTTGCTTTAATTCCTCTATCTGCAATACAGGGATGAATTTTCGAAAGCATGTCTAGTAGACCATGGATATCTTTCGTGTGTTTTTGGCAATAGAAAGGGGGTCCGTAGAGCCGAAACTGTTGTCGATAAAGCTGATGAGCTGAACAAAGTTCAAAGGGAAAGGGAGGTTTGCTTCTTCGATAGTTATTTTTGCTGGTAATATCAATTGTTCGCATGAGTTGAGAGATTCCGGAGGGGTAGAGCTGATCCTCTTTGTATTAGGGTTGGGCTTGATGAAGAAAGGTTGAGATTTACTTGCAGGTATTTCAGGTAATGGTGTAGCTATTTCCGATAAGTTGCGCTTGTTGGAGTTGGAATTTAGGGAGAGGGATTGTGTTTCTTGTTCTATAGTATTTGACTCTGGCGTTTGGTGGCTGATTATTTCGTGGGTATTATTTGATTCTCGTGGTTCAGTTGTTTTTTCTTGTTCGGGGCATACGGATGCCAGGCGTCCTAGTTTCTTACACCTGAAACAGCTGAGATTATCTTCGGAAAAAAATATTCGGTATTGGGTATTATCAAAATTTATGAGGATTGATTCTGGGACGGGGATATTTTCAGTGGGATTTATGTAGATTTGTCGACGGAAACTAAGTACATGGCTATACTCTAGCTCCGTGAACTTAGAACCCGACTTGCAAATAAAATTGATTAAAAATTATATTCGTAAACTACAAACGACGTAGATGTTTGTAGTGAAATTTATTTGTTTGTAGATTTTCAAAAAACCTCTAAAATAAAAAAAATGATTTACTCCTACAATTTTTTTATGTTTTTATGGCATTTTTCCGGGAATGTGTAAACAATCGTTTGTAGTTTTTTGTAGTAACATTCGTTTTTTGTAATCAATTTTATCAACATTATTAATCCTTTAAACAAATTTTTACATAGAATAAATTTAATAAAATTTTGTACTTCCAGAAACTACAAACGACATAGACGTTTGTAGTGAAATTTATTTATTTGTAGCTTTTTAAAAAACCTTGAAAATCAAAAAAAAATTATTCCTACAATTTTTGATGTCTTATGGCATTTTTCCGGGAATGTGTTAACAATCGCTTGTAGTTTTTTGTATTATCATTAGTTTTTTTATTAAATTTTTTCAACAGTATTAATCGTTTAAACAAATTTACATAGAATAAATTTAATAAAATTTTTGTACTTCCAGAAACTACAAACGACTTAGATATTTATAGTGAAATTTATTTCTTTGTAGTATTTAAAAGAACATAAAAATGAAAAAAAAGATTTACTCCTAGAATTTTTGGATGTTTTTATGGAATATTTCCGGGAATGTGTTAATAATCGTTTGTAGTTTTTTGTAGTATCATTAGTTGTTTTGTTAGTTTTTTTCAACATTATTATTCATTTAAACAAATTTACGTCAAATAAATGTAATAATTTTTATTTGCTTCCATGTTTGTATTTGTATTTATTTGTTTTTCAATTATTCTTAGTTTTCTTTTTAGTAATAAGAGATTTGGTTTTCACATTCTATTAACATCATTGAACATCACAAAATTTTACTTAAATTAAATATAACAAAATATATTTTTTTCAAAATATTTTATCACTAGACTTTTCTTACATTTCTTTATTAACTATGGCCATTTTCACTTACATAAAATAATATATGTGCTCTTAGATTTCTTCGTAAGTCTCTACAAACAATTGTTAACACATTCCCGTAAAAATGATATAAAAACATCAAAAATTGTAGGAGTACATTATTTTTTCCATTTTCCAAGTTTTTTGAAAATCTACAAACAAAATAAATTTCACTACTAACATCTACGTCGTTTGTAGTTTCTGGAACCGCAATTTATTTTACGTAAATTTGTTTAAGCGAATAATAATGCTAAAAAAATACCAAAGAAAATATTGTCACTACAAAAAAAAACTACAAACGGTTATTGAGACATTTCCGGAAAAATGCTATTAAAACAGCAAAAATTGTAGGAATGTTTTTTTTAACTACAAACAAATAAATTTCACTACAAACATTTACGTCGTTTGTAGTTTCTAGAAGAACAAAAATTTTATTAAATTTATTTGTCGTAAATTTGATTAAGCGATAAATAATGTTGAAAAAATTCAACAAAAAAATCAATTAGCACTACAAAAACTACAAACGATTTTTAAAGAAGAAAATCCATAAAAACATAAAAAATTGTAGAAGTAAATATTTTTTTTTTATTTTCAATGTTTTTTGAAAAACTACAAACAAATAAATTTCACTACAAACATCTACATCGTTTGTAGTTTCTGGAAGCACAAAAATTGTATTTAATTTATTTGACGTAAATTTTTTGAAACGATTATTAATATTGAAAAAAATTTACAAAAAAAGACTATTATCACTACAAAAAACTACAAGCGATTGTTAACACATTCCCGGAAAAATTACATGAAATCATCAAAAATTGTAGGAGTAAATATTTTTTTTCGATTTTCAATGTTTTTTGAAAAACTACAAACAAATAAATTTCACTACAAACATCTACGTCGTTTGTAGTTTACGAGTATACTTTTTAATTAATTTTATTTTCAAGTCGGGTTGTAAGTTCACGGAGCTCTATACTCTGGGTTGTTTATTCCAGCTCGCAGGAATGACAGGCATTACCTACACGCTGAGAATTAGTCCCAATCTTTATTTATTTATTTATTTTAGAAAAGCTGTAAGAACATAAAATATAGCCTATGTCACCAGCGCAGATATAGAAAATTCAATTAAAAAAATTATTGAAATCGGATAAGTAGTTTTCAATATGTTCGTGGACATACGAAAAGTCATTACTTGTATGTTATATATATATATATATATATATATATATATATATATATATATATATATATATATATATATATATATATATGTATATATATATATATGTATATATATATATATATAAATTAAAGAGATCTGTTAGTTCATTAATGAATGAAATATATAAAATATAAAAATCAGATGAATCATAAAGGTGTAGAGCTTCATCTGATTTTTATATTTTATATATATATTAGGGTTTGCAATTTCTTGGGTATTCTGTTTCATCTAATTTATTATGAAAAAAAAAATCTACTCTGGTTAAAAAGGAAAAAATATATATAACATTCAACGTTTCGACGGGACACCCTCGTCTTCTTCAGGAATGTAAAAATAATAATTCTAAAAGTATAAATAAAAATATAAAAACATTTCACAATACAGTAATTGATTTTAAAACATTTTTTTATGTGAATGCCATACCTTCATACAATAATTTCGTCAAGACGTACTCGTAGGTATATCAATATATATAATAATAGAAAAAGGTTGACTCTCTGTTTTGTTTTAATTTTTTTTCCTGACTCCTTTAAATATAAGTAGTTTTTAAGAGCAGTCATATGTGTGAGAAATTATTGTCTTGTTGTGATTTGATTGAAATAAATTGTATGTGCTGTTTTAATCGTTGCGCATGTCTTAGTGTCAATGGTTGCTTATAAGGTGGTGTTTGCTGAGATACCTATGCGGATTCGGTTGACTGACTAATTTTATTTTGGTAGTTTGCTGTAATTTTTTTAGTCAGATATGTTTGGTTTCGTCATTTTATAATAGATTATATCGTTTACGCAATTGTGGTTGTTCTTGATATGAATCATCTCAAGTATTTCTCTCTTCCTTTTGTTTTTTCCGTACATAAAAAATAATTTCGATCCTCAAGATTGCCTTTTTAAAAACTAATTTATTAACTAAAGTTACAATATTTATGCTACAAAGGTTACTACAGGACTATTCTAATTGTTAACGATCTTATATTTATACTATATACAAAAGTGTTTATATCAGCAGAAATAAGATTCCATTGGGAGACCTGATGGAGATATAATTCCTCCCCCTGTAGATCCAACTTCGGAGAGTTCAGCGAGGAAGTTGGACGTTAAGGAGCTCTATTGGTTGGGCTGGACCATTTTGTTTCCCATTTGGTTTGGCTTTCTTATAGGTGAAGTAGATAATCAAGAATATTACAATGGAATATATGTATAATGATCGTCCAGGCATCAGGAATATATAGGTGGGCCATGCTGTCTTCTTTGATTGTTGGAATATTTTCAACGAACCTGGTTTTCAGATCCTGGAGTTCATCGAGCTGAAGTTGATCTAAATGTATGTTGATGTTGGGTATTTTTGAGTCGTATTGATAGGTATTGAGATCTGCAAATAGTATTGGTTTATTTGCAGTTGGCTCTTCTTTTTCGTTTTGGATTATTTTGGGATTTGTTGACAGTCCTTGTGGAATTTGGAATAGATAGGTACCATATAATTTTAATATTTCTTCTTGGCTGGTACATCGAAGAGTCACTGGTTCTTCGGAAAGAAACAACCCTATCCAAGTTGATTCATCTAGGTTTCTAAATGTAGTATGTGTGATGGTTATTTGAGCATAGTTACAACTAGAAGTATTCTTCATCCGTAGTAGTTGAACTTCGCAGGGGCTGAGATCGTCTATTTCGTAGATTTCAGTGTTTTTACAGATGTATTGCCTATCTGCTATTTGTTCACAAGAGTTCCTCAATAGAGCGTAATGTAACTCACTTTTGATAAAAAATTTATCCTTCGGAAGAATGGTTCTGAATTGACATTTCGAGAAGACTGGTATAGAAAATAAATGATAAATATGGAAATCGGAAGGATAAGTTATTGGAATTTTAAGTATATATTATTATTATTGAAAATAAAGCATTCCACTTCTATTAATTTTTCAAAAAGAAGGGTATTTCCTAGATCAACAGGTATTGGAAATTCAATTCAATTCAATTCAAAATTTATTGGAATGAACCTAAGTGATATAATGTTAATGCATGATTGTATTTTATTTTTATTATTTGATGTTCTTCCCGCCTGTTAGGGGGCTGTCCCCCTTATCAGGCAGAAATTGGTCAGGAGTGACTTTTATTTGAAGAGTTTTTAAAATATTATATAAATCTGATATAGGCATTATGCTTGGATGCATATGTCTAAGTTTTGCAAAGGTGATAGAATTCTCTATATCCAGTAAAATAGATATTATGGTTTCGTACAAATTAATTATTTGAATTATAACATCCTTTATAAAATTACTATTCTCTCTGTAGGCTCGTGTGGTTACAATTAATGAGATTTGATTTAGCTTTTCTAATTGTTCCATTAAATTTATCTATCAAGGTAATGGCAAGTGAACATTGAGATTTTACGCTTGAAGTTATTTTGTTCTGATTCTCTTGAAGTTGTCTAATTAGTAGATTATATCTCTCGCCGTCTCTAGAATCAAGATTACCTGAAATTGATTTGAATATGGATCCTAATCCATTGATCAGCCCTCGTTTCGTTCTTTGTGAATGAGGTATAATTTCTGAGTTTTGACTCAGCCTTTTTTTTAACATATCTTAATATTTTATCGTAATTTGAAACATCTCTGGAATAATTTGCATTCATTTGAAGCGATAATGTTAAATTCGTAGACTTAGTTTTAAGCTTATTGACTTCTAAAATTATAGGATTCAGTTCGTAATAATGAAAGAGTGAATGTGAATATTCTTGTAGTTTAGCGGTACCGATCTTTAGGGGTAATAATCCTGGGTTGTCTTGTAAGTTTCTTACACTGGTAGATTCTCGGAGACCCAAGACTACGGGAAACCTGTAATACAATAATCTATCTTTACTCGAAAGAGTAAATTTTTCTTAAGGGACGCTTAAGGTTTTTCATGTGATTTTTTTCATGTTGATCAGTTTTCACCACTTTTCTTTCGGTATTGATATTTGTTAATTTTGAGGGCTTATCAAATTTATTGGCGTGCTTTTGCCTAATGTGTTTCTTGGGAAAAACTACTTGATTTTCTTCAAATAATTCTGGTTTATCTAGTTTTCATTAGATTTTTCAATAACCTTTTCCTTTTGATTAAGTAACGCTGAATTTATCTTAGAGTATAATAATCTAGACTTTTCTCTATGTTGATTAACATAGTCATTCAATGTAAGTCTATTTCAATAATAAATGGGTCGTTATCTGTGACATGTCCGTTTATAACGTCTATAGGTTTAAATTTGGTGACAGAGTGGATTGAATTATTGTATGCCAAAATTTCATATAGCATTTTCATTTTCGCTGGTGTTTTTGAGAAACCTTGTGTTTAGTATTCTGAGATGTGTCGTGATTGTAGAATGGAATCTCTCAAATATGCCATTTGATTGGGGATGATTAGGAGAACAAAATTGTATTTTGACTTTGTGTAAATTCAAAAGCTCGGTAATAACAGAGTTTTTAAATTCTGTTCCGTTATCTACAATAATAAGCTTAGGTATACTATGATTAGGTTATTAGCAATTTCTGTTCCTGACATAGAAGATATTGGGTATGCTTGTGAATATTTTGAAAAGCTGACCGAAATTGTTAAAAATTTTGTTTGTTCGAATGTAAACGTATCCATATGCACTATTTCAAATGGTTTAGAAGCTGTCGGTGTGATGTTCATTGACATTTTTACGGGTTTCCTCTCGTACTTAGCTTGCTGGCATATTTCACAATCATTTATATAAGTTGTAATTGAATTTTTCATTAACGGCCAATAATACTTTTCCTTGATTCTACTTAATGTTTCGTCTATTCCTCGATGGTTGGTTTTACCTTCGTGGTATCCCTGTATTTTTGATAAGATTTCTTCTTTATCGATAACGTCAATTAGTTTTTTGGTACATCTTCTAAATTTAATAGAGGGACATTTAAAATTTTGTTGGACTACTGCAGAAAACGATTCATAAATTTGTCTTCGAAATATAGGTGATAATTTTCATTGGGAGAAACATACTCTTTTATAAAGTTTACTATATCTTTTTCAAAATTTTGTTCGGATATTTGAAGATCAATTTTTATTACTTTTCAAATAGATGAGATAGCTTCGGTTTTGCTGGTGGATGATGTACTAATTTTATGAAGATTTGGTTTTATCCGTAATTGATTGCATGATCTGTGACTGGTACATCTGCTATTGGATGTTGGTCAGTGTTTGAATGTATCGTTTGTTCATCGCTATCATCGTTGACATTGTTTGTGATTGGCTTATCTTCTTTCGAATACGACTGCGCCTGCACTTCTGCAATTGATTGATCATGATGTACAATCATTGAAATGTTGTCGTCATCGTCCAGAGTTCTTTCCATAGTACCTAAATCTAGATAAACTCGAGGTGATTTTGGAAATTGTGTACGAAGTTTGATTTCTATATAATCCGGGGTATTCAATTCATTGTGATCTTGGTTTAATGGTTCTCGCTGGTAATCGAATGTTACTGATGGGTTTTGATAATTTGGATATTCCTTCAGTATATCATCTAGTTGTTCCCAGAATTCTTTCGTATGTATTTCGACTCTTGAAAGCGCGTCTGTGTTTGTGTTTAATTTTCCTTTCTTGTATATAATGTTATAATCGAATTCTCCTAGTCGAATTCTCCAACGCATAAGTTTTGAGTTTGGATCTTTAAGTGAGAATAACCATTGCAAAGGTTTGTGATCTGTTATTATATTGAATTTACGACCATACAAGTATGGGCGGAAGTACTTGGTTACCCAAACGATGGCGAGGAGTTCTTTCTCTATCACAGAATAGTTAATTTCTGAATCGTTGAGAGTACGAGACGCAAATGCAATGGGCCTTGTGAAAGGACCGCACCAAGAGTAATGTTTGAAGCATCAATTGTTAGATTAAAAGGTTTCGAAAAATCTTGATATTGTAATATTGGCTAGTTTGTTAGAATATTTTTACAATTTTCGAAACAATTAATTAATTCTTCGTTGTGTTCGATTATAGATCCTTTCTTTAAACATCTTGTTAGCGGCTTTGTTAAATTAGCAAAATTTTTGATGAAACGTCTATAGTATCCTAAGAGTCCCAAAAATCCTTTGATTTGTTTGGTGGTCTTTGGAATTGGAAAATTTTGAATAGCCTTAATTTTGTCCGGATTCGGCTTGACTCCTTGTGGTGTTACAACATGTCCGAGTTATGCAACTTCTTTCCTGAGAAACTCGGATTTGTCAAGTTGTATTTTGTAGTTTGAATCTCTGAGTCGAGTCGAGTCGAGAAGTCGGGAAAGCGATGATATCATCCAGGTAGACTAGACATTTTTCGTTTTGTATTCCTCGCAGTATATTATCCATCACACGTTGAAACGTGGCAGGGGCGTTCTTCAACCCAAATGGCATGCGGAGGTACTCATAATGTCCATTCTCTGTACTGAATACTGTTTTCTCGATATCCTTTTCTTCCATCTCAATTTGGTGGAATCCGCTTGCTAGGTCCAAAGTCGTGAAGTATTGGCACTTTCCGAGTTTATCCAACAAATCATTAATATTTGGAAGGGGATATTTATCATAGATAGTCTTTTCATTTAGTTTTATATAGTCTACTACAACGCGCCATTTTCGTTTGCCAGAGGCGTCCATTTTTTTTGGAACTATCCAAATTGGGTAAGACCAAGGCGAATTGCTGGGCCGGGTGATATTGGTTTTCAGCATTTTTCTTATTTGGCTATCTACTTCGTTCTTGTCAATAAATGGATATCTATATGATTTCGTATAAACGGGGCTTTCGTCGGATGTTTTGATTTGATGTTTAATACGGTTTGTGAAAGTTAAGGGCATCTCTTCATTGTAGAATATGTCAGAGTATTTTCGAAAAAGTGATAGTATTTTTGAAGATTCCTCAGAATTTAAATGGGCTAATCTAATTGTATTTAAATCTAATGTGTTATATTCTTCGCTCGAAATATAATTTAAGTTTAAAGCTAGAATGTAATTTACCTGGAATTTCTCTAAGGTCAAGTTTAATGGTATCGTTAGTAGTATTCATGATTGTGGTTAACGCTTCTCCGTTTTTTGCAACGCTCAGACTTTCTGGAATCTCGCAATTATGAATTATTTAATAATATTTAATAATTAAGAATATCTTTACTAAAATTAACACTAGCTTGTAGGTTTTTCATATTGTCTAGACCGATAAGGCCATTGCATTTTTCGTGGAATTTGATAAGGTAAAATTTCATGTTGGAGGAGTCGGAATTTCTGTGCTATATTTATGAGATGATTTTTGATACACTGTGGAAACTATAAAAGGGTCATTTTTAATTCTATCTGGAAATAATTTAAAAGCTAAATCTGGGCCAAGAAAAGATTTTGTAGTGCCAGAATCCATTAATAGTTTCAAATTATATTGTGGGATCATTATATTGGATTCTGAAAAATTGAATGAAAAAACTTTAGGGGTTATCTTTCCTCGGAATTGGGAAGATCCGTATGAAAATTTTCAGTCTCAATGTTGTTTTCATTTGAAAAATCTTCTTGATTCTAACATTCTGCTTCAGGATAGTAATTTTGATCTTCGTTAAAATAGTTTGGATCATAGTCAGATTTGCAAGTATTTACTTCTGTATTATACAGTTCTTCGACTTTATAACGAGGAGGTTGATTAGATGGTTTGAAGAAATTCGAATGAGGTTTGAATGTTTTTTGAGGTGAAATACTCATTGGAGTTGGTTTTGTTAATTGGCTAGGATTTTCTTCTTTAAAAGTACCTTTATAAATTTGTGAGAATCTGGAGGTCTGGGTAGGAGCTCTAAAATTTTGTAGAGCTCTAGGATATTGTGGATGATGAGCAAATTGTTGCGGAGGTTGATTGAATCTTTGTTGTGTTGGGACTTGCCAAAACGGGGGTCTAAAAGAATTGTTCTGATAAGATTGCATTGAATTTGGGTTTCTAGGGAATATGTGATTTGGATTATTTCTTTATTGAAATTGAGGTCGTGAATTAACCTGTGGTTTCAATGGAATATGTGGCTTGAAACTTAATGATTTTTGATTTGTTTTGTTAGGGTAACTCTGAAAATAGTGTACATATTCCTCTTCGGTTACACACTGTGAGGCTTCGCTCAAACTTTTCGGTTTCATACATCGAATTGTTGTTCCTAGCGGTTTGCGTATGCCTGCTAAGAATGTTTTGAGTGCTAAATCTTGGTATAAATATATCTTAGCCGCTCGTGCTTCCTAGTTAAAACTTGAGAAATAACATGGCTGCACAATAAATTTAGGATATGTAAGATTCTATCGTAAAAATGTTGTGTTGCTTCACCAACAGTTTGTCGTAACATGACAAGATCCCTATTTAGACAACTTTCGTCACGTTGATCAGCAAAATTCCAAATTAATTATTCTCTTAATTCTGTCCATGTGCTAATACCTTGTATATAGAATAGAGTTTTTGCATTTCCACTGAGCTTTGATACAATGGAATTCATTAAAAACATATTTGAAAAACTTTCTGGATTCGCTTCATCATAGAATTGATTTATTAGCGATTGGCTAACCAAAGGAAATCTCTGTAAATCATTAGCGTCGCCACTATATTCAGGGAGACAATTAAGGTATTCAGGCTTGAATTGGTTTATTTTAAATATTTATTTTAAAACAATTTTAAAATAGCTGACTTAATAACTGGGCTTACTACAATTGAACTAGGTGATTCTGAATCTTCTAAGGGTTTATTAGGTGATGAAAGCGCTTCTTCCAAACTTTCGTAAAGGTCAATCAAATTTCCGAAAGACATAAAATGAACAAAAATGAGTTAGACTTACATTAATATTAAGGCAGCTCTGAGTATCCTCTCTATAAGGGCTTCGGCTGGATCAGCGATGGTTGTCCTCTACCAGGTCGATAGCTCTTGCGATTTTAGACGATTTGGGTTCTAAATTCCGATGATCTGCCAGGGGGTTGTGGTTTCCAGGTCTTCGATAGACTGGGATGAGCCAAGATTGGTTTGCCTCTCTGGATTTTCACTATCACTCACAGTTCAACAATTTCGAAAGACCAATTAATCGTTGACACGAAAAATAATCAAACCATTTGATTATTCTCAGATAATCCTACTGACTGCGCTACAAATAATTTCGATCCTCGAGATTGCCTTTTTAAAAACTATTTATATTTATAATTTATTAACTAAAGTTACAATGTTTATGCTACAAATGTTACTACAGTACTATTCTAATTGTTAACGATCTTATATTTATACTATATACAAAAGTGTTTATATCAGCAGAAATAAGATTCCAATGGGAGACCTGATGGAGATATAATTCATAGAATAGCTGTATTGTTGAGTAAATTTGCTATATTTTCTGACAAACGTTTCTTGTAATATATGGCTATGTGTGTACCAGGTTTGTTGTCTTCTGATTTCGAGTTTGGTTATAATGTAGGTCGATGCGAGATCTGAAAATGGAGTCGATCAATTTTTTGGTGTAATTGTTCTTCTGTAGTGCTGATTTCGCTTTATTGATGGCTACCGGACGGTATAGAGGATCGGATAGGACATTAGATCTGTCGGCTAGGCCAACTACGACGGATTTTTTTGGGTGAAAAGGTGGTAAGAGAAGAAATTGAGGTATCGTCCTGACCAGGTATCTTTCGTGTACCATTCTGTCTTTATTGTGTTATTATTAGTGTGGACAGTAAGATCAAGGAAATTTATTAAATGGTTTTACTCTTTTTCGATTGTGAATTGTAGATTAGGGTGGTATAAGTTGAAAACATTGTTGAAGATATTCACATTTATCATTTGGTGCAATCATCAACATATCTATAGTAAAACGGTGGTTTGAAGTTAAGAGTAGAGATAATCGATATTTCGAGATCTTCCATTAATAATTGTGCAATAACGCTAGAAATGGATGAGCCCATCGCACAACCTTCGATTTGTTTGTAAAGAGTATCTTGAAATTTAAAATAAGTTGAGGTGAGGGTGAATTCAATTGCTTTTACGAATTCTTCAATAGGTATCTTGGTGTGTTGTTGTATATTAATCCAATTTTTTTCAATTACTTTTTTGCTAGACAGAGTGGAATGTTTGTGTAAAGAGATACAACGTCTAAGGATATCAGGATATGATCAGAGGGGATCTTGAAATTGTTGTTTATTGTTTGAAAATGCCAGGAATCTTTTATGTAAAAAGGATTTTTTCCAGCAATATTGTTTAATATCTTCGTTAGGTATTTCGACAAATTTTCCACTGGGGATTGGACGCATGAAATAAATCTTCGACACTAAGAATAGGCTTTTAAAAAACTATTTATTAATTAAAAATACAAATTACGATCTTTACAGCTTTAAATTCTACAACAGACTGTTTGACAATTAGTCTATTAACAGTATATATATTCCGGTGAAGCCGGGTTAAATAGCGCTGAGTATGCAACTAGGGGATGATGTAATTTATCTCTCCGAAGATTCAAGTTCTGAGAGCTAGCGAGGAAGTTGAACCTATTTTAGCTCTATATGGACTGGTTGTTGTTCCCCTGGTCTTCGTTGTCGTTGGAACAGTTTCTTGTAAACCATGTAGATTCATGTGATGGCGATGATTCCATAGATACAAATCATCCAAGCACTGGGTGTATAAGAAATTGTTGATGATTGCAAGACTGGGATATTTTGCATTATTTTGGTCTTTAATTCTTGCAGTTCGTCAAGCTCAACATCTTCCAATTGGATGGTGATATTAGTGGCTACAATTTTACTTTCAATGATATCTGGAAACAGTATATGTTGTGTTAATTTGGATGGGTTTACTTGATTAACGATTGTTTCTAATCTGGATGATATTGCACAATTTTGTGGAATCTCGAGGATATGGGTTCCAATGAGATTAATAACTTCTTCTTGTTGGTGACATTGTAGTTTTATCGATGTGTGGAAAAAGTATTATCCATTGATTTGATCCATATAGGTGTCTGATCATTGGTTTATGGATCTGAATTTCGATTCTTCAGCAGTATTTTGGGTATCGATTAGTTGGATTTCCCAAGGATTATTTTCTTTGATCACCTGGATGTCAGCTTGGTCACAAACATATTGTTTCGGAATGATCTCCATGCAGCGTTCGCTTGTGAATGTGTAGTACAATCCATTTTTAAAAGATATTTATTTTTTGACATTATCGCCTTAAACTGACCCTTTGTGAAAATGGGGATAGGATATAAGTGATGAAGTTGAAAATCTGAAGTATAGATAGATTATAGGTATATGAAGAATGTAGGTTATTCTATTCTTCCAGATATAACAGTAGATTTTGATGATTTTCTCAAATAATAATGTATTCTCTAAGTTAATTTTGATCGGAAAATGATTTTCTCCCAGAATTTGTTGAGGCGATTTCAATTCATTAAATAAATCATTGGTTTTCAGTATACTAGGGTGCATTGTATGTAATTTGGCAAATGTTATAGAGTTTTCAATGTCTTGTAATATTGAATTAATAATTTCGTACATATTTATTATTCGAATAAGCACATCTTTAATAAACATGCTATTTTCTCTATAAATATTGCCATCTACTATGGATGCAATTTGTCCTATTTTTTGCATCTAGTAATTTTTCATTATGTTTATTTTGTTATGTCGGTTAATAGTTTATTACATTTCTTAAATTTAATGGAAGGCCAATGGAAGTTCACTCTTAACACTTCTTAGAAAGATTCATATATATCAGGATTCTTGAAATAAAGATGATACTGGACATGTGGGGCGACAGTTTTTGACAAAATTGATGATATCTGTTTCGAAATTGTTTTCTGAAATTTGTACATGAATACGACGTTTCTTTCCAAATAGAACAATAGTTTTCGGTTTTGCAGGTGAGTATAGGACAGAACTTATTATAATTTGGTTGGTACCGTAATTAACAGCATAATCGACAATGGGAATATCCACGACTGGATGTTGTTCCGCATTAGAATGGATAGTCTGATCTTCTGTTTGTTCTGGAGAAGTGATATTTGACGGATTCTGATTCGATTCCGAATAATTAATTATGGTTGCTTTGTCAAGATTAACTTGCATTGAACTATTGTCTAATCCTAAGTCGTCAATCAAAAATTGATCGTTGATAATATTATTTTGCTGTTGGTTATCAAGATTTTGAAAAGTTATATTTCTATCAGGGTCTATAGAATATTCGCTTATAATATCATCTAATTGTTCCCAAAACTCTGTTTCATTGGCGTGTATTTCTATTCGTGATAGCGCGTCGGCATTGGTGTTTAATTTCCCTTTTTTATATATAATATTATAATTGTATTCTTCAAGTTTAATACGCCATCTCATTAGTTTTGAGTTCGGATCCTTTAATGGGAATAACTATTGAAGTGGTTTATGGTGTGTGATGATGTTAAATTTTCTTCTATGCAAATTTGGGCGAAAATATTTGGTTGCCCATATAATAGCCAAAAGTTGTTTTTCAATAACGGAATAGTTTTGCTCGCTGTCGTTAAGAGTTCGTGAAGCAAATGCTATTGGTAGATCTTTTCCAATTTTACCTTGAGAAAGTACAGCACCTAATGCTACATTACTGACGTCTGTGGTCAAATTGAAAGGTTTATCGATGTCAGGGTATTGTAATATCGGTTCGTTGGTCAAGAGGTTTTTGCATGTTTCAAAGCAAGATATATATTCCTGATTGAGATCGATTGTTGCACCTTTCTTTAAACATTTGGTGAATGGTTTCGTTATTTTTGCAAAGTCCTTGATGAAACGTCTGTAGTATGAAAGAAGTCCAAGAAATCCTTTAATTTGTTTTATTGTCTTAGGTAGAGGATAATTTATGATGGCTGAAATTTTGTCTGGGTTAGGCTTCACGCCGTCGGGTGTCACAATATGTCCTATATACGCTACTTCTTTTCGCAGAAACTTTGATTTAACAGATAACAGATTGAAGTTTACATTGCATATTTGTACATTTGAACATTTGAAATTTAAGAATTGTGGAATTATATTAAGAGATTCAAACAAAAATTTCAAAAGACATTACTCAAATTCCAGTCAAAAACCCTCAAAATTCTTATTGGCGACACAAAAAAAGTTATAAACACAACCAAAAGTAATCTGAATAACATCCAAAACTCAATTATTGCACAATTACCACCTAATGATTATGACACCTTTTTTCAATCGGAAAAAAAACAAAGACAGAAACTGTTCTCAAAAGTTCTCGACAAAAACAAAAGAAAAAGTTCGCGTCTATTTTCAACCAAGCTTCTACCAATATAAAAATAGGTAACCCTACTGAATGGCTCGAAAACCGCACTGACACACATATACCCCATGAAGTTCAAGACATACTTTCATTAGGACCAAATTTTGCCACCCCCTATACAACCAATAACATACCAACACACGATATAATCTGTATTATTGAAGCAAACATAGGCCACCTAACTGAAACCGAAAAAATGATATAAGAGCTAAATTATGCAACTCCCTTACCAATTTCAAAAATAAACAAAGAACGTGGAAAAGCATATCAATAGAGCAGCAAACTTTTAATAGAAAGCTAAGACAAGCAAAACTCTTTATAAAAAATAATCCGCAACTAAAAATCGTAATACCAGACAAGACCAATAATGCTGTTATTGAAGATTTACCGTAATATTAAAACAGACCCAACTAATATTATGCAAACTAAAAATAACACAGTCATAAAATAATGGTGTTCAAAAAACTATATAACAAAAGCGCAAGAAAATTCACTAAAAATTAAAAACGCCCATCCCCCTTCAATATATGGGCTCCCAAAACTGCATAAACAAAATGTACCCGTATTACCCGTATTAATTGTATCATGCGTCCAATCCCCAGTGGAAAATTTGTCGAAATACCTAACGAAGATATTAAACAATATTGCTGGAAAAAATCCTTTTTACATAAAAAATTCCTGGCATTTTCAAACAATAAACAACAATTTCAAGATCCCCTCTGATCATATCCTGATATCCTTAGACGTTGTATCTCTTTACACAAACATTCCAGTCTGTCCAGCAAAAAAGGTAATTGAAAAAAATTGGATTAATATACAACAACACACCAAGATACCTATTGATGAATTCGTAAAAGCAATTGAATTCACCCTCACGTCAACTTATTTTAAATTTCAA
Organism: Crioceris asparagi; assembly: GCA_958507055.1. NCBI lineage: Eukaryota > Metazoa > Arthropoda > Insecta > Coleoptera > Chrysomelidae > Crioceris > Crioceris asparagi. The sequence goes on from OY293829.1 coordinate 43,935,873, forward strand.
GATACTTTTTACAAACAAATCGAAGGTTGTGCGATGGGCTCATCCATTTCTAGCGTTATTGCACAATTAATAATGGAAGATCTCGAAATGTCGATTATATCTACTCTTAACTTCAAACCCCCGTTTTACTATAGATATGTTGATGATTGCATCAAAAGTGTACCAAATGATAAATGTGAATATGTTCAACAATGTTTTCAACTTATACCACCCTAATCTACAATTCACAATCGAAAAAGAACAAAACTATTTAATAAATTTCCTTGATCTTACTCTCCATACTAATAATAACACAATAAAGACAGAATTATACACGAAAGATACCTGGTCAGGACGATACCTCCATTTCTTCTCTTACCACCCTTTCACCCAAAAAAAATCCGTCGTTGTTAGCCTAGCCGACAGATCTATTGTCCTATCCGATCCTCTATACCGTCCGGTAGCCATCAAAAAAGCGACATCAGCACTACTGAAGAACAATTACCCCAAAATATTGATCGACTCCATTTTCAAATCTCGCATCGACCTACATTATAACCAAACTCAATATAAGAAGACAACAAACAGCCATATATTACAAGAAACATTTGTCAGAAAATATAGCAAATTTACTCAAACCTTTCAACCTAAAAGTTGGGCATAAAAGCTATAAAACCCTAAAGACTTGTTTTTTGACCGACTTCAAAAAAAGGAGAAAGTATACAATTCGGTTGTAAGATTGCTTTTTTATAGCTGTTCGCGCGTTTTGCGTAGTAAACGTACACCGATTTAGACGATTTTTGTTTCATTTGAAAGAGAAAAGTTGAGAGATGGTCCCATATTCAGGAAAATTAAATCCAGTATCTGCTTCCCACCAAAAACCGTGGAGGGGGCATTTTTTCTCGAAAATTCCACATCCGAAAATGTTTAAATTGGACATTTTTAAAAATAATTATACGTTTCCGCGTTACAATCCGAAATATGTGTTTCAGCTATGTGGAAGGGGCAAATTTTTCTGAAAATCGAAAATTCGAGATTTGAAAATTAGAAAGGGGACCATATCCGGGAACATTTATATTGAACATTTTTTCAAAAGAGTTACGGTTTCCGAGTTTCGCAATGGTAAATTCTGAAGTATGTGATATGCATATTTTCGCTAGTACAAGCTAAACCTACCTCTAACTTTTTGGGTATTAGTGAACGTTCAACAATTTTCATGACTAATGTTACACTAAGAAATGTGAAATAAATATTTTTTACAAAAAATTGGACCGACATCAGTTGTTGCACTGAAAAATACAAAATAATTTCAATTCTATTGGTGCTGGTTCTTTTGGAGTTGGTGCCTACAACAACAAACCACAACGGCACAACTTCCAAATTACCAGCACCAATAGAATTAATATTATTTTGTATTCTTCAGTGCAACAACTGATCAAGTCTGTCCAATTTTTTGTAAAACATATTTACCTAGTTTGAAATCAAACATTCTACCTAACAAAAAAACACATACAGTCTAAAAAATCCCCGGTAGAAAACCAGATTGCAATAAAGTCTACATTGGACAAAGTATACAATACTTTGACTACAACAATACAACTATTATATGTACGGAAAAAAACAAAAGGAAGAGAGAAATACTTGAAATAATTCATATCAAGAACAACACCAATTGCGTAAACGATAAAACGGAAATCGCCGATTTAAACAGCATATACTATAATCTATTATAGAATGACGAAACCAAACATATCTGACCAAACAAAATTTACAGCAAACTAACGAAACAAAATTAGTCAGTCAACCGAATCAGCATAGGTGTCTCAGCAAACACCACCTTATAAGCAACCATTGACACTCAGACATGCGTAACGATTAAAACAGCACATTCAATTTATTTCAATCAAATCACAAGACACTAATTTCTCACACATATGACTGCTCTTAAAACTACTTATATTTAAAGGAGTGAGGAAAAAAAATTAAAACAAAACAGAGAGTCAACCTATTTCTATAATTATATAAGTATATAGATATACCTACGAGTACGCCTTGACGAAATTATTGTAAGAAGGTATGGCATCTACATAAAAAATGTTTTTAAATTAATTACTGTATTGTGAATTTTTGTTATATTTTTATCTATACTTAGAATTAATATTTTTATATTCCTGAAGAAGACGAGGGTGTCCCGTCGGAACTTTGAATGTTATATATATTTTTTCCTCTAACCAGAGTAGATTTTTTTGTCATAGTAAATTATAAGAACCAGAATACCCAAGAAATTGCAAACCCTAATACTTTCCCAGGTTCAAGAATACTTCAAATCTCTCTCTCTATAAATATATATATTGAGAGATTTCTATCAAACATGTAGTCCTGAGCCAGAGCAACAAACCTGAGCCGTATATGTGGCTCAGGATTGTTTTTCCCTTTTAGAAGACTCGTATCTTACAAAAAACTAATGGCGCTAGTTTCCAGTGGTACCCAGTCGTATCCAATACGAAACGTTCGCTCCTGTCACCTGATAAAATAACCGACAGATTTTTACGAGCCAGTTACTCCTTCCGAAATTTGTCTCAGGTTTGTATGAAATATCTAACTTATAGTTCAGCAAAAAGCCTACCGTGAGTCTGTGGTAGCCATTCACATATACAAATGTATATATGTAAAGCAAATGTAAAAAAATTTAAAACAAGTCAGGTATCTTCTCATTACAGAAATGAATAGGCTCGCCATACATCGGTTAATTGATCCCTCGTTCACATAAACTCAACCACATGTTTATTATACACCTTATGATATATGATATCGATTTTACTATGTTACATTGCTGAATGTTCACCATTTCTCCTTGTTGAATCATTCTTCACATTTTATTTATCACTCCTATTTCTTGATTATTTTTATTGTCTTTTATTAGATCCATATATGTATAAATTAATCACATACTTTTAATCTTATATCTGCATAAGTATCACTTTTTTATTTTTCTTTTTATTTTACATAGAACGTTCAAGTATATTTTATATCTACACTTTATATGATATTTCACAAAATTTAACAGGGAGAGAACACCCACGCTCTGGCAATGCCTTAGTGGGTTCGTTGTTTGTTCATATTCCTATAAATCTTGTATATTTATTGTCTACAGCTACTTATTTTGTTTAATTTTCTTATATGTATATTTTTTGAATAAACTTCATTATTATTATTATTATTATTTTGTTGGGTATCTCTGCTGTAGCAGGTAAGTATATTTTAGGTACGGCCTCCTAGAAGGCAAGTATCTGAAATTATTCTATTTTTTTTTCTTTTAGATTTGGACGTTCAAGGCCTTCCGAGCTAAGTGACATGTTCCCAGAATCGCTAGTTTTTGGAGTGTGACGAAAATCTTCTGTGGTAAGTGTATTTATTATTATTATTATTATTATTATTTTCCTTCTTCACAGGTTTTTCCTGGTTTTTATTAAAGCAAGGTGCGGGTTGAGCACCAAGCACTCTCGTCTATTCTTGACTCAAACATTTTCTTACAATTCGCGTTGTATTCATGCTTTCTGCATAAGTTTGTAGAGGTTATTATTCAGTGCCAAGGACTTGAGGCTCCTGTGCAATTCTTTTGGAATAACCCCAGTGGCGGACAGGACAATGGGTACGATGCTCACTTTGTTGATGTTCCACAGGTTCTTGATCTCGTCTGCAAGGTCGATGTACTTCCTTTTCTTTTCAATTATTATTATTATTATTATTATTATTATTATTATTATTATTATTATTATTATTATTATTATTATTAATATTATTATTATTATTATTATTATTATTATTATTATTATTATTATTATTATTATTATTATTATTATTATTATTATTATTATTATTATTATTATTATTATTATTATTATTATTATTATAAATCTATGTTTTTACCATCAAACCTGAGCCGTCCAGATTTGGCAACGCTGTGATTCTGTTCCACTGCTCCTACATCATTATATCAATGCACTTATATTATGTCTTTAAATAATACTAGCAAAGGTAAGAACATCTAAATAAAAATGATACCATGGTATGCAAAGTGCAATATATATTTGATATTTGAGTGTGTCCACGTTCAATTCGTATTTTGAAATTAATTAGAAATGCAGAGAATGTTCTCTAACAAGGTGACACATCAATATTATTATTATTATTATTTATTTAGTATTATAATAATGACCCATTTTCACATTATTGCGTAAATTATGCACAGCGTATGTAAAAATTCAACTGACATATTTTCTCAATATTTTTAAATGGAACACCCTGTATTTTATATCATATATATATTTCTTAAATTGTTGTTACAACCTTTAGTTTGTTTAAATGAAAATAAGATATTATATTGGACAAAAGAATATAAAACTATTAAAAATCATTCAAAAATCAGTTCTAACTACCTTATTTCCATTTTCTGTATCAATAGGAATCCTAGTCACTGCTATATCAACTGAATACTTGATAGAATAAAATAGAAAATTTTAATATTATTGTTGAAAATGCTCGAACAAGAGTCATATTAAGTAGGCTGTGAAAAAAATAGCATAAAAATATAATTTACTTGTCAGATAACCACGTGTTATTATCAGTATCTTGCCTATATATATAATAATATCAAAAACTCTTAGTAGATTTTCAATTAACTGCATTTTTGATCGACGAACCTCGAACGGAGGAGGTATACAATTCGACTTTCTGCTTTTATTTTTGTTTGAACGCGCGTTTTAAATAGTAATCCTGATGATTTCGAATTCATCTAAAACAGGAGACTTGAGAAATGGTCCCATATCCATAAAAACGCAAATCCGAAATCTCCTTCCCTTCGAAAAACACCCCCGAAGGGGGTGGAGTGGCCGAATTTTCTCGAAAATCGGAGTTGGTATAATTAAAGATAGGACAAACGTTTAAATTGAACATTTTTCAAACAAGTTACGGTTTTCGAGAGGCAGTTAAATTCTCAAATAGGTATGTGTATTTTTGCTATGTGGAGACGGCGATTTCTTTCGAAAATTGAAAATCTATGGGTACTTCATGAAAGACCTAATTATTTGTAGCAACATTTATAACAGTTTTCCTCAGTTACTGTTTTCGAGTTACAGCGGTGGTAAAATGGTAACATCTAGAATACTTACGCGTATTTCCGCAGCGATGTTTTGATATCTTAATAATAACAACTACATGCAAAGAATATACGTGGATAATAGGATCAGTACCATCGTCATTGGTATTAGTGAACGTTCAACGATTTTCGTTACTAATGTTACACTCAAAAGTGAGAAATAAATGTGTTTTACAAAAAACTGGACGGACGTTATTAGTTGGTGCACTGAAATATACAAAATAATATTAATTCTATTGGTGCTGGTACTCGTGAAGTTGGTGCCAAAAGTTATCAGTCTAATTGCAACTGCACAACTTCAAAAGTACGGCACCAATAGAATTAATATTATTTTGTGTTTTTCAGTGCACCAACTAATAACGTCGGTCCAATTTTAGTTGTTTTTGTAGTTGCTATTATTAAGATCTCAAAACATCGCTGCGGAAATACGCGTAAGTATTTTAGATGTTACCATTTTACCACCGCTGTAACTCGAAAAAAGTGACTAAGGAAAAATGTTATAAATGTTGCAACAAATAATTAGGTCTTTTATGAAGTACCCACTGATTTTCAATTTTCGAAATAAATCGCCCTATCCACATAGCAAGAATACACATATCTATTTGAGAATTTAACTGCCTCCCGAAAACCGCAATTTCATTGAAAAAATGTTCAATTTAAACGTTTCCGGATATTGTCCTATCTTTAATTATACCACCTCAGATTTTCGATTTTCGAGAAAATCCGGCCCCTCCACCCCCTTCGGGTTCGGGGGCGTTTTTTGGATTTGCGTTTTTATGGATATGGGACCATTTCTCATGTCTCCTGTTTTAAATTGCACAGAAATCATCAGGATTACTATTTAAAACGGGCGTTCAAACAAAAATAAAAGCAGAGAGTCGAATTGTATACCTACTCCGTTCGAGATTCGTCGGTCAAAAATGCAGTTAATTGAAAATCTACTAAGAGTTTTCAAATCAAAGAATTTTATTTAATATATGACTGCATCCCCAAGAACATCTTTTTATATGTATATATATATATATATATATATATATATATATATATATATATATATATATATATATATATATATATATATATATATATATATATAGGCAAGATACTGATAGTAACACGTGGTTATCTGACAAGTAAATTATATGTTTATGCTATTTTTTTCACAGCCTACTTAATATGACTCTTGTTCGATCATTTTCAACAATAATATTAAAATTTCCTATTTTATTCTATCAAGTATTCGGTTGATATAGCAGTGACTTAGATTCCTATTGATACTGAAAATAGATATAATATAATATCTTATTTTCATTTAAACAAACTATAGGTTGTAACAACAATTTAAGAAATATATATCTATGATATAAAATACAAGGTATTCCGTTTAAAAATATCGAGAAAATATGTCAGTTGAATTTTTACATACGCTGTGCATAATTTACGCAATAATGTGAAAATGGGTCATTATTATAATACTAGATAAATAATAATAATAATATTGATGTATCACCTTGTTAGAGAACATTCTTTGCATTTCTAATTAATTTCAAAATACGAATTGAACGTGGACACACTCAAATATCAAATATATATTGCACTTTGCAGAGGTCAGAGCGGTATCTCTCACTTCTGTCTACAGTAGCATTATTTACAGAAAAATGTTGGATTTTCAAGGTCACGTAATGGTTTTTCCCGAATAATTTAAAAATATGGCTTTAAATTAATGAGATATTATATATAATACAATCTAACAATGATAAGTAATCATTTGAGAACGTTTTCAACTCGTAAAATGCTGTAATATTTATATTATCAATATATGTAAAACCAAGTAGACGGATTTCACAATTTATTATTTTCAAGACTCTACGGTGTTGCCGGCACTAAAATTTTACCTGTTTATAAAGACCAAAGTCATATATAAATGTCGGATAAATTCTTGAGTGAAACCAATAATGTAATAAAGAACGTGATAGTAAAATCATTTTTTACTTTAAAAGCATCGCTTTTATTCCAAAATGGTACATTGTTAACGCATTAATAATATTCGTCAAACGTATAACTAACGTATCCCTAACTAAACGGCAACACGGTAGCAGTATTTCTCTCCCAACCATAGACATCTCAACACCTAGACCACGCATAGCCTCTTTTAGAGCGATCCAACATCTCAAGACCATTATTCTTCTGGTCCATAATGGTTCGTGTCTGCCCGATATGATTAACATATTTGCCAAACTTCTTATTTTTCATGGCAACTTCTGATTTATAAAGTAATAATCAAATACACTCAGACGTAATTAAAAGGTGGTCGTAGTAATAGTTACAATGAATTATTCAGACACACCTGCAAATTAAATTATGTACCAAATTTATATTTTACAACACGAAATAATTATTTTTCATTTGTGAAATAAGAGGATCATGAATCGATATCGATCGACTGAGTTAAGTGCGGCAACACAGGAATATATAATTTAGGCGTCCGTATGAATTCGTCGACTTTCGTCGCTAGTCGGAATATTGTCCATTCATAATTTGAGTGCTGCTACTACGTTTTACACATTTATACGCTTCTACACAGGTACACTGTTGCCAAAATTTCCTATAGGAAAATTTTGTCTGTCTCTTACACATGGAAAATACCAAAACAATTCTCTAACAATAACAGATCGTCTTTAGATACATGTTATGAATGAAATGCTTGGTCTAGGTGTTCAGATGTCTATGCTCCCAACTAACAAATTTCATTCACAATAACAATGCAAACCATAGAGATATAATATTTAACATAGAGTAGGCAAGTCCTATGCAGCACTCCTAGTGGATGTGGTCCATAGATAAAAAGAGATAGAGAATATCGTGCCCGTGTCTGTCTTTGTTTCATGACGCATACAGAGGAAAGAGTTTATATTTGCGCATAATTCAAATTGAATTCTATTACAATTCTTATTGTCCTCTAAAAATAGATAATTTATTATAGTACATTCTAATTCAAAATTTTAGGTCGTTTAATTTTTCATTTTCATATTTAAGGCCTATAGGCGAATATCTATGTAGTTTTGTACTAGGTATAAGGTCTGTAAGCTGCTGTCTGTGATCGTAAAAATGTCTATTGGCAGAAGCAGGAACTAAATACATTCACATTATTAAGAAGTAACTTTTTAAAGGCTGATTGAAACTGAATCGTGGTAGGATTATTATTAAATCAATGTATTCTCTGAGATAATTTATATGATAAAGAATATTTTAATATTTTTTGTGTGAGAAGTTTTTCACATGAAGTAGGTATATAAATTTATTGAACAAATAATGAAAACTAAAAAGCCAGTTCGAACCGATGTTGATTTAACAACAGACCTGCGAATAGTTTTATAAAACTGGGGTTGATTTAAATGCTTCACATTGGATTGTTTAAATTTACTAATCTTAACTTTAACTCATCTTTCCAACTGTTTTTCAAAACAGATTCTTGGTATTTAACAAATAAAAAATGTCATTGAAGTTTTTCAAGAATTTAGGTATATGTACCTACGTTGAAGCATTTTCATTCATTATCCTTTATTTCGAATTTAAGTTAGTTTACTGCAGCTGAAGTACTTGAACTTGAACTTGAAAAACTTGCGCTGAGAGACAAATTTTCCTTTTTTCATTATCAGTATATTGTTTACCGTTTAATTATCAACTATTTCCCTATTTACAAATTATAGAAACGTATCTGCTTCGGATTTCTATTTGAGTTTGGATGACAACTGAGTCGGATGCGGATGACGGATGACAGATAGGTAAGGTAATCCACCAATCACGAGTGTTCAAAATAAAAGAAATAGATAATCTTGCCTTATTTTCTGTTTCTTTCTATTGAGGGTACGCATTTTTGATCGACTTGCCTGGTGTATGTTATATGTTATCTCTTTGATAGAATAGAATAACGTTCACATTCTGTCATTTGCTGTCACAATGAGGTTAAGGAGTTAAGGCACAAATTGAGATATTCAGTTAAATTATTTATGTAACTTATCCCAAAGTAGAAACTTATCCCTCTCCGCTTTAGAAAACTGTCCGGATCATAAAAGATTATTGGTTTGTTATGTCAGTGTCAGTATGAAGTCTATGTCAGATATACAGTATTCCTGTCATTGTGGCATCTATGATTGTGGCAGCAATGCGCCAGATGATGAACTCTCGTATATTGAAAAACTTTTGATACCAATGGATAATTATGTTATTTAATCAATATTCATTCTAATTCAGTGATTTTAATAATTCTGGTCCAAATGGACCAGAATATAGCAAGAACCATTAACTTTTAAAGAGAAACAGAAACCTTTCCCGTACCGTCAGATAGGTAAATCAACTTTTATTTTCGTAGAAGTGTCAATTTATAGCATGGATAATATTTAGGTGGACTAAATTGCAAGATCGCCATTGACTGATGTAAGCCAAAGGATCGTATATAAGCTTTCGTGTCGGGATGTTTTGAAGTTAAGGCACATGCAGATTTGAAGTTCAAGTAGGTACAACTTTATCTGGACAAGAAGGGGAGTTTATTAATAGCCGAACCACATAATTCTTACCGCTTAGCTGGCCGAAAAACAAGACTTTAGATTGTGCAAGGATATTAAATATATCAATTTCCAGGAGATCCTAGCTTTTTATATGTAGTGCTGAGTAAAACTAAGTGGGTGTTAGAAATATTTATGAGAAAAATAATAGGAATCGGAATGGAATGTTTGGATGTATCGCCAGGTTGGGTTGGCATCAATATAAGTTTACCACACGTATTTAAAAATAACATGATTATTGAAAATTAAAGTCTGTGACAGCTAACCGATTTCCAAAATAAATCCATATCCCCAAAAAACATTCCCAATGTAAAACTTTTGGAGGTGAGAGCAATATTCAGCAAAATTCAACAAAAAAACTAAAATCTTTCGCATATGCTCAGTTAGAGCTGAACCACACCGATACAATTTTTGGTATGTTGTTTTGTATAAGAATTTTGTTTGAATGTTACATTTTCATCAAGTGATTCTATCGCTTCTCACCGCCCCCAAAATTCCTTCCATGAATTTACAACTTGACGTATTATATTCATAATTAATATTTTTCAAAAATTTCACTTGTTACTGTTGACCAGGGGCAAGAGAAGGAAGTTGAAAAGATTTACAATTGACGACGACGATTAAAATGCGTTAATATTGCGAATCATGAATGCAGGCTGGTGAGGAAATGGAAATGCTCGAGTCCAGATTTATTGTAAATGTGGGTTATGAATGTAATACGTCAGGTTGTAATCTCATGGAAGGAATTTTGGGGGCAGTGAGAAGCGATAGAATCACTTGATGAAAATGTACCATTCAAACAAAATTCTTATACAAAACAACATACCAAAAATTGTATCGGTGTGGTTCAGCTCTAACTGAGCATATGCGAAAGATATATATTACACCAAAAGTGTTGGTAAAAACTATTCAGTAGATCTACATTTATTTCGATCCATTGGATCCGTTGATTTCTAATTTTGATGCACTGTTGTGTACAAATGTTTATTATTAGATATTATCAAATTTGATAGAGTTGCTCTTATATGTACATATTGAATACAATTTTCCTGAAGTATCTTTTAGTTGAATTTCAATTGCGTTTAAAAAAGTTTAGTGTGTAATGAAGGCGTATCTCGAATAAAATATATCTTATATTTATTTTTGTGATGTTTATATAAATGCAACAAACAGACATTGATATATTATGATAAGAGCCATAAATTCAACGAATTTTTAGTGAACAACCCAACTGGACATAATCAAAAAAAAATAGTATTAGATACCATGGTCGAAAACGACTAAGGTATTTGACTCCGGCAATACTTCAGGTCATGCATCGAATCAGACTATAACCGAGCAGCCTACAGGGGTAAGTGAAAATGTTTTACCCGAAGATGAAGCGAGCGATGATTTTGTTGAACAAAAAAACAAACGTCGTAATAGAAAGAGAGAGGTGAAGGTCAGTGCAGCGACAGAGGATCTCTCTAATGGAATACTAGCGGGAGATGCCAAACTCAAACAAGTCTGGTACTATATAGGAAAAATAAAGAATAAAGATGCCACGGTTGACAATATGCTTGACTATCTAAAGAAAAAAGATAGTAAAGTCAGTTATCACGTCGAGAAATTGAATACGATAGGGCGTTATGCAGCGTTCAAAGTTGGTGCCCCCTTTCATTTACTGGAAAAAATGAATGATGAATCATTTTGGCCACCCAGAGTTGAAATCAGACGGTTCAATTTTTGGCCGAGAAGAAATTCATTGAAAGAAGAAAGAGTGAAACCTGCCACCAGCAACGAAGACAGCGATTTTTTAGAAACCGAGAATTGAAAACCGGAAATATCTCGGTTTACTACCAGAATGTGAGAGGCCTCCGCACGAAGCATAAGGAGTTTTTTCATAGCATTGTTTCTGATAATTGGGATGTGATATGTATATCAGAAACCTGGCTGAACAATAGTTTTTTTGATAATGAACTGACTGATCCATGCTACCTGGTATTTAGAAATGACAAAAACTACAGTATTACGAGTGTGAACCGCGGTGGTGGTGTCTTATGTTGTATTAAAGCCAAATTCAAACCAGTACTAATCTCTAAAAGTATACATACCGATTTTCAGTGGTTAGTTATCAAAATTTCTATAAAAGATCTTGACGTCACGATCTGTTGTGTATATATAACATCTGGAGCGAATTTAACAGTATATGAACAGTTTTTTGAATCGCTAGAATTGTAATGAGCTCAATGCCACCGAAAGGTTGTTGATAGTGGGTGATTTCAACGTCTCTGACATAACTAACTCAAAGTATGACTTGAGAAACGGGTCATCGAAGGCGAAATTAATACATTCCATCATGTGTGAGTATGATCTTTATTCCATAAATGATATCTCTAATGGCTCAAATACGTTGGACCTAATATTGACAAATATCACGGAAGCGACGGTGAGAGAATCTGAAACGCCTTTAGTACGGTTGGATAACTACCATCCAGCTCTTGAAATAATGTTCACTATCAAATTTGGACAAGTAACTGAATCCTCTGAAAGTAAGCGTGTTATTGCATTTGATTTCAGGAGGGGAAACTTTGTGGAGCTCTATAGAATGCTTTCGGAGTGTTCTTGGTCAGATATTCTATGTATGGATAATGTAAACGATTGTCTAGATAGCTTCTACGATCAACTGAAAAAAATTTTTGAGAAATGCTTGGAAAGAAAAACCAGTTTCATGAAAAATCGATTTCCCGCGTGGTTCTCCAAAGAACTTATACATAAAATAAAATTGAGAGAACACTATTTTAAAATGGTGAAAAAAAAACAAAAAAAGCGAATTTTTGTAAGGATAAATATAAGCAACTCAGGATGGATGTGAAACGTTTGCATAAATTGTGCTATGAAATCTATATGAAAAAAATAGAGGATGACTTACAAAGTGATTCCAAATATTTCTGGACATATATCAAGGAACGCCGAAAAAACTGTACTATTGCTAACAAATTCACTTATGATAATGATGAATTGATCAATGACAGAGATATTGCAGACGGTTTCGCTACTTTCTTCAAATCAACTTTCACAAATAGCAATGCGCCGGTAAATCCCAGAAATTTTCCTGAATATGGCTTAGATACCATTGAAATTGGCGATATTAGTGAACAAGAAGTTGAAACTGCTATCAGAACACTGAAACCCAAAGCGGCCATTGGAACTGATGGCATTCCAGCCTACTTTTTCAAAGCCTATTCTGACTTGTTAAAACAACCGTTGACCTTGATTTTCAATCTTTCGCTAAGAGAAAATCGTTTCCCAAACTTTCTCAAAATCGGTAGAGTCACCCCCATAAACAAATGCGGCAATAAGAACGACGTCAGAAACTACAGACCCATAACAGTCTTACCAGCTCTGTCGAAAATATTTGAACGGGTAATATATAATCGAGTATACAATCATGTGGACTCAGTTATAATCGACCAACAGCATGGTTTTATTTGTAATAGATCCACCACTACCAATTTGTGCGCATTTAGTAACTTCGTTACGGATGGTATTAAAAATGGCTCCCAAATAGATGTTATATACACTGACTTGGCCAAGGCATTCGACCGAGTCAACCACGAGGTTCTGATCCTGAAATTGAAAGCTTTCGGTTTCACAAACAACACTTTTAATTTCTTTCACTGCTATCTGTCAAATAGAATACAATTTGTACAGTTCAACAACGTAACTTCGTTCGAATTCACTGCTACCTCAGGGGTTCCACAGGGATCGATTTTGGGACCTCTCCTCTTCGTGTTATTTGTAAATGACGTTTCTCAGTATATTAAGCATTCCCAATTTCTCCTATACGCCGATGATCTCAAGCTATTCAGAAGAATCGAAAGCGAAGAAGACTCTGGTATGCACCAAGAGGATCTCGATAATCTTTCGAATTACTTTTTAGTATCTGACTTGTCTATCAATGAAGCTAAATGCAAAATAATGAGTTTTACACGAAAGAAATCACCCACTATCGATTACTATTTCATTAATGGCACCAATCTGCAGAGAATTCACGAGATTAAAGATCTCGGTATCATATTCTCTGGTATGTTCCATTTTTCTGGGCATATTGAATACTTAGTATCTGAATGTTCTAGAAAATTAAGCTTTGTTTTGAGATCCAGCCGTGAATTCAATCATGATACTTGTTTGATACTCTTTAACTCAATTGTTCGTTCTAAACTTGAATATGGATGTGTCATTTGGAATCCAAAGACTTTTTTATATTCCGATATAATAGAAAAAATCCAAAAACGATTATTAAGAACCTTTTTTTATAGAAAACACAAGGTCTGGCCCTTATTTTTATCCTATTCCAGCCAATTACTAGAATTTAATATACAATCATTGAAAAACCGCCGTGAGACCTCGGAAGTTATTTTTGTTTTTAACATTCTTGGAAAATTTAATGTACCCGAAATTCTTCAAACCATTGATTTTATTGTACCTGATGTAAGACTGAGAAGAAGAGACAATCTATTTCGTGTTTCGAACAGATTATCTCCTCTCCAACAATGTCTCGAGAGCGTTAACCAAATGGTGAAAACCTGTGATTTAGACATATTTACTGTTACAGAGAAAGAACTCCTTCGAATGCTCAAATGTTAATTTTTTCTGGTCATTACATACGTCAACGTTTTTAAGTGTATTAGTCTATTTTTAATTGTATTATTTTATATTTTACTATATATTTGTATTTAAAAATGTATTATTTTACAATTTTATTTGTATATAACAACTGTGCAATATGTAAGTGGCAATCATTCTGTTTATTGTTCAGTATAAATAAATTTCTATTCTATCATTTTTATTTAGATATTCTTACCTTTGCTAGTATTATTTAAAGAAATAATATAAGTGCATTGATATAATGATGTAGGAGCAGTGGAACAGAATCACAGCGTTGCCATATCTGGACGGCTCAGGTTTGATGGTACAAACATAGATTTATAATAATAATAATAATATTAATAATTATAATAATAATAATAATAATCACGGATAGAAGCATCTCCTGTAACAAACCAGATATAGTGATTAGAGACAGAAGGAGGCGTACATCATAGATATAGCGGTACCTAACACGCACAACTTAATGACCACCATCACAGAAAAGAAAAGGAAGTACATCGACCTTGCAGACGAGATCAAGAACCTGTGGAACATCAACAAAGTGACCATCGTACCCATTGTCCTGTCCGCCACTGGGGTTATTCCAAAAGAATTGCACAGGAACCTCAAGTCCTTGGCATTGAATAATAACCTCTACAAACTCATGCAGAAAGCAGTTGCACTGAATACAACGCGAATTGTAAGAACATTTTTGAGTCAAGAGTAGACGAGAGTGCTTGGTGCTCAACTCGCACCTTGCTTAAATAAACACCAGGAAAAACCTGTGAAGAAGGGAAAAATAATAATAATAATGAAGTTTATTCAAAAAAATATACATATGTAAGAAAATTAAACAAAATAAGTGATATATGTAGCTGTAGACAATAAATATACAAGATTTATGGGAATATGAACAAACAACGAACCCACTAAGGCATTGCCAGAGCGTGGGTGTTCTCTGCCTATTAAATTTTGTGAAATATCATATAAAGTGTAGATATAAAATATACTTGAACGTTTTATGTAAAATAAAAAGAAAACCGTGATACTTATGCAAATATAAGATTAAAAATATGTGATTAATTTATACGTATATGGATCTAATAAAAGACAATAGAAATAATTAAGAAATAGGAGTAATAAATAAAATGTGAAGAATGATGCAAAAAGGAGAAATGGTAAACATTCAGCAATGTAACATAGTAAAATCAATATCATATTATTCTTACATATTATTTTAGCTAAGGTATATAATAAACATGTGGTTGAGTTTATGAGAACAAGGGATTAATTAACCGATGTATGCCGAGCCTATTCGCTTCTATAATGAGAAGATACTTCACATGTTTTATATTTTTTTACATTTGATTTACATATATACATTTGTATATGTGAATGGCTACCACAGAGCCACGGTAGGCTTTTTGCTGAACTATTAGTTAGATATTTCATACAAACCTGAGCCAAATTTCGGAGGGAATAACTGGCTCGTAAAAATTTGTCGGTTATTTTATCAGGTGACAGGAGCGAACGTTTCGTATTGGATATGACTGGGTACCACTGGAAACTAGCGCCATTAGTTTTTTGTAAGATACGAGTCTTCTAAAAGGGAAAACAATCCAGAGCCACATATACGGCTCAGGTTTGTTGCTCTGGCTCAGGACTGTATGAACGATTTGCTATCACTGGCTCAGGTTTGATAGAAATCTCTCAATATATATATTTATAGAGAGAGAGATTTGAAGTATTCTTGAACATGGGAATGTATTAGGGTTTGCAATTTCTTGGGTTTTCCGGTTCTTCTAATTTATTATGTCAAAAAAAATCTACTCTGGTTAGAGGAAAAAATATATATAACATTCAACGTTTCGACGGGACACCCTCGTCTTCTTCAGGAATATAAAAATATTAATTCTAGAAGTATAAATAAAAATACAAAAACATTTCACAATACAGTAATTAATTTAAAAACATTTTTTATGTGGATGCCATACAATAATTTCGTAAAGACGTACTCGTAGGTATACTTATATAATTATAGAAATAGGTTGACTCTCTGTATTGTTTTAATTTTTTTTCCTTATTCCTTTAAATATAAGTAGTTTTTAAAAGCAGTCATATGTGTGAAAAATTATTAGTGTCTTGTTGTGATTTGATTGAAATAAATTGTATGTGCTGTTTTAATCGTTGCGCATGTCTGAGTGTCAATGGTTGCTTATAAGGTGGTGTTTGCTGAGACACCTATGCGGATTCGGTTGACTGACTTATTTTGTTTCGGTAGTTAGCTGCAATTTTTTTTTGGTCAGATATGTTTGTATGTATGAATCATTTCAAGTATTTCTCTCTTCCTTTTGTTTTTTTCCGTACATAGAATTGTTGTATTGTCGTAGTCAAAGTCATGGGTAGTCGTTTTTTGTGTTTGTTTAGAGCTGTCGTTGCATTGTGTGTATATTTGTGTGATCTTATTCGATTTTCTAAGTATTGTTTACTTTGTCCGATGTAGACTTTATTGCAATCTGGTTCTCTACAGGGGATTTTGTAGACAGTATGTGTTTCCTTGTTAGGCGGAATGTTTGATTTCAAATTAGAAAAACAAGTTTTAAGGGTTTTATAGCTTTTATGCTCAACTTTTAGGTTAAAAGGTTTGAGTAAATTTGCTATATTTTCTGAAAAATGTTTCTTGTAATATATGGCTATGTGTGTACCAGGATTTGTTGTCTTCTTGTTTTGAGTTTGGTTATAATGTAG
Source organism: Crioceris asparagi (assembly GCA_958507055.1). Lineage (NCBI taxonomy): Eukaryota > Metazoa > Arthropoda > Insecta > Coleoptera > Chrysomelidae > Crioceris > Crioceris asparagi. Next base: position 43,952,955 of record OY293829.1, read on the forward strand.
GTCGATGCGAGATTTGAAAATGGAGTCGATCAATTTTTTGGGGTAATTATTTTTCAGTAGTGCTGATTTATTTTTTTTGATGGCTACCGGACGGTATAGAGGATCGGATAGGACAATGGATCTGTCGGCCAACTATGACGGATTTTCTTTGGATGAAAGGGTGGTAAGAGAAGAAATTGAGGCATCGTCCTGACCAGGTATTTTTCGTGTAACATTCTGTCTTTATTGTGTTATTATTAGTGTGGAGAGTACGATCAAGGTAATTTATTATATGGTTTTGTTCTTTTTCGATTGTGAATTGTAGATTAGGGTGGTATAAGTTGAAACATTTTTGAACATATTCACATTTATCATTTGGTACACATATGATGCAATCATCAACATATATATAGTAAAACGATGGTTTGAAATTAAGAGTAGAGATAATCGACATTTCGAGATCTTCCATTACTAATTGTGCAATAACGCTAGAATTGGATGAGCCCATCGCACAACCTTCGATTTGTTTGTAAAAAGTATCTTGAAATTTAAAATAAGTTGACGTGAGGGTGAATTCAATTGCTTTTACGAATTCTTCAATAGGTATCTTGGTGCGTTGTTGTATATCAATCCATTTTTTTTCAATTACCTTTTTTGCTAGATAGACTGGAATGTTTGTGTAAAGAGATACAACGTCTAAGGATATCAGGATATGATCAGAGGGGATCTCGAAATTGTTGATTATTGTTTGAAAATTCCAGGAATCTTTTATATAAAAAGTATTTTTTCCAGCAATATTGTTTAATATCTTCGTTAGGTATTTCGATAAATTTTCCACTGGGGATTGGACGCATGATACAATTGGTCTTAAAGGTACATTTTGTTTATGCAATTTTGGGAGCCCATATATTGAGTTTTTGATTTTTAGTAAATTTTTTTCGGATTTTGTTATATAGTTTTTTGAACACCATTCTTTTATGATTTTGTTATTTTTACTTTGCATAATATTAGTTGGGTCTGTTTTAATATTACGGTAAATCTTTTTATCTGTTAGCAGTTCTATCTTTTTAAATAGTTTTTATTACTTTCGGTTTTTGTATCAATGGACTCCGCAGCGATTTCTCAGGCCCCATACGGTCTAGAGACTTGAAATTTCGAATTCGTACTTAGATCGCAGACATTTCGCCGCCTGTTAAGGTCCAAGTGTGATCCAATATCGGTAATTATAATTATCTCACTCAATCTCATTCAACCAAGATCATTCTTTTCTCGACATGGAACGACAATGGGATCCGTCACTGGAATTATGCACGAGCATGAGGCGTATATATAAGTGTCGTTCTCTGGTATATAGGTACTTTCTGGAAGATCGTCTATGGTTATGTCGCCATTGTCAGACGTCAGACGTTGTTCTTAATTTAAAGTTTAATTTTGTGTAGTGGTAGACAAACAGTAATTTGTCATGGAATTGCTGTTGCTGTCAAACACATATACATAAGCATATTTAAAATCGCGAAAAGGATAGTAATATTAGGTACTCATCGGTACGGTTTAAATCTTAAATGCCTAATAAAAACTATTTTAATTTTTTTTCAAAAATTTCACTTGTTATTGTATTCGGTGTCTTGCATGATAACAGTTTTATTGGTCTTGTCTGGTCTTACGATTTTTAGTTGCGGGCTATTTTTTATAAAGAGTTTTGTTTGTCTTAGCTTTCTATTAAAAGTTTGATGCTCTATAGATATGCTTTTCCACGATCTTTGTTTATTTTTGAAATTGGTAAGAGAGTTCCATAATTTAGCTCTAATATAATTTTTTCGGTTTCAGTTAGGTGGCCTATGTTTGCTTCAATACTACAGATTATATCGTGTGTTGGTATGTTATTGGTTGTATAGGGGGTGGCAAAATTTGGTCCTAATGAAAGTATTTCTTGAACTTCATTGGGTATATGTGTGTCAGTGCGGTTTTCGAGCCATTCAGTAGGGTTACCTAGTTGTATATTGGTAGAAGCTTGGTTGAAAAGAGACGCGAACTTTTTCTTTTGTTTTTGTCGAGAACTTTTGAAAAAAGTTTCTGTCTTTGTTTTTTCCGATTGAAAAAACATGTTATAAACATTAGGTGGTAATTGAGCAATAATTGAGTTTCGGATGTTATTCAGGTTACTTTTGGTTATGTTTATAATTTTGTTTGTGTCGCCAATAAGAATTTTAAGGGTTTTTGACTGGAATTTGACTAATGTCTTTTGAAATTTTTGATTGAATCTCTTAATATAATTTCTCAATTCTTAAATTTCAAATGTTCAAATGTACAAATATGCCATGTAAACTTCAAACAAAAATATCAAAAGAAATTAGTCAGATTCCAGTATAAAACCCTTAAAATTCTTATTGGCGACACAAACAAAATTATAAACACAACCAAGGTAACTTGAATAACATCCAAAACTCAATTATTGCACAATTACCACCTAACGTTTATAACACGTTTTTTCATTCGGAAAAAACAAAGACAGAAACTGTTTAGAAAAGTTCTCAACAAAAACAAAAGAAAAAGTTCGCGTCTCTTTTCAACCAAGCTTCTACCAATATACAACTAGGTGACCGTACTGAATGGCCCGAAAACCGAACTGACACACATGTACCCCTTGAAGTTCAAGAAATACTTTCATTAGGACCAAATTTTGCTACCCCCTATACAACCAATAACATACCAACACACGATATAATCTGTTGTATTGAAGCCAACATAGGCCACCTAACTGAAACCGAAAAAAAAATGATATTAGTGCTAAATTATTCAATTCCCTTCCCAATTTCAAAAATAAACAAAGAACGTGGAAAAGCATATCAATAGAGCAGCAAACTTTTAATAGAAAGCTAAGACAAACAAAACTCTTTATAAAAAATAACCCGCAACTAAAAATCGTAAGACCAGACAAGACCAATAAAACTGTTATCATACAAGACACCGAATACAATAACAAAATGATAGAACTGGTAACAGATAAAAAGACTTACCGCAATATTAAAACAGACCCAACTAATATTATGCAAACTAAAAATAACACAATCATAAAAGAATGGTGTTAAAAAACTATAATTATAACAAAAGCGGAAGAGAATTTACTAAAAATCAAAAACGCCCACCTCCCTTCAATATATGGGCTCCCAAAATTGCATAAGCAAAATGTACCTCTAATACCAATTGTATCATAAATTACATCATCCCCTAATCGCATATTCAGCGGTATTCAACCCGGCTTCACCGGACTATATATACTTGTAATAGAATAATTGTCAAACAGTCTGTTGTAGAACTTAATGCTGTAAAGATCGTAATTTGTATTTTTTATTAATAAATTGTTTTTAAAAAGCCTATTCTTGGTGTCGAAGATTTATTTGGCGCAGTCAGTTTTTGTGTTAACAATTAACCGACAATCGAACTTGTTGTTTTGTATTGTGAAAGTGTTCCTACGGAGTGGCTCTTCAAAAATCAAGACACCCTGTCTATCAAAGACCCGCTAGGATACCATCATCTACAAATCATCGGAATTTGGGACCAATTTGCCAAAATTCACAAGGAGTGGCGATTTGGAGAGGACAACATTGCCGAACCAGCCAGCATACATCCTTATTGTTAAGTGATGCTATGAATCGTGTTTTTGTCAATGTAAGTACAATCCAATGTCTTATTCTAAATTAGTAAACATTCTGAAAAATTTAGAAACGGAAATTCCTTCAGCTGACTCAAACCCAGAAACTAATCCTATTACTATATCTAGACCAATTTCTGAAATTATTGGCCCAGCTTAAACCAGAATATTTGAATTGTATTGGAGATCCCAATGATCTCAACAGATTTATATCAGTAAGCGAATCTATAATAAATACGTTCTATGATGTCAATAATGTTAATGACTTCCAAAACGTTTACTTGCTGAATTCTATCATTTCAAAATTAAGAGGAAATTCTAGAGCACTGATCAACATACATGGTACCAGTAGTTGGGATGAATTGAAAGTTCTATTATTTCGTAAATTTTCCGATCAGCGTGACGATGGTTGCTTGAATCTCCGCAAAATTTTTATGATAGAATTATACATATATTAAACTTATTGCGTAGCTATGTAGAGACCTAACTTACAAACGATACCTCGGACTAACCGAAATTTTGATTGGAATTCTCAGCCTTCAGGTAACTTCTTTAACAATCAGCCCGACAACAGATTTCCCCTTCAACAAATAAACTTTGCTCCAAGACCTAACCCACCTCAAAAGTATTTCGTAAATTCACAAGTTTTTAAACAACCTTATGAAAATTCAAATGTATTTAAACCTCATCAACCCCAACAAATATGCAATGCATTCAAAAGCAATCAGACCAGACAATTTCCGAAACCAACTCCAATGAGTATTTCAACCAGAAATACGTTCAAACAAAATTCTCAAAAACCTTCAACTTCATATCAGCCACCACAAAGACAATGGGTAGCAGAAGAACTAATTATGGTGAACAGAAGTGGAGAGTAGTAGTGGATTACAGAAAGCTCAATGAAAAAACCATCGATGATATGTAGCCCTTCCTAATATCAACGATCTTCTTGATAAGCTAGGCAAGTGTCAGTACTTCACAACATTAGATTTAGCAAGTGGTTTCCACCAAATTGAAATGAACACTAACAATATAGTAAAGACAGCTTTTAACACCGAAAATGGCCACTACAAGTTCGTAAGAATGCCTTTTGGACTGAAAAATGCCCAGCGACGTTCCAACGCGTCATGGATAATATCCTGAAAGGCATCCAGAATGAAAAATGTTTGGTATATTTAGACGACATCATTATTTTTAGTACATCACTCCAAGAACACATTGAACGACTTAAATCTGTTTTCCAAAGACTTCGCGAATCTAATTTTAAAATTCAATTAGATAAATCAGAGTTTCTGCGAAAAGAAGTAGCGTATATAGGACATATTGTGACACCCGACGGCGTGACGCCTAACCCAGTCAAAATTTCAGCCATCAAAAATTATCCTCTACCTAAGACAACAAAACAAATTAAAGGATTTCTTGGACGTCTTTCATACTACAGACGTTTCATCAAGGACGTTGTAAAAATAACGAAACCATTCACCAAATGTTTAAAAAAAGGTGCAACAATCGATCACAATCACGAATATATATCTTGCTTTGAAACATGCAAAAAGCTCTTGACCAACGAATCGATATTACAGTACCCAGACTTCGATAAACCTTTCAATTTGACCACAGACGCCAGTAATGTAGCATTAGGTGCTGTAATTTCTCATGGTAAAATTGGAAAAGATCTACCAATAGCATTTTCTTCACGAACTCTTAACGACAGCAAGCAAAACTATTCCGTTTTTGAAAAAGAACTTTTGGCTATTATGTGGGCAACCAAATATTTTCGCCCAAATTTGTATAGAAGAAAATTTAACATCATCACAGACCATAAACCACTTCAATGGTTATTCTCATTAAAGGATCCGAACTCAAAACTAATGAGATGGCGTATTAAACTTGAAGAATACAATTACATTATATACAAAAAAGGGAAATTAAACACCAATGCCGACGCGCTATCACGAATAGAAATACACGCCAAAGAAACAAAGTTTTGGGAACAATTAGATGAAATTATAAGCGAATATTCTATAAACCCTGATAGAAATATAACTTTTCAGAATCTTGATAACCAACAGCAAAATAATATTATCAACGATAATAGACAATAGTTCAATGCAAGTTAACCTTGACAAAGCAACCATAATTAATTATTCGGAATCGAATCAGAATCCGTCAAATATCACTTCTCCAGAACAAACAGACGATCAGACTATCCATTCTAATACGGAACAACATCCAGTCGTGGATATTCCCATTGTCGATTATGCTGTTATTTACGGTTCCAACCAAATTATAAGTTCTGTCCTATATTCACCTGCAAAACCGAAAATTATTGTTCTATCTGAAAAAAAAAACGTCTCATTCATGTACAAATTTCAAAAAACAATTTCGAAACAGATATCATCAATTTTGTCAAAAACTATGTCGCCCCAGATGTCCACTATCATCTTTATTTCAAGAATCCTGATATCTATGAATCTTTCTCAGAAGTGTTAAGAGTGAACTTCCGATGGTCATACATTAAATTTAAGAAATGTTCCTAATAAACTATTAACTGACATAACAAACAAAGACGACATTAAAAACACTATTAAAAACTACCACGAAGGAAAAACCAACCACCGCGGAATCGATGAGACATTACTCCCAATCAAAGAAAAATATTATTGGCCTTATTTGAAAAACTCCATCCAAACCTTTATTAACGAATGCGAAATATGTCAGCAAGCCAAATATGAAAGAAACCCCGTGAGAACCCAAATGAATGTCACCCCAACAGCATCCAAACCCTTTGAAATTATCCACATCATCACCTTCACTTTCGAACAATCAAAATTCCTAACCATCATTGATAGTTTTTCAAAATATGCACAGGCATACGTTCTAAATAACGTATCAGGTACAGAAGTAGCCGATAATTTAATAAACTTCTTTAATCACCACGGAATACGTAAACAAATCATTGTTAACCTAACCTAACCTAATCTAAACAAATCATTGTTGATAATGGTAAAGAATTCAAAAACTCTGTGATTTCGGAACATCTTGTACTCCACAAAATTAAAATACATTTTTGTTCACCCAATCATCCACAATCTAATGGAAAAATAGAAAGATTTCACTCTACAATATCAGAGCACATTAGGTTATTGAATACGAGAGGATTTTCCAAATCCCCAGTGAAAAAGAAAATGACATACACACTTTTAGCATACAATCATACACTACATTCGGTAACCCATCTTAAACGAACGGATATTATTAATGGTCACATAACAGATAACGAACCATTCGACATATCACTGGAACGTTTATTAATTAATGACTACACAGAACAACATAAACAACGATCAAAACTGTTATACGAAAAGATAAATGCGGACTTAATCCAAAATAAAGAGAAAACTATAGAAAAACTTAATAGAAATCGTGATAATCCAGACATATTTGAACCAAACCAAAAGGTTTATATTAAAAACAAAATTCGTCAGAAGCATGCGGATAAATTTCAAAAATCTAATAAAATAACTTCAACAAAACCAGATCAGAAGATAATTTCTACTGAAACACAGCGCAAGGTTCATATAGATAATTTAAAACGCCCTCTGCGTAAAACATACTCATTTAGTGACTAGTGTATTTTCTTTCACATTCACGATAATCCTCGGACGGGACATTATAACAATTCGAAACCTCGAAAACAATCCAGCACTTATTCCACTAAGATTAGGATCAGCAAAAATTACTGAGTATTTCCACAAATTAATTCACTATTGCGAACTATCCCCAATAATCAAAGAAATTAATGGATAGAAGTTGAAATCAGACAACATAACTAACTTGATTCATAAGAGCCCAGCTTACGAAAATGATGCTTCCAACTACTTGAAAATTGTATATGTCGCCCAAGAAAAAGTTCACAACAAATTATTAGAAATTTCACCCCAACCACAAAGAAGAAGGCGTAGTTTAATTAATGGTTTAGGCTCAATCCGTAAATCCATTTCTGGTGTTCTTGATAGCACAGATGCAGAGCGCTATGACGATTTAATTAGAACTCTTCAAAAAAATCAAAATAATATATATTTATATAATAAAATAGATTTTTGTTGGGGATGCAGTCATTTAATAAATAAAATTCTTTGGATTATGCCAAGCTTTCGAGAATGTTTATTCTCTTCGTCGGGGCAAAATTGGAGAATTTACATAAAATTAACCACAAACAGGAAAGATTTCATAGTTATCAATCAGAAATGGAATAATCCAAAGAATTTTATTTATTAAATGACTGCATCCCCAACAAAAATATCTATTTTATCAAATAATAAACCAGTCAAGAATTCAGAATCAAATATATATATATATATATATCATATGTTATATCACTCAACTATAATGAGGGGAAACTTGCTGTTGAAGTAGGCCTTGTTTTATCACGTTGAGTTGATCCTACTGACTGCGCCAATTTGTTACATCACTCAACTCCAAGTTAACTTTTTAAAAACAATATTTATTAAATCAAAATATAATTATAAAATTGAACTTAACTTTACATGACTATATGAATCTAGACTCACAAGTTGACTGACACATTTGCCAGAAGATTCACAAGTGATGGCGTTAGCTGGAGATCTAGTATTTATACAATCCAAAATGTTTAATCATCAAAAAATATAAAAGAACGTAAATAAATACAATAGGTCTTTTCTCTTAACTTCTAGAAACTTCTAGAAATATTAAAAATAAAATACTTAGTAATGTCTTTTTGGAGGCCAAACTGGATTAATAACTAACAATGGTTTTTATAGTAACTTGCTGACTACTGGTCGGCATCTCTGGCAACCTAAACATCCTTATCACTTCTGTTATCTGCGTGCTGCAGATGTAATATAATATTATTAAATATAATATTTAAAAATAATACTTTGTTACTATGACTTTAAATAATATTGCAAATATAACTTCATATAACATATATATATATATATATATATATATATCCATCTATCAATGCTGCGTCCATCTATTAGCAATTTACATCTAAAGCTGCGTCCATCGTACTATTGCGTCCGTATATCGGACGCAATAGTACATTCCAATATTTTTCATCTCCCACTATCATGACAGTCACTTTGACATCGTTTTCTATTGGAGAATATAGTGTATGACCCAACTCCTTCGATTGGTCACTCTCACTGTAGCCATTAAAAGACTGTTGAGCAAGATCTATGGCGAATTCGGACGCAGCATCGGTATAAGTTTGAAAGAAATGAATATTATTAGTACGACAGAAACAACACAAGAGGCGCTGAAAAATATACGATTCGTATATTCAACTGTCATCATCTTTCATATCAATGTAAATGCTGCGTCCATAGATTTGGCAACGACGCTAGGCTAAAGCGCTAATATCTTATTGGCATAATTTTAGTCTAGCACGTGCGTTCCACTTGTTGTTTTTAAAGTGAAATTTGTGATGGATAAAAACAGTCGGAGTTCGAAAATACTGGAAATGCTAGGTAAGGATATGAGATCTGAAATATTACACAATTTATGTTTTCCGTTGATTAATTGGAATGGGATTTATATTTCAAAGGGTTTATTTACGTTGATTCAGCTAAAGACAGAACAATTCTTTACAGGAGGAAAAAGAACCGTTATGACTCCAGCGACGAATTCTGAGGTGAGAGGTGTTTTGAGTTTATATGCTTTAATGTATTACGTACGTAGGAGAATTTCTTGAACCTCATATAATAAATAGGTGCGAGAAAAGTTCAGTAAAAATAAACAATGAATCAATGAAAACGAAACACTTGGAGAAAAAAAACATAACTCATGCCGAAATATTTTGATAATGCTATTAACTGTCTTCAATTACACATGATATTTTTAACTTCTCCATTTTACTTATTTGTTTTCAAATAGTGGGCGCTTTTTGTGATTTGTGTTCCGATCCGAATAGAAATTGGTCAAATTCAAATTTTTATCAAAATACATCTTGTCCAATTACATTTGCCATTTATGAACTAGTTCCCAAAGCTTTCAGTATTGTCGTTTTTTTGTTATTGTCCCAAATAAGTTATTTTTTTTTTCAGATCATACCAAAAAAAAACATCAGTTATCCTCCAGGACACAAAGAAAGTTTGTTTTGTAATATATCATTTAAACCGCTGATAGTGGATAACCATGATAATGTGAATAAAAAATCATCAGAGAATGAGAAAGAAAACTACGATCGCAATATTAATACTTGCATTATGCAAGATGGTATACGGAATAATGATAAAATGACACATTCATTGCTTGATATTCAAATGACTAATGATAACGAAAAAGAATTAAATTTAGATGTTACATCAAATGATACAAACAACCTCACGAACTTTTCAATTGTCAATTTGGGGACAGACAATACAAACAAATTCGACCCAAAAGGTCTGGTACTTGATATCAGTCAAAAAGATTTTGTTGACCGGTTGAACCAAGACAATTTGAGATGTATGACTACCGATGTTCCGTCAATTAGTGAAAATTTTGTCAGAAATTGTGAAGTCCTCGAATCAACTCCGTCCAATGAAAACTATATTCAGCCTCAACATTCTAAGATACAAATCATCAGTGATATTAAACTCAACTCTGGGAGTACTGAGAATCAATTCAGTGGAGCAAGTCTAGAATCTCCTAATTGCAACTGTTCGTCGGAAATAAGAGAAAATTATGCATCACCCGATTATTCAGTAGTGCATTTAGATGATTTTGGTTCCAGCCACATGGAGATTGTTGACGTCGGGACATTTTCTCCGTTACCCTCTGGTACCCAATCAGTTTGCAGTTATACAGATTTGGAACCACTGAAATGCTGTTTACCATTAGATGCGCGAGAAAATACTAATGTTTCTTTGACAACAGAAACACCTTCGCTACTTGTGAATGATTCTGATTCTCATAATTCCCAGAACCAGAAAGACATGCTCATGATACTTTCTCCCACTCTTGCTGAAAACCAACTAGCTATCGAGCATTCGGAAATATCACATTACAATATTTCTTGTGCAAATGCTCTAGAAACCCATGAAAATAATCCAGTATGCCATGAAAACTCACATGATGAGGTGAGTAGAATCATTTGCGATACTGACTATAAATATTGTAGCTATTTTTCGGCCTAGAAGTGAGTTCAGACTTTAAGTTCAGTATATGGAGAAGACTTGAAATTTGTTAACCAGTAACTGTTTGGAATATGTATATCATAATATATTTAGGGCCGATTTCATAATCAAATTTAATCTCTTATTAATTTTAATCCTATATTAGAAATTTCATAATTTTTTTGTTTGGACATATAATTCAAAGTAACTTTAGAGAAACGAAAGAGAAGGTAACTAACGTTGTAAAAGTTATTGAAAACTGCACTATTTTTATTCCATCATCGAGATATGATTTAAGTAAATTGGAGAATTAACTAATCTCCCTTTAAGGATTCATTATGAAATCGGCCCTTAATCATCTAGATTTATACTTACAGAAAATAATTAATGATGAATTTAAATCCACAAGTTCTCCTAATGTTCTAGCCAACGCTAGTCAATTCTTGATCAATGTAGGTGAAAATTAATTCATTTATTTTACAATTCAAATCTATGACCTATAATAGATATTTATGAATTGATAGACATAAGGTACATTGAAATACCAAAAATACAATGATATACTTTTCTGGAAACTAAAAAGCCTTTAATAAATTTTATAGCTTTCCAAGTTATTCAGTTTATTTTTCATATAGTTGTAGTCTGGCATTTTCTAATGATTATTCCTCTAAATTCATTGTTTTCCTTCTATAATGTATTTTTTCAAAACTCAAACGACTTGTTCAAACCGTATAGGTACATGTTAAACTGTCAACTGTTTTTATGACAGTGAATTACCTCATAAGTTATTATGTTATTATTATCTTATTTTGGTTATTTAGCAGTAGTCTTCGACACTTTCATTTATACGAAATAAATAAACTCCTCTCCAAGGCGTGACTCTGACCTTGACCATGGGACGGTGGTACATCAGGATGAATTAATTCATTAATTAAAGGCAAAGCACTACTAAAATATATTTTGTTTTATGATAACTTAATCATAACGGAAATACCAACCATAGTATGTTTTGTTTTTTGTCATTTATTTCAAGTGTCTTTGGTGCTAACAACTTCTCTTGGATAATTCTCATGCAAATCACAGCAATCAATTCCTTGTTTTCAAATGAACAAATCCACTACTAACTCTAGAAGACAGCAAATAATAAAAACAATTAATAGCTTACGCGTTATGTTATTTATCTACTCATAATATATGGATGAAGATGTGCTATTAGTGATTAAATAATTTAGCGATTATTCTCACCTCGCATCCACAATCCTCCAGATGCGAGCATGTCAAAATCTAATTCAGATCGGCTTAGAAAAATATTTTCTGTACTTTGGTGTATAATTTACTATTATTTTATTTCAGATGTTATTTTCATCGCCTAACTCATCGGTATATGACAGTGATAAAGATCCGCCATATTATCCAAAATTCAGTGATAGTGAGGTATGCAAAAGTTTTTTGAATACAAATTATGCAGCACCTAACTATAAAAGAATTATTTATGCATATCGATAGAAGAGTAGGAATTATGCATTGCTTTTCCGATGTCCAATATTTTAGAAAATTTGAATAAGTGAAATTTTCTTCGATATCGAAAATAATTTTTATGATAGCCGATGAATAATTCGTACTATTTTCTTTCCAGGAAGAACTCTATTTTGATGAAAAACGAGTGAAGAAATTAGTTTTACCTAAAAATGAGGAAAGGAATTCTAAATTAAAAATTAAAGAAGACAGAAAAATGCTACATTGTGATAAATTTGTAAATGAAGAATGTGGTGAAGAAGAAATATCCGGCCGAAAAATTGAAGTGGATAATATTATTTCCACCGGATCATCAATAAGATTTTGCAGAAATTCAGTTATAAATAAAGAAACGGATTCATCAAGTAAAAAATCGAAGGCAAAATTTGTCAGAAAACTTGACTTTTGTTTTTACTGTGAATCGAAAGTTTTGAATTTCGCCAGGCATATTAAAAGAAATCATTCAACAGAACACGAGGTCCAGAAAATTCTTTCAAAACCTAATAATAGTGCAGAAAGAAAACAATTATTTACTTCACTCCGTAAACAGGGAAACTTTATTATTAATTCTGTAGAAAACTTCAAACCAATGAGAACATCTACTTTGTCCAACACGACCTTACCTTGTTCTGAGTGTCTAGGGTTTTACTCCTCAAAGCAACTTGCCCGTCATAGAAAAAAATGTTCTAAAACTCTGCAAAAGGGAAGTGCACAGAGCGATGGGCAAACTAAATTGGTGGCTGGTATAAGGTTGGATGAAAAACTCAAAAATGAGGTTTTCCCCAGAATGAGAGCAGATAAGATATCGCTTGTGGCAAAAAAAGACATATTAATTTGTGCTTTCGGATCTCGTTACATGAAATTGCACCGAGAAAAACATTTTATCAATGTGACGTCACGAAAAATGAGAGAGCTGGCTAAAGTTCTCATTGAAATAAAACAACTGGAACCGACTATAAATAATATGTTTGAGGCACTGAAACCTCAATATTTCGATTTATTTGTGATTGCTTCAAAACGAGTAGCTGGTTACAATGAAATAAAGGAGTCATTCGAAGCTCCAACATTCGCTATGAACATATCTACTTCTATCAAGCAATGTTGCGACATTGCACTGAATTTTGCCCTGAAGAAAAAAGGTCACTATGCTTCTATTCAGACCGCTGAGGCAGAAGCGGACTTGAAGACAATGATTCATCTCTTCAACTCAAACTGGCGATTCGAAATATCAAACCAAGCCGGTAATGATCTCAATTTGGGTAAATGGAATAAGGTAACAGTTATACCCTTAGCCAGCGATCTGAAAAAAATGAGGGATTATCTTATAAGCCAGGCTAATAAGGCAGTTGAAAAACTTTCTGATAACGAACACGATAAAACATATTTCAGTATTTTATTAGAAACGGTTTTCTGCAGAGTTATTTTACTCAACAGAAAACGACCAGGAGAACTGCAAAGAATGTTCCTTGAAACCTACATGAAATCTGAAGATACTCAGAAAAATTATGAAGAGTTTTCCGATGTGATATCTCCAACAGAAAAATATCTCCTGAATAAATTGAAGAGGGTTGTTATTCGGGGAAAGCGTGGTCGTGGAGTTCCTGTCTTATTCAGCAATGATGTTCAAAATCATATTCAGGTTCTGATACGATTGAGAAAGAATTTCGTTACTGATAGCAATCCTTACTTATTTGCTCTACCGAGTTCGACAACATCAATTTATGGTTACAAGGTCTTACAAAAATATGCACGAGCTTGTGGAGCTAAAAACCCCGATGCCATAACTTGTACAAGGCTTAGAAAACATCTGGCCACATTGACCCAACTATTCAATATGAACGAAAATGAAATAGAACAATTGGCTACTTTTATGGGCCACACAATTGGTGTCCACAAAAATTCATATCGGTTACCTGACGATATATATCAGACAGCCAAAATTTCAAAGTTGTTAATTCTTATGGAAAATGGGAAAGGCAAAAACTTCAAGGGCAAGAAGCTTGATGAAATAGATTTAGATCTAGAGGAAAATTTACTGGAGAAAAATTCCGAAGTTACGGAATATGATAATATAGATGAAAAATCAGCTGAATTACTTGAGGAACATGACGATATAGAATATTTTAAAAACACCCCCAGTACGAGTGTAGAAATTGTAGCGCCAAACCCAAACCCAAGCCCAGCTCAAAAAACTAAAAAGCATAGAGTCCTCGTAAAGTGGACGGAAGAACAGAAAACAGTTGTTCAAAAGTATTTCAAAAATCATATTAAGAAACGAAAACCCCCCAAACGACATGAATGTGAAGAATTAATCGAACAAAATGAAAAACTATTACATAATAAAGATTGGCTTAAAATCAAAGTATTCGTACAAAATAAATATCAGAAGCGCAAATAATTTAAATTTTATCAGAGCTAAATCTTTATGTCAGATTAGTTCCATTTTATTTTGAGGTATTCCTGTTTTTATTATTATTTTTATTTAAAGGGTTTTAAATTGTTATTTTGAGGTATTCCTGTTTTTATTATTATTTTTATTTAAAGGGTTTTAAATTGTTATTTTATTTGCTGTTTTGTATGAATAAATATTTTGATATCTCTAGTTTTTTGACACTACCCAAAAATTAGTCTCGACTATACACAAAAACAAACAAAACTAAAACTTTCTTAATATAGTCAAGCCCAATGTATTAACAGATGTTATACATAAAATATAGACTAGCTTTATAAACTGAGATCCCTGGCTAGCAGATAAGTTATTTCTCTTGAAAAATATGCAGCGTTTTGTATTTGTGGCAAGTTATTGATATGACAACACTGTTGGATGCATTATTAACTGAGAACTGAAATGAAATATACTCTTTGGACGCACAATCCACTGTGAGATAAAAGTAAATATACAATGGATTCAGCAATGATGGGATTGCGAAAGGAATCACGAAAGATAGAGGAATGAAAGCTAAATAAATATTTTCAATATCGTTGAATTTGAAATTTCAAATAGCTCACCACACTCAAAGTTTTTTGCTGTTTAATATACTCCAATCAGATTCAGCCTATCGCGCTTTTTTTAAGTGGACGCAATATGCAAGGGTTATAAAAGGACGCAATATTGATACGGAGATGTATATATATATATATATATATATATATATACATATATATATATATATATATATATATATATATATATATGTATATATATACACAAGTTTATTATTTGCTGAACAGTATATATATATATATATATATATATATATATATATATATATATATATATATATATATATATGTAAATAAATGAAGAGCTATCCGTACCAGATGACCATATTAGAATATGAATAATAATTTCATGCCTAGCTGGTAAATTGAACCTATATTTCGTAGGGTGCCGCAATAATAACGAGGTTTGTCGTCTACATATTGTATGCGTTTTTTCCACTATACTGCTCAATTAGATTGACTACCAAACATAGCATTAGTCTCCCAGACATATATCGCGATTTCGAGGTTGTAGCCTCTGATCAGTATGTCGCAGGGCGGTATATATATACCGGGTGTCCCACTAAGGTCAGCGAGGTAGTATAATAGGGAAACCGTGAACCCTACGACTTCGTTAAAAAAAAAATCATAAGTAAGTCAGCTAAAAGAAATTCAACTAAACTATTTTCAAGTTGCTAAAATGGCCGCTAGGTAATTTCCATGGTATAAATTAAATTGAATTTTTTCTCAAAAAATCGATATATTAACGTATTATTCCAGTACCGGAAATGGAAAGATCATGAAATTCTGCGTAATTTTGGGGAGCAGGGAGACAGTACTTTCTTAATCCGCTGTAATCTCCTAGACGCCTTCTCCAAATTTAACGAGTTTAGTCTTGTTTGAAACATAATTCAACGCTTATTTCAAAAATAATGTCGGATGTGTTCGCAAATTCACACTTTTACCTCTAAAGGGCGCTGAATAACCGTCATTCAGTTTTCATCGTTTTTTGTAATAAAATTAAACAGCACGATACATTTTTTATTATTGGTATTGAAAGCTATATAAATAGCTACATTTTGACTAAAACCGCGACTCGATATCTTTACTCGTTTTTGAATTATTGTAAAGTGTTATCTCAAACCAAAACAAAAATACTGATAGACTGATCAGAAGAAAATGATTAAAAATGTTTTTCTGTTTTTGTTGGAAAATAGTAAATCCAAAATACCAGCGAGTTAAAGTTTCTCCTTTGATTTTTCACTTTTTAAAAAATCACTAAGACTTTTTAACAATTTTATTTACAGAATAACGTTACAAATAAACACAAGAATAATTTTCTACCAACTGGTTTACAACATTTACCTTAGCTATATTTATAATATAAAATGTACTGACTCAGCTTTAAAGCTGCACGATATGCATTATAGTTCATTTGTTAGTCCCGTAACTCCTCCCGACGTGGAACGAAACTCCGGTGAAGTTCAGATGATAATGTCTTGAGGTTGGTCTTCTCTTTTCTTACAATATTTTTGACATATAAATTTTGCAATGAAATACATAGTAACAAAAGTGGCAATTATATAAAGCAATATAACACACTAACACTATCTAAGTCCACTGGTTTATTATGGAAGTCTTTGATTCGTTGATTTTGTATTTCCAGAGCGGTTCTCACATTTTTATCGCATCTAAGTTTAGGTGGTCGATGTTAAGAGGTTTCATTTCTTCTTGTTCCTCTTTGTCTGTCTGTTTATCTGTAGCGAAGCTGGTTTTTGGTAATTGAATTTTTCTATAGTTTGTTCTTGTTGGTTTCCGGTTCTTTATCAATATTTGATTCAGATGGATTTCGCATGGTGGGTTGATATCTGACAGATATGTGCCTTGGAGTATGATTTTTTCTTCGGATTGATGGCAATACTGTTGTGCTATTGTTTTTCTTGGAACGACAACGATCCATTTTTCTTCTTCTATTTTCCTGGCTTGAATTGATGTTACTTCAATTGGGATTTCTGTGCAATTTATAATCGTTTTTGCATATTGCAACATTTGAATTTCACAGGGTACATTTTCGTTAATAAAGATGGGGGGTTGACACTGTGGCATATGTGTTGGTCAGATGAGATTTCTTGGCATCTGGTATTCAGGAAGACGTATTTGTGCTCATTTGATTTTTCACTTTTTAAAAAATCACTAAGACATTTTAACAATTTTATTTACGGAATAACGTTACAAATAAACACAAGAATAATTTTCTACCAACTGGTTTACAACATTTAACTTAGCTATATTTATAATATAAAATGTACTAATTCTTGTGTTTATTTGTAACGGTATTCCGTAAATAAAATTGTTAAAAAGTCTTAGTGATTTTTTAAAAAGTGAAAAATCAAAGGAGAAACTTTAACTGGCGCAGTCAGTAGGATTCAGCTAGGACAGTGTTTGGTGTATCTCATCGTGAATTTACCTCGAAATCTGGTTCGTCTCAACGATTTACCAGCTGGAACCAAAGGAAAAACCTACAAATCTACACATCCAACTCATCCAGGGTGCATCTATCGCAGATATCCACCTATTGGGCCTAGCATTAAGAATAGATTTAATCCAGGGTGCATCTATAGCAGATAACCACCTATTGGGAGTAGCAGTAAGAAATAGTGTAAGAAGAATAACAGAAAAAGAATCCACATGCAGCTAACGATTATATTGATGTAAGTGCTCATTTCCTAATAATACATATCCAGAAAATTCCTATATAAATAATTTCCAAAATTTAAATATATTAGATTTCTAGTTCCTCTATATATTATTATAATTTTATGTCGGATTCTGAAAACGACAAATTAATTGAACAACTCAATCAAATCAGTTTAACAAGAAAAAGAGAAATTAAAATAACTTAAACAATGCCAGAAACAGTAAATGTTGCTCTATTGAAATATCAAGCAGATAATATACCACCTTTCGATGGTAACCCAAAACAGCTATTTAGATTTATAAGTTCTTGTGAAAATTTCATTAAAGCATTCCAGAATAATTCAAATCCGAATGATCCGATGATATTAAGTAAGTTAAGAAATCGGCTCACGATCAGAACTAAATACTTGGGCTCTAATAAAAGATGCTCTGACAATAACTTTTTCTGATCAAAGAAGTATTGATTGTTTAATACAGGACTTAATACATATCAAACCTCTTAAAAATGAAAATCCTATTCAATTTGGAATGAGAATACAAGATGCAAGGAGTCTTCTATTTTCTAAATTGAATTCGACCATAACAGATGCTATCGAAAAACAAATAAAAATTAAACATTATGACGACTTTGCATTGAAATCGTTTATTTGTGGATTACCATATAATATGCAACTTGTAATCAGATTACGAAATCCCACTTCTTTAGAACAAGCTCTCGCACATTATACAGAAGAAGAAAACTTTGTATATTTCAGTATAGGCAGGAATCAAAATTTACAAACTACGAACTATAAATCTCAACCGCAAATTAACGCTAATTATTCAAAACCTGAAACGGTTGTACGTCCATTTACAAATCAATCAAGTTCGCAATTTATCCAACCAACACGTACATTCCAATCGATGCCACCTCATTTTTCAAATTCTTTTTCTCAGAGACCATATCCTTCTCAGCCAATGAATATGCGTCCACTAAACTCATTTAATTCCCAACCACCAAGATTCTCACAACCAAATTTTTCACAACCAAATCTATATCAACCAAATTTCCGTCCAATTTATTCACCTCCAACGAATTTCTCTCAGACCTCTCGTAATATCATACCAAATTTCCATACTAAAAATTTTTCAAACGCTAGCACAAATTCAAAGAGAAGCGTTTATCCCCAACCTATGGACACGTCGTCTAGTAATACAAGACCTCATATCCAACAAAGTAATGCGAAACTACATAATCATGAGATTGGCGCCGGCGGTATAGAAGATAACAATTATTCAACCAAAGCAAATTCTGATGAAGTTGTAGAAACACAAGAAAATGTTGTAAATGATACATATACCTTTCAAGAAAATGCTTACCCAGACTTTTATGATTATGAACAATTTTATCCGACTGTTTCTGAAGAGGAAAATTTTCAATTAGCTCATCAAAATATCCAACAGGAATGACAGTAATTCAAATGAATCATGTACGTGCTGATTTACCATACATAGAAATTCCAGAATTAAATGCTAATTTTCTCATAGATACTGGAAGTTCAAAGAGTTTAATTCATCCAGATTTAGCAAATTATTTCTTTACTGAATATATACAATTCGAGAATTTTATTCAATTCAAACTGCACATGGTATAACATCCCACAACGAAATTGCAGTAATCCCAGCATTTAACATTTTTAATGTCAATAATTTTCACAAATTTTACCTTTTTAATTTCTCTCAGAAATACAATGGATTAATTGGTGCAGATATATTGAGTAAATTGCAAGCCAATATAGATCTTAAAAATAAATGTATTGTAACACCTTACGCTAAGATTCCAATAATTTACGAAACTAATGATCATGAACCCGTCACTCATAAGAAATTTAAAGATTATAAAATTCACTCAGAACCATCAACAAGTAGAAGCAAAAATTAAAAAATCAAAATTTTACAAAACATCCAGTTAAAACCACCTAACCAAGAAATAAGCGATATTGAAATAGCACAGACAGATGAAAGCACAGAAACTGCACATTCAATTGATGCAAATGATAATATTAACGATGGTATCCCAATACTCGATGAAATAATTAATAACAAACCCCTACAAATTATGATCACAAAAAACCCACATAACAAAATAGATATTAGAGAAGAACAATTCGAAAAACACAAAATATTACATGTGAAAATTCCAAAATCAGATGATGCTATCATGGACTTTCTTCGTTGTTATACTACAGCCGATAGAACATATTAAATGTATTTTAATGACGAGACACTCTATATAGATTTCAATAAATATTCATCCAAAACTTCAATGGCAATCTATTACAACTAGTAAAATGTACGAAATTAGTAAATTCTATTAAGGATAACGAGGAAAAGATATTAATAATGAAATATCAACATGAGGGTAAAAGCAATCACAGAGGAATTAACAAAACATTGGAAAAAATCAAGAAAAATTATTATTGGCCTTCTATGAAAAAAGTTATCACCAAATATATCAACGATTGCGAAATCTGCCAGACGTCTAAATATTCAAGAAGAACTGCATATGTACCATTAAATCTAACAAAGAGTGTAGATAGACCTTTTCAACTACTTCACGCAGATGTATTCAAATTTGACAATCAGAACTTCCTTACAATAATTGACGCCTTCTCAAAATTAGGTCAAGCCATAAAGATTCAAGGAAAAACTTCTATAGAAATTTGCAAGTCTAGTTCAATATTTTTCATATTACGGTTTGCCAGAAGAAATAATATTCGATAACGGTACTGAATTTAAGAATGAAATTGTTCAAGAATTATTCAAATCACACAAAATTAATATTCATTTCACAACACCACTTCATCATGAATCCAATGCTCCTATCGAAAGACTACACTCTAGCTTAATAGAACATCTCAGAATTCTTAGACAGAAATATCCAAATGATACCATCTCCGAACTTATGAATTATGCAATTATAGCCTACAATAGTAGTTTCCATTCAGCCACTACCTATTCCCCATACGAACTGACTTTTGGTCATACAGAATGTTGCAATCCATCAGAGTTAATTCAAACATCATTTTATTCAGATTATGTAGCAACACACCGAAATAAGATGAAACATTTATATCAAAATATTTCCAAAAAAATTATTGAGAAGAAAGAAAAAGTTATTGAAAAACGAAATTATAGAGGCTCAGAACAAACTGAATTTCAAGTAGGTCAAACAGTTTATAAATACAACAGACGGAACAAACGTGAAAACAAATTTTTAGGGCCGTACGAAATTCTTGAAATATTAGAACATCATAAAGTAAAAGTGAAAAATAAAAAGAACAATAAAATTCAAATAATCCATATGAAAGAATTGAAACCCCCAAATGTGATTTCAGGATCTTCACCCACTGCGGAGGATTAGGAACTGAATTCGCATATCCCGAATTTCATGAATTGAACGAAAATCCAGGTCTTCTCCCTTTCAAAATCGGTAGTGCTCAAAATGCTATAGATAATTGGTCTTTCATTCAAGTTTTCGATATTTCAATTATTTTAAAACATTTCACTTATATAAGCGAGCTATTTGATGAGTTCAAATTAAAGATAGAAAATTCCAAAGAACTTTCGGAAGATTTCTATAATTTCTGTAATTTGATTACATCTCTGCAAAGCAAAGTACATAATCAGATGCTGCAAATAAACCCTCTATTAAATTCTAGAAAAAGAAGAGGCTTGATAAACGGTTTAGATAGTCTTATCAAAGTTTTCACTGGAAACTTAGATCAAGAAGATGCTGTAAAATATGATGAAGTGATAAACATTCTTTTCAAAAACCAAGGAAAGATGAAAACGCTAGTTCAAGAACAAATTACTGTTCTCAATCAAACAGTCAACAATTTTGAAGATATAACTAGAAATATAACGAAGAATGAAATTTCAATACAGTCACATTTACTGCAAATAGAAAAAACATTAACCTATATGCAACTTTCAAATCTTCACAAAAACGAAAATTTTGCTATGCAGAAATTTCTCACACAAATATTATCATTACTTAGAGATATATACGAAATCCTAGAAAAAATAGAAATATCAATATCTTTTTCAAAATTGAATACTTTCCATAACTCTCTAATAACTCCTCACGAATTATTAGAAGAGATCAAATTAATATCTATTCATTTAACTAACGTTAAATTACCATTTGAACCCAATCTCGAAAATATACTAAATTACGAAAAAATACTGAATATCAAAAGTTATAGCAAAGGAAACCAAGTCGTATTCATAGTAGAAATTCTTTTAATGGAACTAGAAAACTATAATTACTACCACCTCTATCCCTTACCTGTCCCACAATCTAATCATTTTAAAACTATCATACCGAGAGCAAATTTCCTTATCCTTAATGAGCACAAATACGTCTTCCTGAATACCAGATGCCAAGAAATTTCATCTGACCAACACATATGCCACAGTGTCAACCACATCTTTATTAACGAAAATGTACCCTGTGAAATTCAAATGTTGCAATATGCAAAAACGATTATAAATTGCACAGAAATCCCAATTGAAGTAACATCAATTCAAGCCAGGAAAATAGAAGAAGAAAAATGGATCGTTGTCAATAGCACAACAGTATTGGCATCAATCCGAAGAAAAAATCATACTCCAAGGCACATATCTGTTAGATATCAACCCACCATGCGAAATCCATCTGAATCAAATATTGATAAAGAACCGGAAACCAACAAGAACAAACTATAGAAAAATTCAATTATCAAAAAACAGCTTCGCTACTGATAAACAGACAGACAAAGAGGAACAAGAAGAAATGAAACCTCTTAACATCGACCACCTAAACTTAGATGCGATGAAAAATGTGAGAACCGCTCTGGAAATACAAAATCAACGAATCAAAGACTTTCATAATAAACCAGTGTTAGTGTGTGGACTATATTGCTTTATATAATTGCCACTTTTGTTACTACGTATTTCATTGCAAAATTTATATGTCAAAAATATTGTAAGAAAAGAGAAGACCAACCCCAAGACATTATCATCTGAACTTCACCGGAGTTTCGTTCCACGTCGGGAGGCGTTACGGGACTAACAAATGAACTATAATGCATATCGTGCAGCTTTAAAGCTGAGTCAGTACATTTTATATTATAAATATAGCTAAGGTAAATGTTGTAAACCAGTTGGTAGAAAATTATTCTTGTGTTTATTTGTAACGTTATTCCGTAAATATAAATTGTTAAAAACTCTTAGTGATTTTTTAAAAAGTGAAAAATCAAAGGAGAAACTTTAACTAGCGCATAGCTGTGTTATCATTACTTGTTGTTATGAGCAGTGGCGTGCGGTGGAATCTTATGTAAGAGATGCACACACACACAATACTCATTTACAAACACTCTTTTTACTTAATTTTCCGACATTTTCAATGTTATCTCCGACAGCCGAAGCTGACGGTAGTTTCATTTCCATGTCCGTATTATGAAAATTATTAATTCACTCAAATAATTATTCTTATGTTTTATTTTACGTTTTTAATAATCCACTAATATTGCTTAAATAGATAGTTTTGTTTTTTTCTTTTTTTTCCTCGATCAAAAAACGTTTTTTTTCTATGGCCCCAATTATTTTCTTGTGAAGAATTAATTTTACGATAACTTTTGAACGAATAAAAATAATCCAATGGTCTATCGGTAAAGTAAAATGCGCAGCTATTAACATTTTTAGGGATATTATGACTAAAGTACCTAAAGTACTCAGTGCTAACATAACCTAACCTAACTGAATAAGCAATAAGTAACTTATATCTTTAAATAGGTAGTGATAATGATTATTACTTTCTTAATAAAACAAAAATATAAATTTTACAATAAATCAAAAACGAGTTATGATATCGAGTCGCGGTTTTCACCAGAATGTAGCTAATTATGTGGCTTTTAATATCAATACGTAATAAATATATCATGCCGTTTAATTTTTGTAGAAAATAAATTAAACTATATATTGGCTTATCAGCGCCCTCTAGGAGTGAAAGAACAAAAAAAAACTTTAACGGAACTATTGCTTTTTCTTTCCTTGAAATTGATGGATAGAGGGAAACGAAAACATATTTTTTTGGTTTGAATGTGTTGGATTTGGCGGGCTAACTATCGTGTATGACAATTGAAATGTCAAAGTATAGAACATACTTATTCTATAAACAGAGAGTAGAGAATAACAAATTAATGGAATACCTTCAACATAAAACAAGCTTGATTAAAGAAAAAGACAAACAAGAAGTGAAGTGATGGCCTTTCACCATAAATGAAATGAAACCAAGTTTAGATAAAGACCATAGAACCACAAATTTTCCAAAAACTATATACAATTATATAACCTATAAGTAACATGCCAGCTTATCTATTTTTACTGTAGGTGCAATATTTGGAAATTATGAATGAATATATGGAACTCACTCCTTGCACATTAGAGCATTTGTTAATCGCATTGGGTTCTTTGCTTATTTCAATCATTTCGTGTATTAGCCTCTTTGTGTAGTTGGACTCCTTAACCAAAATAGCAGCCCCTTCAAAGTTAGGGTTATGGTGTTTCTGGCAGGCATGTTGGGCCAAGGCACAGTTGAGCTTTTTGATTTTACAGTCACTTTTATGAGCCACTATTCCATTGCTAAGTTGTCTTTTAGTTTCCCCTATGTATACCAATTCACAATTGTGATTCATTTATGGTGAAAGGCCATCACTTCACTTCTTGTTTGTCTTTTTCTTTAATCAAGCTTGTTTTATGTTGAAGGTATTCCATCAATTTGTTATTCTCTACTCTCTGTTTATAGAATAACTATGTTCTATACTTTGACATTTCAATTGTCATACACGATGGTTAGCCCGCCAAATCCAACACATTCAAACAAAAAAAATATGTTTTCGTTTCCCTCTATCCATCAATTTCAAGGAAAGAAAAAGCAATAGTTCCGTTAAAGTTTTTTTTGTTCTTTCCCTTTCTTCCTTAGCTATTTCAAATAGACAGCCACTGAATCTTCACCTATTATATTTTCTACGTTGAACGGTTCAGTAATTATAATATGTGATGTTCCTTACTGTTAATCTAATGAAGAAAATGTATCGTTACTTGTGTTTTGTTAACTTAACGATGAAACCTCACTTGCATAGTAAGTCTTTCTATATAATTTGTACAGTATATATATTTTTTTATATAACTACTTTGTATCCTGTTTTTAGCCTTGAAAAAGAAAATAAACATTTTCGAAAGCTCGGTGAGCAGAGTCTTCTCAATTAAGCCCCATTTATCGACAGATTTCCCAGTCTTTATTCTAAGTGTTAGTGATCTAACAAATACTGTCGTACTTCCACCACTAATTTCTATATATATATATATATATATATATATATATATATATATATATATATATATATATATATATATATATATATTTGATTCTGAATTCTTGACTAAAAAAAATATTTTTTTTTTGGGATGCAGTCATTTAATAGATCACACACAGATCAGCTAGATTTTCTTCGATTCTTGAGTAAGTTTTGGAAGATAACGTTGGTATATTCATTGTGGAATGAAGCTCATTAAGGTGTGTATACCCAGATCCCACGTTTGTTATTCCAAGCACAGCACTATTATTAACGTCTTCAAAATTAGAAACAGTTGTTACAGTCTCCATGGACATACACATATTACATTTGAATGTAATTTTAGAAGCTACTCCCCTTCTAGTTTCTTTTACTATCTCAAGGTTTATGAGATAGCATCCGAAATGGGGAGCATGATTACTTATTGCAATAAGGGAGTCGATAAAATGCTGAATATCGACTATTCTCCGTCCTTCGAGTTCGATTTTTTCGTCGTTATTGCCCTTTTCTCTATTTGAGGTTTCAGTTGATGGTTCCTCGATAATTAAGCTTGTTCTTTCTTCCTGACTTATATGAGCTACATCAGTGACTTCGCAATAATTGTTACTAACATCTTTTCCCAAATGATTACCATCTGGAAAATGTATGTTTTTTGAAATATCACACAGTTCACTATCGAAACTTGAATTTTGTTCATACGTTGCTTCAACAGAGGGACCCTGTCCAGAACAATTATTTTCACTGAGGCGTTTTACACCGCAAAAAATCACGTCAACGATATCAATATCCGAACATTGTTCATTTGAGGTCGTAGAACCAATAGCTTGGGTATCCTTATATTCCACGGGTACGGTACCAGGCTCCTGTACCTCTAATGATCTTGATGTCCCAGCTTCACTGATCTTCGATGAGACCTAAAAATATAGTGTTTTTAGTATTTGTCTGACCAGGACCTCTTCAATCTCAATGTGCTTTGCTTTATGTAGAATATGATGAAAACGGCTTTATTGAAGGAATACAAAATTACACTATTGCTTTTATTTACTATATGGAACAGTTACTAGTTCAATAATGAAGCCTTCAATCGCTGTGTGATTTATTTAGAAGAGAACCTTGTCACATTCCTCATGTAATTCAAATTACATAATGATAAAACTTCCACTTATACCACCATATTTTTAAATAATAAATTAATATGTGTTTTAATATACCTATAAGTGGAAGTTTATAATTTTTTTGTTTCAATTGATCATGAATTTCCATCAAGTATCAGCAATATAGTTTAAAGATATTATTATACACAGATTTTAGAGATTTTCTATTCACAGTTACTGTGTACATGATCGCTAACGCTAACCAAAATGCCGCTGTATTGTCAGGACACTGTGTTCAATAAAATATTTACGTAGGATTCCAGTTCAACTCACCTTATTTATTCGCTGGATTTTGGATCTAAACGACGATCTCGTAGATGACAACCATAATCGGTTCTTCAAACCTTTACGTGTGACCGGCATTCTTGAATATTATAATCACAATGCCTATGTCTGTTGCTGCTGATCTTTTATACCCATAAGGGCCAATTTCAAAACCAAATCACTAATGAGGGATTAACTAAATCTTCAAATGACAAATTAAAACATTTCATAATAGCTATATTGCGTTATTGCGACCGATAAATTACGGCAAAAACGTAATCCCCCGACAGGTAATTCTTCCAAGAAAGAGTATTATCCTACTTGGATGAAGAATTGAAAAAAATGTGCTGGTATAAGAAGAAATAAGGAAAATAATTGACAGGGATATGGAGATTTATAGAAAAGAAGTGATGTTGAAGGATTTGGATACTGAATTCAAAATCAAAGAATAGATAAAATAAATAGTACCTACCTATATTCAACCAGAATCAATTAATTGCGCACGGATTTTATCAATACTTAATTGAGTATATTGGTCCGCTTATGAAAAAAAGATTTAATTTGTAGGAAGTTGTTGTCTATTGAGATAATCCCATCGAACACTGCGCTGCTCATGAGTTCCTTCATTGGACATCTCTAAGACAAACTACGTGAGCGATGTAGGGAATAAACTCACAAATCGGTCAAGGCAATAGCTCTTCATATATTATACAAACCACTAATTTCAGTTCAAGCAGTTTTATTAAATTTTCAATATTCTTCTTGATCTTTTTATTTACCTACGTACGATATAAAATACTACTTATTCAATTTTCAACGGAAACTGTACTTCTTCACCCATCCGTCTATCCCTCGTAAACATTTATAATAGTGAATGTATTTTATCTCCATTCATAAATGATGATTACTTTAGAACTCAGAGAGCGGCGCCACTCTGCAGGTGCAAAATGTTGCTATGCAAGGGTTTCGTAGTCCCTTTCTTTTATGATTTATTTTTCATTACTAGTGGATGAAAAAAAATGTCCTTGTTGGTAAAGGTCTAATCTATGTTTCTGTCGTCTTACTTTTTTGATATTTTCCTTGATTCTTCTCTAAAAAAAATGGGAAACTCGTAAAAAAATATGAAATTTTATGTTTTTTTTTAGAAAGAACTAAATAAAATTTTGAAAAAGTGATTCCACAGAAACATAGATAAGAGCTTTACCAATACGTAGTTATTTTTTCATTCTCCTAAAATAAAAAATGAATCTAAAAGTTTAGGGACTACGAAACCCTTGCATACATTGTTTTAAAGTGAAGTACAACTTCCTCTTAATATTAAAAAAAATATTTTTTTTTGGGGATGCAGTCATTTAATAAATAAAATTCTTTGGATTATGCCAAGCTTTCGAGAATGTTTATTCTCTTCGTCGGGGCAAACTAAAAATCGTTACAAATTTTCTTAACCACATAATAGATTATTAATTAAAGTACTTACATTCGTCAATTTAGATAAAATTAACCACAAACAGGAAAGATTTTATAGCCATCAATCAGAAATGTCTTAGTTATTTATAAATGTCATGGTAACGGCATATCTAGAGTTGAAAGTATCTAGATTCAAGTTTTCTTAGAAAAGATCTTATAGGAATTATCTTTGTATTTGTAGCTCTTTTTTTAACAAGTCACACATTAAACTTGAAAATATTGAAGCAGATACAAGTTTAGTAAAAAGAAAAAGTTATTATTCAATTAATAAAAAAACATTTATAACAGACATAGAAACACATACCTAATATAAATAAATATATACCCATACACAGACTATACTATCTGAATTCGTGGGTATTGCAGTATAAATTGAAGTTTATTATGTCAATAATATTATTTACTATTTTATTAGGCATTCAGATTGTTTGTTTATTATATATAATCATATTCTCTCACAATATGACATAGTAGTAGTAGATAGTAAAAAATGCTTCAAATGCAAACTCACAGGGCATATCGCCTCCCAATGCCCATCATTAACCACCATACAACCCGCTAACACAGAAAATGCCACAAGCAACATACATTTATCGACATACCAACCACCTCAACTTACTCTACCAATAACAGAAGAAAACTCAACTTCCAACTTTGAACCTCTTCCAGCAAATCATAACACAGAAAACTCTAATGGAGATAACAACACAAACAACAAGAGAACATTTACAGAAACCCTACCGCCCACAATAGAAAATCAAACCCAACCAAATACACCTGCCTTCGCAACACCGATGAACTTCAATACTAAAAAAAACACAAGTCAGACAAACAGCCTACACCCATATCGTATAGCTCAATGGACTCAATCAAACAGTTTATTGACAACCACGCACCCCCACTTGTACTGAATTTTAACCAGTTGAAAAGCCTTTTGGAAAACACACATGGAGCAACCAATATCATAAACGTAATCAACGAATAAACTTCAGATATAAAAGGATTAATTGAAATGTTGCTCTTAGCGTATCCTCAATTAACAGACAAGACGATCAAAAATACAATCACAAGACTAAGAAAGAAACTAGAACGCTACATAGAAAACAATACCAACGATGCACTCAGCAATACCTCATCCATAGACTCTTCATACTAATAATATTTCGATACAGAATTCAACTGCATACTTCAATGGAATTTAAATGGATATAATATTCATTTGAACATGCTTCGAAAACTCATTTCTGACCACAACCCAGATGTAATATGCCTACAAGAGACCCATTTTCATGACACTAAAGTAAACACTCCTAAAAATTACACCGGATTCTTCAAAAACCGGAATCAAAACACTGCCAGTGGAGGAGTTGTCATTTACGTTAGAGAAAACATAGAACACACAAATATAGAAGCAGTTGCAATCCCCCTAGAAACACCTAACAATATCAACATATGCAGTAAATGTATTCCACCCAGCTACAACTTAGAAAAAAAGGAGCTTGAAGAATTACTTCAGCAAATACCATCTCCTAAAATAATACTCGGTGACCTAAATGCACACAAATTCTCTTGGGGATCATATAAGAACACTACACGAGGTAACACCATACGAAACGCGATCAATTCAACCAACATGATAGTGTTAAATGACGGAAGTAACACCAGATTCGACCTAGCATCAGGTAGACTATCAGCAATTGACCTAACATTATGTTCACCCAATTTCATGACTCACCTACAATGGAGTACTTTTGACGATCTCTATGGAAGTGACCATTTGCCAATTATTATTAGGAATACTATATATAATAAATATGAGGACAACACATCGTGCTCAGAAAAATGGAACTTCAAAAAAGCTGACTGGAGCAGCGTCTCCATATACATAGAAAACAAAAGCCATATGTTAGAATTATCAGAAGACATAAATCAAACAATAAAAATATTCAATGAACTCATCAATGACACTCACATTGGCAAAGCTAAACCTATTAAAAATAGAAATCCTGTACCTTGGTGGAGTAGAGAATGTGAAGAAGCTATCAAAGCAACCAAACAAGCGCTTAATAAATATAAAAAACATAAAACACCTGAAAACCTTATAGATCTCGAGAGTAAACGCGCTATATCAAGGTATTTAATAAACAAAAACCAGAAAGAATCCTGGCAAAATTACATAAGTACGATAAATAATTAAACTCCATTAACCACAGTCTGGAAAAAATAAAAAGAATATCTGGAACAAAAGCGTCAACATCAATCAGAGCACTCAAAAAGGAACATCTATAATTACAAATAATGAAGAAATTGCCGATATTTTATCAGGCGCCTATGCAAAGAACTCCAGTAATGAAAACTATACACCAGAATTTCTTGATGATAAAAGCCGCAAAGAAACAACTCTAAGTACGTTCTCCAGCACTCAGAACCAACAAACTCACCAATCAGCGAAACAGAAATGAATGAATCCTTGCATAATATGAATGGCACATCTCCTGGCCCAGATGACATACCTTTATTATTCTAAAAAAAACCTTCCTCTTATTGCAAAAAGACATCTGCTAACAATCTACAATACCATCTGGAGCGAGCAAGTATTTCCAGACATATGGCGGAAAGCAACTACCATACCAATTCTCAAACCCAATAATTCACCCCTCTTACCAGAATCCTACAGACCAATCTCATTGACATGTATAATGTGCAAATTATTAGAAAAAATTATAAACAAGAGACTACTCTGGAGTTTAGAGAACAGGAAATTATTGATATTTGAACAAGCTGGCTTCCGACCAAACAGATCCACCACCGATAATATTGTGGTCCTCGAATCATATATAAATAAAGCATTCTGTAACAAACAACATTGCATGGCAGTATACTTCGACATCATGAAAGCGTTTGATACCGTTTGGAGATTTGATATAATCTCAAAATTACGAGATTGGGTATATAACGGAACCATGTTGGCCTTTATAGCAAATTTTCTCAAAGATAGAAGCTTCCAAGTACGAACAAATGGCGCAACGTCACAAAACAGATATCAATTAAATGGAATACCACAAGGATCCATAATCAGCCCAACATTATTTCTGGTAGCCATGAACGACATCATACAACGAACCGAGAAACCAATACAAACAAAACTATATACAGACGACATGATTATATACGTAAGAGGTAAAAACGTAGAAACCAGCTCTACCCTGATACAATCGTACCTCTCCAAATTAGAAGTCTGGTCCAACACATCAGGACTCACATTCTCTCCAACCAAAACAAAATGTATAATCTTCTCCAAAAAATAATTGAAAATAAACCAGTTCTGAAACTCAACAACACAGATCTCAGCTACACACAAGACATAACCTTCCTCGGACTCAAATTCGACCAACAGCTAACGTGGAAAAGTCATATACAATACTTGACACAATCCTGAGATAAACGTCTGAGTCTACTTAAATACTTATCTCATAAACGCTGGGAAGCCGATGGTAAAATATTACTCAGTGTATATCGCTCTTTAATAAGATCTAAAATTGACTATGGATGCATTGCTTATGATTCCGCTAAACGTTCAACTCTCAAACCACTCGACACTATCCAAAATTCAGCACTTAGATTAATACTAGGTGCCTTCATAACTACTCCTGTAAACAGTCTTCATCGCGAAGCAGGAGAAGTTCCTTTAAGCTTACGCAGACAAATATTGAGCCTTCAATACGCAGTGAGAATCAACTCCAATCCCAATATATCAGGACATCGAACCCTCATTACAAACAACATAGAAACCCCAAGAAACAAGCCACAGTCTATATCATTTAACTATAGAGTTCGACAGTATATGCGAAGCATCAACATATCTACTTTACCTCGAACATATATGGACAACCCCTCAATTACTCCCCCTTGGATCATGCACCCTCCTACCGTAAATATGGAAATAACAAAAAGAAACAAACACGATACGCCCAAGGAACTACTCAGACAAAGATTCCACAAAGAATTGAATCGATATAGTACTTTCAATAAAATCTATACAGATGCCTCAAGAATTAACTCAAAAACTGGAGCGGCAGTGGTAACATCTACAGAAGTCATAAAATCAAAGCTACCCGACGGGGCAACAATACTAACCGGTGAGCTATATGCTATATATCAGGCCACCGTTTATATAAAAAACGCCCCCAACACAGAGTGGATCATCATCACAGACTCGATCAACTCCCTAACACTTATCAAAAAAACATACAGCAAACATCCAGTCGTAATTAAAATAAAAGAAGAAATACATAAACTCTTTGGAAATAAAAAAAATCTTCTTTCTATGGGCCCCATCACACATAGGTATTCCCAAGAATGAGCTAGCTGACCACCACGCGAAAGAAGCAGTCAATAAATGCACCCTATCAACATCCAATCTACCAGCTAGTGATACAAAGAACTCCTTTCGACACAAAGTAATGGAAAATTTCGACAGAACATGGATGAATAGCCCATCTAAACTAATCAAAGTGAAACCGTACTTCGGACCATGGAATACTGCCACCAACACTCGACGAGACCAAGTGATCCTTACCCGCCTCCGCCTAGGACACTCAAGAGCTACCCACGGACACCTCATTAGCAAAGAACCCGAACCTATTTGTGCCA
Organism: Crioceris asparagi; assembly: GCA_958507055.1. Lineage (NCBI taxonomy): Eukaryota > Metazoa > Arthropoda > Insecta > Coleoptera > Chrysomelidae > Crioceris > Crioceris asparagi. Next base: position 43,985,842 of record OY293829.1, read on the forward strand.
TATGTGAAGTGCCATTAACTGTCGAACACATTCTAGTAGAGTGTCCTTCATTTGAAATGTATAGAATCACATACAATATAGACAATTCTATCAAAAATATTCTAAGACCAAATTGACACAACATTGTGAACCTCATGAAATACCTCAAACATTGTAATTTCCTACACAGATTGTAAAAAACTAGAGCCACCGCTAATAACCAATTGGTTGATGCGGTTTATTTTTAAATAAAAAAAATATGATAAGCTGATTTCTCTCACAAATCAACATGTAAGAATATTGTAAACATTGTCCATGTTATTTAATATATTATAAATAGTGATAACAAAATAGCAAATGGCGAAATACAAGGAAGGAAGAAAAATTTTTTTTATCGTATTTTATATCACTATAGGTTAAACATGAAATGAAAATCCTTTTGAATCAACTAAATTTCTCTCACCAATCAGTTGATCTAGAGATCTCAAAACTCTTAATATTAGTTGTTATAAAATTTTTTGAATTATCCTTTTTCAGTATAATCTGTATACGCATATATACCCATATTATAATATACTAAAGCTGGAAAAAAATGGACAAATATAACTAAATGATATGAGAATATAATGGCGTATACCTACATATAGAGCTAGGTACATATTATATTCACACATATATTTCAATTTTGACAAAAATTATCAAATTAATTATTATAGAGATTTAATATATAAGAATAAATAGAATTAAGTCCATTAATATCTGAATGTTTATTCATAGTATTATTATTGTTAAGTCTCACGACACAACTATCACTAGTTGGGTTGCCTAACGTTCGGAGTAATTCGTCCCGATTCCTGGCCCCTCTTACAGCTGTCTATTAAATAAAACGAGTAACAAAAATTCTTGGCTTACCAGACAATTGAACGATCTCGTGCTCGCGTTCTCATAGATATAAAGAGTCACGAAGAATCAATCTTCTGTTTTCCTCTTATAAAAGAAGTTATTCGCGATCATCTCTTCATCTCACCAAGCAAATTGAGCAATTTAAAGTGAAGTGCCTAGAGCCATCGGTGAAGTGACCGCCACGACGCCAGTGCAGAGGAGGTCCTCATCCCTCTTTCCATCCCTCGAAGCCCGCGTCTGCTGCTGAATTAGTGGTTGCTTCTTAACTTCTACCTCTGGGGTAAGTGCCTTCATTTAATTGCTCAATAGTCTGCCTTATTAATCACCTGAGATCGGTTCCAGCTAAATCCCGCTGGAACCTTTCATTGGTGCCGAAACCAGGGAACTTTAGTTTTCAAATTCAGTCTATCCTCATTCACTCATCTAATAATTCGATCGTGAATTAATTATTTAATTTCAATCAAATCAATCTTTCTTACCATCTGTTTATTTTTTCATCGTCTGATCAGCAGTAAATTCTTCGTGAACAATTTAAAAAAATTTTACTGCGTAGCTACCGGGGTCGTTTGAAAATCAAAATGCCATCATCGATGGATAAATTGAAAGCTTCGATATCCGAATCCATCGTCAATCGTGAGAATGCTTTCGCCGCGGCCTCGAATTTGTTTAAACTAATAAAAGGCCTGACCACTGAAGCAGATGTGGCCAATATGTTCTTGGCTGAGCTGTCTAAGGTGGAGAAGGCCTTCAAAGAGGCTGATGGGTTGATCGTTAAGCTCAACTCTCAGTTGGAGGAGCCAGAGCGGGACGGATCACCATCGAAATTCGCGGCATTCTTTGAAATCTGCCTGCAAATCCGCGGCGCCCACATTCCTCTGACTGCGTCTTCTTCGGTCGCGACGCCTTTGTCTTCCTCTGCTGATCTCCCTATTCCTCGGGTCAAGTTACCACGTTTTCATGGCAAGGTCGAGGAATTGCCCGGCTTCATCGCGCTGTTCGATGCCCTTGTACATGAGAGCAACTCCCTGGCGCCGGTCCAAAAGTTTCATCTGTTGTCGTCTACTCTTTCAGGCGAGGCGGCTTCTGTGATTTCCGGCTTCGAGTTGAATTCGGTTAATTACCCCCTCGCCTATAAAGCTCTTTACGATCGTTATCAGAACCCTCGTCGGCTGGCTGATCTTTATGTCAACCAGATATTGGATTCGCAGCCTGCGTCTGTTTTTTCTTTGTCCCAGTTGAAACAGTTCGCCATCACGCATCAGAATGCCATCAATGCCCTCAAGGCGTTGCCCATACCCGATCTGGCAGATTATCTTCTGTTTTATTTAAATTTGCGCAACCTCGATGTGCCATCTCGCCAGTTGTTCGAGGGGCAGTTATCCGCGGATGACTATCCTAATCTAGCCCAATTGCTCGAGTTCACCACTCGACAATTGCGGGTGTTAGAAAGCACTCCTAGCACCTCGTCCCGGGTGCCTTCGCCGAAGAAGCTATCAAAAACCCAATCACCAGCGGGCTCATCGTCTGTGCTTTCATCTGCTGGTCCGTCCTCTCACCGTCCTGCCTACGCTGGTGCGCGTTTCCCCACCTCGTCTGGTCAGTCGTCCGCGTGTGCGTTCTGTTCGGCGAATCACTCCATTCGCCAATGTCGTGAATTCAAGTCCATGATCATTCATCAACGAAGAGCTTTCGTGACTGAGAGGCGATTATGCAGAAACTGCATGTCGGCATTCCACGCCACTGCTGAGTGCGGTTCGGGTCAGTGCTGCCACACGTGCGGAGAACGTCACCACGCGATTCTCCATCTTGCATCTGCCCCCTCTATGGTCCCTCCCGTTGCCCAAACGGAGGATGAATCGGCGGATCAGTCTTCTGTTTCATCAGAGCAGCCAGCCCGTGCTTCCACTTCCCGGGGTGGTACAGTAAGAGGCCGAATTACCCGAAGTACGGGCCTCGGTAGGTCCTGACTGCGAGTGCGGTCAGCGTGTGATTGGCTAACGCCACCGAGCAACCATCTGTCCCCATCTTCTCGTCCGTTCTCCTCTTGCCATCTGTTTCCACCTACGCGGTTGGCCTTGCGTAAGAGTAGTAATCCTGACTTCCTTATGCCTACTGCTTGGGTCAGCCTAGATAACCAGCGGAATGTTGTCACACACCACACACCCTCATCTCCCGAGCTTGGGCCACCAAGCTAATAACCCTGCTCTTCGTGTCGCTTATCATGAGTTCATGCGAGATTATCTCGAGAGTGGCCATATGGAATTGGTTCCTAAATCTTCTGATTGTCAGCGATATGAGCCATATTATTAAATAGAACTATAAAATAGAGGAGGATTATTTAATTTTAAGAAATTTTAATTTTGTCAAATGTCTTAAGTGTTAATTGTTTTCCGTCCATATGGGCGAAGGAAGTCCTAACTTTGTCTTTGCTCATTTTTATTTTGTAACCTAGTTTGCAAAACCCTGAGGATGAAAATATATTTTTCGAAAGCTTGCTTAGCAAGAAGAGTATTCTTTTCTTAAGCCTCATAAAATTCTTCGGCAGATTACCCAATCATAGAGTTTATATATATATATATATATATATATATATATATATATATATATATATATATATATTCTTCGATTGGAGGTATAAAACGGCTTCTGCAGTCTTGTATGTGGAAACTCTTTTCAATGTAAACATGAATAATATCTGGTACTTACGAAGTTGAGATTTAATTAAACATTAAATATTTTGGAATAGAAGTTATCATCAGTAACAATAATCGTACTTATCACATAAAAAATGTAAATAAATTTAGAGACTAGAAAACTATTGAAAATTTAAATTGTAATTATTATGTTATTAAACAGTGCTTTAACATTAAGACTAACTAATACATAACCCAATGGTAGTTTCATTTCATTAATGTTTTCACAAAAATTAAAAGAATATTTGATGAATAGTCATTATCAGGATTATATGCATTGATTAGAATATTTGTAATCAGTTGAGCTATACCCCTGTTAGGACTGTAAATACCTGAAATAATAGGTCGTAATTGTAGAATCGGTTTATGAATCTTAGGACGACCATAGAATTTATTGACAGTACCATTGTAACACCTATATTTCTTTCCTTTTACTGCAGTAATTAAATTATCTTATTCAAGATCTGAGATCACTGAATTTGATTTTTGTTGAATTGTAGCCGTCGAATCTCTTGGTAATACTCTTTAGTAATCTGTATCATTTAAAATTTCTAGAGCTAAATTATTATATTGTTGTTTTGTTAAAATTGTAGTAACATTCATCTTGTCAGATGGAATTACCAACAGTTCTGGATTATTCTTTAAGAAATTCTTACATTTTTTAAATTGTGATGTTAATAGGTTAATACCTAAATCTTCAAATGTATGTACTGTATTAGTTATTATATTAGTAATTATGTTAAGATTTAAATTTCTTTCATTATTTGGTAATTTAGATATAACAAGATCAATGTCATTATGAAATATTAATATGAATGAAATGAAACTAATATTGGGTTATGTATTAGTTAGTCTTGATGATAAAGCACTGTTTAATAACATATCACGAAAACTTGTATCTGAAAGTATAAAAAACATTGGTATCACATAAAACTACATTGCAAAATATCACAAACAAGATTTCGAAAATTGATAAACTTTCTTTTTGATTCAACAGTATTTTCATACTCTAATGTGATATATAAACAGATACGTGGTATGCCAATGGGTAGTCATGTTTCTCCTATTATATCACAATATGTCATGGATGATCTTATTATAGACTGTATTGCTAAATTAGATTTCCACATAACATTTTTTTTAAAATATGTTGATGATTTGATTCTCAGTATTCCTGAAAATAGTAAAGAACAATTGTTAAATGTATTCAATAGTTATGATTACCTTCTAAAATTCACAATAGAAGCAGAAGGACCGAAGTGTTCCTTTTTTAGATACTCGAGTTATACGAAGAAATGACAATTCTATAATTACTTCCTGGCAGTTGAAATCTGGTTCTTCGGGTAGATTTCTTCATTATCAATCTTATCATCCGGCAAAACAAAAAACCAACTTGATACTAGGAATGAAAAACAGAGTAATAAGAACGTCTCATTCTTCTAATAAAGAACAAAATTTAAAAATTCTATATGATAAATTCATAATTTGCGGATATCCACGAAATTTACTGAAGTCTTTACTTTTTAATAGAACATCTATAGAACATAATAATAATGCTGATAATCAGTTCATCAAATATTTTTCTGTCCCTTTTATACATATAAGCAGTCATAAAATAAAAAATACTCTTTCTAAGTATACTGATATTAAACTAGTAGAATCCAAACACCAAATTAATTTTGACGATGTCAGGATCTTAGATCAGGAAATAAATCTTATGAATCTTGAGATGTCTCATATAGCAAAAGAACCTAATACATTAAATTCAAAAAAAGACATTGATGGCTTAAGTATAATGTATACATATTTACTGCAATTTAATCAAAATAATACATAAATTATTATTAATACCTTGTATGAATCTGTTTCATGATTATTTAGATTTCAATAAAATAAATTTGTCAACTTAATATTATGTCAAAATTTCAGTATTACAATTTGAATTTTCAATAGTTTTCTAGTCTCTAAATTTATTAACATTTTTTATTTTAAACATTGTTTTAGTGATACGTACGATTATTGTTACTGACGATAACTTCTATTCCAAAATATTTAATGTTTAATTAAATCTCAACTTCGTAAGTACCATATATTTTTCATGTTTACATTGTAATTTCATAATTTGTATAACTTAAGTAATCCTGATGAAGAATCAATAAACATTCGAAAGCTAGACTAGAAAAAAAGAGTTACTCTTATTTCCACATACAAGACTGCAGAAGCCGTTTTATACCTTTTCCAATCGAAGTATATCCTAGCCAGTCGCTAATAAATTTCTGAATTATATATATGTTATATTAGAAATATTCAGATAGTTGTTATATTACAAATATCCAGATATATTATACTTTAAATATTTAATATTCTCGATTTATCCGTCGCGACAGTCTGTCGCTGGTATTTTTATAAAAGTCACATACAATTATTAAATTTCATCTTTCAAAGCCAACATATTGCCTTACAGTATGAAACCTCATATTTCAGCTTCCTGTCATAACAATCATATCATCTAACATAGGATTATTCATAGAAATTGTAACGGTGCAATCTAAATCGTTTATAACATTCTAGAAACTGCTTAGCGTGCACCTAAGAAACTATTTAAGTAGACATCCAAGAGCGATCGTCGGATTAGTACGTAAAAAATTTAGTAGAGTAGAACTCTTTGCTGTACTTGTCTCATTTTCGGCCTGTTATTTCAAAATTAAGTCGACTAATAAACTTGTTAAAGTAAATAAAGTTTTTTTTAAAAAGTCCTCAAAGCAGAATCCAATATAAAAATTTGACGCAGTCAGTAGGATCCCTCAACGTTGGTATCGAATCAACGGTGGTTTCTTAACCTTTAAGGAAGAACCAATTCTCCAAGCTGAAAGAAGCATATTACAAAGAAGAAATCAACTACATAGTTTAAGAAGAAACTGGTGCAGAGGACGGTCTCTCCTACATCGGGAACAGGCAGCAGATAGCAAGCTAACCCGTTGGCGCTACGCTTGAGGAGCCGGATTTCATCCCCACCGAAATTACAGAAACCCCTGGTGCCGAGACGATCTCTCCGACTTTGGGAAAACGCGGACGCTAACCCGAAGGAGCGAGCTTTACGGAGTAGGATTTCATCTCCACCAACAACCAACAAATGCTCCACAAACTGTGAGTACATTTTATTTAAAGAATCATCTCGTTTGATTATTATTATTTTTATTTTTCTCACAACTCGTATTATTGATAGAAATCAGTTCGTTAATATTTTTTTATTATTTCTGTTTTTGATCTGATTTGATATATTTCCAATACGCTTATTAAATAAATAAATAAATAATGCCAGAAACACGCTCAGGTGCTACAACTGGCACTACTAGTTCACAAGACGTCGAACCTTATAAATTATCTGAGATATTTTCAATAATCCCAGAATTCGATGGAAATCAAATTTTCCTAAACACCTTCCTTAACGCCTGCAAAACAGCACAAAATATGGCTGTAGGACAACAAAAAATTTTGTTAACCCTACATATTAAAAATAGATTGCGTGGTCGCGCAGCAGAACTAATCAACTCGCGAAACACTGAAACATGGAAAGAAATCCTAGTGTTACTCGAAACAAACTTTGGTGACACCAGAGATTTAAATTCACTGATACAAGACCTCCAAAGATTTAAACAAACTCCAGGAGAATCTGCTCTTAGTTTTGTGAGTCGGCTTCAGACTCACGAGGCCAAAATGTTCTCTTTCATTGAAAAGCAGAACATGTCCCAACCAGAAAAAGACGCTCAAACAACCCTTATAAATTCAATGACATTAAACACACTTCTAACGGGCTTAGAATATAAGTTAGGACAAATAATCAGAGCCAGTGATCCGAAGGATATGATATCCGCAATTTCAAGAATAAAGCGAGAGATACAACTCTCCTACTATGAGTCCCATAGACCTCAAAATAATAAGCCTACAAATAACGTACCAATTCCGAGAAAAATTCCGAGTCCCCAATGCTCATATTGTCAAAGAATAGGACACACTTTTAATGAATGCCGACAGAGAACATTCAATACACAGAGTTTGTATAATCATTTTCATAAAAATCCAAACAACACCCAAAGACCCAGACCCAATCCAAATTATAACCCCACCCAATCAAAGTTGCCAAACCCACATAACCCTAACGTTAACTTCATGAGGCAACATAAAACTTTCCACGTCAACGAACAACCCGAAAATCACTATAATGATTATTATAACGGTCCCAATAATTACTGTTATCTAGAAAATGACGACAACCACGGACTTCAATATTATCAAAATCTTGAAAGTGACAGAGAAATTTGTTATGAAAATTCCCATATTACCCAACCAAATATGGAAAATTTTCAACAGGACGATACTCTAGACGACCCTCCTATAGACAGAACCCCAGTGGAAACAATAACATCCCAAATTCAAACCCTAAATTTCAATCAGCCACAAAGCCCGAACAACAAGAAATATATCTAGATTCCCTTCACACCGTTAGCTCAAGAAATCTGTATATATTTACGATGCAACCAAAACTTTCAAAATTTTAATCGACACAGGTGCCGGTATTTCAATCTTTAAACCTAGAGCTTGCGAAAATTATACCAATAGATCCCCAGAAAATATCGTTATTCACAGCATTACAGATCAAAAAAGTTATAGTTCACCAATCTGTTATCATTCCATTTGCTGATAACGACCCTCATAAGATCTACGTATGTGATTTAGACATTGAATTCGATGGCCTTCTAGGTATGGATTTTCTAGAACATTATAACTGTATAATAGATGTCACTCGTAAACAACTTATCACTAGTTTTAAGACTGTACCTCTTTTTAAAGCAGGGGAAAAATCAAATAATTTAGAACATTCTAATTTGAAAAAAAAAACAAGAAGTGTCTAATAAAATCTTTATAGAACCCCGAATAGAAAAGATCTGTAAATTAAAATGCAATCTCGAAAACACAGATGCTATCCTGCTAGCAACTGAAAAGGATAAAGTAAAACTGCCTAATGCTTTAGTTCATGTCAATGAAGATGGTGAATTTTTATGCTCCGTATTAAACCCTAATGAAATTGAAATGTGTGTAGATATTATACCAAAATTAGAACCTATTCAAAATTTTTCATTAAATAACGGTAATTCTAGCAATATAGATAGTAATAGAAATTATGACATTCAAAATTTATTAAGATTAGATCATTTAAATTTCGAGGAACAGGAAGAAATTACCCGACTTTGTCTCGATTTTTCTGATATATTTTATTTAGAGGGAGATAATTTAACATTCACGAACGAAATTAAACATTCAATCGATACAAGTAATTCAAAACCAGTATTCACGAAATCGTATCGTTATCCCCAGATTCATAAGCAAGAAGTTAAGTCACAATTATCTAAAATGTTAGAACAAGGAATTGTTAGACCATCAAATTCGCCTTGGTCAAGCCCCGTCTGGGTAGTCCCTAAAAAGATAGATGCATCGGGAAATCAGAAATGGCGCGTTGTTATTGATTATAGGAAACTTAATGAGCTTACTGTCAATGACAAATACCCCTTGCCAAATATCACCGATCTGCTAGATCAATTAGGTCAGTGTCAATACTTCACAACTTTAGATCTTGCATCTGGGTTCCACCAGATTGAAATAGATCCAAAAGACATTCCCAAAACTGCTTTTTCCATAGAAAACGGACATTACGAATTTGTAAGAATGCCGTTTGGTTTAAAAAACGCCCCGTCCACTTTTCAAAGGGTCATGGACGACATTATAATTTATTCTAGAACAATCCACGAGCATATATCCCGTCTTCGAGAAGTATTTGATAAACTTCGTAAGGCAAATCTCAAAATACAGCCTGATAAATGCGAATTTTTACGCAAGGAAGTTGCATACTTGGGACACCTTATAACCAAAGATGGTGTTAAACCCAATCCCGATAAAGTCAAATGTATTATGAATTTTCCGAGACCCAAAAACCCAAAGGAAATCAAAAGTTTCTTAGGTCTAGCCTCCTATTATAGACGATTTATTCCCACATTTTCAAAAATTTCCAAGCCCCTCACTAAGTTACTTCAGAAAGATACCCCTTTTAATTTCGACACGGACTGTGAAACAGCTTTTGAAGAATTGAAAAAAGTCTTATTTCAACACCTATTCTGATTTATCCAAATTTCAACGAAACATTCGTCATAACGACAGATGCAAGCGCATTCGCGATTGGCGCTGTTCTAAGTCAAGGCCCTATAGGTAAAGATCTACCAATAGCCTATGCTTCAAGAACCCTTTGCAGTGCAGAAACAAGATATTCAGTAATAGAAAGAGAACTCCTTTCAATAGTCTGGGCAGTCAAACACTTCAGACCCTATATATTCGTTAGAAAATTCATTCTCATTACAGACCATAGAACTTTAACATGGCTATTTTCAATCAAAGATCCCGGCAGTAGACTAGCACGCTGGAGATTAAAACTTGAGGAATATAACTACGAAATTCAATACAAACCTGGTAGAATTAATCAAAACGCTGACGTTCTGTCAAGAATTAAAATAAACCACCATAATGCAGAATCCTTTTCAAAATTCCAAGTCGAATATAATCTACCACTTTACTCAATGAATGAAGATACTGAGTCAGGGACTTCCAGAAATAATAACCCTGAAGAACTGGAGAGTAATTCAATATACAAAGAATTTATTACTTTTAATGACTTATACAAAACAAAATCTTTGATTGATTATTCAAAAATTGATTTTGTTAACGGACAACTTTTAGACAGTAGAAAAAAACATATTTTGACATTCTTTCGACAAAACAACTTAACTGACCTTCATCATAAAATAATAGACGACATTTTTGAAGAAAACTCAGAATTTTTCGATCTGACTATTAATGTATTTTCCAGCAAAACAGTAAAAAACAGAAAGTATTACATAATTCCAATACCATACAATCCAGATTCCTCAATAGAATATCTTTTTGGATCATTGTACCGAAATAAAAACACTTTACCTCACAACCAAACTATTTATGTTGAAAACAATCTCGATTTGCCTGCTCTAGAAATACTATCTTTCATTTTTGCTGACATTGATATAAAGTTTAAAGTCTGTCAAAACTTAACAACAGTCCCAGATCAAGACCAAATTCCAATTATACTCGACCAATTCCACAACGGAAAGAGTAACTTACACCGCGGCATCAATGAAACAATTCGACGTATCAGAGAAAGGTATAATTGGCCCTGTATTACTAAAGATGTGGAAAACTTTATTAGAACATGTGAAATATGCAACAAGGTCAAAGCATACCGTAAAAATTTAGATAACCCTCTTGTCATTACTGAAACTCCGAAAACACCATTCGAAAGAATAAACATTGATATCCTTGAGGTCCCGAAATGAAATTATGCCCTAACCATCAGAGATGAATTAACAAAATTTTCACAAGTATATGGAATTCCTGACAAATCAGCCAAATCAGTTGTCACAACTCTTTTACTATACTTTCAACACTACGGAACACCTTTACGAATCCACTGTGACTACGGTAGAGAATTCGATAACTCACTTATGAGAGATTTATGTAAAATGTTCAATATTAAACTCACATTCTCAAGCGTTAGTCACCCACAATCAAACGGTTTATTAGAAAGATTCAACCCTCCTAGAGATGATTAGAATTCACGTTACCGAACATCCCGGAGAACACCCATTCAATATATTACCATATGCAGTTATCGCTTATAATAATTCAGTAAATAAGACACACGGTTTCACGCGATATGAACTTATATTTGGGCATACTTCTAGCAGACCGCCAGAAACCCTCTATAACCAAGAAGAATTGATTACATAAATATTTTTTACAAAAAATTGGACCGACGTTATAGTTGATGCACTGAAAAGTATAAAATAATATTACTTCTATTGGTGATGGTACTTTTGAAGTTGTGCAGTTGCAGTTAGATTGATAGCTTTTGGCACCAACTTCACAAGTACCATCACCAATAGAAGTAATATTATTTTATACTTTTCAGTGCATCAACTATAACGTCGGTCCAATTTTTTGTAAAAAATATTTATTTCACACTTTTGAGTGTAACATTAGTCCCGAAAATCGTTGAACGTTCACTATACCATATCAATGAAGATAATACTTATCCTATTACCCACGTATATTCCTTGCTTGTAGTGGTTATTATTGAGATCTCAGAACATCGCGGCGGAAATACGCATGAATATTTTAGTTGTTACCATTTAACACCGATTTAACTCGAAAACCGTAATTCTAAGGAAAAAATGTTCATTATAAATGTTGCTACAAATAATTATATCTTTCATGTAGTATCGAAAAATTTTCAATTTTCGAAAGAAATTGTCCTCTCCACATAGCAAAAATACATATTTAACATGCGTCTATCTCGAAAACCGTAACACTTTTGAAAAAATGTTCAATTTAAACGTTTCCGGATATTGTCCTATCTTTAATTATACCAACTCAGATTTTCGATTTTCGAGAAAATTCGCCCCCACCACCCCTTCGGGGGCGGTTTTCGGAGGGAAGGAGATTTCGGATTTGCGTTTTTATGAATATGGGACCATTTCTCAATCCCCTTCTTTCAAATGAATCCAAAATCATCAAAATCGGAGATCGTCTACTATATAAAAGGCGCGCACGAACCAAAAAAAAAAAAAAATAAAGCAGACAGTCGAATTGTATACCTCCTCCGTTCGGGGTTCGTCGGTCAAAAATACATACGCGACCTCAACAACAGAATATCGCATTACTACAAGGTAGCTAGAGAAAGAACAATAATAGCAAAAGGAAAAGCGAAAGAGAGATTCGATAAGCACGTTTCAAATTACCACAATTTAGAGTTGGTGATAAAGTTTACGTTAGGCACAAATTCAAAACAAACTCCAAAATAAATTTAACGGACCTTTCGAAATTGTAGAAATATATAAAAATTCCGCACTTCTCAAAAATCAGAAAACTAATCAAAATACTAAAGTAAATTTTGATCGACTCAAACCATATTATGAGGCATAATTTGTTTCAGAATCATCCTAACACTGTTCGGATCAGTGTTGAGCCAATTCACAATAGAAACAATAAACAATACGATTGGAGTCTATTACTCTGACGAAACTTGAATCTCAATTACGAACGATGAGTGGACATTACTTATTAGTAAGAAACTTTCATTACTGAAACAGACCTTTGATAACAACAACAAAATTCTTGATGCTATACTCGATACTTTGAAACCAACTTTTCATTCAATGAACTCTTTCAAATCAGAAGTTAGAACCCACGTCAGTCTATTGACACAAATATCGAGATCGATTGCGGAAAAATTTGAAGAACTATTTGCAGACACCAAACGTCAGAAAAGAGGTATTCTTAATGATTTAGGTTCAATATCCAAGTCAATTACAGGAAATCTAGATGCTTCTGACGGAGAATATTACACATCTTGCAATAATAAAATACAGGAAGACCAACACCATATAGAAAATCTTATGAAAAATCAGATCTCTGTAACTACATCAGTAATCAAAAAACCTTAGTGAAACACTTCAAAAACTTCAATTCGATGAAGCAACATTTAATTCGGATATTGAAAAATAGAAAGATCAGCAAGAGATCTTAATAACAAAGTATCTTTATTGATGGAAAGCTTTTTATATCTAAAAGACAACTTGAATGATATTTTAAATTCAATTACCTTTGCTAGGCTTCAAATTATCCACACCTCCATCATCTTCCCGAAACACCTTATATCCTCCCTTAAAGAAATATCTCAAAATTTGATTAGGAGTAATTTACCTTTGCCAGTCAAATATTCCAAGATCGCGCAATATTTGGAAATTATCAAATTAGAGGCCTTTCAAACTTCAGAGAGCCTTGTATTTGTTTTGAAAATTCCTTTAGTAGAACAACAGACCTTCACCTTATTCCATCTCTATCCTCTTCCGATATTTGATGAACGAACTGGTTTACATCATGTTTTATCATTTTCACAAAAATAACTTTCGCGAGACGATGATTCTTTGATGTATGTACCCATAAAGGATTCAAGTGTTTGCATACCATTGGCACCAAGGCAAAAACTTTGCTATGGGCTCTATGCTTATCCAATAGACAACAACACTGCTTGTGAAGCACTCCTCTTCAGAAGCTACAACAAAATTTCCGAAAATTGTCAAAGTTCTATAATATATGGACAAGTTTACAACATCCAGAAACTTGAATCAAACCTTTGGCTCATCATAGTTACCGAAACTACATACTCCACCATTAATTGTCCAGGTCAACACCCAAAATCAATCGTCGTACAACAACATTCAGTGCTGAAACTGAAATCAAACGGCTACGCATTTATTGGTATAACCAAAATTCAGACTCAGGCAAGCAAGTTTACAAATTTCAGTTTCAATCACCATCCAATCATGCTCAAGTACAATTGTTGTCAAGAAATACCAGATAAAGTAAAATTAATTGATCTTAAGCCACTCAAAATCAAAAATCTAAATATCGATGATTTGGAAATCTCCAGAGATAAAATGGAGCAATATTCAAGAGATCTTGATAATTTAATAAACCAACCCCTCATCGAGAGAAGCATCCCATGGATAACAATCTTCACCATCATCCTAGTTATCAGTTTACTGGTTGTCTACATCTTTATCAAATGTAGAAATAAGAAAACGGACATCATCATCCAGACCAACAACCCTTCACCAAATAGAAAGTTCCACGAGTCATTTCGCCGCTACCTGCCCCGGAAACGACCAACCCTTGAGGAACCCGATACCGAAGAAATCGAACTCAACTGATGTTTAGTGCTTTAGAGTGCTCACATTAATTTCAGTTATGAACTTTAACGTTTTTATTTTTAATTATTTAATATTGTAGCCAAGTAATTCAACTTATATATTCAGTTATTCAAACTATTATGTTAATTTTACTCCACTTAACCTTATGTTTTATAATGTTTAAAAAAATTGACGTATAACATCAATTTTTTTCATATGGGGGATACTGTTATATTAGAAATATTCAGATAGTTGTTATATTACAAATATCCAGATATATTATACTTTAAATATTTAATATTCTCGGTTTATCCGTCGCGACAGTCTGTCGCTGGTATTTTTATAAAAGTCAGGTACAATTATTAAATTTCATCTTTCAAAGCCAACATATTGCCTTACAGTATGAAACCTCATATTTCAGCTTCCTGTCATAACAATCATATCATCTAACATAGCATTATTCATAGAAATTGTAACGGTGTAATCTAAATCGTTTATAACATTCTAGAAACTGCTTAGCGTGCACCTAAAAAACTATTTAAGTAGACATCCAAGAGCGATCGTCGGATTAGTACGTAAAAAATTTAGTAGAGTAGAACTCTGTACTTGTCTCATTTTCGGCCTGTTATTTCAAAATTAAGTCGACTAATAAATTTGTTAAAGTAAATAAAGTTTTTTTTAAAAAGTCTTCAAAGAAGAATCCAATAAAAAATATATATATATCTATATATATATATATATATATATATATATATATATATATATATATATATAAAGATGTTCTTGGGGATGCAGACATATATTCAAGAATCTTTATTCTCTTCTTCAGGGCAAAAATCGTGAATTTAAAATAAATTAGCCAAAAACAGGAAAGATTTAAATTTATTCTAAATTCACGATTTTTGCCCTGAAGAAGAGAATAAACATTCTCGAAAGCTCGGCTTCAATCAAAGAATTTTATTGAATATATGACTGCATCCCCAAGAACATCTTTTTATTTTTTATAAAACCAGCCAAGAATACAAAATCAATATATAATATATAGAAGACTCTTTTAACTCAATCCGAGCTTTCGGAACTGCTCAGTTCCATTTTCAAGGATACTGAAAACATTTATTTTAAACAATACTTAAAACATATTCTTTAGATGTATATATTACTTACGTTAGGTGAGGTTGGTTGTTTTCAAAGATGTTAAAAATTGTGAGACATTAATATGGAATAAGGGGCAGTTGTTGTAGAATAAAAAAGACGGCGACAGAGTAAAAAAATGTTTTTCTTAAAATTAATAAAATTGGAATGAAATATATATAGACAGATAGAGAGGACTGATAAATTATTAACAATAACAAAATCAACAATGAACTCGACACTTCCAGACATATGACTTTTGACGGAGGACATTTGGTTTGCATAAAATTTATATTCCCTAGTTATTTGGATAAACGAACAACTTTTCTATGTATTGCTCAAAGAACACTTATGTTGGAAAATTGACCTTCCGATGTAAGTAAATATGAGTATATGGCAGTCAAGTGCTTGACATCAGTTTTTTTGTTGATTGTTTCTGTATGTTGGTAAATATATACCATCTCCAAAAACTTTCTTTTGATTTGATTAATTCTCCTTTGCTAATATGTTATACTTATTGTTTAAAATAAATGTTTTCAGTATCCTTAAAAATGGAACTGAGCAGTTCCGAAAGCTCGGATTGAATTAAAAGAGTCTTCTTTTATTTATGCTGCATTTCCCAAATACCCTCATCGTTAAGATTTACAACATTCAGCAATTATAATTTTCTCACTATTTATATATATATATATATATATATATATATATATATATATATATATATATATATATATATAGAAGGCGACCAGACCTAAATTGCTAGAAGAAGCACTAGCTATTGCTTTGGCCGCTAGCCAAACTTCCCGAGGGCACCGTTTAAGAGCAATCGAGGAAGATCAGTTCAACAGAGAGTCCCTGTTAGAAATTATAAGGAAGCTAGTCACGGGAGTGCAATCAAAGAAGAGAGAGCCAAGGTGTTGGAACTGTGGTGAGCTGGGACACGTACGCCGCAGTTGTAAGAAGAAGGTTTCACAATCGGAAAACTGGGATGGGTGGAGATGAAGGGGCAATCGTCGACCTGCAGAAATAGTGCCAGTAATAACGGTCAACGTGTCATCTTCTGGCAAAGCCTTAAGTTTATACATCGATGGTCGAATCAATGGAGAAGACAGAACACTCCTAATAGACAACGGTGCATTAAGAACAATAGCAAGGCCAGAGCTCATCAAAGATCATTTCCGGATATTACCAACAAAGGTCCAACTCAGAACAGCGACTGGAGAAACAATAAGAACACATGGTGAAGCGAGCATGACCATCAGCATTGGCAAAATCACCATCAAGCACAGATTTTTAACTGCTGACATATCTAATAAGTTTATTTTGGGAATGGACCTTCTGAAGAAGCTTGGGGCTGTGTTGGATGTCAAAAATGGTGTCTAGAAGGTCGACAATGAAGAACTGCCCTTTCACGAGGATAACGAAGATGTTGTCCGATTGATAACGACTAGTGACGTAATAATACCCGGCTATAGTGAACAAATATTGATGACAATCCCGTAGGGATACTGCAAATCTGGAAGTCTGAGACTGGTAGAAGAAATGAATAACAAGGAATTTCTGACAGCTAAAGCTTTTGTTCGAGTGAAAGATGTCGTTCCTGTCAGAGTAATGAATCTAAAGCAGAGCCCCATCAAGTTGAGCAAGGGAAGTATGGTTGGAAATTGTGTTCCTGTATCAGCGATATGCTCTGTAAGGACGACTAGTAAGCCATCCAGTACCAGATATTCGAAAGAGCTGATTGATGTGTTCATCATGCCTGTCCAGGACTTAGACGAGAAGCAATTACGAAAAGTGGGAGATATGCTTGTGGAATTCCAGGGCGTATTTGCGATGGAAGAAGAATACAAAGGTGAAACAAGTATAGTGACTCACAAGATAAACACGGGAAACGCTCAGACAATAAGACAGCAGCCGAGAAGACTTCCATTGGCTAAAAGAGACGAAGCCGAGAAAATGATTCATAAAATGAGTAAACAAGGAGTCATTGAATAGTCCTTGGACCTCGCCAGTAGTGCTCGTGAAGAGAAAGGATGGTTCTACAAGATTCTGTGTAGATTACCGACTTCTGAATTCAGTCACTAAGAAGGATAGTTATCAGTTACCCAGAATAGATGACACCCTAGATACTCTCTCTCGGTCACGATGGTTTTCTACACTGGATCTGAAAACTGGATACTGACAAGTTGGAATGGATCTCGCAGATCAAGAAAATACTGCTTTCTCGATAGGATCAGGGTTCTGGCAATTCACTGTGATGCCGTTTGGACTATGCAATGCTCCCGCAATATTTGAGAGGCTCATGGAAGCAGTTTTGAGAGGACTGACATGGCAAACCTGCCTAGTGCATTTGGATGACGTAATCGTTGTAGGAAAATCCTTTGAGGAACACTTGAAGAATTGAAGAGAAGTTTTCCAACGATTACGTGTGGCCAACCTGAAGCTGAGTCCTAAGAAATATTATCTGTTCCGACGTGAAGTAAGATATCTGGGTCACATCGCATCTGGGGACGGCATCACGGCAAATCCAGAAAAGATAACAGTCATTAAGGAATAACTTATTCCCAAGGACAAGCATGAGATTAGAAGTTTTCTGGGCTTGTGTACCTACTACCGAACGTTCGTGAAAGGTTTTGCCAACATCGCTAAACCTTTAACTAAGTTAACAGAAGAAGGCAAAGAATATTCCTGGAGTGACGAGTGTCAGAAAGCTTTCGAACAACTGCAAGAAGCTCTTATCAACGCACCAATCTTTGGTTATCCCAGGCATGACGGAAAATTCGTGTTGGACACAGATGCCAGTAATACAGCTATTGGTGCTGTTCTCTCTGTTTAAATGACCAAGAGTAGGAAAAGTTCTGCGACTAGCAGATGGTAATTGGAACCTCTTCTATTTGGTTACGAAGAAGATGTCTAGAGGAAAACCCACTTACAAGGACATCTGCCATTCACTGAAAAATCTAAAAAATGAAGTCAGAAATTATGACATCAAGAAGTTGGGCCTTCCGAAAATAGGCTGCGGGTTGGACGGGCTAGATTGGAAGATTGTAAGCAGCATGATCGAATACATCTTCCAGGACACTGGCGTGCAAATTACCGTGGATTGCTTCAATCCAAAAGGAGTATACACAAGAAAGACGATAGACTGTTACTTCTTCAACAAGGGCGTTTGCCTGGCAGGAACCATGTGAAGTTCCGCTATGCAACAGAAATCCAGCAAGGTACTACCAAGGATGATTCTGATCGGGACGATCAGATGCTAAGGAGGGGGAAGACTTACCCGTATGTAAGTACACTCGCAAACACATTCCAGAACACCCAAGAAGAAAACCACCCTAGAAGCACCGAGAATATGGGGCCCTGACACTAACACACAGCAAAATCGAAGACTGGTATCAACTCGAAGATTCCAGAGCTTTTTAGGTTAGATATAATACCGACGGCAATGACGGGGAGCGTAGTCAGTGAGTTGAACGCGAGCAGCAGGAAACACTGAAAATAATAAATATAGCACTAAACGCTAGGTGGCTCTGAATATAAATGTGTATATAGTTTTGTAGTTATTAGTGTAAATAAATAAGTGAAAATAAATCGAACCCAGTTTAATTAGAATTCCTGTTACAATATTGAATAACAGAGAAAAATGTCTTTCTTATATTTCATTTATATATCCTGTCTGTTTGTGTGTGTATCTGAGGCGAATAGCCAAAGAAGTATAACTTCCACCGTCTGGTCCGACGCAGACTCAGTTTCTTTTATTATTTTATTGTAGCAGCGATCAAGAACGTTTTTTCCAATTTTGAATATCTTTTTTCGTTTTTGAGATATTAAAAGTCATATTGTAGAAGTGTGCAAGAAGCAAGCTTATTTTCGACCAGTGATGAGCTACCCGAAATATTAGAGATAGAGCCCTAGTATAAGTGAGTAAAAGTTTTAAAAAAGTCCAAAGAATGTTTTGGAAATAAAATCAACCCTCTACGACCTACCATAACCGAGATATGGAAATTCAAACCTGTACGTTTTCTCCAATATAATAATAACGGTTGATACATGCGAGTTTCAATGCCGTAAATTTGTAATGAGAAGATAATAAAAACTACCGAATAAATAGAAAAAAATATTTGATTGCGATGAAATTTTGAACATTGATTGAGAAATGTCAAGTTATCAGATGTGTTTTTCCGATTTTGAATATCTCGAGCCATTTTTGAGATATTAGAATGTAAATTGGCATTTATGCCTTGGCCTCACTACATGCTCATACCAGACACAATCATATTTAAAATTCCCAAATAATTAGAACAAATTGTTCGATGACAATGAAATTTTGTACACTGATTCAAAAATGTCAATCAATCAGAGGTGATTTTACTGATTTAGAATATCTCAAACCGTTTCAGAGATATTTGAAGTCAAACTGGCAAAGTCTGAAAAGTGTAGCAAGTATAGTAAGACAATTTGACAAAGAATCAAATGTTAATTCCCGAAAAAAATAGAAGGAATTATCCGATCGCGATGAAATTTCATACACTTATTAAAGAAAATAAGACGATCAAGAATGTTTTTTCCAATTTTGAATATCTTTTTTCGTTTTGAAGATATTAGAAAAAATTTGGAAAAATTTTAACAATGCAAGCCTTTTTTCGACCAGTGAGGAGCTACCAGAAATATTAGAGATAGAGGCATAGTATCAGTGAATGAAAGTTAGAGAAATGTCCAAATAATGTTTTGAAAAAAAAAAATCAACCCTCTAGGACCTACCATAGCCGAGATATAAAATTTCAAAGTCGGACGTTTTTGACTTGATTGAATTTGTGATAAAATTCAGAAATTTCATCCCCCGACTTTGAACGCCCTTGGCGCCCTTAATAAAGGGTTTTTTGGAAAAAAGCTCCTACAGCGACTGGATTTTTTTATCGTCTTTGCAATGGATTTTGAAATTTTTCAATATTTGAAAAAATGTGAGAGGAGTTCTTTCAGTAGATGCAGCACCTTTTTCATCCCGAAATTTTACCCCCTCCCAGTTATTCCAGAACGTAGGGGTTCCTATGGGATTCGCGCGGCCGACGATTTTTTATGTTTTGTCCCATCGTTGGGGCTATCTTTTAGCTTTTGAATTTTTTCGATATCTCTTTTCGTTCTCTCAAAAAAAATAATTGCATTTTTTTTCAACCCTTAATATCTAAGGGAGGGGAGGGGATGGATTGACGAAAACACGCTGGCTCAACGTAGCCCACCTCAAAGAATATTTTTAAAAAAATTTCAACAAAATTCATCCAACACAAACCGAGAAAAACTGAAATGAAAATCCACCTCCTTAACTTCCTTACGCAGCAAAAATAAGGGGAATTTTCGTATAAGGTTGTCTATACCAAAAATTAATCGTTTTTAGAATGATTGGTAATTTTCTATTTTTTATGTAAAAATGCTACACATCTTTGAAGTTGTGTTGGAAATGGGCCGTGATTGCATTAGAAAATAATAACAAATGTCAATAAAATTCAAACAAGCGTCAAAAAATCAACATAATACCTACTTTTTATTTGCAAATTTTGCAATTATCATGCTGAGAAAAACTCCATTTTTCGTGGAAAATCAGTCTCTTTACTCTTTAATATGCTGAACTACCGAAAATGAGAGTGGATGACGTCGTGTTACTAGATATTCCTAATTTGCATGCTATTTGCCTTGTAGAAATTGTTGGATATACGACAAAATATCCCAAAATTGCCATATCAATATTTTCATTGTTAGCAATTAGTTTATCTCTACGTCATCTAGGCTTTATATTTCCAAAGTTCTTGAAGTCTTATTTCTTAAAAGATTTTGAGGTACATGTCAGCAGCCCCCCCCTTGTCCAATTTCGATTCCAAAATAGACCTAATTGATTGTTCTACGTTTGTTCTGGTTTGTTCCAGCCTCATTTTCAGTTATTCCAACACCTTTCCCCATAAAATGCTGTGGGGGGCTGGTGACACGACAGCCCCCCTAAATGATATTTTGACTCCAAAAATAGGCTTAACCGTTTGTTCTACATTTGTTCTGGTTTGCTCCAGCCTCATTTTCGTTTATTCCAACCCCTTTCCCCATAAAATGTTGTGGGGGCTGGTGACACGATAGCCCCCCCAATTATCTTTTGACTCTAAAAATAGGCTTAATCGTATGTTCTACATTTGTTCTGGTTTGTTCCACCCTCATTTTCGTTCCAACATTTTTCCCCATAAAATGTTGTTGGGGTTGGTGACACGACAAATGAAATTTTGACTCCAAAATAGGCTTAATAGTTTGCTCTACTTTTCTTCTGGTTTGTTCCACCCTTACTTCTGTTTGTTCCATCACCTTTCCCTGTAAGAGTTGGGGGGTGACACATTATATGAGATTTTGACATTAAAATGGTTTGAAACGTTTGTTCTACGTCTGTTCTGGTTTGGTCCACCATCGTTCCTGTTTGTTCCATCTTCTTTTTTTATAAATCTCTATAGGGAGGTGGTAACACATGCTACTCCCTTCCTATATATCACATTTTTTTACTCAAAAAACGCTTATAAGGGTTTGTTTTACCACTTGCTTAGCAAGCTTTTACGCTTTACTTGCAAACAAAACAAAAAAGTCTTGCCATGTTAGTTGAGCTCCAAGCTTAGTACAGAGAGATGGACTTTCTAAAATTTCAAAGTAAAAACGATGTTTCATTCATCAATGCAATTCATTGATCGGTAAATAGGCTGTTGGTAGTAGTTACTGCAGTCTCTCGGGCGAGGAAGCATCAATCGTGCATTACCAATATTTTCCGTTCAGTCGCAAATGACAAAAAACTGCCATTCAAAGAAAGAATATTAGGGAAAAGAAGGAAGACGAATTAGTTTTCTATAGAATATCATGATTTGAGGTGTGTATCGTCTAAATCGGCATTATGAAGTCTGATGTTATGTTTGCTGTGTGATACCGTCGTTGGCGCCATTGAAGTGCTACTGAACAAGAAGTTACGATCTCCTGGCAACTTCGTAGAAGAGGAATGGATAACTTGACGATTTCAATCCTTCTTCCAACGTAACTGTAGCTCCGTCACGCTGGAATTCGATTTAAAAATTATATTGATTGAAAAATATTTTCGTAAACTACAAACGACGTAGATGATTGTAGTGAAATTAATTCGTTTGTAGTTTTTTAAAAAAAATTAAAATAAAAAAAAAATACTCCTACATTTTTTGATGTTCCAATGGCATTTTCTCTACAGCTAACGAGAAAACCCAATTTTTTTGTCGCATCTATTTACTATAAACGATACACAGGGTTGTAATGAGATAAGGTGATCTAATCTTATATTAATAACAGAATATATAAGTAAGTCAAGAATTCCAAAATGGTAAGAATCGTCAAGAACTGGCATAGAACGCATGGATAATAAACTACAAACGATTCAATTAAATGTGGTACCTACTTACTTACATAATAATTCAAAATTTCCAGTTTGAAAATACTACATGGTAAACAGTGTATGAGACTAATATTATTTAGAAATCCGAGTCATGGTATTGTCTATATCAATACTTCTGTAAGAATTATATTTTTATTTAATTTCAATTTACCGGCATATTTTAGAGAGAGAATATCAGACCTCTTAAGGTGATCGAATTCGAGTAAGACACACGAGATTTGTTTATGTCATTGTGGTAATAAAAATTCTCAAGGGTTTTATAACAACGCGGGCGAGATTTAAATATAATATCATCAGTTCAGCTGGTTATTCAGTACCCAAGTCGACTGTTCTCGATAAATACAGAATATTTAAAATTTTAGTTTAAAGAAAAGTGGATAGTGACCAGACTGTTTTAAGTTTTTGTGAGGGCGTTTATAGTGGTTATTTGTGATTGGATTTATTCATATTAAGGGTGAGTTTTCTCACTGAGTATTGCATATTTACCTGGGTTAATACTATTTACTTTCATCTATTTGAATGTACTAAATTGACTCAATACGTTGTTTTTATCTACTGATGATAATTAATGGCCACGTTATACATTGTATTAACAGCTCCACCAATTTTCAACTCAACGGAGCTCGTAACTTTTACCCTTACCTATCAAGTTAAATTCGCAAGTAGTGACGTACTGTCGTGGAGTCCTCGATTATTTTTCTTCATCTCATGGAATGTAATAAACTTACGATGTCATATGATCTATTGGGAAATTCGATTCTGGGATGCGAATTCTCTAATGCAACCAAGAGAGACGCAAAGCAAAGTCTACAGTTAAACAGACGCCCCACCATTCGTACGTGGTAAATGCGACTAATAATCTCTGTCTGATGCGTTTAAATTGGCACCCTAGATTTGACTTTGCCAACAGAATATATAATAATATAATAATTACCAGTACCTGTACTTCAATATGAGAGCAATTTTTATCGTTTTCAAGTGCGTTCGTAGTGCATATTTTTGCGACAAATTTCAGCCTCTGTAAACCACCTCTGCTCACCTTTCTAGAAATAACTAGGAATTTGTATAAATTATCCAATAATTGGTTTGTTTTTACAGATGACTTTTATTCATGTATATATTTATTATTTATTATATTTCGTTCACAACTTATATCGTTTTGTATGACTTTCAAACATCATTTCTTACCTGAAATTTATTACCGGGTCCGGATGTTGTCAATCAGCATCTGGGAGGAGCGAAGTGCCAACCCGGCGCGTCTCCAGGTGGCGGATAGGAGGGGGCCTCTGACGATGACTTTTATATGAGAAGGGGGCCTGCGGGGAAATAAGGCTCATTGAGACTAAAAACTCAATTGGCAGCCACGAATACCCTGCCGCGGACCAACTTCACCTGTCCCAGCTGTAGTGTCGTGGCTAAGGGAATTGCACTCAGGTACAACGATGCCAGGTGTGCGTTCGAGCTAACCTCGAAACCACCCTGTCAAACCAACGCATCCTGGTCGTCTGTGGTCATGTCTCGCGGGCTAGTGATGCGGGGGGGGTCTTGGCTTAACCGCCCGGACCAAGAGGAAATAACCTCATCAAAAATTCTAAATCCAAGGCGGGAAACCAGGCCGAGGGATGCATGGTCAGATAGAGGACTGGTCTCTACTGGTTTCGACCTTGGAGCACAAGGGGGAACTCCACTGTATTAACCCCTTAATCCTGCATGCGGGGCTCTGCAGGAGTGGACCGATTTGTCCCCAGCTACTCGTGGGAACCTTATGGAAAACACACATAAAACCCAACTCACCGGAGGAGAGATGGAGAAAGCCTCCACCTCTTCATCCGGGCTCCCTGTAAAAAAGGGAAATGCCAAACGGCAAAGAAATCGTTTGCCGTTCGACCTGCCGAAACTCGGACAGCCGGGCGGCAGCGACGATCCACTGAGAAAGGGGCTCAGTGGAGCAGGAGTGCGGAAGTACCTGCGACTCCTCCATCAGGGACTTGCACCTGAGGAGGCCAGAAAACAGGCTCTTCAGCACTCCACACCACCTACTGTCCCGACCCCGAAGGTAACACCGACGGGAAAAGGGACGGGAAAGAGAGGCGCGGAGCATATCACTCCTCCGGAACGGCCTCAGCCTAAAAAGCCGAAAACAGCTGCAGCAAAAACCGGGCATGCCACTGGATACGCTGCAGCTGCCAAGGCCGTAAAGGCTATTCGTGTGGATATCATACCCAAGGATTACCCTAGAGTAATCCTGGAACCACAGCGGCTCTCAACTCTAGTGGAAGAGATGTGCAGTGGAGAGGTGAAGGGAATGCACTTCACCGGTATACATTTCCGCTGTGGAATGATGCTGGTGGACTGCGGTTCTCATGATTCGGCGGACTGGCTCATTGGAGTAGTGCCGGCCTTGAGGTCTTGGGAAGGACCCGAGTTAGTGGCGGTGGAGGAGAAAAACATCCCCAAGCCCGTCACTGTAACGGTGTACTTCCCAAGAAGCTTCGAAATGGAGACGGAGAAGATCCTCCGACTCGTCGAAGTACAGAACACCTGGCTCAGTACCGGAGCCTGGAAAGTTCTCAACTCCAAAAAGGAGGGAACCGGTACTGTCCTCACGATTGGGATCGATCACCAATCAGGAGAGGCCCTGAAGGCAGAAGGATGCTTCTTAAACTTTAGGTTTGGACGTGTGTCTGTCTCGGGGCTAGGACGGAAAAATAATCCTGCGGGAGGTCTAAAAGATGCGGAGATGCCCTCCACATCTACGGACTCCGGTGTGCAGGATAAAACTAGCTCAGGTCTGGTCGAGGCCGCTGCTGGCTCTGCCAAAGAAGCCGGGGCGGCAGAGAAATCATCTGCAGTCCTGGGGGAAGGGCGAACCAATGCGGGGGTCGAGGCCATAATCCGAGACCCAGATACCCGCTCGATCTCCAAGGAGACTACCCTCCCGATGGATCTCGATGAGGGACAGGAGGAAAGAGAGGAGGGGGGGGGGAATTAGAGGCTGGACTACCCAGCCCCTACACCCCAGACTACAGCACCTTCATCGCTTTCTCCAAGGTGGCGCAAGTGAACTTGCATCACGCGAAGGGAGCTTCAGCAGTGATTGCAAGGCTGTTTGCGAAATCCCAACTGGATTTTGTACTGATCCAGGAACCCTGGACAGGCAAAGCAGGCCAAATTAAAGGTTTGGCATCTAAAGATTCAAAATTGATCTATGACCAGAGGCAAGAGTCCCCTCGTGCCTGTGTGATCATAAAAAACAACATTAATTACACATGTGTTTCAGAATTCATGACTCGGGATCTAGTTCCAATTCTAGTACACCTCAACACTGGGGGCATCAACCGAGACATAGTTATTGCATCTGCTTATTTCGCTGGAGACAATACTGCAATACTTCCAGTAGAAGCTCAAGAGCTAGTGCAATACTGCAATAGCAGACAACTGCCAGTCATCATAGGCTGTGATGCCAATGCGCACAATGTTATTTGGGGAAGCACGAACAACAACCCTAGAGGTGAGTGCTTACTTGAATATCTCTTAGCTACTAATCTAGAAACCCTTAATGTGGGAACAACCCCCACTTTTGTCACGAGAGCAAGAGAAGAGGTCCTGGACGTAACAATTGCCAGCTTTACTGCCAGGAATAACGTATTTGATTGGAGAGTGATGGAGGAACCCTCTCTCTCCGATCATAGGATTATAGAGTTTAGGATTGCGGGGGAAGTAACCTCACTGTTTCCAACTCGTAACCCTAGAAATACAGATTGGTCTAAATATAAGACCCTTCTGAAGCAAAACTTGGAACAGATCGAAAGTAATGGGGTCAAACACCCACACTGCGATCTGGATCAAGAGGTCGAACTGGTCAGTGTGGCGATAACGGAGGCATTCCAATCAAGTTGCCCACTCTCAAAAGCTCGACCAAGCAAGGAAGCACCTTGGTGGAACAAAAACCTGTCAAACCTCAGATTAGAGGTCCGTCGGCTCTTCAACAGGGCCAAAAGAGACCATAATTGGCAGGGCTACACCGAGAAGCTCACACAATACAATAAGGAGATCAGGAAGGCCAAGAGGCTTCACTTTCAAGCTTTTTGTGAAAAGATCACTTCGACTCCTACTGCAGCCAGATTGCAAAAAGTCATGGCAAAAGGGGCAATCAGCCCCTTAATGTCGCTCAAAAAGCCAGACGGGACATACACTGAGGGAGAAGAGGAGCGATCTGCTCTACTTCTCAAAACACACTTCCCTGGAAGTGAAACCCTCAGTAGTACTGACGTAGCAATCCAAACCAAGAATCCTCGCAAGGAAGATTGGAGTATTGCTAAGAAGATATTTACAAGACAAAGGTTGGAATGGGCAGTCAACACCTTTCAACCTTATAAATCGCCGGGAGTAGATGGCATATTCCCAATACTCCTACAGAAAGGAATGGAGGAGATCCTTCCCCATCTCCTGAAGATTACAAGAAGCTGCCTAGCACGGGGCTTTATACCTAGCATATGGCAAAGAGCCAAAGTAATCTTCATACCGAAAATAGGGAAGAAAAATGGGACTGATCCCCGATCTTTCCGACCTATCTGTTTAACATCGTTTTTACTGAAAACGATGGAGAAAGTAGTGGATAACTACATAAGATCAGAGATTCTGAAGGACAAACCACTTCATAAATGTCAGCATGCATACAGGGCGGGGCGTTCAACAGAAACCGCGCTGTATCAGCTAACCGAGGTCATTCAGAGCTCTCTGAACAATAAAGAAATCGCAGTGTGTGCCTTCCTGGACATATCTGGGGCTTTTGACAACACCACACATGTGTCAATCAGGGAGGCACTCACACGGCGAGGAGTGAACAAGACCATTATCAAATGGATGTATGAGATGTTGAAGACGAGAATAGCTGAGGCCCAAGTAGGTGATCACACCACCTCTGTTAAAGCTACTCGTGGAACACCTCAAGGAGGAGTAATATCTCCCCTCCTATGGAGCTTAGTAGTAGACGAGTTACTCCACAAACTAACGGAGCTTGGCTTCACATGTATAGGCTATGCCGACGACATAGTCCTAATAGTCCGAGGAAAATTCGCGAACACCCTATGCGAATTATTGCAGGAGGGCCTCAGAACTATTGAGCAATGGTGCTTGTCAGTGGGGCTTAGCATAAACCCATCCAAGACCACAATTATTCCATTTACTAGGAAAAGGAAACTTCCAGCTATGAAACCTCTCACTTTAAGTGGAGACATAATAAGCTGTAAGGCTGAAGACAAATATCTGGGATTAACACTAGATAGCAAGCTTCTGTGGAACAAACATATTGAGGCTACTGCTAGCAAAGCAATAAAGGCCTTAATGGCGTGCAGAAATCTGACTGGTAAGACTTGGGGATGTAACCCAAAAATACTGCGATGGATGTACGTCATGATTGTAAGACCGATAATATCATATGGGTCAATAGCCTGGCATGGCAAGGCAAGTCAGAGCAATACGAGGAAAACCCTCGATAGAATACAAAGACTAGCCTGTGTCTGTATCACTGGAGCCATGAGAACTTGCCCGACGAGGGCACTAGAGATCATCACAGATCTCACACCTCTCCATCTAGTGATAGACAGATTGGCCCATGAGGCCATTCTAAGACTATCTAGGGAAGGTTCAGAAATGGTGGGAATTCGGAATCAGAGGGCCTGGTCCTCTTTGTCCAAACACATCCCATCAGCAAACCTTCCCAGTGATGTAATGACAAAGAAAATTAGCATCGAGAGAACTTTCACCACGGTGCTAAGTAGCAGAGAAGATTGGGACAGGGGGCTCACAACCCAAGCTCTCAAAAAGAATACCATCAAATGGTACACTGATGGTTCTAAGACCACGATGGGGACAGGCGCTGGAGTGTTTGGGAATCGCACCAAATGTTCATTTGCGTTAGGC
This sequence comes from Crioceris asparagi, assembly GCA_958507055.1. NCBI lineage: Eukaryota > Metazoa > Arthropoda > Insecta > Coleoptera > Chrysomelidae > Crioceris > Crioceris asparagi. The sequence continues at coordinate 44,014,740 of OY293829.1, forward strand.
CGCTGCCCAAGCGTCTTTCAAGCAGAATTGCTTGCAATTGAGAGATGCGTGGAGGTGAACCTTGAAAGAAACTATCAGAAATGTGACATTGCAATACATTCTGATGAAAGGAGCACAAACTCCATTTACTGGCCCAGAACCCTTCTGTGGCACAGATAAAAGCACCTACAAGAAGGAGTTTCTGGAGAAGGAAAAAACCGTAAGAGAAACACTCTTGCGGGATACCCCTGGATTGGATCATTCCAAAAAGTTTCTAAAAAACTTTGATACTGCAAGATCCAAAAGGTATTTGGATCTCAGCAAGAACAAGCTACACCTACTCAATGGATTTCTTACAGGACACTGTTGCCTCAAGAAGCATCTAATGAGATTAGGTCTAGCAGAGGATGACGAGTGCAGATTATGCGGGAAAGAGGAGGAAACTCCGGATCACCTGGTGACGGAATGCCTCGCCATTGCTAGCCAACGCAAACAGTGCCTTGGACTAGCAACCTGCAGTAGTGAGGAAGTATCCTCCTTGAAGCCAACCCAGATACTGGAGTTCATTAGAACTCTGGAACTGGAAGGCGAGTTGTAGACCGCGTATAGGCGAGTGCAACTCAGGTGGGGGGCACAATAGACCTTATGGTCGCAGTGCAATGTAACCCCCTCTTAAATCTAAATCTTAATCTACCTAAAATTTTCTTCAAGTTTTTCACCAGTCATCCTAGGCGATTTTCTACAAAAATATAACATTTCATTTAACGAGCTACTCCTTTATGGACCGAAAGATATTCATCTACTCTGAGGAGAAATGATGTGCCAATAATGATAAAAATGCTCGTAGAATGTTCCAAAGCTCGGAAACGGGTGAATGCTTCGGAATGTACCAACAGTTTTTCAAAATGGAGGAGTTCGATCTTATTGGTAGAACAAATAAATATCTTTCGGTCCTCTAAGAAACTTTCAGCTTGTATAATAAAATGTAATATCTTTGTAGAAAATAGCCTAAGATAACTGGTGAAGAACTTCGAGAAAAAATACTTTTCAGGTAAGAAATGATGTTTGAATATCATACAAAATGGTACAAGTTATGAAAGAATTACACATGTAACAATAAATGTACGTGAATAGAAGTGCTCTGTAAAAATAAGCTCACCTTCTCTACATGTGAGCTTGAATTAGTGGGCAATTTGCAAAGAGGAACTCATTCTCATTTTTCAAAATTACAAAGATATTGCTCTTCTTAAGAAACTTCACATTGCTCCAGTCCAGAATATGTTCTAATTTTCCTTTTCCCCCACTTCTTACAACAACGCGATGCCCTTCCGAAGAAATTTTGATCTTGAAAAATTGAGAGAATTCAAAATAAAGAGGATTTATTTATATGACCACTCACTGAAAAAAAATCATCCCCCAAAGAACAATTGTTGGTCAAAAATAGCGAAAGCAATGAACATGAACCAAAAGTATGTGTATGTCATTGTAAATGAAAATCACTATGGGTTACAGAATGAATTAAATTTTGAACGTGGAAATGACAAACAAGAAATTTCTATCGATGAAAATGAAGATTCCCTTTCCAGTAGCGAGCTGAATGTTTCCTCTACTTAGACTGCCGAAGAAAACATCAAGAATTACGTAGAATTTGATTTGGAATTGTCATCCGACGATTGGGCTCTATTACTTACAAGTAGTGAATTTCTGCGGATGGACGACCGGCCTCAAAATTCTCGGATTTACTGTATGTTAACAGCAAAAGAATGGTGTAACGTCATGTATGATCATTTTTTTCAAATAACCAAACTTCCTTACTGCATCATATTCAAGAGGAACAAAGTTCACCCTCATGGAATTGTATTCATGAAGTTTGAAGGATATTGTAAAACCTGCAACAGTAAACTGATTGGAGTTGCTGATGAACCTGTTTTAGAATGTCCTTGGATTATTCACTGTACTTATGAAGGAGATTTTCACAACTGTAAAATAACTGCTAAGAGAAATATCTCTGGAAAAGACTACAATAAATTTTTGAGTCCCCTTTTTGGTCGAAATAAGTCTGCTTCGTTTATAAGAAGAGAAAAAGCCGCAAAAAAATTAAATATGGTGATCCAGAACCAGCCAACTTACCAAGTACCAATGCTCTTAGATGTCTCAAATACAGAAAACGCAAAAATAGCTTCCCAGGTACTGAATGTTTCCAGTCAATATGTAAATTGAAATGTGTTCATCCATATTATTCCATAATTCATGCAATAGGAGAGGATCCTTTTTATATATATTATTGGGCAGCTTCTGAAATTAACTCTTACAAATCATACTCGCACAACTGTCCGGCACCAACTATATCGGTAGATGCCACTGGGAGCTTGGTTCGACCATTGCAACTACCCACGTTTAGAAAAAGTAAACATATCTTTTTATATGAAATTACAGTCCACGATCCAAAATTGAAGATTACTTTTTCTGCGGGACACATGTCATTGGAAATTGGTTAGGAGAATGGAAGAGAGCCGATGTACCATCTCCAAAAATAGTAGTAACCGACCTTTCCTTCGCGCTCATCATGGCATGTGTTCGAGAATTTACTCAATTCAGCACATTGTCACAGTATTTGCGTGTCTGTTCATTTTTATTGAAGAACGAAACTGCTGATAGTACATATGAACTTCCCATGTGCTTCATAAGAAGCGATTTTAATCATCTGATGCATAATATTAGTTCACGGGAGGGATTGAAAGGTGGAGACAAAAGAATGAAAAAATTTTACCTCTTCGCGTTAGGTCTTATAATTGCATGTAAGAGCTACGCCGAGGTCAAAATTTTGTTTGACGAAATTTTTACTGTATCTCTTCATGAATTTGATGGTTTGAATGAAATGGGTGATCCAACGGCGTGTGAACGTGCAAAGGACAGCTTAAAGATTCATATTGCCTTTCATGAAGACCCTGCATTTTAAATCAGAAGAAGACATTGAAGAAAAGTTTAACGAATTTGACAGTATTTATTCAAAAGATATAGACGATCAAAACTTGAATGAGAATAGTTATTTTATCATTTACCAGGTGTTGTCGTCTTTCAACCGCCGCCATCAAATGTTCCTGGAAGTGTAGGTCATTACATTGCAATAGCTTGTCGAAGTGAGGGACTTTGGGAAGTATATAATGACCTAAACTCCAGTTCTGAGCCTGTCAGCAGGAAAAAAATCGACATAATTTCTTGTAAATTTTTTATTTATACAAAATAAAATAATTTCAGACACTCTCATTGATTTCACCTTTCTGCTTCATTTCCAGTTAGGAAGCTCTATTTAAAGTTTATATTCATTATGCAATTGCATTTTAATTCCGACATGTGCAATATATTTTGTTTTCATTATTTCTTTAAATGAATGAAATGAAAATTTTTGGTTATGCACGATTGATGCACCGTGAGCTTATTATTCCTAAAGCCATGACAGCAACAATAATGTGGTGTGAGTTACATCATTGATATACCTACTTAACTTTAATTTTTTTGTTCAGTTGTTCATGGCTTGGAATTAGTGTGAGTACCTGTACCTATATATATATATATATATATATATATATATATATATATATATATATATATATATATACCAGCAGTTTTCTGACTCTTTGGACACATCCCGAACCATATGTTCTGCTGATGAGATCCTAATAAGGTCGAAATCACAGTGTTCCTGTTCTTGGTTCAACAGTGATGGGTTCCATAGATAATGAAACAAAAAGGTGTTAGAAGTTACCGCAATTGGTATCGAGTTAGATCTCGATCCTTTGAACCAGCCAGCGATGATATAATTCAATGCGGGATGGGGCTTTTGTCCACCGAGTAGTTGTATTCATCGTTGGTAATTTATGGCTATATGTGATTATAGCCAGCCATCTATCTACTGTAAAGACCGAAGTCATTTAGTGTATATATATGTAAACGTAAGGGTAGTTACCCTCAATAAAAGTTTAGATTCACAAAACACTTTGTTTATTACACAACTGGTCTATATTCATAATATATGACGCAGTAGGTCTCTCCGCTATTGATGGCGCGATGAGAGTGTCGAGTCTCGAAGTGCGCCTCTCACACTTCCTCCGCTCGCCTGTCCTGACTTCGCAACGTCAGCAAATCGGTCTCAACAGTGGTGTAAGTTAGATACCGCTAACACGGCCATCCTGTGATAGGAGCGTCCTCGCTCCATTCCTGAAATTTAGAAAGCAGGAACAGTTTTTTTATTATTGCTTATGGGATCGCCATTATAACTCCATTTAGATATCTTAGATACTCCAAAATATCATTATTCTCTTTATCTTTTTCTCAGTTGATAATGGGATTGCCATTATTACCATAATATTCAATATTTTAGACATTCTAAAATAATTTCAATACATATTGTGTCTGTTACTACAAAATACATTTTATTACTTCATACTTATTCTCTTTGTTAAGAATTATTACATTTTTTTATTATTACTGCTAATGGGATTGCCATTATAATTCATTTAAATATTTTAGATACTCTAAAATATCATTATTCTCGATATATTTTTATCAGTTGATAATGGGACTGCCATTGTTACCAACATATTCAATATTTTAGACATTCTAAAATATTTTCATTAAGTAGTGTGCCTGTTATTACAAAATACATTTTAGTACTTCATACAGATTCTCTTTGTTTGTTAAGAATTATTTCAGATTTCTCTTTTTTTTAATGCGCATAGTGGGATTGCCACTACATTTCTCTTTCTATAGTCTTGTCGTGGGATTGCCACTATTTGACTTTAAAATAGAATCACTATTATTTTTATAATTATTACTTTACTCAACTAGTAGTCGAGCTCAAACCAAGTTTTTGTTGTTTGCCAAATTAAAATTTCTTTACTGTCAATATACAGTAATATCAATCATAAAATTGTAAGAATCGTTACTCACTTTATTTTGTTATTGGATAGAAGGCCATGGACGTAGTTGTTCATGAGCGGCAACAGTGGTCCGCAGTCCTTGCTTATGTAGCACATATCTCTCATTGGGAAGAACCGCACGGACAGTAAATGGTCCTTTGTATTTTGGCTTCAGCTTTCCGCCGCCTGTCAGCTGAGAATCTTCCACAGCCACAAGGTCTCCGATTGTAAACAAGCTCGCATGATAGCGCGAAGCATTAAAGTGCTGAGCCTGCTTATTGGCACTATTTTTCAAACGTTCTTGAGCCTCGGCAACTGCCTTGTCTGGATCAACAAAGTTATCACTCGGCAGTGCGTCAGCTAAAAAATGTTGAGTAGCCAATAATCTCAGATTTGTACCATGATGTAATACTTTGGGTGTATGACCCGTTATTGGATGAATAGTAGAGTTTATATTATCTTCTATAGCAGGAAGTACGATGGTCCATTTATTTTCTTTTTCGGCTGTCAGGGTTGCTCGCATTAAATTGAATATTGTCCGCATAAGGCGTTAGACTTGACCGTTGCCTCTCGGAACTCCGGTAGCAATGTAGTGAAGTTCTACTTTTCGTGCACTCAAAAAATTTCGAAACGTGATCGAGGTAAATGCAGCTGCTCTGTCAGCAATTATTCTTTTCGGGGTTCCCAGTTCATCAAAGATGGAAATTAGTGCACGGATAGAATCTTCAGATGTTTTCTTTGGTATTGGCATTAAACGGCAGAGTTTTGAAAATGCGTCAATTACTACCAAAATTTGGGTGGCTCCATTTGATTTAACCAAAGGGCCAGCGTGATCAATATGAAATGTGTGTAGGATATCGTCGGGTTTATCTCCATGTTGCCACTTTCCTGCTCTACGGCCAGTATGCGATTTTCCCAAAACACAAGCTCTGCAGTTTCTAATGTACTTTTTTAGACACTGTCCCATTTTTGGCCAAAATAAGTCTTCTCTCATTTTGGAAATACACTTGTACCATCCGATGTGCGATGATTCATCGTGATAAAGCCGCATTACTAACAATCGGGCAGCAACTGGCACAAAACACTTTGGGGTCTTCGTGTTTGTTACAACAATATTGTTTATGACAGTATAATCCACATTAAAATTTGGGTCATTAAATATTTCCGAACAAAAAGCGTCATTTGTCTGGAATTCTCGCAGAGTGTTCACATTGGATATTTTATCCGCAGCAATTGTCTTAAGTGCACACACTTTTAAAATATTTTCATTGTCTATTGGATTTCTGCTTAAATAGTCCACGTGAGCCATTTTATTTCCAGGTCGATATTCGATCGAAAAGTCATAATCCTGTAATTTGACTCACCAACGCCCGACACGAGGATGTAAGTCTTTCTTTAGAGCAGTAGCACGGACTGCATTACAGTCGGTGTATATGGTAAATATACACCATACAAATAAACTCTAAAATGTTCAACAGCTTCAACAATAGCTAATGTTTCTAAGTCATACGAATGATATCGTGTCTCATAATCAGTTGTACGACTACTAAAAAAAGCAACAGTGCGGACTACACCATTTTCATTTTGCAACAGAGCAGCTCCTAATCCAACTGAACTTGCATCTTTATGCAACTCACAAGGTAAATTCGGATCATAGATTCGTAATACCGGCGACTCGGTCAATTTATTTAATATTAATTGTCTTGCTTGTTCGCACTCAGGAGACCAATTAAAAACACAGTCCTTTCGTAACACAGCTGTTATTGGTGCAGCTAACTCTGAGAATCCTTTAACGAATCGGCGAAAGTAACTGGCAAGTCCCATAAACTGTCGTACACTCTTAACATCGGTCGGAATAGGTGCTTGCGTTAAAGCATTTACTTTACGCTGACTGGGTCGCACTGAACCGCACTCAAAATAACGCCAAGATATTCAGTCTCTCGGGCAAAAAAATTACATTTATCATAGTTCAACGCAAACCCATGAGTAGATAGAGCATTCAGTACTTCCTCCAAGTGTTGTTATCCTTCTTCAATACTCGTTGAAGGTACCAGTACATCATCTAGGTACACGAATGCTTTTGTTCCCTTTAAATTACCTAATGCTTTATCGATGGAGCGCTGATATATCGCTGGAGCATTAACATAACCAAAAGGCATACGATTGAACTCATAGTGCCCATCTGGTGTAATAAAGGCCATTACGTGTCTTGATTTTTCTTCTATTCTTATTTGATAGAAGCCGGACTTCATGTCTAATGTAGTAAAGTACTTGGCATGGCAGAGGGAATTGATCTGATCTTGAATATGAGGCAATGGATATCTTTCTCTAACTACTTTCTTGTTGACATCACGCAGATCCACACACATTCGAACCTCACCATTCTTTTTCGAAACTAGCACAATGGGGCTTGCGTATTCTGATCGACTTTCACAAATTATTCCTGCATTTAAAAGGTCATCAATTATCCTTTTAACTTGCACTTGGTAAGCCAATCTACGAGGACGATACGCCACTGGAGTAGTGTCTTTTAAGTTTATTTTCATTTCACCGGTGGTAATATGATCGGGTGTTTTACGTTTATAGAACAATAAGAGGTTCTCTATTTTTAATTTTAAGTCCTCTTTCAATTCAAGCTGATTAATCACAATATTATTTACACTTTTCAAAGTTAATACATTAGAAATGTTGAGCAGGTTATGATGTAACTCGAGACCATGATCGTTTTTCTGGATTCGTAAACAAGGTCGATTGATCACATCCCATCCAATAATAAGGTCAGTGTTGCCTGGAATAACAATATCCGGAACGACCGCATAATGAATTTCTAAAGTTACTATCGGCATAGCAGTTATCAGATCACATACGCCGATAGCATAAACAATTTGTGCCCCAAATCCCGAGAAAGCACGCCACTTATCGTCTGTTTTGATTATCGCGCTTAATGTTTTTACTACAGAGTGTTTGATAATTGATTCGTCTGCACCACTATCAACAAGATATACAAAAGAAGGAGCACTCTTTTTACATAATAATGTCGCCATTGGTGTTGTGTTCAGATGGCGTCATTTTTTAATTAAAAATGTCTTTTTGGGCCTCCCATTTTTAAACCAGCAATCACTTTCGATATGGCCGATTTTCTTGCAGTGGTTACAAGCTGGGATTTTGGAGGAACCTGGAATGTCCTTTTGAACTTCATTTGAAATTTCTTGTTTATTACGATAAGTGTTACTTTGGTGCCCTTGACGACCACAATTGAAACATGATCCTTTGAATATTTTCTTTGAAGTTTTATGGTTTAACTCTCGTCTGTCCCCTAATCGGTATTTTCTTTTGAGCATCTCTTCTACATCTAGGGGCCGTTTTGCATTGCGTCTTGCATCAAATTCGCTCAGTATGGTCATGACTTCGCGATCAGATTGCGGCAGTTGTATATGCAGCGATGCACGTGCTTCGGCGTGGTCTAAGCCATATTCGATCATACTAAGTACCTAACCCCAAGGCAATTTTTCATACAACCTGTATATATTTCGAAGCTTCTGATTCCCATAATCACAAAGAGAATCACAATCACGGCTTCGCAGCGTGGCAGCTTTAAATGCTCGAGCCCCTGGTGTTTCTTTGTCAGGAAAAGCCGTAATGAGGTCGGCACAAAAGTGTTCCCAAGTTCGGCGGATTGGTTGCCAGTCACAACAGTATCGATATCCTCTATTTTTCAAAGCATCGCCTGCTTTATCGATCATTAAATTATCGCTGACGCATAATTCGTCTTTTAATTTCGTAGCATCTTCTAACCACTCGTGGATTGCGTAAGCGCTGTTATCCGGATCGTAGCTGGTTAGTTTGAATGTTATGTAGCCATGCATTGATGCTGACGCTTGCGCACTTGTTCCATCTACTACGGGAAGGATGTGCGTTGTCGTTGGCTGAGAAGGTGACGATTTTGTTTTTTTCGCTAGCTCAGCAATTTGTTGTTGTTAGGCAGCGATTAAATTAATTAAAGTTTCTTGCCACTGTATACCTTTTGGAATTTCAGAATTAGGCTCGGCGCTTGACAAAGCAATTAGAAGTTCACAACGCTCGACACTTGGTGACGTACCGTCTATAACCGAGTTTGATGCAACATCCGGCAAGGCACCGTTTGCATTATTTTCAGCCTCCATTTTGGGCGGGCACTGTTTTTCTTAAATAGTTCGTATTATCTATGGGGTAGACACGGAACAATCCCACTTCTGATGTAAACGTAAGGGTAGTTACCCTCAATAAAAGTCTAGATTCACAAAATACTTTGTTTATTACACAACTGATCTATATTCATAATATCTGACGTAGTAGGTCTCTCCGCTATTGATGGCGCGATGAGAGTATCGAGTCTCGAAGTGCGCCTCTCACACTTCCTCCGCTCGCCTGTCCTGACTTCGCAACGTCAGCAAATCGGTCTCTACAGTGGTGTAAGTTAGATACCGCTAACATATATACATATATATGTGTAAGTGTCGTTTTGAGGACGTTTTGTGGAATCAAGTGGCGCCTTTGAGGACTTATGGTGCTTTTGAGGAGGATCCTCGTAGCAATTATATATCCAGCGGTGCTTTTGGGGACTTTCCCAAAACACAAATTCTGCTTTATATGTTTAATGGTTCATTTGAGGACCTAAAAATTCAAAACTTGTTCTTCCAGGCATAACTTTGGCGCAGTTTAGGCAGGCGTTGTGGAATACGTTCACCACCTACCTACCGTGATCTTTTCAATAAATTCAAATATTCTTTAAGAATGTGAAAAACTATTAAGGACATCTCTCGAAATTGTGTGTTTGAAGATATCTTCCTTTTTTGAGAAAGGAATCTAAGCTTTGATTCATTATTCATTACATTGGTAATATAATATGATTATAACATATTGGGCGCACCTGATCTCGAGGTCAATGACACAAACTCGATTATATTACGAACATTGAGTGATATCCAAAAATTTATTAAAGAAATTAATAAGAATAAAAAACAATTTTTCACTTACCAACTTACCACGTTTTTAAACGAATTAAAAAATATAAAACAACATATTCTAGCCGTATACAGATTCCTAGAACGACAATCGCGTAAACGTATGGTATATCATAAATCGTTTTCTCACTATGGGGAACACTTCATTTAAATAATCGAATTTACAATAGGTAATGTCTTTTGTCTTACGTTATTACATACCTCACCCAGTTGATAAAATAAATATTTCTTACAAAAACAGGAACTGAGTTTATTAGTTGTAAAATTTACAAAATAATTTTTATTCCATTGGTAATGGTAATTTAGAATTTGTACAAGAGATACGTAGGCAGAAAACTCTTGACTCCTCTACGGGCTACATGTGCTAGGTAGGTTGGTATATTGTCTATATAGCATGGTAGCCACGTTCTTCGTTTTAGGAATTTGTATGGGGTTATAAGTCTGTAGGGTGGTAGGTGAATTTTAGACTGTTTTAAAAATGTTTTATATTACAAAATGTTTTTAATTGAAATATTTACATTTTGATTTTGGGTCTTATGAGGGTGAAATTTAGCAAAAGTCTTTGACCTCTATAATCAGATTTTTTGTAGAATTTTGGCAAGAAACATAATTTTCGACCACAAAACCCCCATATACTAATCTCCAATAGAATCGGACCATATTTGACGGAAAAATATACTCTCCAATCTCGAAAACCCCACACACAAATTTTGTATAGTATCGGTCAAGTATTTTTAATTCTGTTAAGTTTATAGTATCTTATAATGTATTAATATAGGTTTATTTATACAAGTCTACCGTGCAAATCAGTAATTATAGTCGAACCTAATTTCTGTTACCTACCAAACTACCAAACAATAGCCGCGACAACAGACCGGTCAGCAATATTGCCGATAAACTGACCTGCCATGTAATAATTGTTTTGGATGAATCAGTTATCATTTGGATTGAATATTATACAGGAATAAACTATTCATGGAATATTCATATCCAAATAAAATTATTTGAAAAGAAAATACAGAATTGTTATATCCATTAGGTACCTACTACTGGTCCAACCAAGTTTAAACAAAATAACCCAGAGATTCGCAGTTACCTATATTTATTATTTCCGCGCATGGCAAGATGACTCGAGTTACATGTATAATTTCACGGCATCTGGAAATTTAACTCAAAAAGTGGATTTTAATATTCTGTCTACGTCTCCTTTGGGCACAAATCGACCAACACAGCTTATTTATCATCTGAAAAGAAAAGAGAATATTCATAATATTCACTAGAAAGTCAAAAAACAATATTTTTTGAGCTACCAGATTTTCCGGTGCATTTGGATTTCAATGATTATAATTTATATTGTCTCACAAAATATATTACGAAATGATAAGATAAGAAGTACGAGGAGAATTATTGTTTCAAAATCTTAGAAAATAGTTCTTTCTGTAAAAATTCAATTACGTTTTCTGATTTTCTGATCACATTTAAAAATATCAATTATTGTATTGTTCAAAATTCCAAAAGCAACGTTTCTATATATTTTTTCATGATATGATATGCAGAGGAAAGAATAATTATCTCTGTTACTCGTTGAATTTGTAATGATACTACATAACCGATCATGGAATAATATACAGAATAATATATTATATGCTATTTGAAAATCGAAAGGAAATAAGACAATAAGAATTCGTTTTTTATAATTAAAAAAGATATTTGGGTAGAGCCACTACCCAGGGAAATTAAAGTTAGACAGAACGGTCTTTCTGTAGGATAGAAAATTATGGCAGTAATAGTTTTTAGGTATAAAATGGTTCAAAAATCATCCTGATGCACCAGATTTTCTATATAATTCTATCAGAATTATTTTGTTTTCCGTACTTATGAGCCCGCTATCAAGAAATGCTACATATTGATTTTGATGTTCAATCTCAATAATTGCAAATTGAATGTACGGATCAAAAGAATTGAAAATGTACAATTTCTCTTCGATTACCATCTTGAGGTATGGCTAATATCAAATAGTCGACATATTTTTTAATGGACAGTGGTTAAAAATAGAATACCTATTTGTATAACTATATCTAACAAAATTCAAAACATAATTCGCTAATATTGGCGATATTTTCGCTCCCATAGGTGTACCCAGAATTTGTTTGTGAAATCTAGCATTGAAAGAAAAGTACGTACTATCAAATAAAAAGGATATAATTTTGTTAAAGGTATATTTGTCTATGATGCAGTTAGCACTCATTGATTGCCATTCACTTTCAATTGCTGATAAACATGTTTATTGTCGAACTGTCCTCAAAAAAACTCGAGACGAGAGTAGTATATTATCATTGTCTATGGGATTTATATCGTCCATCATGTTCAACGAAGAACAGGGGTCATCGACTATTATGTTGAATTTTACCACAGGCCAGGGAGCATAAAAACTCATCATCGTTTCTATAGAAATTTTTCTTTGATCACAACAAACTGAACTCCATCTTCAAATTTTACCAAGATATTTTTTTACAAAAACAAGGACCGTTTTAATCCGTTGAGGCTCTACAATATACAAAATAACATTGGTATTGGTCTATTGGTACTGGTAATTTTGAAGTTGTGCAAGAGATGAAGTATATACATATCAGTTGCAGGTAGATACTCTTGGCAGCAACTTCTGAAGTACCTGTACCAATAGAATAAATATTATTTTGTATTTTTTAATGTCTCCTCTGAAAGTCAGTCCTTGTTTTTTGTTAAAAAATATTTATTTCACATTTTTGAGTGTCAACAGAATGATACTATAAATTTTTCGATAACTACACCGCACTAAAGTCTCTAACTCGGAAACCTTTGAAGTCTTTGGAAACATTCCAGATAAAAGGTTTCCGAATCAAGTTTCTTCAATTTGGCTATCTTAGATTTCTGATTTTCTAAAAAAATTACCCCTCACCCACATTTGGAGGGGATTTTTGGGGGGAAATACATACTGGATTTAAAATTTTTTGAGAACTAATTTTCAACTAGATTCATTCGAATAAAAGTAGAATCATCAAAATCGGAGTAAGTTTAATATGCCAAACCCGCATACATGCATACATAAAATAATACAAACATAAAATTGAATTGTATACCTCCTGGTTTTTCAGTCTGTCAAAAAACATTTTGCACCTCCTGAACCGCCGTTTTGCTATCAAATTACATAATACAGATTAATAACCAAAATTTTCAAGTCAGTAAGTCAGCGGAATCCCCTACAATGGACTTTAAAATAAAGAATATTTTCGTAATTCGAGTCCCCTTATTTTCAGAAAATCACGAAATATGTGTTTGCTTATTTATTTTTAGAAGTACTCCTACGAGGTATATGTATATTAGAAAAAAATCTTACATATACCGTACATACGTACACACAAAAACGCACACATGAACATTTTCCTACAAATCATTTTATACGACTCTGGGAATCTTGAAACGTGGAGATTGTTCAAAATTACAATTTCAGAAAATCGACTCCAATGCAATAACTTCCGACTGGAAAGTAAAAAATATTCTTAGATTTTTTAAATATCTTGAATTTGAAAGTAATTTGAGTGAGCATTGTAAAATTGTAAGAAAAACTGTACTGATTAATAAATAATTGTCGAGTAGTATTGAAATAGAAACCATAAATATTTGGTTGAACATTTTTAGAGATATGAGATTCTTGATACTTATTTAATTTATTTTGTAATGGGTGCGTAATAATTCTGGCTTCAGTTTTTTATGATCCCTGGACTCTGGCAAAACGCAATATAGAGGTCGATGACCCGCGAATTTACATAAGGGTTGATTATGTGAATCCCATGGACAATGATATTATTCACTCTTCTACCAAAGAGTAGGTGTATTTAATCTTTACTTCTACCATGTATGTACCCAACTGACTGACTTCTATTATCTTTGCTAACACTTAACACATAAATCATGGAACCAGAAACTTTAACGACTCTGAAGCGGGACTCTGTGCCATATAGTATTCTATTAATCGACAAGATTCAATGGTAATGTTAATAGAATCTTGTCGATTAATAGAATACTATTTGACATAGAGTCCCACTTCTGGTCCCTCGCTATTCTTTATAGTTATTTGTTAGTATTCCACTTATATGTATTCCGTATATTTTTTACTAAATGCCTCACACAGAAACAGAATGGGATCCGTTCTCTCGGGAAGTACCTACATGTGATATATCTATAAATTGTATGTATACAGGGTAGGGCATCAGTGGAATCAGCTGATTTCTAGCTAAATTTTAAGTTATTAATTTTCCGTTCTATCATGTAAAATGAAATGATGCTGCTTATCGACTGACAATTATACCAATAATTTAAGCTCTCTTAAAGAAATAGCCATGGCAACAAAAAATATCGATTGTTTTTAGATAAAGATGCAGCCATCATTTTATTCAATATTATAAAAACTACAAGTCACATATCTACCAAACCCTTTGGAAAATTGATAAATTAAAGGTAGTTGCTTTAGATGATGAATATTTTTGTGATCACGGTTCGATTCTATTCGAAATAGTTTGTGGGGGTTTTGGGGATGCAAGTTATGAATTTTAGTCATAATTCGATAAGAAGAGGAATTTCATGAATGAGTAGAGAGATATAACTAAAATCGAAAAAAATTATAGGGTGGAGTCACTCTTCCGGGACGCACTGGTTATAGAAAAGCAGTTGTCAACTTAGTTTCAATTATGGCTTATTTGGTTGACAGATTAGAGAATTTTAAGTTGGATAATTTGGGTCGTATCCTTATAATGACTTATAAAAGCTATCTGATCGATGAATGAACTAAACAAATATTTAGAAGTATTGTGCAGTGGTAATTCATGCTCTCTATGTTTAAGTTACTTTTAGGATATGTTTAGGAACTCGCAATAAAAATTCCTTGTCCAGTTTACTTTCGGCATAAATTTAGAATTTCTCAGAATTCAGAATATATTGTTCTTATTACAATCGCGCTAACTTTAGGAACTCGCAGTAAGAATTTCTGGTTCAGGTTACATTCGGGATATATTTAGAAATTCACCAGGAAAATGGAAGGTTAGGTCTTTCAGAAACCTCGTGAGAGGTATATGCTACCTAGATTACATATAGGCCCAATTTTATTTATTCCTATAATTATATAATATAAAAGCGTGTTGTTTTAGTTTTTTTTTCAACTATTATTTGTTATGCAGAGTTTCCTTTGTAATAACCACTTACCTTGGCATAGGCTGTTATATAGCCCGGCTTTCATTTTATGAGAGAATCATCCCGTATAATTGAGAATATAAGCCAAAAAAATACATGTACTCAAAACATCTATTACACATATAAAAACTATATATTTGTTAATAATACAAATAATTAAGAGATAATATGAAGACTAGAACTTTTTAGCTTGAACTATAATCTTGATCTTCTGCATTATAAGGGTGAAATCAATATATTTGATTTATTGGTCCACTTATATCTATGTACAATTAACATTTAAAAAATAATATAAGACTTTATTTACTTTACATACAGCTCTAAATATAATTAAAATTGAAATTAGATTATTGAAAAGCTAGATGCTATGTTCACTACTTAATTTATGACTTCACAAAATAAATTTTATCAAATGTCTTGATCTTCACATAAATGCTTAGTAAGCAATCACAATAAATGCAACTTTTCTGAATGTAAGTAATTAATGTAAATGTAAAATTGGATAAAATACACAAGTACCTATATGTGCCTCAATGTAGGTAATGAGGAACTGGTCTACAATTTGGCCGAAATAATACATTTTCAGAGATTTTATAGGCCAATGAAAGATCAGATGACTCTTCTGAAAACAAAGTCCATCAAGTCGGCCATTTTACTGCGCTTTGCCTGACAAGTTATGACTGGGTGGAGTTTAACGACACGAAAAAGAGAGAGGTCAGAAGTAGCAATTTTCCTGTCCATTTTGGACCGACTTCAAAAAAGGAGGCTTTTTTATGGCAGTTCGCGCATTTTGCATAGTAAACGTACTCCGATTTAGACGTTTTTTTTGTTTCATTTGAAAAAGGAGAGTTGGGAAATGGTCCCATATTGAGAAAAATGAAAATCTCCTTCCCTCCAAAAAACCCCCCAAAGGGGATGGAGGGGGCAATTTTTCTTGAAAACTGATAATTCCGAGACGGCAGAATTAATGAAAATTCCATAACCGGAAATGTTTAAATTGGACGTTTTAAAAAATAATCATAGGTTTTTTCGCTACAGTCTGGAATATGTGTTGTAGCTATGTGGAAGGGGAAAAGTTTTCCAAAAATCGAAAATTCGAGATTTGAAAATTAGAAAGGGGGCCATATCCCGAAACTTTTAAATTGAACATTTTTTCGAAAGAGTTACGATTTCCGAGTTTCGCAATGTGAAGTCTGAAATATGTGATATGCGTATTTCCGCTATGTGAAAGACCAATTTTTTTCGAAAATTGAAAACATGAGACCGCCAAATTAAAGAAAAGATTATATGAGGCAACATCTAAATTGAGTTACGGTTTTCGAGTTACAGCAGTAAACTCTGAAATATGTATATTTGCGCCACGATGTTTACAGATCTCTGAATAATAAATAACAAGTACAAGCTAAGCCTACATCTTTTTGGGTATGTACGTTCAACAATATTCATGACTAATGTTTCACTCAAAAATGTGAAATACAAAAAATTGAACCGACTTATTAGTTGCTGCACTGGAAAATACAAAATAATATTAATTCTATTGGTGCTGGTAATTTTGAAGTTGTGCCATTGTAGTTTGATGTTGTAGGCACCAACTCCAAAATTACCAGCACCAATAGAATTAATATTATTTTGTATTTTTTCAGTGCAACAAGTAATACCAGCACCAATAGAATTAATATTATTTTGTATTTTTCAGTGCAACAACTAATAGGCCGGTCCAATTTATTGTAAAAAATATTTATATGAATAATATTAGGTGTATAATCTACCTTAGAGCAATCAGAAATCAGTAGGTACCATCTTACTATCTTCATTCATAACCAATAATTTGTGAAATATTGTGAAATCGTAGGCACTTAAAATCAATTAGCTGATAACCGCTGTTTAATCTTTCAAATAATCAAGTGCAGATAAAATAGTAAATCAATCAACCTCGGGCATGATTGTTGTAATTCCGCATATGAAATAGGTTAGAGAGAGGTTGAAAATGTTTGGCATGTCAATCGATCTAATCTAAAATATCACAAAAAATACTCAATAGGTAAATACATTAAAATATTTCAATTCAGTACTTATGACATCATTTTATTTTACACACCATATATGTTTTACTACACGATCCAATGTTTTCTATAATACATCTCATCAGAATTGTATTGACTCGTCGTAAGATGCATATGTTGAGTTTGTGCTTTATATTTTGGGTATTTTTCTCTTTGGAAACTCGACCTGCACATTCAAAAGTAAACTCTAATGACAAGACAATAATAGGAGTTGCAGTGGTGAGTACTTATTATTATTTTTTCGCCTTTCAAGATTTTAATGGCATGAGATTTAGTTTTATGAGTCTTAAACGAAAGAGTAATAGATCTCCATCTGGTCTAATATTCTGGTCTGATAGACTTGTTCCGCAAGCGATCACATAAACAAATGTTCAGTTTTAATTTATATAATTTGTCAGGCTTTCCACGTATTGGCGGTGTTTGTAAGTACAGGGAGAAGGGAGACATATGTTATATACCCTTGTGTTTAATAAAATAAACTTGTTCAAGATTTTTATTCCTTCTCCGTAGCCCACAAACTTGCCAGTTTTCGATATTACTCTATCACAAAATTCAGAAAGGATGACACCAGCTCCAGTTTGGTACATGCTCATTTTACCAAAATGTTTCGTTTATGTAAATACTCCAGTAGCTACACTGGTGAATTATATATTATATATATTTGCTCTCATGCACTTAGGACAGGAGAATATCCAACAATCGCAGATTATCAAGGACCCCTCTGTGACACTTGTGCCTCCATGGCTAAGACATACGAATAGACAGGTATATACCAGATTGATCTTATTGATGGTTCCGTTTTTTCATCCGATGAAAGGTACACTAAAAACATATCATAATTATTAATAAAATATGTTTTTTTAAGTGGATCAGAGAATGAGGAATCGTACCTACAGTGTAACCAAATAAACGTGCAAATCAATTATCTCGAAAACAACTCATAGAAACTGGCGTTCTTGAGATACAGTCCGCTGAAAGACGAACGGGCAGCGGAGACATAGTAATAAGGTCCCGTTTTCACCAATTTGGTACGAAACCCTAAAAAAGCAACTTGATTTATCAACATAGTGAATCCATTCCTGTAACAAAAAAATGAAGACATGATAAATAGTTGCGTACTCATCAAAATCAAAATATTTGTGCAGCCTTTTGTTTATCTTCAAATATTTCGAAAGCTAATAAATTTATTGTTACGCAGAGAGTAGAGGTTATTTAAATCGAAAAAAATAATGAAATGAAAATAGATGCGTAAAAATGTCCATGCGGGTAGTGGCTAAAAATATAAAGGGTTGACCTCTCCCTTGCGCCTGCCGTGCTCTCAGGTGACAGCCAGATTTTTTTAGCATAATTTAACGTGTGTTCCTGAACACTCAGTATACTCACACATATTTATTATGGTGTACAGTAACTACATTACCTTCTATATTATCTATATTGTGTGGATATCTCAAAGAAACGGATAAATCTAAGAATATAAATATTTTTTACAAAAAATTGCACCGACGTTATTAGTTGGTGCACTGAAAAATACAAAATAATATTAATTCATTTGGTGCAGGTACTTGTAAAGTTGGTGCAAAAAGTTTTCAATCTGCAACTGCATATTTATGTGTTTCGCATAGTAAACGTGCTCTGAAAAATAGTCCCAGTAAAAGAAAGATTGAGACTTTGCGACGGTAACGTTAAAGTATATAATTAACAAATAACCTTTTTCAACAACTACAACTGATTCTATTAGATGAGACACTGACAATACAACATAATATTTATTATATTGGTTGATACCAAGAGTCAGACGTCTATCTACCCATAGACAAGTTTCACCTCATGTATAACTTCAAAAGTACTGGGTCAAATAGAAAATGGAATAAATACTATTTTGTATTTTTTAGTGGCTCTAATAATGTCAGTCCGTCTTAGTTTTTGTAAAAAAGTTATTTATCGTTATTGAACTCTGTAATCTTCATTCTGAAGTCCATATATTTAGCATTAGAAATTAATATTTTTTTAATTATTATTATTATTAACGAAATGCAAATTGATTCTTGATATGCACGAAATATTCAGGCGGATTCAGTTGCTGTCATTCAGCAGATAATAAATAAATTATCTATTCACTTTCATTTCTTCAGCTAAAATATTTTTATATTCAATAGAAAATGCATTGTGGCATCAAATCTAGTGAGAGAGAAACTTTAAGACATGACACATATCTATAATAATTACATAGGTTAAATCATATGTATCTATGTAGTTATGTGATTTTGGGTATTTCTTATAATATCTAACATGTGTGGTTTGAAAGGTACTCTACCTCAGAAGAACCACATTACATAACATCGATATTTAGGACAAAAAATGAAATATATTTTTCTAGAAAAAGAATAAAATCATTGTATATCGAATTAGGCGATTCACTCATCTGTTTGATAGTAGTCAGTCACTAAAGCTTTCCTGTTCATAAACTCCTTTTGACCGACTTGTATGCGGAGGAGGAGGAGAGCCCTAGAAAAGAGAGAGATGAGAGTATTTACACAAGCTTTTTTGCTCAATATTTTCACAAAAAAATGTAATTGCTTGATACTGTTGAAGTTTTCTATCATTAAAGGGTAAGTATTAATATATTATGAGGGTGCAACCCTGGCTTTTCTTATATCGAAGTTATTTGTACATCAATTACTTAACTTCTGGTATGTAAGAGATAATTTTTTTAATTTTTGATTCATAATATGTAGCATCCAAAGCTTGTTTTTCTGATTTTTTTAACTATAATGTTCAACTTAGAGTATTACAAAAAATACTCTCCGAATCCCTAGGTACTATTTGTTTTTTTACCTTTTCCGTTTTTAGGATCTCTTACATCCGATAAAAAATCGAAACCATTTTAAAATTACTCTGGTGTCTGTCAGTCTGTCTGTCACAGCCTGTTTTCTTCGAATCTAATGAGCGGAGAATGTGGAAATTCAGTACGTATACAGAGTTAGGTGGTTGCAACAAAGGCATATACACAGTTTATATAAACGAATTCTGATACTGGGGGTTAATTTAGAAAAAGAAAGGAAATATTTTTTTCAAGTATCTCGTGTGAAGTATCAAATGAATGTGATGAATGCAAGCCATTCATTCATGATTAATTCAAATATATTTTCTTATTATCCCAAAATGAAAGGCTCAGAAGATATTGAGGAAAATATATGAAAATTGACCATTTCCTCCGGATACCTCCGATAGTACCTACTGAGCATAAGAAAATTTAAAAAATATAGAATACAGGCCATAGTTTATAGTTTACAGGAGGGAAATGCGTAAGTACGGAACACTTTTTTAATAAAATCCAAACGTCTTGTAATTTCTCACACTATTAAAATAATTATTTTCTTTCGTAATTTCATTCTATATTTATAAGAGAACATTTCCATCGCTTTCTATTAGCACGACATCAACCGACCGATAAACCTCTGCGTGTTAACCTTCCAATATTTTTGATCGACGAACCCCGAACGAAGAAGGTAAGTATACAATTCGACTGTCTGCTTTTTTTATTTGTTTGTTCTGGCTAGTTATATCACCCTTACAAGACTATACCCTATAATATAATTTAGCTGATTCAACATAATATAAATAAAGCTGTGTTTGCCTTTTGAGTCAATCTTTATCATACCGTTATGCTGTAATATTGTAGTTTGTAGTTATTAGTAGTAAATAAACTTTTTAAAAAGACAATCCCGGGCTTCTGAATTATAATTGGTGGAGTCAGCAGGATACCCAGAATTGTGACAAATCGGTGTCGCAATTTTCGTATCAACGATTAACTAGGGTATTGAACTTGTTGAATTGTGAAGTGGAGATGTTTAACTGAAGTGGGCCAGCCGAATCCTTGGAACCCCATCTACCGTAGACCAGCAGAATACTATCACCATCAGTTCATCGGAATTTGGGACAACAATCGCCCAAATTCGCAAGGTGCATCTAACTGGTAGGACCAAATCGCCGAACCAGATGACTACCCTTATAGAAGAATAGGATAAGAATGCTCAGAATTGTCCTAATATTAATGTAAGTGCAATCATTTTTATGTCTCTAGATAATTTTACCCCATTATATGAAAGTATGGAAGAAGCCTTACAATTGAATATTAGAAGTGATATTTCCGAAGATTTAGATTTAACCAATAATATACCAACAAAAATAATTTTAAAACCTGCAACCTTTGTCCACGAAACTACAAAAATGACTCAATTCAAGCCAGAATTTTTACATTGCCTCTCCGAATTCAGTGGAGATCCAAACGATTTAAATAGATTTATTCTCGTAAGCGAGTCGTGGATTTTATGATAAAAACAACCCCAATAGTTTTTCCAATATATTTTTATCAAATTCTATAATAGCAAAATTAAGTGGTAATGCTAAAGCACTGGTTAACATACAAGGTGCTAGCAATGGGACTGAGCTTAAAGATTTATTAACTCGAAATTTTGCAAATCAGAGAGATGAAAGTTGCTTAAATAGGGATTTAGTAATGTTAAGGCAAGGGAACAACGAAACCGCCCAAAATTTCCTCGATAAAGTTCTACATCTATTAAATTTGCTTTGTAGTTATGTAAATGTTCACGAGAGACTAGAAGAAGCTAAAGCTATAAAAAGAAATTTATTTCAGGATTTAGCATTGAAAACATTTATAGCCGGTCTTCGCGAACCTTTAGGTACCACTATACGGTGCATGAAGCCAGCAACCCTCACTCAGGCTCTCCAATTTGTTACCCAAAAGGAGAACGTTTATTATTTCCAAACAAATTCAAATAAACACATTATCAAGACCCAGTCTCACAAACCTAATATTCCTCTAAGACCACAGACTACTCAAAATTTTCCAAATCCGTCTTTCCACCAAGAAAGACAACAAATTTTCCCTACAGTCAATCGTAATGCATCATTTTTCAGACCCACAACTTTCAATGCGCATACTCCTAATAATTTCTTCAGAGCGCAAAATAATTTTCCATCACAACAGATCCCGTTTTATCAAAGAAACAATTTCCAAGGACAACTTTTTCCAAGAAATTCACAAATATTAAGGCAACCTCAAAATAATCAAAACGTTTTCAAACCTAATCCTCATCAACAACTTCCAAAACCTACCTCTATGAGCATAACGACACAAAAAACGTCCAAACTATCATCTAACTTTTTCAAATTATCCTCTCAACCTCCAAATTTTACTGTAGAAGAATTATAGAGTACTGAACTGAACCATCTACCCGCTGAGGATAACAATTATTTAGATTATCCTGAAAATCCAGAGTTTGATTGTTAATACGACTATCTAACGAATAATGATGAACAAATTTATGAGAATAACGATCCATCAGATAAATCCAATCCATCCGGAAATTTTTCGGAGCAGCCTCTAAATTTGAACCAAACTTAGTACCCGAAAATTTTTCCCTTAATCTTTCCGAATCGAATGAACTTCCCTACATCTTAGTGCCTGAATTCAATCTCAAATTTTTAATCGATTCAGGATCTACAAAATCATTTATCGACCCTAATAAAGCTTTTCAACTATTTCCAAATTATATATCAGAAGATCCTTTCATTGTCTCAACTGTCTATCAAAAGTCTGCTCATAAATACAGTACCTTAATTCCAATTCCAAAATCATTTAATGTTAATGGTGATATTAAATTCTATTTATTCAAATATCATGACGTGTTTGATGATGATTTCAACCATATTAGTTACACCATACTCGAAGATAAAATTGCTATATCACAAAGTTAAAAGTTAGCGAATACTTTTAGCATATCTTTGTCTCCTCGTGTCGAACAAGTAATTAAAATTAAAACAAGTGTTAAAAATGGTGATATCATCATTCCATATGCTATGATACATAATTACGAGATTTCTGAAAGCTTAAGTGTCGCGAGAAATGGAGAAGCCTTAACAATTATATTAAATGATAAGGATGAAACCATATCTCTCGAGTTAGCAGAACCTGTGACCGTAAAAAAAATCCTAGAAGATAAGACCACCAAAGGCGAACTCAACAACTTTACTGCTTGCTCAAACCAACAACTAGATGTAAGAAAAACCGAACATCTTAATAAAGAGGAATCAAAAAAAATAATCGATCTTTGTCATAGATATTCAGATATATTTTATCAGGAGGATATGCCATTAACATTTAACAACCATATTAAACATAAAATTAAAACTATAGACGAAGCCCCGGTATAAAGCAAGTCCTATAGACATCCTTTCATGCATAGAAAAGAGGTAGAACATCAAATAGAAAAAATGCTGAAATCGAATATAATCAGACATAGTAATTCGCCGTGGCAATCTCCGATTTGGGTAATACCGAAAAAGATCCATGCTTCCGGCAAGCAAAAATAGCGAGTTGTTGTTGATTATGGTCAACTGAACGAGGAGACAATCAATGACAAATATCCGCTACCAAATATTAATGATCTTTTGAATAAACTGGGAAAATGTCAGTACTTCACCAAGCTGGACCTTGCAAGTGGCTTCCATACGATAGAAATGGACGATAAGGATGTGGAAAAAACAGCATTTAATACCGAAAACGGATACTACGAGTTTCTTATGATGCCTTTTGGTCTAAAAAACGCACCAGCAACGTTTCAGCGCGTTATGGACAACATCTTGCTTGAAATACAAAATGAAAAATGTCTAGTGTATCTCGATGATATAATCGTCTTTTCCACCTCACTACAAGAACATATGGAACGCTACGAAACAGTTTTCAAACGATTGAAAGAATCCAAATTTAAAATACAGCTCGATAAGTCGGAATTCTTGAGAAAGGAAGTAGCTTATCTTGGCCACATTGTCACACCACAGGGAGTAAGACCTGACCCAGATAAGATAAAAGCTATTAAGAATTATCCTATACTCAAGAACATGAAACAAATTAAAGGTTTCCTCGGACTTTTTGGTTATTATCGACGATTCATTAAAAATTTCGCTAAATTGACAAAATCGCTAAAAAATCGGGCGCAACTATAACACACAATGACAAATTTATTTCTTGCTTCGAATCTTGTAAAACAATTTTGATTAACGAACCTCTTCTACAATATCCAGATTTTTCAAAACAGTTTAATTTAACGACTGATGCATCTAATGTAGCTTTGGGTGCAGTTCTCTCACAAGGCCCATTAGGCAAGGACTTACCTGTAGCTTACGCATCGCGAACACTTAACGATTCAGAAACCAACTAGTCAACTATCGAAAAGGAATTGCTTGCGATAGTTTGGGCGACTAAATATCTCCGATGATATTTATACGACAGAAAATTTAATGTAAATATAGATCATAAACCATTACAATGGCTTTTTTCGCCTAAAGACCCGAACTCAAAATTAATGCGCTGGAGTATACGTTCGGAAGAATATGATTACAATATTATTTAGGTATAAAAAAAGGAAAGCTTAATAAAAATGCAGATGCGCTTTCACGGATCGAATTACATACAAGGAAATAACTGGATGAGATACTAAAGGACTACCCTCGTTATACCTACCCTTCAGTAATTTTCGACTATGGAATCCAGAAGCCTAATCAAGAAAACAACAAACTCAAGACACCAGAGTTGACATCATACGATAAAGAACATCAGCCCTCCGAATAACCAAAGGAATATTTGGATTTAGATACTTTCTTCGCCCCTCAAACTAATACTGATCATCTCTCTTGTAGCAAAGACCTACAAAAAGATTCTACAACACGACCAATCGATAATAGAGCAACCACCAGTTAACATCGACAAAGTAGATGAACAAAGCGAAGGAATAACCATTCACACTAATGTATAACAAAATCCTGTTTCAGAAATTCCAATCGTCGAACACGGAGTTAACTACGGACAAAATCAAATAGCAATTAAATTAGTTTTACATTCTGCTGCGAAACCTAGAATTCTTAAATTGTTCGATAACAAACAAAGAAAATACTGCCAAATTTTTCAACACAACTTCGAAAAAGATATTATTAATTTTATAAGAGAATATAGTTCCTGGAATTCAGTATCATTTGTATTTTGAAGATAGAGAAGTCTTATGAACCATTTTCATGTGTGGTGTAAAAATATTTTAAATGGCCATCAATAAAATTTGAGAGATGTACAAAAATACTGACTGACATAACAGACGAAAGCGAAGGTTAATCGAACCATAGATATATCGATGAAACAGTTCGCAGGATTGTAGAAAAAATGTATTGGTCTCTTGTGAATAATTCAGTTCGAACATTAATAAATGAGTGCGAGATTTGCCAACAAAACAAATATGAAAGAAATCCTGTAAAAATCCACATGAATATAACACCAACAGCTACAAAACCAATAGAAATCATCCACATGGGTACCTTTACCTTCGAACAGGCCAAATTTCTTACAATAATAGACAGTTTTTCCAAATATGCACAAGCGTACCCACTGGCTAACGTATCTGAAACCGAAGTATCAGATAAACTTGTAAACTTCTTTTCACATCACGGAATCTCAAAATCAGTTATTGTAGATCATTATCTACAGAGTTTAAGAACACTGTTATAACAGAACTTTTAGGATTACATAAGATAAAAATTCACTTTGTTCCTCCAAATCATCCCAAGTCAAACGGCGTTATAGAGAGACTTCACTCCACTATAACTGAACATTTGCGACTGTTAAATACAAAAGGCTTTCAGAAAACTCCTATTAGATTAAAAACATTGTAAGCAATTTTGGCCATAGTTTACATTCAAGCACACACCTGAAACCAATAGTTATCGTTACAGGCCATATAACGGAAAATAACCCTTTTGATATTGAAATTGACAAAATTATCCTGAACGATTATGTTGCCCAACACCGAGAAAAAGCGAAATTATTATATTCCAAGATCAATTCCTATCTGATTGAACGAAAAGAAAAGGTAATCGCTAAGATAAATACGACCAAGAATCGAGACACACCCGAATTATTTACCCCTGGTCAATCTATCCATAAGAAACATATTCGCCAGAAAAATGCTAATAAATTTAGCAAACCTTGTGAAATAAAATAAACCAACCCTGATAGAAAAGTAATATCTACGGAACATCAAGAAAAAATACATAAGAGAAATATAAGACGTCCTATAAGGTAACTCTATTCTTTCGATTAGTAAATAACATTATTCTCTTTCAGGATTTCCGGAATAATTGGGCTCCGAGAAAAAATAACAATACAAAACCTTATTAATAATCCAGGAATTATTCCCGTTAAAATTGGTACCGCTTAAATACGCGAGTTTTTACATTCAATCATATAATACTTTGACTTAAGCCCCATTATAAATGAAACTAATAAATTAAAATTGAAATCCTCAAATATAACTAAACCAATTCAAAGGAATCCTAACTTTTTGAAAAATATCTCTAATTACTTTAAAATTATGAATCATATTGAAAATAGAGTAACGACCAAATTGAGTGAAATATTACTTCACCCACAAATAATTAGAAGAGGGCTAATTAATAGACTAGGTTCCTGATTTAAATCAGTTACAGGCAATCTAGATGCAAAAGATGGAGAAAGATATGAAAACTTAATTAGAGAATTACAGGCTATATATAGAAAGCTTACAAACAGGCCATTTAGGCTCTGAGCTTGGTTAGTTTGTTCCACTGTTTTTTGTCCTTTGCTATCTCCTTCCAGTTTGTGATATTTCTCTCTCTAATATCCTCTCGTACTGCTTCCCGCCTTCTTATTCTTGGTCTTCCCCTTCTTCTTCTCCCATCTATATGTTTCCACGCTATTTGTTTACGGTACGATCCCCATTCATCCTTTCTAGATGTCCTAATCATTGCAATCTTCTTGGTTTAACTGTTTCTACTATATCCTATTCTCCATATAACTCATAGACTTCCCTGTTTGTTTTTTTTATGTACCCTTCAACCGTGTTTTTACCACCAAAGATTCTTCGTAGTATTTTTATTTTCCATCTCTGAATATTCTCTTCTAAATTTTTATTTAAAATCCAGGTTTCACATCCACATAAAAGGGTTGGTCTTAGTATGGTTTTATAAAGTCTTATTTTCCCTGCTCTCGATATATGTTTTGATCGTAATATGTGATTTATGGCTCCTGCACACTTATTAGCTTTCGTTATTCTGTGGCTCACTTCTTTTTCTTCCTCTATTTTGTTAGTTATCATTGTTCCCAGAGAATTACAGGCTAACCAAAATAAATTAACGAATAGTATGCAATAACAGAACTCATTTGCTATCACCTTGATTGACAACTCCAATCGAACAATAAAACAGATATCACACAATGAAA
Organism: Crioceris asparagi; assembly: GCA_958507055.1. Lineage (NCBI taxonomy): Eukaryota > Metazoa > Arthropoda > Insecta > Coleoptera > Chrysomelidae > Crioceris > Crioceris asparagi. Next base: position 44,042,257 of record OY293829.1, read on the forward strand.
AACTATTGGAGGAAAAAATAATCAAATATCACTAATTGTTGAAGGTCGAGCTTACCGAGAAAATAGTCTATTGATAAAGGACACTCTGATTGAAATTATTAACATCTATGAAATAATAACAACCATTTTATAAGATATTGAAAATTCAATAATGTTTGCTAAATTAAGGTCAATGCATCCTAGTATAATTAAGACTTCTCAGTTATATAATGAATTGAAATCACTATCAAATATATTTAAGCCAGAACAACTTCCGATCCAAATTCAGTTATAAAACATCCTTCTTTTAGAGATAATTATAAACATCGACTGTTATGTCCATATTAACAGAATTGTCTACATTCTGAAAATTCCTATAACCCATCCCTTCAATTTCGATTATTACCACCTCTATTCAGTACCTATAGTCTCTATTGGACAATTTAAGGCTTTAATTCCAAAGGGTAAATATCTAGTAAAGAATGAATTGCTTTAAACTTTTATTGGCACTCCTTGTGCATGAGTTATGGGCGATGAATATATCTGCAATAATGTTGAACCTGAAGAAATTACCAACAATAGCCCAGGCGAAATCCAGTTATTAGACATCAAAAAACACCTCTACTTGTCACTATGGCAAAATCAATATTACCCGGCCTACCATAAGAAATCTCAACAATGCCACATGGATTGGAATGTTTCCGCAAGCCGAACCAATAAGCTTGCACTGTGCCCAACAAGAAGAAACAATAGTACTACATGGAACGCATCTAATAAATATTCTAGAAGGGAGCCAAATATCAATCAAATCAAAAGTAATATCCAATACTCATGAAGTCACATCGTACCAACAACCAATAATTTTCTCTGAGCTAGAAACGAAAAATAATTTGGAAACCCGGATGACCAACCCCGAAATGTCAGTTCATGGATTAAATCTGAAAGAAATCAATCTTGACAGAATGGCACCTCACACCACCTGTACATTCCTGATCTATGGACCATCATTATCTATTCCATAATTATAGCAACATCCATTTATCTCTACCTGAAGAAGACCAGAGGAAGAAACCAACAACAGGGGACCAGAACCATTGAATTACAAGATGTCCAACTTCCACGCTAACACTTAGCCCTCCCTGCCAAAGGAGGAGTTATATCACCCTTACAAGACTATACCATATAATTTAATTTAGCTGATTCAACATAATATTAATAATTAGGTAAAACGGGTTAAACGACTTACCTCAGTTCAATACTCAATTATACGAGATAGCCCCGTCCGAAGAGATCACACTGTAGTTTATGCTCCTCGGCTCATTTTGGCATAATGTTTATAGAAATGAGTGTGAACAAATCGGGTCCGTTCGATTTCGTCTGCTCTGAGTGATTCATTATGTTTATTCCTCAAGGCTACTCAGATCGAAGGCTTTGGTGGTGGGTGGTTGTGTGATATCTTCGGACGGGGCCATCTCGTATAATTGAGGATTGAACTTCCTTACAGGTAAGTCGCTTAACCTCTAATTATACTTCGATGGCCCCGTCCTTGAGATCACACTGTAGATGTTTAAAGTAGTATTCTTCGATCGGAGGTGTGATTTTTCTTAAGTAAGAACTAGCTTGGGTTCATGTATACAATCAAAGATAATGGAACTCAATGTCTTTATTGTCAAAGTCAATCAACATGTTTTTATGTAAGGCGTTGCCCTCGAACAATAATTAGTAGTAATAATAATAACTAGGTAATGAAATAGCTCTAAATAATATTTTATGAAAATTACTTTGTGTATTAACTAACCTATACTTATAGTAATTTTCCACTGTGATTAAGCATAATATAAGTAATAATATAATAATGATATATAAATAATAAAATGTGGTTTTATTTTTTAGAGGTAATTAAGCACGTCGAGAACGTGGTATCACTGTTAACAGGTCTATTGTAAAATTAAGTGAAAACACTGGAGTTCTCACTCCAACCTGCGGTTCGTTTTATGTTTTCTATGGTTAAGCCTTGTCTAAATACCGCTGATGTGGAGGCATGACGGGTGCTGTGAGCCTTAAATACGTCTGTATCTACGCCCCCTAAGGCCAGTCCCTTTTTGATCCACTTGGATACTGTTTGTGTTGATGCTGGGCTTTTTTATTGTTATTAATAATAAATCATGGTCCTTTCTTAAAGGTCTTGTATAGTTTATGTAATGTTCTAGCAAGGAGGCTATGCACAAGTTTGGCTTATCTTTAAAGTAAGGCAAGGTTATTTTTGCCTGGCATTTTTCCGGTCGGGATGTTTTTATGAGATCTGTTACTATTATGTTTATTCTATATTGGGATTTGGTTACATTGCTTAACTTTATTTTAGTGATTGTTTGTACTCTTTGACTTGTAATAAGTGCCAACAACACTACAAGTTTGTAGGTAAGTTTTTCAAAGCATAATGGCCTGAGGGGCTCAAGGATTCAAAATATTTCAACCGGGTATGGATCCCAGGTTTCGTTGTATCGACAAAAAACGCCTTATTCGAAAAACTCCCTTCATGAACTTTCTTACGAGAGGATCGTCTGTAATTTGCAATAAAGTATTTACAGCAGATCTGCTGATTGATGGTGTTGTAATTTCCGCCCTTTTTTATTTCGTTATCTAGGAACCCGATAATTTTGTTGGAGTCTGCTGTAAATACCTCTATTCCATTACAGTTTTTATAACTAGAATTGTACTGATTTATAGTGTTTTGAGACTGGGATGAAATTAAGATGTCAATTGCTGCTTCTGGGACCCCTTTTTGTTGGTATGATGACCGCATAAGACTGCGACACCCAGGGTAAGTGTCCTCCATAGATTGTGAGGCTTTCTGAAAGGGGATGATAGTAAGTTTTTCTTTGGATAAAAAAATAGTATTTCAGTTATTCTGAGTTCGTTAATCATTGGGAACCAAGTCTGTGATTTCCAAATAGGAAAGACTACAATGCCTCTCGCTTTTTCGGATAATTTTTTTTAATAGGCGCGGTAAAAGGAAATGTTGGAAAAGCGTAAAAAAAATATTTGACCAATTTAATGTGAATGCATCAACTACGTAGCTTTCCGGATCAGGGTGCCAAGATACAAATAGGAGGCATTTTTCATTTTGATGGGATGCGAATAAGTCGATTTCTGGCTGACCAAATGCTTTTTTGATTTGAAAAAGGCTTTTTCGTTTAACGAATTTTCTGTTTCTATGTTTGTATTGCGCGATGCTGCGTCTGCTATTACATTGTTTTTTGTGTTTGCGTATGATGCAAACATGAAAATTTTTCGGTGTTCACACCAGTTTTGTTTAATTTAGGGAATTTTATGCCCCCCATTCGATTAATGTATGATATAGCCGTTATGTTGTCTATTCTCAATAAAATGTGAGAACGTTTTTTGTTTTTGGCAAAGGATTTTAATCCGTTGAAAGCCGCTAGTAACTCTACAACAAGTTTTGGTTGGTACTTACTTATCTGTGGGAAACTCATTTTTTTCTTCTATCGATTCCAATACAAACTGGGTTTCGTAAGCCGTTATGTAGTTAGGAAGTCTGTCATCTAGTCTATCGAAAGGTTCTTCTCTGTCACATATCCATCTTGGACTACGACCGCATTTTCGGTCAAATTTGTAACTTTCAGCCGAAAGATTATATTTCATAGAGAAATAAATTTAAATTTTGGTTCAAATCTGGTTAGACTTCGTGCCAGTACAGATTCATTAAAAAAAAAATACAGAGTAAAAAACATTTTATTTTAGAATAAATTCTATATTCACAAAACAAATTTCTTACAAACTATGAATAAAATTGTACACTACTTGAATTCTTAAATATTTCGACTCGACTAAACTCACTGTGCAAAGTAGTTATAAAAAAATAGTTATAACTTCATTTGGATTGATTTTTGGCGTTCTTACTTCATCCATATATCCATAATTAATATTACCCAGAGCTAATGCAGCGTCCCAAGAAGCTGGATTTATCACCACCACCAATCATGCATGCATTATCTCCACCTAAACTAGAGGTATTTAAATAATGAAATATGTATTTAAACCAATAATATTGAAAAATAAAAACAATGCTTGACTTGGAGATTTGAGGAACTTCACGTGAGTGCAATTTATAGCTCCTAGAACATACGGGAATTTAGCTTTCTTATAAAATGCCGTCTGTGTCTGGTGGAGTGCAGCAGTAGCAGAACTGACTGTGGGGACAATTCTATGTGTAGTTGAAGTTCTAAATCCACATAAATCTGCAAATGTCATTTGATTTCACCCAATTGCGTGAAACCTTAATGTGTGCAAATGGTTGATGGTAGACCGCTGTGATTCCTTGAATAAAAATATTATGTTTAATTATGTACTTACATGTAGGTACAAGTAATCGAAATACTCGTATATGGAATTAAACAAGTTTTGGTAGGTACTTACTTATCTGTGGGAAATTCAATTTTTTCTTCTATCGATTCCAATACAAATTGGGATTCATAAGCCGTTATGTAGTTAAGAAGTCTGTCATCTGTCAAATTTGTAACTTTCAGCCAAAAGATTATATTTCATAGAGAAATAAATTTAAATTTTGGTTCAAATCTGGTTAGACTTCGTGGCAGTACAGATTCATTCAAACAAAAATACAGAGTAAAAAACATTTTATTTTAGAATAAATTCGGTATTCACAAAACAAATTTCTTACAAACTATAAATAAAATTGTACACTACTTGAATTCTTGAATATTTCAACTCGACTAAACTCATTGTGCAAAGTAGTTATAGAAAAATAGTTATAACTTCATTTGGATTGATTTTTGGCGCTCTTCCTTCATCCATATATCCATAATTAATATTACCCAGAGTTAATAAAGCGTCCCAAGAAGCTGGATTTATCACCACCAATCCCTGCATTATCTCCACCTAAAATAGAGGTACTTAAATAATGAAATATGTATTTAAACCAATAATATTGAAAAATAAAAACAATGCTTGACCTGGAGATTTGAGGAACTTCACGTGAGTGCAATCTATAACTCCTAGAACATACGGGAATTTAGCTTTCTTATAAAATGCCGTCTGTGTCTGGTGGAGTGCAGCAATAGCAGAACTGACTGTGGGGACAATTCTATGTGCAGTTGAAGTTCTAAATCCACATAAATCTGCAAATGTCATTTGATTTCAGCCAATTGCGTGAAACCTTAATGTGTGCAACTGGTTGATGGTAGACCGCTGTGATTCCTTGAATAAAAATATTATGTTTAATTATGTACTTACATGTAGGTACAAGTAATCGAAATACTCGTATATGGAATTAAACAAGTTTTGGTAGGTACTTACTTATTTGTGGGAAATTCAATTTTTTCTTCTATCGATTCCAATACAAATTGGAATTCATAAGCCGTTATGTAGTTAAGAAGTCTGTCATCTAGTGTATCGAAAGGTTCTTTTCTTTCACGTATCCATCTTGGAAGACGAAAGCTAGATTCTTCATCATCTAACTTTTGTCAAAAGTTAGTTCTAGCGCTCGTTCCATTTTTTAGTCCCAATTGTTCAATTAAACCACTAATAAATAAAAACAAATGCTCTCTATATAAATATAACCTAAAACAGAAGACAGAAGTGATAGCTGACAGGTCTATAAACGCGTTTTGATGCGCTAAACGTAGAAAATCGGCCGTTCAGAAAAGGAAACGAGATTAGCTCTAACTTCGTTTAGTTGTCACTGGTGAAATGCGAAGTGGAGCTCTAAACTCAATTAAGCGTTTTAAACGCGTTTACAATGAACTAATCTCGATTTATCTCACTGGTGAAATCGGGCCTTAGTTGTCACTGGTGAAATGCGAAGTGGAGCTCTAAACTCAATTAAGCGTGTTAAACACGTTTACAATGAACTAATCTCGATTTATTTCACTGGTGAAATCGGGCCTCAAACATCAAACAAAAGTAACCTAACCTTCATAATTTGCCTAAACATGGAACAAATATATATTCTCTGGAACAAACTAACGTTTAACCTTGTCGATGTATCTGACTCGTATTTTGTGAATTAAGAGAGGGATGATGCCAAATCTCGCATTTTCTCTTAGCGTTCGTGCAAAAATTGTCCTTAGATAAATAGTTTCTTGAACATTTCACCGTAAATTGTCTGATAGGATACAAATAGGAATAAATATGTTCATAAAATTGCTAACTTTCATATGAAATACTTTTTCTCAATTTCCATACATGGGAAATCATTAATAAACAATTTAAAATAGGTAATGTGCGTTTTTTTTTAAATCCTGCGATAAAAAATTCTGAAAAAATTCAAACATGTTCGCCATGCACCAATTTGTCAAAATTATTATTTTTATGGATTTTTGTGCATATAGTTGAAACCATCGAACATCCTTAAGTTGAGGATGCATCAAACATTTGTTTATCAATTTTAGAGGAAAAGAATTTTCAAGTTACATTTGTTTTTTTTTTAAACTTTCATTTCTATATAAATTATGTGCAAGTTTGATAGTTCTACTTTTTAATGCCATAATTAAGTTAATTTTCATTTTTTGTGGATGACATGAGAAAAAATTTATATATCTATTACTGCATATAGGCTTAGACGAAATAAAAAATCTTGTGCCTTGACTGAACCATGCTATCAGTAAGAAACAGTTTTGATTTTGATAATACTATTGCACTATGTTCTGAGAAAAAATATTTTAAACGTGGTTTCTTAGAAATAGTGAATAATAAGAAACATAATAACACTATGAATAAACGCTCAGATATAAAAGGACTTCCATTTATTCCATTTATTCTTATATTCTAAAATTATATAATGATAATTATAATAATTTTTCTCCAGATGTATCTCAAAATTAAAATATGTACAGATATTTATGTATAGTTTTGTATGTTATATGTACCTATACTTGACATGTAACAATTTATTATTTTGAAATGAGATAGGTACCTAACAATCTAATATTTATTTTATCTTTATATATGTATTTATATATGTATGTATGTGTGTCTATATGTGTGTATATATATATATATATATGTATATGTATATACAGAGCTGGACAAAATCGAACGGATGATAGGATCTTCAATGCATATTGCCCCGATGTATTGAAAAGAGTCGGCCATCTGAATACTCTTCATTGAGAATCGATGTCAAATCAAGTATGCATTGGTGCGCTGTTCCCCACTTCTCACTAAATGAGGTGAGTATGGGTGCGAAATACGAAGACGAAGCCAGACGCAGGTTGTATACTAGCCTCCAAAATACAGTGGCAGACTCTAATCTCTCTGACATCATTACAATTAAAGGTGAGTTTATACAGTAAATAAAATAAAATAAGAAACAAATTAAGATAAAATAAGAAAGTTGAACATGCTCATTTCCATGGGAGCGTTTATACACGAACTAAGCTAAATTAAGAAATAAGAGTAAGAACTAAAGATGGCCAACTTTCATCTTTATTTCTTATTTTATTTTATTTTGTTTGGAAACTGATAATGAGCATGATCAACTACCAGAGAACACTTAACTTGCATACAACACAAAAGTTGTTGTCAAAAAAATTGTGATTTGATTGGTTCATTCTTATTTCTTATTTTATTTTCGTCATCTGTATAAACCAATCTTTTTTGAGGTTATTCTTATTTTAATTTTAATTTGTTTATTATTTTACTTTATTTACTGTATAAACTCACCTTAACATTTCAAGCGGTTTATGACTGTTTACGACCATTTAAACAACTAGGTACTTATGAGCCGTATTCAGGAAAATTTTAGATATTTCGGTACAGTACTTTTCTACGCCTATATGACTGGTTCTGTATTTTAATTTCATTTTCTCAAAAATGTATTTGTGAATAATAATTAAGTTTCAATTACTTATACAATTTAATAATCTACAAAGTTATTCGTTACCTGTCATAAGCTTATAAATTACCCTTTTAAGCATGAATATTATTATCCCTAATATTCTAGTTGTTATTTTCAGAATACTTCTGTTAGAAAACAATATTGTGGGTATAATGATCAAGGAAAATTTATTCCTTTATTTATAATAGGTTCCAATAACTTACATAATTAACCTGATTGTTCAAGTATTCATTAATACCTGACTTGAGCTTGCACAATTATAATACCCTTCTAAGTACGCATAATTATTTATTATACTTAGTAATAGGTGTAATTTTCAGATTTTCTTAGAAAATAAAATTTTTGGGGTATAAATATTAAGGAGATTCCAGGAGATAGTGAGAGTGACTCTGAATTGTTCATGTCTATATAATATGTATATATATATATTTTTCAGGTTTTTACTATATCTATTCTATATTTACATTTTTTAACATATAAAGTACATTTTATGTACATATATATTTTTTTCAGGTTTTTATTGCATATATTCAAAATATTTTTTTATGTAAAATATTATATTCTTACAAAATATTAAAACTAGTTTATTTTTCATTGGAGGCGCTGAAATATTTGTATGTACAGATCAATTATTTTTATCATGAATATTTTAAAGACGGTCCTGGACTTTACCGAATTATTTCAGAATTTCTACCTGTCAATAAGAATTTACAACGTGATAAATCTTCTTATCTTCATTGCCCTTCTTCACTTCTGAGCAATAATATGCAAATTAGCCACTATAATTTGGAAGCTACTTATACTTGTTGTACGTGTAGCGTGTAGGTGTTAGTACAAAAATGCCATCGAGGAGTGCGTATGTGTATCTTATCACAAAACCTACTCAACGGAAATTCCATTGCACGAGAGAAATAATTTACTGCAATAAATGTAACAAATCATTTCTCTTCTGAAAATAACTATTGTGGTTCCTTTTTGCCATAGCGACTCTAAATATAAAATACAGTCTACGAATAATAAAAGAAAAAATAAATAAAACATAACGGTAATTTCTGAAAAAATAAACTAAAAACTTACATCATACGAAATTAAAAAACAACTTCTGACTAATAAACTAAAATGTAATAAATATTTTTTACAAAAAATTGGACCGACGTAATAGTTGATGCACTGAAAAGTATAAAATAATATTACTTCTATTGGTGATGGTACTTTTGAAGTTGTGCAGTTGCAGTTAGATTGATCGCTTTTGGCACCAACTTCACAAGTACCATCACCAATAGAAGTAATATTATTTTATACTTTTCAGTGCATCAACTATTACGTCGGTCCAATTTTTTGTAAAAAATATTTATTTCACACTTTTGAGTGTAACATTAGTCCCGAAAATCGTTGAACGTTCACTATACCATATCAATGAAGATAATACTTATCCTATTACCCACGTATATTCCTTGCTTGTAGTGGTTGAGATCTCAGAACATCGCGGCGGAAATACGCTTGAATATTTTAGTTGTTACCATTTAACACCGATTTAACTCGAAAACCGTAATTCTAAGGAAAAAATGTTCATTATAAATGTTGCTACAAATAATTATATCTTTCATGTAGTATCGAAAAATTTTCAATTTTCGAAAGAAATTGTCCTCTCCACATAGCAAAAATACATATTTAACATGCGTCTATCTCGAAAACCGTAACACTTTTGAAAAAATGTTCAATTTAAACGTTTCCGGATATTGTCCTATCTTTAATTATACCAACTCAGATTTTCGATTTTCGAGAAAATTCGCCCCCACCAACCCTTTGGGGGCGGTTTTCGGAGGGAAGGAGATTTCGGATTTGCGTTTTTGTGAATATGGGACCATTTCTCAATTCCCTTCTTTCAAATGAATCCAAAATCATCAAAATCGGAGATCGTCTACTATATAAAAGGCGCGCACGAACCAAAAAAAAAAAAAAAATAAAGCAGACAGTCGAATTATATACCTCCTCCGTTCGGGGTTCGTCGGTCAAAAATAATACAAATCTAATGTAATAAAGATTCAAATAAACCACCTTGTTGTGCAAAACAGTAGCCAAATCTATGAAACAGAGATAATCTCATATCGCTGAGTAGATTTGGCGTAATATTGCCATAATGCTGGATAATTTCCCACCTTAATTCATCAAGATTTGTAGCCTTCTGAAATTCATGTCGATATATGGATCCTTTCAGATATCCCCAAAGAAAGAAATCATTGGAGATAAATCTGGTGATCCGGGAGGCCACCTGATCTTACCATGTATAGATATCAATCGATCAGGAAACGTGTTTTTGAGAAATTTTGTTACTGGTCGTGCATTGTGACTTGTACAACAAGCCTGTTGAAACAAAATGTCCCCTAAATTAATAGGAAGTAGCTGAGCTGCCGGCATAATTTGATTTTGCAGGAGCTGTAGATGTTTAGCACCGTTCGGGTTACCTTCGATAAAGAAGGGACCTATCATATATTCTCCTTAAATTCCTGTCCAAACATTGAGTTTTTTGTGGGTATTGAGTACGCATTTTTTTCACATTTAAAAAAACGATGACTCATCTGTAAAAAATATGTTTTTCAGAAATAAATCATTGTCATTTTGTTTTTCCATCATGGTTTCACAAAATTCCATCCGTTTAATGTTGTCCTGGGGATAAATATCCTGAGTTTTCTGAACTTTGTAACATTGGTATCCATTCCTTTTCAAAATACGCCGAATAGTTCTGTCATTCATATTAACTTGTTCTGCAATTTCTCGACTTGTACAAGGTTCAATGGCTTTAACAGTTGCACAAACAGTTACGTCCCTATTCTCAAGCTCTTCATTGATTGGTATTACACGTGGTGGCTCATCAACATTATGATATTATATTCAAACGTTATTGGCTATTAATTAACTGCGTCTCAGTATGTGAATTCAATCGAGGCAGATATACAGTCTGCAGAAAGAGGAACAGCGCACCAGATGCCTACTTGATTTGACATCGATCCTCAATGACGAGTATTCAGATGGTCAACCCTTCTCAACACATCGGGGCAATATGCATTGAAAATCCTATCATCCGTTCGAATTTGTCCAGCCCTGTATATATATATATATATATATATATATATATATATATGTTATATCACTCAACTCCAAGTTAACTTTTTAAAAACAATATTTATTAAATTAAAATACGATTAGAAATTTGAACTTAACTTTAAGTGACTGTATGAGTCTATACTCACAAGTTGATTAACACATTCGCCGGAAGATTCACAAGTGATGTCGTTAGCTGGAGATCTAGTATTTATACAATCCAAAATGTTTAATCATCAAAAAAATATAAAAGAACGTAAATAAATACAATAGATCTTTTCTCCTAAGGTTAAATCGAAACTTCTAGAAATATTATAAATAAAATAATTAGTAATGTCTTTTTGGAGGCCAAACTGGATAAACAACTAACAATAGTCTTTATGGTAACTTGCTGACTACTGGTCGGCATCTCTGGCATGTAAATATCCTTATCACTTTGTTATTTTACTTTCTGATTGATATGCTTCTAATTCAATAATATTGAGATAATCAGCTATATTTGATGTATACAGTTGTAAAGGTAAATGGTTTCTTACAAGAGATTTTGCTATATCTTGTAATGAATTGATTAAATCTGAAGGTGCTATTATTGAGCTATATAATAATCTTATTCGAGCAAAAGTGATAGAATTTAAAATTGTATTAAGAGAATCTTCTAAGAAAATATAGCTTTCCATTAGTAATTCACAAATATTCAATATCCTTATTTGTGCTTCATAAAATGCGACATCATCAGCAATATTCATCAAAGTATTTTGAATTTCTTTTATATCATCATTAAAAGTCTTCTCATCAATTTGGAATTTTTGTATAGTATTATTAAAATGTTTAATAACAGAAGTTGTAACTGAAATTTGTTTTTTAAGAAGATTTTCCAACTCAAATTCATCATGAGATAATTTGTTAATACAATCATTATAATATTCTCCATCTGATACATCTAAATTACCAGTAATAGTTTTCCAAACAGTTCCGATTCCATTAAATATACTTCGCTTTGCCCAGGAGTTATATGATTTAGTTTCTCCTATAATTTATTTTCTGATTTATCATTTTTTTCCACTGCTTTCTTAATTGGGCCCAGATCTTTATAAACTAAAAGTGTCCATTTTTCATTGGTAATTTTGATAGTACATTCTTCATGGAAAAATATTCCAACGGTGTTATCAAAAGAAGTAAGGGTGTACTGAGCTGATATAATATTTATCAGCACGAAGAATCTGAAACCAAACTACTCATAGTAGAGTTTCTGTCTATCGAAATTAATTTTTGATTAGTTTGTGGATTTAAAACTATTGCAGAATTATCAAATAATTGCACAATCTCAAAAGGACCATTAAACAAATTTTGACTTTTATCTTTAATTTGAGATTCTTTAAGATAAACTTTATCTCCCACTTTATATTCTGGAAGCCTTCCTGAAATATTTTTATCAAATCTAATTTTCGCTTTTTCTTTCTGACTTGCTGTTTTTGCTCGTGAAATTTAATAATAATATTGCATTCTGTTGTTCAATTCACGTATATATTTGGTAAAAAGGGCCTTCCCATTATACAGAGTTTCAGGTGGTCTACTAGACGTATGACCAAAAATCAGTTCATATGGGGTAAAACCAGTTGTTTTGTTTTTGGTATTATTATAACATATAACCGCATATGTCAAAATATTAAACGGATGTTCATCTGGATTTTCTGTCTTATTATTATTATTATTATATAACTTTATTCAGAATAAATAAATATAACCAAAAAAGGCTACATAATAGAAGTGAATAATGCAGTGTAGAGATAAGTGGAAACACTTGTTTCTCTTAAAAAAATACAGAAATGACGCTACAATAAAATACATAATATTCGATAAATGCAATAGATTACAAAAAAACAAATTAAATACCACAATATAATAAATGATAAGTAACAAAATATTATAAATCACAAAGGCTAAAGTTAAATACAAGAAATGGAATAGAATAAAAACAATTCGATTATATAAAACGGGAGTTATGTAGCCCACATTTAGCAACATCCACCATAATGAGTCCCAAGGTCAACAAAACCCTTACTCAGCATATAATAACTATAAAAGCTTAACAAATTGTAAATTCATTTCAGTTATATTTTACTTGCATACTTTGTACCAACACTTATTGTGAAATAAAATACTTTTTAAAAAGTCAATCAGTGATTTCATAAATTTAACTGGCGCTGCGAACAGGATTTCGTCGAGTAATTCGTATAGTACCTTCTGTGTGGCGAACTCTTTTCTATTAAGAAATTGAGACGCAATACCGAACTCTTATCAAAATAGAAATCGCAAAAAGACTTTTAAAAGTGGTGCAAAAGTGTTAAGAAGACATAACTCCGGCCTACACACCGTTGGATCCTTCAGAGATCAACCAGGTCGTCAACAAGGCTCGTATTCCTTCTGTCACGAGACAAGGGAGAAGAAGCTCACAGATGATCCTTCAGTGCATCCTTCTGTAAGTCCTCTTTCCTTTAATTAATTTGTTGGCTAATAATTTTCAAAAATTTTTTAGACCAGTTTTGTTCCTTAAGTGAATATTAATCTCCACCAATAACCCAACTCGAGGTCTCCATGGCTAGTAACATTCTACCAAATTATTCAGGCGGATCGAAAGATTTAGCCTATTTTATTAGACAATCTGAAAAATATCTGTTACTTTTAGCCTCAGGAACTAACGAATTATTTTACTCCCTATTATTAGAACAGGTAAAATCTAAATTATCTGGTCCTGCTAGGGATATAATAGTTAATAGATCTTATAACACCTGGGCTGATCTTAGAAAGGCACTAACCGAACGATTCAGAGATCCAAGATCAGAAGAATTGCTATCTCACGATTTAAACACATCTATCCAAATCCATCCACAAACATTTTCTGACTTTTATAATGAAGTTATAAATAAGCTACAAGTTCTCAAAGAACATTTAGCCATTAATACTGCTGACGAGAACGTACGTGGATCTAAAGAAGCTATGTATACAGAACAAGCTTTAGCCGTATACAAAGCTGGCCTCTTAAATCCATATAGAGATCATCTTTTGCATATCACCATTCCTTCTCTTGAACAAGCATTGTATGAATGCAAGAAACTAGATAATGAAAAATCTCAAATAGAATTTGCCAATTTTCTACGAGCACAGAAATCCTCAAAATCTAATAATCCACCGAAACCAAAAATTACGAATAATTATCCAGTAAAGCTACATCCAATAAGACCACAAATATTGCCAAATCCAGCCTTCAGGCAACATTTCCAAAATCATTCATTTAAACCCCAAAATAATCAAAGATTTCCGAATACAAATATGCAAAGACCAATGCATCAAAAACAAAATTTCCAGAACAATTTCCAAAAACAAGCCTTCAAACCAACGCCTATGAGCACTACTACAGCACATACATTCAGAGGAAATCAGAATAGACAAACCCAAAATTATTTACCACCCAATAATTACTTTAAATCTACTGGACCTCCTAGAGTTGCAGTAGAAGAATTGTTTAACGTGGAAAATGATACTCAAGATCAATATGAAACCAATAATTACGACAACGATAATTTTCAGAATGATATTCCTGAAAATGATCCAAATTATCAATACATAAATGATCAATCTGAGGAGATAATTAATAAATATGATGAAGAATCTGAAAATTTTTAATTAAAAGCCTCGGAATTGACATAAACAATATAAATTCTTCACCTAAGTTACCATTTATTTATATTCCTAGTTTAGATTTAAAAGTATTATTAGACCCTGGTGCCAGCAATTCAATAATCAACCCTGAACCTGCATACAGACTATTTCCAAATTAAATTTTCAGATAAACAAAAATTAAAACGAATCAATAAATATACGCCCGCATCTACAACTCAACATTTTCAGTAAAGTCCATTCAAACGACTTATAACGGAACTCTTAGTTGCAATCATCCTATACTAAAAGAATTCGGCATAAGACATTCTTTCGATATGTATATAGTACCGTGGCCCGTGGCATGAAAGATTCGATGCTTTAATCGGAAGTCAGGATTTTGAAATATTGAGAGCACTAATAGATTATGAGAAACATATTCTAAAAGTAGGAAATATTAAGATACCATTTTTCATTGAATTAAATTAAAGTTTATTTGTTCCATACACTGAAGCTTTACATAAACCTATTTTAAAAGTACCTGTCTCAATAGATAAAGGTCCCGTATTAGTACCCGAAATTTCTTTAAACAATATCATCATACCCGAATGTATAACTACAGCCTCAGATGGATTTTGTCAAGTTCCGATTGAACAAAATTTATCCATCCATAATCTTTCAATAAATTTCCATGAACCTATACAAGTCCAACCTAATCCTGAAGTTGACTTTAATAACTACATCAACATTCGAAAACTTATCACTTGAACCCGGAAGAAAAAGATGCTATTGTTTCATTGTGCAAGAATTATAAAAATGTTTTCTATAATGAAAATTCCGACTTAACATTCACCCACGCAGTTAAACATCATATTCGTACAGTAGACGAAGATCCAATTTATCAAAAATCCTATAGATATCCCTATCATCTTAAAGAGGAAATTCAGAATCAAATTAAAAAGTTGTTAGATAACAAAATCATCAAACCTAGCATTTCACCATATAGTTTTCCAGTTTGGATTGTTCCAAAAAAGATGGACGCTAGCGGGAAAAAGAAATTTCGAATGGTTATTGATTATCGAAAATTAAATGATAAAACCATTGAAGATAAATATCCACTTCCACGCATTGATGAAATTCTTGACAACCTTGGTAGATGCATTTATTTCTCGACATTAGATCTCGCTCAAGGTTTTCATCAAATCGAAATTCATCCCGATTCAGCAGAAAAAACAGCATTCACTGTTGATAATGGACATTATGAATATACACGTATGCCATTTGGTTTAAAAAATGCACCTGCAACATTCCAGCGAGTAATGGATACTGTACTGCGTCCTTATCTCTATAAAACATGCTTTGTTTATATGGATGACATAGTTATATTCTCGAAATCCCTACAAGATCACATTCTACATCTCAAACAAATCTTTGTTGAACTCGAGAAATATAATCTAAAAATACAACTTGATAAGTCCGAATTTCTAAGAAAAGAAGTAGCATTCTTAGGGCATATTATAACACCTGACGGCATTAAACCGAACTCTGACAAAATTAAAGCTATCAAAGCATTTCCATTACCAAAGAATGAAAAACAAATTAAATCATTTCTCGGCATGTTACCCTATTACCGAAAATTTATAAAAAAATCGCTAAAATTGCACATCCTATTAATAAATATCTAAAAAAAGGTTCAACTATAAATTTGCAAGATCCAGAATATGTAGACGCATTTGAAAAATGCAAACAACTGATTTGCAATGCCCCTGTCTTAACTTATCCCGACTTCAGTAAATATTTTACTCTAACTACTGATGCCTCCAACATCGCAATAAGTAGTGTTCTTTCACAAAATTCACATCCTATCGCATTTTACTCAAGAACTTTAAATTCAGCTGAAAAGAATTACGGAACAGTTGAAAAAGAATTGTTATCAATTATAGATAGTTGCAAACATTTTAGACCCTATTTATTTGGCAGAAAATTTCTAATCGAAACTGATCATAAACCCCTTGTTTGGCTTCATTCACTTAAAGAGCCAAATTAAAATTAGAAGAATTCAATTTCGAAATTAGATATAAGAAAGGTAAAGAAAATTACGTTGCCGATGCACTATCTAGAATCGAGATCAATGCAATAGATGAAGTAATTCCCAATAGACGTCAAAGAACAACCCCAGTTAAACCGGCTAAGAAACAACCCAAAATAAATATCATCAGTGACATAGTAGTTGTACCCCCAAAAGCAACAGCTAAGAAAAATTTAGAAATACTTAAGGAAGATTTAAATAAAGACTTCGACAGAGATCTAGATTTATTATCAATACTCCCTAGAGTTGATTCGGAATCCACCTTGTCTATCACATTTAGTGAAGCAGACAATATTCTCGATACAGATACATTCCCATCAGATAATGAAAGTAATCATACCGGCGAAACTAGGCATACTGCTCGAGAAAATTCTGTGTTCAGTTTCCCTATTTCTGAACTATCTCTAAATGTTACACATTATCAAATAATATTAATATACAGTGATAAGAATGATATCGAGTACACCAAGCCCTTTGGTAAAAATCGATATTGCCTCAGAATCAGAAAAGGTACAGATGATAATATTCTAAGAAATATGCTCCATGAGATAATAGACCCCACCAAAACATATCATATATTTTCAACCGATGATTCATTAATTAATTTAGCCTCTCGAAAATGTTCTGAAATATTTGAACCGAATGTTAAAATAATCAAAGTCAATACTTTTCTCAAAGACATTCTATCAAAAGATGAACAAATTAGAATCATATCAGATTACCATTCAGAAACGCATAATGGAATAACGGAAACCGTAAAACATCTCCAATCAATTTATTACTTCCCGAAAATGCAAACATTAGTCACTAATCGCATTAATAAATGTGAATTGTGTCTAATTTCAAAATATGATAGAAACCCTAGAAGATTCCCCTTTTCAGGCCCCTTAATTGCCAAAAAACCATTTGAAATTTTGCATATCGATATATTTTATAGAGAAAATAAAAGATACTTAACCATCCTGGAGTTATTTACTAGATATCCGCAAGCCTACGAACTCTCTGATACGAATTCAATCACTATCCTAAATAAATTACGTCATTACTTCTCACATCATAATTTTCCTTCTCAAGTAACTTGCGATAACGCAAAAGAATTCTCAAGTGATACATTCAAAGAATTCATATCAATGTTTCAAATCAACATACATTATACAACACCTAAATCGCATACTGGTAACTAACCAATAGAGAGAGCTCATTCAACCCTTATTGAAAAACTTAGAATACTCCGACAAAAATCTAAAGAAAGTACGACAGAATTGGTTACAACAGCTCTAATTATATACAATCAAAATGTTCACTCTGTGACAAATTTCACCCCATTTTCTCTTCTTTACGGACCCTACGAAAATCTCAATCTCCATGAAATCGATCATAATAAACAAATTTTCCAAGATTATAACCCACACAGAAAACAGGAAATTATTCCGTTCTTTAACGATCTCTATCAGAAACAAATTGATAAGAGAACCAATCAATTAGAAAAAACTAATTCAAATCGTAATGATGAAATTCCCAAAACAGATATTGTCTATGTCAATATGGAACCCAGAAATAAAATCAAACCCAAATATAGAAAAACCTTCCTTGATCCAAGTAAATGTGACAGTTTAAAATTAGTTTCAATGAAAGGAAAGAAAATCGGCATATGATCAAAAATACAAAATCTTTTCAGGTTGACAATGATGACCTTCAGCCAGACACTCCAGTTGAAGAAAATTAAATCTCCTGGATACATACTAGATAACCTAGGCTTAACTAAACATAAGACCAACTACCATAAGATATATTTCACGATTAGTATTGAAGATATTGAAAACTCATATTCCAAATTATCTATCAATCAAGTTCATATTAATAATAAAATAAATCATGGCGATTTAACATTAGCAAGTATCTACAAGAGAGATATCGATCTACTGTTGGAAGATATCAATAAGTTAAGAATTTATACTCATCCAGATAAAATTAATAAGAGAGCTTTAATCAATGGTTTGGGAGCAATAGTCAGATATATTTCTGGAAATCTAGATCAAACCGATTTAACAGAAATCGAAAATAATTTCAACAAGATTGATTCAAATGAAAAGAAATTAATAACCGAAATCAGAAAATTTCATACAATAGCTGGACAAATCACTCAAAGATGGCAATCCGATTTACAAAAAATACAATCTAATGCAGAAGATGTCTATAGAGAAGTGGTTAACTTAAAAGATAAAATTAACACAGAAATTATCATTCGTATACAATTAGAACAAATCAGAAATCTTAGAAACTATATCCAAACATTATTGAGAACTGTTTCATTTAGTAATAAGAAAATATTAAACGCTGAATTAATCAAACAACAAGAGCTTCAAGAAATCTTCAATTATTTACATAAAGTTCATTCACATACGGAAATTGCTCCAGATATTCCAACTTTGTTAGAAATAACTGAAGTTAGTCTTATGTTCACATCCAAAACATTATATTGTACACTAAAAGTGCCTATATTAGCCGACGAATTATACCATCTTTCCAAAGTCATTCCTATCCCAAGCAGTGAAAATAATATTCTCTTGCGACCCTACACCTACGCACTGAATTCAAAAGGTTCAACCAAATGGACTAACGAAGAATGTACAAAAACCTTCTCGTTTTGGTACTGCCAAAAACTACCACTTGAAGATTCCTGCGGCTTTGAAGATCTATCAAAATGCAATTATGCCAGAGTCAACAACAACTTTTCTTTATTCACTCAATTAACAAATGGGAACACTATAATTTGTTCTAAATACCCTGAGGATATTAATGAAGACTGTTTAAAAACATTCAAAATTATAAAGGCAAAGAAATGTAATGTAATTCTCGGAAAAAGTGACTGCATCTATTCATTCCAAAAACATACTTGGACCGGTTCCAATCGATCATTCGCTCAAGAGTGGCCCAACCTTCAAGAACCATTGAGAGTACCTCATAAAGTCAATATAAAACCTTTTCATCTGGAAGACCCTTCGAAAATAATTCCAGTATACCAAGAACCAGAATTATTACCAATCGAATTCCACCATGGACATCTCGCCATCTCTATTATGTTATCAATAATTATAATTTCTGTCTTATGCTATATATTTAGACAAAAGATTATAAACATAATCAGAAAGAAATCCAGCATCACAACACCAACAGAAGTCCCATTGGAAGAAATCAATCTACCACCATCATTCTTGCAACCCAAGCCACGAGGACGTGCCATTGACTAAGAGGGGAGGAGTTATGTAGCCCAAATTTAGCAACATCCACCATAATGAGTCCCAAGGTCAACAAAGCCCTTACTCAGCATATAATAACTATAAAAGCTTAACAAATTGTAAATTCATTTCATTTATATTTTAATTGCATACTTTGTACCAACACTTATTATGAAATAAAATACTTTTTAAAAAGTCAATCAGTGATTTCATAAATTTAACTCGGGGTATAGTTATCTATTTGTTTATTTTTATTATGTTTAGTCAACCATTAGATTCTATCAGCGTAATAAAATATGATCTGGGAGTCTCTAGTAAAAAAATTTTCAGGTATAATTTAATTTTTTTTTTGTTGCTAATAGATTTTATGCTTCCAGGGACGGTGTTATACATTTTAGTGCCAATATAGGAGTAGCTCCTCTGTGACACTGATTTTTTTACTAATGAGTGTATAAGTCGTTGGCAACCTCTGGGCGTATACTGATGACTGGGATGGGGTGCTTTATCTGTACTGAAGTGATATGTTATAGATGTGTTTAAATAGAATAGCTGACGAATATCCATAATCTCTGATGTACTGTATAGGTCTTCAGTAGAATACTTACGCGGTTTTGACATAATTATTTTCAGAAACCTTTTTTGTAAGATATCGAGTGGATTGATGTATGATCGCGCAGCGGCGCCCCATGCCTGTATTCCTGTATATCTGAGATGACTCTCTACCTGTGCAAAATATGAAGTTTTCAAGTTTTCCAATGTTAGGTACTCTTTCATGTGTTTGAAGGTAAAAATTATATGTTTTTTTATCACGTAGTTGACATGTCTATCCCACCTTAAATATCGATCTAGGTTGACGCCTAAATATTTTATTTCTTCGACTGACTGGATGCCGTGTATCTTACCATTTATGTTTATGTTGATTTCCTGCATATTTGTCATACTAGCAGCATTACAGCTGAATGGTAGAAATTTAGTATTTTTTGAGGTTGATAGTAAGGAGTTTGTGATCGAACCAGTCTTTTATAACTTTGAGGTCATCCTCTACTTTCCTTCTTAGATTCAGCCAAGTATCAGCTTCATAAAAAACAGCAGTGTCATGTGCAAATCCTATTATTTCTCCAGTTATTTGCAGGCTGAATAAATCATTAAGGTATAGATTGAACAGCGTTTGTCCCAAGACCGTCCCTTGTGGTACTCCATATTCAATTTCTAATTTTTGACTTATTTTATCCCCCACTCTAACAACTTGGTTTCTTGAACTCAAATAGCTTTTAAGTAAATTCATTACCATCCCTCTAATACCCATTTCTTCTAAAGCTTGAATTAATAACGTGTGGCTTACAGTGTCAAAAGCCTTAGTCAGATCAATAAATAGGCACAGACTAGGCCTTTCTCTCTCTAAAGATGTATGTATTTTATTTGTTAAATTTAGTACGGTATCCACAGTTGAGGTTTTTTCCCTAAAACCAAATTGCTTATCAGACAATAAATTAAATTTATTTATGAATGAGGTTATTCTGTTTTTCAAAAGTTTTTCAAATATTTTTGCCAAGTGACTAATGAGAGAAACTGGTCTATAATTACTAGCGGATGTTCTATCACCATCTTTAAGTACCGGCACAACAACAGATTCTTTGAAGGCATCAGGCCATATTCCTTTTTCAATACTCTTATTAATTATGTATGCTAAAGGAGTTGAAATATGGCATGATATTTTTTTCAAAAGTTCTGCTCTTATTTCGTCAGTTCCAGGAGATTTATTGTTTTTCAGCTCATTTATCAAATTAAAAATCTCTTTAGCGTCCGTAGGAGCTAACATCATAGTGTTGGGCTGGATCTTTGACTTGCTCTCAAAGTGAGGGTCTCTTTCAATTTTGTCAGCAACGATTTTCCCAAAACTCACAAATTTACGATTAAACTCGTTTGCTTTTTCCTCGTCGTTTGTTAGTAGATCCCCATTTTTATTCGCGATAGTATCAATATTAAATTTCTTTTGTTTCCTTCCACAGAGTTCCCGTACCATGTTCCACAAATATTTTGTGTTTGATTTATTTATTTTCAGCTGCTGCTCATAATAGTTTTGTTTGGTTTTTTTTTTAATTTGTTCGTGAGTTTATTTTTATATAATTTATTTTCGTTTTTTAGAGTTTGATTTTCAGGTTGGATCTTTAATTCATGATACATTTCATTTTTTTGTTTATCGTCCTCAACATACTATTCGTGAGCCAAGGTGCAAATGGCGTATTTTTTCGCTTAACTAACTTTTTTTCGCTGCAATTTTCCATTGCTAATTTTATTTCATTAATGAAGGCATTCGTTGCAACGTTTGGGTCTTCATGTGTATAGATGAGGTTCCATGAGGTTTTTTGTATTATTTTGGTGAATTTGTTATAGTTGGTGTACTCTTTATAATTAATTTTGTGTTTATTTTTTAATTCTTTCAATATAATTTGTAATATATAGTATCATGATCAGTGATTGCAGATTTAAGTATTAGTGGAATAGTCATATCACCTCTCTGATAGTTTTTTGTTTTGAAAAAGATGTGATCTAAGCAAGTTTTTTTCCTTGTAGGATTGTTAATCATTGAGGTGTATCCGAATTCATTAAGTATGTTCATGTATTCAATTTTATTCATACTGTTCTCTAGAATGTTTATGTTCATTTCACCAATAAAAATGTTATACTCATATTTTTGCGTTTTGTCTTCTTCGAAGTACTCCTGTATACTTTCGAAAAATTCATTTATATCAGATGCTGGAGAACGGTAGCAAGCTGTTATACTCATATTTTCATGTCCAATATCGACCCTGAGAAAATTAATACCATGTTTGGATATAATTTAGTGTTGGAATGAAATATTATTTTTCAGGTATATTACTGTGCCATCATTTTGATTGAATTGTCCTTGATTGTAAATTAAGTTATAGCCTAATATATTATATAGCTCTGGATTTGCTAGGTGCCAGGTTTCTGTCAGTACTAGACAATCAAAATGAAAGTTAATGTTATCCAGTAATATTTTAAACTCATCAAAATTTTTACTGAGACTCCGTATATTATTATGTAATATGGTAAAATTTGGTTGGTTTTTATTAACATTTAAGACTTCCTTACACTCGTAACATTCATTTAAAGTGAAGGTATTTATATTATTCACATCGAAATAACTTAAATATGGATCCATATCAGTTCAAATAAAAAAGAATTTAAAATATCTACAACAATGCCAGGGACAAGAGGCTCGGTAAAAAGGTGTGTTACTACATAGGCCTACAAATAATTTTTATGTATTTATAATAGTTTATTTTATGTTATTAATTAAAATTTTGTTAACACTATCAGAAGTAGGATTTGATCTAGTTAAATATTTTACTCTTGGTTGTTGGACGATAGTAGTAGATTTCTTTGTCTTATTTACCTTAAAATCTTGTTCCTGCGTCAATATGTTGTCAAGTTCTCTCCTATTTTGAAATCCTTCGGGTGTTCCTGTAGGTTTTGGTGTAGTCTCTTCTCTAGTTTGTTCTCTGATATCTGCTGTTGGAGGAGCACTTTTCGGCTTTTCGTCTTCACTGAAATCGATTTGTATCAATTCTTCTACGGTGTCTCCCACGTACAATTTGTTCCCTTTTATGTAACTTTTTTCAGTTGTCGTTTTTCTACAATGATGCAGCGCTTTTTTCAAAACTTTATTTTCTTCTCTTTGTTGCTCAGTGAGATCGTTTGCTATAGAGATCCCGGTATTTTTGAGCTTTGAGGAGTTTTGTAGTATATTCTTCTTTTTTATTAATGATATGAGTTCAACTTTCAATGGTGTTTCGTTATGTTTGCCTAGGGAATATATATCGCTTATATCGTCTTCTGTTAAGGTGACACCTAGTAATTTCTTGACTAGTTTGCAAAAGAAGGGAATACTTATCTCACTGGGGTGTTTATTTAGACCAAATAAGATAATATTTTTCTTCTTACTATCTATTTCCAGGGTTTCGATCCTCTCCTTCAGGATTCTACACTCTTTTTCGACAGCACTCACTCGTTTTTTTATCGTTTCTATATTGAATAGAATTCGGGTTTCGGACGCTTCGATTGTGTTCTTCACTTCTATCTTACTCAATTCAATTTTTTCCGAAATAAGTGCTAGGAGCTCCTTGTTATCCATTCTCTAGTTTGAGATTATTTCTTGTCCATGGACTATATAATGGATTTTCTAAGCACTTTGCTGGACAGTATAAACACTAGTATATGTGCACGGATCATGTCCACAAGTGTTCCGTGAAATCTTTCTAAAGAACCATTCGATTGTGGATGGCCAACACTAGAAAAAGTAAGCTTTAGGTCATACAGCGTGCAGAAATCTTTTATTAATGAATTATCAAATTCTCGACCATAATCGCAATAAATTCTCAAAGGTGTTCCAAAATTGTGAAAGAATATTAATAATGTATTTACTACTGTTGAAGCTTTTTTATTTGAAATAGGATAAGCTTGAGTAAATTTATCTCGAATTGTTAAATCGTAATTTCTTGTTGGATACTCAAAAAATGTCAATATTGATTCTTTCAAACGGGGTTTCTGGTGTTTCTGTTATTACCAGAGGAGTGCTTAAATTCTTACGACAGATTTTTACTTTTTGACAAGTCTCACAGCTTTTAATAAATTGTTTCACATCTTTTGTTAATCCTGTCCAATTATACTTAAATTTAATCCGTCGTATAGTTTCATTTATTCCGCGATGTAAATTACTTTTGCCTTTATGATACTAGTCCAATATAATAGGTATTTCATCACGGTCAGGTGTTTTAACGATATTTTGACAGACTACAAAGAGAATATTTCTAAAACAGGTAAGTTAAGATTATTTTCTATATAATAAGTTTTTCAAGGGTCAAATTTAGTCAATTTAGTAAGAGGTATAATAAAATACCTGCGATCTTTCACAGTCTTACTAGAAACAATATTTACTGAATTCATCTGAAAATCAAAATTTTCTTCAAAAATATCTTCAATAATTTTATAATGTAAATCTTCAAGTTTATTTTTCCAAAATAAAGTAACAATATTCTCATGAGCCTTATCTAGTAACTGGTCATTTGATGTTTATTTTTTTAATAATCGATTATTGTTTTTTTTGTCGACAAATCTATTAAATTCATCTGTCATTAATTCATCCCGTTCATCTATAAGTGTTTCACTTTGTTGTTGTTCTATAGGATCATTAGGGTCTTTACTTGTTGATGGGGTAACCTCATTAGTTTCATTAGTTGCCAAAATTGAAATTTTACATTGTAAAGTTGCACATTCTTTAAAATGATTAATTTTAATTCTTGAAAGCGTATCTGCATTTATTTATTAATTTATTAATTTTGCCTGGCTTGTACTCAATTTTGTAATCATATTCTTCTAATTTGAGTCGCCATCTAGCTAGTCTGCTTCCGGGATCTTTAATGGAAAAAAGCCATGTTAATTGACGATTGTCATTGACTAGCTAAATCTTCTTCCAAATAAATAAGGACGGAAATGTTTTACTGCCCATATAATAGCAAGGAGTTCTCGTTCTATTGTCGAATACTTTGTTTCTGCACTACATAATGTTCTAGAAGCATAACTTACTGGTAGATCTTTACCAATGGGACCTTGTGATAGAACAGCGCCAATGGCAGATGCACTAGCATCGGTTGTGAAAATAAAATGTTCTTCGAAATTAGGGTATCTCAAAATAGGATCTGAAGTAAGTGCAGTTTTTAGATCGTTAAAGGCATTTTTACATTCAGTATTAAAAATAAAAGGAACATCTTTCTGTAAAAGTGTGAAATTTTGGCAAAATTCTGTACAAAGCGACGATATTATCCTGCTAAACCAAGGAAAGATTTTATGTCTTTTGGATTTTTAGGTTCCGGAAAATTTTTTAGACAGTCTATTTTGGATGGATTTGTTTTTACACTATCTTGGGTAATAATATGTCCAAGATAAGCGACTTCTTTTCTAAGAAATTCACATTTATCTGGTTGAATTTTAAATTTGGCTTTTCGAAGTCTGTTAAAAATTTCAGTCAGACGAGAGATATGTTCATGAATAGTAGAAGAATAAATTATTATGTCATCCATATAAACAAGACATCTTTCATTTTGAATGCCAAGTAGAATGTTGTCCATGACGCGTTGGAAAGTCGACGGGGCATTTTTAAGTCCAAAGGGCATACGCACGAATTCATAATGACCGTTATCAACCGAGAAAGCTGTTTTGGATATATCATTTGGGTCAATTTCGATTTGATGGAAACCTGAGGCTAAGTCAAGACTGATAAAATATTGAGATCTTCCTTGTTGGTCAAGGAGGTCAGAGATAATGGATATTTATCATCTACCGTAACTTCATTTAATTTACGATAGTCAACAACCACACGCCATTGTTGTTTTCCTGAAGCATCAAGCTTCTTTGGCACAACCCAAACTGAGGATGACCATGGCGAAATAGAATTGCGTATAATACCTTGCTCCAACATTTTGTTCACCTGAGATTTTACCTCTTCTTTATGAATTTGGGGGTATCCATATGATTTAGTAAATATAGGTCTCGCATTATTAGTTTCAATTGAATGTTTAATTTCATTAGTAAATGTTAGTTGGTCTCCTTCCTAATAAAAAATATCAGAAAACACTAAACATAAATTTGTAATTTCTTTTTCTTCTTCGTTGAGATGATCTGTATGCAACTGATCCAAAATTATTGTTCTTCTATCAACAGATTGGTTAAATTCAGTTTTATTTCCATTAACACAATTAAAATTAAAAAACATTCGGAATTCGGAATGGGATCTAGATTCAAATTTGGAAAATCAACAATTTTTGGAATAGCATTCGAATTAATAATTGAAGTAAAGAATTCACCTTCTTCATTTACATGTACCAAAGCATTTGGAGTTCTAACATTTTCTATTGTTTGTCCGAAAAGTATTGCATCTGTATTCGTTGATTCACACTTCAATTTGAATTTTTTTTTCAGTTCTTGATTCAATAAAAATTCTATTTTGTGTTTTTGGCGAACAAATAACTATTTCAACACCTAAGTTTCTAAAAAGATAAGATATAATTTTATTAACATTCGTCCAATCTGACTTGTCTAATCCACACCCTATTTTTGGCATAGCTAATTTTTGAACAATGTTTTTACCAAAATGATCTATCAATTTCTTTAAAGATGACCATAAAGTCTGATAAGTGAGTTTTCCGGTTGAAACTTCTTTTGTTACAAGATAATAAATATATCTGCTTGTGTCTTCATTTTTAATTTTCAAAATTGCAAGACCACCTTGTTTTTGATTTTGACTCCTAAATTCCTAAATTCTACAGCAATACCTTTTTGCATTTGCATATCTTCTGCTACGCAATGAGCTAAAGAGTAGTCTTTAGCCATGTCAAAAATATTAATTTCCGTTTCCAAATTATCTTGATAATTTTGAGATAAGTCTGATGTTTCGGTTGTACAAATTTCTATAACTTTATGCAAAGGCAAAGTTTTAAAATTTGTTATTAATTGTTTCGAATTCAAATCAATTACACAATTATAATGTTCTAAAAAATCTAAACCCAAAACTCCATCAAAATCAATATCCAGATTATAAATTTCAGCAAATGGTATAAGAGTAGATTCTGTTATTAAAATTTTTTGATTAGTTACCTTGAATAGTTACATATTCAGGAAATCTTTGAGGAAAACTTTTAACAGTGTTTTCTTTAAAAATCGAAATTCCTGCTCCTGTATCAACAAGCAGCTTATATTTTTTGAAGCATCTTCAATATAATAAAGAGTCTTAGAATTAACTGTTAGAAATGGGTTTAAAGGAAAATTTGTTCGGGAAAATTTATATTCGGGTCCATGTTGTCTAAATTCAAAGTTTGGATTTGGGTTATTATTTCCGTAATTGACTTTTCCGTTCTTGGACAGTCTGGAGGATGGTCTTTGATTTGAGAAATGGAAAAATCCTGGAAATTTGAGTTTTCAGGAGATTCAAAATCTTGTGGATAATTTTCAAAATCCGGAGAATAGTCTGATGATTCGGAATCGTTAGTATAATTTTCTTGGAATTCATTTTCAAAAACATCTTGATTATTTTCGAAATAATAATCTGAATCGTTTTCACCATAAAAGCGGATTAAATGAGCTCTTTGTTGAAAATTTGGATTCTTTTGAATTACGGATGGTCTTATCTGGGATTGTCCCTGCGAATTAAAATGTCTTTGTTGAGTAGGAACATTGTTATTTGGTCTATTTTGAACAGTATTTTGTGGTTGATTTAGGAAATTCATTGGTCTCTGGAAATTATTATTGAAATTTAGGTTATAGCTTGGAGCTGATGCTCTTTGCTGTTGGAAACGACATTGATTAGAAGTATGACCATTTCTACCACATGAAAAACATTTTACAATTTGAACTTGGGGCTTTCTGTTGGGTAATACATTCTGGGGTTTGATTGCATTATTGGTTTATTAAATTTTTGATTCTCAAAGTAAGACAATTGCAATTCTCTTCTTATACGAATTTGTGCTTCCAATAAATTTGCAGGCTGACTAGCACGGATAAGTTGACCAAGACGAGGTTCAAGTCCGGTTAACAGGGTATTAAGAGCCATACTATCAATAAGAATTTCCTGAGCAGTTTTTTGTTCTGCTGTCAAATTTAGGGATTTCTGTATGTTAGCATGCATTTTAGCATTCAAAACTTGCAATCGATTGAAAAATGTAAGAGCTGACTAATTTGATAATTGCTTTAATCATTGTATGTCTTGAATAAGTGAAGTAAGATCTCTTGAATCACAAAATGAAGATTTAAAAGCTGTCTTATTTCAGTATGTATAGGTTTGAGGATTTCGAGAGCTAATTAGTTGGGCAGCTCTACTCTTCAATTTTATTTTAATATGAATCACTAATAGAGCTTTTTGGTCTCTAGTAGACATATTATATGTGCAATCACATGCATTTAAAAACGTTCCGAGATATATTTGATCACCTTCAAATTCAAGTACGATACAAAATGTTTCTGAGATCTTATATGGCTCAATCTCAGCTTCATTATTTCTGTTTTCATTGGCCATGTTGACTTATATTTAAAATAATAATAAGTACTAATAATAACAGAAAATCGAACAGTATTAGAAAAAAAATCTTTTTAATTATAACGTGATAATTTACTTACAGCAAGATGTACATCGGATTTGTCTTGTTCTCTGCGATGCTCTTTGCATAGGAGTGAGGAGTTTATTGTAAAACTTCTTTTGCTTCTTCTTCTTCTTTTGGAGCTGTTGATTCTTCACTTGAAGGGTTGGAAACCACCGTGATAATGAGGGGAAACTTGCTGTTGAAGTAGGCCTTGTTTTATCACGTTGAGTTGATCCTACTCTTCTTTCTTCGCAGTTACTGGTTCTTTTCTTTAAAGGTTAGGAAACCACCGTTGATAATGAGGGGAATCATGTTGTTGAAGTAAGCCTTGTTTTACCAACGTTGAAGTATCCTACTGACTGCGCCAATTTGTTATATCACTCAACTCCAAGTTAACTTTTTAAAAACAATATTTATTTAATCAAAATACGATTATAAATTTGAGCTTTAAACTTTAAGTGACTGTATGAATCTAGACTCACAAGTTGACTGACACATTCGCCAGAAGATTCACAAGTGATGTCGTTAGCTGGAGATCTAGTATTTATACAATCCAAAATGTTTAATGATCAAAAAAATATAAAAGAACGTAAATAAATACAATAGATCTTTTTTCCTAAGGTTAAATCGAAACTTCTAGAAATATTATAAATAAAATACTTAGTAATGTCTTTTTGGAGGCCAAACTGGATAAACAACTAACAATGGTCTTTATGGTAACTTGCTGACTACTGGTCGGCATCTCTGGCACGTAAACATCCTTATCACTTTGTTATCTTCTGAGAACTTCACCTTGCAGATGTAATATGATATGGTGAAATGTAATATTATGAAATTTAATATTTAAAAATAATACTTTGTTATTATTATATGACTAAATAATATTTCAATTATAACTTTATATAACATATATATGTATATTGGTTATAAATGGATTAATGTGTATGGGATATATGTACCTATATATAGATGAAGGACTGGTCTTAACTGATTTTATAGTAATTAACATTTAGAATCTTAGGTTTTCATAAACAATAGAAATATTTTGATCAACTTATTAGTGAGAGAAATTTAGAAATCAAAGAGAACTATTCTTTTAAAATTCATTATATGTTTATTTGAGATTAATCTATCTATGAAAGATTTTCATAGCATTTACTGTTTTAAAAAATATGCATGTTGATTAGTGAGAGATATCAGCTTGTTTCTGGAAAAGTGAAGGATTTTCAAAATGTTTTATTCTCATGTCGTGTTGTGAGAGAATATGATTACACTTATATAGAAATTCTATATAATATTATATATCTTTTTCTTTTAACTGTCAGTTCATGCCCAGAATAAAAGTTAATTAGTCTATGTATGGGTATATATGTATGTATTTATGCAATATTCTTAAATTACATATTTTTTTTTAAACTGAACCTGTATCTGCCTTAACAATAATTTTAATTTAATTGTGCTCCTTGTTCAAATAGCTACAAACATATAAAGATCATTTAGTAATATTCATTTTTATCAACTTAATCTAGATACTTTCTAACTTATTGTGTTACCATGACAAATATAAATAATGACACTTGTAATTGATGGCTATGAAATCTTTCCTGTTTTTGGCTAATTTATTCTAAATTCACGATTGTAAGTATTTTTACAATACTATTAAGTTGTTGTTGAAATAATTTTGTAAAGATTTGTAGTTTGCCCTGAAGAAGAGAATAAACATTCTCGAAAGCTCGGCTTCAGTCAAAGATTTTATTGAATATATGACTACATCCCCAAGAACATCTTTTTATTTATTATAAAACCAGTCAATAATACAAAATCAATATATATATATTAGTATAAATTTTATTTCGGAAACTGGTCGATCGATTTTGGTGAAGATTAATATGCATGAGTTTTAGAGTGCATTTTCAAAAAAAAAAAAACGTTTTCAGCAATAGATATTCTTAATTTAAGACTTTTCCAAGCTTTCGGAAATCTTTAATCATTTCCATCTTCAGGGAATCTAGAAACGTACATACAATCCAATATGCAGATGACATTTGTATTTATACGAGCCACAAAAACTACGCCGTTTGAACGATTTCAAACTACTGCTGAAAACAGTTAATGAATGGCTGTTTGAAATGGGGTTAATAATGTCGTCAGAAAAATCTTCGTTTATGTGTTTTAGACATCGTCTAACGATGAATACACATTTGAAAATAGCAGAAACATCTATACCAGTTGTTTCTGAATATAAATATTTAGGAGTAGTTCTAGACCGTAAGGTACTTTGGACACATCATATCGATCACATAAAAAGTCAGTGTGAGAAACGTGACTTTTATTTTACCAGTCGTTCATAAGATCCATAATTGAATATGGTAGTATAATTTATGGCTATGAAATCTTTCCTGTTTTTGTAGTTTGCCCTGAAGAATAGAATAAACATTCTCTAAAGCTCGGCTTCAATCAAAGAATTATTTTATTGAATATATGACTGCATCCACAAGAACATCTTATATATATATATATATATATATATATATATATATATATATATATATATATATACAAAGCAGACAGTCGAGTTGCATGATACAAAGATAGAGAAGATATGCTAAATAGCCGTCTTAATTTCGTCCAGTCGGCGCATTGACGTCATGCGGTTAGTAGAATTTAAAATTAACGGGACTAAATATGGCTGGATTACTGGGAATAAGGAATTTTAAATGAAGTTATAGATATGGTACTAGCTTTTGCCCGCGACTTCGTGCGCATTAAAAAGTGCATTCAATTCCATTCCTTGTAGTAGTTTAATCATGATGCGTGTACAAACATACCGAAAGACAGACAGATGCGATAAAATGTATCCTATATTTTAAGTTTTAAGTTAGACCTCTAGTGATACATAGGTGAAAACTGCATTCAATTCCATGCCCGCCGTTTGGCCGTGGGAATGATTCTCGGTCAGTCAGTGAGTGATTGGTTTTCGCATTTATATACCTATACTAGTTGTCCCGGCAGCCGTCGTCCTGCCCGGAAAAGCTTCAAGCGATATGCCGACAGCAGCGCCACCTACCGGGTTCAATTGTGTTTTTAAATTATCCAGAGACCCATTGGAATATACATAGAAAAGTTCATACCAATCGGTCCAGCCGTTTGACATACCGACAACGCCGCCATCTATCAGGTCCAATTGTGAATCTAAGCCATTCTCGAATCCCCTCGAATACACACAAAAATTTTTATCCCAATCGGTCCAGCCATTTATGAGACGTTTAGTCATATACAAACGCACAGAAGATTTATATACAGTGCGTTCATAAAGTATGGAAACGCTTCCATATTTTCTAAAATATTAATATATAGAGAAAAAGCTCTGACAGGTCAATTTTTGATTTTGATTTTCTACTTTATAATACGAACAGCATCATTTTATCCCCTCCACCTTTCAAATTCTGACGTCATCAATATTTTTTTTATTGAGAAGGCCGTTATTTTGTATCATAAATAGAAAGCTGAGTTCAAAAATACCAAACACATGGGTATAAACATGAAGAAATTTGAAATACAGGGTGATAAAAATTAATATATTTTCAATTGCTGCTTTCAATTTTATACATACTATTAGTGCATAAGAAAATGTATGCGTTTGAATCTGACTCCTTAGCAACAACTAATAACTTCTTAGTTACCACTGCAAATTATTGTTATTATTGTTATTATTATTATTATAGGATTATATTTTAAAGTTAAACATTGACTTTTGATTTTTTATTTGAATAAATTCTAAGATAGTACAACTTCAGATACTATGAATCACTTATTAGAAAAATAACGCATAGAATTTTTGATGGTATTAGGATACGGTGATCGTAAAAGGAGTATGGAAGAAGTATACAACATTTTCAATGAAAAATATCCAGAAAGAAATCCCATAAGCAATTCCATAGTGTGTAAAATAAAGGGTAAATTCAATGAAACAGGGCATGTGAGAGATAAATATAAAAGTGGCAGCCCGGTAGTTTCTGAAGTTACCCAATTGAATATTTTACTAGAAGTTGATTAAAATCCTCATTCTTCAATCACAACGTTATCCCACAATAGTAGGATTTGCCGTGATGATGTTCACAAAGTATTAAGGAAAGCCAAATTATATCCTTATAAAATTTAACTGACCCATGAACTTAATAAAGATAATTTTGACAGACTCCTAGAGTTTTGTGACACGATTCAGAGAATATGTAACGAAAATAATGGCTTTGAATATAATCTGCTATTCACCGATGAAGCAACTTTTTGCTTAGGTAACTGAAAACCCAAACTGGATGATCGAAGTCAATACCCAGTATCCACAAAAAGTAAATGTTTGGGCAGGCATTATAAAGAATACTATAGTGGGACCATATTTTTTTAGGAAAATGTCACTGCTGCAAACAATCTAGAAATGTTGCGAACATATTTAATTCCATTTTTGACAGTAACATATCCAAGGATCCATGAGTTTAGTGACATAAACCCCAATATTTGGTTACAACAAGATGAAGGAAGTCCTCATTATGCTCTGTTGGTAAGATAATTTCTGAATGATGTTTTTCCCAATTTCTGGATAGGAAGATGGGGATTTATTGAATGGCTTCCAAGATCTCAGACCTAACCCCTCTTGACTTTTTTCTTTGGGGAAAAGTGAAATTTACGTCAACCGACTTACTAATATAGACGAACAATTCGAGCGGAAATGCAACAAATTACAGCGTAAATATTGACAAATATAATTAGGTATTCGTTGATCGCATTGGATACTGTCAAGTTATTCAAGGGGGGTTATCATTTGTTGTGATAACCGGTAACTGTTTGTTAATAGTTTCTTAGGGTTTTGCTGGGATATTCTGTTATTTAGACGTTTTTAGTGCTGAATGATTAAATGAATTTGAATACGAATATTATTTTTTATCACCCTGTATTTCATATTTCTTTATCTTAATACCCATGTGTTTGGTATTTTTGTACTCAGAAAATTTACAGTTTTCCGATTATGATATAAAATTATGGCTTTCCTATTAAAAAAAATGATGATGACGTTATAATTTGGAAGGTGGAGGGGGTGAAATAATACTGTTTGCATAAAAAAGTAGAAATTCTGAATCAAAAATCGATCAGTTCGAGGTTTTTCTCCATATCTTAATATTTTAGGAGATATTGAAGCGTTTCCATACTTTATGAAAGCACTGTATATAAAGATAGATGAATAGTGTAGGTACTTCTACAAATAATTATAACTTTTTCTGTAGTTATAGTACGTATCTAACAAAGTAATATGGCGATGATATGAACCTATATTTCAACATATTAACAAAAATTGAAAAAAAAATTATAGGATATGAAAAATTATGTAATTTGTGAACAATTTGTTTGTTCATATATGTGGTAATTATTTCAGCTGTAATTGTAGTAACGGATCTAGAGACGTGGTTTGAATACAGGTAGTTCTATTTTATGTGATTTTTATGGAAAATATTGGTTCTTCAACTACCTACATAATTAATAAGAAACAACTTTTTTTGTTTTTATTCACTAATAAAATATTCTATATAATACCTATTAAATACATACAAAAATTATGATATAGTTTTAATTATTATCCTTTTTTTGACAAATTGTTCTTTTGAAGCGATTTATTTAAATTCCGTATTCGGAATAACATTCTCGGTCTGAAGAATAATTGTTTTATTTTTGGACTGCAATCAATATTTGGGGCACAATTAATTAAATTACAGAGGTACCCCTTAGAAAAAATCAGCTCCTCAGAATTTACTTCATTGATTTTTTTTCTAATTTCTGTATATGCAGCATCGTTTCGTCAGAAGGTTTAGACAAGCCACCTTCTGATATGTCCATGTAAACAATACTAAATCGACAGTATTCGAGGGTGCTGTTGGTTGAGTTTTTTTTAACTTGTGACAAATGACACCCGCTAAATTTTGTAATCTGTCATATGGAATAGCATCCAGTTCATGATCTAAAGAGTCACAAACGGGAATGTATGTTTCTTCAGTAGTGAGCTCATGAAAGTATTGGTTACCTGACTGTAAATCAGGAGTTTCGTCTTTCTCCTTATTACCTTCAATAGAAAGAGATCCTTCATTCCTTCCTAAAATGTAAATCCTCAGGCGATATTTAAATTCTAAGGGATCAGGATGATCCTGTAAGCTCCCTCTAGACCTGAAAACAATAAAAAAATACATCCTGATTTAAACGGTAAGTCAGGATATGTTTAATAGTATATCTTAGCTTAAGGTCTTGATATAGTAACTTTAATGATGAGTTTATAATCAAAATGCTCCTTTGAAAAGGCAGTAAACTTTTTCTGCCTTTGTCCCTAAGAGAAGACATGATATTACTCATTTTGTCTATTACATCATTTTCAGAAGTCGACGATTTCTACACGAATAACCCAATAGTTCAAATTTCAAGTTCCTTTCGTAGCAATCCTCATTAAAATGATTGGAAAAAATTCGCGCATTTTTATGTTGACCTTATCTGCCCGTTTACAAGCATTTTCCCATTGTTTGCTAAGATGTTCGTCCTTTGGAAACCGAAAAACATTGAATCGCTGGTGAAGTGCTTAGACTGATAGTATGTGTGGCATCCAGCTATGGCACAACGCATTTTGATAGTTAATTAAATATAATAACGCAATAAACAGAAGCACAACCTCACACCGACACACAAATCAAATGTTAGTTGAGCTACTTCGTATGAAAAAGCTAACCACATGACGTCAACGCTTAGATTTAGGCTCCGTCTAAAATGCGCAATATCATACCTTCTATATCTTTGTATCGTGGTCGAGTTCATAGAACAATATAAACCCACACGTCGAGTTGTATACCGCCACCGTTTGGGTTAGTCGGTCAAAAATTAGTAAACTGAATCGTTCATTGCATTTGCGGTAAGCTTTACATATTTATTCTGAGAACCCCATTGTAACTATTCCAGAAAATATATGTACCTACACATAAGAACTTCCCAAGTAGACTTAATATTATTATGAATTTCTTACAGTTCCAATTAATAAAGATTCTTTTTCATTGCCGGAACTGATATCTTCTTTAATTCTGCCATCTCAGATTTTTAAATTTTGAAAATGCCTCCTCCATAGCCCTTTTTGGAGAAATGAGATTTTGTATTTGAATTTCTTTTATATGGAAACATTTTCCAGTCCTTCACATTGAAATAAAAAAAAACACGGTCAATAAAGAGATTTGCTTGCTTCACTCTTGCGATAATTCAATAACATAAGAAAATAGGGGGAATCTATTTATGCAAAATACTTGAAATCCACCCTCTAGCTTAAGAATTGCTGTTAATTTGTCAGTTCTCTTTATTGCCTCTTAAGTTTCATAGGGAAGCAGAATTGAATTACCCAAATACGGGAATGAGGTTGGAGACAAATAATTTCTCAGATACTGCATTTGATATTAAGAAAGTATAATTCAAAGGTAGACGATTGAAAATTTTCTTTTCAGTTCATTTCTTCTCCTTGATAAAATATAGAGAGAACGTTGATCTCCTGTGTATTTTCAAAAGAATCCATAAAATCAGGAAAAATACTAATTTCTAGGCTGCGAGAAAAACAGAATTAGTCAATAGTAAGGAATACTTATTTTGAGTAACTAACATACATTAGTCCAACTTTTTTATAATGATGCCCCCAAAAAACACATACGCTAAAGTTGCAGGTTTTAGCTTTATAGGCATGGAGACAGAGCCCCTATAAGTTCCTATCCAAATGATCCATACCATACTAGAAAGTATTGGCCAGAAGGTTTTGGACAATTGACTAAAGTATGTTACATTGTTATTTTATAATGTTATTGATAGAAATAATATGCAATGATTGATTTTATAGCAAGGTAAAAAACGGCAGTATGACCTAGGAAAGTACTTGAGAGCCAGATACTCCAAATTTCTACCGGAAGAATATTCTGCTGATAACATTCTTGTACTATCTTCAGATGTTGACAGAACCATCATGTCTGCATCTGCAAATTTAGCTGGTTTGTATCCACCAACACAACGCGAGCAGTTCTCAGAAGCTCTTTCTTGGCAGCCAATACCTGTTCACGTATTGGATGATGAAATTGATACTCTGTTAGCAGTGTCCAAACAGTGCCCCAAATTTAATAGGCTCTACCAGGAGCTATGTGCATCACATCAGTTCAGGCAGCTAGCTCAGACCTATTCAGATTTCTACAAGTACGTTGCCAAATATACTACATGGAATATAACTGATATTGATACATTCCAAGGTCTATACACTACTATGTACGTTTACCTGATGCACAATCAAGAATATCTTCCTCAATGGTACAAAGCTATGTCTCAAAATTACAAGGACCTCTTAAAATATTTGGCAGGTCTATCGTTTTCTCGAGAAACTTATACCAAAGAATTGCAACGCTTTAAAACTGGAACATTCTGGCAATATCTGATCAATCACTTCAATAAAGTTTTGAAAAACGATGCTCAAAGATTTCTCATGTTATCAGGACATGACGGAACTATAGTTTCTACTTTGAACACCCTTGGTGTCTATCATTACCATCCACCCGAGTTTGCTTCGACTGTTATCTTTGAGCTATTCAAAAATCCACAGGGTGCAGTAATGCTGAATGTTTTCTACAAAATAAATGGAACTGAAGACGCTAAGGGAATTGTAATAGAAGATTGTGAGTTTGATTGCCGATTTGAGAAATTTAAAGAAATACTAGAACCCATCGCGATGGATGATGAAACTCGACAGCTGGAATGTATTGATACTATTTAGGAATAATCATGTAGCTGTTTTTTATCAAAAAGAACATTATGTTGTTCATTCATTTATGAAAAGATGTTAGCAAAAATCCAGTAATACTTTATACATATACTTATGCTAAGAGAATACAGATAATTCTCTAAACGAGTTGTTTCTATTTTATTTCAAAATAGCTAGGTAAAACATGCCTCGTTTTGCTGTACTTGGATCTGGTTGAATGAACAATTTCATTGCAATATTATATGAAACAGTTAAACGAAAATATATTAGTGAAATTTTCCAACGCAATGAGAAAAAAAAAGTTATATTGAGGTCAAATAAAAAAATAACTTGAATTTAAATGGGGATCAATCGACACAATCACCTGTCAGTTGCACTGAAAAATTAGAAGTTAACAGTTTAAAAATGTAATAAAGAAACAATGAGCTAATAGAAAATAAACTATACCTACTAACAAAATGACCGCTCAACACAGGTCAATTTCAACACATGAACTCAAGAAATATTTAAAAAAACAATAATTTTAGATCTAAAACTAGCAAAGCAGCCATTTTTTAAAAATAACTCTTAGAGCAATTAATTTCGGAATACAACAATTAATTAGCACTGAATTATCTCTACAATCAACAAATACGATTTTCTCAAAAAAGTTGATTTTCAAAAGCAAAGCGGTCATTTTTCGAAAAATTATAAGAGCAAGTGATTTCGGAGTACAGCTCTTAATTCACTAGAAGCTCTAGAAAAGAAGTTCTTGGATGCTATGCTAGCTAGCTAGCAAGTTCATTAATTTTATTTAAGTTTAATTGTTCCGTTTTGATTTCCTTTTAACAAGGAATTGCTTAAAATTTATTTTAGAGTATCTAATATTTATTTTAATTTGTTTAATGTTTATTTATATCATTTTTATGAAATAATATAAATAATATTATTGAGTATAAGTTGTAAATGGAAGTTATATGTTGATAGTAAAAATATGTTTTTCTTATTATAACATTTTTAAATTACTTACAAAATATATCCATACCATATTCCAGAATAAATAATGGATAATTTTCTTAAAACATTTCACATTATATTCATATTAATAAGAATCCACAACAATGTAGGCAGGGATATTTGGGAAGTCCAAGGGAAATTAAGGAAAATC
This sequence comes from Crioceris asparagi, assembly GCA_958507055.1. Taxonomy (NCBI): domain Eukaryota; kingdom Metazoa; phylum Arthropoda; class Insecta; order Coleoptera; family Chrysomelidae; genus Crioceris; species Crioceris asparagi. Next base: position 44,081,307 of record OY293829.1, read on the forward strand.
AGGGAAAGTCAATTGAAGTCAGAGGTGAACAAATATTGACCGGTGTTTCGCCCCTCTCTCAAAAGTGCGAAATATTTATTTTTAATTGGACCGATTTTATTAGTTGTTGGTTGTTGCTAAAAGCCTTCTATCTAACTACAATTGCACAACTTCAATAGTAGGTACCAGCACCAATAGAATTAATACTATTTTGTATTTTTCAGTGCACCAAGTAATGAAGTCGCTCCTGTCCAGTTTTTCGTAAAAAATATTTGTGACACACCAATAAAGTATTTTTAACTGCTAAAGCTTTCTTATGTGGAACTGGATATGCTTGTATAAATTTGATAATTCGTCCCAGATTGTGAGATACGTGAGTGCCTAATTTTTCATTGCATATTCAAAAATATCTATACCTAATTATCTGAAGAAGCGTTTTTGTGTCTCTGTGATTACTAATAGCGTGCTCAAAATTTTCCGACTGATTTTAACTTTGTCACAGATTATTGAAGTTGAAGTTATCTAGAATTGAATTTGTAAATATAATCGAAAGTGATCTCAATAAGTTCTACCCACTTGGCAAAACAAACAACTCCCCTTATCAAAATCGAATTTTATTGTTCCTAAAAAATAAATTGTTTTGAAAAACGCGAAAAAATTAAAAGGCACAAATATTTCAATTGCTATCAACCTGACAATTAAACAACGAAAACAAGTCAAAATTTTGAGAAAACATCTCTACTTAGGAAAGGGAAACAAAGAACAAAATTGCTTTATAAAAGGATATAAATTATACGTAAGCGATAAAATTTATTTTCCAAGATCTAGAAAACTTAGAAGAAATCCAGGAAGGAACAGTAGATAATATAGAGGAAAAACCACAGTGTTCCAAATACTCAAACTATAACAATAGCCAAAGAAGTAACAAGACCATTTTGAACCAGTATCGAACAACCCGAAAGACAAAACCAACAACCCAATACTAGATGCTAGACAACCAAGTAACCTAAAGATTCAGAAACAACATAGAGAGAAAATATCATATAAGCTGAGCCAACATAGAGAACCAACAAACATCTCAAAAGTCCTAGAAGCAAACAAGAAACAAATTAAATCAGTTCCGGCACAAGTAGGTACTAGGTGTAGAACAGAGACAACTACAGAAACGAACGCGGTATAATAACAGACATCAGTGATCGCAGACCACATTCCCGTCATCCAACCAACGTTCATTTTTTTAATAACTTACATGACTTTTTGTTTTTCATGTGAAAAATATATATTTTGTTTATCAATTACACTTCTGAATCGTCGAAGATGGACGAGTACATCAACAACTTTCAAATCGAAAATATCACTACTAATACAATGAAAAATACTCACTAATTGAACACTGCCCTGCAATTATTAAAAGTAATTTAAACTTTTTCAAATGAATATCAGAAGCATCGACAAAAATCACAGGGTATCTCAATGC